>CM076187.1:48658165-49891700 GCA_038277355.1 Encarsia formosa
TTAAATAAGGGTTTGAAAATTTTTTTTTCGGCATTAGCATGACTTTTTAGGTATAAAGAAGCGATTTTTACCCTGCGCTCATAAAAAAAGAAATAAAAAAAAATTAAGCCCCGTCCTAATACACATACATATAGAGAGCAAAGGTAAAGTATGTCTGAAAGCACTTTTAACTATAGATATAAACGTGCTCTGAAGTATTCTTTATTTGCTTCTACGACGTATACTGAATTTTTAATCACAAAGGTCTCAAAAATGCAAACTTCCTCCTTATTTAACAACATAAGTGTAAATTTTGGAAGTAGCCACGAACCACTATACTGACTTTGTGCTATCATGTGGTGAATGAAAAATTCCTAAAGTGATAATACACCCTCTTTAAGCGAAAATCACGCGCAATCCACCCACGTATTAAAAAAATCAAATAACCCATTTTTTCCCCAAAATAACTCATCTATAAAAACTTTTTCTAGGTTTGCGTGGTCCATACCAAATAACCCTTCCTTAATAACTTATCACCCAATTCCTGGAACTCATTTTTATTTATTCTCAGAAAAAATGGGGCCAATCACTATCCTGACTGACCGGATAGTGTCAAAATGTCCGGTTAGTGCCGAACGTGTATATGAGCTGTCCGGTCAGTGCCAATAATGTATATATACCTGTAGATGAATGTACGTGAATGTAGTGCTCAGGTACTTGTAATTTAAATGTGGGTATAAGGTAAGTACCTATGCAAGTATTTATGTGTCTATGTATTTGAGTTCACGGGTGAGAACTGTTGCATAGGGATTAGTGAGTTGGTAGCTATATTTACAATAAATTATTTCTTCGATAGAAACTATCCCAAAATGGCCTAATTCACAAAGTCATTCCCAAAAAATATATTACTTCGATCACACTTGCGATTAAATTAGTCATACAACTTATTGCTTAGGGTTAAAAAAGTTTTTGTCATTCAAAGTTTCTTACCCTGAACATCATTTACGAGCGTGAATTCCTCGATAGAATTCCTCGACTCAAAGACCTAAATCGGTCACAATACTGAGCGGCGTCTTCGATAACCTTACGGTTATTGTTTTCTTGCATCTCAGATTCTGTTAAAAAATTATCATGTTTTTGATTCAGTATTGAACCATTCTGGAGAGCTTCAACGTTAACGGCTTTGCTAAAAGCTGAAGAAAAAAATATATATACATTAAAAAGCAATTTTAATTCTGTGTTTTTAAATGGGAAAAGCCATGTGAATTTATATAAGCACAAAACTATATAAAAACAATTAATGAAGAAAAAGTAAACTATTGCAAATAACCATCTTACATGTTTTATCGGATGTCAAGAAGATTTCGGTTCCGTAATATGCATTGTTACAGTCAAGTGACTAATTAAATCGTCGGTAACGATTTAGGATTTGGCCCGAGTCACGTGACTGTCAAGCGCAGATCAGAGCGGACCTCTGAGGTGGTAGAGCGGGAATCGAGTAGCCACTCGTAGTTTTTGTGTTCGAACGTTCGCACGTTCATGGAAAATAACTCGTCTGGGTTCGACGACATAGCGGACTCCTTAGGAGTGGCGTGCTGTCGAAGAGAGGATTGGAAGAGACGGAAGGTGCGGGATCGATGGTCATCGCCTGGAAAGCATTCTTCTGTCTAGACGAGTCAACCGGCTTTTGGAAGCCACGGACGACGGGAAAGTAGACCGACGTCCGGCAGACACGCGAAGATCTGGAGATCGATTCATGGCAGATCTTGAAGCAGCTTACTCGTTACGGAAGTCGAAGCAATTATTGTCATTCGCGTCACGCGTTGTAGTAGAGCCGTAGTGTGAGAGTGTGGTGTTTATTTGCGAAGTTGTCATTTCACGTCATTGCCTGGCCCGTTTTCTGACGGCTACACGGCGACTCGAGTATGGTAGATATTGCGGCTGGCAGGCATCGTAGCCTGGCATTTTGTTTAGCCTGTCGGCTTGGTATGAGGTGCACCTTAGCGATTCCGCAAGTTAAGTTTATATGTGCGAGTGAGTGTGAATGCGTGTGAGTGTATTCGGTACACTGTTATTGTAGAGAAATTATTTCTGTTACGGATGTTACATTTTGTAGCTTTGAAAAGCTGTAAAATGAATAACAATGAAAATGGTGTAAAAAATAGTTCCTAGCAAAATGCAATTTAATAAATACAATATGTAAAAATTATACTACATCTAATTTATGAATTAGATAAGACGCACGATTCAAAAGTAGCCGTTACGACATTGAAGGTCAATCAATTTTTAAAAACTATATACACAAGAAAAAAATTCGACAGCTTCAAACTGTAAGGGCGTTCCGTCGAGGGCAAGTGGTGAGGGAAGCCGCCTGTAGGTTAGTCATGGAAACAGTTGCCACGTGCATCGACCGATTGACAAAATTAATTTATTTTCAACTCGTTGGTACTAATGACTGAATTAACTAAGCTTTCTAAAATTTTTACACCGAATTACTGAAGACTTCTGGTTTCTGACAGTGTCAATCAAAAGTCGAAATAACTTTTTAAAAATTAGAAAAAATCAGCAAACATTTTACTGTTTTTTTAATAACAAAACAATGCTGAAACTGTTCAAAAACCCATAAGAAGTTTTTCAAAAACATGGCAATTTGTTTCTTAAGATTTAAAGAATAACATATTCAAATTTATGGATGATTCACACCCTGGTTCAAAAACTACAGCGAAATGAAAACAGCAGGTTTTTTCTCGAAAGAGCCTATGTTAAATCATCTGATTTGGAGCGATTTTAGCCTAATTTTGAATTAAAACATCTCAAAAACCATGATGTGAATCCTTCTGAAATTTAGACACGTTATTTCTTACACCTAAACTTAAAGATTGCAATAATTTTCAAACGATTCTTATGACCATCGTCACACGGCGGAACGTCCTTAACAAATTAACAGTATATACACATAAATATACATGATATGCATTATCCGGACATTTCGACACTATCCGGACAGTCAGGATAGTGTTCGGTCCCATTTTTTCCGAGACCAAATAAAAATGAGTTCCAGGAATTGGGTGATGGGTTATTTGGGATGGGTTATTTTGGTTATTGGGTTATTGGGTATAAGGTGCACCTCGTACCAAGCCGACAGGCTAAACAAAATGCCAGGCTACGATGCCTGCCAGCCGCAATATCTACCATACTCGAGTCGCCGTGTAGCCGTCAGAAAACGGTCCAGGCGATGACGTGAAATGACAACTTCACAAATAAACACCATACTCTCACACTACGGCTCTACTACAACGCGTGACGCGAATGACAATAATTGCTTCGACTTCCGTAACAAGTAAGCTGCTTCAAGATCTGCTATGAATCGATCTCCAGATCTTTGGACCAGTAAAAAATAGTTTGCCTACTTTTTTGGCTATAACATAGAATCGTTTAAGTTTTTTTTTATTTAATCGTCAGAATCCCTATTATGTAAAATGTAGAATTTTATGGAAACATTAACTAGATTTAATATAAATAAAAGCAGTTGATGATGCTCATAACTTTTTTACTGGAGGCAAACAGATTTTTCCACCAACTTTCAAAAAAAAATTATTAAGGAGGCTCCTGCGACTTTGATTTAAAATTATATTTCAAGCTGAAACTTGAAATATAAACTCTGAATTAACTTTAGATTTGATCCGCGTAAAAAATATTATAGGTAGCCGGACAATTTTAAAAGTTATAACAAATTAAAAATTTTGTCTTTTAACAGGTGCTCTTGTGGGACGCTTTGGTTTTTCGTGATTACTCTGAGATAAAATTATTGAAAAATCTCATCAAATTCTAATGCATAGATAATTTCAAATAGAATCAAATAAAATAAAATAAAATTTTAGGTAGCCGGTCTAAATTTCACGTAAGAAAATGATTAAGTGTAATAGTATATTACACCCCGGGCGCTGGAAAGAATTAGCAAGCCCTAGCAAACCCAAATTGACGCCCGAGCTGAAGGCGAGGGTGTTAAGGGTTTGCTAGGGATTTGCTGATACTTTTCCAGTGTCGTGTGTTATATTTTTTTCATTACGACGGGAGAAAAACCCAAAGTCCTGCTACGGGGATTTGGTGTTTTCGGCCCGGAGCTATGAAAATTAGGCTTAACTAACCTCTACCGCATGCATAAAAATTACATTCTAGTGAGATTTTTTGCTTAAAACAGCTGTTTAACAATATTAACCTTAAATTTTATTCATTCTAGCAACAACTATGTTTGATATTTTAAATTTAGAGTTAAAAAACATTGGGGGCCCCTATACATCTCATGATTGATAAGGCACCAAACGCTTGAGCCTCCTTTAAAAATTGTTTAATTTAATTTGTCGATACCATCAAGAACCAACTTTTTGAAAAATTAAAAAGTCCCAAAAATTTCAATAAAATTCGAACAAATAAATTTAAACCAAAAAATTACCGTCTGCTCCTGGAAAAGCCTTGGTTAAAGCCTTCTTTCATTCTCTTAAAAAAATGAACAATGAATTATTTCAATAATGAATATGCATGAGTAAAAAAATTAATTTTTCTTAAGTCTTTTAAATTAAAAGTTCTCATTAAAACAAATACTTCTTAAAATATTTGTTTTATGAAAAATTATTAAAAATTTATTCTAAAAAGTTTGATATATAATTATGATCTCTCTTTATAATGATGAAGCATGTTCGAATGTCTTTGTTTGATAATTGATTTAATTGGTTAAGAACGTTAAATTCAAAGTTTGAATTGCGTGTAGGTTGAATTATAAGGCTTTTTCATAAGCAGACGACGTCTTTCAGCTTCGGGTAGACCAAACGATATTTTACAGTTTTATTTAATTTTTCGAACTTGTTATGTGCTTTTAGTTAAGGTAAATGTCCCATCTTAAGGAACGCTTTTCAAGTAGTCACAGACTTTCAAATGCAAAAAAAAAAAATTAAAGATCCGAATGAGCACAAAAAAAGTTTTATTGGCTTCTCGTATGTTTTAAGTTTAAAATGCAATAGTTTATTTTTACAATTATCGTCAATAATTTACAATTTAAAATGAAAATTACCGAAAAATGAAATGTCCCTTTATAACGAACACTTGACTTAGCGATGTCCGGCGTTCGTTAGAGGTTGTCCCTTAATAACGAACACTTTTTTGTAATCAATAATTTAATAATATCAATGTATTTTAGGCATTCAAACACCGTTTTTAATTTGAAACATAAAAGCGAAAAGATTTATTAATAATTTGATTCAAATAAGTAGCTTTGAAAAAAAATAATGAAACCTTGTCAGAAACAAATTGTTAGGTTATAAAATCTAATTCATGTCCATCGGTTGAACTTAGGAGCTGACATAAATAAAAAGTTCTTAATTTTTTTGTTAAAATTTTTCCAATTAATTGCTTAAGCAATTTCATTAATTAATTTATTGAACAAATTTTTCAAGATCACTGATTACAAAAATAGTACTAATAAAAAAAGCTGAAATTGTACAGATGTTAAAAGCTTCAATTCAAGATTTTGACTTTTTATTAATATTAACATACACATTTTATTAAACTCTCAATTTCTCAGTAAAATAATATCAAAATACATTAATTAAAATTATTATCATATTGTTAACTTCAAAGCATTAAAATCTAAAGCGAGAAAGTATTTTTAATGTAAATCACTAGTCTTTTGATATTTAATTTATTTTTAATCTGATGATCTATATGAATTATGTAAAAATAGTTCATGGTTTCAATAAATAAATTTTTATTCAAGTAAAATTTTATACTTTTGCGAGGGAGTGAATCCCTCGTAAATTATTTTTTTTTACCTGGCAGTGTCAGGTCACCTGGGAAACAAAGAAATAATTAATTTGTTTGTTTACCTTCCCAGGTGATAACCATGCCACTTTCTCGCGCAGCAGAAGCCGACCACGTGGCGACGATCGCCGTCGGAAGATTGTAGACGGGAGCGTGATTGGGTGTTGTGGCGTGAATGTGTCTGATTGGTGGACGAATGACTGTTCCTCAAGTATGAATGAGGCTTAATTAGATTAATTTGTGTGGATTGGCGGAGAGTGTTTGGAGGGGATGGTGAAGAAGGAAGTCGAGTCAGAGAGACGCGGGGAGCGTCACTCTGTTCTCAGTAGCCGTAGTGTGAGGTAGTGTTTTTTGAGAGTGTGATCTTTAAATTTCTAAGTTCTCTTCTGTAGACTTATTCTAAGTTCTTTCTTTTTTTTCTTTGAGTTGTAGACTTTTTTTTTTATTTTATTTACAGCTAGGTGGATACAAGATTAGTAAAACACTTGGGTTAGTCCACTACAAATTGAGAGTTGGAAACAAATAAAAAAAAAAAAAAAAGAACAAAAGAGAGAAATTGAAGTGGCCATTTTGAAATAGAAATTTTTGGGTAAAAGTAAGGTTTTTACATTATTCTATTAAATTTTTATAAAGCATGGTTTTGTTTGGAAATTTGGGATATTGGTACGCCGATTAAAAAAAAAAAATGTTGTTATATATATTATTGGAAGAATCTTGAAAAAAATTCGATTTTTCTTTTCTTTTTTTGGCGCGGCGTCGTTACCCGCCATTTTGTAGACTAATTTATAGTTTCAATTATATTCCTTTGTTCTCAAATTAAACTTTAACTTTTTGTAATTGTAGACTTGATTTTTTTAGTAGACAAGAATAAAATCAAATTTGACCGGAAATTTTTGTAATAATTTATTTTCTCTCTCTCTAGCTCACCGACCGTTCCCGGAGGTTTTCTCTCCGTGAAAACCCTGACCCCAGATTAAGGAGTTTTCCCCTAGAGTTTTTGAAAGAGATTTTTCTTGTAACGGGAGGGCCCGGGAAACTCCGTTAATTATTTAAGGGAGGCCCTTTTCTTTAGAAATACCCCGTTACACTTTTAATACCTCTGCAAAGTCATGTCAAATAACATGATTCAAATGAAAATTAAGGCACATATAATTCTAAATTTTGAAACATTAGCATCTTAAGCGAGTGAGTATTTATTGTGTGAACTGATGTTTTAAAGTTTTATTTAATACATTTCAAATATCATGGATCCTTATGAATTGTGTATAGATAATTATACAATTTTTTTATTGATATTTACACTGACACTGAACTAACACAATATAATTAGAAATTATTTTTTATTTTCTTTTAATTATATTTTTAATTATATTAATTATATTTTATTACTTTTTTTTTTAATTTATTCATTTCTTTGAAACTTTTTAAAAGATACAAAAAAAAAGAAAACAAAAATACTTTTTATTCATCTTTTCAACAAATTTATTACATTTTCTTGAAGTACAAACTTTTATTTCATGTGTTCAATTTTATGTAAAAACTAGTCAGATATGAAACAAATGGTCAAGAACAACAATATTAAGTAAGCAACTATTATTTATTTTATTTTTTCAAAAAATGATTAGTTCATATTTTTCAAAATTGTTTGATAAACATTGTTAAAAAACTATAACACTTCACAGTTAAAATTTCATTTCAATCCAGGTATCAAAATAAAGATTAAAGTTTTTTTGTTTAAATAAATTTTAGAATAATAAAGATTTTTGCTTATTCCTTTGTTTTTTTTAATATTTTAGGATAAATTCACCACTACCATCTTCATCATCCACTTCTAATCACAACAATCACAACAGACAAACTTTTTAGGTTATATGTATCAATCAATAAGAAAACTAATTAAATTACAAAGTTTGCGAATAAAAAACTTTCCAAAAACTTAAAAATCGATCAAATTTTGAGATCACTGATAATTTTTCCTCAAATAATTAACATTTTAATTGAAAACTGACTTTAAAAAGTGTTCCTTATGATGGGTCATGTGTACACTATTAACGAACAGAGAAAATAACGTGTTCGTAAAATCGGTACAGCATGTCCCTTGTAACGAACATCTACAAAAACTCTTATTAAACGAGAAAAGATTGATATTAAGTGTAATTTTACGGTAAATATAAATTCTGTGAGTCCCAAACTTAGTGTCAATGCCAGCTGCATACTATTTTTCAATAAAAGACTATGTTACAGCAGAAGTTAAATGAGAGTGTTTTTGCTTTTTCGATTCATGAATCTGAGCGGCCTATGTCAAATCAACGAACTCGTTCAATTTTATCTTATTTTTTGCATAAAAAAATTATAATTATAATGAGCTTTGGTAGTTTTGGAATCTCTAGATATCCAGCTTTGCTAATAAATTTTTATTTCATATCAAGACTAACTCAAGAAGTTTTTTTTTATCGATTTGTAAAAAAGTGTTCGTTAGCAGGGTCACCGTTCGTTATCAAGGGACGTTTACCTTACTATTTTCAAATCTTGTAAGTTATTCTATATTTCTGACAACTTACTTGAGGAAAAATTTATTTTTTAACACTCAAAAGACGATATCAAAATCTTTACTTAACCCAGAGCTTTTGACCCAGATTTAAAAATATTCGTTATGTTTGTAAACAGATTTTTATACGTATGTAAGTTTTCAAAATATCCAAACTTAGCCATCGATCGGTATACCGACCGATGACTGAGTAATACCTTTAAAGGCAGGGCCGGATTTACCTAAGGGCACACCGGGGCACGTGCCCCAGGGCCTCCACATGATTGAGGCCCCCACAATTCATAAAAAAATTTTTGAAAAAGTAATTTCAGTAATTTTAAGTAATAAAAGTAAAAAAAATAACATACAATTTTGTTTTCA
Organism: Encarsia formosa; assembly: GCA_038277355.1. NCBI lineage: Eukaryota > Metazoa > Arthropoda > Insecta > Hymenoptera > Aphelinidae > Encarsia > Encarsia formosa. Next base: position 48,666,867 of record CM076187.1, read on the forward strand.
AAATTTCTTCTTTAAAAAAAAAAAGTACTGATTACCCTCAAGCTCTAAACTCCCAAAACTTTGGGTGCCCAAGTTCAACAAAAAAACTGATCGGCTATCCCCCAGGCTCTAAACACCCCAAAACCCTGGGGGCCTGAGTTCAACAAAAAAACTGATCGGCTATCCCCCAAGCTCTGAACCCCCAAATACCCTGGGCGTCCGAGTTCAACAAAAAAAACTTATCAGCTATCCCCCAAGCTCTGAACCCCCAAAACCCTGGGTGCACGAGTTCAACAAAAAAACAGATCGACTATCCCCCAGGCTCTAAACCCCCAAAACCCTGGGCGCCCGAGGTCAATAAAAAAACAGATCGGCTATCCCCCAAGCTTTAAACCCCCAAAACCCTGGGTGCTCGAGTTCAACAAAAAAACAGATCGACTATCCCCCAAGCTCTAAACCCCCAAAACCCTGGGTGCACGAGTTCAACAAAAAAACAGATCGACTATCCCCCAGGCTCTAAACCCCCAAAACCCTGGGCGCCCGAGGTCAATATTTGAACTTATCAGCTATCCCCCAAGCTCTAAACCCCCAAAACCCTGGGTGCACGAGTTCAACAAAAAAACAGATCGGCTATCCTCCAAGCTTTAAACCCCCGAAACCCTGTGTGCCCGAGTTCAACAAAAAAACTTATGGGCTGTCCCCCAAACTCTAAACTCCCAAAACCCTGGGTGCCCGAGTTCCAAAAATATGAGTGCATTTTAGTTAACGAAATAAATAATTTGTAACGATACCTAATTATGCTGCACTGGTGCAATCATATCATAAAGTTATAAATCTGAAACTTTTAACTCCAAAATGGCGTGGTTAATTAGAAAAATGCTATAAGTTTTTACTGATTGTTTAACTCTTCATTTGCAACATTATCAACAAATATTTTTTCTTAACTATAAATGAAATGCTTCTAAGAATGAGACACATTTCGAGAAAAGTGTAAAAATTTTCGTTTGTTTACTGGTTATTTTTTTTTTTAAGTTATATATCTTTTCTTATCATTTTGTAATATTTTCAAGTGATGTAAATAAAAGTACACCACAACCTTTTTGTGGAACAAAAATAAAAAACATTTTTTTATGGACTTGATATTCAAATATAAAGTACGCTTAACTTCTAAAATTATTCCACTCGGTAACCAGAGTTTGATGAGGTTTAGAGCTTGGGGGATAGCTGATCAGTTTTTTTGTTGAACTCGGACGCCCAGGGTTTTGGGGGTTCAGAGCTTGGGGGATAGCTGATCAGTTCATTTATTGAACGCGACGCCCAGGGTGTTGGGGGTTCAGAGCTTGGGGGTTAGCTGATCAGTTCATTTATTGAACGCGACGCCCAGGGTTTTGGGGGTTTAGAGCTTGGGGGATAGCTGATCAGTTTATTTATTGAACTCGGGCATCCAGGGTTTTGAGGGTTTAGAGCTTGGGGGATAGCTGATCAGTTTTTTCGTTGACCTCGGGCGCCCAGGGTTTTCGGGGTTTAGAGCTTGGGGGATAACTGATCAGTTTTTTCGTTGACCTCGGGCGCCCAGGGTTTTGGGGGTTTAGAGCTTTGAGGATAATTTACCAGTCTATTTAAGGGCGGGGGGGGGGGGGGTATACCCTAAGCAACTTTAAAAAATCGATTTTTTTTTTTTTTTTTTTCTTAAAGTACAACATCTCAAGAATGTTGCGTCAAAATTTCAAGTCATTCTGAGTCGATCTCAGAAAGTTACAGCACTTTTCGTGCAATGATCGAGGATGAAAGCCGTATAGACAAAGCTGAGAAAGAAGCTACCAAAGAGAGTAAAGATGCCAGGGTTAAGCGTAGAAGGAAAGAAAAACAAGCTGAAGACGGAGCAGAAGCAGCAGAAGAAGTGCTTTATGGTGCAGGAATCGATGATTCCTTTTAAGGTAAAAAAAAAAAAAAATTTCTTTACTTTTATCTTGTTCATAACTTTAAACGCGTTTTTCTCAAAACTAGTCTTTTTAAAGTCGGTGAGGAAAATATCTCAGCGACCGCTGCTCCGATCGTTCTGAAATTTTGAGGATTTCTTTAATATACATTTTTCCAGGTATTAACACGAGGATTTTAAAAAATTTTCATTTTTACGGCTGTGGCGTCGACAAAATGGCGGATTTTTTAGCCGAAAAAACGGTTTTTCACCTTAAACAACCACCAAATCGTCAAAAATGAAAAAAAAAACCTTCGTGTTATTACCAAGATAAACTTGTCTTCTAACAGAATCTTTTTTCAAAATTGATTTTAGGTGATCCTGATCAAAATGGCGTTCCTCACCGTAAAAAATCGAAAAGCGAAAGCGTCGCCGAAAAAGTACTGGCATCGGCTTATTTATTAATATTTTTACTTGAAAAAATTATGGAAGGTAGTTGAAATGTTGTATAATTATATGGTGAATAAATGACTTAAATAATATTAACCGTTTTTTCAATATAAATTCCCAAAAATTACCTTTTTTTAGCCTCTTAGGGTATACCCCCCCCCCCCCCCCTTAAATAAGTCTATTAAACTCAACGTTTTTTTTTTAGATGCCAGTTTTGTTGGGAGCGGGGGGTGGCGCGCCCCTGCGTTTGTTTTTTTTTCGTCGTAAATTTCAAAATTTTTGTCGGCAAATTCTCATGAGATCCCCCCACGAAATTCGAGCTCGCTACGTCCCTGGTTATAACAATTTAAATTTAAGAGGCTTTAAAGACTACCTGAGAGCGTCCATTTTCAAACTAATTTGAATAAATTGTAAATAAAAATAAAATCACTTTTTCCTTGCTAAACTTAAATGTTTTTTCACCATTGTGAGCTGCATTCAGTTTAAATATTTAAACACTATTAAATAAAAAATTGCAATCAAGTTTTTTCAACCCAGAAAATTTTCATGAAAAGTAGGAATAATTGCTTTTATTAACTAATAAAAAACTGAAAAACCAATTATAAACATTTATTGTTAACATATTTAATTTTCAACAATAGTTTAAATAATTTTTACTAAAAATTCATTAATATCTTGAAATTAAAATACAAGTAATGTAAACAAACAAAATTAATTGAGAAAAAATCTAGGTTATGAGCTGAAATAAATCGTTTTTGAATTTTTTACAGTTAGTAGTATGGCTAAGAGAGTTTCGCGCCATGGCGCAAGACTCTCGAGAGTTTCGCGCCATGGCGCAAGACTCTCGAGAGTTTCGCGCCATGGCGCGAAACTCTCATACTTTTTTTGAGGTGGCGCGAAACTCTCATACTTTTTTTGAGGTGGCGCGAAACTCTCATACTTTTTTGAGGTGGCGCGAAACTCTCATACTTTTTTGAGGTGGCGCGAAACTCTCATACTTTTTTGAGGTGGCGCCTAACTCCCATACTTTTTGGAGGTGGCGTCACTCTCTCGTACTTTGTACCCCCTCCCCGCTCTCGTACCTTTTGCGTGGTACAGCTGGTGCTAGCGGGTAGCCACTGCTGGCTAGCCGCTAGCTCTTATCATTTTTAATTTTTTATTTAATTAATTAATTTTACAATTCATTGACGGTGAATTGAAAATTATTTTAGTAAAATTTCAACAAAAAAAAAAAAAAAAAAAAAAAAATCTCATTCACTGGGATTCGAACCCACGACCCCAGAAATGCCAGGCGGACTCTCTACCGCCTGAGCCACTGGCCCCCCATTTATGATCATCTGTAAAGTTAAACTACAGGTACAAGGCTCGCGAGATCATACGCGGCGGCGGCCTGTTTGAAAATAGGTCACGGCAGGACCTTGCAACCCTTTGATGTGCAATGCCGGTCACTGCCTCTATGAAGTTGTGGTTTTAGAAGTACATAAACTCCATTAGCGAAATCAATATATTGTTTATTTTTTCACTAATGGAGTTTACGAGATCATACGCGGCGGCGGCTCATTTGTAATACACCGCCGTGCCGCTTGCACCCTTTTATTTTACGCCGCTGTCGCTACCCCATTTGATCACGCAGCAACACGGTTCCAAGAAACTCTTCGGCTCTCTTGGGTTTACAGTCGGTTAGAATATTGTTGTTTTGACAACAATGTTCTAACCGACTGTAAAAACCATATAAATACGTGTAGTCCTCTGCGAGTTCATCAGTTATCAAGCCACCCTTGACCTGAGAAGATGGGCTACGCAGAGGACGACGTGCGAGAGGAGCTCGAGGAGTTTTTGGACTTCCGCGCTGCTGCTGGCAACGACCCCACGTTGGAGGTGGATGACGGCGACGAGCTCCTCCAGGAGTTTGACGCCCTGCAGCAGCAGCCCCTGCACACTCCCGTGCAGCAGCGGATGGAGGAAGAGATTGGTGACGGCGACGAGCTCCTCCAGGAGTTTGACGCCCTGCAGCAGCAGCCCCTGCACACTCCCGTGCAGCAGCGGATGGAGGAAGAGATTGGTGACGGCGACGAGCTCCTCCAGGACACCATGGAGCAGCAGCGCTTTGAGGAAGAGGATGATGAGTCCCTGATGGAGGCGGTGTCATATCTTCGAGATCAGCTCTGGGTCGAGAAGATTGACACCAACGCCATATTCTTCAGGGACCCAGAGCTGTTTCTCACTAGCCTCCTGGGGGAGCTGCACGCTCTCAACCCGCAGCCTCTGAGCCAGCTGCTGGAGCAGGAGGAGGGCTACCATCAGCGGCTTTTGGAGGACGTAAGTTTTTTTTTTTTTTTTTTTTTTTTTTTTTTTTTTTTTTTTTCAATGTGTTTGTGTGAATGCGAAATTTAAATTTGTGTGCGCGTGTGTGTGAATGAACGTATGGCTGAATGTATGCGTACAGTGTGATTGCGAAATTTAAATTTGTGCTTGTTTGTGTGTCTGTGTGTGAATGAGTGTATGTATGGGTGGTTGCATGCGCACAGTGTGTATGTGAAATTTAAATTTGTGCGTGTTTGTGTGTCTGTATTTAATTTCAAAAAATTTTTTTTTATTTTTAGTTGCGGGTGTCTCCTTCACCACCACCAGCTCCATCGGCCCCAGTGTGTCCTCCTTCACCACCAGCTCCATCGCCACCACCAGCTCCATCACCACCACCAGCTCCATCACCACCACCAGCTCCATCGCCACCACCAGCTCCATCACCACCAGCTCCATCAGGGTCCAAACCCAAAATAAAAAATGGTGTTTTTTTTTTTTTTTTTTTTTTTGACAGCTAATTAATTTTTTTTTTTTCAGTCCAAAACCTCAATTTGGTGGTGAAGAAAGTTGGGAATGAGTTCCGCTTCAAGCGGCGACCCCCTCCAGTGGTGGCGGGGGAACCAGCAGTGACCCCGACACCTCCAAAATCTCCTCTGACAACTGGGGAGATTTTGGAGTGGATGTGTTGGATGCCGGGACCACTGACTAAATTGAAGCCGTCACCATTGCCGCCGCCGCCACCGCCGTCGCCGTCACCACCACCGTCGCCACCGCCGTCGCCGGAAGCAGCAGCAGCAGCAGGACTGCTGCAGTTATCATCACCTCCACCACCATCATACGAGGAGGTTGCAGCAGCATCAGCGCTGTGTATGCTCGCTGAAGCGAGGGATGAGCCGCCCTCATATAATGATGCGGCATTGGCTGAGATCGCGGCGGCAGTGGAGGGGATGCTTGGGCTCTCGGGAACCTCGCAAAGGGCCCAGTATAACTTACCCAGGGCTCTGACAGTTCCTCCCCCTCCTCTTCCTTCTCATCAAGAAATTTTGGAAGGTACGGAGTGCGACTTTTCATATTTGGTTCTCCCAGATCCATCAGCGCCCTCATTGGCTCCTTTGAGTTCTCCTGTTGAACCTCGACGCAAACGACGGTGGGATGCAACCGAGATTTGCGAGGTGCAACAGAAGAACTCAAAGGAGCATCCTTTGGGGGTCGTTTGGAGCTGGGAGAAACCAAATGATGAAGAGAGGCCCACTCCTACCCGTGGTAAAATGACGGATGAGGAGGTGGAGGAGTGGGCGAGAAACCGTCCCTACGAGCCGTGGGTAAGGATTCCTACCCGGTCCATTTGCGGGGGTAGGCCGCTGCCTACGAGCTCAACGCTCCCCAGAGCGAAAATTTTTAAAAAATATTAATTTTTTAATTTTAATTTTTTATTTTATTCTTTTTGTAATTTTTATTCTTTTTGTAATTTTTGTTCTTTTTAAAAATAATTTTAAGTAAAAAAAAAAAATGTAAAATGTAGAAATAAAATTAACAAAATATAGTGTAAAAATAAAATGTTAAATAAAAGGTAAAAATATAATTTAAAATAAAATGTTAAAAGTAAATGTAAAATAATAAAATGTTAAAATAAAAATTAAAAATAAAAATGTAAAATAAAATGTTAAAAATTTCTAAAATATAAAAAAAAAAAACTTAATACTGTATGAGTAATTATTTTTATCAAACCTTATCTGTAAATGTGTTAATTGAATTTTTTTTATTTATTTATTTATTTTTATTAATCAATTCCTACAGTTGGAATAAAAAAAAAAAAGTCTTTTTTAAATTTAAATAAATATATATTTTAAGCATCATAATACAGTATCCTTAATAAAATAGACATTTAAATTAATTATAAAGATCTGCTGGTTTGTTCCGATTCGCCCATAGTTTCTCGATTATTCATATCCACTTCGTCTTGACCTTCTCGAGCTTCGATCAACCAGGCCCGACGTCTCACCAACCAGCTTTTCAAGGCGTAGGCGTTGTCCACGGCGCAGACTGCTCCTGCCCGAACGTGGTAGCGGCAGGAAAACGGGCAAGTCTTCTCCAGGGTCTTCAACGAAGGACACCGAATTTCATCCATGTCAACAACAAGTCTGCGGAAGGTAAGTAAAATATAGGTTAGTTTAGGTTAGTTAAGGTAAGTTTAGGTTAGTTAAGGTAAGTTTAGGTTAGTTAAGGTAAGTTTAGGTTAGTTAAGGTAAGTTTAGGTTAGTTTAGGGTAGAAAAGTACTTACTTCCCGGGGAGCATCGACTGGAGCAGCTTCGTCTTCTCGGAACCCTTGGTATAGACCCGGGTAGCGTCTCGGAGGGCATCCTGAATCACCCTGGTGCAGGCTGTGAACGGGACGAAGCCGGAACTCCAAGGGATGCCGTGGTGACGCCTCTCCAACCAGCGGTTCGTCCTCTGCTCCTCCACCAGGAGTTTTTCAAAGCGGCATGGTGACTGGATCAGGCAGATGGTCGGCAACCTCCAATTGTCCACGGGGATGACGGCCAACTCCTTCACCTGGAGTATGTTGGAGGACCTCTTGAAGCACTGGATGTCCACCACGTATTCAGCCATGTCGGTTGTCCAAGTCGAAATGATGGTTACAGCAAAGTGGCTCGCGGCTTATATAGCAAGAGTTTGTCGGAACGAATCAAAGCTGCACTAGGATTCCTAGAAATTTGACGTCAGTTCTTGTCACCACCAGTTCCCGAAATTTTAGGAAAAAATTCATCGATTTGGCTCTCCCCCTCCACTAGTCTAAAGTGTATAAAGCTGAGGCCTCTCAACCGTCTTCAATCACTTCATTCCAGTGCTTCAAGTCGATCGGATCATCTTGCTCACTGCTCCAGTTTGGATTCATCTTATATGGCAAGAGTTTCTGTCGGAACGAATCAAAGCTTCACTGGGATTCCTAGAATTTGACGTCAGTTCTTGTCACCACCAGTTCCTGAGATTTTGGGAAAATTCATCGATTTGGCTCTCCCCCTCCACTAGTCTAAAGTGTATAAAGCTGAGGCCTCTCAATTCTCTTCAATCATTTCATTCCAGTGCTTCAATTCGATCGGATCATCTTGTTCAGTGCTCCAGTTTGAATTCATTGCTTTATATTTTACTCTGCTTCAATTACAGCTCTGACTATATTATTTATTAATTTTGGCAACATTATGGCTTCCCTCGAGTATTTTGGCGTGAGCATTAAGGCTCTACTGAATTCTCTTCAAGTGCATGCTGGCTCTGCAGAACACAGTGAGCTGCAGCGGTGGATGGACACGGTGAAGGAGATGAAAGGTATTCTCCGGAATTTGCTTGTTTCTGGGGATTTAACCATTCACCAGAAGCGAAAGTGTGCAGCCTACGTCTTTCAACTTACCAACATTGAAAAAAGACTGGAAAATTTGTTGGTGGTTACTGGAGGAGAGCTAGTGGTTCCTGGTGAAGTGGAACCTGTTGCCGAAGGAGAGCTAGTGGTTCCTGACAAAATTCAACCTGTTGCTGAAGGAGAGCTGGTGGTTCCTGATGAAGTGCAGCCTGTTCCAGAAGTATCCAAAGACTCTGTGAAGTGGGAAGAATTGCCTAGTGTTTTCCAGAATCACATTAAATCTGGAATCATAATAAACATTGTACATAAAGATGTGAGGTCCTTTCTCGAGAATTCCAGAGCTCTATTCGAAGAAAAAGTTGGTGAGTCTCTGCGAGAACATAGTGCTTTAATGGTTAGTGTCGAACTCTCATCAGAGTATGTGATTTTGAAAAGTGACATTGAAACCAATGAAGTGAAACATTTCAACACCGCCAGTCAACCTATATTCCAGACAACCAATTTGAGTGAGTGGTATGATCAAAACGTTGTTACACCTGTGCTACACCAAATAGAAGAGTTTGAAGGTTGCGGCTCAGGTTGGACCTTGCGGCAGATTCTGAGTATGGTGCTCAGCATGAAACACTACCAACCAATGCATGCAGGCTCTCACTTTCGTCTACCAGAGTCAATTCAGAAGAAACGTGCTTGTGTGAATGTGGACAATGAAGACGATGAGTGTTTCCGTTGGGCGATTCTTTCTGCTTTACATCCGGTATCAAGAAAGAATCATGCTGATCGTGTAAGTCACTATATACCATACTCAAATGAACTCAATTTTACTGGCATATCATTTCCCGTTAAACTGAAGCAAGTGAAAGTGTTTGAGAAACAAAACGATGTCTCGGTCAACGTCTTTGTTCTAAAAAAGCGTGGTAATCAGTATGAAGTGTGTACAGCTCACCTCACCGACTGCTACAAACCGAGACATGTGAATTTGCTTTATGTGCAAGACCACTACCCTGATGAAAATGAAGTCATGGACAACATCCCCAAGTGTCACTACGTTTGGATCAAGAATTTGAGTATGTTGGTAAGTAAGCAATTGACCGACCATAACGGTAAAAAGTTTTTCTGTGACAGGTGCTTACACTACTGGGACACAGAACAGAAAGTTATTGACCACAGAGTCATTTGTCAACAGTTCAACACTTGTAAAATTGAACTGCCTAGTGAAAAAGACAATAAACTAAAGTTTAAAAATTTCAAGAACATGGACAAAGTGAGTCATGTGATTTATGCCGATTTCGAAAGTTTGCTGAAGCCCACAGGCGATCCTCGCAGCCCACAACAACATCAAGCCTTCAGCGTTGGTTACTACTTGAAAAATAGCTACGACGATAGTCAATCGTACTACAGAAGTTACCGGCAATCTGAAGACGGTCAGCAGACACCTGCGGAATGGTTTGCAAAGGAGCTGAATAGGATTGCGTCTGAGATTGAGCAGTTGCATAAAAATCCCAGAGAAATTATTCTCACTCAACGTGATTGGAATAACTTCAATCAAGCCGCGTCATGTTATTTGTGTAACAGAGGGTTTTTCAATAGGTCAGACCCTAAAGTGAAGGACCACTGCCATTTTACAGGCAAATACAGAGGTGCAGCCCACAGGTAAGTTAATAAAATAATTTTGGGTCGGTAAAACAGTTTTCAAATAAAATTTTTCTTTCAGGTCGTGTAATTTGAAGTTCAAGGCAGCTAAATTTGTTCCTGTGATTTTCCACAACCTTTCGGGATATGACGCTCACTTTTTGATCAAGGAAATGGCATCAAAGAAAATCCTTGATGGTGATATGACTGTAATTGCTCAAAATAAAGACCGTTACATTTCATTCACGAAATACATCAAGGATTGTGTGATCAACTTCCGATTCTTGGACTCGTTCCGGTTTATGGCGTCATCTTTGGACCAGCTGGTCAAAAACCTCCCCGACAAGGACATTGCCGTTGGAAATCTCCGTCAAGCTGGCTTGGAAGACGATCAAATTGAGTTGCTCACCGTGAAAGGTCATTACCCTTACGAGTACACTGACTCTTTTGAGAAACTCAATGAGACGGAGCTTCCTGAACGAGAAAAATTCTACAGCAGCTTGACCGACACCTTTATTGGAGAAGATGAGTACACCCACGCCAAGGATGTATGGTCCAAACTCAACGTGCAAACTCTTGGAGAGTACTCGGACATCTATCTAAGGTCAGATGTCTTGTTACTCTGCAACGTTTTTGAAAACTTCCGTTCGACGTGTTTGGAAGCCTACAGCCTGGATCCTGCCTGCTACTACATCACAGCTGGCCTATCGTGGGATGCCATGCTTAAACAAACAGAGGTGGAGTTGGAACTGATAACGGACATCGATATGCTTCTTTTCATTGAGAAGGGAATCAGAGGAGGTATCAGCCAGTGCTCCAACCGATACTCGGAAGCAAACAACCCCTACATGAAAGAAGGTTATAACCCTGACAAGGACGAGAAATACCTCGTTTACCTAGATGCCAACAATTTATACGGGTAATTATGACGTTATTATCAATTAATTATTCATTTTTTTAATTTCTGATGTTTTGTTTTACAGTTGGGCTATGTGTCAGTATCTTCCGTACGGTGGGCTCAAGTGGGTGGATGATTTGAGCGATCCTGACTTCTATGTCGTACCGGAGGACAATGACACCGGCTACTTTCTGGAAGTGGACATTGAGTACCCAGAGGAACTTCACCTGGAGCAACAGGATCTCCCCTTCTGTGCTGAACATATGGCACCACCTAACTCCAAGCAGAAAAAGCTGCTCACGACCATGTTACACAAGGAGAAGTACGTGATCCATTACAGGGCCTTGATTCAAGCACGGGAACACGGTCTCAAGGTTAAGAAAATTCACCGAGCAGTTCAATTTAACCAGTCTCAGTGGTTGAAAAAATACATCGATTTCAACACTGAGAAAAGAAGACTGGCGAGAAACAAGTTTGAACGTGACTTCTTCAAGCTGCTCAACAATATAATATATGGTAAGACTATGGAGTCGCAGCGAGATCACGTGGACGCAAGAGTGGTAACAATTTGGCCTGATCGGTATGGAGCTGAGGCTTGCATCGCCGATCCCAATTTCCATAGCCTCGTGGAACTTGCTGAGGACGCTGTGCTGGTTCAGATGAAACAGAGCAAGATTAAGATCGATAAGCCGCTCTACATAGGGTTAAGTGTGCTTGACATCTCGAAGACCTTGATGTATGACTTCCACTACAACAAAATGAAGAAGTGGGTCGGTTCCAAGTGCAAATTGTTGTACACGGACACGGACAGTTTCATCTATGAAATTGAAGGAACCGACGTATACAAGGTCATGAGAGAGCATCCGGAGTACTTCGACACTTCCGCTTACCCTCCAGACAATCGTTTCGGCATAAAACCTGACAACGAGAAGAAGGTGGGCCTCATGAAAGACGAGTGCAATGGCGAAATCATGACTCATTTCATCGGATTACGCAGTAAATTATACAGCTTTCTGGTGGAAAATGAGGCACCTGTGATGAAAGCCAAAGGGGTCAAGTCAACAGCACTCAGAAGATTGACTTTTGAGGATTACAGGGAGTGCCTTTTCGAGAAATCCATTGTAAAATGCCAGCAACACTTGATCCGTTCCAAGAAACATCAGGTCACTACGGTGTATCAAGAAAAAGTGGCTTTGAGTCCTTACGATGACAAGCGGTACTTGATTCCTGGAAGTACAGACACTTTAACATGGGGCCACAAGGACATTGAGAAGTACCAAGAATTGGAGAAAGAATTACAAGTGGCAGAGCCAATGGAGGTGGTAGAAGGAGTGGGGACAGCTGTACTTATAGAGGCACCCCAGGCTCCCGAAGTCATTCCAGTTGTGAACAGCAGACTTCCAGCAGCAGACAGCAGATCTCCAACACTTCCAGACGACGACGGAGCAGCTCCACTACTTCCAGCAGCAGATAGCCAATCTCCAGAAGACGACGCTGCAGAGTATCCAGACGACGACTTCCTGGACATCCCGTTGGACCTTGACTTCTACAAAGATTCACCACCTGTCAAGAGACCGCGACTATCCTGAGTAAGTTTGGTTTTCTCTTTTCCTTGAAACTTCGTTTAATGAGATTTTCAAAAATTAATTCTAAATCTTATTTATTTTCCAGAAAAATGGATTTAAACAGCCTCAACAACCTGGCCTCCAACTCCTACCTCCCTAGAAAGTCCTGGAACGACCTGGCCCTGAATGAGAGCTACATGGTCACCGAGATCAAAAAGGTCACCACACGCTACGGATCAAAGATGGTCTTCGTCATCACCGAAGATTCCAGTCAATTCCAAATTTTTGTTCCTACCCGCATCTCTAATGCCCTCTACGAGAACGACGACATGTATCATAATTTAGCAGCTAAAGCGAATAAATTAGAATTATTCATTTTGAATTTGGGTAATAGTAAATTCAAATTCATGTAAATATTAGTTAATAAACCAACAAATTTATTTTAATTAATCGTGTTTTTATTTATTCAAATATAATACAAATTTATTTATTCAAATATAATACAAATTATAAATCATTCTTATGTATCCAGCTGTTTTGACTTTTGTCAAAACCTAACCATTTAACATATAATTTATCACCTTGTTTTTTAATTACTTTTTCAACTAAAAAAAACATCCGGATGTTTAACCCTTAAAAGTTCTTGTTCGTAAAAGCAGCCAGAAATTGGTTCACCTTTGTGATCCTTCAAATGATAGGTAACTGGTTTAGTCTTGAGTACTCTGGTAACCGTGAAAATTTCCGTTGTCCAATTAGGTGTATAACCTTTTTCAAACAAGTGTTTTATTTTGCTAACTCTAACTTTATCATTAACTTTAAATTTTATCTTAATTGAAAGCTTTCTATTGTCCATAAAGCGCTTGAGAACTTCAGCTTCGTTGGCAGCAGTGACGTCCTTGGGTTTCATGCCAATTGTCCGATGTTTGGTATTGTTGTATTTTTCAATCAACTCAGGTAATAGATCGAGCCACTGATAACTTCCTTGTAAACTGAATTGCTTCCACATCTTGTTTTTTAAAGTTCGATTAAATCGCTCAACAATGGATGCTTTGAGATTACTGTAAGTTGAATACATGTTGATTTTATGATTTTTCATTAGACCTTGAAAGTCTTTGTTGTAAAATTCCTTTCCACGATCAACATGAAGGTTCTTTGGAATTCGCTTCTCATTAAGAATAGAATTCATGGCTTCGGTAACGTCCTTACCAGATTTTGTTTTTACAGGCACACCCCAGGCATACTTTGAAAAAACATCTATCGCGGTAAGCAAGTATCTGAATCCTTTGTTCTCCCTAGAGTAGGGTTGCATCTCTACGAGATCAGCTTGCCAGGTTTCATCAATACCCCGAACATCAAATTTTCTTCGAGGATAATTACGACGAGCAGGCTTGTGAAGTTCTTCGACCACCGCCTCTTTTTTATTCATCTTTTTTAACAATCTTAGCGTTTATTTGCAGGATACTCTTGTCAATGTCGTCTCTGTGACCTTCAATTAATTCAAATAGTTCATCAACTTTCTTCTGAACGTTGTCGTTTATCTCAGTTTTGTGATTGTTTAGAATAGCACTCAAATCATCCACGTCACTTCTCAATTTTTTCGTAATCTCGTACAGACTTTGAAGTTCCAATCCAATCAGGTTTTTGATAGTTTCTAAATTAACGGCGTCGTTAGATTCCACAGGTGCAGCTAGGTTGCAAAGTCGTTTGCCTTCTGCATCAAACTGACCGGTTTCGGTTAATTTATAACCTATACCCGGAGCACCTCGAACGCCCTCTGTATTCTTTTTTAAAGCACGTCCGAACACGTCGACACTCATTTTGATAATGATGAAGAATCATCGAAATCAGATCAATATATATAGCCAGCTTCTCGGAGTTCTTCGATGATTGAGTGAATTTCGTTCTCATGATTATAATTACCAGCTGATCTTTCGGCAACCAAAAGTTGAAGACGTTCCACGAGCTCATTAGGATTATCCCAGTAAACAAGATCCATACGGGTATTACGCTTGGCAACTTTGTATCGAGGTAAGAGTCCACTCCCGGTCGATTCGAACATGCGTTTAATTATATTATTGTATTTCCAACTGGAAATATGTTTTTTCAATTGACCGTTGGTATTTTTATGAGCATTTGATTCCTCAAGAATTTTTAGATAGTTTGATTCATCCTTCATAGAAAATTTTTCAGGATTCTTTTTTACAATAAGATCTTGCAACCCTTGAGTTCTTGGAAATGACTTATTGTTTACGAAAATCTTATCTTTCGAAAATCGTAAAATTGCATTCCCAAGCTCATACCCATGGTTTGTTTTTTTCTTAATTCCATATAGTTTATCTTGCTCTGCTGCAACGAGTTCGATTTCTTCTCCAAAAGAGTCTTCTTTAATAGAGTCTTCGTCACTCTGAAAATTATCCTCAAATTTAATCAAATCACTCTTTTGATTCTCAAATTTAATCAAATCACTCTTAAAATCCTCTAATTTTTCTTCTTTTATCGTAGAATCTGATTTTTTATGATTCACGAGTTCTTGGAGGGGAGTAATGATGGGTTTGAACATTTCATTCAAGGTTTGTTCTGTATCATCTCTTTGAGATTTAACCAAATTGTATTTCTGCTTTACAGCTTGACGTGCTCTGACAAGCTGCTCCAGCATATTTTTTTCTCTTTCTATATGAGACATGTTGACCTCTTTAAATCTAACTGTAGACTGATGACACAGTCATTTAGTCAGTTATATTTATAGCAAAATTATCAAAGCATTTGCGATATTGACCAGAATTTATCGGTCTGTCCTTATCTATGACAACAAATGTATGATTATCTTTCCAACATTCCGAACAGAAATTCCTGAAACTCGTGTAAGGCATGTCAGTGTTGACGTGATCGTCGTACACATGTTTCAAGTTTACATCATCTTGTCTGAATAGTACGAGTAGATTAACGTTATCTCGTACAAGATGTTTTGGCACTTGAGCATATGACTGACAAAGATAGAAAGAATCAACTTTTGCATGTCTACCCATGCAGAAGAATGCTTTTACGTTATCTTGTTTTTCGCAAGCAACGTCATCAAAAATCATTAATGAATTCGGGAGAGCGTCTTTTGGTGATATTACATATTCGTGCTCACTAAATGGAAAATATTTTACACCATCTATGGGTTCTAAAAGATCTTTCAGAAATTTATATTTCGGTTGGTTGAGAGATTTCGAATAAACATACACATTTTCGAATCTGAGACCATTTTCTTGCGTAATGAGGGCCAATAAACTATTGGTCTTTCCACAGTTGGAAGGTCCACAGAATACTGCTCTTATTGTATCCGGAAGTAAATCACCATGTCTCTTGATCTTTTTCTCCTCTTCGACTATTGTGTCGAAATTCATCACGGGAAGTTTCTTGGAACTCGGTAGGAAATCCATGTTAATCATTTAAATTCTGAACAAAGACTGATGCGAGGAGGTATAAATACAGGGTTTATATAGTGTTCAACTCATTCATTCATGAACTTCTGAACAGTAATGATCATTCACAAGAAGAAAGGTCGCGGTCTGGTAAACAAGCTAATTAATAAACTCCCAATAGAACTCCATATCCCAGGATATCAGTATTGTGGACCTGGAACAAAATTGGCTAAGCGTTTGGCCCGTGGTGATCCAGGAATAAATTTATTAGACTCAGCTTGCAAGGACCACGACATAGCTTATTCTCAGAATCGAGAAGATTTACAGGCTAGACACGCAGCAGACAGAGACCTCGCGAATAAAGCTTGGGGTAGAGTACTTTCAAAAGACGCAAGTATCGGTGAAAGAGCTGCAGCGTACGCTGTTACTAACGCTATGAATTTAAAAACCAAACTCGGACAGGGTCTGAAAAAGACCAAAAGAAGAATCAAGAAAAGAAAAACAATGAAAAGAAAAACAAAAAAGACAACTTTGAAACAAATAATCAAGGCTGCAAAACCAAATGCTTCAGGAAAATGTGCTAAAAAAGCTATAAGCTCAGCAATAAAGAATGCACGGGAGGCCATCAAAAAAGCTGGTGGTAAGAAAAATGTTATAATTCCAAGAATTCTTCCAGTTTCCAAGAAAATCGGTGGAGTTTTGCCGTATCTGATTCCTCTTTTTGCTGGATTAAGTGCAACAGGTGCCCTTGCTGGTGGAGCAGCTGGAGTAGCCAAGGCAATAAATCAAGCAAAGTCATCGAAAGAACAATTGGAAGAAAATCGTAGACATAATCAAACCATGGAAGCTATAGCTCTCGGGAAAGGATTATACTTGAAACCATATAAAACAGGTTATGGTCTGTACCTCAAACCTTACATGGGTGGGAGCTTAAAAAAAAAAAGCTCGAAATAAGTTTACCCAAAAGAGCGTTGTCTAACTTTGATTTGATTAAATATGCTAAAAAATTAAAAATACCTGATTTTCGTGGTGTGTTCATGAGAAATTCTTTGCCATCGAATGGTCCTCTTTATCATGAATCAGCGATAGTAAATCTTGATGACGATAAAGGTCCTGGAACTCATTGGGTGGCTTATCGTAAAATAGGAAAAGAAGTGATCTACTTTGATAGTTTTGGAGACCTTAGACCACCTCTTGATTTGATTTTATATTTAGGTGTGGACAAAGTCAAATATAATCCTCAAAGATTCCAAGACTTTGGAACGTATAATTGTGGTCACCTATGTCTACAATTTTCATCCAACAAACTCAAAGGTATATAAAGAGAAAGTTTAAGCTTAAGACCTCAGTCTACTTTGAGCTATTATGGAGTCAATAACCTTAACTTTATCAGGTAAAACTTCTTCACTTGAAGCTCATTACTTTCCTCCTTTGGAACTTTCATCAAACAAAAACTACGTGCTTGGTTTGGTAGAATTTTTGTCATTTCATTCAATACCTAATATTGATGAAAAAAATAATAAAATCAAAGTTGGTAATAAAGTGATAAAAATACCTCCAGGTAGCTACGAAATTGAAGATATTGAAAAATATATAAAAAATCACCTTACTGATGACATAACATTCAGTTTGAAACCTAACAATAACACTTTAACAAGCGTGATCAAGTGTAGTGAAGAGGTCATTTTGAAATCTAAGGATTCTGTAGGTCGATTACTAGGTTTTACTCAAAGAAAACTTCCTGCTAACATCGAACACACCTCTGATTTACCAGTTAAAATTCTTAAAGTTAACTCTTTGAGAATCGAGTGTAATATAACGACTGGTGCTTACATAAATAATCAAAGCGTTCACACAATTCATCAATTTTTTCCTGCAGTTCCTCCCGGATATAAAATTATCGAAGCTCCTTCTCAAGTAATTTATTTACCAGTTTCAAACAAGTGTATAGATTACATTCAACTGCGTATAGTTGATCAGGACGGTGACTTGGTTAATTTTCGTGGAGAAACGATTACTGTTAGATTACACATCAAATCAGTCACGTGATGGGTATCGTTTTTTACGGGCGAGGGTATAAAAGGCCTACACCATGTCGCTCGACCATCAGTCGTCAACGAACTCTGAAAGCGTTAACACGACAAAACATAAAATTTCTGAAAAGTCTCGGTTTCCGAGTAAAACCTGGTGGAAAATAACTTGCATATTCTTCTGCTGCTACAAGAAAAATGGAAGAAATTCTAAGTATAGAGACACCTGTAGTGTTCGATGACAGTATTTCACATTACGAAGTACACGCTCATCAGCCATACACAGGTGCTCATTTCAACAACAGTGATGAAATCCGTATATCGATTCAACATCAAGACTTGTGTTTGTTACCATCTAAAAGTTCGCTGCATATTTGTGGAAAATTAGTAAAAGAAGACAATAGTGTATTAGCTCATACTGATTTTGTCAACAATGGAATTTGTCACTTGTTTGATGAAATTAGATACGAGATCAATGCAATCGAGATCGATCGTTGCAAAAACGTTGGACTTACATCACTCATCAAAGGTTGGTTATCTTTCAATCCCAGACAAACCTTGGAAAATGCTGGATGGGTCGATGTAGACGAAAAAATCAAGATCACTGATAATGGTTATTTCGATATATTTATCCCTCTCAGCATGCTTCTGGGTTTTGCAGAGGATTATCGAAAGATTGTGGTCAATACAAAACATGAATTGATTCTTCGAAGATCCAATACAGATGTCAATGCGATCAAATCATCATCTTATAAAGAGGGGGGAGAAGATAAATGGGAAAATTGGAAAATTCAATTATTTAAAATCGAATGGCTCATGCCGTACGTGTTTCTCTCCAACGAAAATAAAATTAGCATGTTGAATCATCTGCAAAGGGGTAAACCAGTAGTCATGAGTTTTCGATCCTGGGAATTATTTGAGTATCCTATGCTTCCTAGTACTTCGAAACATGTATGGACAGTGAAAACATCCAATCAATTGGAAAAACCCCGCTTTGTTATTCTAGCATTTCAGACCAATCGCAAAAATCAAAAAGACAAAAACTTGAGCCAATTTGATCATTGCAATATCAGAAATGCTAAACTGTTTCTCAATTCTCAGTATTATCCTTACAGTAATCTGAATTTGGATATTGGTCAGAACCAGTATGCTATGCTTTACGACATGTACGTCAATTTTCAGAATTCGTACTATGGTAAAGAGTCAGAACCGTTGTTGAGCAAGGAAAATTTTATCGAGAAAATTCCACTGATTGTTCTGGACTGCTCCAAACAGAACGAATCTCTGAAAAACGCTCCGGTAGATGTTCGTTTGGAATTTGAATCAAGTGACAATTTTCCAGGAATCACAACTGCTTACTGCTTGATCATACATGATCGAATAGTCGAGTACAATCCTGTCAGCGGAGACGTCAGAAAGATCGCTTAGTATACTCCAAGATGCCGAAGAGTCAAGTAGTCTCCAAGTGCTGCAGAGAAACCAGTTGCAATATTCCTAGTTGCGAATATTATCCAGAATACAAAAAATCATTGGAGGGTTTAACTTGGCATAAAATACTTCAAACGTTAGTACAATTGAAGCTACAAATTCAAACAGCTGCAGTTCAGCGAGAAATCAAAGAAGTTTTAGAAATCGTTAATTTATACAAAGATAAAAATAGTCTAAAATTTTATGTTGCAATATAAGGACGTTTCACAGAACGTGAATGTTTATACCCACCTGGTGGCTACCTTCGAAGTAGTTGGAAAAATTGTCATGATATAAAATGTTCAAGTCCTCATCATGAATATGGTGACTTTTATGATGAAAAAGTTTTTGAGGATATAACAGTGTCAGAACTCATAAAGATAATCATCAAACATAAGGTTTTCAACATTAGATTTGGTATATCCAATAAACATTTGAGAGATTACAGTTTCTCTAAATACGACACTCGCTGTCCAAAACATTACAGTGTACAAATATTGAGTCGTAATAAAATATACACGGAAAAAGGCTTAGGCAAGTTTACACACGATTCAACTTGTATGTACAAGCAATTAAATATATGATGGACTACGCCGTGGATATGCAAGGATTTTTGCAACCGGGAAATGACTTTGTTGTCAAAGAACTTGCAATAATTTCATTGCATGATGATTCTGACGCAAAGGTATTCATGTTCCAAGAACCTTTTCCTTGGCAGAGATTATCGAATAAGTACAGAAATATCAATCGTTTACTAGAAACCACCAAGCATGGTTTGTCGTGGAGTTCCGGAAAAGTACCCTACACACTGGTGGTCAACGTGCTCAAGGAATACTTATCGGATGCCAAAAAATTTTATGTAAGAGGTGAAATGAAAAAGAACTGGTTAGAAAGATTCAACTTACCTGTTTGTGATGTGACGTCCATTGATTATTCCGAGAAACCAACTAAAGTTGCCACGGTGTGCTTGAATCATAAATTTCTCAGAAAAACTACATGCGCACTGCAAAACGTTCGAATCATGAAAAAAGTAATTTTGGAAAATTTGGAGTGGCAAGATATGGAGTGGGAAGAGATTCAGTCTTAATCTATCCTTTGTACGAGCAAGATGGATCAGAGCAAAAAACGTTACAACAAATACGACGTGCACGATCCTTCAGAAAAAGAGTCATTTATTCCAAAATATGATGCTAAAAAATATAAACACAAGGATCATAATAATTATAAGTCATCAAATAACAAAAAAGATGAAAAAAATTATAGTTACGAGAAGATGAAGAACGATGGTTATTCATCAAGTACCTGTGACGGTTATCAATCGCGAACTTACATAAGTACATAGTTTCCAGAAAAACAATTCACAAAATATTTTGAAAATAAAAGCAGGAGTTTTCATCAAATTTGTCATTACTCACTCATCATGGGACAAGAACAGAGCTCCTCTGGCTATGAAAAAATGAAAGATGAAAAATCTTCAGGTTTTAAAAGTTATTCTGAGGAAAAAAAGCGTCAAGATGAGCAACATAAAAGTTTTAAAAAGCTTCAAGAAGAACAAAAAACTTATGAAAAGAAAAATGAAAAAAAGATTAAATATGAAAAAATTAAAGAGAAAGAAAAAAATTTAATTGAATTCTAATAATTAAAAATTTATCAATTAAAAATGATAAGAGCTAGCGGCTAGCCAGCAGTGGCTACCCGCTAGCACCAGCTGTACCACGCAAAAGGTACGAGAGCGGGGAGGGGGTACAAAGTACGAGAGAGTGACGCCACCTCCAAAAAGTATGGGAGTTAGGCGCCACCTCAAAAAAGTATGAGAGTTTCGCGCCACCTCAAAAAAGTATGAGAGTTTCGCGCCACCTCAAAAAAGTATGAGAGTTTCGCGCCACCTCAAAAAAAGTATGAGAGTTTCGCGCCACCTCAAAAAAAGTATGAGAGTTTCGCGCCATGGCGCGAAACTCTCGAGAGTCTTGCGCCATGGCGCGAAACTCTCTTAGCCATACTACTACAGTTCATACATTAACGACAAACTTTTATACATTTGATACATTTACGACATTTTCGACTTTACGACATGTCGAAAACTTCTGGAATTGTCATTTACACACCCGGAGGACTTCCACTAGCAGGAGCCGACGTGTAAGTTTACTCTCTCTCTCTCTCTCTCTCTCTCGCTCGTTGGGTCATCCCTGCTCCCTTGTGCGGTATAAGTCCGCTTATAATTTATTAATAAAGAAAGTCACGTTACAAAGAGTAACTAAATGTCTTGATTTTTCCCCTTACGCCTTCCAACGAACCCGTATACTTTATTACTCGGTCCTTCTGACCCTGACGTAACATTAGTTACAATGAAACAAAAAGTTTTAACCAGATTCGTGATTGAGCCGATAAAATAAGCAGTTTTTTTCAACGGTTTATAAAAGGTCAGGAAGTCGTCTGCTTGTGAAAAAAGCTTTATAGAATACTTTGTTATTAAGAATTTTTTGTAATAATTTTTTGAATAATTGAATAATTTGTTTCAACAAATGGACTACATTTCTTTGAAGAATTCTATAAAATAAAATGAGAATCCCTATTATTTTAAAAACAACTTTTTTCAGCTATAACCACAAAAATATCGAACTGAACTTAGTTGCAGGTTGCAAACAATGAGTGATGAATTTAGTGTAAAAAATTTAATGACATTTTAGCAGTATAATCTTGAACTCTTTTCGCTGCCAACAGAATGGTCCAGATATTTTTAAGGTATTTCAGAGCCCAGTAATTAACTATTAAAAATCAAAAACTCACAGTTTATAACCTAAAACTTTGGATTAAAAAAAGAGTATAAAAACTTATATCTGGAAAACATCTAGCGGAGAAGTTTTTCATTAGGCTTTGAAAAAGCTTTCTGCAAAGTTTCAAAGTGATATTTCAAACATGTAAAAAATGACAGCATTTTTAAAATATCGGATGGGCCAACCTGAGCCGATTTATCAAGACCATCGACCGCTGCTGTGGACTGTATACGGCCAGAGTTGATCGCTGCACGCCTTGGCTTGTTTGCCTGATGACTCACACCTACTGGGCGACAGCAGCACTAGTCTGGTTCAGCCACTAACCTAAACTTTTTACCGTGTACTCAAGATGAAAAAAGTGAGACCTTGATCATTTTAAACGAGTCATTTCGATGCTCACAATTAAATTTTGAAAAAAAAAAAAAAACTTTCGCTCTTTTCAATGGTTAGTAATGATGGGTAGCCCACGATTGTCCCTCACTAAATTAGGTGCAAAAGATGCGTCCTTAACCCATTACCGCCCATGGAAAAATCCAAAGTGATATAAAAAAACTAACAGTTGGAAAACCTGTCTCATGAAAAAATAGCAGATACGTGTTTTTTCTTTTTTCAATTTTCATTGTTTAAACATTATTTATTTAAACAAATTCGTAAAAAAATTTAAATTTTTATAAACTAATAACGGCATTCGATTCTTTGACCAAAAATAAGGCGAAAGTCATCCAAGTAATTTTTTGATCAGACACTTAGATCTTTTGCTACGAGCGCTCAAACATGTGAAAAACTCGTTTTATAGTGGTGAGCTCCGAGGCGCCGCACCGAAGATACACTTTTACGAGTCAGAGCTCACCACTATAAAACCATATTTTTACATGTTTGAGCGCTCGTAGCAATAGATCTAAGCGTCTGATCAAAAAATTACTAAGATAACTTTCTCCTTATTTTTGGTCAAAGAATCGAATGCCGTTATTAGTTTATAAAAATTTAAAATTTTTTCCGAATTTGTTTAAATAAATAATGTTTAAATAATGAAAATTGAAAAAAGCAAAAATACGTATCTACTATTTTTTCATGAGACAGGCTTTCCAACAGTTAGTTTTTTTATAACACTTTTGATTTTTCCATGGGCGGTAATGAGTTAATGCCTCTAAGACATACCAAAATACCAGAAACGTGTCACCTCCATTTTTTTTTTTAATATACAAAAAGCTACCTAAAACAATGGTTCCCCATGTATTTTAAATCGAGCATAAAATTCAGTCAGTCAGGATAGTGTTCGGTCTCATTTTTTCTGAGACCAAATAAAAATGAGTTCCAGGAATTGGGTGATGGGTTATTTTGGTTGAACCACGCAAACCTAGAAAATTTTTTTATTGATGGGTTATTTTGAAAAAAAAAATAAATTTTAATTTGAATTTAAAAAACCAAAATGTTATTTTGGTTTTTTTGAATACGTGGGTGTATTGCGCGTGATTTGCGCTTGAAGAGGGTGTATTATTGCTTTAGTAATTTTTCATGTGGTCCGGCCGAAGGCCGGACAGTGACCACTGTGTATACCACATAAAAATTACTAAAACAATAATACACCCTCTTTAAGCGCAAATCACGCACAATACACCTACGTATTCAAACAAACCAAAATAACATTTTGGTTTTTTAAATTCAAAATAAAATTTTTTTTTTTTCCAAAATAACCCATCAATAAAAAAATTTTCTAGGTTTGCGTGGTTCAACCAAAATAACCCATCACCCAGTTGGTCTCGGAAAAAATGGGACCGAACACTATGCTGACCGTCCGGATAGTGTTGAGATGACCGGATAGTGCCGATCGTGTATATAAAATGTCCGATTAGTGCATATAATGTATATTTATATAAAAAGGTGTGACCGATATGTGTATTTGTATGAAATCACTACTTGTAAAGTCCAGACGAAGATCAATATGCACATTAGTACTAACCTGACTGTCAGGACAGTGTCAAAGTGTCCGGTTAGTGACTCGTACGTATAATAAATGTCCGGGTAAATACCGATGCGCATAAATGAAACTCATAAAATGACTGTTGCTAACTATACGATGTATGATTACTCATATTTTTCATGGTTATTATATGAGTCGGAGTTTTTAAAAATTTGACGAAATTTAAATTATTTAAAGTCGAAGTACCGCTAAATCTAAATAAATTACAAATGTTCGGAGACAACTTTTTAACATTATTTATTTTTATTATTATTAATTCCATATTTATTACAGTTATTTATCAGTATGATAAGAAAAAAAAAATTTCAAAAGCTTATTATATTTGATATTTATGTATATTTCTCGATAACTTCATAGATATTATCTTGAAAAACAAATTTAATGATTAATAAGAATTGAAATTTTAGAATCTTATAGAAAAATTTTTCTGTTAAAAAAAGAAAAAGCTAATTTTTAATTAAATAAAACAGATTTATCAAAAATTTAGAAATTTTTACTTTTTAATTTTAATGAATCTATTATTATAATAGATTCATTTATATAGTTTCAGTAATTTGTTATAGTTTAAATTTAAAAATAATTAAACTTTTAAAATATAAATTTTTTTAGCAGTATTTGTTATGTTGGAGCATTTTTTAGAATAATTATCCTTATTTTTAATAATTAACAAAAAAATATTTGAAATTAGCTTTGTCAATAAATATTTATTAATAACTGTACCCAATAACCCTAATATTTTGTTTCTTTAAAAATAGCTCATTCGTTATTTAAATTTTTGTAAGATAAAAAGAGTACTTTGTCAATCATAAAACTTGAACCTCACATTTTTGATAATAATACCAATAATTTTACTACATATAACTCAAAAGCTACTAAGATAGAGATGTTAAGAAAATTAACTATAAAACAACAAAATTGATTTATTCTCTTGGTTTACATACATAATTTCTCTTAAAAACATTTTTGAACTCAAATAATAAATTTTATGTAGGATTAATTTAATAGTTGACGATTATATTCTTAAAGCTCTTGAAAAAACTGTTGAGTTCATTTAAAAAAAAATAAAAAATTTTAGCACCTGTTTGAAAATGCTACAGCATTATATACAATGTGAACATATTGAATGAATACTTAGTGACTTTGTATTGATAATCCGGGCAGAAATAATGTAGACAAGATGTTGTAGTTTACATTAGGTTTTTATTAATTTGTTAAACCAAATGTAAACTACAACATCTTATCTACATTGTTTCTGCCCGGATTATCAATACAAAGTCACTAAATATTCATTAGATTCTACGCTGGGCAACACAAAGTCTTCACACCAAGAATTGTCAACATATTGAATTCTCAAGTTGTAATTGTTTGTGTGCGATTAAGTATCAGAAAGTTGGGTGTGCATGAAACAAGTAGTTCTTTATAATTATTCTAAGACAAAACTTAATGACATGTGGTACATTTAACTGATGTACAATGACATTTAACAGTTTTATCATATGTTAAAATATGGTCGATAACATTTTTTCTATAGACAACCTTTTTCAATAATTAAATTAATTCGGTGACTGTTTAGAAAAAATATAAAATCATTGTTTGGTACAAAAAAAATTTTTTGTATTAATTTACAAATACTTGAGCTGGAAAATGTAGGAACGTTTACAATAATATGTACTATTGATTAATAAATGATTTGATGCAATTTTATTAACATTTCGATTTTTACTTAATATAGATATAAAGATTATTATTTCAAATTCTATTTCTCTTCCGTTAAATTTTAGATTATGCAACCCAGAATAATTTGAATACTTACTTTCAATCAATTTTAAGTAACACGATTCTTGCTCGTGGATGTCAAGAGGCGATGAACTTCTATTAGATTTGTTTACCCATTCACCGTCATCTTTTTTCGATAATTTTATTTTGATTGGCGTGATTTTATTCATTTTGACGTAAAGTCAGTAAGAATGAAGTTTTGATCCGTTCCTTACCATGCCAAGCCAATCACTATTAATGACTGAAATAACCCGCTCAATTCCTTATTTTTGGTGTGATTCGCGCTAACAGAAATGCTTAAGGTCATTACGCAGTTTGCAATAATAATCATTACATTATAAAAACTGTATCTTTATTGTACCCTCACATCATATGAAGTATGCGCCCAGGAAAAAAGTTAGCTTTAATTAATTTATAATGACATCGACATAAATCGCCCTTAAAAAATACCATAATTTATGAATTAAATTAAGTTTACAAAAAATTCAGTTAAAAAATATATATATTCAAAGGTATTGTCAAATTTAATATATAAAGCTATATATAAAAGTACATAGAGTACAAAAACTCTATATACTACATGTATACCGGTCACTATACTGACTTGTCGCGCGCGCGCGCGCGCGCGCGTGTGTGTGTGTGTGTGTGTGTGTGTGTGTGTGTGTGTAAGTTTTGCCAGTTTCCGGGCTGTAAAATTTCTGGGCCTTTGTATATATATTTTTCCACTTTCCGGGACTTTTATATATTTTTTCCGGGCCGTCACGAAAAATACAAAAATTTCACGATGTAAGTCAAATTTGAATAAAAATCGAAGTAGTAAATACTTATTGTTCTACTTTCTGTAATTTTAATATTATAATTATCGACAGCACAGTACACTCGGCTATAAACACATGGTTGTAAGCTCGAGTCGAGAATCCAATATCGAGTAACTCGAGTCGAGTCGAGTCAAGTCTAGTTTACGCACAGCAGCTTATGCTTGTAACCTGCATACGCACAAGAAGTTTTTATAACAGAAGGGTGAAAAAATATTTCGGAGGAAGTTTGGACTCCGGAGGGGTCAGGGCGGACACCTAGTGCATCTGATGATACTTACGCCTTGGAGATGATTTCTCCAGGAAGTTAAGACTCCAAAGGGACCAGGGTGGACACCTGGTGCAACTGTTATTAATTACGCCTTGGAGTTGATTTCCCAAGGAAGTTTGGATTTCGAAGGAGTCAGGGCAGACACCTGGTGCACCTGGTGATACTTACGCCTTGGAGATGATTTCCCCAGGAAGTTTGGACTCCGGAGGGGCCAAAGTGGACACTCGGTGCACCTGGTGATACTTACGCCTTGGAGACGATTTCCCCAGGGAGCTTGGACTCCGGAGGGGCCAAGGAGGACACTCGATGCACCTAGTGATACTGACGCCTTGGAAATCATTCCCCCAGGAAGTTTTGACTCCAAAGGGACCAGGGTGGACACCTGGTGAAACTGGTATTAATTACGCCTTGGAAATGATTTCCCCAGAAACTAAGGACTCCGGAGGGGCCAAAGTGGACACTCGGTGCACCTGGTGATACTTACGCCTTGGAGATGTTTTTTCAGGAAATTTTAACTCCATAGGAGTCAGGGAAAATACTTGGTGTGCCCGGTAATAACTACACTCTGAAGATGCTATCCTAATCGTAAACTTGATGATGTGAACCCACTGGGATCAAAACTTCCTGAGAAAATCATTTTCGAGGCGTAAGTATCACCAGGTGCACCTGGTGTCCACCCTGACTCCTCCGGAGTCGAAACTTCCTGGGGAAATCATCTCCAAGGCGCAAGTATCACGAGGTGCACCGAGTGTCCACCCTGGCCTCTCTGGAGTCCAAACTTCCTGGGGGAATCATCTCCGAGGCGTAATTATACAAGTGGCTCCAGGTGTCCACTCTGGCCCTTTTGGAGTCAATACTTCCTGGGAAAATGATCTCCAAGGCGTAAGCATCACCAGGTCCACTGAGTTCCCACCCTGGCCTCTCCGGAATCGAAACTCCCTGGGTAAATCATCTCCAAGGCGTAAGTATCGCCAGATGCACCAGGTGTTCCCCCTGACCCTCCGAAGTCAAAACTTCCTTGGGAAATCATCTCCTATGCGTCAGTATCACTAGGTGCACCAGGTGTCTGCCCTAACCCCTCCGAAGTCCTAACTTCCTGAAAATATCATCTCCAAGGCATAATTAATACCAGTTGCACCAGGTGTCCACCCTGGCCCCATCCTAGTCAAAACTCCCTGGGGAAATCGTCCTCAAATCGTAAGTATCACCAAATGCACCAGGAGTACACCCTGACACTTAAGGAGTCAAAACTTCCTGGGGTTATCATCCTCAAGGTGTAAATATCACCAAGGGCACAAGGTGTCCTTTTTGGCCCCTTCCGAGTCAAAACTTCTTGGGGAAATCGTCCTCTAAGCGTAACTATCAACAAGGGTACCAGGAGTCTACCCTGACCCTTCCTGGGTCAAAACTTCCTGGGGAAATCATCTCCAAAGCGAAGCCAACTTCAAGTGAACCAGGTATTTACCCTGACTTTATAGATGTTAAAATATTAAGCTAAGAAAAAAATTGTTCGAGTCCATTTTACGTATGTTTATATACACAGCGCACAGCGTCACGCTATGCGCAACTCTCAACTCAAGTGAAGTGAAGTCGTTTCGACTTAAGTTCACTCTTCACTTCACTACACACCTCTGGTCACTAACCGGACAGTCCGGGCAGTGACTAGTGTACATATAAGTACTATCCCGATTGTCGGGATAGAACAAAAATGTCCAGTTAGTGACTAGTGCGTGCGTGTGTGTGTGTGTGCGCGCGTGTGTGTGTGTGTGTGTGTGTGTGTGTAAATTTTGCCAGTTTCCGGGCTGTAAAATTTCTGGGCCTTTGTATATATATTTTTCCACTTTCCGAGACTTTTATATATTTTTTCCGGGCCGTCACGAAAAATACAAAAATTTCACGATGTAAGTCAAATTTGAATAAAAATCGAAGTAGTAAATACTTATTGTTCTACTTTCTGTAATTTTAATATTATAATTATCGACAGCACAGTACACTCGGCTATAAACACAACTTTTAACAATAAAAATTGATAAACAATACATTATTTATAACAAATAACATCAATATTGTGTAAAAAATATTGTTATTTTCAGTTTTTTGCATTTTTCCGGATGTTTTTCTCTGGTAACATTATTATTATTTTTTTTTTTTCAAAAATTTAAAATCCAAAGAAAAAATGAGCCCAAGCAGAATTTTCTAAAAGCATTTGTTTAAAGCCACTTTAGACATGAAGAAAAAAAATTGTTCACGTTTTTTGATGATTTCTCCGAAACTATTCAATATTTAAAAAAAAAAAAAAAAAACTACATATTTAGCACATAAAATGCGAAATTTCCAACTAATATTGTTAAATTTTATTAATTTTTGCGATCAGGAAAACTCAAAAACGAAAAAAGTGGTTTTTTTCATTTTTCTTGAAAAATTTGAGGTTATGAAAAAAAAATTATAGAACAAAAGTTGTAGGTTTTTTAATTATCTACAACTTTTACGCTCCAATTTTTTTGATAAAACGTGTAGCTTCTTCAGAAAATGCGAAAAAACACTTTTCACCCCTAAAAACCCACCCCCTACTTCGATTTCCAAACTGAATTTCCTGCAATCATTTTTCCCTTAAATAGAATCATATAAACAACCAACTTCCACAGTTAGTTACTGTTCATTAATTTTTACCAATTTTCTTTTTTTTACCAGTATCGGTACTGTACTAAGAAATGCACAATTGATTTCTTTATGTTCAGTGTCAGTTTTGAAAGTTTGGTTTCCAATACAAATTTGGAAATAATTTTTGGCATTTTCAGAACTGATCTGTTCATAACAATACAGAAGTCAGAAAAGGTTTTGTCAAAGTCAAAACTATAAACTCTAAATTTCTACGGCAGTATACACAGACTATGAGCTTCCAACTACTAAGTCATGCATACCTCAAATTCAGTTTGATACACGTTGATGACGAGTGTCTGGCAAATCTAAGACTCATAGTGTGTCAGATGAAACCTGTATTCTCGTTACGTGCATTCTAGCGGAACAAAGCATTCGATAGACATCTGTTATGCTCAAGCTATAAACAAAGTGTAAAAATATTTTCGAAAAAAAATGAATTATTCATATTCAAGGCAGGGTATTTCCAAGACCAAATTGAATCAGAAAGAAATAAAAAATTAAAAAAAAAAATTAAATGTCGAGTATATTTCCTTGAATAATCGAAACTCTCCTGCACATGAAAACAAGTCACCTCACAGCAAATTTCTGTACGGTTTGGTACAAACGAATAGAGCAACTAAATTTTTGACTCTAGTTAATGAGCAAAATCAAAATTTCTACAAAACCAAAGATTGGCAATTCCAGGACAAGCCTTTTTCCAATGCTCTGATAGTCAACGTGCGTCATGACAGTTATGTACAACTAGAAAGATGCCCTGAAATAAAACCCTTTACTCATTCAGAGCAAGCACAGCCGAAAAATAGAATGCTGCAAATTCATTATATTGAAGTTCGGCAGACCCAAAACTTGAGACAAAACTCACGAAGATTGAAATTATTTTAAGCTCATTAAGGCATATTTACAATATAAACCAAGCGCCGACTTCAAGTGTTAGGTAACGGAATCAAACTACAGTAAAGAAAAAAGAGTAATTTAATCTTTGCTTAATCAGCAGCATCAAAAACTCTAGAAAACCAAAAAATAACAATTCGAGGACATGACATTTTCCAATGCTTTGGCGGTCAGCGTGCGATATGACAGTTACGACTTAAAAAGATATCACAGCAAAAAGCTCGAAAATTAAATCCTTCTGCCATTCAGAGCACGCTCATCCAAAAAACGGAATGCTGCTAAATCATTCGATCGAAGTCCGGCAGATCCAAAACTTGCAGCGAGACTCACAAAAATAAAAATGCGTAAGAGCTCATCAGATCACATCGAAATGATGAAACAAGTGCTGACTTTAAGTGTCTGGTGTTAAGATCAAATAACGATAAAGAAAACAGCAAAATAACAAGCTTTGTTTGATCAACAACATCGATAACTTTACAAAACCAAAGATTGGATTATCCAGGACAATCCTTTCTCCGATGCTCTGAGAGTCAGGATGCGTCACGTAACTTACGAATCTTTAACTAAATTCATCGTTTTTTATTTTGCTTATTGATTAGTTTGGAGTCTGGCAGATCCAAGACAACAAGCGGTACTCAAAAAAATTACAGTGAGTTTGAGCTTACCATTACTCATCGGGAGAATAAACCAAGTGCACTATTTGAGAGTTTGATGTTGAAATCGAACCACGATGGAAAAAGCTACAAAAATTAAGAACTCTCTTGGCTAAGCAACATTGATAACTCTACATAATCAAAGATTGGCAACTTCAGGATGTGCCCAGTTCAATGCCCTCATCGAGAGTATAAACCCAATGCACTCTTTGAGAGTTTGGTTTGAGAATCAACACACAAAAATAAGAGCTATGAAATTCTAAACCTTCTTCGATCGACAAAATCAAAGGTTGGCAGTTCCAGGATAAGCCTTTTTTCAATGCACTAAGAGTCAGCATGCGACATGTTATGTACGAATCTTTAACTAAATTCATCGTTTTGTATTTTGCTTATTGATTAGTTCGGAGTCTGGCAGATCCAAGACAAGAAATGATACTCAAAAATATTACAGTGAGTTTGAGCTTATCATTGCTCATCGAGAGAATAAACCAAATGCCCTCTTTGAGAGTTTGGTTTTGGAATCGAGCTACGAACATAAAAGCTACAAAATTCCAAACTTTCTTCCATCTACGAAAACAAAGGTTGGCAAATCCAAGATAAGCAATTTCGCAATGCTCTGACAGTTTGCTTTTGTCATGACAGGTACAAATCTTGAAATAAATTCATAGTTTTTTATTTTACTTCTGGAATAGTTCGGAGTCTGGCAGATCCAAGACAAGAGGCGATACTCGAAAATAGCTCTGTCAGTTTGAGCTTACCATTACTCATCGGGAGAATAAACCAAGTGCACTTTTTAAGAGTTTGGTGTTGAAATCGAACCACGATGGAAAAAGCTACGAAATTTAGAACTCTCTTGGATAAGCAACATTGATAACTCTACAAAATCAAAGAATGGCAAATCCAGGATGTGCCCAGTTCAATGCCCTCATCGAGAGAATAAACCCAATGCACTCCTTGAGACTTTGGATTTAGAATCGACACACAATAATAAAAGCTACGAAATTCTAAACTTTCTCCGATCTGTGAAATCAAAGGTTGGCGGTTCCAGGATAAGCCTTTTTGCAATACTCTGAGTCTGTTTGGAATTTCGGAGCTTTATTATCGTGATTCGATTGCAACACCAAACTCTCAAATAGTGCACTTGGTTCATTCTCCCGATGAGTAATGATAAGCTCAAACTCACTGAAATATTTTCGAGTATCGCCTCTTGTCTTGGATCTGCCTGACTCCGAACTATTCTATAAGTAAAATAAAAAACTATGAATTTATTTAAAGATTAGTACCTGTCAAGACAAAAGCTAACACTCAGAGCGTTGCGAAATTGCTTATCTTGGATTTGCCAACCTTTGATTTTGTAGATGGAAGAAAGTTTGGAATTTCGTAGCTCTTATGTTCGTGGTTCGATTTCAAAACAAAACTCTCAAAGAGTGCACTTGGTTAATTCTCTCGATGAGCAATGATAAGCTTCAACTCACTGTAATATTTTTGAGTATCGCTTCTTGTCTTGGATCTGCAGATTCTGAACTAATCAATAAGCAAAATAAAAAACTATGAATTTTTCGAAAGATTCCTGAGTACCATGACGCATGCTGACTCTCAGTGCATTGAAAAAAGGCTCATCCTGAAATTGCCAATCTTTGAGTTAGTAGAGTTGTCAATCTAGCTGATAGAAGAAAGCTTGGAATTTCGTAGCTCATCCCGAACTTATCAATAAGCATAATAAAAAACAATGAATTTTTCGAAAGATTCGTGAGTAACATAACGCATGCTGAATCTCAGTGCATTGAAAAAAGGCTTATCCTGGAATTGCCAATCTTTGATTTTGTAGATTTATCAATGTTGCTGATTGAAGAGGGTTTGGAATTTCGTATTTATTTTTCATCGGCATTTGATTCCAACACCAAACTCTTAAAAATTTGCGTTTCATGTATTCTCTCGATGAACAATGATAAGCTCAAGCTCACTGTAATATACTTGAGTATCGCCTCTTGTCTTGGATCTGACCATTCCCAAACTAATCTAAAAGCAAAATAAAAAAAGTTATTAAAATATTTTAAGATTCGTAACCGTCATGACGCACGCTGACTCTGAGTGCATTCAACTGGACACATCCTGGAATTGCCTACCTTTGATTTTGTAGAGTTATCAATGTTGCTTATTCAAGAGAGTTCGAAATTTCGTAGCTTTTTCCATCGTGGTTTGATTTCAACACCAAACTCTCAAATAGTGCGCTTGGTATATTCTCCCGACGAGCAATGATAAGCTCAAACCCACTGCAATATTTTTGAGTATCACTTCCGGTCTTGGATATACCAGACTTCAAACTAATCAATAAGCCAAATAAAAAACTTTGAATTTATTTTAGGAATTGTAACTGACGCATGCTGAGTCTCAGTGTATTGAAAAAAGGCTTTCCCTAGAATTGCCAATCTTTGAGATAGTAGAGTTGTCAATCTAGCTGATCGAAGAAAATTTCGAATTTTGTAGCGTTTTTCATCATATCTCGATTTCAACACAAAACTCTCAAGGAGTGGATTTGAATGATTCTCTCGATGAGCAATGATAAGCTCAAACTCACTGAAATATTTTTGAGTATCGCTTCTTGTCCTGGATCTGCCAGACTCCGAACTTATCAATAAGCAAAATAAAAAACAATGAATTTTTCAAAAGATTCGTGAGTAACATGACGCATGCTGACTCTCAGTACATTGAAAAAAGGCTTTTCCTGGAATTGCCAATCTTTGATTTTGTAGACTTATCAATGTTGCTGATTGAAGAGGGTTTGGAATTTCGTATTTATTTTTCATTGGCATTTGATTCCAACACCAAACTCTTAAAAATTTGCGTTTCGTGTATTCTCTCGATGAACAATGATAAGCTTAAGCTCACTGTAATATACTTGAGTATCGTCTCTTGCCTTGGATCTGACCATTCCCAAACTAATCTAAAAGCAAAATAGAAAAAAATAGTAAATTATTTGAAGATTCGTAACTGTCATGACGCACGCTGACTCTGAGGGCATTGAACTAGACACATCCTGGCATTGCCAACCTTTGATTTTGTAGAGTTATCAATGATGCTGACCGAAGAGAGTTTTGAATTTTACAGCTTTTTTCATCGTGGTTTTATTTCAACACCGAACTCTCAAATAGTGCACTTGGTTTATTCTCCCGATTAGTAATGATAAGCTCGAACTCACTGAAATATTGTTGGGTATTGCCTCTCGTCTTCGATCTGCCTGACTTCGAACTATTTCATAAGCAAAATAAAAAACTATGAATTTATTTAAAGATTAGTACCTGTCAAGACAAAAGCTAACACTCAGAGCATTGCGAAATTGCTTATCATGGATTTGCCAACCTTTGATTTTGTAGATGGAAGAAAGTTTGGAATTTCGTAGCTCTTATGTTCGTGGTTCGATTTCAAAACAAAACTCTCAAAGAGTGCACTTGGTTAATTCTCTCGATGAGCAATGATAAGCTTCAACTCACTGTAATATTTTTGAGTATCGCTTCTTGTCTTGGATCTGCCAGATTCTGAACTAATCAATAAGCAAAATAAAAAACTATGAATTTTTCGAAAGATTCCTGAGTACCATGACGCATGCTGACTCTCAGTGCATTGAAAAAAGGCTCATCCTGAAATTGCCAATCTTTGAGTTAGTAGAGTTGTCAATCTAGCTGATCGAAGAAAGTTTGGAATTTCGTAGCTCATCCCGAACTTATCAATAAGCAAAATAAAAAACAATGAATTTTTCGAAAGATTCGTGAGTAACATGACGCATGCTGAATCTCAGTGCATTGAAAAAAGGCTTATCCTGGAATTGCCAATCTTTGATTTTGTAGATTTATCAATGTTGCTGATTGAAGAGGGTTTGGAATTTCGTATTTATTTTTCATCGGCATTTGATTCCAACACCAAACTCTTAAAAATTTGTGTTTCATGTATTCTCTCGATGAACAATGATAAGCTCAAGCTCACTGTAATATACTTGAGTATCGTCTCTTGCCTTGGATCTGACCATTCCCAAACTAATCTAAAAGCAAAATAGAAAAAAATAGTAAATTATTTGAAGATTCGTAACTGTCATGACGCACGCTGACTCTGAGGGCATTGAACTAGACACATCCTGGCATTGCCAACCTTTGATTTTGTAGAGTTATCAATGATGCTGACCGAAGAGAGTTTTGAATTTTACAGCTTTTTTCATCGTGGTTTTATTTCAACACCGAACTCTCAAATAGTGCACTTGGTTTATTCTCCCGATTAGTAATGATAAGCTCGAACTCACTGAAATATTGTTGGGTATTGCCTCTCGTCTTCGATCTGCCTGACTTCGAACTATTTCATAAGCAAAATAAAAAACTATGAATTTATTTAAAGATTAGTACCTGTCAAGACAAAAGCTAACACTCAGAGCATTGCGAAATTGCTTATCATGGATTTGCCAACCTTTGATTTTGTAGATGGAAGAAAGTTTGGAATTTCGTAGCTCTTATGTTCGTGGTTCGATTTCAAAACAAAACTCTCAAAGAGTGCACTTGGTTAATTCTCTCGATGAGCAATGATAAGCTTCAACTCACTGTAATATTTTTGAGTATCGCTTCTTGTCTTGGATCTGCCAGATTCTGAACTAATCAATAAGCAAAATAAAAAACTATGAATTTTTCGAAAGATTCCTGAGTACCATGACGCATGCTGACTCTCAGTGCATTGAAAAAAGGCTCATCCTGAAATTGCCAATCTTTGAGTTAGTAGAGTTGTCAATCTAGCTGATCGAAGAAAGTTTGGAATTTCGTAGCTCATCCCGAACTTATCAATAAGCAAAATAAAAAACAATGAATTTTTCGAAAGATTCGTGAGTAACATGACGCATGCTGAATCTCAGTGCATTGAAAAAAGGCTTATCCTGGAATTGCCAATCTTTGATTTTGTAGATTTATCAATGTTGCTGATTGAAGAGGGTTTGGAATTTCGTATTTATTTTTCATCGGCATTTGATTCCAACACCAAACTCTTAAAAATTTGTGTTTCATGTATTCTCTCGATGAACAATGATAAGCTCAAGCTCACTGTAATATACTTGAGTATCGCCTCTTGTCTTGGATCTGACCATTCCCAAACTAATCTAAAAGCAAAATAAAAAAAGTTATTAAATTATTTTAAGATTCGTAACCGTCATGACGCACGCTGACTCTGAGTGCATTCAACTGGACACATCCTGGAATTGCCTACCTTTGATTTTGTAGAGTTATCAATGTTGCTTATTCAAGAGAGTTCGAAATTTCGTAGCTTTTTCCATCGTGGTTTGATTTCAACACCAAACTCTCAAATAGTGCGCTTGGTATATTCTCCCGACGAGCAATGATAAGCTCAAACCCACTGCAATATTTTTGAGTATCACTTCCGGTCTTGGATATACCAAACTTCAAACTAATCAATAAGCCAAATAAAAAACTTTGAATTTATTTTAGGAATTGTAACTGACGCACGCTGAGTCTCAGTGTATTGAAAAAAGGCTTTCCCTAGAATTGCCAATCTTTGAGTTAGTAGAGTTGTCAATCTAGCTGATCGAAGAAAATTTCGAATTTTGTAGCGTTTTTCATCGTATCTCGATTTCAACACAAAACTCTCAAGGAGTTGATTTGAATGATTCTCTTGATGAGCAAAGATAAGCTCAAACTCACTGAAATATTTTTGAGTATCGCTTCTTGTCCTGGATCTGCCAGACTCCGAACTTATCAATAAGCAAAATAAAAAACAATGAATTTTTCGAAAGATTCGTGAGTAACATGACGCATGCTGACTCTCGGTGCATTGAAAAAAGTCTTTTCCTGGAATTGCCAATCTTTGATTTTGTAGAGTTATCAATGTTGCTGATTGAAGAGGGTTTGGAATTTCGTATTTATTTTCCATCGGCATTTGATTCCAACACCAAACTCTTAAAAATTTGCGTTTCGTGTATTCTCTCGATGAACAATGATAAGCTTAAGCTCACTGTAATATACTTGAGTATCGTCTCTTGCCTTGGATCTGACCATTCCCAAACTAATCTAAAAGCAAAATAGAAAAAAATAGTAAATTATTTGAAGATTCGTAACTGTCATGACGCCCGCTGACTCTGAGGGCATTGAACTGGACACATCCTGGAATTGCCAACCTTTGATTTTGTAGAGTTATCAATGATGCTGACCAAAGAGAGTTTTGAATTTTATAGCTTTTTTCATCGTGGTTTTATTTCAACACCGAACTCTCAAATAGTGCACTTGGTTTATTCTCCCGATTAGTAATGATAAGCTCGAACTCACTGAAATATTGTTGGGTATTGCCTCTCGTCTTCGATCTGCCTGACTCCGAACTATTTTATAAGCAAAATAAAAAACTATGAATTTATTTAAAGATTAGTACCTGTCAAGACAAAAGCTAACACTCAGAGCATTGCGAAATTGCTTATCTTGGATTTGCCAACCTTTGATTTTGTAGATGGAAGAAAGTTTGGAATTTCGTAGCTCTTATGTTCGTGGTTCGATTTCAAAACAAAACTCTCAAAGAGTGCACTTGGTTAATTCTCTCGATGAGCAATGATAAGCTTCAACTCACTGTAATATTTTTGAGTATCGCTTCTTGTCTTGGATCTGCCAGATTCTGAACTAATCAATAAGCAAAATAAAAAACTATGAATTTTTCGAAAGATTCCTGAGTACCATGACGCATGCTGACTCTCAGTGCATTGAAAAAAGGCTCATCCTGAAATTGCCAATCTTTGATTTTGTAGATTTATCAATGTTGCTGATTGAAGAGGGTTTGGAATTTCGTATTTATTTTTCATCGGCATTTGATTCCAACACCAAACTCTTAAAAATTTGCGTTTCATGTATTCTCTCGATGAACAATGATAAGCTCAAGCTCACTGTAATATACTTGAGTATCGCCTCTTGTCTTGGATCTGACCATTCCCAAACTAATCTAAAAGCAAAATAAAAAAAGTTATTAAATTATTTTAAGATTCGTAACCGTCATGACGCACGCTGACTCTGAGTGCATTGAACTGGACACATCCTGGAATTGCCAGCCTTTGATTTTGTAGTGTTATCAATGTTGCTTATTCAAGAGAGTTCGAAATTTCGTAGCTTTTTCCATCGTGGTTTGATTTCAACACCAAACTCTCAAATAGTGCGCTTGGTATATTCTCCCGACGAGCAATGATAAGCTCAAACCCACTGCAATATTTTTGAGTATCACTTCCGGTCTTGGATATACCAGACTCCAAACTAATCAATAAGCCAAATAAAAAACTTTGAATTTATTTTAGGAATTGTAACTGACGCATGCTGACTCTTACAGCATTAAAAGAAGGCTTATCCTGGAATTGCCAATTTTTGATTTTGTAGAGTAATCAATGATGCTGATCGAAGTGATTTTTGAATTTTATAGCTTTTTTCATCGTGGTTTTATTTCAACACCGAACTCTCAAATAGTGCACTTGGTTTATTCTCCCGATTAGTAATGATAAGCTCGAACTCACTGAAATATTGTTGGGTATTGCCTCTCGTCTTCGATCTGCCTGACTCCGAACTATTTTATAAGCAAAATAAAAAACTATGAATTTATTTAAAGATTAGTACCTGTCAAGACAAAAGCTAACACTCAGAGCATTGCGAAATTGCTTATCTTGGATTTGCCAACCTTTGATTTTGTAGATGGAAGAAAGTTTGGAATTTCGTAGCTCTTATGTTCGTGGTTCGATTTCAAAACAAAACTCTCAAAGAGTGCACTTGGTTAATTCTCTCGATGAGCAATGATAAGCTTCAACTCACTGTAATATTTTTGAGTATCGCTTCTTGTCTTGGATCTGCCAGATTCTGAACTAATCAATAAGCAAAATAAAAAACTATGAATTTTTCGAAAGATTCCTGAGTACCATGACGCATGCTGACTCTCAGTGCATTGAAAAAAGGCTCATCCTGAAATTGCCAATCTTTGTTTTTGTAGATTTATCAATGTTGCTGATTGAAGAGGGTTTGGAATTTCGTATTTATTTTTCATCGGCATTTGATTCCAACACCAAACTCTTAAAAATTTGCGTTTCATGTATTCTCTCGATGAACAATGATAAGCTCAAGCTCACTGTAATATACTTGAGTATCGCCTCTTGTCTTGGATCTGACCATTCCCAAACTAATCTAAAAGCAAAATAAAAAAAGTTATTAAATTATTTTAAGATTCGTAACCGTCATGACGCACGCTGACTCTGAGTGCATTGAACTGGACACATCCTGGAATTGCCAGCCTTTGATTTTGTAGTGTTATCAATGTTGCTTATTCAAGAGAGTTCGAAATTTCGTAGCTTTTTCCATCGTGGTTTGATTTCAACACCAAACTCTCAAATAGTGCGCTTGGTATATTCTCCCGACGAGCAATGATAAGCTCAAACCCACTGCAATATTTTTGAGTATCACTTCCGGTCTTGGATATACCAGACTCCAAACTAATCAATAAGCCAAATAAAAAACTTTGAATTTATTTTAGGAATTGTAACTGACGCATGCTGACTCTTACAGCATTAAAAGAAGGCTTATCCTGGAATTGCCAATTTTTGATTTTGTAGAGTAATCAATGATGCTGATCGAAGTGATTTTTGAATTTTGTCGCTTTTTTCATCGTTGTTTGTTTTATCACCCATCTCTCAAAGAGTGCTTTTGGTTAATTCTCTCAATGAGCAATGATAAGATCGAACCCACTGTAATATTTTTGAGTATCGTTTCCTGTCTTGGATCTGCCATACTCCGAACTAATCAATAAGCAAAATAAAAAACTATGAATTTTTCGAAAGATTCGTGAGTAACATGACGCATGTTGACCCCCAGAGTATTGAAAAAAGGCATATCCTGAAATTGCCCATCATTGATTTGCTAGAGTTATCAATGATGCTTATCGAGGAGAGTTTTGAATTTTGTAGCTTTTTCCATCGTAGTTTGTTTCAACACCCATCTCCCAAATAGTGGTTTATTCTCCCGATGAGTAGTGATGAGCTCAAACTCACTGAAATATTTTTGAGCATCGTTTCTTGCCTTGGATCTGCCTGACTCCGAACTATTCCATAAGCAAAATAAAAAATTATGAATTTATTTTAAGATTTGTACCTGACATGACAAAAGCTAACTCTCAGAGCATTGCGAAAAGGCTTATCTTGAATTTGTTAACCTTTGATTTTGTAGATCGAAGAAAGTTTGGAATTTCGTAGCTTTTATTTTCGTGGTTCGATTCCAAAACCGAACTCTCAAAGAGTGCACTTGGTTAATTCTCTCGATGAGCAATGATAAGCTTCAACTCACTGTAATATTTTTGAGTATCGCTTCTTGTCTTGGATCTGCCAGATTCTGAACTAATCAATAAGCAAAATAAAAAACTATGAATTTTTCGAAAGATTCCTGAGTACCATGACGCATGCTGACTCTCAGTGCATTGAAAAAAGGCTCATCCTGAAATTGCCAATCTTTGATTTTGTAGATTTATCAATGTTGCTGATTGAAGAGGGTTTGGAATTTCGTATTTATTTTTCATCGGCATTTGATTCCAACACCAAACTCTTAAAAATTTGCGTTTCATGTATTCTCTCGATGAACAATGATAAGCTCAAGCTCACTGTAATATACTTGAGTATCGCCTCTTGTCTTGGATCTGACCATTCCCAAACTAATCTAAAAGCAAAATAAAAAAAGTTATTAAATTATTTTAAGATTCGTAACCGTCATGACGCACGCTGACTCTGAGTGCATTGAACTGGACACATCCTGGAATTGCCAGCCTTTGATTTTGTAGTGTTATCAATGTTGCTTATTCAAGAGAGTTCGAAATTTCGTAGCTTTTTCCATCGTGGTTTGATTTCAACACCAAACTCTCAAATAGTGCGCTTGGTATATTCTCCCGACGAGCAATGATAAGCTCAAACCCACTGCAATATTTTTGAGTATCACTTCCGGTCTTGGATATACCAGACTCCAAACTAATCAATAAGCCAAATAAAAAACTTTGAATTTATTTTAGGAATTGTAACTGACGCATGCTGACTCTTACAGCATTAAAAGAAGGCTTATCCTGGAATTGCCAATTTTTGATTTTGTAGAGTAATCAATGATGCTGATCGAAGTGATTTTTGAATTTTGTCGCTTTTTTCATCGTTGTTTGTTTTATCACCCATCTCTCAAAGAGTGCTTTTGGTTAATTCTCTCAATGAGCAATGATAAGATCGAACCCACTGTAATATTTTTGAGTATCGTTTCCTGTCTTGGATCTGCCATACTCCGAACTAATCAATAAGCAAAATAAAAAACTATGAATTTTTCGAAAGATTCGTGAGTAACATGACGCATGTTGACCCCCAGAGTATTGAAAAAAGGCATATCCTGAAATTGCCCATCATTGATTTGCTAGAGTTATCAATGATGCTTATCGAGGAGAGTTTTGAATTTTGTAGCTTTTTCCATCGTAGTTTGTTTCAATACCCATCTCCCAAATAGTGGTTTATTCTCCCGATGAGTAGTGATGAGCTCAAACTCACTGAAATATTTTTGAGCATCGTTTCTTGCCTTGGATCTGCCTGACTCCGAACTATTCCATAAGCAAAATAAAAAATTATGAATTTATTTTAAGATTTGTACCTGACATGACAAAAGCTTACTCTCAGAGCATTGCGAAAAGGCTTATCTTGAATTTGTTAACCTTTGATTTTGTAGATCGAAGAAAGTTTGGAATTTCGTAGCTTTTATTTTCGTGGTTCGATTCCAAAACCGAACTCTCAAAGAGTGCACTTGGTTAATTCTCTCGATGAGCAATGATAAGCTTCAACTCACTGTAATATTTTTGAGTATCGCTTCTTGTCTTGGATCTGCCAGATTCTGAACTAATCAATAAGCAAAATAAAAAACTATGAATTTTTCGAAAGATTCCTGAGTACCATGACGCATGCTGACTCTCAGTGCATTGAAAAAAGGCTCATCCTGAAATTGCCAATCTTTGATTTTGTAGATTTATCAATGTTGCTGATTGAAGAGGGTTTGGAATTTCGTATTTATTTTTCATCGGCATTTGATTCCAACACCAAACTCTTAAAAATTTGCGTTTCATGTATTCTCTCGATGAACAATGATAAGCTCAAGCTCACTGTAATATACTTGAGTATCGCCTCTTGTCTTGGATCTGACCATTCCCAAACTAATCTAAAAGCAAAATAAAAAAAGTTATTAAATTATTTTAAGATTCGTAACCGTCATGACGCACGCTGACTCTGAGTGCATTGAACTGGACACATCCTGGAATTGCCAGCCTTTGATTTTGTAGTGTTATCAATGTTGCTTATTCAAGAGAGTTCGAAATTTCGTAGCTTTTTCCATCGTGGTTTGATTTCAACACCAAACTCTCAAATAGTGCGCTTGGTATATTCTCCCGACGAGCAATGATAAGCTCAAACCCACTGCAATATTTTTGAGTATCACTTCCGGTCTTGGATATACCAGACTCCAAACTAATCAATAAGCCAAATAAAAAACTTTGAATTTATTTTAGGAATTGTAACTGACGCATGCTGACTCTTACAGCATTAAAAGAAGGCTTATCCTGGAATTGCCAATTTTTGATTTTGTAGAGTAATCAATGATGCTGATCGAAGTGATTTTTGAATTTTGTCGCTTTTTTCATCGTTGTTTGTTTTATCACCCATCTCTCAAAGAGTGCTTTTGGTTAATTCTCTCAATGAGCAATGATAAGATCGAACCCACTGTAATATTTTTGAGTATCGTTTCCTGTCTTGGATCTGCCATACTCCGAACTAATCAATAAGCAAAATAAAAAACTATGAATTTTTCGAAAGATTCGTGAGTAACATGACGCATGTTGACCCCCAGAGTATTGAAAAAAGGCATATCCTGGAATTGCCCATCATTGATTTGCTAGAGTTATCAATGATGCTTATCGAGGAGAGTTTTGAATTTTGTAGCTTTTTCCATCGTAGTTTGTTTCAACACCCATCTCCCAAATAGTGGTTTATTCTCCCGATGAGTAGTGATGAGCTCAAACTCACTGAAATATTTTTGAGCATCGTTTCTTGCCTTGGATCTGCCTGACTCCGAACTATTCCATAAGCAAAATAAAAAATTATGAATTTATTTTAAGATTTGTACCTGACATGACAAAAGCTAACTCTCAGAGCATTGCGAAAAGGCTTATCTTGAATTTGTTAACCTTTGATTTTGTAGATCGAAGAAAGTTTGGAATTTCGTAGCTTTTATTTTCGTGGTTCGATTCCAAAACCGAACTCTCAAAGAGTGCACTTGGTTAATTCTCTCGATGAGCAATGATAAGCTTCAACTCACTGTAATATTTTTGAGTATCGCTTCTTGTCTTGGATCTGCCAGATTCTGAACTAATCAATAAGCAAAATAAAAAACTATGAATTTTTCGAAAGATTCCTGAGTACCATGACGCATGCTGACTCTCAGTGCATTGAAAAAAGGCTCATCCTGAAATTGCCAATCTTTGATTTTGTAGATTTATCAATGTTGCTGATTGAAGAGGGTTTGGAATTTCGTATTTATTTTTCATCGGCATTTGATTCCAACACCAAACTCTTAAAAATTTGCGTTTCATGTATTCTCTCGATGAACAATGATAAGCTCAAGCTCACTGTAATATACTTGAGTATCGCCTCTTGTCTTGGATCTGACCATTCCCAAACTAATCTAAAAGCAAAATAAAAAAAGTTATTAAATTATTTTAAGATTCGTAACCGTCATGACGCACGCTGACTCTGAGTGCATTGAACTGGACACATCCTGGAATTGCCAGCCTTTGATTTTGTAGTGTTATCAATGTTGCTTATTCAAGAGAGTTCGAAATTTCGTAGCTTTTTCCATCGTGGTTTGATTTCAACACCAAACTCTCAAATAGTGCGCTTGGTATATTCTCCCGACGAGCAATGATAAGCTCAAACCCACTGCAATATTTTTGAGTATCACTTCCGGTCTTGGATATA
Organism: Encarsia formosa; assembly: GCA_038277355.1. Taxonomy (NCBI): domain Eukaryota; kingdom Metazoa; phylum Arthropoda; class Insecta; order Hymenoptera; family Aphelinidae; genus Encarsia; species Encarsia formosa. Next base: position 48,710,722 of record CM076187.1, read on the forward strand.
CCAGACTCCAAACTAATCAATAAGCCAAATAAAAAACTTTGAATTTATTTTAGGAATTGTAACTGACGCATGCTGACTCTTACAGCATTAAAAGAAGGCTTATCCTGGAATTGCCAATTTTTGATTTTGTAGAGTAATCAATGATGCTGATCGAAGTGATTTTTGAATTTTGTCGCTTTTTTCATCGTTGTTTGTTTTATCACCCATCTCTCAAAGAGTGCTTTTGGTTAATTCTCTCAATGAGCAATGATAAGATCGAACCCACTGTAATATTTTTGAGTATCGTTTCCTGTCTTGGATCTGCCATACTCCGAACTAATCAATAAGCAAAATAAAAAACTATGAATTTTTCGAAAGATTCGTGAGTAACATGACGCATGTTGACCCCCAGAGTATTGAAAAAAGGCATATCCTGGAATTGCCCATCATTGATTTGCTAGAGTTATCAATGATGCTTATCGAGGAGAGTTTTGAATTTTGTAGCTTTTTCCATCGTAGTTTGTTTCAACACCCATCTCCCAAATAGTGGTTTATTCTCCCGATGAGTAGTGATGAGCTCAAACTCACTGAAATATTTTTGAGCATCGTTTCTTGCCTTGGATCTGCCTGACTCCGAACTATTCCATAAGCAAAATAAAAAATTATGAATTTATTTTAAGATTTGTACCTGACATGACAAAAGCTAACTCTCAGAGCATTGCGAAAAGGCTTATCTTGAATTTGTTAACCTTTGATTTTGTAGATCGAAGAAAGTTTGGAATTTCGTAGCTTTTATTTTCGTGGTTCGATTCCAAAACCGAACTCTCAAAGAGTTCATTTGGTTAATTCTCTCGATGAGCAATGATAAGCTCAAACCCACTGTAATATTTTTGAGTATCGGCTCCTGTCTTGGATCTACCAGACTCTAAACTAATCAATAAGCCAAATAAAAAATTTTGAATTTATTTAAGGATTTGTAACTGTCATGACGCAAGCTGACTCTCACAGCATTGTGAAAAGGCTTATTCTGGAATTGCCAATCGTTGGTTTTGTAGAGTTATCAATGTTGCTGATTAAAGATAGTTTGAAATGTCGTTCTTTTATTGATCTTCGTTTAATTTCAACACCATTTACTTTGAATCGGTACTTCGTTTGTCATCCCGATGTGCCATGATGATCTGAAGCTAGTTTTCGGGAATTGCCGTTCTTTGCTTTAGTAAAGTTATCGACGTTGCAGATCAAACAGGGTTTGAAATTCCGTTGCTCTCTTGATAGTATATTTTTGCGAACCAGAACTCTGAAAGACTGCACTTGTTTCATTCTCTCGATCTGCCGTGATTAAATTCAATTGATGTTGGAAAAAAAAAAAAAAAATTTCCGCCACGAAGTTTTTCTCGGTGGCCCGGAAATTTTTGGGAGTGGCCCGGAAATTTGGTACTGCGGCCCGGAATTTGTATTTTTCTATGGAAAGCTTCCGGGACGTCCCGGAAAATGGAGCGAAGGCCCGGAAATTGTTAAAATATATAGAAAAAGTCCCGGGAAATAGTATAAAAGATATATATAAGTTTTTTCTATATGTAATATATATTATATATATGGATCAAAATAATATTTTTTTAAAAAACCGTCCGCACGAGGTTCACCGATTTTATTGCAATTTTTTTTGGCAAAAGTACTATTTAATAGAAGTATTTTGCCACAAAATAGAGATCTCTATCTTATTTCTGCTTGGTGCTAGATTTTTTCAAAGATTGAAAAATGGCTTATTTTTAAGCTGTTTTAAGCAATTTCAAGGTATTTTTCGAAAAATTCTAACTTTTGATCAAAATGAGATAGAAACCTCTAGTTTGCGGCTAAATTTTGTTCAAAATAAGTTCTTTTTTGTAAAAATATTTTGACAACATAGTTTGGTTATTTTTATAATAATACAGTCCTACACAGATATTGCTATTTTTGCTCATTTGCAGGTATCTTCAAACGACCGTAGCTTTTTCTAGGCTAAATTTTTGTGCACATTAAAAAATTGTTAAATGTTTTTAATGAAAAAACAAAAATTTTGCAATCAACCGGAACCCTGTACGATCTTCCACTTCCAAGATACAGCTGTTTAAAGTTGTCAAAAAACACAAAAAACGTTTTTTACGATTTTCACACGCATTTCGACCTTTCTTTTTCTCTCAAAAATATGAGGAAACTTCTCTTCATATGTTTACAAACATGCTCCCATAGTAATTGTAGTGCGGATTTGGGGTTTTAGTTGATTCCAAAGCATACACTTTTGACACATTTTATGTGCTAAACTAGTGTTTTTTTAACAATATACACGCTACATTTAACTTTTTCGTTCATTATAGATGTTTTGAAATTATTTTTTGACTAAAAACTATTCAAATTCCAGCCAAAATTAGGTCAACTGCTTTGAAAAAATTGATACTCAACGAAATATTGATCTCAATATCAAAATGATATACTACTTTTATTCATTTTTTTAGTTTTTTGATTCGTTAAAAATCCATGTTCAAATATTGTAAATAATATACCACTTGTTTATTTATTTTTTTCTATTTTTGAAATTACAAATAATTGATCATAGTTTATCAATTATTCTGATAAAACAATCATGGATTACTATTGGTTACTCTGAAAAAAATGAGTCCAAATTAAAAATGTTATTTTTTGAATTCTATGAAGCATGCAACAATCTACCAATCTACATTCTACTTATAATTATGTCCACTTATGAAAAAGAGAATGAGAGATTAGAAAGTCGAGTCGATATATCGAATCGAAACTTGATCTTTGATTCTTGGAGCAAGAGCGCCGCCTTAAAGGCCTCTCAAAAGTGTGAACCAGCCAGACACGCCAAATTTAAAATCTTCAGGCATGCTTGATTTGAATTTTTTGTTTTTTTTTTAATTAATAAAGTGAGTAACGAAATTTAAATTTTTAATCGACAAATAAGCGGACAAGCTTACAACCCCATAACCCTAGGCGTAGTGAATAACAAATAATTAACTTTTGTAATAAACAAATAAGCCGATAAGCTACAACTCCAAAACACTGGGCGTACTTAGTAAAAATAATTAATTTTTTTTTATAAACAAATAAGCCGATAAGCTACAACACCATAACCTAGCGCATGGCTGAAAAAAATGTTAATATTTTTAATAAACAAATAAGGTGATAAGTTACAACCTCATAGCCTTGGGCATGTCTAAAAAAAATGTTAATATTTTTAATAAACAAATAACGCGATGAGCTACAACCTCATAACCTTGGGCACCGCTAAAAAAAATGTTAATATTTTTAATAAACAAATAAGGCGATGAGCTACAACCCCATAACACTGGGCGGAGTGAATGAGAAATAATTAAATTTTTTAATAAACAAATAAGCCGATTAGCTGCAACCCCATAACATTGGGCATGGCTGAAAATTTTTTTTTATCCATGTCCAAGGTTATGGGGTGGTAAACTTGTTTGCTTTGTTGTTTATTTAAATATTTACATATTTTATATTCGCTGCGCCCAATGTTATGGAGTTGTAGCTCATCGGCTCATTTATTTATTAAAAAAATTAATTATTTTTCATACACTACGTCCAATGTTATGGGGTTGTAGCTCACCGGCTTATTTGTTTATTAAAAAAATTAATTATTCTTCATTCGCTACGCTAACCGTCATGGGGTTGTAGCTTATCGCCTTGTTGGTTTATTAAAAATATTTACATTTTTTTCAGCCATGCCCAAGGTTATGGGGTTGTAGCTCATCGGCTTATTTGTTTATTAGAAAATTGTACGATCAAACCAACTTACCTAAGTGCAGTTTGATCGAAATTATATGAGTTGTTACTTCCTCCGAATAGATCACTAGGTAGGAGCGCTATCCTGCGCTGACAGGCACACTTTAAAGAATAATTTAAAAATAAATACATATATCTTGTCTGGAACGTCGTTGTAGTTGTACCTAACTTCATTTAGTTTAAAGCAAATTAAAATCTTTGGTTTATTTGGGGCGTGAAAAAATTTTTGGGAGAGAGTGATCTATTCGGACGAGGTAACAACTCATATAATTTCGATCAAACTGCACTTAGGTAAGTTGGTTTGATCGTACAATTATATATCGTTGCTTCGTCCTCTAGATCACTAGGTAGATGTTTAACGCTAACAAAGATTTTATAGAACAATAAGAATTTTTTATTTAAATAAATAATTCAATACATTATCATTAATGTAAGTTTTTAATTACTCCTGAAACAAAACTGTCAGTTTCAGTAGGTAAATTGTAAAATTTTTCAAACATTTTTGAATTTTTTGACCAACAAGCTGTTTCAAAAATCTTCCCAAGATTGATTCCATTCCTCTCGCCGCCGAAGTAGCTGCGTGTCTAGTACTATGTGCGGAGAAAATGTCTATATCTACACCTGCTTCACCGATTGTTTGTTTAATCCATCTGCTGATAGTGGGAATTGATGCTGGATGATGAGGTTTTTTAAAAGTAATAAAAAGTTTATCGGAGTTATCAGGTCGTAAATTTTTGGTAAAATCCAAATAACAATTTAACATCTTCGCCGGACACAACTCTTCATGTTCTGGCATGTAAGGAATGTTTAAACATGGTTGAAAATTATTTTTTGTAGTGGTTTTAATCCTGTCAGTAATTTTTATGATTATATTATTTTGGTTTTTAACTATGTTTGTGTATCTAATTAGGGATAAAGTTTGTGCTCGTTGTGCGGTGAAAAGTGCAAGAACTGTAATCAGTTTTTTCGTTAGTTTTTCAAGAGATAGTAAATGATTTGGTGACCAAGATTTTAAAAAGTCGAAAACTATTAAAGGATCCCACGTTATTTGATAACGACGTTTTGGAGGTCTTAAATTAATAATACCTTTAAAAAATTTTTTAATCAATTTATCATTTGTCAAATCAGTTGATAAAATAAGTGATAAAGCTGAGCGTGTCGTGTTTAGTGTACTGTAATTACTGCCTGCATCATACTTTTTAGTCAAAAAATCTAACACTTCTGCAGTACAAGCGTTAAATATATCTTTTCCCTCTTCCTTCCTGAAAAACCACCATTCTTTTATAGGTTTTTTGTATTGTTTAATAGTGTTTTCAGTTATCGACGAAATCAAAATTTCAGTTGCATTATTAGATGAACATCTCAGTTGAAGTGCTTGGCTGATAGTTTCACGGCAGCCAGGGTAAGTTTCGACGATATCGGATGTTCTCTGTGAAAAGGGGATGATAATAAATTACTTTGTGGACCAAAAAATAAAATTGGAGAACTGATTATTGATGTCATTAAAGGGAACCAAGTCTGTGTTTTCCAGTAAGGAATTATTAAAACCCCCTCAGCTCTATCTTTTATTATTTTTTGAAGAGTTTTCAAAATAAATGAAAATGGTGGGAAAGCGTAAAAATATTCTTTTTCCCAACACATTGTAAATGCGTCTATAGCAATCGCTCCAGGATCAGGTTTCCAGGAAATATATATCGCGCATTTAGTATTATTTTTTGTCGCAAATAAGTCAATATCAAATGGTCCAAATTTACAATCAATTTCATGAAATATTTTTTCATTTAATTCCCACTCAGTTTCAACAGATTTGCATCTCGATTCCGCGTCAGCGACTGTATTGAGTCAAAATTTCTGAAATCGGACAGAAAAACAAAACTTTCGAAATTCGATAGCCTTTGTACGCAAAAGTCAAGTGTTATGCTTTAAAAAAAAGCCAGTAAAGTTTTTTATTTAAATAATAATTTTTCTAAAAGTTATAAACAATCAAACTTTTAGGTGACTATTTTTTTAAATCGCCATTTCTAGAGAACTATTTAATAAAAGTTTACAAAATTTTAACAACGACTTCACAAATAAGTAGAGAATTGAATGATAAATAAATTAAAAAAAAAAAATTTAATTTGTTTATGAAAAATTAATTTTTTAATAAACAAATGAAAATTTAATAAACTTCTCATATGGGTAGGCCAAAATTTTTTCAACGATATTTTTCCTTAAAGTGTTACCTAGAAGTACGTGAAAAAAAATTTTGGTAATATTCACAAGAACAAAAGTTGTGAATTTTTAAAGACCGCAAAACGAGCGCTGCGACGAGCGCGGCGAGGTGACGGAGCCACGGCGCACGACGCTACCGCTTCACGCGCGCTCGCATAACTATTTACATTTTCCGATTATTTTCAAAAATTGGGTTTCTTAATGACTGCGTTTTTACTTACCGTAAGTATGCTAATAAAAAATTTACTTTATATTTACATATAAATTTATATTCAAAAATATAAGTTTATTCATTACAAAATTATTTTTCGATTTCTAACTAATTTTGTTTTATTAAATACGAATTTATCACTACATTCTATGAACAAAAAATTGTTTGTGAGCTGAAATAACTTTACACTTTAATTTTTTAGTATTTACTGGTATGTAACAGTGGAATTGGCGTGTCCCTTTAATGGTTTTGGCTTTCGAGAAACGTGGCTCGTGTTTTTTTTTCATTTCTTCATACTCTTTCGTCATGACCATGCCAAAATTAATTTTTTTAAAAAATTTTTCAGCCCATTCAAAAAGAGTTTTTGTAGTTGTAATTTGGATGTTATTTTGTAAGCTTGCTCGATAAGCGTTTCTTTTTACGCATCCACCTATGCCATCACAGGCACCTTTTCCGTGTGAAGTAGCAAAGAAGTGCCATTCAGCTGAAATTTTGAAGTCCGCTCGGTGATGTAATAAATTTAAAAAATTAAATTTATTTTTATACTGCGACCCCGCGCCATCAGAAAAATAAAATAGTTTTTTAACGTTTTTGGTACCAAATTTTTTTTTCAAAAAAGAAATCATTTTTGCGTTGTACAAATATACTCCTGTAGCGTCATGATTTTCGACTTCTGACAAAACCACATAATTGATGTTCCTCACAACATTATTTTCTTTGCAATAAATTACATACACATGCAAAGAGGCTTGATCTTTGGACCAGTGTTGTGACTGTATAGCATGAAATGAATAATTTTCTGAAAAATCCAGAGTAACCAAAAACTCCCCACTCTTCAGTGAATTTTTCAGCTTTTCAAGATACGCTGCTTGTGATTGGGCTATGTAATCATGTTTCAACACAATTGGGAGATCTTCTGCAAGACTTTCCGTAAAAATCTGTATATTTTCAGTTTTACTTAACAGTTGGCACCTTTTAAAAAAAAGAGACAGTATGAAAAAATAATAAAATTAAACAAAAAAATTATTTTTTAGAAATTATATAGTTTACGAAACCTGTCTGTTGTGACCCATTGATTATAAGTGATGCTGTCTATTTCACATTTTTGTAAATTTTCTGTTAAATCTTTGATAACTTGATTCGTTCCGGGACATTTTTGACAATCTACAAGAAAGCAATCAGTAGTTGGAGTTGAGCAAATAATGTTTTTCAACCATTCTCGATAATTTACAGTAAAATTAATTTTCTTTTTTAGTAGTTCTCGTTGAAGTCCATTTATCTTAAGTCTTAAATTGCCATGTATTTTGCACACGCACACATTATGCGTGCCTTTTGCTCCGACTAATATGCACTGCGGTAGTCTGAGATGCCTAAATACTGCCAATGATATTTTTTCTTCAGGGTACTTTTTTATAAATTCAGTGTGTAGGTCTTCTAAGTTACCCATTAATAAACGTTTCTAGGAATAAACATATTTACTTGTAAATAAAAAAAAAAACTGAATAGAAAAAAGACTCAGTAAAAAAAAAAAATATTGTAAACGAATACGTCAGAATTATCGAAACTACCGAATGGCAAGATAAAAGAGAGAACCCAAAAATAATTTCAGCATTTTATTCGTAATGTAATTGGTTGAAAAACCAAATTTGAAATTTAAATTTTTATTTTTAATTTGTATATTACAATTCAATTAAAACATTTAGATAATAGATTCGCAATTTGATAAAAAATAATATTTATTTAATCAAGTGTTCCAAATTATCAGATTAAAATCATGAAAATAATAATAATTAGTATATAAACAAAAACAATGAATTAATAACCACGAAAGTTTAATACAATTCCGCGCGCTTGCGCGCTAAGAGGAATAGTGAATAAAATTAATCTAAAACTATCAATAATAGTTTACCTGCTCATGATGACGTTCTCCGTCAACAATTACTGACTTTTAATCTTTTACACCGGGCATCACTCTACTAATATCATCAGACAGATAAAAATCTTTGACTTTTGCAAGAAGATTTTCATTTAATCCTCGACCCGTTTTTTTATCAGGACGAGATGCGCATCCTTTTTCTATTTGTAATTTTTTTGCAGTCGTGACCATGTATTTAGTAACCCCAAATTCTTTTACTGCTTCTCGAATCGTCCAATTATTAATTGGAATTGTAGTAAGCAAACAGATTTTTTCTCCTCTTGAGGCATTAGATAATCTCAACTTAAAATCTTCGATCCAAGTATTTACATTACTTTTAAAGATTGCGTTTCGAAAATTTTGATCATTTTCTATTAAGTTCAAATTAATTTTTTTAGCTGGCGTAGCAACAATTACTTCGTGAATTTCAGACGCGAGCTTTTTTCTTTTTGTCAACTGATCTATTCTATAGCATGTATAGTCTTCATCACCTTTCGTCAAATCTACAATCTGCTCTTCTTCACTTTCTTCTTGATCTTTTCCTTCATCGCCCTTATCAGTTTCTTTTTTTTCAAAGTTCTGTTTTTCGAATTGAATCGTTTCTTTTTTTTCATAAGCTTGGGTCTTACAGGAAGCACAAATGTAACAACCGAATAACTCTTTTAACTTTGGATCGCAATTTTCCGATATAAACTTTAAATTTTTTCTGTAACAACTATGACCCTTTTTTTTCAACGGATTACAGCACTTTGGTGGAGAAGTCATAATAAAAACACACAAACTGAGAATAAACAACCGAAAACAACGCTAATCTTGCAGCAATGCAGGCTTCAGAGGCACACGTGTTTTTCTCATTGAACAAAAAAAAACAATCGAATAAAACAATTGAGCTACTATTGTTTAAGCGCGCCATTTTTGCCGCTTAGCCAATGATTTCAAACTTTTAAATAAGGGAGTGAAAGTGTGTTTTTTTTCCAAAAAAATGTTTAAGATTTTCGAAATGTTAATTGAAATATTTGCTTAAAAATATATAGTGATAAATTCGTATTTAATAAAACAAAATTAGTTAGAAATCGAAAAATAATTTTGTAATGAATAAACTTATATTTTTGAATATAAATTTATATGTAAATATAAAGTAAATTTTTTATTAGCATACTTACGGTAAGTAAAAACGCAGTCATTAAGAAACGCAATTTTTGAAAATAATCGGAAAATGTAAATAGTTATGCGAGCGCGCGTGAAGCGGTAGCGTCGTGCGCCGTGGCTCCGTCACCTCGCCGCGCTCGTCGCAGCGCTCGTTTTGCGGTCTTTAAAAATTCACAACTTTTGTTCTTGTGAATATTACCAAAATTTTTTTTCACGTACTTCTAGGTAACACTTTAAGGAAAAATATCGTTGAAAAAATTTTGGCCTACCCATATGAGAAGTTTATTAAATTTTCATTTGTTTATTAAAAAATTAATTTTTTATAAACAAATTAAATTTTTTTTTTAAATTTATTTATCATTCAATTCTCTACTTATTTGTGAAGTCGTTGTTAAAATTTTGTAAACTTTTATTAAATAGTTCTCTAGAAATGGCGATTTAAAAAAATAGTCACCTAAAAGTTTAATTGTTTATAACTTTTAGAAAAATTATTATTTAAAAAAAAAACTCTACTGGCTTTTTTTTAAAGCATAACACTTGAATTTTGTGTACAAAGGCTATCGAATTTCGAAAGTTTTGTTTTTCTGTCCGATTTCAGAAATTTTGACTCATTATCTTTCGATTTTATGTATGAAGCAAAAATCCAAACGTTACGCGACTCACACCATTGCCATATCATTTTTGAAATTTTATTTAAATGAGGAAATTGAATACCTCCCATACGATTTATATAAGAAATAGCTGTCGTATTATCAACCCTTAAAAGAACATTCGAATTTTTTAAACTTCGACCAAGAGATTGAAGAGCATAAAGAACAGCTTTTAATTCAAGAAAATTTATATTTTCATTTTTTTCATATTTTGACCACCAGCCGTGGGTTTTATTATTTTTACAATAAGCTCCCCACCCCGTTAAGGAAGCATCCGTGTAAATAGTAAAGTCGAAATTTAGATTTCTGATAGGATTAAAAGAATTTCTGATATTTTTCAACCACCATTCTAAGCCAGTCTTCATAATATCAGGTAAATCAATTGTTTTATCATAATCATCATTATATTTTTGCAACGCTAACAATTTTATTCTTTCGAATTCCTTTGTGTAAAGCCAACCATATTTAATTGCTGGACAAGCAGCTGTAAGATTTCCAATAAATTGAGCTAGTTCGCGAATGGTGCTTTTTTGTTTTAATAGAAAGAGTTTTATAAATTTTTCTAAATTTTTTCTTTTGTCTTCAGGTAGTTTTAAACAAAATTCTTTCGAATCAATAATGAAACCCAAAAATCTACAATTTGTGTTAGGTTTTAGCTGGCATTTTTTAATATTTAAAACGAAACCTAGAGTTTCTAAAATTGATTTGGTTATGAAAACATTCTTTTGATATTGTAGTTCCGATTTTGCTATTATAATCAAATCATCAAGGTAAATTACAACTAAAATACCACGTTCTCTTAAATATTGAGCTATTGGTTTTAATATTTTTGTAAAAATATATGGAGCTGAGCTTAGACCAAAAGGAAGACAGTTAAATTCAAAATACTCGCCATCAAAATAAAATCTGAGATATTTTCTAGATTTTTTATGAACAGAAATAGAAAAGTAAGCATCTTTCAAGTCGATTGTAGCCATAAAATAATTTTTTCTTATTAATCACGTAACTGTTCGAATATCTTCCATTTTAAAGTGTTGATTATTTATAAATTTATTCAATTTTTTTAGGTTAAAAATGAAGCGCATGTCTCCGTTTGCTTTTTTACGTAAAAAGAAAGGAGATAAAAACTGATCAGGCCTATAAGAACATTTTGAAATGGCTTTAATTTTAATTAATTTATCAATTTCTTTTTTGAATAATATTTTTTGATTTGGGTCAACTTTAAAATGAGTATTTCTTTTTGGATTACCAAGGATAGGAATTTTATAACCTTTAATCCAATTCAAAATAACGAAATCATTAGTCAGCTCTCTCCACTTTTTATAAAATAATTTTAATCTACCAGCTTTGTAGCTTACATTTATTTGTGACTCCTTTTCTTTGGAGGGAAGTTGTTGTTTTTCTGCCCGCTCTGACGAGATTCCTGGTAAGTTCTCCGAGACGGGCCCTGAAAGTTTGACTTTTTGTAAGGATATTTATCATTATCATAATCATAATCATAATATTTACGTTTATAACCGGAGTGAGATTTTTTATCTTTGTTATAAGAATTTTTTGATTTCATTTCATTACTTGATTTTGCTATATCTTTTGCATGTTTTACTTTTTCGCCAAAATCAGAACCAAACAGCCAAGAATCAGATTGACAATTAGCCCAGGCCATTTTAATAATTTTGTTTTGACCAGGAGCAATAAAACTTTGTCTGGTTCTAGTGATGCTGAAATGAGTTTGTAAAATAATTTCACCCGCATCACTTATTTTTTCACAAATTAACGATAGATCTTTATCATCCTTCATATCGAATTTGTTTATTAAATTTGTTAAAGCATCACCAATGGCTGACAGTCCAGCACCTAATTGATTTTGAGCGAGCATTTGAAAAGAATCCCTCGTTTTTGCACTTCTAGACATATTTTCATAAATGTCTAAATTTACTTTTGGTGCTTTCAACAATGGGCAGTTTTTGGAAACTGGGTACTTTTTCATCAACTCATTTATTGTTTCAGTTTTCAAACCTTTTTGAACAATGTGGGTCCATTTGGTCGCAATTGACGAAAGTATTTCATCACCCAAAGGCTCATCATATTCATTCAATCCTAAAATTTTTAAAAGTTCGTTATCATGATCATTAGTTGAAATTTCTAAAATTTCATCAGGTGAACGTGATCGAGATTTGTTATTTGCCGAACCACTTGGTGTTCGTTCTTTATTAGGGTGTTTTGTAGTCGAGTCACTTGATGCTCGCTCTTGTACATCATAATTATCCCTTTTTAGAGTTTCGGTCGAGTCACTTCGTACTCGCTCCTTACTCTCCCGAAAAACTGATGATTGATATTCTTGGTGATTTTGAGATCGAGATCGGTGACGACGATCTTGTGATCGGCAACGGCGTTGACGATCTCGTGATCGGGAACGATGTCGGTGAGACGAACGCTGCTTCGAATGTAAACGTCTTGGCGTTCTTGAACGTCGATTGCTCATTACAGGTGATCTTGCTCGTGAATACCTCGAATCTGTCATATCACAACCATTCATTTTTTTTTTTTTTTTAAGGTTATTTAGTTTACTTTACTTAATTTGTAGTTATAGTAATATTAATTTTTTTTTTTTTTTTTTACATACCTGACCTAACGTATGAAATTAAACTCACCCTTACTCTGGTTTCGATGAGATTTGCGTTCGAAAGACTTAGATCGAGATCGAGATCGAGATCTAGACGCTTCTCTTGATGAATCGCTCGAAGACGAATCTGACGACGATGATGAAGATGAGTAATCGTCAATTTTCTTCTTTAATTTTTCCATCTTTTTAAGTAATTTTTCATGTTTTTTACCCTTTAGTTTCCCTTTTTTATGGTTAGACATTTTTAAATACGTGTGTTACCCGTCAGCACAAGAAACACAATGAAGTTAGGTACAACTACGACGACGTTCCAGACAAGATATATGTATTTATTTTTAAATTATTCTTTAAAAAGTGTGCCTGTCAGCGCAGGATAGCGCTACTACCTAGTGATCTAGAGGACGAAGCAACGATACATAATTTAATTATTTTTCATTCACTCTGCCCAGTGTTATGGGATTGTAGCTCATCGCCTTACTTGTTTATTAAAAATATTAACATTTTTTTTAGCCATGCCCAAGGTTATGAGGTTGTAGCTCATCGCCTTATTTGTTTATTAAAAATATTAACATTTTTTTTAGCCATGCCCAAAGTTATGGGGTTGTAGCTTGTCGCCTAATTGGTTTATTAAAAATATTAACATTTTTTTCAGCCATGCCCAAAATTATGGGGTTGTAGCTTATTGGCTTATTTGTTAATTAAAAAAAATTAATTATTTTTACTAAAGTTAATTATTTGTTATTCACTACGACTAGAGTTATGGGGTTGTAAGCTTGTCCGCATATTTGGCTATTAAAAATTTAAATTTCGTTACTCACTTTATTAATTAAAAAAAAAAAAAAAAAAAAAAATCAAATCTGGCATGCCTGAAGATTTCAAATTTGGCACGTCCAGCTGGTTCACACTTTTGAGAGGCCTTTAAGGCGGCGCTCTTGCTCCAAGAATCAAAGATCAAGTTTCGATTCGATATATCGACTCGACTTTCTAATTTCTCATTCTCTTTTTCATAAGTGGACATAATTATAAGTAGAATGTAGATTGGTAGATTGTTGCATGCTTCATAGAATTCAAAAAATAACATTTTTAATTTGGACTCATTTTTTTCAGAGTAAGCAATAGTAATCCATGATTGTTTTATCAGAATAATTGATAAACTATGATCAATTATTTGTAATTTCAAAAATAGAAAAAAATAAATAAACAAGTGGTATATTATTTACAATATTTGAACATGGATTTTTAACGAATCAAAAAACTAAAAAAATGAATAAAAGTAGTATATCATTTTGATATTGAGATCAATATTTCGTTGAGTATCAATTTTTTCAAAGCAGGTGACCTAATTTTGGCTGGAATTTGAATAGTTTTTAGTCAAAAAATAATTTCAAAACATCTATAATGAACGAAAAAGTTAAATGTAGCGTGTATATTGTTAAAAAAACACTAGTTTAGCACATAAAATGTGTCAAAAGTGTATGCTTTGGAATCAATTAAAACCCCAAATCCGCACTACAATTACTATGGGAGCTTGTTTGGAAACATATGAAGAGAAGATTCCACATATTTTTGAGAGAGAAAAAAGCTCGAAACCGTTCAAAAATGCGTGTGAAAATCGTAAAAAACGCGTTTTTTGTGTTTTTTGACAACTTTAAACAGCTGTATCTTGGAAGTGGAAGATCGTACAGGGTTCCGGTTGGTCGCCAAATTTTTGTTTTTTCATAAAAAAAATTTAACAATTTTTTAATATGCACAAAAATTTAACCTAGAAAATTCTACGGTCGTTTGAAGATACCTACAAATGAGCAAAAATAGCAATATCTGTGTAGGACTGTATTATTATAAAAATAACCAAACTATGTTGTCAAAATATTTTTACAAAAAAGAACTTATTATTATTATTATTATTATTAAATCACAGCATACGGGTGCTAAGCTTAGGGACACTTAGTTTTCACCATTGTATCCCTGTCCCCCTTGCTATACCTCTGGAGTGTTCGTGAGTCCTAACACCCTGCAATATGCGAGTATGTTGTCCACACTCACTCCGTCAAAGCTCTCAGGATCCCGGTTCCCAACCATTTCAGGCGGTGGCCTGTCAGGTTAGGGCATTTGCATAGGAAGTGGCACGGGGTCTCTTCCTCTGATTCACACCATCTACACAGGTTACTATGCCCCTGCGTTTTGTGTGTGTAGCACCGAAGGTTGCAGTGTCCGGTCATAATGCCCATGACCTCTCTAGCCCTTCGTTTGTCTAGCCTGGTGATCAGTTTGGCCCAACCGGTAATATAACTTCCCAGTAGTTCCTTGATCCACCCGTAGCTCTGGGATTCTTCCCAGAGTTCCCATCTTTGCCTCTTCGAGTACTTCTCCAGGATACTGTAGCTTTCTGAGAACGGTACATCCACCCCATGCTCCGGCCGTGTATCTGTTGAGGCCCCTCTCCTCGCAAGCTCATCTGCCCTTTCGTTTCCCTTGAACCCGGAGTGTCTGGGTATCCAGGTAATAACAACTTGATTAGATCTTGCCAGCGCGTTAAGGGTATTCTTAGTCTCCCTAACCAACCGTGAGGTTGTAACTGGATTTTCCAAGGCCTCTATGGAGGCTTGGCTGTCAGTGCAGATGCAGATGCGTCTCTTACTGACGTTCCCCAGAGAGAGGTTGTTAGCGCACGTATTTATCGCAGCCATCTCGGCCTGGAACACCGTGTTAAATTCCCTGAGCCCGTAGGATTCCCTAAGGCTAGGTCCGTAAATTCCATAGCCATTGCCTTCATTGGTCTTGGATCCGTCGGTAAACCAGATGTCTCCGTGCCCAAGCACTTGGTTGTTGCTCCATTCCTCCCTGTTTGGTATTCTCGTTTTGAAACGTTGCCCAAACAGTAGAGTCTTATCCATTCTGTCTTGGGTCGAGTTAAAGACCTAACCCTTCAACATTCTCCCTCGGATGGTTGCATGCCCATCACTATTTCCAACCCACTCCCTGCTGCATTTCAGTCTGCAGGCTGTCCTGGCCGCAACCAGTTTGATGTCCAGGTCTAGGCTTTGGACATCCAGCAACATCCTGATGGCGGCTGTGGGTGTGCTTCGTTTAAGCCCGTAAATTCCCCTCAAGACGACAGCCTGAACATGGTCCAGTGCACGCCTCGATGTCTTATTTTCGGTCACTTTCCACCATACCACCGCGGCATAGGTAAGCTTCGGTTTCAGAATCGCCTCATGTAACCACAAGGCGACCTGGGGTTCTAGCCCCCAGGAAGTCCCGATTGCTGACCTACACTGCATGAATATGTTTAGGACTTTGCTGCATTGAGTCTGCAGGTGTTGTCCCCACTTTAGTTTCTTATCTAGGAATACGCCCAGATATTTCACACCCTCCGCGTAAGGTATTTGTTTCCCGTTGACGGAGACTTTCTTACTGACCTTACATTTGTATTTTCTCGTGAACGTGACTATCTCCGTCTTATCAGTGTTGACAGCCAGAGATTTAGCCTCGCACCATTCGCAGATCCTCTCCAACGCCCTCCGAATAAGATCGGGTGGACTTCTTCGAACTTGCCCCTGACAAGTATAGCGAAGTCGTCTGCATAAGCAATGGTGAAGAATCCGAGTTCGTCGAGCAAGCGCAGTAGTTCGTCCGCGACCAGGATCCACAGGAGTGGTGAGAGGACCCCACCCTGCGGGCATCCCTCGCTGATGGTTCCCCTAACCGTCTTGCCATTCCACTCACTAAAGATGCACCTATCACTAAGCATTCCCCTGATCCATCTTCTGATGGTATAAGGTACACCATGCTTAGTGAAGGCTTTATCTATAGTTGCTCTGTTGGTGCTGTTAAAGGCACCCTCGATGTCAACGAAGGCCCCGATTACGGTTTCCTTCGCATCAAAAGCCTCCTCAATGTAATTGACCACTGAGTGCAGTGCAGATTCCGTGGATTTTCCACAGGTATATGCATGCTGCGCTCGGTGAAGGGGACTGTTTATCAGTATATTCTGCCTGATATAGTTGTCCAGCAGTCTTTCCAAGGTCTTCATTAGGAAAGAGGTCAGACTGATAGGTCTGAAGTCCTTCACCGAGTTGTAGCTTCTCCTACCAGGTTTCGGTATAAATGAGACCCGCGTTTCCTTCCAGCAAGCTGGCACGTGCCCTGTGGCGATGCAGCCCCTCAGAATACCTAACAGTAGCCTAAGGGTCTTGTCACCTCCTTCCTGTAGCATCTTAGGAAAGATACCATCAGGGCCCGCAGATCTATACGGTTCAAAGGAGTCAATCGCCCATTTAAGCTTTTCCATGGTCACGACTTTGGCAGCCGTGTCCCAATCTTTATCCTCTGTCCCCCTCCTTCCAGATATGGTGGGCGGGGTATCATTATCTACCCTGACGAAGTCGGGGTAGTTGCTGCTGAGGAGAAGTTCCAATGTGTCCTCCTCCGATTCAGTGTAGGCGCCCGATCTGTCTCTCAGACATTGGAGACGGGCGCTATTATCTCTGGTCAGGATTCGAGCGAGCCTCGCAGTGGCTGCCAGCTTTTCCATGCCTGTGCAGAATTCCCGTCATTTTTCTCTCTTTGCCTTCGCAATTTCCCTTTTGAAGGCCTTCAGCGTGTCTTTGTACGCTTTCCAGCCTTCAGTGGATTTCCTCTTCTTTGCCCTGTTAAACGCCCGTCTAACTCCCACTCTTAGCTCCTCCAGTATCTTATTCCACCAGGGAGTGCCATCGAGTGGTTCGCCAGGCTTTAGTGGGCAGTTGTTCTCGTAGGCCCTGATCATAGCCTTACAGACCTGGAAAAGGGTCCAGTCAAGCTCAAGATCATTGCCGTATCTCCCTTTGACCTGGGCCAAGGCTTCCTCCGGCTCCTTGCTGTATGCGCCCCAGTTGGTGTCTTTGGGTCGCCTCTTAGGCTCGATCCACGGTCTCATTATCTCGATCTCGAAAGTTATTGTCCTATGGTCCGACATGGATGGTTCGCTGTCGACCCTCCATCCACGTATGCAGTTCTTGATGTTCATTGAAGCCAGCGTGAGGTCCAGGACCTCGCTTCTGTTGGCAGTAACGAAGGTTGGCGTGTTCCCTCTGTTAGCAATGTCCATCTGTGTGCCCGTGATGAATTCAAGCAACTCAAACCCTCTATCATTAATATCGGTGCTTCCCCACGCCACATGGTGGGCGTTGGCGTCGCAACCAATAATCAGATCAAGGTTATTACGGCTGCAGTATTCGATCACCTTCATCATGCTCCTTGTGGGAGCTTCCTCGTCGTGGGGGAGGTAAATGGACGAGATGACTGCCTTCCTCGTTTGGCCCTCCTTATCCACGACCTCTATTCTTACGGTCGTGCAGTCCCGGGAACTCAGCTCCTGTAACAAAAAACCGTTAACACCCTTCATGGAGATGCAAGCCCGGGCGTCTCTATTGCTGGAGCCCACGAGCAGTTCCCCACAGCTTTTCAAGCCCTTCACTTTGCCCCTGTACAACCAGGGTTCCTGTATAAGGGCTATGTGTGTATGCGCCATTGCCATGCGCCTTGCTAGTATAGCAGAGGCGCTTCTGCAATGGTGCAAGTTTATTTGGGAGAATCGCAGTATTGAAGTAGCCATGAGGACTACTCCATTTATGCTTTCTCCGTAGAGCCGCTACTTCCCGCCTTGTTTGAGGGACGGTTTAGCAGCCTGAAGGTTGCTTTGCCGACCCCTCCCCAAAGCTGGAAGTTTTGGCTCTGGAGTACCGCGACCGATGGTTCATCTAGACCCAGAATTAGGCATCCATCAACAATTTATTAATTTTTTAATATGCACAAAAATTTAGCCTAGAAAAAGCTACGGTCGTTTGAAGATACTTGCAAATGAGCAAAAATAGCAATATCTGTGTAGGACTGTATTATTATAAAAATAACCAAACTATCTTATCAAAATATTTTTACAAAAAAGAACTTATTTTGAACAAAATTTTGCCGCAAACTAGAGGTCTCTATCTCATTTTGATCAAAATGTTGGTATGATATTTTAAAATAAATAGATGAATGAATTCAAAACAGTTCATTCTTGTTATAAAATAATTAAGAGTGATGCAAGTTCAAGGACTCACAATTTTAACTTGGTCGACGATTTGTCAGGAAAAAAAAACATTTTATTTTGGTAAACCTCATTTATTTTATAAATGATGATATTTAAACATGAGCAAATCACTGATTCCACAACAGTTGTATCTAGATAGTAAGCGGATTAAAAAAGTGCAATCACACGGACTTACAATTTTTATTTAGGACTATAATTGGTAAGTTGGTATTCCTGCGCTGTAAGTACAAGACGCTTGTTTGTATTGCACCGCACTTATCTGTGTTTTTAACCGATTTTTCCACTCTGAACACGGAGTACTGTTTTTCAGATTTTTCCTGTGACCTGGCTCTTTCGCTTTTCGTGAGATATTGGGCAGCTCACGACATAATCCTGAGCTGGTGGTCCTGGAAAAATCTGTGGTCAAAGTTTTGAGGTTAAGAAAACAGTCACTGGCATCAGTATCATTGTTTGTCATCGGTGAGTTGCAATCCTGCACTTTTGGCGCATCAAACTATAAATCAGCCTACGACAACTTTTGCTCAACTCCTGCCGGCGTTATCTATAGGTTTACCTGAGCCTGCGCTCAGCCGATACAGCGGGACTCTACCCACCATGTAAACTCAGCATGCCATCTACCGGACAACAGCGTAGCTGCATCATCTGTGCCAAAGACATTAAACGTGGTGAGTCATTTGTATGGTGTTTCTCCTGCAACCGCCTTTTCCATAAATCCTGTCTAGCTCCTGATACCATTGGTTCCCCCTAAATCTGTGCAGTCTGCCCAAAAAACCCGGGGAAAAAACAGCGAAAGACGAGGTTCAAACCTCACGAAGAGTCCCCACCCTTGCAACATTTTTTGCCTGACGTGACTACGTCCGTCGTGCCTACTAGCGCGCAGCAAACCTGTGTTGCCGCTGGGACTAAGCGCTTTGCACAATCACCGCCCGAACTTACACCTGCTGTACAGAAAGTAGCATTTCAGGCGCCCCACACTCCGCGCCCATCGCCTTATCCGCCATCCATCATGTCTGATATCAACAACGACTCGGAACCGCATGCATTTGTGAATGACGAAACCGTCAATCTTGACATGAGGAAGCTTTTTGGTATTATCAGGAGTGACATACGCACGTTTAGGTCAGAGGTTAAGACAGAGTTCGAGCAAGTGAATGAGAACATTGACGCTCAGGTCATCAACACGAATGAACGCCTGTCTTTTCTAGAGAATGAAGTCAGTACTCTGAAAAATAACCGAACTAAAAATAAAACGAGGAGTCGCTGCCAATATCAGTGAAAATGACAGACTTGAGGTCATTCATGGTATTCTGAATTTTATTAGCTGTCCACTCGCAGCTAATCAAGTGATTCGCCACCGGGAATGGCTGTACAAACCCGTTGACGGCAAAATCAATCCTCCACCTGCACTCGTAGCCAAATTCTCATCGGTTACAACTCGTGATGATTTCATGACATGCAAAAAGGCTCTGTATAACAAAAATTACCATGACATTTTCGGCAACGGCCCCAAAACACCAATTTACATGGACGCAATTACTGCTCCATCAAACCATCAACTGAGACTGAAGGCTCGGATTTTGGCCAAGAAGCTTGAAATAAGCGGCCCAATTTTTCGCCCCAATCATGTACTTCTGAAGAAGTCAGAAACCTCTCAGCCGTGCATGATTTTTACCGAGTCAGATCTCCTACAATTTGAGAAATCTTTCCGAGAGGAATTTGCGAAATCACCATCTCAAAATCAATCATCTGAAGAACAAATGACTGTTTCATGAGATGATCTGGATTTGCAGGCCCCTAGTAACTTAGTCATTTCATCAATCATTCCTCAGTCTGAAAACACGTTAGTGACTACAGCGTCGACTAATAACACTCTTGCAAATACTCAACCTCTTTTATCTACCAAAAACCTTATAGATCCACGTTCTAAATCAAAGCTAATCATTCCTACTCACCTTCACCCATCAACATTCCGATTGTAAGATCACCCACAACAAAATCAATCATGAACATTGCCCACATCAACATGAATCGTATATCAAAGCACTTCCCCTCTCTAGTACATGAAATAAACACTCATAATCACGACCTTATTGCACTTTCTGAAACATTTCTCACCCCGCTGACCTCCTCCACGGTTTATAGCATACCTGGATACACCTTCACACGACATGATAGAATTGGAAAATCTGGAGGAGGTGTAGCTTTTTTCAGTCACGAAAACTTTGGAATCGAAGTCTTGCATACATCACCCACTCCCTGTATGAAAGCTCCTGAATTCATTATCGCGCGCATCTTGCTTGGAACCACATCTTTATTATTCACAATAGTTTATCGTCCACCCGATGCAGACTCTCTTGATCTACTTTTCAAATACTTGTCACCTTTATTACCTCATTATGATCACGTTATACTCACTGGTGATTTTAATTATGACATGGTCCTGAGTGACTCGAATTCCGACTTTGAAGACTTGATCGATGGTCACTGTCTCTCCCTAGTCAGTCGTGAGCCCACTCATCATTCAAAGAGACAGGGGGCTCTCGTGACTTACACATGTCTTGACTTGTTTATAGTCAAACTTCTTGCACACGTACTAACCTTTAACAAGTCCGTTACTCCTTTCACACCTGGACATGATCTTATTAAAATCGACTACAACATCACAATACCCATCAATCCACCTAGAATCATGCATACTCGCAACTTGAAACCTGTTGACAACACGACTCTCTTTAGCCCCATTCGCACAAACTTGTCACAGTACCCGAATTTTATTCAGCCAGCAAATCCAACAACACATCTACCTGATCTTAGCCTACCTCAGTATTATAGCCTTACTCAAACTCAACTTGATGAGTATGTTTCTGACTTGACTTCAGCCACACTTACTGCCCCCGACATTCTGGCACCCATTAAACCAAGGGTTATACCTCAGAACAGACTGCCATGGTTATCGAAGGATATTTTGCAGGAAATGAAAACTCGTGATGCCCTATATCAGCGTACTAGTCGGTACAAACATGACCGGAAAATTTATGACAGGTTGTATGCTGAATATAAAACCCTTCGCAACCATGTCACGAATGAAATGAAGCGTTTGAAAAATAAATGTGTTCTTGACACACTAGAATCACAGAAAGATTCAGCATCACTGTGGCGTGAGCTTTATAAGATAGGAATTGCTAGTCAGAAAAACCCCTCACCCCTGAATTATTTTTCGTCTGATGTATTGAACAGACATTATGCCTCTATAGCACAATCCCGATAACACCTCACTGACATTGATATTGAGAATATTACCCGGATACCACTTAACCCACTAGGTAGCATTTTCGACTTCAAACCGGTCACACAGCAGGAAATTGCCTACATCTTCAAAAACACTGCTTCTAAAGGCATTGGATGCGATAATATCTCGTCTACTATGCTTAAAAACGCGTTTGAAGCCTTACTGCCCACTATCACCGAAATTTTTAACTACTCTCTAGCAACGGGAACCTTTCCGACTACCTGGAAACTTGCCTCTTGAATTCCGCTTGCTAAAACAAATCATCCTCAATCACCGTCTGAGACCAGACCGATTGCTCAACTTTGTGAGATTTCTAAGTTGTTGGAACGCGTTGTACATGCACAATTGTCGAACTACCTGACTGAAAACGGAATTGTTGATCCCAAGCAGTCTGGTTACCAGAAACTTCATTCAGCTCAGAGTGCCATCCTAGGGATTGTTGAAGACACTCGTAAAGCCATGGACGACAATGAAATCACGGTCTTGGTCTCGCTCGACTTCTCGAAGGCCTTCGACACGATCTCACACTCAAAGCTCCTCAGTAAACTTAGAGAGGTCGGATGTTGTGACAGAGTCATACGATTGTTTGCGAATTACTTGCAG
Organism: Encarsia formosa; assembly: GCA_038277355.1. Classification (NCBI taxonomy): domain Eukaryota; kingdom Metazoa; phylum Arthropoda; class Insecta; order Hymenoptera; family Aphelinidae; genus Encarsia; species Encarsia formosa. The sequence goes on from CM076187.1 coordinate 48,733,229, forward strand.
GATAGAAGACAAGCTATTCGCCTCGAGAATGGCAAGCACGAGAGGTGGTATGATTCACACGCTGGAGTCCCTCAAGGCAGTGTACTTGGTCCACTTTTGTTTTTGCTTTTTATAAACACCTTACCAAGGTGCCTGACTGTCTCTCAGCATGCGATATATGCAGATGACACCCAGATATACCTCCGTACCCTTCTCCGCAAACTGCTTGAGGCACTGTTACATTTGATGCAAGATGTTCAACCTGTATCTCTTTGGGCGCAGCAAAACGAACTTGTTTTGAACCCTTCGAAGACAACAGTCATCATACTTCATAGTAGCGGCCACCGTATCAATCAGACTACTCAACCACAATTTTTAATCAACAAAGTACATGTTCCCTACTCTCAATGCATAAAAACCTTAGGTATTTATCTTGATTCTAATTTCACTTGGAACCAACAAATCAGTGAAACCAGCAGGAGAGTTCACTTCAGTCTTCACAATCTACGTCACTTTTATCAATCACTCACTAGAAAGGTTAGAGTGCGACTTGTTGAATCTTTAATACTACCGCTCTTTGATTATTCTGCACTCTTTTTTACTTCGATTACAAATACACAAGAGTCACGAATCCGTACCCTACACAATGCCTGCGTTTGTTTTGCACATGGCTCAATTCCGAGAAATGCACACGTTTCACCCTATCGCATTAGCCTTGACTGGCTCTCGGCATGAGCCAGGAGAGAATACCTCACCACCACCCTAGCTTTCAGCATTATAAAAACTGGTCAACCTACATATCTTTTTGAGAAATTTCAAATTGACCCTGGTCCTGAAAACCTACTAAGGTCGACTCGTCGCCCTCGCCCATCCTTGAATTACTCTACACCCAAGAAAGACTTCTACTATCGGTCATTCACCATTCAGTCTTCCATCTTTCTAAACAGTTTTCCAACTGTTTTTTACTCAAATCTAACAATTGAATCATTCACGCCAGCATTAAAATATAAACTTTTTCGTCGTGATTGTGACCAATGGCTGCAAAGATCGCACCGAGATGGTCTTCAGACAATACCACAAAGTCTAAACTCGACTCTATCTGCCCTGCTACAGAACTGAGAAGCACGGGGAGAGAATTAAATTACGTCCTAACCCTCTGCAAAACTTTCCTTTCCTCTCACCGTACAAATCACCAGCATAACCCACTGAGGTAGAAAGATTGGACAATATATTGTTAAAAACCGTTGGAAAACCATTCTAGCGAAAGAAAGAAAACAAGAAAAAAAGATATTATATTTTATATGTATACATGAATCTTGGCTTAATGATATCGATATATCTTATACGCTGTTATGTATTTCTTAACTCTTAACTTTGTTAATATGAATTTCTGCGAGAATATGTACATACAAAAACGAGTATGGTAGGGTTTCATCCCTATACTCGGTAAAATAAAGAATAATAATAATAATATAAAAGTGAGTTTTTTAAATTAATAACGATATTTTAATATAAGTAGACAAATCATTTTATAACATTAGTATCTAGATATAAAATGATTTAGAATTATGCCAATACATAAACTTATCAATTAATATCTGTATCAGATTTGGTATTTCTACAATCTTATAATTACTAGACAAAGAAAAATTGTTCATAAATTAATGAATTATTATAAAACTTCTTGTTACTGTAGTCTACTAAATAGATACAAAACTTGTTTTTTTAAGAAGGCGAAAGCTCTATCGTGAGTAAAATTACTTATCATATTATTTCAATTCGTCATTTTCACAAATAAATTAACAACGGTAAATTGTCGTTAAGGACAAAGTCGTATCAAATTTTAACGAAATATTTTTGACTTGGTTTTTTTAGCCCTCTTAGATTTTGAGATAAAAATCAAAATTGAAAAATCACTATTTTGGACCATGCATGCGCAGTAGTGAGTATAAAAAAATCTGGTTGACGCCAAAAATTTTCTTTTTTCATGCCCTTTCGAATGATATATATATATATATATATATATACTAGGGGGTACCCCCCTGCTCGCTTCGCTCGCCAACCCCCATAAAAATAGTTATAAAATATAGAGTTTTTTCACAGTTAATATTTAACATGTTTGTTGAGTTGAGTTTGTGTATTGAATAAAAGTTCAAACATGTTTAGGTAAAATTGTTGAATATGACTTGAATTGAAAAAAGAAAATGTTATTATGGTGAGTCTAAAAAAATAGTTATAAAAATTAAATAGCAAGTTAAAATACTTCAAGTACTTGAAACATGTTAAATATAATATTTTTTAACCGTTTTAAAGTACTCCTTTAAAAAGGGCTTTTAAAATTACGATTCCTCTAGGGAAAGCGCCCTTCAAAGAAGTTATAATATGGAGTTTTTTGACAGTTAAGGTGATCGTACAGGAGAAGCTCCTATAATTTAAAATCAACTTCTCCGGGAGGAGCCCCTTAAAACATGTTGAATATAAGGTTTATTGACGTTTTGAGGTGCTCCTCCGGAAGGAGCTCTGGAAATTACGGCTCCTCCGGGAGGAGCCCCTTAAAACATGTTAAATATAAGGTTTCTTGAAGGTTTTGAGGTGCTCCTCCGGGAGGAGCTCTTTACACTACGGCTCCTCCGGGGGGAGCCCCTTAAAACATAATAAATATAAGGTTTTTTGACGTTTTAAGGGGCTCCTCCGAGAGGAGCCCCTTAAAATATGTTGAATATAAGGTTTTTTGAAGGTTTTGAGGTGCTCCTCCGGGAGGAGCTCTTTTTTTTTTGGCTGCTCCCGGAGGAGCCCCTTGAAACATGTTAAATATAAGGGTTTTTGACGTTTTAAGGTGCTCCTCCGGGAAGAGCTTTTAAAATTAAGAGCTCCTCCCGGAGGAGCACCTCAAAACCTTCAAAAGACCTTATATTTAACATGTTTTAAAGGGCTCCTCCCGGAGGAGCCAAAAAAAAAAAGGGCTCCTCCTGGATATAACTACATAATATAGGAAGATATATATATTGTAGGTGTTCGCGCTGGGGGCCAATTCAACTATCTTACCCGGCTATACGCTTTATTTCGTAATCAGGCTTGGCATTTTCACAATATTTTTTTGTTAATCAAAGATGAATTTCTAACTAATCAGAAATTTACGACGAGAAACCTTGTTACTCTCGGGTGCTGAATTAGACTCTACTTTGTACTTTCCAGAAACCTAAAGCTCTCTCGGATGAAAAAGTCATTCTCACGAATTACTGCTCTGCCCTGCGTGTCGTATCTTGCACTAAACTATGTGTAATGCAATTTTCTACTGAATACTTGATTATGAACGATTAAATGGAGAATTTATTTTCCACAATTAGGTAAAGGACCCAATTGTGGACCCCAAAAATCACAACTTTCGGGGTTTTTGAATTTTATAGAAAAAACCAAGCAAGTGAGGTTAATTTTTTTTGTACATACTTAATTTTAGTGGTCTTAAGAATCAAAATCAATTTTTTTTATTAAAAAATTTTATTTATTTACAGAGTAATTAATGTTTAAAGTAGAGACCTTTTGGACCGTATTTTTGAGACTGTGTGTCAAAGTACCCCGATTAATGGACCTTTTTTACATGCGATATCCCCTTTACGTTTTTCTTACCCCAATTAATGGACCCTGTGATTTTATTTCAAACTATTGACTTTTGAGGTTACGATTTTTGTTGACATTGGAGTTAAAAATAGTTACAATTTTCATTGACAAAAGTAATTTAACCACATTAGAAGATTTGTAAAGCTGATATTTTAGTATATAAAACTCGGTATGAAAGCCAAAACTAACGTCTCATTAATTGGGGTACTCGGGGTTTCATTTAAAGGTTCGTATTAATGGACCGCTGCTTTTCAGGACCATTAATTGGGGTACCTTGAGACTAGGGCCCAATCATGAGAACTGCATTATTTATTTAAATATGTATATTTTTAACTGACAAAATTGATACTATACTAATTTTTGAAGTCTAAGCTTTTCATTGATCAGTGATACATTGCGTGAATAAATAAAGTATGCCTAGAAATTCAAGTTTGAAAGTTGCTTGATTTGCTGCAACGAAAACACCAACCTTACCCTCGAGTCAACCAACATTGTGACTTTCAAAATAAAACGGAATAATTAACGTAAACTTGAAAAAAAAATTTCGAAACATTCTTTGATAACATAAGTTTATTTTAAAATAGTTTTATGCCGATATTTGCATTAAAAAAATATTTAAAAATGATTTTTGCTGAAGGGGACCATTAATTGGGGTAAGGGGTCCACAATTGGGTCCTTTACCTTACGTATATTAATTTTCTAAAATTTAATCAAGTTATAGACGTCGATAATAGAGGAGAGAGAGCGAAACAGATATTGTAAATATTAATTATTGAGTGGTTAGTATTCTTAAGTATATGACCTGTTTGAGCTCGTCATTCTGAAAATATTACATGTCTATATACATAAAAGGAATTTAAATTTCTAGTATATGCTGCAATTGTTATCGTTTCTTTGAGATAAATTGCTTTGACTTAAAAATCGAAAATAATTTTACGAGAGTAAATCAATGATTTTATAGCAATTGTATCTTGACAGTAAGTAGTTTAGAAATTTTCTTATGCATGGAATTACAAATTTATTTTGAAATCAGATTTGGCATTATCCCAACATTTTTTTGTTAATCAATGATGAATTTCTAACTAATCAAAAATTTACGACGAGAAACCTTGTTACTCTAGGGTGTTGAATTAGACTCTACTTTGAACTTTCCAGAAATCTATAGCTCTATCGGATGAAAAAGTCATTCTCACAAATTACTGCTGTACCCTACGTGTCGTATCTTGCGCTTAACTATGTGAAATGCAATTTTCTACTGAATACTGTGAACTTGGTTGTGAACGATTAACTGGAAAATTAAACTCCACAATATGTGTATAGTTTTTCTGAAATTAAATTAATTTATAGACGTTGATAATTGAGGGAGAGATAGCGAAATAGATAGTGTAAATATAAATTATTGATCGGTCAGTGTTCTTAAGTATATGACCTGCTTGAGCTCATCATTCTGAAAATTTTACATTTCTATATACATGAAAGGAATTTAAATTTCAAGTATATGCTGCAATTATTATCGTTTCTTTGAGATAAATAGCTTTGACTTAAATATCGAAAATAATTTTACGAGAGAAAATCAATGATTTAATAGCAATTGTATCTTGACTGTAAGTTGTAACAGGGGTGGATTTAAGGATTTGTATGAGCCGATACAAATACCCACGGTGCGTACTAAATCCTTATCACCTGTACTTAGTGCTGATCCAAGCACTCGTCAAACTGCAACTCGTCGACCTGAAATAATAAAATGAGGAAATCGCGTCCGCGAATATTACTATACTTCGCGACGCGATCGGCTACTTCGTTCATCGGTAGTGGGTGCGGGTATTAAAACAGGATCGATTCGCAGGAACACTAGGTTTAGTCAATAAAAATTAAATTAACAATTTAATAATTTATTAAAACAAATCTAAACCTAAAATACAAATTCCAAATTACGACTCGGTGTCGTTTAAACCAGTAAACAAAAGAATCTTCAATGTTCTCTAAATCGTTGCGCGTGCACACAAATTCCTGCTGCTATCGGCAGCTAACGCGCGCAAGAGAAAAACAAAGATTATGACAATAACAGTGTACTAAGGACACTCACACGCATTCACACTCACTCGCACATTTACAATTATCTTACGGAGTCGCTAAGGTGCACCTCATACCAAGCCGTCAGGCTAAACAAAATGCCAGGCTACGATGCCTACCAGCCGCAATATCTACCATACTCGAGTCGCCGTGTAGCCGTCGGAAAGCGGTCCAGGCGATGACGTGAAATGACAACTTCACAAATAACACCACACTCTCACACTACGGCTCTACCACAACGCGCGACGCGAATGTCAATAATTGCCTCGACTTCCGTAACGAGTAAGCTGCTTCAAGATCTGCCATGAATCGATCTCCAGATCTTTGCGTGTCTGCCGGACGTCGGTCAGGTTCCCCGACGTCCACGGCTTCCAAAAGCCGGTTGACTCGTCTAGACAGAAGAATGCTTCCCGGGCGATGACCATCGATCCCGCACCTTCTGTCTCTGCCAACTCTCTCTTCGACGACATTCCACTCCCGAGGAGTCCGGTTAGCCGTCGAACCGAGACGAGTTAAGTTCCATGTACGTGCGAACTCACGAACACGAAAACTACGAGTGGCTTCCCGATTCCCGCTCTACCACCTCAGAGGTCCGCTCTGATCTGCGTTCGACAGTCACGTGACTCGCGCCAAATCCTAAATCGTTACCGACGATTTAATTACGATCACTAACTGTCACAAAGTAGTTTAGAAATTTTCTTATGAATGGAATAACAAATTTATTTCGAAATCAGGTTTGGCATTTTCAAGACATTTTTTTGTTAATCAAAGATGAATTTCTAACAAATCAAAAATTTACGACGAGAAACCTTGTTACTCTCGGGTGCTGAATTAGACTCTACTTTGAACTTTCCAGAAATCTAAAGCTCTGTCGGATGAAAAAGTCATTCTCACGGATTACTGCTCTACCCTGCGTGTCGTATCTTGCACTAAACTATGTGTAATGCAATTTTCTTCTGAATACTTTGAACTTGATTATGAACGATTAAATGGAGAATTTATTTTCCACAATACGTATATTAATTTTCTAAAATTTAATCAAGTTATGGACGTCGATAATAGAGGAAGAGAGAGCGAGATAGATCGTGTAAATATTAATTATTGAGTGGTTAGTATTCTTAAGTATATGACCTGCTTGAGCTCGTCATTCTGAAAATATTACATGTCTATATACATAAAAGGAATTTAAATTTCTAGTATATGCTGCAATTATTATCGTTTCTTTGAGATAAATTGCTTTGACTTAAGGGGGGGGGGGGGGGTAGGGTCTGGCAATTTTTGAAAAATCGAATTTTTTTTTTCTTATAGTAAAACATTTCAAGAATACTGTGTTAAAATTTCTAAGGGTTTGGAGCAAAACTCACAAAGTTACAGAGTTTTAAGTCTGGGGCCTTCGAGCGGAGCGGCGCGGACTCTTGGTGCGAATACCAGCAAGCTGTGGCATTGAACACCTTAGAAAACTTTTCTCACTCTAACGAGGCCTTACCGGTTGATGTTTTGGATGCAACGAAACCAATATACGAAGATCTGAGCAAAGACGAGCTTTTAGAAAGATGCGTTGGTGGATTTACGCAAAATAACAACGAGAGTTTAAATCAACTTATTTGGAAAATTGCTCCCAAAACATCGTCTGCTGGCTGCAACATAGTAGAGATTGCAGCAAATATAGCTGTATGTACTTTTAATGAAGGAAATACAGCTTTATTAATGATTCTTCAATCAGCAGGAGTTGGTACTGGATGCAGCGCCCATGAGTACGCGAGGCTGGCGGACGAAACTCGCATAATGAAAGCCGACTCCGAAAGCGCCGCTCAAACCAAAGAAGGTAGAATTCGGCGAAGACAAGGACAAAAAGATGCCCTGGACATTGCTGAAGCTGCTGGTGACTTACTTTATGGAGCTGGAATAGATGATTTAGTGTAAGTTGTAAATCAAATAGTTTTTCTTCACTTTTTTCGTACCGAAAACTTCAAAAGCGTTTTTCTTGAAACACTATTTTTCAAAGACGGTGAAAGTTCTCATTTGAAAACTACTGCACCGATCTTTCTAGAATTAAACATACGTCTTTAATGCATAAAAAACCCGCCCCCTAGTGAGTTACTTTTTTTTTTTTTTTTTTTGGCCGAGTTTTAGCCATAAAATGGCCGGTTTTGGTGACCAAAAAACAGTGTTTTGGCTTCAAAACGTCGCCAAAACTTCAAAGTTGAAAAAAAATGAAATTGATCCTACTAGGAGGCGAGAAAAACTAATATATTAACTAAATCTACTTTATTTTTTGATTTCAGATGAACCGTTCGCGAGTTACAGCCTTCACCGCAACTCATCTTTTTTTCGAAGCGCCTTGTTTGGTTGGCTCCCATTGCCTCAATTTTTAATATTTTGATCTGAAATTTTGACAGAATGTTCTTTGAATATTGCATGATACGTATATAAATTCTTATTAAATTATAATAAACAGGAGCTTCACTATCATCGAAAAATCATCATTTTTTGACCGCTCAGACCCTACCCCCCCCCCCCCCTAAATATCGAAAATAATTTTACGAGAGTAAATCAATGATTTTATAGCAATTGTATCTTGACAGGAAGTAGTTTAGAAATTTTCTTATGCATGGAATCACAAATTTATTTCGAAATCAGATTTGGCATTATCCCAACATTTTTTTGTTAATCAATTATGTATTTCTAACTAATCAAAAACTTACGATGAGAAACCTTGTTACTCTAGGGTGCTGAATTAGACTCTACTTTAAACTTTCCAGAAATCTAAAGCTCTATTGGATGAAAAAGTCATTCTCACGAATTACTGCTCTACCCTACGTGTCGTATCTTGCGCTTAACTATGTGAAATGCAATTTTCTACTGAATACTGTGAACTTGGTTGTGAACGATTAAATGGAAAATTAAACTCCACAATATGTGTTTAGTTTTTCTGAAATTAAACTAATTTATAGACGTTGATAATTGAGGGAGAGAGAGCGAAAAAGATAGTGTAAATATAAATTATTGATCGGTCAGTATTGTTAAGTATATTCTAGGTTAGTAGATTTGAGTTCAGAGAAAATTCCGATTCGTGTTTCATTGAAATGTCCTACTGGAGAAGATGTTTCTGTTCATTTCAAAAGTAAGGTCAATTTGGTTTTAGGAAAATTCAAATCAGAGTTGGAAGTTTTTGTTGGGAGCATAGGAGAGGATTGTATTTTGGGAACTGATTTTTTGTTTCAGGCTAGAGTTTTGAAAATAATGCAGGCAGGTTTGGAGAAATTGTTTGGTTTTATTTCAGATTCAGAGAAGATTTGTGGTTGAGTTATAGTTCAAAATGTTCCTGATCACCTTTTGGAGATTTGTAAAACAAATTCTGAAAATTTAGATGAAATTCAGAAATACGAATTTTTAGAGTTTCTGTTGGATTTTCAAGATTTGTTTAATGATGATAAGGTGATTGGTAATTGTGATGTTGTGAACATGAGATTAATTTAATCGATCCACGTCCAATCAAACAATCCATTCGTCGAATTCCATTTCATCAACAGGCTGAAGTGAGGAAGGCGATCGAGGAGATGAAAAATCAAGGTGTGATTGAGGAATCTTCTAGTTCTTGGTGTTCTCCAGTTGTTATGAAACGGAAGAAAGATGGTTTAATTAGATTTTGTATTGATTATTGTCTTTTGAACAATGCTTTGGTTAAAGATAGTTATCCTCTTCCTCGTATAGATGAGATTTTAATAAATTTAAATGGTGTTAAGTGGTTTTGTACGGTTGATTTGAAGAGTCGTTATTGGCAGGTGAAGGTTAGGTGTAGCGATAAGGATAAAACTGCATTTTCGATCGGAGAAGGACTTTGGCAGTTTACTGTTATGCCTTTCGGATTGTCTAATGCTCCAGCTACTTTTCAAAGGTTGATGGAAAAAATTTTGAGAGGTTTGATAGGTTGGATTTGTTTAGTTTATTTAGATGATGTGATAATATTTGCGAGGACTTTTAGAGAAATGTTAGATAGATTGAGAATCGTTTTTGCTCGTTTAAGAACTGCAGGTTTGAGATTGAATAAAAAGAAATGTACTTTCTTTAGAAAGGAAATTGAATTTCTTGGTCATTTAGTTTCAGAGAAGGGAATTTCTACTGATTCAGAAAAGATTAGAGAAATAGTTGATTGGCCGATTCCGAGAAATAAAAAACAGGTTAAAAGTTTTGTATCATATGGTTCTTATTATCGTCGCTTCATAAAGGATTTCTCTACAATTACTTAACCTCTTTATAATTTGACTGGAAAATATTCTAAATTTTTATGGACGGATGAATGCGATCGAGCTTTTGAGAAACTTAAAGAGGTTCTTTCATCTTCGCCAATTTTAGGTTTTCCAACTAGGGAGGATTAATTTCTTTTAGATACGATGCTTCAAATCACAAAATTGGGGCTGTACCTTCACAAATTCAGAATGGTGTTGAAAGGGTTATAGGTTGTTTTAGTAGAGTTTTAGATAGGGCTCAAATGAATTATTGTGTTACACGTAGAGAACTTCTTGCTGTGATAGAATCAATGAGTCATTTTGAATATTATTTGTTAGGTAAGGAATTCACTGTTAGGACGGATCATTCTGCTCTTAAATGGTTGTCGTCTTTCAAAGATTTGGATGAACAACTGTCTAGATGGTTAGATAGATTAAGTAGGTTTAATTTTAAAACTGTCCACAGGAAAGGAAAATCACACGCGAATGCTGATGCAATGTCTAGGAGGCCTTGTGAAGACTTATCTTGTGGATATTGTTATAAGGTAGAAGAGAGATTTGTTAGGGATGATAAGTCGATAGAATTGTATGTCGGAAGAATTTTGTTTCAGGAAGAATCGAACGAGCAATGGTTGGAAGATCAATCCAAAGATCAAGCTTTAAATTTTATTTTAGGTAAGAAGAGAGACGGAACGAGACCTGTTTGGCAAGATATTTGTTCCATGGGTGAATTTGTTAAAATTTATTGCAGGCAGTGGGATTCTCTGGTGGTGATTGATGATATTTTGTATCGTAGGTGGCTAACTCCTAGTTTGAATTGGAGTATTTTACAGTTGATTGTTCCAAAACATAGAGTGAAAGAGATTTTGAAGGCTGCTCATGATGATTCTACAAGTGGTCATTTTGGAATTAATAAAACGTTAGGGAAAATTCGTAGAAGATTTTATTGGTAGGAAAGATGTTGAAAACTGGTGTAAATCCTGTGATGTTTGTGTGTCAAAAAAAAGGTCGGCCTGGTAGGGGTCACGGAAAGATGATGATTTATAATACATGTCTACCTATTGAGAAATTACAGACAGACATTTTGGGTCCATTTCCAGTTTTGTCTTCAGGTAATAAATATTTATTGACAGTTGTGGATAATTTTACAAATTGGGTTGAAGCATTTCCTCTTTCGATTATTTACAGGTACAAGCAACGGCTGCAGGAGTACTCAGGAGCGAGTACTCGGAAGTTTTATATGCGTACAGTTGCTGGTCCGACAACGTGGATCGTTGTTGTTTTTCCCCGGACGAGCACTGTTACAAATTGGCGCCCAACTTGTGTGGAAAATTTTGCTTGTAATTTTCGCTGAAATTACGTAGCGGTCGAGCTGCGGGAGACAGCTCGACAAGAGCGGTGGGAGAGAAAGCGCGGCTGCGTATCAGTCGCAGAGTTTGGGATAAATAACCCAACAGCGCGGTTTGTTTTGACTGCGCTGTGACCTTGTCCGAGCGCGGACAAAGGAATTATTCGATCGAAATAAATCCAGACACTGCGATAGCGGCAGGAGCTGTTTGAATTAGAATAATTCAAGCAGCTCACAAAGGTACTACCCAGTTTCACCGGTAGTGAAGCTAGAGATGTGGGACCAGGTGCAAGAAATGCTGGATAAGGGCATTATTGAGCCTGCACCCAGGTCCGGATGGTCGTCACCCGTGGTCATGGTCAAGAAAGAAGACGGGACGAGGCGGTTTTGCATCGACTTTCACAAGGTAAATGCAGCCACCAAGTCGGTGGACGCGTACCCGATCCCGTACATGGACGACATCTTGACCGTCATGATAATACCAAAATGTCCGAATAGTTCCGGGTATATATATGAAATGCCAGGATAATACCCACTGCATATATTTATAAGATATATATGTACAGTGGTCACTGTCCATACCGCATGATAAATTAATAAAGCAATGATACACCCTCTTAAAGCGCAAATCACGCGCAATCCACCCACGTATTCAAAGAAACCAAAATAATCCATCTTTTTTTATTTTTTTTTCCAAAATAACCCATCAATAAAAAAATTTTCTAGGTTTGCGCGGTTCAACCAAAATAACCCATCCCAAATAACCCATCACCCAATTCCTGAAACTCATTTTTATTTGGTCTCGGAAAAAATGGGACCAAACACTATCCTGTCTGTCCGGATAGTGTTGAAATGTCCGGATAGTAACCGCTGTATATATGAAATGTCCGGATAGTGACCGCCACATATATATATGAATATATCTTCCTATATTATATAGTTATATCCAGGAGGAGCTCTTTTTTTTTTGGCTCCTCCGGGAGGAGCCCCTTAAAACATGTTAAATATAAGGTTTTTTGAAGGTTTTGAGGTGCTCCTCCGGGAGGAGCTCTTAATTTTAAAAGCTCCTCCCGGAGGAGCCAATTTTGGTAGCTCCTCCCGGAGGAGCACCTTAAAACGTCAAAAACCCTTATATTTAACATGTTTTAAGGGGCTCCTCCCGGAGGAGCCAAAAAAAAAAGAGCTCCTCCCGGAGGAGCACCTCAAAACCTTCAAAAAACCTTATATTTAACATGTTTTAAGGGGCTCCTCCCGGAGGAGCCAAAAAAAAAGAGCTCCTCCCGGAGGAGCACCTCACAACCTTCAAAAAACCTTATATTTAACATGTTTTAAGGGGCTCCTCCCGGAGGAGCCGTAATTTTCAGAGCTCCTCCCGGAGGAGCACCTCAAAACGTCAAAAAACCTTATATTTAACATGTTTTAAGGGGCTCCTCCGGGAGGAGCCAAAAAAAAAGAGCTCCTCCCGGAGGAGCACCCCAAAACCTTCAAAAAACCTTATATTCAACATATTTTACGGGGCTCCTCCCGGAGGAGCCGTTATTTTCAGAGCTCCTCCCGGAGGAGCCCCTTAAAACGTCAAAAAACCTTATATTTATTATGTTCGAAGTGGGCTCCTCCCGGAGGAGCCGTAGTTTAAAGAGCTCCTCCCGGAGGAGCACCTCAAAACCTTCAAAAAACCTTATATTTAACATGTTTTAAGGGGCTCCTCCCGGAGGAGCCGTAATTTCCAGAGCTCCTCCCGGAGGAGCACCTCAAAACGTAAATAAACCTTATATTCAACATGTTTTAAGGGGCTCCTCCCGGAGGAGTTGATTTTAAATTATAGGAGCTTCTCCTGTACTAGCACCTTAACTGTCAAAAAACTCCATATTTAACCTCTTTGAAAGGCGCTTTCCCTAGAGGAGTCGTAATTTTAAAACCCCTGTTAAAGGAGTACTTCAAAACGGTTAAAAAATATTATATTTAACATGTTTCAAGTACTTGAAGTATTTAACTTACTATTTAATTTTTAAAACTATTTTTTTACACTCACCATAACATTTTCTTTTTTCAATTTAAATCATATTCAACAATTTTACCTAAACATGTTTGAACTTTTATTCAATACACAAACTCAACTCAAAAAACATGTTAAATATTAACTGTGAAAAAACTCTATATTTTATAACTATTTTTATGGGGGTTGGCGAGCGAAGCGAGCAGGGGGTACCCCCTAGTATATATATATATATGAATATTACCTATTTCGACGACTTTTTCCGGTTTTGACAATAATTGTCGTTATGTAAATCGATTAAACTATGATTTCGACGAAGTCGTCAAAATAGGAATAGATATATCTATCATTTTGACGACTTGGATTTAACTCAAAATTTTAATTCAAAATAATACATCAATTAACTAAAAAAAAAAATAATTATTAATTTTTCCGGGACTAGAACTATGTAAAACAATAGTACTTGAACTCACCAACAAATTTAACAGTAATTATAAAATTATAATCCATTTTGAATGAAGTCCTTCTATTCATGAATAAATACTTCCAAAAAGTTTTTTCAAAGATGAGTTTTCTTTCAAGAAACACAGTAAAGACCGAGATTACTTTAGATTTCTGTATGACATAAGTTTAAACAATGTTCAACGAAAAATCGCTAAAATTACGGATTTACTTCTTATACTCAACGAAACAATCTTTGATATGATGAATCTTCCTCAAACTTTAAACCTTTGATTCGATCATTAACTTGAGTCCTGACTTCCGAATGTTTCATCAAAGTATACACTATTTTCAAACTCGGAAATTTTAAATCTTAACATTCAAACAGAACAATCTTTTATACAGGTATGAGAAAAAATCGCCTAAACAAGAGTCAAGTGTCAGATATGTTAAAAGGATCAGAGTGTTAAACTCAAAAAATTTCAGTTTTTTCGTCAATTTATAAAGATTACGAAACAGACCATCTCGGTGCAATACTTAAAATCATTTTTTATTCTGAAATGAAAAGATATAATTGTTTCATTTTGACCAAAATCCAATGAATCATAAATTATTGCCGTCTTTTTCGAGAATGAAGTTAAACTTCAAAAATTTTGAAAAAATTGGATTTAACAAGAGAATTCTTTTAATCAGAACGGTATACACCAAGATTACTTCCGATCGCTATATTCCATGTGTCTAGTCAATGAAATAAAAAAAGTCGATGAAATGCCAGAATCATCTCTGTTGGTCAACGATATTAACATGCAAACGACAAGTCTTCCTCAAACTTTCAACTTTTCGTTCAATCTTTTGCTTGAGTCCTGACTTTCGAAGAGTTCACTAAAGTATACACTGTTCGCAGACTTCAAAAATCAGCATCTTAACATTTAAACAGAACGATCTGATTCACAGGATGAGAATTATGTCGCCAGAACATCCGACAAGTGTCTTATACTCTTAAACTAACAGAGTGCTGGACTCAATAAAGCTGCATTTTTCTAGTCGAATTACAAAAATTTTGAAAAAATTTGAATTAAACAAGAAATTTATTTAATCAGAACTGTATATAACGAGATTTTTTCCGATCGCTTTATTCCATGTGTCTAGTCAATAAAATAAAAAAGTCGATGAAATGCCAGAATCACCTCTTTTAATCAACGATATTAACATGCAAACGACAAGTCTTCCTCTAACTTTCAACTTTCCGTTCAATCTTTTGCTTGAGTCCTGACTTCCGAAGAGTTCATTCAAGTATACACTTTTCGCAGACTTCAAAAATCAGCATCTAAACATTTAAACAGAACGATCTGATTCACAGGATGAGAATTATGTCGCCGGAACATCCGACAAGTGTCTTACACTCTTAAACTAACAGAGTGCTGGACTCAATAAAGCTGCATTTTTCTAGTCGAATTACAAAAATTTAAAAAAAAATTTGAATTAAACAAGAGTTTTATTTAATCAGAACGGTATATAACGAGTTTTTTTCCGATCGAAACATTCAATAAGTCCAGTCAAGGAAATAAATAAAGTCGCCGAAATGGCAAAACCAACTCTTACAGCCAACAATATTAACATGCAAACGACAAGTCTTCCTCTAACTTTCAACTTTTCGTTCAATCTTTTGCTTGAGTCCTGACTTCCGAAGAGTTCATTCAAGTATACACTGTTTGCAGACTTCAAAAATTAGGATCTATACATTTAAACAGAACAATCTGATTCACAGGATGAGAATCATGTCTCCGAAACATCAGACAAGTAACTTTTACTCTTGAAATTAAAAGAGTTCTGGACTCAAAAAAGCTGAATTTTTTTCGTCGAATTATGAAGATGGCTCAACTGACCTTCTCTCTATAATTATTAAACTCGTTATTGATCCGGAAGTGAACAGAACTTATTCTTTAATTGCTAAAAAAAGCTATTGAATTATAAATTATTGTAGCCTTTGACGAAAATGAAGTTAAACTCAGACAATACTTCAAATAATTTTATTCAAAGATGAGTTTTCTTACAAGAAACATGGTAAAGTCTGAGATTACTCAAGATTTCTGTATGACATGAGTTTAAACAATGTCAAACAAAAAATCACTAAAATTACAGATTCACTTTTTAAGCTCAACAAATCTATCTTTGATACGATAAATCTTCCTCAAATTTAAAACCATTGATTCGGTCATTAACTTGAGTCCTGACTTCAGAATGTTTCATCAAAGTATACACTATTTTCTAGATCGGAAATTTTAATTCTTAACATTCAAACAGAACATCCTTTTATACTGGTATGGGATAAAGTCGCTTAAACAAGAGTCAAGTATCTTATATGTAAAAGTATTAGAGTGTTAAACTCAACAATTTGCAGTTTTTTTGTCAATATATAAAGATTACGAAATATACGATCTAGGTGCAATACTTAAAATAATTTTTTATTCTGAAATGAAGAGATGTAATTGTTTCATTTTGACCAAAATCCAATGAATCATAAATTATTGCAGTCTGTTTCGAGAATGAAGTTAAACTTCATAAATTTTGAAAAAATTGGATTTAACAAGAGATTTCTTTAAATCAGAACGGTATACACCAAGATTACTTCCGATCGCTATATTCCATGTGTCTAGTCAATGAAATAAAAAATGTCGCTGAAATGCTAGAATCACGTCTTATAGTCAACGATATTAACATGCAAACGACAAGTCTTCCTCAAACTTCCAACTTTTCGTTCAATCTTTTGCTTGAGTCCTGACTTCCGAAGATTTCATGCAAGTATACACTGTTCTAGGACTTCAAAAATTAGCATCCAAACATTTAAACAGAACGATCTGATATAAAATGCCCTGAAATGATGTGACAGAAAACTATCCAAAAATCAATCGTGTTTACAGAAAATTTCTTTTGAATGATTCTCTTTGTCATGGTAATCAGAAGAGAAGTTCAGTGACAACAAAAGGTTCTTTTGACTAACAATAAAAATTCGTCAAAATGTTGAACTTGTATCTTATTCAGAATTAAATCTTAAAGGCACTTGCAACGACGATTTTATTTCATTCTCACTTAATATGAAACTTTACGGTTATTCCGAAGTAATTATTTGGAAAAATCACAATTCTACAAAACTTAAACTGAAAACGAGATTTCGTGATTCAAGTTTGCTATTAAGTCTTCGTAATGGTATTTCAATATCTCATACCTTCAATAGTTTGATCCAAGAGGATGGTTGTCGTAAAAGAATTTTAACTTCGATAGTTATTCTAAATGAAAAAAAAAATCTAATAAAGTTCAGAAAAGTACAGAATAATGAACATTAAAGTATTTACAGTTTATTGCAGAATCTGGAAGATCGAGAGTTAAACATTATTAATTATGAACTGTATCATATCAAATGCCCTGAAATGATGTGACAGAAAACTATCCAAAAATCAATCGTGTTTACAGCAAATTTCTTTTGAAGTATTCTCTTTGTCATGGTTGTCAGAAGAGAGTTGTAGTGGCAACATGAGGTTCGTTTGACTAAAATTATAAAGTCGTCAAAAGGTTGAACTTGTATCTTATTCAGAATTAAATATTAAAGGCACTTGCGGCGATGATTTTATTTCATTCTCGCATAATATGTAACTTTAAGGTTGTCGTAAAAGAATTTTAATTTCAATAGTCTTTCTGAATGAAAAAAAATCTAATAAATTTCAGAAAAGTACAGAATAATGAACATAAAGGTATTCACAGTTTCTTGCAGAATCTGAGAGATCGAGAGTCAAACATTATAAATAATGAAGTGTATTATATCAAATGCCCTGAAATGATCTGACAGAAAACAATCCGAAAATCAATCGTGTTTACAGCAAATGTCTTTTGAAGTATTCTCTTTGTCATGGTGGTCAGAGGAGAGTTTTAGTGACTGCAAGAGTTTCATTTGACTAAAATGAAAAAGTCGTCGAAAGGTTGAACTTGTATCTTATTCAGAACTATATCTTAAAGAGACTTAAAATGATGATTTTTCTTCATTCTCGCTTGATATGTAAGTTTACGGTTATCCCGAAGTCATTATTGGGAAAAATCACAATTCTACAAAACTGAATCTGAAAACGAGATTTCGTGATTCAAGTTTGGTATTAAGTCGTCGTTATGGTATTTTGATATCTCATACCTTCAATAGTTTGATCCGAGAGGATGGTTGTCGTAAAAGAATTTTATCTTCAATAGTCATTCTAAATAAATAAAAAATCTGATTATGTTCAGAAAAGTACAGAAATGAACATGAAAGTATTTACAGTTTCTTGCAGAATCTGGAAGATCGAGAGTCAAACATTATGAATTATGAAGTGTATCATATCAAATGCCCTGAAATGATGTGACAGAAAACTATCCGACAATCAATTGTGTTTACAGCAAATTTCTTTTGAAGTATTCTCTTTGTCATGGTTGTCAGAAGATCGTTGTAATGACAACAAGAGGTTCGTTTGACTAAAATAAAAAAGTCGTCAAAAGGTTGAACTTGTATCTTATTCAGAATTAAATATTAAAGGCACTTGCGGCGATGATTTTATTTCATTCTCGCATAATATGTAACTTTAAGGTTGTCGTAAAAGTATTTTAATTTCAATAGTCTTTCTGAATGAAAAAAAAATCTAATAAAGTTCAGAAAAGTACAGAATAATGAACATAAAGGTATTCACAGTTTCTTGCAGAATCTGGAAGATCGAGAGTCAAACATTATGAATTATGAAGTGTATCATATCAAATGCCCTGAAATGATGTGACAGAAAACTATCCGACAATCAATCGTGTTTACAGCAAATTTCTTTTGAAGTATTCTCTTTGTCATGGTGGTCAGAGGAGAGTTTTAGTGACAGCAAGAGTTTCATTTGACTAAAATGAAAAAGTCGTCGAAAGGTTGAACTTGTATCTTATTCAGAACTATATCTTAAAGAGACTTAAAATGATGATTTTTCTTCATTCTCGCTTGATATGTAAGTTTACGGTTATCCCGAAGTCATTATTGGGAAAAATCACAATTCTACAAAACTGAATCTGAAAACGAGATTTCGTGATTCAAGTTTGGTATTAAGTCGTCGTTATGGTATTTTGATATCTCATACCTTCAATAGTTTGATCCGATAGGATGGTTGTCGTAAAAGAATTTTATCTTCAATAGTCATTCTAAATGGATAAAAAATCTGATTATGTTCAGAAAAGTACAGAATAATGAACATTAAAGTATTTACAGTTTCTTGCAGAATCTGGAAGATCGAGAGTCAAACATTATGAATTATGAAGTGTATCATATCAAATGCCCTGAAATGATGTGACAGAAAACTATCCGACAATCAATTGTGTTTACAGCAAATTTCTTTTGAAGTATTCTCTTTGTCATGGTTGTCAGAAGAGCGTTGTAATGACAACAAGAGGTTCGTTTGACTAAAATAAAAAAGTCGTCAAAAGGTTGAACTTGTATCTTATTCAGAATTAAATATTAAAGGCACTTGCGGCGATGATTTTATTTCATTCTCGCATAATATGTAACTTTAAGGTTGTCGTAAAAGTATTTTAATTTCAATAGTCTTTCTGAATGAAAAAAAAATCTAATAAAGTTCAGAAAAGTACAGATTAATGAACATAAAGGTATTCACAGTTTCTTGCAGAATCTGGAAGATCGAGAGTCAAACATTATGAATTATGAAGTGTATCATATCAAATGCCCTGAAATGATGTGACAGAAAACTATCCGACAATCAATCGTGTTTACAGCAAATTTCTTTTGAAGTATTCTCTTTGTCATGGTGGTCAGAGGAGAGTTTTAGTGACAGCAAGAGTTTCATTTGACTAAAATGAAAAAGTCGTCGAAAGGTTGAACTTGTATCTTATTCAGAACTATATCTTAAAGAGACTTAAAATGATGATTTTTCTTCATTCTCGCTTGATATGTAAGTTTACGGTTATCCCGAAGTCATTATTGGGAAAAATCACAATTCTACAAAACTGAATCTGAAAACGAGATTTCGTGATTCAAGTTTGGTATTAAGTCGTCGTTATGGTATTTTGATATCTCATACCTTCAATAGTTTGATCCGATAGGATGGTTGTCGTAAAAGAATTTTATCTTCAATAGTCATTCTAAATGGATAAAAAATCTGATTATGTTCAGAAAAGTACAGAATAATGAACATTAAAGTATTTACAGTTTCTTGCAGAATCTGGAAGATCGAGAGTCAAACATTATAAATTATGAAGTGTATCATATCAAATGCCCTCAAATGATGTGAAAGAAATCAATCCGAAAATCAATCGTGTTTACAGCTAATTTCTTTTAAAGTATTCTCATTGTCATGGTGGTCAGAGGAGAGTTTTAGTGACAGCAAGAGTTTCATTTGACTAAAATTAAAAAGTCGTCAAAAGGTTGAACTTGTATCTTATTCAGAATTAAATATTAAAGGCACTTGCGGCGATGATTTTATTTCATTCTCGCATAATATGTAACTTTAAGGTTGTCGTAAAAGAATTTTAATTTCAATAGTCTTTCTGAATGAAAAAAAATCTAATAAATTTCAGAAAAGTACAGAATAATGAACATAAAGGTATTCACAGTTTCTTGCAGAATCTGAGAGATCGAGAGTCAAACATTATAAATTATGAAGTGTATTATATCAAATGCCCTGAAATGATCTGACAGAAAACTATCCGAAAATCAATCGTGTTTACAGCAAATGTCTTTTGAAGTAATCTCTTTGTCATGGTGGTCAGAGGAGAGTTTTAGTGACAGCAAGAGTTTCATTTGACTAAATTTAAACAGTCGTTGAAAGGTTGAACTTGTATCTTATTCAGAACTATCTCTTAAAGGGACTTGAAATGATGATTTTTTTTCATTCCCGCTTGATAGGTAACTTTACGGTTATTCCAAAGTCATTATTTGGAAAAATCACAATTCTACAAAACTGAAACTGGAAACGACATTTCGTGATTAAAGTTTAGCATTAAGTCGTCGTTATGGTATTATGATATCTCATACCTTCGATAGTTTGATCCAAGAGGATGGTTGTCGTCAGCGAATTTTAACTTCAATAATCATTCTAAATGAAAAAAAAAATCTATTTAAGTTCAGAAAAGTACAGAATAATGAACATTAAGGTATGAAAAGTTTCTCACAGAATCTGAGAGATCGAGAGTAAAACATTATAAATTATGAAGTGTATCATATCAAATGCCCTGAAATGATGTGACAGAAAACTATCCAAAAGAAATTTTCTGTTAACACGATTGATTTTTGGATAGTTTTCAGTCTCATCATTCCAGGATATTTGATATGATACACTTCATAATTTATAATGTTTGACTCTCGATCTTCCAGATTCTGCAAGAAACTGGAAATACTTTAATGTTCATTATTCTGTACTTTTCTGAACATAATCAGATTTTTTATTTATTTAGAATGACTATTGAAGATAAAATTCTTTTACGACAACCATCCTCTCGGATCAAACTATTGAAGGTATGAGATATCAAAATACCATAACGACGACTTAATACCAAACTTGAATCACGAAATCTCGTTTTCAGTTTCAGTTTTGTAGAATTGTGATTTTTCCAAATAATGACTTCGGAATAACCTTAAAGTTACATAGTATGCGAGAATGAAATAAAATCATCGTTTGCAGGTGCCTTTAAGATTTAATTCTGAATAAGATACAAGTTCAACCTTTCGACGACTTTTTAATTTTAGTCAAATGAACCTCTTTTTGTCTCTAAAACTCTCCTCTGACCACCATGACAAAGAGAATACTTCAAAAGAAATTTGCTGTAAACACGATTGATTTTCGGATAGTTTTCTGTCACATCATTTCAGGGCATTTTATATGATCCACTTCATAATTTATAATGTTTGAATCTCGATCTCTTAGCTTCTGCAAGAAACTGTACATACCTTAATGTTCATCATTCTGTACTTTTCCGAACTTAATTAGATTTTTTTTCATTCAGAAAGACTATTGAAATTAAAATCCTTTTATGACAACCATCCTCTTGGATCAAACTATCGAAGGTATGAGATATCAAAATACCATTACGACGACTTAATGCCAAACTTGAATTACAAAATATTGTTGCCAGTTTCAATTTAGTAGAATTGTGATCTTTCCAAAGATTCTTTTATGAGTGACTGTAAAGTTACATATCAATCGAGAATGAAAAAAAATTATCTTTTCAAGTCCTTTTAAGCTATATTTCTGAATAAGATACAAGTTTAATCTTTTGGCGACTTTTCAATTCTAGTCAGTTGAACCTCTTGTCGTCACTGAAACTTTCTCCGACCACCTTGACAAAACAAAATATTGAAAATTTTTGTTGTGAACATGATTGATTTTTGGAAATATACCAGTCACATCATTTCAGAGCTTTTGATGTTATACAATTCATAATCTGGAATGTTTTATTCACGATTTTTTAGATTCTGCAAGAAACTGCATGTATCTAAATGTTAACCTTTCTGTATTTTTCTGAACTTTATCATATTTTTTTGTTCATTAATGATGACCATCGAAGTTCAAATTTTTATACGACAACCATTCTTTTGGATCATACTATTGAAGGTATAAGAGATCAAAATACCATGATGACGACTAAATGAAAACATAAATCACGAAATGTTGTTCATAGCTTCAATTTGCAGAATTATTTTTCTGAACTTAATTCAATTTTTATCTTTTTTGAAGATGACTATTAAAATTTTGATACAAAATCGAGCTTCTTGGAAAAAACTGTCGATGATATTCGATATTGAGCCACAATTATGACGACTCAAGAGCATGACCGAATCATCTGATGTCGCAGACAGTTTAAAATTTATAGCATTGTGATCTTTCATGCAAATTTTTTATGATAACCTGTTAAGTTACTACTGTCAGTCAAGAATGAAAAAAAAAAAATCTTTGCGAGTCCGTTTAAGACATAGTTCTGAATAAGATATTAATTAATCGTTTCAATGATTTTTGAATTCTAGTCAGTCGATTTCGCTTATTACTGAAATTTTTTTCCGACCATTATGACAAAACAAAAGATTCAACAGAAGTTGTTGTGAAAATGATTGACATTTAGACGTATACCAGTCATCACATTTGCAAAAAATATTAAATACTTTAATGTACTTCTTGCCTTTTCATCTATAACGTAATTTAATTCGTATGTTTATCCAAGATAACTATCGAGGTGAAAATTTTGAAATAGCAATTTTAATCATTATTGAATATTATTGAAGTTATTAAGATATAAAAATACTATTACAACGACCTTTTTAAAAAAATAAAGTTTCAATGCTCCATTTTTTAAATAATTTATAAGTTATCTTGGATCTACCAAATCGATTAAAAATGTCACTTCAATTTGATTTTTCTTTCTCAATTTTGGAGTATGAATACATTTCAATGGAATCGATTAGCAAAGTTTTGTGTTGTTTGAATTTTTTTAGTTTTAATACATTTTTTCATCGATAGTTTACGCATTGTAGTAATATTATCTTTTTGTCTTCGTTTTATTATTTTAGCTATCTTTACGTTCGAATTTCATCATAATTTTTTTTTTTTTTTTTTTATATTAAAGAAGTATAGATCGAAACTGGTTTTTTCAATATTAAAGTCGTCAATATGAGAGATTTATGTATTAAAAGTCGTCATAACTAATTATTTCATATACTTTCTTCAAAAATTGATACTTTGGTTTGATTTTAGTGGATTTCGTTATGTTTAGCTTTTTTTTTGTAGGTATCAACTTTTCAGAAGGAAGTATTGAAGGTATCGAATATTGCCAAAACCGGCTATGTATACTTATATATATTTAAATATGTACAGTTATATATTTAAATGTACAGGCCTTCGGCCGGACAGTGACCACTGTACATACCGCATGATAAATTACTAAAGCAATAATACACCCTCTTAAAGCGCAAGTCACGCGCAATCCACCCACGTATTCAAAAAAACCAAAATAACCCATCTTTTTTTTATTTTTATTTTCCAAAATAACCCATCAATAAAAAAATTTTCTAGGTTTGCGTGGTTCAACCAAAATGACCCATCCCAAATAACCCATCACCCAATTCCTGGAACTCATTTTTATTTGGTCTCGGAAAAAATGGGACCAAACTCTATCCTGACTGTCCGGATAGTGTTGAAATGTCTGGATAGTGCCGGTCGTATATATGAAATGTCCGGTTAGTGCACATTACATACATATATACGTATATATAATCCAAATAACCCTCCCAGGTTTACGTGGATACTAGATTTAACCTCCAAACCAATAGCCGATCCCAAATAACCCTCATAGGTTCGCCTGGATACTAGGTCTAACCTCCAATCCAATAACCCATCCCAAATAACCCTCCTAGGTTTGCCTGGATACAAGTTTTAGCCTTGAATCCAATAACCCATCCCAAATAACCCGCCTGGGTTCGCCTGGATACTAGGTTTAACCTCCAAAATAACCCTATTATTCTTAACCAAAATAACCCTTTTACGCCCTCCTAGAGTAATAATCATCCCTGTTTTTCCCCCAAACTAATAAACCAAAATAACCCTTTAAAACATCCCTTATAACAGGGAAAAAAAAACCCTAGCCCTTTTTCCACTCCACCCTTACAACCCCGAATTCCCATACGCCCCAAGACACATTTTTATAGTAGTTTTTGCGTGGAACCATATGTACATATATATTTAATTGACTGATTCAAATATGTTGGCATGTATATATATATATATATATATATTGCGATTGTGGCGCCCCCTCTCGGTGAGTGTGCTCGTACTGACTTTGTTATGCTACTGCTGTAGGTGTCTTCCTGGAGGAGCAGATTCCCGAGTCTGGACGAATCGACGGCCTTCGTTTTTAACACGGATGACCATATCAAACCGGGATCGCATTGTATTTCCGTTAGCGTAAACAACAAAAATTTCCCGTGGAAATTTTTTTACCTTTTCTGGGGAACATAGGTAACTATTTACATCATTTCTCAAAGTTAAGTTGTAGTAAAAATGAAGAGAGTTGCCAAAAACAATAAAGCTAACAAGGAGAGGCAAAAGTTAAAAAAAAAAAAAAAGAAGAAGATAATTCTAACAAGGATTCGCAAATTTCTACAATCGTTGAGAAAAAATGAGAAAAAAAGCACTGCTGAAAATAGTAAAACTTACAAAGAGCGACAAAACTTGAAAAAAAAAAAAAAAGGTTCAAACATGAAATTAGAAAATCCAGCAGAAGTAACAGAAAAAGAGTCTCACTTAAAATCGTAAGCAACAAGTTCAACAATTGTTACAGTGGCCGAATCAATATAAACAATGTGGATCACGTTCACTCGAACGTGAAAACCCTCGTAGTTTTCCGGTCAGCTGTAAACAATGAAAGTACACATGCCTGTGTACTTTCCGATTATTTTCAATACCTGAAAATAAAATTTCAAGCCGTGCTTGGGAGTATCGCGAGCCCGATCTAAAAATCCTTAATTCCGCGATTCGACCAACCCTGCTTATGTCGAGAGCGGGCAGGGTTTTCACCTATGGGAAAAACGAACGGAGGAATACGGCAATTTAAATCAAAACAACCAAAGTCAATTCTGATATATAATTAACAAAAACGACCTACAACTAATACATTAATTAGCAACAACTGTGTTGCTCGCGAGATTATTTATTAACAAACTTAGCCCTTGGGCTGGTAAATAGAACTGCAAAATCACAACGGTTTTCAACCGGCTTCGATTTAAATATCTGCGGGCAATGTCTCCACGCTGGAGAAAATACGCGCGCGAGAAAAAGACAGTTTTCGAGTAATAGGACTTTCCTTACTCGCCACACACTCTCGATTCGATCACTCACACCGCATATAATAAGTTAACAAACCTTAAATTTCGGTGATCACCACGCAACACAATAAATAAAAAAGTACCAGGTTTATTCCTCGCTTCGCGCCGCTACCTGGCCTTTGACAATGGCCTCGGTGCCAGTTGCATTAGCTGAAGTCTCATTGAAGAGTCCTGCCAAAACTCAGCGCTAACGCCGCACGCTAAACACCTCCAATCAATCGTTACGAGTAATTTAACAGAACTACGGTCACCGTTAACAATTTATCGCGTTAAACAAATGATTAATAATAATTCGCGAGAGCTAGCTAAAATCCGTGTTGGCGGTTACAAATCGAATTTTTGAATGCCAAAGTTCGTCTGCCCAAATTTGCACCTGTTGTATCGACCACTCGGTGCAATCCATTCACCCGCGAACTTTCAAAATAAAGTTTCCTTCAATTACCATTACACAATATACATATGTTAATAATTGATAAACCAGAAAAAATTAAAATTACAGAAATAAAAAAATCAAAAAAATAAAACATGCCAATCTTTAACAGACATGTTCCAAAATGTTTCCAAAAAAATTTTATCTCATGCTGATATTTCAAATGAACTTTCAAGTACATTTCTGCACACAGTTAATAACGATGAAATTTTGAAATCTAAAGAATCAGAACACGGAAAAAATATGTAAGGTCGGAGTGAAAATTTTTGTATCATCCCTCTTACACTTCACTTTGTGTAGTCAGGTTTCAAAAAGTAAGTGATTTGATCGCATACACTGGAGAAGCTTCTGGAGCCACTGTCCGCTAGACATACGTAGGTTATGCACTTTTTCATAACTTCTGTCATTTTTTTCTCGAATACAACACGAGAAACGTACCGATTCTCTGGTAATATACCCATAGGGAATTGGTCTTTTTCCCGTATAATCCGAATGGAACATGAACTAAAAACTGAAGTGGAAACGCGTTTCTCATTCAGATTTTTAAAATTTCAAATTTCACTGGTCTGAAGCAAGGAAATTTAAACTCAACTGAAGTAATATACTGCATGATATATATGCAATAGCACATAATATACTGTAAGCATTGATCACTTAACCATCATCGTTGCATCGTGTAAACATGAAGATAACCTTGAAAAACCTTGTGTTGAGATATACCTTTAGTGTATCGACGATGACTCTGCATGATGTGGAGATGCGTGAAACAAAAATAAACTCTTTAAAAATAATGCAAGCAAAACTATATTCAATTTTGATAATTCATCATTTTTTTGAATTTTTAGTTGTTTTGGTTTCAAAGCTACTTGTGCGCTTTTTGGGGCATTATTCTCCGGTGTATTGGACTTCTGCATTGTGCATCTGTACAAAACAAAAACTAATTCATCAAATTTTATGGTACCTTATGTTCTGTGCTTAACTGACCCACAGGTGTACCCAGCTTAAAAAATCCGTACGGAAATCTGTACTGAAATCCGTACGGGAGGCCGCACGGAAATCACTACCGGAATCCGTACGGGATTCCAGTACTAAAAATTGGAACTGATTTTTTTTTTTTTTTTTTTTTTTTTTTACTGATCTGTTTTAAATAACGAATAACTTTTATTAAATTTATTTTTCTTTTCATTATCTCTCATTTTTAATTAATATTTTTTAAGGAAAATTTTTATAAAATTTGAGTCATTTTTAATTTCAATATGTTTGAGGTTATATTCATTTAAAGTTTACAAATTTATGGGCGATATACTGAAACAACTGCATTGGCAAGAATAAACATTTATAAAAGAGTCTCTCTATTCGCCCGATGAAACGTACGTTCACTGGACGTACGTCTAACGAACGTACGTCTGTGGCAAACTTTTTTTTCATAATTTAAAAGTGAAGATAAACGTACGTCCAATTTTCCAAACGTACGTTCACTGGAAGTACGTTCGAATTTTTAAACGTACATGGTACATTCACTGGACGGTTTTTTCATAATTTTGAAATAAACAATTTTTAACTTTACAAACAACTCCTAAACGAATGTTCAAAAATAATTATGATTTTTAATAAAATCTAATACAACCCTCCTAGATCTACGTAAGCACTTGTTTTCTCCTTTTATCCAGAAGTCCATCCCAAATAACCCTCTTAGGTTTACGTAGGCATTAGTTTTCTTCCTAAATCCAATAAGCTTTATGAAATAACCCTCCTAGGTTTACGTGGGAACTAGTTTTCTCCTTTTATTTAATAACCCTACTAGGTTTACGTGGGCACTAGTTTTCTTCTTCTATCCAATAACCCTTCCCAAATAACTCTCCTAGGTTAACGTGAGCACTAGTTTTCTTCTTCTATCCAATAACCCTTCCCAAATAATCCACCTAGTTTTACACGGGCACTATTTTTCTTCTAAAGGAAAATTAGCTCCCATGTAAACCAAGGAGAATTATCAGGTGTAAAGTAATAACTGAAATCCTTCGTTAACTTCAGGGCGTAGTTTGTGTAAGGTTCATAGGTTTTAGGTAGAAACCAGCGTCCACGTAAATCTAGTTATTTAGTAAAAAGTTAGATTTTGCGTAAAAACTAGTGCCCACGTAGAACTAGAAGGGTTATTTATCAGAATTGACTGTTATAAGATGCAAACTAGTATCCGCGTAAACCTAGGATGGTTATTTGAGAAGGGTCATTGGATTTGAGTAAAAAACTAGTGCTCACGTAAACCCAGCAGGGTTATTTAGGAAAGGTTAATGGTTATAAAGTCCAAACTAGTGCTCACGTGAACCTAGGAGGGTTATTTGGGAAGGGTTATTGGATTGAAGTAAAAAACTCGTGCTCACGTAAACCCAGGAGGGTTATTTAGGAAGGGTTATTGGATATAAGAAGAAAACTAGTGTTCACGTAAATCTAGGGGAGATTATTGGATAAAAGGTGTTAACTAGTGCTCACGTAAACCTAGGGGAGATTATTGGATATGTCACGTTCTGTGACTGTAATTAATATTATTCTTAACGTTAACTTTATTAGATCATCATAAATTACCGAGCGGCTTGTAATTTATATGAGTTAACGTGGCGTGGCTTTACTTAGGCTAAAGGACTCTGTGATTACCTGTACAGGCAGCGTTAGGTAGAATAGGAATAACTTTATTCTGGTATTACTTTTTATTAGTGGAAACAGCTAAAACACCTTATTTGTTTAACCTTGTTTATTTCTTAAACTTATTAACAAACGGGAGAGAGACGCGCGTACAGGCACTATGGCAGCGCCGAGAGAGCGTCCTCGGTAAAAATACGGCCTTATATACTAAACTAAATATAAAGATAACTTAATTTCTAAGAATCGATCGAACTAATCAATTCTCCCGTAGAGGTGTTATCTCTGCGGATAGTTGCCTAATTCGCGATTAACTTTTGGCTATCCAACAATAAGAGTATGATGCAACGGTGGATAACGCCCAATTTAGATAATATGAAATAAAAACATGCAAAAAAAAGTATTAGGGGCAAAGTTGAGAGTATGTTACACCTCCCAACTTCCGAAGGTCTATCGCCCTCGATAGACTAGTGCATCGTATTCTCAATGTTGGTACACATATGGTCATGTAGACTAAAGAAATCCTTAATTCTATTACTTAAACCAAGTTAACAACTGAATCTTATATCTAATACTTAGTCTAAATCTATAATATCTATATCTTCTTCCATCCTCTGTCGATTCCTTTCTTCTATAAATTGTTTACAGTTGGTAAATAAAGAGTAGGCAAATTTGGCGTAGTCTCTTGCTGGACCAGGAGGTATACGATCTGGATGTAGGGACACAAGAAATTTTCTGATTTTTCTTACTGCCTCTACCCTGGCTCCTTCTTTCTCTTGTTTTGTAGTCCCTTCCTCTACTCCTATGTATTCATGCGGTGTAATATCGTCAGGATTAATCTTTCTGTTGTTCCGTTTCTTCTTCATGGTGTTCACAAGGTTCTCGTAGTATCTAAGAAGGACTTGAGATGCCTTGTTTGAGATTTGTTGGGATAGGGAATCGTCACTGGAACATCCCAGAATAGAGAGGATTATTTCATTTTCCTTAAAATATTCTGAGGATTTACCCAAGCAAGAGAAAACAATTTCAAAAACTTCCTCAAGGTCTACACACTCGGATTTATCAAACTGGGTATTGTTTCCCAAAAACTAGGGTAGCACCTTGCCTTTAAGAAAGCCTTTGCTTCCTCAATCTTCAGGTGGTATGTTTCCTTTTCCTTTAGTTGGTTGATGCGTGTTAATAGATCGTCCAACTGCTGCTGTTGAGTTGCCTCTTTCATCTTGAGAGAAATTTCCTTTTCCTAGGATCTTAACTCGTCTTCGCTTAAGCTGACGTTTTTGAATCTTAGGTTGAGATTTTCTTCCTTGGATAGGATCTTAGGTTCTAGTACCTTGGTTTTTTGTTCCATTCCAGTGAGTCGAATTTCCCATTTCAATAATTCTTCTTCTCGAATAGTATTTTTATGAGCTAAGTCTTTTAACTTCTGTGATTTAATAGTTACAATCTCTTCCCTCTGTTGGATATCTTTCTCGAGTCTTTTAACTTGGTCGAGCTTGTCGATTTTTTGTGTGTTGAGGAGAGAGAATTTTTTTAGGTTGGCCTCTAACTCAAGATTTCTTCTCTTTAGATAACCTAGATCTCCATCAATTTGGACGGTAGTGGCCATGGTTGGAGACTTTCGCTCAGCTGGGTCGTAGTAGTAAGGTATCAGGTGTCCATACTTTTCTTGAATAAGTTTCTTTAACCCAGAATAATTTTCTGGAACTCCCAGTCGGCGTTGTTCATCGAAATAAGCTTTTCTGACTATGCAGAAGAGTGCCTTCTTCTTCAGTATATCTCATAATTTTGTCAACTGTTTCAGGGACGTTTCTCCGATATTCGGCAAATAAATCGAGTAGTATTTTGGAAGACTCTTTGTATTTCTCAAGTTTAGCTTCTGCCATTGTCTTATTTTGAAGAAATTTGAATATTTCAATGTGTTTTGTGATACTTGATGTAGATCCATAATAATAACTTACTAATAAAAAACTAAACGTTTGTTTTGTTTTTTATTAGTAAGTTATTAAGAAATTTGAAGTTGAGAATCCATGTCATGTTTTGAATTTGCAAAATAGGGTCTCCAAGACTGGGATTCCTATGTATATGAAGCAGAGTTGGGTAAGGATTTAGTAAGGTTTCGTAAAGATTTGTCAAGAAAATAATGTTGGTCTAACTCCCGTTTCTCGTGAGCCAACAGATAAATAAAATGGTTGGTGCGCCGGATCTTGTTCAACGTTCGAAGCACCTCGCCATTTTGTTCCGATTGGGCAAGAAAAAGAGCAATTACCTCATCTACCTTTTCTGAAACTATTCGGTTGTTCATGAATTCGTCGTCATGTCCCCAAATTCGGAAATTGGCACCTGACTGCAACAGTGACTTGGTGTTCTCGGTTGCGAATCCAGCTTCGTTAATGTAGGCCAGGTTAAGGGCTGAGAAACCCAGGTGGTCAAGGGCGTCGATAGAGGCTCCTCTATCTAATAAAAGTTCTATCGTAGGTGGTGATCCAAACCCAGCAGCGGCAAGAAGAGGTGTTGTTCCCATATAGTCAATGGCTTCGATGTTTGCGCCATTGTTGAGGAGACAGGAAACCACGTTGGTGTTATCTGCGAAAGCTGCTAAAAGTAGAGGAGTTTGACTTGCATTGTCCAATGGATCTTCTTCATAATTCGTGCTTTCCAACAGGATGTTGATTTTGGTTATATGGTACATGGAAAGTCCAGGTGCGTCGGCTAATTCGTGTGGTACAGTTTGGCCCCCTCTGTTGGTGAAAGTATGTATCATTCCATGGGCAATTAATTTTCTGAAAATATCATTTGAGCTCTTTCGGGCGATAAAAAGCGAATGCTCTTTATTAGAATTTCTTAAATTAGGGTTTGCTCCTTTGTCCAAAAGGGTGCACATCATAGTCAGAGAATTGAGTCTTATGGCTAACTCTAGAGGCGTTGTTCCGTTCGTTGCCTGGCTTACCTTTGCGCCGGACAGTATTAGGAAGCTTACCATAAATTGCTTTCTTTTCCTGATTGATGTTAGCAGGGCGTTGTTTCCGCTTTCGTCAGTCTGGTCCACGGGTACTTTGTATTGCTGGAAGAGTTTTTGAACAAGCGAGGACCTATCATTATTGATCGCTTGGATGAGGATATCCGTATGGAATGGTTTGTATGTCGTGAAGTCATATAAGTTACTTAATCATACCCAACTATTGTTTTTTTTTTTTTTCGTTTTAGACTTTATATTATTAATTATTCTTATTTGATTATTTTAATTAATTAATAATAGACTTAGTTAAATAGTATTAAATAATGTTGATTATTTCATGTTTCTTGCATATTATTTTGTGATTTTGTCGAGGCATAGCTTACGTCTTCATACTCATTCTCTCTAACAATAGGTATTTTGACAGAAAATTCTTCAGCATCCGTGTGTGTTTTTAATGTTACGTTTACATATCTAGGTTTAAGAATGTCGTAATGTGCTTCGGTTTGTGTCTATAGTCTGCGTCTTTCCTGCGTGATATATTTTGGGTAGTGGATAGGTAGTTGCTCTCAATGTAGGTACAGTTACTTGAAGAGGAGTGGCTTGAGTCCGTTTATTACCATGAGTTCTAAATAGCACTATCAGTAAAAAGAAGATGATGGTTATCATTACTAGGTTAGAAATCTTGTGTGTTTCACACATGCATAGTGTATGTTCAGCAGGAGGGTATACTATAGAACTATTGGTTATATAATAAGTGAAAGAATCTATAATCGATGTAGCGGGATAGAGATTAAAATTCTCAGAGTAAGCCGAACAATTTTTATTTAGGTATATTAAACCAGATCTGTCTAAGGTTATATAATCAATTGAATTAGAGCAATTGGCTGTAAGGGTTCTAGGTTTAGTTGAATATAACCAGATATTAGTTTTAGATAGTTTAACTAATTGTGTATAGTTGCTGTCTTGGAATTGTAAGGTACAATTTTCAAGTTCTCTAGGTTGAGAATGAAAAATTCTCGTTTCGCAAGAAGGTTTGTAGAATATCTGCGGTTGGAAATCGCAGTGGGTTCGGTCGACACATTTGTTTTACAATTCTTCACTAAGGAGGCCTTGTACTTCCGTGTCTTTAGAAATTATATACGGTTGTGAGGGTTTGATACTAACTAGGGTTTGGTCGTTAAGAGTAAAATATGAAGGGTAAATTTCGAAAACTGAGTATTCATTTAAATTATATAGGTCTATTTTAAAAGATATAATTATGGTTGAGTCCATTCTCTGCACAGTTATTTCAAGAGCCTGATTGGATAGATGAATATAGGGGTTGAGTAAGGCTATTGGATATAGATTAGTATCAATGTAGGATATTATGTCGATAAGTGTTTTGATGTGAAGTTCATCCAATAAAAGGGGACTGATTTGGTTATTTACACAAGTTTCTAGGGTTTGTGGTAAATTTATGTACATATTTGTGTATCCATCTAAGATTAGAGATGTATGATATGACATGGCTCAATAATTTTCATGAGGGGTGAAATACGCACCAAACAGTCACTGGGTAAAATGTTTTACCCGTGATATACCTGAGAGATTTGTCAAGTGAAATCAGTTCTTGACAGGCATCACTCATGGCTAAGTATTCTGCGAAGCAGGTTGACAGTGACACATATTGTTGTTTGCGACTTCTCCACGCAATCGCATCCCCAAATGATCTTATCACATAACCACAAGTTGATATTGACCCAAGTAGGTCTCTACAACTTGAATCAGTGTAAGCCTCTAAATTTTCTGACTTCGATGAGTATTTCAGTCCATGGTTGGTCGTACCTCTCAAGTACCGAAAAACTCTTAGAACGTCATTCCAGTCTTCCTCTGTCGGCTCAAGCTGTTTTCTAGCTAGGTAGTTTACAGCATATGCAATGTCAGGACGAGTAGCATTCGCTAAGTACATAAGACGACCAATCGCTTCTCTATATGGTACCTTTTTGATTTGATTCTCAGACTGTATTTCTGGAATTTTTAAATTCTCTAATTTCCTCTTCATTTTGATTACTGACTTGACGTATTTCCATTGGAAAGTTTTGTGCATACGAATCTTTCATATTAAATTTCTCTAACATTCTTTCAGTGTAGTCGGCCTGGTGAATTAAAATTTCACCTTTTTCTTTGTTTTTCTCAAGCTGCTGCCTGGGTTAATTCTGGTTTCCTGTGAACAGATAAAAAAAATAAATTTTAGTTAATCAAGCTCAAAGTAGTTTACATTTATTCTCTAGATTGAACTTTATATTCTCTAAATCGTCATGCCTAAAAA
Organism: Encarsia formosa; assembly: GCA_038277355.1. Taxonomy (NCBI): domain Eukaryota; kingdom Metazoa; phylum Arthropoda; class Insecta; order Hymenoptera; family Aphelinidae; genus Encarsia; species Encarsia formosa. Next base: position 48,767,116 of record CM076187.1, read on the forward strand.
GCTCTTGGGTTCACCAAGGTCTTTCATTTCAAAGGATCTACCTAGAGTAGTCTTTATTTCATTCAATTTCTCTAAATCATTGCTTGCAATGAGCATGTCATCCACATAAAGCACAACAAAAGCCATTTTCTTGTTATGTCTCCACGTAAACAAGCATAGATCATGCAAATCATTCGTTAGACCGAGTTTTTTAATTTCTCTTGAAAATCTTTCATTCCATTTTTTTTTAACTTACTTTTAAGCCGTACATTGATTTCTCTAACATACTTTGCTTCTCTTCATCTCAATGGAAACGTCTAAGCCATTAGGAATTTCCATGTAAACTTCTTCATCAAGTTCTCCATTCAAAAATGCCGTTTCTACGTCCGTTTGGCAGACATGAAATTTTTGTTTATTTATTATTGAAAGAGATGCTCTAATCAAAGATAACCTAGACACAGGTGCATACGTTTCTCTAAGATCGTAATCATTTGTATCTTTGAAACCTCGAGCTACAAGTCGAGCTTTATATTTTACAGAGCCACCTATTTCAATTTTTCTCTTGAAAACCCATTTTGAATCAATAATGTTTGGTCTTTTATCATCAGGAGTTGGTTTAGGTCGATCCGCAAAACTCCATACATTATTTGATTTCATGGAAGTTAATTCTTCTCTTACCGCTTCCTTCTAAGATTCTCTCTCACTCGATCTCATCGCTTCATCATAGCTTGACGGATCTTTTTGAATTTTTGTTAATAAAACGTGTGTCATTTCATCTATATCTGCGACACTAGTGTGTCTGGCCACACAGCCGATATCATTGACTCTTTTAGCGCTTGCAACGCTATTTATCTGCTCTACAGATTCTAACCTTCTCTTTGATTTGCTTCTCGTCATAGGGGTGTCTTTGTTTTCTCTTATTTCAGCTTTCGCCTTTTGGTTCTCTTTCTTTGGTCTACCCATTTTTCTGTGTTTAGGCTTTTCTTTCTCTAAATTCTCAATTTGATTTGAATCGTTAGTAGTATAGTAACACTATGGCGAATGTAAACAAAGATGATTCACCGCAGCGAGCAGTTTCGCACGGTGGGGGCGGCCGGTTACGCGGTTGAGGCGGCTGCTCGCGGGTGCTGCGGGATGGGGTGCTCGGGGCCGTTCGGGAAGGAGGAGGGCTTCCTGGCGCTGCGAGCGGCCTCACGCGGTGGCGGGGGCCGGTGACGCGGTCGAGGCGGCTGCTCGCGGGTGCTGCGGGAGGTAGTGCTCGGGGCCGCTCGGGGAGCAGGAAGCCCTCTGGCGACCGTGACGAGGCAGACTCCGCGGAAGCAAAGGTCGCTGAGGCGGCTGCGCTCGGACGTCGCGGCTGCTGCGGAGGGGGTCTGACCGGCTTTGCTGCTGCCTCTGCAGCAGCTGCTGCTGCGTCTGTATCTTGTTCGAAGGTCGCTGAGGTGGCTCCTGACACCGACGACGGTGCTGACTCCACAGAAGTGAAGGTCGTTGCGACTGCATTTAGATTACGTATTCTTCAAGAGATTATTTTATTCTGGATCGGGATTTTTTTTTTAAATTAATAAAATAGTTTAAGAAATCAAAAAAATTCGAAATTAATGATAACAATTTTTAATCCATTGAAAAAATACTTTGAATATACTTTGATACTAATTAATGTTACTTTAATACTAACTAATTTTACTTTTTTTTTTTTTTTTTTTTTTTTTTTTAAAGAAAATATGATTTGAGTGAAGAGGAGGAGATGGATATTTAAAAAACAATCCGAGTATATATTTATTTTAAATTTTATTTTTAATTTTTTAAAGATTTACATACACAAAACTTTTTACAATTAATCATCGAAAGTAAACGCAAATTGAAAATTACCAATATACGTGGCATAAAATTTATTTTCATCAATTTTCTCCAATACTTTTTCCCAAAAGGACTCATGTTTCGTCAGAGCATCCGAAATTTTCTGAGGCAGATAAATAGCAAATTCGTTATCAAAGGTAGCCAAAACTTTGCGTCCATATTTTGTTGTCGTCTTGTTTACAGATGTCACTTTGTATTTGTGATTTATGTCTAGCTGCTTTAAGTTTTTACGGGGTAAATCAGGTGCTTGAGATATACCGTTGAGCCAGTCGATGCCTACTTCTTCTGCAGCCATATTTTCAAGCCTGGAACCAATTTTTTTGATTAATTCAAGAAAATTAATCAATAAAGTGTAAAAATAATAGAGATCGACAAATCTACTTACAAGTATTTCAAGGAAGATGACTTTCAAAAATCCGAGAGCTCGTTTATTGGCTTTTGTTCGGCTGGTAAAGAGTAGGGGGCCAGTTAAGTCGAAGGCTGTACACTTTGTGACTGATGGAAAGACTGACTTTCGTCGTACAGTTTATAGGCATAAATATTGTAAGCCCCGCAAATGCAGCATTGGCGTTTTACAAAGTCCTGACAACGTGATTTTACAATAAAGACATTTTTGCACTACTACTTTGTAAACAATGTATGACACAGCCGCCGTTACCCGTAAATTGATAATTATCACGTGATTTGTGTTTAATAAAAGATCTTGCAATACAATCATTTTTTTTCAAGTCATCAGAAAAATTATTTAGAAAAGCTTCGAAACCCAATCCGTTAGTCATATAATGTAAAAACATTAAACAATATTGACCAGATACGTCGGATGTCTCACTTTGAAATTGTTTAACATTCCATTTTAAATGCTTACAATTTTTGCGCAAAGTTTTAACATGATTGGGTATGAACGGGGGTATACCGTAGCTATCTAGATAATGCCCAAAACCGTGTGAATCTACATGTATAGCAACCCAATGCATACCAGGTTGAGTGTGATTATCAGTGTTAAATACAAAGGCCGTCGGTTTCATCTACACCCATGGAATCCGATCCGCAGGGAACACACCGATAGTATGTGAGGGCACCAGCGACAACTTGTTTAGAATCTGCAGGCTGTTCATTGTAAAATATTACAGGTGAACTTAAAGGGAAATCGTTATTTAAGCTTTGAGATTTAGATAACAAGTATGCTTTAATTCGATAGACGTTATTGAAAGCACAAGCAAATTTTAAATAATTATTTTTTACAGCGTGATTTATACAGTACTTATCGCTCCACGGTAGGTTATTAAATGACGGACAGTTCGTATCGTACTCTAAATTAATAACTTCTCTAGTAGTCATTTTATGAAACATTAACCACTTTTCTTTACCACTAACATAAGTTTTATCGACACTTTTAAAAATATCGCTGAGCGTACGATTAAGCGTTTTCAAAGTCACACTCCCTTCTAAATAATCTAGGCCGTGTTGATTTCTTGTCAACCAATTATTCTCTTTACGAACTTCACAAGGTAGCGAATCTACTCGGTGCACAGCGCTAACAATCCAATGCGCGACAAATTCATTTTTTAAAGATAACAAAGCTATTTCTTTAGGCACCAACTTGTTATTTTTATCTTTGAAAAATTGAACATCTGCAATGAGTTCCATTGTAGGACTCTATTTCGTTAACTAACTCATTTTTTTAACGAGACTAACTTTATATACTTAAAAAGCGACATCTAGTGATTCATCCGCTAAAGTCTACAAGCACCTGCCTCGACGCGTCAATTTCTAAAATATTTTCATATTCCGAATAAACTATACAATTTACTGTTTCGGTTAGAGGATCGTCAAATCTAACATCTATTCTAACGCTACCGTGTTTAATTAAATTCCAATGAGTACACTCATTTGCAGATAAGTCAGGTGTTAAATCGAAAGCAAAAAGGCAGTAGCCATCAGGGTAAGACTCGCGAGGTATGTTATTACCCTCGTTAAGAAAATGAACACCAGTACCCGAAAATAGAGAGTGATAACAATCTATATAAGCGCCGTTTTTTTTTAAATCAGGCTGTAAAGGTTTCGATGGTACCTGTACACCGTCAACATGCAGACATAGAAAATTAATGTTAAAATTTTTAAAGTTGAAGGGATTAAGGTGACGATCACCGTTGAAAGCTTTATTATTATTAAAACCTAAAATTATTCTTTTTGGAAGTTGCCCTAAAATGACATTATCTAAGGTTTCACCGTGAATACCGCTGTGCATCGTGATAGATTTTGTTTCTACGCGCGTAAGGGGGTACTTACTAGTTGACTTTGAAAGCGCTCTAGCATGAGCTAACAAAACACTAGGACTGATTTTTACACGTCGCAGTAATAAAGACGCTTCTTCGATATGAACAGAGTAGCATCCTACAGGATCCATAAGACTAAAAGCATCTCTCGATTTTACTAAGCGAACTCTCACTTCGACGCCATTTATTAATAATTTTTCTTGATTGAAGACATCACCGTGTAAATGGCCAATTAGATCCACAGATTTTTTGTAGTTGAAAAGTTTTCTACGAGCTTCGAGGCCACTGTTTGCTGTTCCTAGGTCATCCATATTTTTAGCTGTATCGTCGTACCAAAGAACGCTTGTCAAATGAGATTTTTTGGCAGCGGGACCGTAGTTGAGTAAAGTTTCTATGTACGCTCTATAAGCGTAAGCATGATTGGGTGGTGAAACAGCTTTTTGATTGAAAAAGACATCCACTTGGTTAAACAGGGAGTGCATAAAATTGTTAACAGGTCCAACTTTTTTTGCTTCTTCCTCTGAAGATTCTTTTGGAATTGTACCTCTTAAAGCTACTCTCAAACTCAACATCGTGTGGGTTAAATCGAGATATTCGTCTCCTGTACCAGTGATAACAAACTCTATAGGTGAATCGTCAGTGAGCGAAGATATTGGTTTATATTGAACGTACTTTGAACTTTCTATAGCTGTTAAGGTTGGAGGAATATCGAATAACAAGAGCTCCGATTTTAAACACTCGCATGATTGAGGATGTAGAAACGCCATTTTGCTGATTAATCAAAAATATCTCTTGCACTTCTTTTCACAATTTTTTTCTTTTTTTTCTTTGTTTTATTTTTTTTTTTTTGTACTTCTCTTAAGTATTTTATTTTTTTTTTATTTTTGATTTTCTCTTGCGCTTGCAAACAGTCTCAGAGTTGGCTAACAACTGCAAAGCGCTCATCCCGCGAGGCCTTTTATAACCTGATCCTTCCATCATCATCATTGCATCCAATTTATCTTCAGCTTTACGCTTCAAGTTCATTCCCGACTCACGTATGCGATTGCGCAGTGACTCTTTTACCGGAGTATTTTGAGTCACGTCGGTCACAACGTTCATACCAGCACGAAAAGCTTCTTTGCCAACGGCTCGAGCACCACTCGATAGTAAAGGCAGAACTCGCCGAAAGATGCCCGCAAGAAAAGAGCCTATGCCTCCATGACCTCTTTGATAGGGAGAGCCGATAAAAATATGACCAACACCTTTTCCAGCACCTCCACCATTTTGAAGGATAAAAAATTCGTCGTAGCGCTCCATATCCATTTTTTTTTCAATAGTTTAATTCGTACGCTTGAAATGTAGTGTCACTGCCAACGTACCAAAATCAAATGGTATTGGTTCACCATTTTCATCTCTTATATCGATTTCGATAGTCTCAAAAGAATTAAAAAGTAGATCTAAATACATGGGTGGGGAGAAACTTTTGATTCGAAGACCTCCGTAAGTGTATTCATCGGTACCCAGAGAGACAACGCGTAGCAATCGAGTTTGCACGTCACCTGTAAAATACGGCTCACAAATGTCTGTGTAAACCATCAACATCGATGGTAGACAATTTGAAAGATTAGCAGGGCGAATTCCAACAATCGCCTCGTTTGATTCAAATATATTAACACTGTTGAGGTCTAAACCAAGAATAGTTTTTATTCGCGCAGAGAGATTGACTTTATGCTTGAAACCTGCACACTCAGCTTCAGTGCACAGACGTTTAACAGATACATAATCACCGCGTTCAATGCCAAACTCTAGATGATTTTTTGTACAGGCCAAATTATTGAGTTCGTGAATAAAAGATTTATATCTTTATAAACGCCCGGCGATACAGTTGAAGTCGAAGAAGTTGTTTCTTGATCTTCTTCACCCGTGTCAGAGGTTAAATTAGTTTCATAAACAGCAGTCAAAGCCTGTGTTTTTTCTGCGCCGAGTAACAAGTAATCTATCGTCGGTTTCTTTCGGTATCGTATTACAGAAACTAATCTCTCATTGCGCTCAAGTGGAATGTGTTGAAAGGTCAATGGAATCCTTATCTCTGTTAAAGTGACGGCCCAGGCACCGTGTAAGCGCATCTGCTGAGGTAGCTGCGTGACGAAGCGAGTTGTAGTATTGTCAGGGTAATAATGCATGCTACTGTTACTGGGAAGAACAATATAAAATTGATCCTTCATTTTAGATTTTTCAATTGACTTGCTTTGATCCAAGAGCAAAATTTTTCTGGATAACCACGCCACCGAACAAAAAATTCTTTCGAGCGACCACTGGTTCTAGTTTTTAAAATTTTTTCGACGTCAGAAAAAACCTTTTTTAAATCTTTTTTTACGCGACTAAGCTCTTCCTCGTAGAAAAATCCATCGATTCCTTCATAGGCTAAATCTTTTAGGCGATAAACATGAGGATAACTAGTCAAGGATATCCGAGAAATCTTGAATAACTCCAAGGTCCAGCCACTCTCGTAACCTTTCGCAAAAACGTTTCGAGCTCGACTGACGCGCACCAGGTCGTTCACGTTATATTTAGGAACTCTGACGATGGGGCGTTCGTAACGATGCTTGATGTTTCTACGAGCTTCGGCAACGTTATCAAGGGTAACGGACGCCGGTGTCATTTTTGTAGCTGTGTGTTTAGTATGATTATAGGCTTCTACAATGTTAGACAAAACATCTAAATATCTATGCGTGTTTTTATGCGTTAAATATCTGTAAATTCGCTCTTTTATTGATCTTATAAATCTCTCTACGATCGCGGCTTTAACATCGGGACTACGGACAACGCGGTACAATATATTTTTGTTTTTCAGGTAAAGTTGAAACTCGCGATTTACAAACTCTTTACCTTTGTCGAATTGCATGTAAACGGGAACTCGGTTGTTAGACTTTTTGAATATATTATCGAAAGCAAGAATTACGCTTTTTGCAGATTTGTTTTTTATCGGCTCAACCCATGAACATTTACTAACAACGTCTATAACGGTAAGAAGATAAGCGTAATTATTGTTGTAAGATTTTAGGGACCTCATGTCCATCAAATCAATTTCCCATACATCATCCATGTTACGAACGTTGTAATGGTGTCGAGGAAACCGTCTTCTCACCTGCTTATGTAAGTTATAGGTATCTTGACTTTCGAGCCAGCTTAAAACCTTCGGTTTACTATATTGCTTTCTTGTAGAGTGTAAAAGATTGTTTGCACCCGCGTATGCCGTGTCGCGAGGTAGGCCGTAATACAAGCTTTGCAGTCGTCTATGCATTTTTTTCATCACTATTTTTATTATTATTATTCTTCTTCTTCTTCTTCTGCAAAGGTTGGCAGTTTACTGACTTTGTCTTCTTCTTGTCCTTCCTCTTGATGGCTTTTTTTATTCGATTGAAAATTTTTTCAAATGTAATCTTGCTGACCATGCAGCAGGCCGTCATCATTGCAACTGTTCTTTCATCGGGAGGAGTCTCACCGGCTAACAAACGAGAAAATGCTTTTTCGGCAAGCACGCGATCAGCTTGACGGCGGTTGGCCTTTTTATCAGCGTATGCTATATCGTGTTCACCACACGCTTTGTCTAGAGGATTGATGCCTACGTCACCACGATTCAAACGCTCGGACAATTTTGTACCGGGACCGCAAAACTTATAACCTGGTACATGCATTTCAAAAGGCATCAGGTCTACCATAGCATCCAAAGCACTTTTTTCTTCCTCTTCGCTCTCAGGGAGAGTAGCGTTTTCTACAGAAACTTCCATCTTCCCTGGTTATTTAATTTTTGTTTATTCGGAGTTCCGGTAGCGATTGAATTTTTTTCCAAAGCCTTTTTATCGTTTCTCTTTTGCCGTCTCGACAAACTTTTTTCAAAATTGTCACTTTTTTCGAAAGCACTACTTCGGTCTTCGGTAATATCAGCTGGTGAAATCAAATGAGGTCTTTCACCTCCTGAGTTGTAGCCATGAGCCAAAATATCCGAGGAAGGAGAAGAAGTAGCACTGGATGACTGACTATGAGCACTGGAAACGATTTGCTCCCACAGTTGATTATTTCCGATAAACTCGCGCGGTGTGTTCGCCTCTCGAAGAGCAGCAGCAAACACTTTACGACCTGTAGGTGGAGCGCGTTTTCTGTGTCTCAGAGCATCGCCAACCAAGTCGACGATATTAGCCCCCGCCACCGAATTTCCGTTTATAGTTACAGCGCCACTCGGGGACCATTTCACGTTACCGGCCCGTTTCAAATGACGTACCAGGTTAGTAGCAGCGCTTTTAAAAGTTTTGGGTACTCCTGCGATGATGAAGCTATCTTCCAAAAAAGTTTTTCTTTTTTTCTCTTCACTTTCATCGGTCGAGGCATCTTGAGCTAAATTATCAGATGCCGAGACATTTTTTTTTCCGTCTTGTCGTTAAAAAGAAGAAATCTCTGCAACGCACGACTGTAATCGAGCCACTTTTCTCGATCGTCCTTTCCTCTTTCGGCGGAGTTTAAAATATCGTTCATATGCGCGTCGAGCCTTTCGCTTGGTGTGCCAGGAGTCTGGACTGTTTTGAGGAGACCATCTTTGCCTACTAGCTGTTGTATTCGCTGAAGACTGTCGTACGGTAGTAGAACTAATTTTCGGGCGTGGTCCATTATTTAGCTATGAGAGTTGATTAAACGGTACCGAGAAGCGGTGCCAACAGCGCCGGTAAAAATCCGCCTCCCCGCTGAACGATTAGTTTTTTTTTTCGAGCCAAACTAACCTTGGGCTTGGATAGCGTTCGTAAAGTAGAGGCGTGTTGCCGAAGACGTGTCTTGTGGTTTTTGCCCAGTGGTACGTTCCCCACTAAGATATTCAAGGCGCACTCGCAAATACGCTTAATCAATGAAGGATCAGCTTTGCGCAAAACTGCTTTTTTCTGCTCCTCGTTGAGGTGATACAAGGCTCGCAAAATATGTTTTTCTTTTTCGGAAAACGGTGCTCTACGTTTACGAGCCGTCACAGTGACGCGACTGGTACGAGATTTGCTTTGTCACCACCTTTTATATTTTTACGTGGTACGTAAACGTACTGCCACTCGTCGTCGGGGAAAATAGATGTCCGAAATCTACAGTTTTCCGGAGTATTTTGTTTCAAATCCAGTAGCAGATAGCTGTAGGGCTCAGAAGTAGCGTCCCAGTATGCTTCCTGCAAAAAACGCAGTTCTTCAGGACACAGTTGACGCGAGAGATGCGTAATCTGAGCGCGATCGCGGAAATTTCTAAAAACAACGATATACTGCGCATTCAGCGATATGTCGCGTTGACCTCGGGCTTGATGAAAAATATTCTGAGTGATGAATATTACCGACAAGTTATTGTGGTGACTCCCTTTTGTAAATAAATCGACAACTGCGCCCCCTGTGCTCGATTCGCGCATCAGGTCGTCAACAATTACGAGTTTTGGCCTAGGGTCGCTTGCGTAATCCCCGCTTTGAGGCAACCCCTCGCGAAATTCAATCTCTTCACCGAGTTCGCGATAGCCGTTTTGCCACTCGGCGTAATGCAATATTATTCGTTGAAAGCGAGTGTCGCACATACTATCGATGAATTTTAAAAATTTTTTCACAAACACAGTTTTTCCACACCCTGTGGGACCACTCAGAATTGACGTAAACGGATGCTCCCACTGTAAGGTCATCGTTACAACTGACGCGATTTACTCGATTGTCTAAATTTTACCGCCCCGCCGGAGAGGGAGACGCCTGCTCGCCAACAGAGCGCCAGCGCCTGATACTCTTTTTGCTTGAGCTTGAGCTTGAGCTAGAGCTAGAGCTAGAGCTAGAGCTTGAGCTAGAGCTTGAGCTTGAGCTAGAGCTTGAGCTAGAACTAGAGCTTAAGCTGGAGCATTAGCTTTTGCTTGAGCTAAAAAAAAAAAAAATAATAAAAAAAAATAAAAAAAAAGCAAGTGTTGGTTTGCACTTTTTCAACGTACAAAGTCTTCAGCTGACGCTCGCGAGCTCGTCAGTATCACTTTGCTCTCGCAGCGTTGAACACTCTTAACAGGATAACGGATATCGAAATTATTTTTGAAATGCCTGTTTCCGTCATTAATCCGTGGCATCCACGTAACATTGCTGATTACATTCCCAATCACCAAAAACTCGACGAAATGGTGGCTAAGCCTCACGTCGATCACCATCAGCCATGCGATGATGATTTTTGCTACTATGATGATAAACCGGAAATTAATCGAAGAGTAGCCGATCTGGTGTCATCGTGGACCGAGTTTAACGTCACTCTTGAGTGGATTCGTGTAGTTCATGGTGCTTTTATAAAAGTGCCAGCTCAGCTTGTGCGTGATTTTCTTTTCAACGAAATCCCCCCATTTATCGATCTGCCCGAGGAAATCCTTTTCATCGATAAAAAAGTTCGCGAGCTCCAGCAGGAGCTGCATTTGGAAAATTTTAAACACAACGCAGAGTTCGACGAGCAAAAACAATTTATTGGTGCGATAATGGATCTGAGGCTGCACAAAACAGACAACTATGTGCGCGAAGTGCTACTCAACCTGATTAACGAGAACAGTTTTACAACAGTGCAAGAAGAGCGAGACTTTATTTTAAAACATATTCCGCAATAGTTTTTTAACTTTTTTTTACATTTTTACAGACTTAACAAAGAATATTTTTTACTAAACTGCTAATCTTAACACGGCCGTAGGCTTTAAAAAAAAAAAAAATCAGACTTTTAATCGTGTAAGACCCTTCACCTAGAGCTTGAGCTAAAGTTTCAGCATTAGCTTTTGCCGGAGTTAGAAAAAAAAAGATTTAGTAATATTTATTGTGAAAATCAGGATCTGTTCAAATAAATGAAAAAAAAAAAAGTTAAGCAAGGTTATGGATTTCTTTATTTACTTTATTTTATTCTCTTACAGGTTTTATTTTAAATGCAGTTTTTAATAACAATACTTAAATTCAAACGTTAATTATACTTTTCCAGAGATATGCCTTTCGACTTTAATCATGTACACTTTTCGAAACATCGAGGATACAATATTTTTAGAGGCTCACATTTTAGCTGCGAGTAGCAGCGATGTGCGGTCGCAGAGTTCTATGACCGCGAGCTCTTTGATACTCTCGTATCACAACTGTATGACAGCGCGCGTAATCGACCTAGTAAAAAACGCTGACGAACAACTCCGCGGGGCGCTTACATTTTAAAACCGTAAGGATAACTCTCTTCTACGGATTTAAAATATCTCTTATTGTACACCGTCTTGCAAATCTTGGTTTCGCTTTGTGTTATTACTTCGTGAAAAGCTGTTCTGCGTATGTTAGAAGATTCTACAACGACATTTTCAATTTTTTCTGTTACCATGTCGTGTATGGACTCGAAATTAATTTTTTATTTGTTTGCAAAATTAAGTCTGATGCCTTTTACTTTACATACATAATCCTTGCTACCGTCAGGTTTCACGTACTCAAAAGCGTAAAATTTAGCGCCTCCTGATAAAAATTTGCTCACATATGTACCGACACCTTTGTCAGCTAACTCGTCCGTCAGTTCTCCCAACATGGAACAAGTAGGTAAGTCGTTCATACCCGGTTTGCTGATGTAAATCACTGAATCTGTGTCAAAATAAAGGGCTCTGGGCCCCAAAAAGTGTAGACACTCAAAAAGTTTCAATCGTGCTTGCGCTGTAGTAAATGCGGCTACTACAACGTTCGTAGATCGTGAAGGTGTAACCTCTTCAGCTTTGAAAGACCAGCTTGTATACAGCAATTCGTCATTCACAGGTAAGATACTATTTACATCTATTTCTTTACTGTGTAATAACTCGATCAATCTATTTGGTGAAGTAAGCACTTCAGTTTTTTGTTTATTTTGCGCTTGTGCAAATTTTCCCCATATAGAGTTGATTGCAAGTTTTGAAACTAGACGCAAGCCTGGATTAAAATTTATAGCTTCTCTATCTAGTTTGATACCTTCAACTTTTTCAAATTCCGAAATATATCTTTCTTTATCTTCTTCGGTCGTGCACTCGGCGGGGTAACCTGAAGCTTGCGTTTTTTGAGTAAAAAAAGTGTCTATGTATTCGGCAAATATTCCTCCTTTTTTTGTCACAGGATCATACTGCGTTATATTGTACTGCCAAATTTCAAACATTTTAATGACTACGTAACCTACTTCTATCGCTTTTTTTAATTCTTCGGATACCCAAGTACCTATTAAATATCTATCTTTCGGATTTTCATGGATGCATTCTCGTTGTATCATTTGCTCGGTACATGTTCGACAAAGTGGAAAAAGCAATTTATCATGCATTTTCACTGGCAATACAGGGTGGTACAAATTTCTAGGAGGTAACACTTTGCATTTTACTAAACCGTTAACGTTTGAAAAATCGCTCTTATCACACACGAGTAGACTACACTCCTCTTCACCTACGTATAATTTAGGGTGACCTACGATATACTTCGATCGTTTACAAATTAACGGATACAAACTGTTGAAATCGACGTACTTTATTTTTTCGTCCTGCTTACAAAAGTACTTCTTAACAGTATTATCCGTGCGCCCACCAAACAAAGCATCGCGAGGATTCAAGGGTTTTTGATAAATCATATCTATTTTTTCACTCAAATACCGTTTTAAATCTTCGTTTGTTTTTTTAAATTCATCAAAGTCGTGCTCCCAGATTTCAATTAACCTGTACTGCAGACTCTTTATCCTTTCTGATTGAGCATAAGTTCTTTCAAACTTCTCATCCATCGATTGACCGTTCGATAATTTTTCATCTCTATTAAAGCGGTAACAACTCGGGCAGCCGTGCCAATAGCAGCTTAAAAGAAAGAAAAAAATTTAAGTGTCATCAGTGTTTGCGAAAAAAAAAAAAAAAAAAAAAATCAAGTTACCCATGAAACTGAAAAACCAATCCTCTGTGACTTTCCAGGTGTTTTGGAGCACTGTAACCATCGACTAAAATCCCTTCCAATAATCTTCTTTCTCGACAGCGACCTGCATGCTCGATGGGGCGTTTCAATGATTTCTCCATCCAAAACAGCCATTGAACAGCTTTCAAAGATTGTATGTTACGACCTCTGTATCCTCCTGCTGGTATTATACCAATCTGATTATTTTTCAAAAATGTTTTCTTGAACACTCTCATACATGTGGAAGCAATAGTGGTGCACTCCAGAAACGGATCCACACCAAATTTCATAAATTTTTCTCGAAAATTCAAACAGGCCAGTCTTAAGATTTTTACAGCTTGTTTGCAGTATTTAGTTAATTCAGCATCAAAGTCAAAGATAAAGTTTTTAGCTGCTTGCTCATTGTACCACGTAATAAAGCTTTCTCTTTCTTTTTCACCCATGGTATCAGGGGAGTAAAATTCAATCGCCGGTAAAGGACCTATGTAATTCGCATTTTCTGGTTTATTAAAAAAATGCGGGAACGTGCCTTTTTCTATGTTCGTCAATCCATAGGCTTTGGGTAAGTTACTAAGAGGCATATGAAAATAGTTTAGACTGTCGATAAATTTTATGCCCATGTACTCCATCACTATAATCTTTGTACCATTCAGTATCACCGAAGGTTTTTCACGTTCACTTTTTTCAGTCAGAAATTTAAAAATAAAGTGGGCATCATATCCTTGAGCATTATGAGCTATACACACAACTCGCTTAAACAGTTTACGTGGCTTCAAAGCTAAATCCATAAATTGTTTTACAGTGTCTGTCTTAAAAATATGTTCACGTACCCCGCACTTATCGCATTCAGCCGTTATATCGGTCTCATGTAAGCAAAAGTTGCAAACTTGATGAACTACGCACAAGTTTGGTTTATGAATTTTTTTGTCTTCATCTCCAAGCACGTGCACGTTTTGTTGAGTTTCAAAGTCGTAAAAAAAAATATCACCCTGTGTGATTTTTCAGATTCTTTTATTGGTTGCATAAAACACTCGTGATCAGACATGTACTTGCAACAAATTGTACAAAAACTTTTGCCGCACTCGTGCTTGTCATCGGAAACTTTAAAACATATTTGACAAATTTTAATACTCGAACACACGCTAGATTTTTTGAAAGAATTAATTTTTAAATGATTTTGATAACACTCTTCACCGTAAAAATATCTATTACACAGTTGACATCGAGTCATTGGTTGTTGCTAGTCGCACACAGGATATTGTAAACACTTTGAACATCTGTTCGTGCATCTATGACTAAGAAACCTTGAATAACTTTTATTGCATGGAATGCAATAACCTATACTTCCTGATACACCAACCAAATTAAGTATAGGTTCAAAATGATTTAAAGAGGCATAATACATTATACGTAAAATATACTTGATGCTTTTGTACTTGTAAATAACTAAATTTGATCCATCGTAAAGAGGCTTTTCACCTCGTGCGAAATCTCTAAAAGAGTAAACTACTATAGCTATTCCTTTTGCTGCAAAATATTGTTGAAATTTTTCGATTTCTCTCATTCCACAACCTTCTGCAGGTACATCAACTCGAGCTAATTTTATTAAATCAAGAGCTGCTTTTTTTTGAGTAGAGCCATTGATTTGACGTACGCTGTTCCAATAGGCATGCAAAACACCTGAGCGTATGTGTCCTCTGATACTGTAAGCGCATGCAGCAACGAGAGAGCGAGGCAAGCAAAGATTATCATCGTTTCTAATAGTAAGTATTGACTTTTTTTTGACAGACTCTTCGGTGAGCTTTACGCGTCCACAACCTGTTACATTTTTAACTATGTTGCAAGTTATATTCAAAGGATCTTCAATGTTATACTCGTTTGAGCTTTGAGATATACTGAAAAGTAGTTGCCACAACTCTTCTACGTTAAAATCGCGCAATGGCCGAAATGAGAGCCATACTGGACCGTGAGTGAGTCTTTCTGTATTTATTGTCAGCCCGATAAAATCAGAAGAAGTTGTGTCTTGAATAAGGTCAGCGTGCAGATCACTTACAGCTTCTCCTAGCCACCGAAAAACGTCTGATTCAGCACGAGGTGGCAGTATCCTTACATTTATTTCACGCCCTTCCACTCCGAATCTCTGGTAAAATCTAGTTCTAATGTTTTCTATGACTAATCGTTGATTTTGTTGTCTACCGCTGCCATTCTGAAATAATACATCTAATATAAAAAAATAAAAAATGCAAAATTCGTTAATTATTATTTTAATCCAATAAACAATTTTATACTCACTATTAAGATTTTGAGCCGCGACATCGTCATCATTATCATCAGATGAATCGCTATCAGATGAATCGCTATCAGAACTGCAAGAACACGAACTACTTTCAGATGACGAAGACGGTGAATTGTTATTTTCTGCTGATGTTGATGGTTCGCCTTGCTCGTACGCACAGAGTTTGATAAACTCATCACCTTCGTGATCAAGCATCATTTCGGTAAATTCTAAAATTATAATATACAAAGTTAGAAAATTAAAAGAATGGCTCTTTTTTTTTTTTTTTTTTTTTTTTTTTTTTGTCGCACGCACACAAATTATTCGAATACCTTTAGGTTTGTTAAGATCCTTAAAAGCTAGTTTGTTCAATAAATTTTTGAGTTTCAAAACATTTTTTAAAATCAAAATAATTTTCTCATCGTGAAATATTCCTCGCTTGTACAGGTATTCAATTGTATCTTCACTGCAGTGTAGAATCAAAAAATGCAGTTTCTTTTCCAGGATCTGCATCGGTAAGCTTGATAAATTTTTCGACCACTCTACACCACACATTGTTTTAATATGTACATCTCTTTGATAAGCTACTCTCAAAATGCATTTTATAATATTCACTAACTTTTTTACTGTTATTTCAGTCATGTTTAAAAGTATTTTGCTCAAGTGCTGTGTATTCTGTAACGTTCGAAAAACGACTAAGAACACGAGTAATGCTGAAGTCTAAGCGTTGCACTTTTTTATTTTTTCATCACTTATAGAACGTTTAAAGGCTCAAACGACTTTCATTCAGTGTTTTGCTTTCATGGAAAATTGATAACTTGATATTACACATCAAGAAAAGAAACAAAATAAAAACTGACGAGCAAGTGAAATAAAATGTATTTTTTGCATTACACAACACATAATTACAGAATGTGATACTCTGAGAAAGTTTTAGAGTTGCAATTTTTTAAAGCCTTGAATAAAACAGATGACTCAGGGAGTTACATTTTTTTCGAAGCTCGCACGGCTTAAGCGTAGGCAGTCAAAAATTATGTCGCGAACTGTAAGCAGCTCTTTTCGAGGTTCTAAACACCTTTACTTACGTACTAAATATCGTATGTATACTTCCGAATAAATTTACTTACCGTTTTAATAATTTAAAACTGATTAAATATTTTATTGTTCCTCCTAGGTGAAAATCAAAATTGTCGGAGTACTCTGCAGATGCTGAAACGAAAAAAATTAATTGATAGTGTCGAATTGGTATCTCAAGCGGTACATGAGGAATTAGTACGTCATCTAATGCAGAAACATCGAGATCCTCAAGAAATTCAAGATCTCTTCGATCTCGAAGCCTCGGACTCTGATGAAGAAGAGGACCTGCCTAACCTTGATCGAGATGAAGAATTTATTAGTCGAAGTGCCTACTCCATACCACAGCTACAACAGCTTTATCGTGACACGATCGTGTTTGGTATACCCGAACCGAACGAGAGTTTGGAACAAGGAAATGAAACCATGATGACGAAAAAATTTCTCCAGCCTTTGATAATAAGTTGTGTGATGCTTAGTGTTATTGAAGAGTTACTAAAACGTTCTTTATTAATATTAGATCTCGAAACTTTACAAAGTTTGATTCGTAACGAATCAGAACGCCTAGTGATGTTTTACAAGAGGCATTTACCAGAGACAAGACAGAGACTTTTGAAGAAGTACGTGAACCAGCTGAAAAAATCTTTGATATGCGCGATCCATGTTGTATCCAGGACAACTCCTCAACCTCGCAAGGTGTTGTTAAAAAAAATAATTTTGGCTTTAAGTGATTATATGAAACCATTTTCAACACTATATAGTCAGCGCGTTCGGATCTTAAGGGAGGTTACATTAAACCTCGTCAAAGCCGTAAAATCCTTAAGTTATTAAGGCCTTTATATTGTATGTTACAGTTAGTAGACACTTTTAACCCTGGTATGCAATACACTATATTGTCAGCAGAAAAAATACTTCCATAAGTAAGTTTTTATACAGCTATTATGTTGCATGATTACTCTACCCCTTAGTGCAGAAGAATCCGCGAAAGAGGCAACATCTCAGTTTAGAATGGCCTCGAATAGTGAGTTAGTAGTTGTGATTAGAAATTTAAACGACGAAGTAGATGAAATCGATATTGGAGGGCCTGAAGATTTTCAAACACAACAATACAAACATCTTTTTACCACACCAGAAAAAGGTTCGAACGCACAAGAAATTGAACCAGAGATAATAGACGTTGAAACAGTTGAAGACAGTGTTATGGACCAAAGTGCCGGTCGTTTCGAAAAGCCGAGAAGTACAAATTGTGTAACAGATCCCTTATTAAAAAAGTGTCTAAAACACCTCGAGGCCTTAGATGCCCTTCTAAAAAAAGTTGCTGTGTTAAAAGCTATTAAAAAAAGAAATAAAGAACAAAAAAAATTAGAAGAAGAAGAAGAAGAAGAAGAAACGGACTTTAAAGGATTTTCGAGTGATGATATCTCCTACTCGCGTAATCAATACCGAACATGTAAGTTCATTAAAGATAAATACAAATTTTTAAAACGTAGTAAAGTGAAAAAATTAGGTCGAGCAGTGAAATGTGTAAGGTGCAGTTCGGCATATATTCCCGAAAAAAAATACAAGCTAGAGTGGCTTTATTGCCAAAACGACTGTCGGGGCTGGATTTGTCCTCGTTGTCGTAAGCACTGCCAATGATTGAAACACTAAAAAGCCTCGTAAGTAAAAATTACTACCTCTTTTTATTTCATAGTTTTTATTTTTTACTTTTCTAAAACAAAAAAAAAATTGTTTCAGACTGCATAAGGAGTAGGTAATATCTGGCTAAACAGTACATCGCCTGCAGCCCTATTACCTGTAAAAAGTTTTGTAATGAAATGTAAATGTAACGAAATAATGTAAACATTCAATAAATGGAAAAAAAAGTTAAAAAATATATACTTCACTTGTTTTTAATTATCCTTCTCCGGACTTGAATCATTTTTATCAGGATTAAAAGTTGTTATTAAAGTAAGATTGATTAGTATTAAAGTAAAATCAAAGTATTTTTCAAAGGAATAAAAATTATTAAAAAGTAAAATTAATTAGTATCAAAGTATATTCAAAGTATTTTTTTCAATGGTTAAAAATTATTATTATTAATTTCTAATTTTTTTTTATTTCTTAAACTATTTTATTAATTTAAAAATGACCGATCCAGAATTAAATAATCTCTTGAAGAATAGAACAAGATACAGATGCCGCAGCAGCAGCAGCTCCTGCAGAGTCAGCAGCAGTCACGACGTCCGAGCGCAGCCGTCTCAGCGACCTTCGCTTGCGCTGCATCAGCCTCGTCGCCGTCGTCAGAAAGTCCTCCTCCTGCTCCCCGAGCGGCCCCTAGCACCACCTCCCGCAGCACCCGCGAGCAGTCGTTTCAACCTGCAGAGTCAGCAGTCGCGACGTCCAAGCGCAGCCGCCTCAGCGACCTTCGCTTCCGCTGCATCAGCCTCGTCGCCGTCGTCAGAAAGTCCTCCTCCTACTCCCCGAGCGGCCCTAAGCACCACCTCCCGCAGCACCCGCAAGCAGCTGCCTTGACCGCGTCACCGACCCCCGCCACCGCGCGAGGCCGCTCGCAGCGCCAGGAAGCCCTCCTCCTTCCCGAACGGCCCCGAGCACCCCCTTCCGCAGCACCCGCGAGCAGCCGCCTCAACCGCGTAACCGGCCGCCCCCACCGCGCGAGGCTGCTCGCTGCGGTGAATCATCTTTGTTTACATTCGCCATAGTGTTACTATACTACTATCGTTTTCTCTAACTTCAGCATACTTATCATGCTGTGATTCAATGATCAGATCATTACTTTCGCTTAAACTTTGTTCCTTACAGTAATAATCTTTATAGACGAATTTCTCTAAAAATCTTACGCGTTTTGATTCAATGAATTTTCTCGAGCTTGGGTGCCATAGTAAGTAGCCTGTTGGCAAGTAGCTTACTGAGACAGTCTTTACAGCTACTGCCTTGAATTTTGACTCTATCTTTGGCAATTTTACATACGCTATGCACCCAAAGCGTTTCAATTGATCAAAATTACATCTTGCATTTTCTCTAAATTTTAATGTGGGGATTTTATAATTAATCGATTTATGAGGTGTAACATTATATGCTTGAACTGCTGCCTCTGCAGCAAACTCCCACATGGTCGTAGGAATTCCCGAATCACACATATAAGCTCTTATTTTGCCTTCAATAGTTTTATTGAATCTCTCAGCGACTCCATTGTGCTGTGGAGTCCCTGGTGGCGAATACTCGGCCTCAATTTTTTCTCTTTTCATTACTTCAATAAACCCTCCACCGGTGAATTCAGTGCCTTGATCAGATCTAATATAACAGACCTTTTTATTTTCTCCTAATAAGTGTCTCGCAGTTATTAAGAATTTTTCAAGAGCATCACCTGACTCATCTTTCGGTTTTAAACAATATATTCTAGCTAATCTAGAATAATCGTCAATCAAAGTCAAAATGTACCTCTTTCGGCCTGGCCAAGAAATAGGTTTGATTGCACCCATCGTGTCTGAGTGAATTAACTCTAATGGCCTACTAGCTCTCCTTCTAGTTTGTTTAAATGGTAATTTTTCCATCTTTGCCAAGATACAAATTTCACATTCAAGGATTGATTTGTCAAATTTGACATTCTCTAACTTTTTCTCTAGTTTTTGTAATTTCTTTAAATAATTAAGTGAGGCGTGACCAAGTCTTACATGCCATAGCATAGCTTCATTAGGTATTTTAAAATCACTTGGTCTATCTGAATCATCAGTGAAAATTTCCTCTAAATTCTCTAAATTCTCTATTTCATCTATATTCATGATTTTTGGTAGTGTAAAACTTGTCTCGCACTCTGAATTTAAATTCGTTAACAACTGATTCTCTTTCACAGTTATTAAGTTTTTCTCAATGTTATTCGAATTTAATCCGGAAATTTTCTCAAAATTGTTATCATTATTTTTCTCTAAATTGTTTGAATTATTATTCTCAAGCTCAATGAACTTTTCAACATTCTCCCTCCCAATCTCTGACAACGAATTCTCTAAGTTTTCAATCTCATAATCTTCTCCCTCCGATCTTTGCAGAGTTTGAATATCTACTCCCTCCGAAAGTAGCAATTGATTTATTTTATTTTATTTTATTTTCAATTTCCGAGCATAGAGCTGTGCTCTGCCATACTCGTAGGAGTTTTACAAAAGTTAACAGTATATAATATCAATATAAATGTAAATACAAAAGAATTAATTCTATTACAGATTTATAATATAGAATTAATGTAACAGTAATATTTAGCATAGAGTAACAAGTAGCAAAAGTATATCTTGTGTTCCTTCCCTTAAGGGGCAATAAATGTTCATGCGATTTGTAGACACTTGAGTTCGTATTCTGGCTGGTGATCCACTAGAACCTCTCGGTGGTTGTAACATAGCAGGGGTGTAAAAGTGTTTGTTCAATAATAAGGTGTGTGTGTGGTTCCCATGCCCAGCGGGGGATAATTAGCAGCGAGTGAGATGAAAGAGTAAATTGTTAGCCAACTAGAGTAAACGGGTTTGATGATTCAAGCGAGGTGTGATAGCTGCGGCAATTTTCCTGCGAGGGGGGTGGGAACAAGTGTTAACCCAGTGATGTGAGAGCGTACAATCCACTCGTCACTTTCACGACGTAACAAGAGTCTCTTGAAAGCTGTCTTGAAGGAGTCGATGTCTTGGCTGCTAGTAAATAGCAGGGCATGACAGTTCAGTTCGCCCGTGGAGTAGTAGATGAACGAACGCTCATATGTCCTGGTGTTTCGTGAGGGGTACAGCAAGGGCGGTCGTGGACGACGTTTGGAGCGCCAGAGGGCTACTTCCCCTGGATCCAGCGTGAATTTCTCAAAAAGATAGGCTGGTTGTCTGACCATAAGAACGGTTGCAGCCAGGGTAATTGTCAGGTACGTTCTCCGTGATGCGGCTGACAGCCAACCCAGGGCTAACCTGTAGGGGGTGACGGGTGCATTCCGAGGAATCCCTCCATAAGCGAGTCTGACGCAAGTGTTGTGCAGGACGTGCAATCTGTCAACATCGGTCTGCCTCAGCGATATCAGCAGGGGGGCGCCGTAGTCGAGAAGAGAAAGAACTAGGGATTCTACAAGTTTGACACGCGTGTCGCGAGACAGAGCCTTGTATAACCGGCGAAGCGTGTAGAGCGAGTAGTGAACTTTCCTCGAGTATATGTTTATTTGCTTGCTCCAGTTCAGGGTGTTCTCGAGGTGTATGCCCAGGAGCTTGATCGAGGTTGAGTAGGGAACTACAACTCCATCAAGTTCAAGCTGGGGTAGCTCATGAAGTTGGAGCTTGCTTATGTAGGAGTGGTCGCCGACGATCATGATTCTTGTCTTCCCTGCATTCAACCTCAAATCGTTATCGCGTGCCCATGTTGAAACGGCATGCGCATCCCTGAATAGTTGACTGAGCATAAAATTAAGCTTCTCTATGGTCGCACTCAGGTGAATTTCGGTGTCATCAGCGAAGATATCATACAGGGCGAGTAGAAGGCATGAGGGTAGATCGTTTATGAAAACCGAAAAAAGTATGGGGCCAACGGAGCTTCCCTGTGGGACACCGGAAAGTATGTCAAGCCATTCCGTGTAGGAGCCATCGAGCTTGCGAACAGCTTGCTTTCTGCCCTTGAGGTAACTTGAAAGCCAGCAGATGACCCTGTCTGCGCAGCCCATTTTCCTGAGTTTGCGAAGGAGTTTAACATGTGATATTGTATCAAAAGCCTTGCTAAAGTCAAATGAAATGAGAGCTGTGAGTTGGCCCTTGTCCATCGAGTTTCTGACGTCCTCCAGCAGGCGTAACAGAGTGGTATGTGTAGAGTGGTGTTTCCTATACGCGGATTGGTACTGGTAGTTTTTCGCCAGTGGAGTTATGGATGCCAGTTTCCAGTTTGTAGGGAAGATGCCATGTTCTAACGAGGTGTTCATTATGCTCGTAAGCTGTGGAAGTAGTGGTTTGAGCGCCATCTTGAGCATAGTGGATGACACGCCATCGTAGCCCATTCCCTTCGAGTCAGATTTGAAGAGGGAAACAAGGGTTTCCTGCGTGACTGGATGAAAATCGAAAATGGGTTTGCCTGACTCAAGTGGAATTGCAAGGGTCTCGAGTATGTCAGTATTTGTGAGGGGTGCGGCGGATTGGGTGACTAAAGCGTAGTAAGAATTGAGGGTGTCAGCAGAAAACTTGGTCAATGGTGATGGGTCGTCTGGCGCCATCACGCCTGCTTTGCGTATAGCCTTCCATTTGGCTGCCTGCGTTTTCTGTGCTTCTATATCCCGTAGAATGTAGGAGTCCTTGGCTGTCTTGATTTTGAGGGTAAGGGAGTTCCGAAATTTGCGGAAGGTATCCCATGCAGACTGTGAGTTGGATCTGGAGGCTCTCTGGTGCAGTCTGTCCTGTTCCCTCCTCATCAGTCCTAGATCATGTGACATCCAGGGGAGAAGTTTCTTGCTGAGCTTTATGAGTTTGAGGGGTGCCAGTGTATCGAAGGCGCCAATGGTGGCCTGTGTAATAAGCGTTATTTTGCTATCGAGTTCTTCGAGTGCTAGCTCGTGATTCGCGGGGTTGAAGGATTTGAAAGAGATTGGGTGGTAAAGATTTTCTCGGTGGTTTGCAGAGAGAGGTGGAAGCAGCTGTATGATGCTTGAGCTAATCAAACTATGCAGCTCATCTATGTTCACGTTTTTCAGCTTCCTGGCGGTGAAAAATTTGATGGGGGGAGGGGGTGTGGCTATTTTGTAGTTAAGAGAAATAAGGCTATGACCGTGAATGAAACTGAGTTTGCGGGATTTGAAGTTTGCACAAAGGTTTAGGTTTCGCGTGATAAACAAGTCAAGGCAGGAGGAGTAAGGCCCGTCTGCACGGTTCAAGTAAAAAGTGGGCGCTTTGCTAACTAGGGTCAGAAGGAGGGCATGAATTTGCTGCTCTAGCGCTCCAGCTGTAACTGTGCTTTTGGCCATGTCCTCGTTGAAATCGCCCGTGAGTATCACATGCTCATAGAGGGGGAGGAATGGGGCTAGAGCATTGAAGAATGTCAATGAGTTGTTTGCGCGGGGGGGTTTGTATACTACACAGAAAAGAAGTGGGGTTGACTGAACTTTGATCTCGGTTATAATGTATTCAGCAGCGTAGCAAGTATCATTCAATGATGTTTCGAGAGTTTTTATCTGGAAATGATCGCGTACGTAAATACCCACTCCTCCTCCTTCTGACAAAGTACGGTTGTGAACTATAAGTGTGTAGCCGGGGATGAAAAAGGGATGAAGGGGTGTGTTGTTTGTGAGAAATGACTCAGAAAAGCTTGCGATGTCGTAGTCGCTTTCGATAATGGTGGCGGCGAGTTGATCGAAATGTGGTGAAAGACGGTCTACATTTATGAATGCTAGCTTAAGTGGTGCGCAGGGTAGCTTCGTGCTTGCATCAGTGGGATCGCGGGGGGGGGGGGTGGAAGCGAAGAAATGGCTGGCTGTCGCGAAGGATGATGTCTCTGCAAACCGGGAAGACCTCAAGATTCCATGTTTGGATCCTGACCTGTGGGTGTAGCCGGGTTAGAGGTTGGGTGGCCTGAGTTCCGAGTTGAGTTGGAGGTTGGGTCGTCATGAGGTTTAGTTTTGGTTGTCACGGAGGTTTCGAAAATCTGCAGGTCACGCTCAGATAGAATGGTGAACCATTTTGCACGCTTGTTTTCGCGCACTTGAAAATAGGTGCCAGACTGTCTGCGAACTCCAGATTCAATCCCATGCAGGGAGCAGAAGTCGCGTGCTCTACACCAAAGTGTGTACATGTTGGGTGTCATGATCGCATTCATATATATCTTGGCTGTGGAGCTACCACCAAAGATTTTCCCTACGGTTGCGTCCAGAAGCTTAGGTTTCGCCTTCATCACGTGATCTCTGGTGCCACCAGCGCCAAAGTTTGCAACGAGTGTGAAGGGGGCCTTAGGTTTTCTGTAGTGGAAAACGCGCGTGTCTATGATTGAAGTGACTGTCCCTTCCCTCCCTATGTGGCGAAGAATCTTGGCGATAATATCAACACGGTCGGCATGCGTGTCGCTTGCGGGGGCTGGCACATTCACGAACATCACCTCGCAGGGGTCCTCTTCCACAAGGTGGCTTCTGACAGACGCTAGGTCACTGGCAATGTTTTCCACCTTGCTACCGAGAGCCGCTGTTTTTTCGGCGCTCTGTGAGCTAGCGTGATACGTGACAGCTGCAGTTATGCGAAGAAGCTGCTTCAAGCTTTCGCTGTGCACTTCGCTCGCCAAGAATTCATCAATGAGCTCCTTGGGATCAGCGTCCTGCATGGTGTTTGGCTTACGGGCGGCCGAGTGTAAATCAGACATCCCGGGGGGTCCGACTGGCGCCTGAGTAGCGGCTTTCTGTGCGACGAGCTGGTCTGCAGGCGGTGAGTTCGCCAGGCGCTTTCTGGAGCCGGCAGAGAGAGAACTCGCGCCTGCAGGAGCAGTCGAGCAAGGGGGCGTGGTCAGCTGGCTGGGTTTGCCCGAGAGTTGTGGCTGTGACTGAGCCGATGGTATGCGTAGTCTGGCGGGCTTTATTCTCCTGCGCGAGTCTTTCTCTGCCTGAGTGCAGAGTTCGCATACATAGGGTAGCAAAAGTATGGGTCTATTTACGCAAATTTTATGCAAAAGGGAACCACACATTGAACATAACACGGTGTTTGACTCACCCCTGTCGATGACCTGCAGGCAGATGGTGCAGCTTGAGTGTGCAATTTTCCTTTCCGGTGAACTGGATATTGACATTACCGACTGTGCTGCCTTCTGCAAGGAGACCCCTTTGTTATGATGCGCGTCTTTGTAAGTGTGATGGCGTTTTCGCGCCATGGGTAGCCTGTGCTGCCAACTTGACGAGCAAAAGATTCTTTCAGACGCTGACGGTGAAAACTAACCTCACAAGCGGGGTTGCACAATTCACAAGGCAAGTTTATAGACCACCTCACTTGACACTGCACTTTGCGAGTTCTAAAACAATCTGTACACTCTGCGCTGGGCAGTGATAGCACAATTTGTTTTAAAAAATATCTCTTTCCGAAGGAAAACACTGTGTTTTCACGGAGCGATTTTGCGACTACTGTACACGGCTGCAGGCGCACCAAACATTCACGTATTGGAATCTTCTCTACATAGTTGTCTGAGATTGATCTGAAAGTTCATTATTTTTGATTATTCTTGCTTTGCAGCTGTAATTGTCATGACATTTTGTAATTACACCATTATTATCAAAATCTTTGACTATCTCAAATTTTATAATCCAATTTGGCTTCTCATAAATGCCTTGGAAAATAATTTTACCATTCTCTCTGCAAAAGACTTTAAATAATTTATCATCTAAATAGATTGAAAAACCTGCATCTGCCAATTTTCTCAACGATAACAAATTCTCTGAAATATCTTTGGCAGCTATAACTTCGGTTAATTTCAAACAATTCTCTACAGGTGTATTACTTTTGAGTAAGAGCTCTCCCTTACCGTCAATGACAATGTCTGCAAGCTCATTTTTATTCGCACTTTTTATAACCCCGTTCTTAGAAATTTTAAAATCACTAAGAATGAGAATCTTATTTACTATGTGTTCTGTCGCCCCCGAATCAGCAACAAACTCAATATATTCTCTAAAATTAAGTGAATTATCTTTATTTCTCTTACCTTGGTTTGAAGGTTCAGTTGCTCGAGCAGCTGTTGCAGCTTGCTCGTTTGCAGGCTTACCACCACGACCTCTGCCGTGGCCTCTGTAGTTTCCTCTACAACCTCTGCCTCCTCTTCCTCCTGTAGAGTTTTGACCATTGGATTTTTTGTTTGGGGGGCCATCTTGGTCACCACCCTTTCTCTTATTATCCTCGTTGTTGGGGTTGTACCAACATTCGCTCGACTTGTGGTTTGTTATTTTCTCACATATGTAACAATACCATTGGTTTCGCTCTTTTAAAGGGCATTCGTTTTGCCAGTGTCCTGGCTTATCACATCGGTGACATTTGTCCTTTTTGGCATTTGAGCCATGGTACCCGCCTCCACGGTTACCTTTCTGCTTTTTAAAAGCTCTGGAAGCTTTTGGCTGGCTTTCTCTAGTTTCTCTAAATTTTTTGGAGTTTATGTCGACCTCGATGTCTCGCATCGTTGCTCTCATTTCTTCCAAGATCAATTCTCGTTTTTCTCGCCTTTTTATGGAAGAATTTTCTCGTCTAACTTCGTCAAACATTGGCGTGACTACGACTGCGTGGTAAAACGCAGTTCTGACTTCAGACTCAGTCAGTTCGTATTCGGTGTCACTCAGTTGGATTTCTCTAACTATTTCGTCAAACTTTTGACAAAAAGAATCAGCTGACTCACCTTGGTTGAATTTTATGCTCAACAGCTGAGTTTTTAAAATAGTTAGATTGATTCCAATTGATCGTTGTCTAATCTCTCTTAACTTATTCAAAATCTCAACTGGATCCTCAATGCCAAGTATTCTGTGGTGGTACTCAGGGTCGATAGACGTAATAATTATCTTTCTGAACAGAATTTTATCTTGTTCACGGTCATCAGAAGTTAGACCACTTGGACTGGCTACCGTCGGGTCAATCAGGTAATGGATCCTTTTTAATTTGAGATCCGTGATTAAGTGGTCGTACCATCAAATCGCATTTTAGGTGTCAAAACCAAGTTATTTGGTGTATTGAATCTCAAATCAGGCTACCGATGACTCTTTTTCTCTTTGTTACCTGATGCCTAAGGTGCTCTGTCCAGGCTTGTAGCTTGGGAAGATTTCTCGAAATTTCTTCTTTCAAGTCTACTTTTCTCAAAATCAAGAGACTGTTGGTGTAAAGCCGCTATTTTATCGGCCATCTCTTTAAGCTGAACCATAATATTTAATGGCACAGAGGTGGAGGGTATGGTTGCAGGAGCTGCAGGTGGTGTTGCAGTTGACATGTTAGCAGGTAGTACTGCAGTGTTGTTGTCCTCTAGATTTATTATCGGGACTTCTCTAATCATGGATGGTGCTGTGAAAATAAAATCATAATTTTTTCAACCTGATAAAAAAAAATCATGACAGGCCTGAACTCTAAACTCTTAATTTTTTAAAGTTTATTCTCAATTAAAAATTTACTCAAAATAAAAAAAAAACTTTAAAAATTCTCTAAAATTTCACAGTTCGCTAACAAAATTTACATCTTACGGTTATTCAGTTGATTATCAGACACCTCTTCATCTGCCAGGTGTCGGCTGTGCATGTAATCAGCGCAAGCGAAGTTGTTAAATACGCCTTCCATATTTTTCTCAAAATGTGTAATCAACTGATCTGGGTTTTTGAAATAAAGATTCTTTATCAAAAAAAAATTTTCTTTCTAAAAATATTTAATCAACTCAAATTTCTCTAAAGTAATCAGGCATTTCTCTTTGTCCCATTAAAGAATACTTTTATTTCAAGCTTCTAAATCAAAATAAATGTACTACTACTCATTTTGATTTGAAACGAGATATTAAGATTATTTGCAGTGCTACCACGCATGTATACACCACTCTCCAACCAAAGACTCCAAGACACAGCTGTGAAATCGGTTGGATTTGGGTTGCGCAAGTACACAACACGGGAACATCCACAAAATCTCAAAATTTCTCTAGTCAATAATAAGACTACATTGCACAGCAGTTTCATCTAAAACCATTGACCCTAGAACCATCAGAAACCCTTAGTTTTGATTGACAGTGTCAAGCAAGAGGGTAATCAAATTTTCTCATGACAAAAAATAAATAAAAAATCAACACTAATACTTTCTCAATAAGTATTGAAAATTGTTACATGCAATTTTATTCTCAATCAACTCTAACATCCATGTTTTACAAATTTTGTTTAATTTCTCTAAAATTTACTCAATAAAATTTAATCAATGCACAGTCGCATACATACAAGTCACCGCGTTACACCAGCATAAAGAAAGAAAAAGAGACACTGATGTCGAGGACAACAAATATTGGGCGCTGTATGTATTGCGAACTGGCGCGAGAAATTCAAGCGTCACAAGATGTACTTGTGCGGGCGCAAGCACTCCACTTGCGTCCACGCGAAGGATAGGCGTTGTTGCTGTGCACTGCAGTAGCGAGAAAAGCCACTGCGCGCACGGGTAGATTCGAGGCACGTCAGAGTGAAGAAAAACTCAGGACGCGCGCGAGGACCTGCGTTTGAATGCAGTATACGGAGAATGCACGTGTCTCTTGGGTGCACCGGCAACACCGCGCGTATACCCAAAATTCGAAAAATCGATCTGAAAATCAAGTTTCCACTGTGTTAGTAATACCTCGCCTGCGAAGAAGAAGAAGAAGAAGAAGAAGAAGAAAAGGAGAGAAGGAAAATGCCGCACGCTTTCCTCTCTCGCTCAGTATTCGGGCCCGGAGCAACACGTGGGCGCCAGCTGATACCGGCCGGCGCTGGCCCGTTCAGAGAAATCGTAAACATTCGACCGTTTCTGTGTCCTTCGAATCGCCCTGCAACTAGCCTCTCCCGCAACACTTGAAAACTCGTTAATGACGTCACTTAGCGTCGTTTTAGTTTTTCTTTCAAACAAAGAAAATTCTTTCTCACCATGCAATAATTGAAATTATATTTCTCTAAATTTTTCAATCATTAACAGAATAATAAATAATTCTATCACATCTAATTTAATTATTCAATTATCAATCAAGAAAGTTACTTATTCTCTTACAATAAACTATTCACTCTTTGTTTCTCTATACGTGCAGTACTTAACAGAATTTTCTAAAAATTCTCTTAATTCTCTAACTCTACTCAAAGTGCACTTATTTTTAAAATTTCTTACCTCAAATAAACTTCTCGAAAGACTCTTTTCTGTTGGTTGATCAAGGTGTTATTCCTAGAATTGATTTTATAGCGCGCAATTGATGCGTGCACTGGAGCCCGTAACCTCTTGGATGGATGAATATTAATAAGGAGGTTTTTCACAGGATTAATCACAACACAAACACAATAGTATATTCTCTTAATTAAATACTTTATTTATTCTCTAGCAAAAGGTTCTCTCAAACACTCGAAAAGCTAAACGCAGTGCGTCAGTTTAGATCCGTGCAGGAGCTAAGATGCTGCACAAGTGAAGTGCAGCATTCAAAGTCCTGCACCCTCAGGCGCGCTTACTATACTGAGCTGTCAGCAAAGCCAACATTCTAACAATATATATTATACCGAAGGCCTTCGGCCGCGTCCCAGAATTAGGCGTCCAGTATACTCAGCACATATATTTTTTTTTTAAATCCAAAATAACCCATTTTTTATCCAAAATAACCCTTTTTATTCTTAACCAAAAAAACATTAGTAAAGCAATAATCATCCCTCTTTTTCCCCAAACTCATAAACCAAAATAACCCTTTAAAACATCCCTTATAACAGGGAAAAAACCCCATTTTTCACCCTCTTAAAAGCCAAAATAACCCTTCTAAAATCCAAAACAACATATTTTTATCCAAAATAACCCTTCTAAAATCCAAAATAACCCTTCTAAAATCCCAAATAACCCTTTTTAATCCAAAATAACCTTTTCTAACCCAAAATAGCCCATTTTTATCCAAAATAACCCTTCTAAAATCCAAAATAACCCTTTATTATCCACATAACCCTTAATTATTCCAAAATAACCCATTTTTAAAAACGTCCCAGATTTAGTCATATAGTTTATACATTATCTGGGACGTCCCAGAATTAGGAAACGCGTCCCAGAAATTATTGTTTTGTATATATATAACGTCCCAGAATTAGTTATTTGATATCTATATTACTGTTATATATATATATATATATATATATACTAGGGGGTACCCCCTGCTCGCTTCGCTCGCCAACCCCCATAAAAATAGTTATAGAATATAGAGTTTTTTCACAGTTAATATTTAACATGTTTTTTGAGTTGAGTTTGTGTATTGAATAAAAGTTCAAACATGTTTAGGTAAAATTGTTGAATATGATTTAAATTGAAAAAAGAAAATGTTATGGTGAGTCTAAAAAAATAGTTTTAAAAATTAAATAGTAAGTTAAAATACTTCAAGTACTTGAAACATGTTAAATAAAATATTTTTTAACCGTTTTGAAGTACTCCTTTAAAAAGGGCTTTAAAAATTACGACTCTTCTAGGAAAAGCGCCCTTCAAAGAGGTTTAATATAGAGTTTTTTTACAGTTAAGGTGCTCGTACAGGAGAAGCTCCTATTATTTAAAATCAACTCCTCCGGGAGGAGCCCCTTAAAACATGTTGAATATAAGGTTTATTGACGTTTTGAGGTGCTCCTCCGGGAGGAGCTCTGGAAATTACGGCTCCTCCGGGAGGAGCCCCTTAAAACATGTTAAATATAAGGTTTTGAGGTGCTCCTCCGGGAGGAGCTCTTTAAACTACGGCTCCTCCGGGAGGAGCCCACTTCAAACATAATAAATATAAGGTTTTTTGACGTTTTAAGGGGCTCCTCCGGGAGGAGCTCTGAAAATAACGGCTCCTCTGGGAGGAGCCCCGTAAAATATGTTGAATATAAGGTTTTTTGAAGGTTTTGAGGTGCTCCTCCGGGAGGAGCTCTGAAAATTACGGCTCCTCCGGGAGGAGCCCCTTGAAACATGTTAAATATAAGGTTTTTTGAAGGTTTTGAGGTGCTCCTCCGGGAGGAGCTCTTTTTTTTTTGGCTCCTCCGGGAGGAGCCCCTTAAAACATGTTAAATATAAAGGTTTTTGACGTTTTAAGGTACTCCTCCGGGAGGAGCTACTAAAATTGGCTCCTCCGGGAGGAGCTTTTAAAATTAAGAGCTCCTCCCGGAGGAGCACCTCAAAACCTTCAAAAAACCTTATATTTAACATGTTTTAAGGGGCTCCTCCCGGAGGAGCCGTAATTTTCAGAGCTCCTCCCGGAGGAGCCAAAAAAAAAAGAGCTCCTCCTGGATATAACTATATAATATAGGAAGATATACTAAGGTACCCCCCTGCTCGCTCCGCTCGCCAACCCCCTAATTATAATTGATGAATATAAAAATTAATCGAAACAATACGTAAGCACTATGTTTGGTAAAATAATCAAAAGACTAAAGCGCTCAAAATCAATAAAAATTAGACACGAGATTTCAGTTTGAACTTTACTTACTCATCATAACTTGATTCATAAAACCAGACTCATAGAGAAAAGTTTTTAATTATTTAGGCAAAATCATGAGGTATAGAATTTTATTTCTTTTTTTAATCATTTTTAGTCAAAATCTATTCAGGGCTAAAATAGATCTAAAATTGACAAAGGAAGATATAAATCAATTTTAAAAGAGTTAGAGTGTTCATGTAAGGTACATACATAAATTTTTGATGACTCATAAGGAATATTTTAGTAAGCCCACTGGTATTTTGAACCATTTCATTAGATCTTACACACACAAAAATATTTTTTAGAGCTTCTTTTGCTTATGGCGGGCATATTAAATAGATTCATTTCAGATCGATATTACAAACTTTATTATATTTGCCGGTCCACAAGTGTCACTCACCTTATCACATTAACTATCTAACCTACTTCACTATCTCACCCATTTGGAGAACCCTACTAACCTTACTTAATCTTTCATCTTTAACCACCTGACCTATTTTAATCTTAGCCCCATTACTGACCTTACTAATTTTACTTACTTCAAATACCGTAAATAATTCCCAACTCATTTCTCACTTACTCTACCAACAAACCCTACTCACCTTATTCATTCTTGATCTGACTCATCTTAGATCTCTAGCTTATACTCCCCATCCTGAAAACTACTCTAGTAATTTGCCGAATGATAAAAAAAATCAAGATTTTTTTCAAATTTCGCAAACTTGTACAAACGAACCTTGATTTTCTTCAAAATTATTTTACAGATTCTTCATGAGATGAACGTATTCCCTTTATAGTAAGAGCTTGCTAAGTTGCGTTTGAACCGACTAATTGATAAACGGCTTTGTTCAGCACCCTCTCATGAGAGTCATGACAACAAAAAGTATTTTCTGCACTCCGGCCGGGAAGTAGCAAAGACT
Organism: Encarsia formosa; assembly: GCA_038277355.1. NCBI lineage: Eukaryota > Metazoa > Arthropoda > Insecta > Hymenoptera > Aphelinidae > Encarsia > Encarsia formosa. Next base: position 48,799,520 of record CM076187.1, read on the forward strand.
GGCGCGCTCAGAGGCCAGAAAATGCGTCGAGCAGAAAAATAGTAGTATGTATACCACACGTGGCCACGAAAATAAGAAATGTCTCAGATCACATGTAACTTTTGGCCGAGGCGCAGCCGATTGTAGTAATCTACTAATTAATAAAAATTTGAATGACATAATTAGAAAGCTGAGCTCAAGCCCTTTTTTATCATACATAATTTTATATAAAAATTTTCATTGGAGCCAAAGTTATAATTTTAATATGTCCATACCAGCCCACAACCACACAACCATCACTCACCCTATCTAAGTCTCTTTACTATTCTCACCCATATTAAGGCGAAGTCAGAAGGGTCATTTCAACAAAAAATTGAAGATTCAGTAAAATTAAAAATGAAAATGAAAAAAGGGCTCTGTAGCGCTGGAGCTACTATCTTAATATATCTTTTAAGCCCAACCCCATCAAAATCGGATCAAAATTAACGTCTGAGGAAAAATATGGGAAACAGTTTTGTAAATTTTTGTATCTTAATAGCATTTGCTATACATCTTTAGGAAGTTTTTTTATTTTCATTTTTGTTTGATTTTGAATGATTTTTTCGCAAATTCTGCAACTCCCCTTAAGACTTCGAATTTTTTTATCTTCAACTACATGACCTAGTTTAATCTTAGCCACATTACTGACCTCACTAATTTAATTTACTTCAAATACCGTATTTTATCCCTACCCCTAAAATCCAGCTGGATTTCCAGCAGGATTTCCAGCTGGCTATCCAGCTGGGTTTTGGTTTCAATATGACGGCTGGATTTCCAGCTGGATTTCAAAAAAGAAATTTTTTGGTGAAAATCATTATTGCTTGAAATCTAGTTATTATTCATTTTTCAATGATTTTGAAAAAATTTATCTTAGTTTTTTTTTTTTTTAATTTTCCAGCCGGATCGGTCCAGCTAGAAATCCAGCTGGACAAATTGAAAAATGAACAATAACTTGATTTTAAGCGATATTAACCAAAAAATTTTTTTTTGAAGTCCAGCTGGATTTAAGGGGTAGGGATCTCCCAAACTTATTTCACCCAATCTACCAACGAATCCTGCTCACCGTATTCATCAACTCAGTCACTAACTTTCAAGTTTTGTTGAAGTACTTTAAATTTTGAAAAAGCTCTATTAATATTTTTAAGTAAAATAACAAACCCTTCCTCATCTCATCTCCCCTTCCACCCTCCTCCCGCATAACCTCCGCCTAACCAACCTTATCTACCTTACTAACCTGAATCGACTTAAATTATTAGCTCTCACTAAACTAACGTATCTCGCTTATCTAACCAGCTGGCTTGGGATTGCGTAAATCTGCCCACTTAAGTGTCCCTTGATTACCCGTAAAAATTTCTAGTACCGCACAAATTTTTATTCCTAAGTAAATGTTTGTTATCAAAAAGTAAACATTGGTATTAAGTTAGGTATGGGTTATATAAATTAATATAAATAATATAAATTAGTAATTAATATAAATAATATAAATTAGTAATTAATATATATAATATAAATTAAAATCCAATCGTTCGTTGATCTTAAATCGGTATATAAATATATATAAATAATTATTGGATTTTAAATATTATTATACTTTCAACGAAGAATTAAAAGGGATCTTTGAAAAGGGGATTTTTGAAAAAAAGGGGATCCAACTGAGGGGATCCAATACTTTCGACAAAGATCCAATTTAGGGGATCAGAAAAGTGCGATATTTAACTGTGTTTTGACCGTGTTTTTAAGAATTTCTGATTTTCGAAGATCCAATTTAGGGGATCAGAATCAAAAACGGAAATATAATATAGGGAGAGAAATATATATATATATATTACTGTTTACTCAATCCGTTCAATTTTTAACACTGTTAGTTCTATAATACATTACCCATAAGCCTACTTGTTTTTTCCGTTAAGCGATATCGCGAGGTCAAGGGTTACCGCGGGAGGCGGAAAGATCTTCTCTTTTGAACATCAGTTTTTTTTTTATTTTTTTTTCTTGTGTAACGGTCAACAAATTGAGTTGCTAATTGTTTTCGATTTGTAAACAATTTGCTTATTCGAGCACGAAAAAAAGTGAGAAAAAGATGAATAAAAACACGGATAAACGTTATTATAGTGGGTTATAGGGCGTTATTCAAACAAGCGGACTCGGGAGTACAACCCACGTTGATCTGTCGAGTTTGCTGTGCAGCCTCTATAAGCTCTGTGGCAGTCGGCCACACGCCGACAAGCTTCCTGAAAAAGGAGAAAAACCCATCCGCGATAGTAAATCCCTAAACGGTTTATCAATCGGGGAGGGCGCGACAGCTCGTTGAATTCGGTAGGTGGGCGCGGGCTAGAGGAATCGAGCGCTTGGAACACCGGTCAGAAAAATAATTGCAACTCGAAAAGTTAATTTTCAATATTTAATGACAAAAATTAACTTAAACTAATACAAAAATTTATGCTTAACACGGTAATAATTTACAACTAAATACTCGTATGATCGAGTATTCCAGTCAACAACAAAGAGTTATCAGTGCTCTCTAACTTGAGCTGCGCGTGCATACAACAACCTGCTGCTATCGGCAGCTCACGCGCGCACGAGAAAAACAAAGAATATTTTACGGTCGATCTCAATCACTCACACTCACACACAATAACGGTTATCGTCGCTTAACAAATAACAACTCACGAGGACGCCGCAGGTGCACCTGTTACAAGTCGTTAGACTGAAACTCTAGCCTCCAAGCTAGACGCCCAAAACGTAAACCGCTATGCCTTGCTGCTGGCTTACGGTTTAGTGTCGTCATCTCGTTGTCGCAGGATACCAAGTTGTCCGAGGATGACGATCCTGTCGAGGTCTTGGTTTCGTTCCGGCAATAACTCCCGAGCCCGTACGACACAACAAAACCGATCTTTTACTCGTATTTTCAATAACCCGGTGTAGTTTCGAATCGTCACGATACGTACTCGAACGCGTGCGGCGATCGGAATGACTCCGGTCCTCCTTCTACCCGGGCCGATATTCTACCGATTCCCGCGCGTTCCATTCCCACTCGTGCCGCGTTCTAACGGTCGTGCAGCGAACATGAAATTAATTCAATGTCGTCGCGATTAATCAAATCGACCGTTACAAGTGAAAGGTTTTAGTGCTAGTTTTTGATTTTTTAAATTCAATTTTTCTGTTACTTATTATGTGATGGTGATAAAAATAATAATGATAATAATGATAATAATTATAGAAAGGTCACAGTGTTAATTTATAATTTCTGACTGGTGACAAATTAGTTTTATTTAATAATTTGTAAATCGATTATTCTATCGTTGCTAGATCAACTTATGCAGTAACACTGCATGCATGAGCATCAAAAATGCTTTTGTATATTAATAGTTTTAATTTTCACTTTGTTTATTTAGATTATATTTTTATAGTTACTATTTATTGATTTATTTTTTTACTATGCAGTAACACTGTATGCATAAGCATTAAAAATGCTTTTGTAAAATAATAGCTTTAATTTTCACTTTGTTTAATTAGATTAGAGAATAAAAAAAAAAGGAAATGGTTCTACTAACAAGTCACGGATCACACCGCGAGTCACCAGAATTTGGTTAGTTGTCACGTTCTGTGACTGTAATTAATATTATTCTTAACGTTAACTTTATTAGATCATCATAAATTACCGAGCGGCTTGTAATTTATATGAGTTAACGTTGCGTGGCTTTACTTAGGCTAAAGGACTCTGTGATTGCTTCTACAGACAGCGTTCGGTAGAAAAGGGATAACTTTACTATGGTTTTACCTTTAATTAGAGGAAACAGCTAAAACACCTTATTTGTTTAACCTTATTTATTTCATAAACTTATTAACAAACGGGCGAGAGACGCGCGTACAGCAGACAGAGCTTCCTCGGTAAAAATACGGCCTTATATACTAAACTAAATATAAAGATAACTTAATTTCTAAGAATCGATCGAACTAATCAACTCTCCCGTAGCGGTGTTATTTCTGCGGATAGTTGCCTAGTTCGCGATTAACTTTTGACAATCCAACATTGAGAGTATGATGCAACGGTGGATAACGCCCAATTTAAATAATATGAAATAAAAACATACAAAAAAAAGTATTAGGGGCAAAGTTGAGAGTATGTTACAGATAAAAGGTGCAAACTAGTGCTCGCGTAATCTAAAAGTTATTATGAATTTTATGGAAAATCTTAATTACTTATTGTGAAAATAGGTTAAGGAGTTGTTTGTAAGTTCAAAAATTTTTTTTTTTCCAAAATATGAAAATACGTCCAGTGAATGTATTTTTCAAAATCGGACATGCGACCATTGAAAGTACGTTCGGAAAATTAGACGTACGTCTATAAATTATCACTTTGAAATTATGAAAAAAAAGTGAACGTACGTTTATAGACGTACGTCTAGTAGACTATCTACTAGACGTACGTTTCATCGAGCAAATAGAGAGTCTCTTAATTTTATATTTAAAAATTAGAGTAATAATGACTTTTATGATTAAAATATGTTACTACTTTTTTTTTTTTTTTTTAAATTTTTTTTCGCGACTTTTATGCTCCAATATGTGCTAATTGACGACTGCTACACTGCTTTGCATTAGCCCATGGTCCAAATAGACCATGTTGAGTACGGGAAATCCAGGGTATGTGCTCCATTCGAGTTTATCGAAAGACCAGCGCTGAACCAGAGGCTCATGGGGAGCTTGTCCCAAATATTGGCCCCAATCAGATAGTCTTGGATTAGATCAGCTCTGAACCGGGTTTAGCTCATTGGGAAATTATGCCCCAAATATTTTCCCTGGTCAAGATAATCTCCGACCAGCGCTGAAATGAAAGCCCCCGGTAAAACCGACTCCAAAGCAGTCGGGGTGAACGTAGGGATCGATGTTACTGACGCAACTAACAAAGAAAAAAATCTAAGTTGGTTGCGCCGAGGATCGAACCCAAGACCCCTCGAACGACGTTGTTTCAGAAGCGAGCACGCTAACCACTGATCCAACGACCGCTCACTATATATTACTACTTATCTCACTAATTCAATACTTTCAGTATCCTATTTTAGTGAAAAAATATGGCCCAAGCAGTTAGCGCATTAATAAAGTATATTTTTAATTTTTAAGTATGTATTCCCTGTGCAAGCACATCTTGTAAGTATACATATTTTGTAGCACTCCGTGACCAAAATTCGTAGCAGCAGCATGGCTAGCTGGGACGCTGTGTCGGTTTTTTGATAGAAGCAGACGTGTTTTTTTTTGGCACAGGTGTCTAATTAGATATAGTCGTATGGTATAATGACCCACTATATATTGTTTTAGTCACAATATGAATACAAAAATAACAATAAAACCAAAAATTACCTTCCAAAACTACATTTATGTATTAAATTCTATGTTTCAAATGACAAATCATTTTAGGTTAGGTGCTATGATTACCCAACTTGAAGTTATTAAGAAGATCACCTTTTTTCGGCGTAATTTGTGAAAGTCTTAAATAATTATTTTAAAAATTTAAATAATTATTACGTATAATGTTATTAAAAATAAAATGATAATTATTATATTCAGCAACTTAACTTGAAAGAATGATTCACTTATGAGCTGTATTTATTGAAAGATCTGCTTTTGTGTAAATAATTAAAATACAAATAATATGTTTTATTGATTGAAATTTTTTTATGAAATGTTTATTAAAAATAAAATGATGATTGTTATATTGAGCAAATGAAATTGAAAAAATTATGACGAACCTATATTTTATTGAAAAGTATGCTTTTATGTAAATAATTAAGTTACAAATGATATTTTTTATTAATTGAAAAAAAAATAATAATAATGATATTTGAATGAATACAGTTTTATTCAGACATTAAAAAACATTTTTAACTTATTTATACTTATAAATTTATTATAAACACTTACACAACATACATAAATTATGAATATTTTTTAGAAAGTGTCTAGGTACCATCGCCGTGTACCGTATTCGGTGCACGGTGCACGGTACACGGTACCAAATAAGAGTTATTTTAGACACTCTGTGAATTTAATTGGGTTATTTAGGATGGGCAATTGGATTTAAAGTAAAAACTAGTAGTTTTTTAAACTTATGTGGGTTATTTGGGATAAATTATAGGATTTAAAGTAAAAAGCTACCGTGTACCGTGTGCGGTACACGGCGATGGTACCTAGACACAACCTATTTTTTATATGAATAAATTAGAAGTTGCTAAAAAAAGCTACACGAATACTTTTAGTCTATGCGTAATGTGAACTGACAGTTATTAAAAGTTAGATTTTTATTTATATTTGTCTCTGCTGTATATAGTCCAATTTCAGGATCAGGATCATAGAAAACTGAACAACTATTAGATGGTCGTGGAGTTAATTTATCAGACCAAAATGATTTTAAACAATTTAATTTTAAGTCTTGATCTGAAAATTCATCTCTGGTACTAGATGGTAGAAGAGATGATTGTGATTGGCTCTCTGCGACAGTTGCATAATTAGTAAGAGTTTGTGAACAAGATTCAGATGATTCATCAAGAACAGCAGAAAAATCATTTACTAATTTTGTTGAATCACTATTCTTTTGAATATCAGATGTATCATAAATTGACAATCATTGGACGTTAAAACAGGTGCTGATGTTATAGCTGTTATAACTGATTTACTTAATGTATCAGAAATATCAATAGCTTTTCATACAGATGGTCCACTTGTCAAACAAAGTTTTCTTGAAGAAGTTGGTATCGTCGATTTTTCTGGACTTATAGTTTTGGTTAATAAACTTTTGCTTTGTTTGCAATTTAAAAACCCTTCATCATTTTCAATATCCTCCAAATTTTTCAAAGGTCTTTTTAATGTAACAACACTTTTTATTTTGGGTTTGACTAATGATATATCTCTAGAAGTTGATGGTGTTGGATTGTTTGAGATGTGAGTTAATGCTGCATTTTTAATTATATCATCCAAAGATTTATGTTGAGGCAATTTTTTTGGTGGCTTGACATAAATAGGTTTAAAAATTACTGGTTTCTCTGATACTATGCCACTCGTTATTAGGTTAAATATTTTATTCTTACTATACATGGTTTCAGCCTGGTAGTGTTCAATAACCGTACTAGAATTCCAAGGCCCATGTCTTTTCATCAACTTTTCATCAGCTCCTGCTTCACCAAGTAAAGTTGCTGAAGTTCTTCTAAACCCATGCCCTGTGTATCCCTCGGATGTTGGCAAATGCAAATATCTTGCTATATACCTGGGCGTATTACCAATTTTATTCATCCCTATTCGCTGATTAGTGCATTTACCATTTTGAAAGTTTAAAAATAAGTATGGAACGGTGAAATCAATAGGCCTCACAGACATATATATTCTAATAAAGTCACATAATACTCCATCAAGAACAAAAGACTTTGGTTTATTTGATTTATTGTTGCCTATTCTTACTAAAAGGCCATCATCCTTTATGTCTTGAAGATCACTTATCTTAATATTATAGAGTTCCATTCGCCTCAACCCACCAGCAATACCAAGTATAAGACAAACCTAAAATAATAAAATAAATATAGGATTTTTGATATTGTTGATCATAATGAAAAAAAGTATGATAATAAAAATAGTTACCTTTGAATACAAATAAACTTCATCTGGTGCATCGTTTAAAAAATCGACAATAGGCTCTTTGGTAAAACCTTCTGAAACTTTAGATTCATAACCTAAATTTTTTTTTCTGAGAAATTGAATTACTCTGTGATATTGACTCATGTCAATAAGTTGAATAGCATTTACAGTTGACTTCAGTTGAGCAAATATTGTATACAAAGTAGGTGGAGCATACTTTTTAGACATTTCATCCATATAAACTAATAGAAAATCTTCAGAAATCGACTGATTGGACTTCAATTTTGTTCTCATCCATTGTTTAAAAGTATTGTAAGTGGCTACATAAACACGCTTTGATTTTTCTGGAAGCGACTGGAATGAGATTTCTTTGGCTTTAGCACGCACGTCTAAAATGTCTGCCTCGGATTTATCATCCTGTACATTCACTTCAACTTCATTTTCATATTCTTCATCACTTTCAGACTCCATTTTTGCATACTTTTAACGTAATACTAACTTTTTTTTACAAAACACATAACACGAGATCTGACGCAACATTAACTGAATAACAATAACAATGACACTGAGTCAATTGCGCTGTCAGTATGACGCATGACGCATGCGTCAGAATTGGGAGCAACGGAATACTCCAATCAGACATTAATAGCCTAATTTATAATTAGTACAGACTTAACTTTATACTTCCTTAATAATTTTTCAATACTAAACTAATTTTATTATTGTTAGTGGTGACGAATTTTGTTCACTCGTCTACTAAAAAATAGTGATCGTAACGCGGGCGGCTGCTAGACCTTGTTACGATATGCACTATTAAATAGCAGAAACGAATTATTATTTTTGTTACAAATTAAATTTTATATTTAGAACTGATTGAAACCTTTATTTATTTTTGAAATACTTATGTAAATACCTTTTTATTTACTTGTTTAAAATAATCAAATTATCCAGAGCTCTATTATTTTCCTATTAACCCTTAAAGTACACACGGGGTGTAAAATACCCCACATAACTGTCAGTGTGGCAGTTCTGGATTTGGGTGTGTACTTTAAGGGTTGAAAAGTTAAGAAAGAAAACAAAATTTTAAAATTGCTTTATAAAATTTTTTTTATAAAATATTAATTAAAAATGAGAGATAATAAAAAGAAAAATAAATTTAATAAAAATTATTCATTATTTAAAACAAATGTCAGTAAAGAAAGAAAAAAAAAAAAAAAATGAAAATCCGCACTGAAATCCGTACCGGAATCAGTGCGGAAATCGGTTCCAATTTTCAGTACTGGAATCCCGTACGGATTCCGGTAGTGATTTCCGTGCGGCCTCCCGTACGGATTTTTTCAGCTGGGTAAGCCATCTTCTAGGAATTCCTCACTATTATGCGCAATAAAAGATTTAATTTTTTTTGTATTTCTCCAACCAATTTATCTTTTTACTCTTTTTTTATCAAATTAAAATTTTCGGAACATTTTACTTAAATTATTTTTGAATTATGAACTTTTTTGCAGTTGAGTTGAATCATCTGAACTGGGACACTAAAAACTGATGTTTCGAATTTTATACATATTTTTGTACATTCTGAAAGGTTAACACCTCAAATTTAACGCCCCAAAATATTTTCCGAAAATTTCAGTTTTTGAAAAAAAAATATCAAATGAAATTCGAGCCACCTTTGTTTTTTAAATTTACGATTTATTGACTAATTTTTAATGAAACTTTACAAAAATTTATTCCCAGCCTTAAAAATACAGACAGAACAAGATTAAATATATTTCGTTAAAAAAAATTATTAATTAGCAATAAATAATCAATTTGTCAACAAACAATTGACGTTTTTACCAATCTCTACTCCGTTAGAAGTAAATCTTTTCAGAGGGAGGTGATATTATGGATCAAATTTTATTATGAAGACAGTTTATATTTTCAGTTTAATCGTTGTAGACATTTTTGACTGAATTCAACTTTTTAAAATATGAAGTTATAGTCTCTTTTACTTACAATAATATTTAATGAGATGATAGATTTGTGAACTTTGAAGATGAAAACAGGAATATTTTTCACAAAATTGTTTTTCAAACTGCTGAAAATTTGTAAGAAAATTAATATTTTTTTACTCTACGTTTTCAGTTTAGAAAATCCTTCTGAGAAATTTTTATTTTCTCAGCTTCTGCAGCTTCCATGTATTGACACCATTTTGTTGACGAGAAAAGTCCTGTATGCATTATACGTATTGAATGCACATTTAATTAAAAATTGAGTCTAGACCTTCTTAATCCATGTATGAATTTATACAGAAATTTTTTTTAGAACCAGCAATCGAAGAGAAATTTATAATTTTATCACGTAGAGCAAAAGCTAATCAATACTTAAATCGGAAGTGCACCAAGACGAGTCATCAGTCTGTGCAAAAGAAAAATTTAAAATTCATTTTCAATGAGCCCAAAACTAATCTAGTTAGAATTGCTGTATAAAATCTTACACTATTGAAAAAGTCTTGTTCTGAACTTTAATTTTGTAGACTTTAAAAACGCAAATTATGTTAATAATGATTTGGATGAAAAAATTAATATTTAATTCAAAATTTTTAAGCACACTAAAAATTTCATTCTATATTATTTTACAATCTACTTATTACATTCAGTATTTACAAGAATTTTTTACTTAATTTGAGTTCAAATTGTACTACTTATTGTATTATAATAATGGTTATCAAAAATTCTATCTTCTTTTAATTTTAACGAACAGTCATTCACAGGTTCACAAGTAAGTTAAAATAAAATTCACATTACGCTGATGGATACATGATTTTGATCTTTTTTTGTAATATTTAATTCTATAAATTGTCTCTTGTGTTATTCCATGTATTTAAATTCTAATTTATAAGATTATGTAGGATGCATTCATGTACCTCTTGTGACAAGCAATGAAATCTCTCTTTATTCGCGAATCAAAGAAACTAAGTCCACAGAAGACGCAAGAGACGAGTGAACTAGAAAAAAAAAAAAAAAAAAAAAAAAAAAAACCAAATAAAGCCCATTAAAATTCGAAAAGTAAGAAAACGAAATAAGTGACTCCGATGAGATTTGAACTCGAATCCCGAGGATTCTGGACTGGTGCGCTACCAATTACACCATGGAGGCAACAAGCTCGCCTCTCTGCATGATCAAATTTACTGTAATTTCCACAACCCCCCTGCACAGCAACCCGTACATCCCTTACAACTATTATGTCAAATGCTCACAGGTGGTTAAACTGGTGCAATTAAACTGGAAAAAAACTCAAATATAGCCCATTTAAATTCGAAAAGTGAGAAAAAGAAAAATGTGACTCTCTTTGCTTGGTCAAATTTGCTTTCTTTCTTAATCTTAGAAAAAAAAAAACTAAGTTTGACCAAGCAGAAAGGTTCTCGTTGCCTCCATAGTGTAATGGTAGCACACTAGGCCGAAATCCTGGGGATCCGAGTTCAAAGGGTATAGCCGGGTAAGATAGTCAAATCGGCCCCCACAGCAAACCCTTACAATATATATATATATCATTCGAAAGAGCATAAAAAAAGAAAATTTTTGGCGCAAACCACATCTCCCAATTCCCAATCTAGGGACTCTAGGGTCTAAAATAGTGATTTTTCAACTTAAATTCATATCTCAGAACCTATTAGGGCTAGAGATACGCGGGTTGCGGCAAAATTTTCTAAAATAACATGTAGTTTACCTATATTTTTTAATATTATTTTTTGGCGCCAAATTTAAACCGTTTGAGCCATTTTTCGAATTTTTTTACCTGTCACGGTCGGTGAAAACATTCGTCCACACGATCGATATCGATTATCCGTGTGGACGCGGGCCAGCAGCTGACACTCAGCTGGTGGACCATTCCGGAACGGACCGACCGTTAGAGGTCGGACCGAGTAGAACGGGACCGAAGCGCGCCAGTCATATGTAGAACGTTAGCACGGATGCTCGATTTTCTTTTCGACTCAACGTCAGAGAGAAAAAGTACTGTAATCGCGAGTCGCGTTGAGGTTTTTGTTAAACACGACGTCGCGAAGAGTGAGTGCTGTAGAAGAGTGTTTGCTGTTTTCGTAGACCACCCGTCTTCGCTTGGAGATTTCCACCCGCGCCTGTAAAGGTTGGTGTACTCGCGGTCGAGTGCAGATAGAGTGAAGGCATGTGTCGCGAGAAGGGAGAGAACTTGTCGATTTTTCTCTCCCTATGTGGATTTATTTCCGAAAGGTTCTACGTGCAAATTCTTGTCAGAAATCATGCGTAGAAACTTGCGAGCCGGCGAGCGTAGCCGCCCGGCAGGTTCTTTGTTTATATTCACGTCTCTTTGTTCGGCCGCCAGTACGATCGGCCAAACTTTAAATTTGAAGATCACGACCGTTGATTTTGAAACAATCTTTGTTTTTTTTTTTTTTGTTATTGTTATTAATAAATTAGAGATTAAAATTGACTTTCTTCGAGTTTGTTAATTTGAATGAATCTTTTCCTTTGCTAAACTTTCCTCGCTTAGGACACTTTTCTGAGAAATTTAATTTTCTCTGTTTACATTTAGCTTGGAGAATTTCACCCCGCCAACTACCGGCATTTGAAAACTAGTGCGCGTCTCCCCAAGTATGTCTTCTTGATTATTTTCAGGTACGAAGATATTAGCGGGAGTACTCGGGAGAGAGTACTCAGAGAATTCATTTGTCTATGGCTGATCTTCCGACGACGAGGATTATCATGGAAGTCGTGATTCGTTGTTTTTCCCCGGAAGAGCACCGTAACATACCTTAAATTTGCGATAAAAAAAAAAAGGTATAGGTTTATAAAAGTTATATGTGACGTATTTTAACAAAAATTAACCACTCTGATTTTTTCAGATTTTTAAAAGGGGGGGGGGGACTTTTCTGACCGATTTATCAAAACTTTTTACATAAAACGCCACCTAGCGGGCGCATATTTAGTCAAAATTAAAAATTATACATATGGTTGAACTACATTTTTTTTAAAGAAAATTTTGCCACAAACCGCGTTATCTAGCTATTTTAGGTTATGAGATATTAATAAAAGTTAAAAAATCACTATTTGGCTCCACGCATGCGCAGTTGAGAGAATAAAAATTTGCGGCTTGCGCAAAAATTTCCTTTTTCAAAGACCTTTCGATTGATTTATATATTGTAGGGGTTTCTGCGAAAAAGGTTTTTTAAGAATCATCCCAGGGCCAATTTATAACTTAAAAATGAGTTTGTCTGGACGGCACCTTCCGCGTACGCGCAAACTTTACCCGTTCAGAGAAAAATTTGCGCGTACGCGCAAACTTAGGTGTTTCGCGTACGTGCAAAATAAATTATCCCGCATACGCCCAAACTTAGGAGTTCCGCGTGCGCGCTAAAACTTAAAAAAAGTTTTTGTTTACTTGACCTAGCTTGATATATTCTAATTTCTACCATGTTTTCTTGAAAACCCAAAATAACTCTTTCTAACACCCAATAACCCTTCTTAAATCCAAAATAACCCATTTTTTATCCAAAATAACCCTTATTATTCTTAACCAAAATAACCCTTTTTCACCCTCCTAGAGTAATAATCATCCCTCTTTCGCCCTCATAAAGCAATAATCCCCTCTCCAACCTCCTTCTACAACCAAAATAATCCGTTTTACACCCCCTAAAGCCAAAATAACCCCTTTTTCGCCCTCCTGAAGAAATAATCATCCCCTTTTCACCCTATTAAAGTAATAATCCTCCCTCCAACCCCTGCCTACAATAAAAATAACCCTTTTTATCCATATAACCCTCAAATATTCCAAAACAACCTATTTTTAAAAAAGTCCCAGAAATAGTCATCTATAGAGTTTAGTAGGGCGAAAAGGGGATGATTATTACTTTAGGAGGGCGTAAAAGGAGTTATTTTGGCTTTAGGGGGATTGAAAATGAGTTATTTTGGTTCTAGAGGGGGGCTGGAGAGAAGATTATTGCTTTAGAAGGGTGAAAGAGAGATAATTATTACTCTATTTTGGATTTAAAAATGGGTTATTGTGGATTTTTGAAGGGTTATTTGGTATTCAAAATGGTTATTTGGGATTATTTTGGATTTTCTAGAATATATAGTTTTGCATGTATATATTCAACATATACGTTCAATATAGATGCATACATACATAAGATACATATATATATATACTAGAGGGGGTACCCCCCTGCTCGCTCCGCTCGCCAACCCCCTCATTATAATTGATGAATATAAAAATTAATCAAAACAATACTTAAGCTCTATGTTTGGTAAAATAATCAAAAGACTAAAGCGCTCAAAATCAATAAAAATTAGACACGAGAGTTCAGTTTAAACTTTACTTACTCATCAAAACTTGATTCATAAAATCAGACTTATAAAGAAAAGTTTTTAATTATTTAGGCAAAATCATGAGGTATAGAATTTTATTTCTTTTTTTAATAATTTTTAGTCAAAATCTATCCAGGGCTAAAATAGATCTAAAATTGACAAATGAAGATATAAATCAATTTTAAAATAGTTAGAGTGTTCATGTAAGGTACATACATAAATTTTTGATGACTCATAAGGAATATTTTAGTAAGCCCACTGGTATTTTGAACCATTTCATTAGATCTTACACACACAAAAATATTTTTTAGAGCTTTTTTTGCTTATGGCGGGCATATTAAATAGATTCATTTCAGATCGATATTACAAACTTTATTATATTTCCGGCCCACAAGTGTCACTCACCTAATCAAATTAACTATCTAACCTACTTCACTATCTCACCCATTTGGAGAACCCTACTAACCTTACTTAATCTTTCATCTTTAACCACCTGACCTATTTTAATCTTAGCCGCATTACTGACCTTACTAATTTTACTTACTTCAAATACCGTAAATAATTCCCAACTCATCTCTCACTCACTCTACCAACAAACCCTACTCACCTTATTCATTCTTGATCTGACTCATCTTAGATCTCTAGCTTATACTCCCCATCCTGAAAACTACTCTAGTAATTTGCCGAATGATAAAAAAAATCAAGATTTTTTTCAAATTTCGCAAACTTGTACAAACGAACCTTGATTTTCTTCAAAATTATTTTACAGATTCTTCATGAGATGAACGTATTTCTTTTATAGTAAGAGCTTGCGAAGTTGCGTTTGAACCGACTAATTGATAAACGGCTTTGTTCAGCACTCTCTCATGAGAGTCATGACAACAAAAAGTATTTTCTGCACTCCGGCCGGGAAGTAGCAAAAAGACTGGCGCGCTCAGAGGCCAGAAAATGCGTCGAGCAGAAAAATAGTAGTACCTATACCACACGTGGCCACGAAAATAAGAAATGTCTCAGATCACATGTAATTTTCGGCCGAGGCGCAGCCGATTGTAGTAATCTACTAATTAATAAAAATTTGAATGACATAATTAGAAAGCTGAGCTCAAAACCTTTTTTATCATACATAATTTTATATAAAAATTTTCATTGGAGCCAAAGTTATAATTTTAATATGTCTATACCAGCCCACAACCACACAACCATCACTCACCCCATCTAAGTCTATTTACTATTCTCACCCGTATTAAGGCGAAGTCATAAGGGTCATTTTAACAAAAAATTGAAGATTCAGTAAAATTAAAAATGAAAATGAAAAAAAGGCTCTGTAGCGCTGGAGCTACTATTTTAATATATCTTTTAAGCCCAACCCCATCAAAATCGGATCAAAATTAACGTCAGAATATGGGAAACAGTTCTGTAAATTTTTGTATCTTAATAGCATTTGCTATACATCTATATTTATTGAATCTTTAGGAAGTTTTTTTATTTTCGTTTTCATTTAATTTTAAATGATTTTTTTCGCAAATTCTGCAACTCCCCTTAAGACTTCGAATTTTTATATCTTCAACTACATGACCTAGTTTAATCTTAGCCACATTGCTGACCTCACTAATTTAATTTACTTCAAATACCGTATTTTATCCCTACCTCTAAAATCCAGCTGGATTTCCAGCAGGATTTCCAGCTGGCTATCCAGCTGGATTTCGGTTTCAATATGACGGCTGGATTTCCAGCTAGATTTCAAAAAAGAAATTTTTTGGTGAAAATCATTATTGCTTGAAATCAAGTTATTATTCGTTTTTCAATGATTTTGAAAAAATTTATCTTAGTTTTTTTTTTTTTTAATTTTCCAACCGGATCTTTCCAGCTAGAAATCCAGCTGGACAAATTGAAAAATGAACAATAACTTGATTTTAAGCGATATTAACCAAAAAATTTTTTTTTGAAGTCCAGCTGGATTTAAGGGGTAGGGATCTCCCAAACTTATTTCACCCAATCTACTAACGAATCCTACTCACCGGATTCATCAACTCAGTCACTAACTTTAAAGTTTTGTTGAAGTACTTTAAATTTTGAAAAAGCTCTATTAATATTTTTAAGTAAAATAACAAGCCCTTCCTCACCTCATCTCCCCTTCCACCCTTATCCCGCATAACCTCCGCCTAACCAACCTTATCTACCTTACTAACCTGAATCGACTTAAATTATTAGCTCTTACTAAACTAACGTATCTCGCTTATCTAACCAGCTGGCTTGGGATTGCGTAAATCTGCCCACTTAAGTGTCCCTTGATTACCCGTAAAAATATCTAGTACCGCACAAAGTACGGTAGTTCGTTTGCACGAACGCGAAACATCATAAGTTTTAGCGCGCACGCGGAGTATCTAAGTTTGCGCGTACACGGGATAATTTAGTTTGCGCGTACGCGCAAAATTTTGTTTGAACGCGCACGCGTACGCGGAAGGTGCCGTCCAGACAAACTCCTTTAAAATCCTAATCCCTATAAATAATTAAGCTAGATAAAGAAGTCAAAATTTTTTTCGCAGAAACCTCTACAATATATATATATCAATCGACAGGTCTTTGAAAAAGAAAATTTTTGGCGCAAACCGCTAATTTTTTTTCCCTCAACTGCGCATGTGCGGAGCCAAATAGTGATTTTTTAACTTTTATTAATATCTCATAACCTAAAATAGCTAGAAAAAATCAGTTTGTGGCAAAATTTTCTAAAAAAAAAATTTAGTTCAACCGTATATATAATTTTAAATTTGGCATAATATGCGCCCGCTAGGCGGCGTTTTATGTAAAAAGTTTTGATAAATCAGTCAGAAAAGTTCCCCCCCCCTTTTTTAAAATCTCAAAAAATCAGAGCGGTCAATTTTTGTTAAAATACGTCACATATAACTTTTATAGACCTACACCTTTTTTTTTTTATCGCAAATTTACGGTAAAAAAATTCGAAAATTGGCTCAAACGGTTTAAATTTGGCGCCAAAAATAATATAAAAAATATAAGTGAAATACATTTTTTTTTTTAATTTTGCCGCAAACCGCATGTCTCTAGCCCTAATAGGTTCTGAGATATGAATTGAATATCACTATTCTAGACCCTAGGGTCCCTAGATTGGGAATAGGGAGATGTGGTTCGCGCCAAAAATTTTCTTTTTTTATGCCCTTTCGAATGATATATATTTATATATATTATAAGGGTTTGCCGTGGGGGCCAATTCGACTATCTTACCCGGCTCTACCCTTTGGTAGAGTCACATTTTTCTTTTTCTCACTTTTTGAATAATAATAGTGTTATGTGACATATTTTATTGAGATAAAATAAGTCATATAAATAGGCTAAGATGTACATAAAATCCAGCATGAAATGGATGCATATGCATATATTTGACGACGATGCTCTAACCGATTCACGGGTTTCAACATGAACAAAAAAAGCATGGTCAGCTCTATCCTGAAAACAGAATAGTGATGAGGCTGCTTGGAGGAGAGGAGCTGAGGCTTATGTAACGAGCGAAGGGGAACAGCACGAAATCGAATTCAATAAGCGTATCGTAATTAATAATTAGACCAAATAAAATTACCACTACCAATAATAATAAATTAAAATTTATAATTTATATATATTATATTTTTCTTTGAATTTTTAAAGGATCTTTGGGGCAAGGCCAATTGAATAATTAACGAAATTAATTAAATAAATTTATTTTGGGTACGTTGATGATACATTTTTTGTATCAGAAAGGGCATGGTTGACATAACTGTTAACATCTTCAACAATTATTCTGAGCATTTGAAGTTTACATATAAAGTTGAGATTGACAATTCTTTGAGTTTTCAGATGTGAATATAATTAGAGATAATCAGAGTCTCATTGCCATTCCAACCATTCGTTGCACTTAAAAAAGAACATTCAACATTGTATATAATCTTGTCGACAGGGCTATACTTCTTTCCGATTCTAGATTTCATGATAATAATATCCATAATGTTAAGAAGATTTTGACTGATAACGATTATGATGTATCTTTTATTAGTAAACATGTTACGGGGAGATTAAGAAAAATTTGGTTTGACAATGATAATGTTAATAGTCCTGATGTAGAGCATAATGTTAACAATATCTCCCCCACTATTCGTATTACCTTTTCCTTTCGATAAAAAACTTTTTAACAAATACTCGAGAATTTTAAAATATTTGAATATTCGTACCATCTCTTGTTATAAGAAAAAACTGAATCAAATAGTGAAATTAGGTAAGGATACGTTTGATAAATTAAACTGTCCTAATTTGATTTATAAATTACATTGTAAAATGTGTCCAGCTACTTACGTCAGACAAACAAAAAGACATCTTTGTAAAAGAATTGCTGATCATCAAGGCAAAGATAAGAAGTCTATTGTTTATTTACATTGCCGTGAGAATAAAAATGATGTGGACTGGGACGGTAGACGCGTGTTGGATAGAGAATCTGTGTATGTGAAAAAACGTATCTAAGAAGCTCTACATATCGGTAATGCACTTGACACTTTGAATAAGAGTGAAGATGTCTTTTCAATCAGTAAAGTCTACAAGAATTTTATTCGAGCTATTAATAATAAAACCTAATTGTTTCTATTATATAGTCCATTTTCAATATTGTTTTTGTTTTGGTCTTGATTTGTAAGAGTAGTACATTCACCTCTTTCATTATCATTAGAACTCAATACAGATTTCTAATGTATTTCAGTCAGTCTTGTACCCATGACCCGGTATGATGTCTACATAATTTTTAATTGTGACACGTATATTTTTATACTAGTTTATTGTATTTGTGGGAATCGCTCCCCAGAACGTTCCGCACGGACACAGGTACAAGCGGCAACTTCAGCCGCGACTGTGGACCGACGTCATGAACAATCGAGCCACGCATAGCCAGGCGTCACCTTCAGTCTCTTGTCAACCTCGTCACGAGCGACAGCTAACCTGGTTCTACACACAAGCTTAATCTCGGCCCTAGAGCCATTGTTAAAACTTTGAAATTTAATTAAAAATATTTATTTTAATTGGACTGTCTTTTCATTATTTAAACCCGCACCTTTTACAGTCCATAGTGGTGACCCCGACTAAAGTAACCCTTCGTGTCGTGCCGCTGCGTCGCGTTAAGAAAAACGGAGGAAACGCCCAGATTGCCGAGGCAGGTTGAGCTCGCCCGCTCCCTTGCCGCAAATCTTGTGAGAAACCTTCTCCAAGAAAATTCCGTGATGGTTAATGAGAATGCCGCTGGAGGGGCCGATGGCCAACAACCGCCAAATCAACAAAAATGGCGTACCAGTGGAGGCTGTCACGCAGTGTAAGCTACCGGGTTTCTGGAAACATTCCCTGGAAGCGTGGTTCTTGCAGGTTAATTGATATGTGTTCATTTTACATTTTAACTCTGTGTACCATAATTTTAAAATAATTATGTAAGATGTAGGGTATCCTAACCTCACCTGAGATATAGTGGATTCAATCCCGACAATTTTAACGCGTGAAAAAATACTCGAAAAAATTGCCGAGACTCAGGCTCAAACCCAAGACCCCAGTATTGCGAGACGCGCGCTCTAGCCCGGAGCCACTGCCACTCTTTTCTCCCTATATTATATTTCCGTTTTTGATTCTGATCCCCTAAATTGGATCTTCGAAAATCTGAAATTCTTAAAAACACGGTCAAAACACAGTTAAATATCGCACTTTTCTGATCCCCTAAATTGGATCTTCGTCGAAAGTATTGGATCCCCTCAGTTGGATCCCCTTTTTTTTCAAAAATCCCCTTTTCAAAGATCCCTTTTAATTCTTCGTTGAAAGTATAATATAATTTAAAATCCAATAATTATTTATATATATTTATATACCATTTTAAGATCAACGAACAATTGGATTTTAATTTATATTATATATATCAATTACTAATTTATATTATTTATATTAATTTATATAACCCATACCTAACTTAATACCAATGTTTACTTTTTGATAACAAACACTTACTTAGGAATAAAAATTTGTGCGGTACTAGAAATTTTTACGGGTAATCAAGGGACACTTAAGTGGGCAGATTTACGCAATCCCAAGCCAGCTGGTTAGATAAGCGAGATACGTTAGTTTAGTAAGAGCTAATAATTTAAGTCGATTCAGGTTAGTAAGGTAGATAAGGTTGGTTAGGCGGAGGTTATGCGGGATAAGGGTGGAAGGGGAGATGAGGTGAGGAAGGGCTTGTTATTTTACTTAAAAATATTAATAGAGCTTTTTCAAAATTTAAAGTACTTCAACAAAACTTTAAAGTTAGTGACTGAGTTGATGAATCCGGTGAGTAGGATTCGTTAGTAGATTGGGTGAAATAAGTTTGGGAGATCCCTACCCCTTAAATCCAGCTGGACTTCAAAAAAAATTTTTTTGGTTAATATCGCTTAAAATCAAGTTATTGTTCATTTTTCAATTTGTCCAGCTGGATTTCTAGCTGGACAGATCCGGTTGGAAAATTAAAAAAAAAAAAAACTAAGATAAATTTTTTCAAAATCATTGAAAAACGAATAATAACTTGATTTCAAGCAATAATGATTTTCACCAAAAAATTTCTTTTTTGAAATCCAGCTGGAAATCCAGCCGTCATATTGAAACCGAAATCCAGCTGGATAGCCAGCTGGAAATCCTGCTGGAAATCTAGCTGGATTTTAGGGGTAGGGATAAAATACGGTATTTGAAGTAAATTAAATTAGTGAGGTCAGTAATGTGGCTAAGATTAAACTAGGTCATGTAGTTGAAGATAAAAAAATTCGAATTCTTAAGGGGAGTTGCAGAATTTGCGAAAAAAATCATTTAAAATTAAATGAAAACGAAAATAAAAAAACTTCCTAAAGATTCAATAAATATAGATGTATAGCAAATGCTATTAAGATACAAAAATTTACAAAACTGTTTCCCATATTCTGACGTTAATTTTGATCCGATTTTGATGGGGTTGGGCTTAAAAGATATATTAAGATAGTAGCTCCAGCGCTACAGAGCCCTTTTTTCATTTTCATTTTTAATTTTACTGAATCTTCAATTTTTTGTTAAAAAGACCCTTATGACTTCGCCTTAATACGGGTGAGAATAGTAAATAGACTTAGATGGGGTGAGTGATGGTTGTGTGGTTGTGGGCTGGTATAGACATATTAAAATTATAACTTTGGCTCCAATGAAAATTTTTATATAAAATTATGTATGATAAAAAAGGTCTTGAGCTCAGCTTTCTAATTATGTCATTCAAATTTTTATTAATTAGTAGATTACTACAATCAGCTGAAAATTACATGTGATCTGAGACATTTCTTATTTTCGTGGCCACGTGTGGTATAGGTACTACTATTTTTCTGCTCGACGCATTTTCTGGCCTCTGAGCGCGCCAGTCTTTGCTACTTCCCGGCCGGAGTGCAGAAAATACTTTTTGTTGTCATGATTCTTATGAGAGGGTGCTGAACAAAGCCGTTTATCAATTAGTCGGTTCAAACGCAACTTAGCAAGCTCTTACTATAAAGGAAATACGTTCATCTCATGAAGAATCTCTAAAATAATTTTGAAGAAAATCAAGGTTCGTTTATACGAGTTGGCGAAATTTGAATAAAATCTTGATTTTTTTTATCATTCGGCAAATTACTAGAGTAGTTTTCAGGATGGGGAGTATAAGCTAGAGATCTAAGATGAGTCAGATCAAGAATGAATAAGGTGAGTAGGGTTTGTTGGTAGAGTGAGTGAGAGATGAGTTGGGAATTATTTACGGTATTTGAAGTAAGTAAATTTAGTAAGGTCAGTAATGCGGCTAAGATTAAAATAGGTCAGGTGGTTAAAGATGAAAGATTAAGTAAGGTTAGTAGGGTTCTCCAAATGGGTGAGATAGTGAAGTAGGTTAGATAGTTAATTTGATTAGGTGAGTGACACTTGTGGGCCGGCAAATATAATAAAGTTTTAATATCGATCTGAAATGAATATATTTAATATGCCCGCCATAAGCAAACGAAGCTCTAAAAAATATTTTTGTGTGTGTAAGATCTAATGAAATGGTTCAAAATACCAGTGGGCTTACTAAAATATTCCTTATGAGTCATCAAAAATGTATGTATGTACCTTACATGAACACTCTAACTATTTTAAAATTGATTTATATCTTCATTTGTCAATTTTAGATCTATTTTAGCCCTGGATAGATTTTGACTAAAAATTATTAAAAAAAGAAATAAAATTCTATACCTCATGATTTTGCCTAAATAATTAAAAACTTTTCTCTATAAGTCTGATTTTATGAATCAAGTTATGATGAGTAAGTAAAGTTCAAACTGAACTCCCGTGTCTAATTTTTATTGATTTTGAGCGCTTTAGTCTTTTGATTATTTTACCAAACATAGAGCTTAAGTATTGTTTTGATTAATTTTTATATTCATCAATTATAATGAGGGGGTTGGCGAGCGGAGCGAGTAGGGGGTACCCCCCCTAGTAATATTTATAATTAATATTTTTTGTAATTTTGATTGTGTTCTAAAGAGTATGTAATTCGTTGAATTAAAGTCTTGAATAAATAAGTAAACGTGACTAAGCGTTTTTCCTGTATTTCATTGAATGATCAACACACCAAAACCTAATAAAACCACGACCTTTTATATTAAGGACGAGCGCCCAAGGAGCCGACCAACTAATAAAAGGAAAGTTCCACGACCACTAAAATAAGAACTAATTAACGAACAAAGTTGGTTATTAAATTTAAGTATTTCATTTCTCGCTTCCCGTCAACATACGAGGGGGGCCGGTGTCCGAGTTCTTTTGACTTTGTATGCAGTTTTTTCCGGGCTGCACAGATCAAAATCGTGACCCTGTTAAGTACCGTCACTGAACAAATGAGCTTTATTTTTTTTTTCTACTTCAATTGCCTCTTGCATCTTCTGTGGAATTGGTTTCTTCGGTTCGCTAATAAATAAGGATTTTATTGCTGGGGCCGTCCACATTAAAAAAAGCAGGATTTTCTCCGACTTTTTTTAAATTTACTGAAATTTTTTCTACCAATTCAAGACACCAAAAAAGAAAGATTCCCAAATTTTTAGGTCCTAAAAAATTTTTTTGCGTCTTCTATGAATAAAGTTGTTTTCAATGTAAACCAACGAATTGAACAAAAATTGATCGCTCATTTTAACTATTTTTGCTGCCATTTCTAAACGAATGGGCCGATTTCAACGGAGTTTGTTGCGTTCAAAAGAAGAGTAAAAAACCTATCCAAAAACGTCCTGGTTTTTTAATTTTTATGCCTTGGTACCGATATAGCAGACAAACAATACAGAACACACTTAATAAGCTGTTCCCAAAAAAGCTATACTTTTTTTTTTTTTTTTGACATTTTTTACTTCGTTTTGGTGTATAATTTGATTGTATATACATAACATTTGACAGTTTTGCGTTTAAAGCCGATTTTATTGCGTACTTGTTAAAAATTTAACCTTAAAAAAAATCCCAAAATTAGGGTTTATCGAAGTTTTGGCTTATTTATTCAACACAGAATGTTTCATACACAATTATAAACTACGTCAAGTTGTAGCTGAAGTCAAGAGCTGTTCAATGGTATACGATTTTATACGGAAATTTTTATTTTAAGTAAAGTTACGGGCTTTTAAAGCAAGAAAAAATATCTACCCTTTAATCTGCAAATCTCTAAAAACATATTTTGAAGTAAAAATTTTGATTGTTTCTCACTGCGATGAATGAAGACATCTTTTAATTGCTGGAACTAAAGAAACTGAACTTGATTTTAAGACGATACCCATGCTCTTTACCTATAATTTAAGTCACTGAAATTACAGTTTTTTATTTTTATTTTTTTTAATAAAATTAATACCTTATTTAATTGTTTTATTACATAATTTTACCTTGATGATTGAAAATACGTATGCATGTTTTTGAATCGTTCAAATAATATTTAAAGAATTTTCAAAAATCAATGATTTACTCGTGAATTTTTCGATAATAACAGAGATTTGATCTTATAAAAATTATCTATTGCATATGAAATATCGTATAAGTTTATCTAAGATTAAAGATTCTAGGAATAAGATTGTGATCCAAGAATTAAATTCAATTTTTTTATTATATGAGTTAAATAATTTAAGGTGGTTTTCTACCAAATGCATGAGAATAGAGAAACAGCTCAAATTTTCTGGAGGTGTTTATTAGATATTAATAAACCTTTCTACGAAGTCTGATCAAAATTGACCATATAGTTTAAAAGTTATAGCAAATTAAAGATTGAATTTTTTTCATTACGCATATGGACACTACGCTGAAAAAGTGTAAATTATTGTGTACTAAATTATTGATATTTGTCTTATTACAATAGAGATCCTTTGGAAAAACTACATACATATAGTTTCACTATCGAAGAATTCATTTCTTGAAACTACAAAAAATTGACCTTTTACAAATTTTACAATCATTTTACAAAAATAATTTTCACGTGAATAACCTCCAAAACTGCGGTATTCAAAGGTGAGGTTAAAAGTTTAAAAAAATGTTTTGTTGTGATTGTCAATGTTTTTTTGGTAGAAAATAATTTCAGAAGCCATAAAAAGATAAGAATTAAATTTTAATAAACAATTTTTACTAATTTGGTGAAATAATTTTTTTTTAGTCTTGAACTTGACTAGCTCTGGTAGAAAACCACCTTAATATTTCTGATTAAATTAGTTAGTTTTTTCGATTATTTTATTTCTCGGCTTGTTTAATCATAATTTTTCGATACTTTGATGACGCCGAATGAGTCTTAACATGTAACGTATTTGAAGATTTCGGAATAAAGCAGTGATATCTTCTTGTTCCTTTTATGGTTTTAGCCCCTTCGAAACGAGAATCCAATTTTTTTTTCATTTGTTCGATTTCATTTTTAGATACATAGATAGTAGTTATATCTGATTTTCAATCTTTTATCCAATCGAAAAAATCCTCAGGCGTAACGATTTGATTATCGTGAGGTCTTTGAGGGCTTGCTCTGGCTGCTGCACGTTTGATCGTTCCTCCAATGCCGTCACATGGGCCCTTGCCATGGGAAGTGGCAAAAAAATTCCACTCCCCATCGATATTAAAATCTTTTTTGTGATTAACCAAATTTAAGAAATTGTATTTATTTTTGTATTGGCTACCCGCCCCATAACTAAAATATATCAATTTCTGAATTTTTGGTAACTTTTTTTTTAATTCACAAACGAGTCTCTCTTGAAACGTATGCATGGTATTTATATCATGATTTTCGCAGTCTGAAATCATAGCCACGCTCAAATGTTGTAAAATACCATTCTCGTCTTTGTAATGAGCTACCCTCGGATGAATAGTAACCTGCCTCTTCGACCAGTGATATGCTTGTACAATGCATGAGTAATTTTCTGCAAAATTCCCAATTACTAAGACGTGGCCATCAGGCAAAGTGTTCTTAAAATTTTTAAGATATTGCGACTGCTGTTTAGCTAAAAAGTCATGCTTTAATAGTTTTGGTAAATTTTCAATGAAATAGTCCAAAATTTCTGAGAGAGTACTTATGACTGTTAATAATTGACATCTAAAAATAATTGAATAACTAATTACAGTACGAAAATTTTTCAAAATAAATGTTTAAGTGGTCAAAAAATTAATGAATTCGATTGTTATTTTTTGTTTTTTGAATAAGTATGTCAGCTCAATTTTTAAATTAAAAAAATTAAAATCACCTATCAGTTTGGAACCATTGTTTATAAATGATTTCAGTTTGATCATTTTTTTCTAACTGATTTTTAATTTCATTGATTAAATTATCTATAAGTGGGCATTGATTACAAGTTCCTAAAAAATTATTTTTAAAGAAATTAATGATTATTCAAAAATATTTTTTTGATAAATTCATGATTATAAAAAATTTTACTTTTAAAGTGTACCAGAGAGAAAAAAAATTCATTAAAATATCGAGAAAAATATAAAAAATGTACCGAAAAAGCATTTTTCCGTGGAATTTCACAAGTCATTTTTTTGAGCAAATCTTTGTAAGACCAAAGCTGACCATCAGCACTTTTTAAGGTTAGTAATAGCAGTTTTATATTTTGATGATTTTGACACACGCAAACGGTGTGGGTCCCAGCTGCTCCGGCAAATATACAATGTTGAGGTCTCTCCATTGCGAATCTCGAGATTCCAACAGAAATATTTGGGTAGATGTCTTTAAATAATTTAAAAGTTTCTTTTAGATTGTTTAACAGTAGCCTTTTTTGTACCTTAAAAAAAATACATAAAATCAGATTGAATCGATCACAAAATAGTATCAAATGTAAAAAAAAATTTTAATAAGGTGGGTCGACTAAAAATTTTTTTTAATTGTATCAGTAATTTTAAAGCAATTTCTTTATTAACTGATTTAAATCTAGATATAAAGTTTGTAAAAAAAGTTGTTTTTACTGTAGAGTTTCTTACAGTTTTTTTTTTCATCATCCTTTTACACAGTAATACAATCCTTTATTCCTGGCATCATGCGACTGACCTCGTCAGAGTTGTAAAATTCATCGATTTTTTTGATGATGCTTGAATCAATTGAAGATGCTCGAACCCTTGGAGGGGGTGTTTGTAATATTCCTTTTTCAGTAACTAATTTTTTTGTCCGCAAGCGTACGTGTAACGCCCGCATAATTAATTATTTGTGGAACAGTCCAACTTTTGGGTAATACTGATAAAACAAAACACTTTTGATCAAAATTTTGACATAAGGTCAAACGTTCTTTTAATTGATTTATGATTTCTTTTAGATAATTAGAATCATTTTCGTGAGATGTTTCGAAATAAAGATCCAAAGTTTTCAGTTTTTCTTGTAACGGTTCTGTTATACAAGAATATATATCTTCTAAGTTTCTCTAAAAATTGAATAGAGGTGCCTAATTAGAAGTACTAATGAACAAAAAATTATAACCTATTATTTTTGAATAAACTGTACCTTCGATATGTTCCTTGCCTCTATCATCTTATCTTATTTCAAAGTTTCAAGTACAGAATTGATAGTATTTTTTGCTTTATCATTAACGATATCAGCTTCCATTTTTTTCATTTCTACTGATTGTGAATTAGGTAGACTTTCCGCTGGTGGTGAGGAGTGAGTTGAATCAGATTCCTGTGATTCAGGTTGGGGATTCTCTACCAGCCATGAGGGAAGTTTTTTGTACATACAATCAGAGCATAATTTTTTTCCAGGAACAATGCCTTTTAAGTGCTTGTATTTTTCATAAAAATCTGATGAGATTTCCACTAATTTGTGTTTGACTGATTTCTTATGAAGTACAAGAGGATCAATACATGAATTATTACGTAAACAAAAAAAAACGAATTTGATCTTTTAAATGCTCAGAGCAAATGTGAAAATTTTTTGTTTTTTGATTTAATTGAAGTATTTCAACTGTTGTCAAATAAGAATACGCTAACAATTCTTTATTAACACAGTCGGTTCCACTAGTATCAAACAGGCATTTTACAAAAAAATGTTCATCATTTTCTAAAGAAAAAGATACATTAAAAATTCAAACAAGTTGTTCATGCAAACTTGACTTTAAAAAAATAACTAACCTTGTTCCATTATCGCTGTGAGTAATAATAAAATTGAAAAAAGCGCAAAAATGATCTAAAATAGATAAAAAAGGAAATAAAAATAATAAAATTTAATCTAGTTTTCACACTTGAGAAATTGAGAAACCAGGAATGACAGTGGTCGTTAAATAAAAAATAAAAAATATCAAAATATTACAACTCTATGCAAGTCTACTAACTCTACTTGAAATTTTAGCAAAAGATAAAATCAAAGTGATGGATTAAGCGCGATGCCACCTTTGTGACAAGATAGCAAATAGCAATATTCAATAACATTAACAAAATTTTGGAAGAGTAAGTTAACCCTTAAATGCCACACGGGGTCAGAATGACCCCACATAACTGTCAGTGTGGCAGTTCTGGATTTGGGTGTGGCCTTTAAGGGTTAATTTTTGAAAATTCTTTAAATATCATTTGAATGATTCAAAAACATGTTTACGTATTTTCAATCATCGGTAAAATTATGTAATAAAACAATTAAATAAGGTATTAATTTTATTAAAAAAAAATAAAAATAAAAAACTGTAATTTCAGTGACTTAAATTATAGGTAAAGAACATGGGCATCGTCTTAAAATCAAGTTCAGTTTCTTTAGTTTCAGCAATTAAAAGATGTCTTCATTTATCGCAGTGAGAAACAATCAAAATTTTTACTTCAAAATATGTTTTTAGAGATTTGCAGATTAAAGGGTAGATATTTTTTCTTGCTTTAAAAGCCCGTAACTTTACTTAAAATAAAAATTTCCGTATAAAATCGTATACCATTGAACAGCTCTTGACTTCAGCTACAACTTGACGTAGTTTATAATTGTGTATGAAACATTCTGTGTTGAATAAATAAGCCAAAACTTCGATAAACCCTAATTTTGGGATTTTTTTAAGGTTAAATTTTTAACAAATACGCAATAAAACCGGCTTTAAACGCAAAACCGTCAAATGTCATGTATATACAATCAAAGTATACATCAACAGGAAGTAAAAAATGTCAAAAACAAAATATATATATAGCTTTTTTGGGAACAGCTTATTAAGTGTGTTCTGTATTGTTTGTCTGCTATATCGGTACCAAGGCATAAAAATTAAAAAACCAGGACGTTTTTGGATAGGTTTTTTACTCTACTTTCGAACGCAATAAACCCCGTTGAAATCGGCTCATTTGTTTAGAAATGGCAGCAAAAATAGTGAAAATGAGCGATCAATTTTTGTTCCATTCGTTGGTTTACATTGAAAACAACTTTATTCATAGAAGACGCAAAAAATTTTTTTAGGACCTAAAAATTTGGGAATCTTTCTTTTTTGGTGTCTAGAATCGGTAGAAAAAATTTCAGAAAATTTAAAAAAAGTCGGAGAAAATCCTGCTTTTTTAACGTGGACGGCCCCTGCTTGTAATAAGGGGCACCTGAGTTAATCCTACATAATTGATACACTAACAAGCGTCTATGAAAGTTTGATATAATACTAATTTATAAGAATTCAATAATTTTTGACATTTGAATATTAGTTTATGTATATTTGAATAATTTGATGGTATTATCATGTAAATTTTTTAAAATAAAAATGTTAGTTTTTTATATTTTTCGTAGGCAAACGAGTAAATCTGTCAATTATGAAAAATCTAGGCATTTATGTAAAAGTTGGCAAATGGTCAAGCAATAATTATGAATTTGATTTTTCGATCTTTTGCCTTTGTGTCCTTTTAATCAAATTACAAATAGTGAGTCAGTCATTCGCGTAAGTCTTAGGCAAATGTGTATATTGATGAAAACCAATTTTTTTAATAGTTTCAAAAAGTCTTTGGGCGCTCAACTAATCGTTCTCCTGGCTTACACTCGCAAGAGACTCTCTATTTGCCCGATGAAACGTACGTCTACTAGACGTACGTCTAGTGAACGTACGTTTGGAGCAATTCAACGTACGTTCACTCTTTTTTCATAATTTTTAAGTGAAAATTTATAGACGTACGTCTAATTTTCCGAACGTAGTTTCAATGGTCACATCTCCGATTTTTGAACGTACGTTCACTGGACGTATTTTCATATTTTGTAAAAAAAATTTTTTGAACTTACAAGCAACTCCTAAACCTATGTTCACAATTAATAATTATGATTTTCAATAAAATTCATGATAACTTCTAGGTTTACGCGAGCACTAGTTTGCACCTTTTATCCAATAATCTCCCCTAGGTTTACGTGAGCGCTAATTTGCACCTTTTATCCAATAATCTCCCCTAGATTTACGTGAGCACTAGTTTTCTTCTTATCCCATTAACCCTTCCTAAATAACCCTCCTGGGTTTACGTGAGCACGAGTTTTTTACTGCAATCTAATAACCCTTCCCAAATAACCCTCCTAGGTTCACACGGGCACTAGTTTGAACCTTATAACCACTAACCCTTCCTAAATAACCCTGCTGGGTTTACGTGAGCACTGGTTTTTTACTCAAATCCAATGATTCTTCCCAAATAACCATCCTAGGTTTACGCGGGTACTAGTTTTCTCATTAAATTCAATGACCCTTCCTAAATAACTCTCTTAGGTTGACGCGGGTACTAATTTGCATCTTATAACAGTTAATTCTAATAAATAACCCTCCTAGGTCCACGCGGGCACTAGTTTTTACGCAAAATCTAACCTTTTATCAAATAACCTTCGTAGATTTACGTGGACCCTGGTTTCTACCTAAAACCTATGAACCTCACACAAACTACGCCCTGAAGTTAACAAAGGATTTCAGTTATTACCTTACACCTGATAACTCTCCTTGGTTTACATAAAAGCTAATTTTCCTTTGGAAGAAAAATAGTGCCCATGTAAAACTAGGTGGATCATTTGGAAAGGGTTATTGGATAAAAGAAGAAAACTAGTGCTCACGTTAACCTAGGAGGGTTATTTGGGATGGGTCATAGGATAAAAGAAGAAAACTAGTGCTCACGTAAACCCAGGAGGGCTATTTAGGAAGGGTTATTGGATATAAGAAGAAAACTAGTGCTCACCTAAACCTAGGAGGGTTATTTGGGATGGGTTATTGAATAAAAGGAGAAAACTAGTACCCACGTAAGTCTAGGAGGGTTTTTGAGATGTGCCATTGGATTTAAGGAAAAAACTAGTGCCCACGTAAATCTAGGAGGGTTATCTCGTAAAGGTTATGGGATTTAGGAAGAAAACTAGTGCCCACGTAAACCTAGGAGGGTTATTTGGGATTGATTTCTGGATAAAAGAAGAAAGCTAGTACTCACGTAAGTCTAGGAGGGTTATATGAGATTTTATTAAAAATCATAATTATTTTTGAACATTCGTTTAGGAGTTGTTTGTTAAGTTAAAAATTGTCTATAAATTTTCACTTTAAAATTAAGCTTGCATAGTGGCTGTTACATATACAACATCTCAGTCGTTATTGCAAAAGAGTAAATTTTAAAGTCTTATATTTCTACGAAAAACTGTTTTTAATTTATTTATAGTGTTGATTAAGTCTAGGGTATCACTATCTAACTAATAATTTATAGCAAAAATGTTAACTAAAAAATTCAGAAAATACAGTTAATTCAACGTTTTTATCAACTTAAAGAACTAATAAATTTTTAAAATAGGCTTTTTATTGAAAATTTTTTACTGTCAAATTAGATTCAGAAAGTGGCTTCTGTCATTTTGTAGGGTGCTGGCACACGATTAAAAGAAAAAATTATTGAACATATTGATGAAAATTCATTTTGCATTAAAGTTTACTTTCATGTGAAATTACATTTAAGCCTGTAACAACAGTCGGTTTTCCCGAGCGAGCACAATTAAACTTAGTAGATTTAAAAACACTCATTTACTTATTTTACAAATTTATACATTTACTTTAAATTTGCATTATTTACACAAATGACTGACTCACTGTTAGTTATTTATGTAAGAACAAGACATATCCGTACATGCCTGACCAAGACCAGACAAATATTTAAAAAAAATTCATCAAAAATTATCGTTTGACACATGACACAGTTCCCATTAAAAAGATGATTGGTCAGTTATTACGCCTTGCAAATGATTTCTCACAGGAGTTTTGAATCTGCAAGGGCCAAGGCTAGTGAATAGTAGGATGATTACGCTCTGTAGATGATTTCTCCAGGAATTTTGGACTCCGGATGGGGTTACCGTGAACAACTGGTGCTACAAGTGTTGACCGTGCATAACTAGACTTTGGAGATGATTTCCCCTGAAAGTTTTGACTCTAGAGAAGTCAGGATTGAAACCTTGTGTATCAGATTGCGACTATGCTCTCTAGGTTCAAAATTTCCTGGAAAAATCTTCTACAGGACGTTATTGCCGTCTTATATACCAGATGTCCGCCCTGATCCTTTCGGAGTTAAATCTTCTCGGGGAAAACATCTTCAAGGTCTACTTATTACCAGATGCGCCAAGTATTCATTTTGACTCCTCCGGAGACAGAACTTTCTGGAGAAATTATCTTAAGGGTGTAATCATCACCAGCTGCATCATATGTTTACCTTTCTGAAGCCGAAACTTCCTGCGGAAATTCGAAATTATCTACAAAGCGTATCCCCGATGATTTTTTTAATTGGGATTGTGGAATTTTTTATAATCAGTTTATTATTTTGCTAAAATATTTTGTAAAAGAAAGAATTATTTAAGTTCATTTTCCCTGTGGTAGACGTGTGTTAATTATATGTGTCCACACGTATGACTACACAGCAAGGATAGTTAAAACATAAATATTTAAACAAACTCTTTAGAGTTGAGGGAATTATGTTCCATCTTTTGAAAACTATGAACCATTTTAAGTTCAGAAAATGTTTAAATGTCTAACATTTATATTGAATACATGACATTATTCGTTATAATTCTTTATTTTATTTCATTTGCAACCTGACTCAACTTACAGTACATATTTACCACCAATTATGATAGTTCACCACGTTTTAATTTATTATGACCCTATAGTATGTAACTTTCTTGTGATTAAATTTAAATTACATTTATGATTTGCTGTATAAAAATCTTAATGTTATATTAATAATAACTTCTATTTACATAAGTATTTGTAAATAACTATTTAGCACAGTCAGCTGAAGAAGAATGATGAACTCTTGAGACGTTGTGGGATAAAAGAATACCCAAACTATATCTTGTTTTGTTTTTTTTTCTTGCCTATTTCATACTGCTGAACAATATTTAATTTATTAAAAAGTTTGATGAATTCATGTAATTTTGTCACTCAAAATTTTTCATTACTTGTACTGAAAAAATCAATACAGATTTAATTTTTTTTTTTACATAGTCACATAAAGGGAGAGAAATAGTAGTTCTCAAAGACTTAATTGACAAAATCTTTCGACTTGGTTAAATAATCTTCTAACTTTTATGAAGTTTACTTTTGTTTTAATAATTTTCAAAAACCATACGCTTTTTATTTAGTTAGTCATGATCGAAGTTCGTAACACTCAGAGGATTCAGTCAAGTTTTTTTTTTAATACATAAAAGTAACGATAAGTAAAGAGAAATGTATGCAATTTCAGATTTTAATCTTTGAGTTAGATGCAAAGGCAGAAAAATGTAAGCTTGGTCGATCAGCTGATGCGTGATTGCACTTAAAGTGAAAGCTAAATATTAATCAAATAAATAAAACTTATACGATTACATTTTCAGGCAACTTTTTTATAGAAGAATAGATCTTTTAACTTGTTAAAAAATTTTTAACTTGCCTTTGATTAGATAAGGTACATACCGTAATGACCAGCGTATAGTCCCCTCCCACTGAATACCCTAAAAATCACCCCCAGATAAAAGGGTGGGAGGTATACACTGAGCATAGAATTTCATATACAGAGTGACCGTAAGGTCCAACCTAAGGCCTCGGTCCAAATTTTCATGGGCCAATCTGATGAGCCCCAAAAATTAC
This sequence comes from Encarsia formosa, assembly GCA_038277355.1. Classification (NCBI taxonomy): domain Eukaryota; kingdom Metazoa; phylum Arthropoda; class Insecta; order Hymenoptera; family Aphelinidae; genus Encarsia; species Encarsia formosa. The sequence continues at coordinate 48,833,019 of CM076187.1, forward strand.
AGGAAACTTTTGTCTCTACATTTTCTCGATTTGGACCTTCCCAAGGGAGTTATTTGGGTGTGACATTTAATATGGTCCACCCTGCATATAAAATTTTATACTCGGCATATAACCCCCCCCCCTCCTTCTACCATTGATTTTTGGGAGTGACTTTTAGGGTTTTCAGAAGGGGGGAGTTAAACGCCAGTCATTACGGTAGCTCAGGTGCGCACCAGTTGCGGAGCAGCGCCTACAAGACCTTCGAGTTGTCCCATGTTCGTATCGCGAGCGTAACGTCTCGTTTCATCGGCAACCCTCGGGCTGGCTTCGCCGACCCTCGGGCTCTACGATCACACTCGAGCGTAAAGTAGCATGTTACGCTCTAGATACGAAAAATACTATATATCATCAAATCAATGCGTAAAGTTTTTTTTACGCATTGATTTTTAGTGCGTAAAATGGTCACTTTGTGAAATAAAAATGAGTTCCAGGAATTGGGTGATGGGTTATTTAGGAAGGGTGATTTTGATCGGATCGCGCAAACCTAGGAAAAGTATTTATTGATGGGTTATTTTGAAAAAAATGATTTCAAAACCAAAATTGATAAACTGCAAGCTAGCTCTGATTTTTTGAAAGATGATGTTGATACAAAAATCAAAAATTCATGCAATAATAATAATAATAATAAAAGTAATAATACAAGTATATTAACAGATAATTCATCATAAAAAAAAAAAAATGACAAAAAATATTGGAATAAATGAAACATTGCCAATAGCTGTATAACCACATAATTCAATTTAAATGAAAAATTTTTAACTAAAAAAAATGAATAACATCAATGTTTGAATTAATCAATTTGATATAAAACTATATAATTTTGAAACAAAAATTTTTCAATTAAAGAAAATTTACGTTATAAATATTTTAATAAATTTAAATTAATAAAATTGTTTAAAACTACAAAAATTTAAAAATATTACGATATACACTGTACACTGAGACATATCCATAATTACAACATATTCCCTCTCTATATATATATTATGTATCTCTAAAAACTCAACATCGACCAATACTCCTAGGAGTGATTAAAAAAAAATCTCCTTCTATATCGACAAACACTCCTACATACAATTACAAGAGGGTCTCTCTTTCTCTCGATATCTCTCTCTCTCATTCATTCAACAAATCGGCAGATACACCTACATAGAACTATAAGAGATTCTTTTTCTTTTTCTCAAACCTTGACATCGACAAATAGACAGACTCCTTATATATAATTAAAAACGGGGCCACTCTCTCTCTCTCTCTCTCTCTCTCTCTCTCCTACTTATTTTATACTTTTATACTTTTTTATTTATTTTCTTTATTATAAATGATATTAGCATTATTGTATAATACTTATTAATATGTGTTATATTTATTTATTTATAAATATATATATATATATATATTATTGGCACTAACCGGACAGTTCATATACACGTTCAGCAGTAACCGAACATTTCGACACTATTCGGGCAGTCAGGATAGTGATTGGCCCCATTTTTTCTGAGAATAAATAATAATGAGTTCCAGGAATTGGGTGATGGGCTATTTAGGAAGGGTTATTTTGGATGGGTTATTTTGGTAGGACCACGCAAACCTAGAAAAAGTTTTCATTGATGGGTTATTTTGGAAAAATAAAATAAAAAAAAGATGAGTTTTTTGGTTTTTTTAAATACGTGGGTGGATTGCGCGTAATTTAGCGCTTAAAGAGGGTGTAATATTACTTTAGGAATTTTTCATATAGTAAGTTCACACACACACACACGCACACACACACAAATGATCCATTTGTACACGGAAAAAAAAGTTGTGGGCTGAGTCCTTGCAATGTTGCTTGTCTTTATCCCGTGTTGCGGGTTTAGTCCACCAGCGCACGGGATGATCCGGTGCGTTGGGTGGACTTAATATAAACAAACGCGCACGCGGCACTGCAAGGCGAGCTTCGAGTACGAACACTTTTTTCCAAGAAATTTTTTCAGGTGCACTGCCGCTGCGAACTATGAAATCCGGCTATCCGGCTCGAAGGACCAAATGTTGCGGATTTACTGCTTTATTAATTTTATTTATTTGCCGGATTAAAAGCTGGTAGGGGAGGGTTGTCAAATAAATGTTGAGACAGACACAATTTAATAAAAACAGTGTTAATTTATTTATTTTAACACAGCACTCTATTTACAACAATATTCAAATAATTCTAAAATTACAATAAGTTAGTTTATACAGTTTAATAAAAATTATTTTAAAGCAAAAAACTGAGAGGTGAGAATATCATAGTTTGAGTGGAGAATTTCCACTCTTAATTTTCGTGTAAAGAAAATTAATTAATTAATTTGAGAAACACCTAGTCAAAACTCTTTGTGGATTTGATTATATTAATTCAAGCCATAAACACGAGTTTTGCTTGAGTATAGTGGAGATAAACAAGGCAACAGAAATGGCCTTGAAAAGAGAGAGAGAGAGAGAGAGGTGCCCAAGAGAAATTAAAGCAGCAGCAGAGAATGACCTTGAACAGAACAGAAAAGAAAATGGCTGCTTGTAAGACAGCACAAAGAAAGGAGAGAGAGAGCAAGAGAATGCACAGTAAATTTTATTGATTTTCTGGCTGTGAGAATGACAATGAGAGAAACCGGTAAATTATTGTTACCGGTGCTGTGCAAAATACCTGGGGATGCCTAGGGTGATCTCCTTGCTGAGCCACTAACCCAAGAATTGAAGTGAATCAAGCCGATCGAATTAATTGAAGATGAGATGCCTCCAGAGTTGACTACCACCAGGTGAATTACTTGTTGAGATGACTGTGCAGATGAGACAACTGCGTTGATGATGAAAAAGAGTCGAGAAAAATGCCAAGTGAAAAAAAAACCCACGAGATAGCACAAAATGGCGAATGAAACGTCTATTCACGAGCCATAAAATATTAGAAAGAAATGTTTCAATCAAATCGAATATATTTTTAAGTTTATTTTTAGAAAGAAATTAAGATAGTAGTTCCGCCTCAGTGCACAACTCAATCTAATTCTAAAAGTAAAATATGTTGTAAAAAAACACTTGATCTTTCTAAATATCACTTAAAAAATGCAGGTATCCAAGCTTTTTTCCGAGATAATTGAGTTAGAAATTCACCAAATCACAATATATAGTAATACCTAACCTGTAAAATTTAAAATTTTTTGAACTCAACTATCTCGAAAAAAAGTATGGATACCTGTATTTTTTAAGTGATATTTTGAAAGATCAGATGTTTATTTACAACATATTAAAAATTCAGATAGTGTTTGAGTTGTTTGCATTTTGCATGTGTTTTCCCATGTATGTGCTATATATCGCGGAACTACTACCTTAAGGAAACAAATATAAATTTATTTTTTTAATAAAAACCAATACTGCGCCATCTGGTGAAAATTCTGTGAAGTGCCGAATGTCGATCGGCGTTTGAATGTTTTTCGAACACTGTGGAAAGTCCGAAAAAAAGGCCGAATTCAAAAACGCGAGTTAATAAATAAGGAAATTAAAAAAATATATGATGCGAAAACAATCCACATCTTTTCGATTGTGAAAAATAGGCGTACTCTAGAGGTTTAATGACGCAGGTAACTTATTTTCATTTTTAAATAATAAATAAATTATGGTTTGTAGGGTTAAGGTAGCTCCAGCAGCTGTAAATAAAGCACGGCATCTGGCTATTATTTTGGCGCGAAAAACTCTCCCAAGCCAGCTACCGCTGGCTTTGATAAAAAAAATTATTTTAAAGAAGCGTCTCAGAGACTCTGTGTGAAAAGAGGGTACTATCACCATGCCCGGGTTCATTCCCCTCGATTCCGCGACAGAACATCAAGGCGAAAAAACGTCAGCGACAAAACATCAAGCGACAAAATATCAAACGACATAATATCAAGCGAAAAAATATCAAATCAAAAAAGAAATATGTTGTCACGTTCTACCAGGAACGAGTAAAATAAAATAAAGAACATAATAGAAATGTATAATAAACAACACTGTATGAGCATTGGAAGAGAGGCCCTGGTTCTCGACCGTATCTTTAGGTTTTGGCTTGCTCCAACTGTCTAGAGACTTGGTGAATTCTCCGTGTCTTGAAAACTAAAGGAAAGATAAGATCAGGATATTACCTTAGTTGCCTCTGGAACTTGGGTGAAGGTATTGAAATCAGAAGAGTAGTTTTTAGAGCGAACTTTACTTTACTGACTGAACTGTTAAATACAATTAAAAGACCGATGGTGGACTCAAGGAAGAAACAGACTGAACTTGAATGGATTAATACGCGAGGGACGGGAGCCCAATGGATGGTCGGTGCACGATCGCCACGATGATATCTTAAGTTCCTGCGACGACGCAAACTGCACTCTTCTTAGCTCCAGTAATCCCTCCTGGACTGTCAGGGATCAACTCCACCCGACCGCACTCAGATCCTCTTTTATATACCCGAAGGATGGATACTGCGGACATCATAATTTGAATTTTTGCAATAAAGAAATGCCTGTGGAGGGTGGTCACTCCCTTCTTTGCAAATGCATAGCTTTTCGGGAGACCACCTATTTAATTTTCATAAATCGATAGACCTACGTGACTTTTGTCATGTAAGATCTGGCGCATGTATGACCCGATGGAAAGACTGATGCCACGTCACGACGTGACACCATCCCCCATGGAGATGTTATCGCTCCCGCGATACACGTTAAAGTAATTCAAGCAATAGTAACTTTATTTTGGTTGCGTAAAAAAAATTTTAATCACGCATTTAGAACATATTATCCAATTAACAAACTTGGTTCAATGATTCTTTCAAATCCGTAGAGAACAAGAATACGGTGTGACGGTTGATTGAGAAACCGAGAAAAGATGTCGCGTTTAAGAATTAAGTTCAGTCTGATTTTTAAAGGAGAGGTTTGAATTAGGTTGGACGTAATATTTTGTAATACATAATTTTTAGTCATTCGTTGATGTTTTTTTTGTTGTTGTTGGTTTGTTTGCTATTAATTTGCTCTTTTTTTTTTGTTCATATTTATAATTACGAGTTCACGACATTACATTTTACAATATGCATAAATATCTCAACTCATACGGAATATAATACTAATAGTTGAGTTAATCTTACTTAATTTGCTGCCCATATGATATATATATTTAATGACATAAATTTGTTAGTACATGAAAATTGTATAGAATATATTTTATTGTTTGGATATGTGTTTTTTTTTTACCTGAATTTGTTTAGGCATCAGGATATGTCGTGCAGTTTATATATTAGTCATACATAAATTATTAACTGGTCATACAGTAAGATTATATGGCATGGTCTGAAAGAGAAATCAGAAAGCCCACTGGTGACTTTCTGCTTCCTAGACTATTCCTATATTGGCTGCTTTATTATCACACTAGCTTTACTCGAAGGGCGTGCGCCCTTAACGTATTTAACTACATGCCGCTGCTTCAAAGGAAAAAAAATATTTTAATACACTCTTTTGTTGGAACGGTCAACTGTTTCATAACATTTCCCATTAGCGTAAATACAGAAAACTGAAAATTTTTTAATATATTATCATTTTTTTTTAAACTAAATATTTTATGTTTCTGTATTTATTCTTTTATGCTATTGCAGCGACATATTCGGAACAATATGCTTCAAATATTAGATTAATAAGTTAAATTATGGCAAATGAATAATAATTAATTAGGCAAGAGTGTCCCCTTACCCCTTAAAAACATTTTATCAATTTAATATTATTCAATTCTAAACCAAAAATAACAACTGCAATTATTTAAAACTAATTTTATGTTTTTTTTGCTTTAAGTTACATATATATTTTGCAATACATACCCAATTATTTATTTCGAATACAAATTGATTTATTATTAGTATTTTATAATCCATATTTTCACGACAACAAATTTTTAACACAAAACATGAATATTATTAAAACTGGCTCAAATGTGTTTTTAATAGGTTTACTTCTTTATAAATTTTCCAACGGTGGCACTCCCTGCACCTTCTTTTATTTCTTCTGAAGAATCTCCTGATTTTTTTAACAAAATTCCTCATGAATTTTGGCAAAAAACTTATTTTTTCTTCTTCTTCTATTTCTGAGTCAGTGTCCGCCAATGCATCTTCCTCGATAATTAACGGTTCTACAATCCAATTTGATTTTGCCCAGACGGGTATTGTTCCTTGTGGTAGCAGCTCGTCTGATGATGGTTCGTCTGGTAATTCTTATCTGCTACCATTTCATCTGATACTAACTTATCTGATGGTTTGTCTTCAGTCATGATGTCATCTGTTTCAGGAACTTCTTAGTTTTTTTGTGTTATAGATATGTTTGAGGAATTAATTTTTGTTTTTCTATTTCCTTGTCCCAGTATTTTTCATGTTCGATAGATAAAGTTGGTACTGGAGGCAGGTGTAATTTAGGTGCATCCGTTTGTATTGCACTGTATAGTTGATCTATTAAAAATTAGTATTTTATTTCTGGATAATCATTATTTTTTATATCCAACACTTTTGAAGCTTGTGTAAAATTATGCTCTACCCTTTTTTTGGTGCCAATAATCAGTTTTAAGGTTATATTCAAACTCGTACATAGTCCTCCGCTGGTATTCCCTATATTCTTTAAAAGCTTTGCTGATCTCGTTCATAGAATTGGCAAGAAATTTATATTTTTTGAACATCTTTTCTTCACGTAATGTTTTAATATGCAGTTGATTATGTTGTCATGGAACATGATATACAGTAGTGGTCAAAATTATACGACACCCCCTGATTCTGTTTCTTTTTAATTAAAAATTTTAACTTTGACAAGACCACGCACGTCGTATTAAATTATATTTGTTCAAAGGTTTTTTTTTTACTAATATTACCCAAATACTTCGAGGAACAATTTTTACTTCGCCTTAAAATTGTTTTCTTCTCACTTTTTACTTCAATTTAATTTAAAAAGTTGTTTTTCGAAAAAAAGCAAATTTTAGTCTTCTTCATAGTTTATATGTGTTCAGAAAAATTATTATGAAAATTTAACTATACAGTTTTTATTTTTCCGTATTACACGCATAATTTAGTATAACGAGAAAAATTTTTAAGATCTTAAATCAAAAATTGTTCAAACCACAGGCAAATAATGAGAATTTTTATGTACAACAAATTTAGCTATTTTTGGTTTTTTTTTAGTTATTCTGTTGTAAAATGAGTTTATTTCTTCAAAATATTAGGTAAAAATCACATGGAAACGCATATTTTATGTCATTTTAACAAATTTATTAAGAAACTTACAAAAAAAATAAAAATATTATATTTTTTAACTTATTTACAACATTGATACCTTTTTTAAAACCTTTTCTTTTAATAGTAAATTTAAATTAATTTCATGTTATGTAATATGACTATTCATTTATACTCATTCATTTTATTGAATAAAAAGCGAACACAAACTGGGATACTCTGCATTGTTTACATCAGTCAAATGTGAAGCAATTCGAAATTCAAAAAAATGCGATCACAGCGCTACCTACTTGTAAGTAATGAGTATTAAATCTTTTTCGATGTTAATTATTTGAGTAAACTGTTTTTTACAATAGTATGCATTTGCATAAGCAATTATGGGCAGAAAATCAGTACCAGAATCTGTCAAATGGCAAATAATTGGCTTATTTAAAGCAAAAAAAAATTTATCACAGATATCAAGAATATTAAACGTGACTAGATGTTGTGTTAGAAATACAATTTCTGCGTATCAAAACAGAAATACGGTGAAAACTAAAAGTGGAGCTGGTAGACTGCGAGTAACAAGCACTCGGACAGATAGAATAATTATTCAGAAAGCAAAAAAAGACCGTTCAGTGACTGCGAACAGAATAAAAATTCAACTTAATCAAGAATTAAAAGTACAAATTTCTCGAGAAACAGTTAACAGGCGTTTACTTGAAAATAACTTTAAGTCTGCCGTTGCGACTAGCAAGCTTCTACTGACGGCCAAAAATCGGAAAGCTCGGTTTGACTGGTGCAAAAGTAAACTTTCATGGAATGTTGAAAAGTGGAATTTGGTACTTTTCAGTGATGAATCTTCTCTCCAACTCTTCTCTAATCGACCACAACGAGTGAGACGCACAAATAGTGAAAAATACAACAGCGATTGTCTTGCCGCAAAAGTGCAGAAAGGCGGAGGTTCTGTAATGGTTTGGGGATGCTTATCAGGAAAAGGAACAGGAGAACTGCATTTTGTAGAAGGTACAGTAAATAGCGACAAATACATTAGTATCATGGAGAATTATATGTTTCCTTCGAAAAAAAGTCTTTGGAAGACGTAAAATTTGGTATTATCAGCAAGATAACGCTCCATCTCACACATCCAAAAAAACTTTAAAATGGATGAGTGACAATCAGATTCCTACTTTGAGTTGGCCTGCTCGATCCCCAGACCTAAACATCATAGAAAATGCTTGGGACCAAATCGAGAGAATGAATTAAAGACAAACATGTGTGCAATTTAAATGAGTTAAAAAAAGAAATAGCTCTTGCTTGGCAAAATTGAAGTAAAACTTATTGTATGAAACTTGCAGAATCTATGGTAAAAAGAATAAAAGCCTGCTATGAAGCTAAAGGAGGGGCCACTGAATACTAAATAAATGTTATTATGTTGTTTTGTATTTGGATACACGTAATTATCAAATTATTGAACTGTTAAATAAAAACTTCTAATTATTTAATGATAATTATAACAAAAAATATGTTGTTTTGATTTACTGAATTTTAAAAGACACGTTTTGATTTCAAAAAGGTATCAATGTTGTAAATAAGGTAAAAAATATAATATTTTTATTTTATTTTGTAAGTTTCTTAATAAATTTGTTAAAATGACATAAAATATGCGTTTCCATGTGATTTTTACCTAATATTTTGAAGAAATAAACTCATTTTACAACAGAATAACTAAAAAAAAACCAAAAATAGCTAAATTTGTTGTACATAAAAATTCTCATTATTTGCCTGTGGTTTGAACAATTTTTGATTTAAGATCTTAAAAATTTTTCTCGTTATACTTAATTATGCGTATAATACGGAAAAATAAAAACTGTATAGTTAAATTTTCATAATAATTTTTCTGAACACATGTAAACTATGAAGAAGACTAAAATTTGCTTTTTTTCAAAAAACAACTTTTTAAATTAAATTGAAGTAAAAAGTGAGAAGAAAACAATTTTAAGGCGAATTAAATATTGTTCCTCGAAGTATTTGGGTAATATTAGTAAAAAAAACCTTTGAACAAATATAATTTAATGGTTTCGACGTGCGCGGTCTTGTCAAAGTTAAAATTTTTAATTAAAAAGAAACAGAATCAGGGGTGTCGTATAATTTTGACCACTACTGTAATTCATAGTCCCGAGCTTGTTTAATTAAATGGTTTCGACAATAGAAATAATTTTCATATCGTACTTTATGGCACAGCACTTTCTTATCGTTTTCTCCTAATAGAAGAGTTGCACAGCATGTTCATTCTATATAAATCTTAAATGGGTAGATTTTATATTTTAATATGACACCAAATACACAATATTGAAATTGTATTAACTCACTCCAGTATCTTAATTGAATACACACAGTTCATGTTTATAGTTTTTTTTTTAACACAAATATTATCAATTACCACAAAAATATTTCGTTATTATTTTGTTTTATCTAACGCACGGGGTTTTTACAAACCGAAATGAATAATTTTTATTCTTAAAATATTTTCACGTAAATACTCGTTCACAAATTTATTATTTTTATTTTTTGAGTATATATTCTCGCAATATTCACCTTTAAGAAAGAATTTATTCGAATTTTTTTTACACACACATGTTTACCATTAGTTTTTTTTGTATATATTTTTTTTTCCAAGCCTCTGACAATTTTTTTAAGACGAACTCCCAAAATCTGTCACGTTCTACCAGGGACGTGTAAAATAAAATAAAGAAAATAATAGAAATGTATAATAAACAACACTGTATGAGCATCGAAAGAGAGGCCCTGGTTCTCGACCGTATCTTTAGGTTTCAGCTTGCACCAACTGTCTAGAGACTTGGGAAATTCTCCGTGTCTTGAAAACTAAAGGAAAGATAAGATTAGGATATTACCTTAGTTGCCTCTGGAACTTGGATGAAGGTATTGAAATCAGAAGAGTAGTTTTTAGAGCGAACTTTACTTTACTGACTGAACTGTTAAATACAATTAAAAGACCGATGGTGGACTCAAGGAAGAAACAGGCTGAACTTGACTGGATTAATACGCGAGGGATGGGAGCCTAATGGATGGTCGGTGCACGATCGCCACGATGATATCTTAAGTTCCTGCGATGACGCAAAGCGCACCCTTCTTAGCTCCAGTAATCCCTCCTGGACTGTCAGGGATCAACTCCACCCGACCGCACTCAGATCCTCTTTTATATACCCGAAGGATGGATACTACGGACATCATAATTTGAATTTTTGCAATAAAGAAATTCCTGAGGAGGGTGATCACTCACTTCCTTGCAAATGCATAGCTTTTCGGGAGACTACCCATTTAATTTTCATAAGTCAATAGACCTACGTGACTTTTGTCACGTAAGATCTGGCACGTGTATGACCCGATGGAAAAACTGATGCCACGTCACGACGTGACAATGTTTAGAAGAAATTGTTAAAGAAAAGCGAAATAATTATTTTTCATATTGATTACTGGAAATAAATTTCCAGAATTGAATATGACGCTTATTAAATTTAGTTTGTTTACAAATATACTTATATTGATCTATTCAAATTTAATCTGAATGTGTATTTACACTTGACATTCATATCCGTAATGTAATCAGTATAAAATTGTTTCTCCATCCGTGCAGTCAATTTGTCAACATGCCTCTTAGTTTCGTCTTGAGTCCAAAAGGAAAAAAAAATCTTCTTCACAATAATTCGATTGGCGGACACTTTTCCCAATCCAGTTTCCCCAATCATATTTTTACCCAATCCCAGTTTTCCCAATAACCCATTTTTACCAAAGTACAGTTTTCCCAAAATAAAGTTTTCCCATACCTAAATTTTAGTAATAAAGCACGCAATTAATGTAGCAATGATTTTATTTTTACTCAAAATTTTATGTGATAACCAATAGTTTTTAAATATTTACAAATTTCATCATTATGCAAGTATTCGTGATACTGCTTTACAATAGAATAAATTTTTTGCTCTTTGTCTCGGCGGCTTTTATCAGTAAGTTTTCGCACACGCTGCCCAAGTTGAAGCTGTCGAATCATGATCTCCGTGTCGGCTTGTTCTTTTCGAAGCTCGTTGAAAAACGCGTACAGACTTGGGTGGTGCTTTCCAACGACAGTTTGAAATTTATTGTGCCAACCCTCCGAAATGTTGTTGGTACGAGCCTCGCCATTCAGTACGGCCTCGTACTGATTCCAGAGAGTCGGTGGGTACCGAGCTGCACGGCGCTGAAGACGTACCGTCGACCCAGCCCGTCTTTTTGGGCGGCTAAACCGACGAATGTAAGTATTTTCGAAATAATTGACAAGATCATCTAATTCCTCTGGTAATTGCTCTCGTAATTTTTCAAAGTGTTTTTCAACGTCTTCGACGGGAACAAACGCCAAGGCACATAGCGAATGTTCGTCATCAAACGAGTCGTAGATTAAAAAATGAGATCCTCCTAATGCCACCCTAGTATGCCCGCCCTCCGATTCTGTAAGAATTACCTATAAACAAATAAAAAAAACTGTTTCCGCGATGGCACTAATTCACCTCTTTTGATTTCATCCATAGTTAAGTACACAACAAGAAATTTTAAGCGAAATTAATAAAAAATTTTTAAAGAAACCAACAAAAATTTTGAATGTAACCAACAAGAAATTTCGATTGCTAAAAATGTTTATAACCAATAAAATGGGGGATGGTGTCACGTCGTGACGTGGCATCAGTCTTTCCATCGGGTCATACATGCGCCAGATCTTACATGACAAAAGTCACGTAGGTCTATCGATTTATGAAAATTAAATAGGTGGTCTCCCGAAAAGCTATGCATTTGCAAAGAAGGGAGTGACCACCCTCCACAGGCATTTCTTTATTGCAAAAATTCAAATTATGATGTCCGCAGTATCCATCCTTCGGGTATATAAAAGAGGATCTGAGTGCGGTCGGGTGGAGTTGATCCCTGACAGTCCAGGAGGGATTACTGGAGCTAAGAAGGGTGCGCTTTGCGTCATCGCAGGAACTTAAGATATCATCGTGGCGATCGTGCACCGACCATCCATTAGGCTCCCATCCCTCGCGTATTAATCCAGTCAAGTTCAGCCTGTTTCTTCCTTGAGTCCACCATCGGTCTTTTAATTGTATTTAACAGTTCAGTCAGTAAAGTAAAGTTCGCTCTAAAAACTACTCTTCTGATTTCAATACCTTCATCCAAGTTCCAGAGGCAACTAAGGTAATATCCTAATCTTATCTTTCCTTTAGTTTTCAAGACACGGAGAATTTCCCAAGTCTCTAGACAGTTGGTGCAAGCTGAAACCTAAAGATACGGTCGAGAACCAGGGCCTCTCTTTCGATGCTCATACAGTGTTGTTTATTATACATTTCTATTATTTTCTTTATTTTATTTTACACGTCCCTGGTAGAACGTGACAGATTTTGGGAGTTCGTCTTAAAAAAATTGTCAGAGGCTTGGAAAAAAAAATATATACAAAAAAAACTAATGGTAAACATGTGTGTGTAAAAAAAATTCGAATAAATTCTTTCTTAAAGGTGAATATTGCGAGAATATATACTCAAAAAATAAAAATAATAAATTTGTGAACGAGTATTTACGTGAAAATATTTTAAGAATAAAAATTATTCATTTCGGTTTGTAAAAACCCCGTGCGTTAGATAAAACAAAATAATAACGAAATATTTTTGTGGTAATTGATAATATTTGTGTTAAAAAAAAAACTATAAACATGAACTGTGTGTATTCAATTAAGATACTGGAGTGAGTTAATACAATTTCAATATTGTGTATTTGGTGTCATATTAAAATATAAAATCTACCCATTTAAGATTTATATAGAATGAACATGCTGTGCAACTCTTCTATTAGGAGAAAACGATAAGAAAGTGCTGTGCCATAAAGTACGATATGAAAATTATTTCTATTGTCGAAACCATTTAATTAAACAAGCTCGGGACTATGAATTACAGTAGTGGTCAAAATTATACGACACCCCTGATTCTGTTTCTTTTTAATTAAAAATTTTAACTTTGACAAGACCGCGCACGTCGAAACCATTAAATTATATTTGTTCAAAGGTTTTTTTTACTAATATTACCCAAATACTTCGAGGAACAATATTTAATTCGCCTTAAAATTGTTTTCTTCTCACTTTTTACTTCAATTTAATTTAAAAAGTTGTTTTTTGAAAAAAAGCAAATTTTAGTCTTCTTCATAGTTTACATGTGTTCAGAAAAATTATTATGAAAATTTAACTATACAGTTTTTATTTTTCCGTATTATACGCATAATTAAGTATAACGAGAAAAATTTTTAAGATCTTAAATCAAAAATTGTTCAAACCACAGGCAAATAATGAGAATTTTTATGTACAACAAATTTAGCTATTTTTGGTTTTTTTTTAGTTATTCTGTTGTAAAATGAGTTTATTTCTTCAAAATATTAGGTAAAAATCACATGGAAACGCATATTTTATGTCATTTTAACAAATTTATTAAGAAACTTACAAAATAAAATAAAAATATTATATTTTTTACCTTATTTACAACATTGATACCTTTTTGAAATCAAAACGTGTCTTTTAAAATTCAGTAAATCAAAACAACATATTTTTTGTTATAATTATCATTAAATAATTAGAAGTTTTTATTTAACAGTTCAATAATTTGATAATTACGTGTATCCAAATACAAAACAACATAATAACATTTATTTAGTATTCAGTGGCCCCTCCTTTAGCTTCATAGCAGGCTTTTATTCTTTTTACCATAGATTCTGCAAGTTTCATACAATAAGTTTTACTTCAATTTTGCCAAGCAAGAGCTATTTCTTTTTTTAACTCATTTAAATTGCACACATGTTTGTCTTTAATTCATTCTCTCGATTTGGTCCCAAGCATTTTCTATGATGTTTAGGTCTGGGGATCGAGCAGGCCAACTCAAAGTAGGAATCTGATTGTCACTCATCCATTTTAAAGTTTTTTTGGATGTGTGAGATGGAGCGTTATCTTGCTGATAATACCAAATTTTACGTCTTCCAAAGACTTTTTTTCGAAGGAAACATATAATTCTCCATGATACTAATGTATTTGTCGCTATTTACTGTACCTTCTACAAAATGCAGTTCTCCTGTTCCTTTTCCTGATAAGCATCCCCAAACCATTACAGAACCTCCGCCTTTCTGCACTTTTGCGGCAAGACAATCGCTGTTGTATTTTTCACTATTTGTGCGTCTCACTCGTTGTGGTCGATTAGAGAAGAGTTGGAGAGAAGATTCATCACTGAAAAGTACCAAATTCCACTTTTCAACATTCCATGAAAGTTTACTTTTGCACCAGTCAAACCGAGCTTTCCGATTTTTGGCCGTCAGTAGAAGCTTGCTAGTCGCAACGGCAGACTTAAAGTTATTTTCAAGTAAACGCCTGTTAACTGTTTCTCGAGAAATTTGTACTTTTAATTCTTGATTAAGTTGAATTTTTATTCTGTTCGCAGTCACTGAACGGTCTTTTTTTGCTTTCTGAATAATTATTCTATCTGTCCGAGTGCTTGTTACTCGCAGTCTACCAGCTCCACTTTTAGTTTTCACCGTATTTCTGTTTTGATACGCAGAAATTGTATTTCTAACACAACATCTAGTCACGTTTAATATTCTTGATATCTGTGATAAATTTTTTTTTGCTTTAAATAAGCCAATTATTTGCCATTTGACAGATTCTGGTACTGATTTTCTGCCCATAATTGCTTATGCAAATGCATACTATTGTAAAAAACAGTTTACTCAAATAATTAACATCGAAAAAGATTTAATACTCATTACTTACAAGTAGGTAGCGCTGTGATCGCATTTTTTTGAATTTCGAATTGCTTCACATTTGACTGATGTAAACAATGCAGAGTATCCCAGTTTGTGTTCGCTTTTTATTCAATAAAATGAATGAGTATAAATGAATAGTCATATTACATAACATGAAATTAATTTAAATTTACTATTAAAAGAAAAGGTTTTAAAAAAGGTATCAATGTTGTAAATAAGTTAAAAAATATAATATTTTTATTTTTTTTGTAAGTTTCTTAATAAATTTGTTAAAATGACATAAAATATGCGTTTCCATGTGATTTTTACCTAATATTTTGAAGAAATAAACTCATTTTACAACAGAATAACTAAAAAAAAACCAAAAATAGCTAAATTTGTTGTACATAAAAATTCTCATTATTTGCCTGTGGTTTGAACAATTTTTGATTTAAGATCTTAAAAATTTTTCTCGTTATACTAAATTATGCGTGTAATACGGAAAAATAAAAACTGTATAGTTAAATTTTCATAATAATTTTTCTGAACACATATAAACTATGAAGAAGACTAAAATTTGCTTTTTTTCGAAAAACAACTTTTTAAATTAAATTGAAGTAAAAAGTGAGAAGAAAACAATTTTAAGGCGAAGTAAAAATTGTTCCTCGAAGTATTTGGGTAATATTAGTAAAAAAAAACCTTTGAACAAATATAATTTAATACGACGTGCGTGGTCTTGTCAAAGTTAAAATTTTTAATTAAAAAGAAACAGAATCAGGGGGTGTCGTATAATTTTGACCACTACTGTATATCATGTTCCATGACAACATAATCAACTGCATATTAAAACATTACGTGAAGAAAAGATGTTCAAAAAATATAAATTTCTTGCCAATTCTATGAACGAGATCAGCAAAGCTTTTAAAGAATATAGGGAATACCAGCGGAGGACTATGTACGAGTTTGAATATAACCTTAAAACTGATTATTGGCACCAAAAAAAGGGTAGAGCATAATTTTACACAAGCTTCAAAAGTGTTGGATATAAAAAATAATGATTATCCAGAAATAAAATACTAATTTTTAATAGATCAACTATACAGTGCAATACAAACGGATGCACCTAAATTACACCTGCCTCCAGTACCAACTTTATCTATCGAACATGAAAAATACTGGGACAAGGAAATAGAAAAACAAAAATTAATTCCTCAAACATATCTATAACACAAAAAAACTAAGAAGTTCCTGAAACAGATGACATCATGACTGAAGACAAACCATCAGATAAGTTAGTATCAGATGAAATGGTAGCAGATAAGAATTACCAGACGAACCATCATCAGACGAGCTGCTACCACAAGGAACAATACCCGTCTGGGCAAAATCAAATTGGATTGTAGAACCGTTAATTATCGAGGAAGATGCATTGGCGGACACTGACTCAGAAATAGAAGAAGAAGAAAAAATAAGTTTTTTGCCAAAATTCATGAGGAATTTTGTTAAAAAAATCAGGAGATTCTTCAGAAGAAATAAAAGAAGGTGCAGGGAGTGCCACCGTTGGAAAATTTATAAAGAAGTAAACCTATTAAAAACACATTTGAGCCAGTTTTAATAATATTCATGTTTTGTGTTAAAAATTTGTTGTCGTGAAAATATGGATTATAAAATACTAATAATAAATCAATTTGTATTCGAAATAAATAATTGGGTATGTATAGCAAAATATATATGTAACTTAAAGCAAAAAAAACATAAAATTAGTTTTAAATAATTGCAGTTGTTATTTTTGGTTTAGAATTGAATAATATTAAATTGATAAAATGTTTTTAAGGGGTAAGGGGACACTCTTGCCTAATTAATTATTATTCATTTGCCATAATTTAACTTATTAATCTAATATTTGAAGCATATTGTTCCGAATATGTCGCTGCAATAGCATAAAAGAATAAATACAGAAACATAAAATATTTAGTTTAAAAAAAAATGATAATATATTAAAAAATTTTCAGTTTTCTGTATTTACGCTAATGGGA
The DNA here is from genome assembly GCA_038277355.1 of Encarsia formosa. Taxonomy (NCBI): domain Eukaryota; kingdom Metazoa; phylum Arthropoda; class Insecta; order Hymenoptera; family Aphelinidae; genus Encarsia; species Encarsia formosa. The sequence continues at coordinate 48,850,107 of CM076187.1, forward strand.
AATGTTATGAAACAGTTGACCGTTCCAACAAAAGAGTGTATTAAAATATTTTTTTTCCTTTGAAGCAGCGGCATGTAGTTAAATACGTTAAGGGCGCACGCCCTTCGAGTAAAGCTAGTGTGATAATAAAGCAGCCAATATAGGAATAGTCTAGGAAGCAGAAAGTCACCAGTGGGCTTTCTGATTTCTCTTTCAGACCATGCCATATAATCTTACTGTATGACCAGTTAATAATTTATGTATGACTAATATATAAACTGCACGACATATCCTGATGCCTAAACAAATTCAGGTAAAAAAAAAACACATATCCAAACAATAAAATATATTCTATACAATTTTCATGTACTAACAAATTTATGTCATTAAATATATATATCATATGGGCAGCAAATTAAGTAAGATTAACTCAACTATTAGTATTATATTCCGTATGAGTTGAGATATTTATGCATATTGTAAAATGTAATGTCGTGAACTCGTAATTATAAATATGAACAAAAAAAAAAGAGCAAATTAATAGCAAACAAACCAACAACAACAAAAAAAACATCAACGAATGACTAAAAATTATGTATTACAAAATATTACGTCCAACCTAATTCAAACCTCTCCTTTAAAAATCAGACTGAACTTAATTCTTAAACGCGACATCTTTTCTCGGTTTCTCAATCAACCGTCACACCGTATTCTTGTTCTCTACGGATTTGAAAGAATCATTGAACCAAGTTTGTTAATTGGATAATATGTTCTAAATGCGTGATTAAAATTTTTTTTACGCAACCAAAATAAAGTTACTATTGCTTGAATTACTTTAACGTGTATCGCGGGAGCGATAACATCTCCATGGGGGATGGTGTCACGTCGTGACGTGGCATCAGTCTTTCCATCGGGTCATACATGCGCCAGATCTTACATGAAAAAAGTCACGTAGGTCTATCGATTTATGAAAATTAAATAGGTGGTCTCCCGAAAAGCTATGCATTTGCAAAGAAGGGAGTGACCACCCTCCACAGGCATTTCTTTATTGCAAAAATTCAAATTATGATGTCCGCAGTATCCATCCTTCGGGTATATAAAAGAGGATCTGAGTGCGGTCGGGTGGAGTTGATCCCTGACAGTCCAGGAGGGATTACTGGAGCTAAGAAGAGTGCAGTTTGCGTCGTCGCAGGAACTTAAGATATCATCGTGGCGATCGTGCACCGACCATCCATTGGGCTCCCGTCCCTCGCGTATTAATCCATTCAAGTTCAGTCTGTTTCTTCCTTGAGTCCACCATCGGTCTTTTAATTGTATTTAACAGTTCAGTCAGTAAAGTAAAGTTCGCTCTAAAAACTACTCTTCTGATTTCAATACCTTCACCCAAGTTCCAGAGGCAACTAAGGTAATATCCTGATCTTATCTTTCCTTTAGTTTTCAAGACACGGAGAATTCACCAAGTCTCTAGACAGTTGGAGCAAGCCAAAACCTAAAGATACGGTCGAGAACCAGGGCCTCTCTTCCAATGCTCATACAGTGTTGTTTATTATACATTTCTATTATGTTCTTTATTTTATTTTACTCGTTCCTGGTAGAACGTGACAACATATTTCTTTTTTGATTTGATATTTTTTCGCTTGATATTATGTCGTTTGATATTTTGTCGCTTGATGTTTTGTCGCTGACGTTTTTTCGCCTTGATGTTCTGTCGCGGAATCGAGGGGAATGAACCCGGGCATGGTGATAGTACCCTCTTTTCACATAGAGTCTCTGAGACGCTTCTTTAAAATAATTTTTTTTATCAAAGCCAGCGGTAGCTGGCTTGGGAGAGTTTTTCGCGCCAAAATAATAGCCAGATGCCGTGCTTTATTTACAGCTGCTGGAGCTACCTTAACCCTACAAACCATAATTTATTTATTATTTAAAAATGAAAATAAGTTACCTGCGTCATTAAACCTCTAGAGTACGCCTATTTTTCACAATCGAAAAGATGTGGATTGTTTTCGCATCATATATTTTTTTAATTTCCTTATTTATTAACTCGCGTTTTTGAATTCGGCCTTTTTTTCGGACTTTCCACAGTGTTCGAAAAACATTCAAACGCCGATCGACATTCGGCACTTCACAGAATTTTCACCAGATGGCGCAGTATTGGTTTTTATTAAAAAAATAAATTTATATTTGTTTCCTTAAGGTAGTAGTTCCGCGATATATAGCACATACATGGGAAAACACATGCAAAATGCAAACAACTCAAACACTATCTGAATTTTTAATATGTTGTAAATAAACATCTGATCTTTCAAAATATCACTTAAAAAATACAGGTATCCATGCTTTTTTTCGAGATAGTTGAGTTCAAAAAATTTTAAATTTTACAGGTTAGGTATTACTATATATTGTGATTTGGTGAATTTCTAACTCAATTATCTCGGAAAAAAGCTTGGATACCTGCATTTTTTAAGTGATATTTAGAAAGATCAAGTGTTTTTTTACAACATATTTTACTTTTAGAATTAGATTGAGTTGTGCACTGAGGCGGAACTACTATCTTAATTTCTTTCTAAAAATAAACTTAAAAATATATTCGATTTGATTGAAACATTTCTTTCTAATATTTTATGGATTGAAATAGATTTAATGATGAAAAAAAATTGATTATATAACCTATCAATAGATTGATAAAACTTTAAAAGCTAAGTTGATCCATCGTTTTAAAAATTTTTTTACTGCTAGCTGGCTTGGCTTGACCTTAAATTGAGCCTACTTCCCTATTTCATTAGAACCTAAATTGATTTTTAGTACCTCATAAAAAAGCATAAAAAGTTCAACGTAGGAACAATGGCAAAATTTTGCAAATTTTAACACTTATTTTTAAATTTGAATTAGTTTGAAAGAAAATTGATATCAATATTTTATGACAAAAAGTTAAATAAAAAATTTTTGTATCTTATTTTAAATTTTTATTTTACCTCAGTTAGTAAAATTGAAGGAGAGACAAAAAATACGTATTAATAAAACATTATACTAAACAAAAAATAGTGATATCCCCAAAAAAACCTCAAAGAGGTAAACAAACTTAGGGAGAGTTTTAGCACCAAAACATTAATTAAAGGATTTTTAACAAAAATTCGTGATATCAAACTATATGAATATTTTGATTTTAAAAATATGACATTTATCTGTTAATTTAACTAAACTCTACCAAACTCTACATGAAGATATTTTTTTGACTGTAACATTGGTAGAGTTAAGTTAAATTAACAGATAAATGTCGTAATTTTAAAATCAAAATATTCATATAGTTTGATATCACGAATTTTTCTTAAAAATCCTTTAATTAATGTTTTGGTGCTAAAACTTTCCCTAAGTTTGTTTACCTCTTTGAGGTTTTTTTGGGGATTTAAATAAGAAGAAATTAAAAACTATAATTTTTATTAATTAAAGAGTGTTTGAAATAAAATTTAAATAAAACATTTTATTATAAGCAAGGTGGGCTGGGTGGGCAGAGTGGGAGCAAAAATGGATCAGTCAAAAAAGGGCGGGGTGAACAAAGAAGAGAAGAAGGTGTAACATAGTACGTGGCGTGACACGCCACAGGGATTTTTGTAACGTGGGAATGGCATTAAGAGGGGAAGGGGAAAGGCAGAGAAGGCCTGGGGCAGTTTTCAGAGGGCAGCACGGCTGTCTTCTTCTCTCCTCGCGATCGGCCGTTGGCTCGATCGCGGGGACGGTCATTTGGACTTCACTTCAGTGGTAGCTACCGAACGCGACACACGTCGAGAGCGCGCGAATAGATTAAACAAAAAAAAGAAAAGAAAGGAGAAAAGAGAAAAGTGACCTGGAGGTGAACGTAATGGAATGCTTTAATAACACGTCAAAATCATCGTCTACACGGAGTCCTGCCGCAGCGTCATCTGAGAACGAGTCCCTGTCAAGCACGAGCCACTCGTTTGCCACTGGAGGATCAATCTTCGATATTGGGTTACGGAGCAGCTGAGCGAACCGGAGGTGCGTACCGCCCGGCGTTATTGCGTTAATTTTAAGTAATTCCTTGCAACCAACTAGTTCAGGATAAACTTTGATAATAAACGACAAGCTGTTTTATTATATGTGCATTTCCGACGCTTTGTTTTTTTTCCCTGTAGTTTCTTTCCCGCCTCTCTTTGACTTTACGCGATTTAGGTGACGGCGACGACGAGCAGTAGCAGCAGCTGATCAGCGAGACACCGAGCGGAGGCAACTACCCACACCCTTCCGACGAGCTAGCGGGGCCTTGGCGCCCGAGAACAAATTTAGGCCTCGAGTTAACCCTAAAAAATGCTTTTAGAAATCCTCTTAGCCCAGGGTCAAACTCATCAAAAGTAAACTTAAGAATATTTTTCCTTGAAAGTAAATGAAAAAACAAAGAGAATGCAAGGTTGCTGAATACTGTAAATGCAATAGGCTTTGAAGAGGAATTTTTGAAAAATTGGCTAAGAAACTGAAAAAGTGCTAAATATGCCATATTAACTATATGGCAAATCGATGTCAAGGGCACATTGGACGGAATTATTGATAGATTTCTTCATTTTTTGATATTAGAAAACGATCCCCAAAGTTTCGTTAGGATCGGTGACCCGCAGGGTGTAGCCTCTCCTTGTTAGAGCAAGCGGAAAGATAAATAGAGCATTAGCTTCTACAATTGCCTATTGGATATCAAATACATGGTAAGAAATCCCTATAGATATAGAAATCAATTTAAAAAAATGTTGTATAACTAATAATTTAGATGGATCAGAAGATAATTTTCTGTGGAAAAAAGAAAATTTAGGCAATTAGAACTCATCCTCACAGGAAAAAGATTCAGAAGAAGATTGAGATAAAGAGTAGTTGTTAAAACTTTTTAAATGTAATATATTTTGTCAACAGTTATTTTTAATTAAAATTTATTTTTATTCAAACTTCATGTCAGTTACTGAAAATTTTTAAAATGGGTGCCTGAAAAGTAGGGCGCGGCTTCGATTCGAATAAATACTGTATTTTTGAATGCAAATTTTCTGGCTTAAATAAACTTTTTATAAAACGTATGAGTTTTTGAGAAAAAAAATTCATCAAACACTAAAATCTTAGGCTTTACACAAATGCGAGAGTGGAGAGCTCCGTGACGTCCTCTGTCTTACTCGCATAAGTATATGGTTCTCCTTCGCACTGTACCTACTTCCTTAAAAGCTTTGAATACAATTTTTCCACCAAACCGATATCTCTAGCTTATTTAAACTGCGAGTTAGAACTAAAAAATAGACATTAAAGTAGGTCTTTTTCGATCTTCAAAAAAATTAAGAGAGAGACTTCTAGTTGGACGCAAAAGTTTTATTTTTAAATGTACTTTCAGAAATACACGGCAAAAAGATTTTCCATTCATGTTGTGATAGCAAAAGTTTGAAATCCATTGGAATGACCCATAATGCTTATTGAAAATGTTTAAAAAAATTCAAACCATGTTAAATTTTACCTTTTGATGAGTAAAAAAAAAAAAAAACTGTAACCTTCTAATGCAAGTATCCTACAAACTTAAATCATGAATAACTGAATAAAATGTGTTAAGTTTTTAAAAATTACTAAAACAAAAGTAAATAACATGATGAAGTAAAAAGACAACGTAACAAAGTCAGAAGATTCTGTCAATTAATGGTTTAGAAACTACTATTTCTCTACTTGTTAAGTGACAAAGTCAATTAAAAAGAATGGATCTGATTTATTTTTGAGTAGTTTGTAGCATAAGTAATTAAAAAGTTTTTACTAACAAAATTATGTAAATTGATCAAACTTTTTGATAAACTTTATGTTGTTTGACACTAGATATAATTTGTATATGCTGACTTTGACTTGATAATACAGAGAAGGAAAAGAAACGATAAGATGAATGGCTTCTCGCTGGCCATAAAAGTCTTATTTTCAATATGCTTTCAGCAAAAAATATTGCAAAAAGATCTGCAGACCAAGCTGAGATAGCAAAAGTTCGAAAATCGTTTGAATAATCCAAACTTAACCATCATACTTTTGAAATCAAAAATAATATGGAATTTCACTTTAGACAATCAAAGTTGATTTTCGGTGCATATAAGTCGAACTTAATAATTAATCTTTTACTTTATTGCATCATGAATGATTTTAATTGATAAGGATAACTTCAGAAATCTGATATTTTTAAGTGTTCACACTGAATGTATCCACATCTGTTTCATCTAAAATTTCCATTTTGACATCTAATTGAGTATAGCCATTGTTCATACTATGTTTAAACGACCTAATCTGAAATCAAAAGCAGTTTTAAATCATACTTTATTAACAATTTAATAAATAAATTAAGAAAAATTGAATAAGTATCCACCAGTGATTGCATTCTCGGAGTAAAGGCAAGGGAGACGGACAGTTGGTGTTAAACTTAAATTTTTTTTCTAGTTTTCATGCTCCCAAGGTAAAAATTAGCTTTATGATGATTTTCTCACAGATGCTTGTGGTGAAAAAAATTTATCGGATATTTCCTCGGATCGGATACTATTGGATAACGAATACTCGGATCCCCAAGTTTTTTCTCAAATTTTGAAATATTATTTGGCTTTACCTGGGTTTTTAATTTAATCGCCTCTTGCGTCTTAATGGGAGACTTAGATTCTCTGATTCGCGATGAACAGAGGTTTTATTCACTGTTTGGAAGTAAAAAGCGCCATCTGCGTACGAAATAAGTGAAGAACTTTTCGTAGGTAAACAGAAGAGTCTGTGATAGATAGAACCATAGAAGTCGGTTATATCATTAAAAATAAAAAAATAAAAAAGACAGATGAAAAAGTACTTTAATTAATGATTATTGTGAATAAAGCTGAGACTAGTTTCAACTAAAAAAATTACAACTTATTATTAAAATTTAAAAATTCATAATATAAAACATTTGTAAACTTTCAAAGTTGCGTTACCGATATAACAATGTTTATTATGATAAATTTCAATGAAGTTGATTCAAAAATTGTAAAATACAAGATGTTTTTCTTAATTCATAATGTAGAAACAGTTTAAAAATATTGTTTAATCTAAGCAAAATGTTCTTCACTTAGTTCACTTTTTCGCCACCATGACTTACACGATCGAATGCGTTATCCCCTCCCTTAACATGAAAATAGCGAATTGCTTGTAACAAGGGTGCCTGTATGGATCTTACAGAAAAATTAGCTTTATTATAATAAAAATTACATCTTGAAATTTTTCAAATTGCTCCATAGTCAATTTTTTTTATTTTCAATGCTCTTAAGGTAAAATTAACTTTATCGTAATAAAAAATTAAAACCTAATTTTTTTTTCAAACTTTTTCAAGGTAATTTTAAGGTTGCTAAATGAGTGTAGAGGCACTCCTTTCAAAAAAAAAAAAAAAAAATTCTCTAAGTTTATTCAGCTAGTCTGGCTACATATACTAAAAAAAAATTTTTGTTTCGATATTAATACAGAAAAATTTGTCTTTGTTGGTTTATTTATTTTCAGTAGAGGCGCAAACACCGCTGAAGGACGCAAAGACGCATTGACGTTTGACGCTCTAACAGGCGTTTCTGTACATACTGAGTGTATAGGCGTTAGACATCGCCGAGCGCCGAGTATTAAACCACAAAATCAAACGTTTGATCCTTCGTTTCGTTTATATTGAATGAATATGGGTTGTTTAATTGATGCTGACTAAATCGACTGCTCGACTGTTATTTCAACGTCTCTCGAGCCTCTGGATTGCCATGCAGAAGTTATAGTATGTTAAGTGCCCACGAGGACACTTAACGTTTGCCTATCTTGTATTCACATCTCAGTAGCCCGGATGAGAAAAAACCGGAGGATCGCGGTTCCCACACGTAAGGGGACGTTCAAATATTACGTTAAGCTTGGGGATGGATACACCTTTCATAAAAACGTTACGCTGGTGTTATGTTAAAATTAGGGGGTGGATGGACTTTAGGATAAAACGTTACGTAACACATCAATTATAGTATTGTATGTAAAAACCTTTCGTTTTCATTTCAATTTTTTATGTTTTGTTTTATATTTTTCGCGGGTTTTTAGAATTTGATGAAGTGGAGCGCTGCCTACGGCGGAAACTGGAACTTTGTTTTGGTTCTTTAATGTTTTATGCGAAAGCAGCAAACTATTTTGTTTCTCGTCCGTCGATAGTGTTTATCTGCATCAGGTAATGCCTGATTTTTTTTAAATATTATTGTATTCCATATATAAGAATTCAAACTTAAAACAAAAATATGCATTCAAACGTTATGATTTAAAATAATTGAATTATAGTTTTTTCGTTTAATTTTCGGTGGAGATCGGGCGATATCTTTGGAATAATTATCGAATAATTTGTATGAAAAGTTAAGAGTTGTTTATTTTGGTTCGAATCCAGAAGTCGATGTGCATAAAAACCGAGAGAATCTGAGTGTTGTTTGGACAAATGCTAAAAAAAATTTTAAGTCACCTTTAGAACATAAAAATTACGTGACGAATTAATTGACGGAATAAAAAGAAATAATATGAAAAAAATCTGATAAAATCAAATCTTTCTTTAGAGGTAAGCATTTTTTTAATTTCATTTCCTAACCTTAATTTACACAATAATATTTTTGTTTTGCGTGTACTTTTACTATTATTTCGCTGGGTTGATGTAATATAATGAGTATTTTTTTAAATATTTAATTATTTTTCATTTTTTTTCAAAAAATAAGCAGTGATAAGTTTTATTCAACTAAAATAAAATTTGCTTTCAAAATTGTAACAAATAACGAAAAGTTGGTGACACTCACTAATAAAAGCAACAAAAATCGAGACCAAAGTATAATTAATACTAATAAAAATGACGAGCAGCCCACTTCGGTCAATTTAAAATGAAAAATTGTTGAAGTTAATAATAACGCAGAAGATATGACGTCGATTTTTAATCTGCATGTATAAATTTTTGAAATGTGCATAGTTGATAATCATAGGGTATAGCCGAGTAAGATAGTCGACAGAAGATGTTAACAGTTATGTCAACCATGTCCTTTCTGATACAAGAAAATGTATCATCAACGTACCCAAAATAAATTTATTTAATAAATTTAGTTAATTATTCAATTGGCCTTGCCCCAAAGATCCTTTAAAAATTCAAAGAAAACTATAATATATATAAATTATAAATTTTAATTTATTATTATTGGTCGTGGTAATTTTATTTGGTCTAATTATTTGTTACGATACGCTTATTGAATTCGATTTCATGCTGTTCCCCTTCGCTCGTTACATAAGCCTCGGCTCCTCTCCTCCAAGCAGCCTCATCACTATTCTGTTTTCAGGATAGAGCTGACCATGCTTTTTTTGTTCATGTTGAAACCCGTGAATCGGTTAGAGCATACATCGTCAAATATATGCATGTGCATCCATTCCATGCTGGATTTTATGTACATCTTAGCCTATTTATATGACTTATTTTATCTCGATAAAACATGTCACATAACACCATTATTATTCAAAAAGTGAGAAAAAGAAAAATGTGACTCTACCAAAGGGTATAGCCAGGTAAGATAGTCGAATCGGCCCCCACGGCAAACCCTTACAATATATATATATTAATTATACAGGGTGTATTTCAACTACCGCATGAGAGGTATACCACGGGAAAGAGCAGAAAAACTTGAACTAGGATTAACTAAAAATATTTGTCTGAGATAATTAATTAGCCAGTAATTAAAAAATTAAGTGAACCAATCAGAACAAATCAGAGGCAAATGAGGGCGGGTACTACTTCTTATGAACGTACGATTCATAGTTATGGAGGTGGGGGCAGGGTAAGGTGAGAAAATAAGTCCAAACATGTGTTAAACATGTGTTTTTGACCAAAACAAAAATTTTTCGAAACATCAGTAATCATTTAATTTTTATTATAAATTTTATTCTCCATGTCAGTGCAATTCATGCAAACTTTGAATCGCAATTCTGGCATGAAAATTGACCAAGCTATGATATCAAACTGATCAAACTGATTCTATTAATGCTACCTCAGTCAATTTTTATGTTATGACTGCGCTTCAAATTTCTTTGGAATTGTAATATTGCGAGGAGTACGATTAGCTTGATAAAAGTTCAAGTTTCTTGATAGTAAAAAAATCGATTTTTTGTACTCAAAATTCTTAAAACAATGGGACCCCCCTTTGAGAACTTCACTTCGGCAAAAATACAAGTGAAGTACATTTTTTTTTTTAGTTTAGAAATTTCCTTATGCATGGAATTAGAGATTTATTTCTAAATCAAGTTTGGCATTTTCACAATTTCGCCACAAACCGCATATCTCTAGCCCTAATAGGTTCTGAGATATGAATTAAAGTTGAAAAATCACTATTTTAGACCCTAGGGTCCCTAGATTGGGAATAGGGAGATGCGGTTTGCGCCAAAGACTTTCTTTTTTTATGCCCTTTCGAATGACGTATGTATATATATATATATATATATATAGTTTAGAAATTTCCTTATGCATGGAATTAGAGATTTATTTCTAAATCAAGTTTGGCATTTTCACAATTTCGCCACAAACCGCATATCTCTAGCCCTAATAGGTTCTGAGATATGAATTAAAGTTGAAAAATCACTATTTTAGACCCTAGGGTCCCTAGATTGGGAATAGGGAGATGCGGTTTGCGCCAAAGACTTTCTTTTTTTATGCCCTTTCGAATGACGTGTGTGTATATATATATATATATATATATATATTAAGGATTTGCCGTGGGGGCCGATTCGGCTATCTTACCCGGTTATACCCTTTATAAAAATATAATACTATTTGTAGATCAAAGCAATTGCCAAATTGAAAATCCTGCCGACACACAAAGAATATATGAAAAACCTAAACAAGAATCTCTTTCCAATAATACTTATCTCTCCACTTCATAAAATAGCACATTCAATTCGAGTGGCTAAAGATGCTGGATTGACTCTGTCTGGTTCATCCGGAAATCTTGCTTTAATCAACAAACAAATACAAAAAAAAAAAAGAAAAGAAATTTCAGAATTTAAAAAAAATGATAAAAATCAAAATAAGTTCGAAGATAATCAGAAGAATAAATTAAAACCGTGACTGATAATTTGGGTATATAGATCCTACGGAAAATACTGCAGAAGCTCCAAAAATACCTTCACAAGAATGGTACGCAAAATACGTCCGTAAAAGTCAATATTGTTTATAAACAGGTAATAATCAATTTTGATCAAATCGTAAAAATCTATGCAATATAAGCTAAAATCTAAGTTGGTCTTTCAGTCAAAGAATAATTTTATTTTTTCAGGTATCAAAACGTGTTGATCGATCCTGCTGTACGGCTTACCGGAGTTCTTTAAATAAAGTTCTCAGATCTACATTTTTACCTCCTCTATATCCAATAATACATCAAGAAAACGGACTATATTATCAGATCCGTTGTCCAGTTCTCATAAAATAAAAAGCTTCATTATTGGAACGTTTATCTATTGACGTAAAACCAAATACTGAAATATTTTTAAAAATTCTGTTTGATATGTATTGCCCGTCTTTGAAAAAAACTTTAAAAAATCGTATATGTAGCACTTGTAGTTTATATTTTGCTATCAAAAAGCAGAAGCAGCTCATGAAAAGGCACTGCATCCAAAAGAAAAACTCAGTTCAAAAACTTCTAATGAGACCGTATCTTTGGAAGATAATGAAGTTGCTGAAAAAGAATCTGATTTAGATAATAAGGAATGTGTTATTCCTGTCGTGAATATTTCAGAGTGGTTGAATAATCCGTGGACCAAAGAAGAATTGTAAAATGTTTTTTTTTTTTTCTTTAATTTATAAGCTTATTTTTTTGTTAATTTTTGTGCTAGTCAAAGTTCAATTTTAAATAAATATCGAGTACCAATGTTATTTATTATCATAAGATTAATCATTTTATTTAAATAATAAAAAAATTATTTTTTGAGTACACTTTGATTAATTACCTAAAAAAATTTTTCAATTTGTTACGTAACACCGTAGGAAATGGTTGGGAGATTTGATTTGTTTGTTACGGTGCGTTACGTAGGGGATGGGTAAATATTTTTTTAAAAAGCGTTATGTACAATATTTGAACGTCCCTTAAGTCGATGGAGAGGAGGAATGTAAGAATAAGTAACTTAACGTCCGAATCATACCTGGTTGCTTGGGTTATTTGGTTCTTTATTAACTTTCTTACGTATACAAAAGTTACACAAGATAGATTCACTTAACACTTAAAGTCTCTATGTAAGTACGAGTTTTTAATAAGTAAAAAAAATAATAAACAAATTAACCCCCAAGCTATACAACCCAATAACGCTGGGCGTCCGAGTTTTTTATAATTAAAAAAAATAATAAACAAATTATCCCCCAAGTTGAACAACCCAATAACGCTGGGCGTCCGAGTTTTTATAATTAAAAAAATTAATAAATAAATAAATTAATAAAATTAATAAAATATAATTAAAAAAATTAATAATTAAAAATTAATAATATAATTAAAATAATTAATAAATTAATAACATTATTCCCCCAGTAATACAACCCAATAACGCTGGGCGTCCTGGTTTTTTATGAATAAAAAAACTAATAAACAAATTATCCCCCAAGTTAAACAACCCAATATCGGTGGGCGTCTGAGTTTTTTATAAACAAAAAAATGAATAAACTAATTATCCCCCAAACTATACAACCCAATAACGCTGGGCATCCTCGTTTTTTTATCGATAAAAAAATTAATAAACAAATTATCCCCCAAGTTAAACAACTCAATATCGCTGGGCGTATGAGTTTTTGATAAACAAAAAAATTAATAAACAAATTAACCCCCAAACTATAAAACCCAATAAAGTTGGGCATCCTAGTTTTTTTATGGATAAATAAACTAATTATACGATTATCCCCCAACCTATACAACCCAATAACGCTGGGCGTCCGAATTTTTTACGAAAAAAAAAATTAACTAACTATTAACCCATAAGTTAAACAACCCAATAACGCTGGGCATCTTAGTTATTTTTACAATAAAAAAATCTAATAAACAAATTATATCCAAGCTATACAACCATAACGCTGGGCGTCTGTTTTTTTGTTGTTGTCAACGGTAATTTAATCCTGGATATATCAACTGCAGTTTTTCTGAATATCAAAGATAAGTGCCTCGTGATAGTCTATTAAATCATTTATTTGTTCATTAAAAGCCCCAAATTTTTCACTAGGTTTAACGATGAAGCCTGTTCATTTATTGAATTGTTAAATTAATTTTAAAAAGTCCCGTACTCCCAACGTTATTGGCTTGTAAAGCTTGAGGGATAATTTGTTTATTAGTATTTTTATTCATAAAATAACTAGGACGCCTAGCGTTATTGGATTGTATAGTTTAGGGGATGATTTGTTTATTAGTTTTGTTATCTAGATAAAAAAGTTAGGATGCCCAGCGTTATTGAGTTTTACAGATAAGGAGTAACTTGTTTAATGATTTTTTATTTACAAAAAACTCGGACGCCTAGCATTTTTGGGTTGTACAGCTTGGAGGATAATTTGTTTACTAATTTTTTTATTTATAAAAAATTAGGATGCCCAGCGTTATTTAGTTTTACTGCGAAGCGGTTTATTGTTTATTAATTTTTTTGCTTATAAAAAACTTGGATGCCCAGCGTTATTAGGTTGTATAGCTTGGGGAATAATTTGTTTATTAATTTTTTTAATTATAAAAAACTCGGACGCCCAGCGTTATTGGGTTGTACAGTTTAGGGGATAATTTGTTTATTAGTTTTTTTATTGATAGAAAAACCAGGACGCCCAGCGTTATTGGGTTGTAAAGCTTGGGGGATAATTTGTTTATAAATTTTTTTGCTTATAAAAAACTCGGATTCCTAGCGTTATTGGGTTGTATAGTTTGGGAGATAATTTTTTCATTGGTTTTTTTTTCTGATAAAAAAACCAGGACGCCCAGATAAGGTCAAAACTTAAAATCTGATAAAACAAAGTATCATTCTTTTTTTGAGGGTATAATTTTTATGAAAAAACCAATGGACCTATTGACTTGAAACTCTAGACCCTCCTTTCTAGTTATTTTAAATAAATTTAGAAATTTTTTTTACACTTCTAATCAATTACTAAAGCAGATAAGGTCAAAACTTAAAATCTGATAAAACCAAGTATCGTTGTTTTTTTGAGGGTATAATTTTTATGAAAAAACCAATGGACCTATTGAATTGAAACTCTGGACCCTGCTTTCTTGTTATTTTAAATAAATTTAGAAATTTTTATTTACACTTCTAATCAATTACTAAAGCAGATAAGGTCAAAACTTAAAATCTGATAAAACCAAGTATCGTTATTTTTTTGAGGGTATAATTTTTATGAAAAAACCAATGGACCTATTGACTTGAAACTCTGGACCCTGCTTTCTTGTTATTTTAAATAAATTTAGAAATTTTTTTATACTTATTGTGCCCTTAAGTACAGAATTATTTTATCTAAGCGTTGGTTTCCACAAATCTTCATCAAATTCAAAAAGCCACACTCAAATTTGAGAAAACAACAAAAATTTATATTCGCAAAATTTATTTAAAAACAGCCGTTATACATTTTCTACCTATGATTCATGAACACAAGAGAGTTCACCATAAAAATGAGTTTTTTTCTTTTTTAGATATCTGGTAGTTATGAATTTCCACTTTTTATTTAAAAGTAATGTTTGATTAAAAATCTTTTACTAAATAAAAGTGAGTGAACAATTTTAGTTTTGATAAACTGTAATAGTTGTTGAAATTTAGTTTGATTTCTCTTATTGCACCCCAAGTATTAAAGAGAACGCAGCAACAGTCAAATTGGATGGAGGAGTCAACAAAAACATATTTAAGATAAATTTATTTAAAAGCATTAGTTTATTTACATCTACTATAGTTATGAACACTAGATAGCTCACAAGAAAATGATTGATTTTTTTACTATTTTTATTTATACTTTTGTCATGAATTGACACTTTATATTAAAAAGTAGTTTTTGTTTTTAGTTTTCACTAATAATTGTTGCTTGATGCATATAAAATTATTGGTTATATTTGGCAGTACTGCATCCTTCGCTCACTAGCAGCAACTAGCAGACGACATACACTAGTACAATTTTGCTGAATAAGAAGAAAACCGATTTTCCAAGTTTCCTCAAGTTATTTGTTAACCGATTTTTATCAAATAAGGCTAAAAAAATAGCTAAAAATATTATCTAGCGCGCTACAGAGCGTTTTTTTACATTTTCTCTTTTATTTTTTTTCAAACTGCAATCGACAAATTTTATGAAAACGCGGTTACGTCTTCACCTTAACTGTTTGAGTATCCCCCAAGCTCTAAACCCCGAAAAACCTTGGGAGCCCGGATTGAATTATTCCAAAAATATGAGTGCATTTTAGTTAACCTAAGCATAAAATAAATAATTTTTTAACAATACCTAATAACGCTGCACTGGTGCCATAGAGCTTGAGGGATAGCTGATCAGTTTATTTATTGAACTCGACGCCCAGGGTTTTGGGGGTTTATAGCTTAAGGGATAGTTGATCAGTTTATTTATTGAACTCGATGTCCAGGCTTTTGGAAGCTTAGAGCTTGAGGGATAGCTGATCAGTTTATTTATTGAACTCAGGCTCCCAAGGGTTATGGGGGTCTAGAGCTTGAGGGATAGCTGCTTAGTTTATTTATTTAACTCGACGCTCAGGGTATTTGGGGGTTTACAGCTTGGGGGATAGACAATAAGTTTTTTTGTTGAACTCGGGCGCCCAGGGTTTTGAGGGTTTGGAGCTTGGGGGATAACTGATCAGTTTTTTTGTTGAAGTCGGGTACCCAGGGTTTCGGGGGTTTGGAGCTTGGGGGATAACTGATCAGTTTCTCCCCACGCCCCCCACAGACCCTTCAAAAAAGTGCTTAACTAACCGTAAAAGTGTACCAAAATATGCTTATTTCTGTGTTTCAATTTTTCCTATAATTGTCTAATCACGCCCCCCACCCCCTCGCCCCCACGCCCCCACATGCCCTTTTTTTACCCATGCCCCTCATTTTTGATATATGTTATCGCTTTTACCTCAACCTCCTATTTTTGATACATGTTATTACTTATGTAATTACAGAAATTCAAAAAGTAACTATTGAAATACTAAAAAAAACTTATATTTAATAAAATGAAAATAACAAAATAATAGCAGTAATCAAAATATATAAAACAGTTAAAAAAAATATTTTTATTTTTTTTTCAAGTCAGTAAAAATTCACTATTATTGCACAATACTTAAAAAGTGCATTCAATACGTCACTCCTGCAGTAGGCACAATGATACGTACAAAGGTATGAACTAATGTAAGTACACGGATACGCTCACGGGTTGATACAAGTTTAGGCAAGAGGGTAAGCACAGGAGTGGACATGAGACTAGGTACGGATTTGGTACAAGATCTTACATAGTAGTTTTTCTTCACTCCTGCAGTAGGCACAGTGATACGTACAAAGGTATGCACTAATGTAAGTACATGAATACGCACACGGGTTGATACAAGTTTAGGCAAGAGGATAAGCACAGGAGTGGACGCGAGAGTAGATACGGATTTGGTACAACAGAGGTAGAAATAGTACTTACAAGAATAGGCACAGCACTAGAAATAAGGCTAGGTACACGGATATACACAAGGGCGGGGAGGAGAGAAGGTACAAGGGTATGCGCAGGAGTAGACACAAAATTAAGCACGTTGGTAGGCTCAGGATTAGAACTTTAGGTAGAAAAAAGTTAAGAACATAGTAAGCATAGTAGTGCAAAAAAATATAAGAACAATAAAAAATGAATCAGTAGAAAATTAAGTAGAAAAAAGGGAAGTTATAAGGAAATAAACCAGTGCATCTATAGAAGGTTCAACAGTATGAACAAGTATAAGAACAATAGTTATACTACCAGAATTGATACATCTCTGTTCTCTCATTCTCCCATTCAAAGTTTTATAAAAATCGATGCATTAGTTTTAACGCCGACATCTTGACGAAATTCGCAAAAAATTGCTGAAAATCTGCCGAAAAGGGTTTTGTACTACTAGGCTAAGTACAAGGATATGAGTAATTGTATGCACGTGAGTAGGTACAATAGTAGTCATAGAGTTTTGAGGGTATGTACACGAGTTTAACAAACATAAAAACAAAGATATGCACAAGAGTAAATACAAGGATAACTACAAAAGCACAAAACAATAGTAGCTACGAGGGTAGCCACAATTGTAGACATAATGGTAAGCACTAGCATAAAAATCTGTGGGTGGGGGGGGGGGCGAGTGGAGCGAGCAGGGGGGTACCCGCCACCCTACCCTTCTCCCACGCTCTCCCCACGCCCCCCAAAAAAGTGCTAAACTCACCGTAAAAGTGTACCGAAATATGCTTATTTCTATGTGTTTTAATTTTTCCTATAATTTTCTTATGGGAAGTATTGAAATGCACGGAAAATAAAATCATTTGCATGGGATGTCGATCGCACAGGAAAATAAATACTTTTCAGCAACAGAGACAGAAAGTGCTGTAAAGTTAAAAGAAGTTTGGAAAATATCTTCAGTTTCATTTATTTATCGATAAGTAATGTGTACATAGAATATAATGTAAAAAATTTTGTATTTATACACATTGTAACAAAAACAAACAGGTTGTAGAAAATATTTTTTAAAAACGGTTAAAAACGTTATTTTCAAACTTTAAGACTGTTATAGTGCTCGAACTAGCAAATGCGGACTCTAGAAAACAACCCACAATGGTCTGTTGCTCAGCCGTTTGGCTTCTATAATCTGTTACTGCACTCGGCTTCACGCCGACAATCTTCCTGAAATAGGGAAAAAAGTTCGTCTACGGTAATAAATCTCTACACGATTTATCTCACCTTGGAGGGCGCGACTGCTCAATAATTTTGGCAGTGAGCGCGAGCTAGAGGATCAAGCGTAGGAATACAGGTTACTAAATAAAAATTTCTTAGGTTTTAGTTTAACAATTTAATAAAAGAAAACAACTCAAAATCATTAAAAAAATCAATACAAAATCAATAAGTAACGCGATGATAAAGATTAAATGTACCCTTGAACGGTTGTGATCTAAAATCAATAACAGAACAGAGTATTGGTTTTCTCCAGTTCGAGTTGCGCGCGCACATAAACACTCATCTGCTTTCGGCAACTTGCGCGCGCGAGAAAAACAAATATTATTACAATAACAGTGTACTAAGTACATTCACATGCATCCACACTAACTCGCACATATATAATAAACTTACGTAATCGCTAAGGTGCACCTCATACCAAGCCTAAATCAGGCTAAACAAAATGCCAGGCTGCGATGCCTACCAGCCCCAATAGCACGGAGAGACGGGAGCAGTGAGAATAACAGTGCCCTTTGCACGCTCAGCGACGGTGTGGCGTGCAGGCTGCGGGACTCTGCCTTGCAGGCTGATTTAGCCTGCAAAGCAGAGTCCACCGCGCGGCACCGCTCCGCCTGCCGCACCGCGGCTTTGACGCCGGCACGATGCTATCCACGACCAGCTTGAATAGAGCGAGAATTTTTTCATAATTAAACTAATGATCAATGCTAATTCTTAATATATAGTTTAAATAACTAACATTGAACAAATCATAATTATTATACAACTAAAATAAGAGTAAATATTACAATATACACTAAAAAAAATTATATATAACTATATCTTCTAAACTTGTATACAATTATCAAAAAAATCTAATTTTACATAATAAATGAATTAATATTTTTTGAAAATTCTCATATCGCAAACTGAAACTTTAGCAATAAATTCTTGAAAACACTTTTAAAAATTGCTTTTAATTTGAAGAAATTATTGATTACAAACTTCAATTTCAAAATAAAAATTTTTTAATAAAATGTGATGAGTTAACCATAACTAAAAGATACAATATTTAAGCCTTAAAAAATATGAAAGTGAGAAATTTATTGGTGAGAGTTTGTTTATATTGATTCAAGTTCTACCCTCAAAAAAATTAGACATTTAACTACGAAAAAATTACACATTCAGGATATTCGGATATCCGAATTTTACACTTGTTCGTGCACTTCGGACTAACAATAATTTATTGACATTAATATATGATAATAAGATAATTTTTCATTCAAATGCCATCATATAAATTATCTTTTCTCATGGTTAGTTAATAAGAACTAATTTTCGCCATTTTTTTATTTTTTGGCTGTATCGATACAGTACTAATTGTAAAATTCAACTAATATTCGATAATTTTTTAATTATTTGTTAAATTGTACAGTAACTGACTTCAATTTTGATTTATCTAAGTATATTTCGAGTTTGTAAGTATCTATTTTAGCTCTTTTTATTATAAATTTTCACGTTAATAATATACACGTGTACATTTCAACTGCCCGTGTAAAAAAAAACCTTATCCGGAAATCTGCTGATTTATAGTCACAAAGAAGGTACTGAGAAAAAAAAAATCAGATAAAAATCAAACTTAAAAATCTTGATGAGATGTTACCCAATAAATCAGATTAATATATTTTTCCCAAATTTTTAATTTATCCCTTTGCGTATAGACAGGTTAAGGTTTTTGTTCGCACGAACAATCTATTTATCCTTCGTTTACCGAAAGTTCAATATTTTAATATTATAACTGCATATTAAGAGTTAGAATTGATTACCTATTAGTTTAAATATAAAAAGATACTCGCTCTATTCAATTAGCTAATCATGATAGCGGGGCGAGCCGCGGCGGGCGGAGCGGTGCAGTGCGGTGGACTCTGCTTTGCAGGCTAAATCAGCCTGCAAGGCAGAGTCCCGCAGCCTGCACGCCACACCGTCCCCGAGTGTGCAAGGGGCACTGATATTCTCACTGCCTTCGTCTTTCCGTGAGCTACCACACCGAGTCGCCGTATAGCCGTCGAAAAGCGGTCCAGGCATTGACGTGAAATGACAACTTCACAAATAAACACCATGCTTTTCTACTACGACTCTACAACAACGCGCGACGCGAATGACAATTATTGCTTCGACTTCCGTAAACGAATGAGCTTCCTCAAGATCTGCTACAAATCGATTTCCAGATCTTCGCGTATTCGCCGGACGCCGGTCTAGTTCCCCGTCGTTTTCGGCTACCAAAAGCCGCGCCGGTTGACTCGTTTTGACAAAAAAATGCTTCCCGGATGATGACAATCGATGCCGCACTTTCAGTCTCTTACAACACTCCCTTCGATAGCGTGTTACCCTTTTTCACCACACGAAAATTACGGTAATCTGTTGAACCGAGACGAGTTAATTATCATGTACGTGTACGGTACTGACGGCCATGAAAATCATGAGTGCCTTTCCAATTCCCGCTCTCCCGCCTCGGAGGTCTGCTCCAATCTGACTTCTGCAGTCACGCGACTCGCACCAAATTCAAGATTGTAACCGATGATTTAATTGTTCACTGGACTGTCACAAGATTAAATCTGTCTAAAATCATCAGCTCGGTCGCCGACTCATCTCTAGTCGTTTTAATAACTCGAGCAATAGCTATAAAATATTATCTTAAAAAATAACTTTTTTTGTATTAGTTCTTGCACACTGAACGCAGAAAGTAAAACTTAACTTAAAAAAAAAAAAACTGCTTTGCACTATAAAGCTTCTTATACTTTTCCACGAAAATGACTTTTTTTTGATAACCATATTCTAAAAATACCTTTTACATTGTAACTGTCTTTTGGCCCGCTACTGCTACTCCAGAGGTTTTTCCCTTCAATTATAAGTAATCATGTACCCGGTGCACATCATGCCAATTTATAGCTTGAAGGAGCAGGCGCCCAAGCCGGGGCACAAGAACGAGAGAGACGTGCCCCGACGGAGCGAGAAACAAAGGGACTTGACGTGCGGGACAGCTGACTGGCTGCCGCACGTGGGTCCGTCAGTGTCGAGGGGCTATGCACTTCGGAATCACTAAAAGAATCACACATAAAAATCAATATAATTAATAAAATATCAATTTTATTTCGAGTAAAAATTTTCGAAAAATATTAAGTTTAACGAAATTTCAATTATAATCGATTCCATGGCTCTAAGCACTTCCAATTTGCCAAAAGAATCACGCAAGAATCGCAAAAGAATAAAAAAAAATAAAATGAATCATCGGTGATTCTGGAGTACACAGCCCCTTGGTCAGTGTCGCTTGAGCAACCGCTACGTTAAAACCTACATTTACGTCGTTCACGTTGGTCAGCACTGCCACAGCGACTTGTCGCGCTACTCAGTTCTTTCATTGTCGGTCATTGTTTATAATTATTAAGTCATGAGTGAGTGCAGCTCAGGATTTGTAAGTATCTTGGCTTCTCGTCGGGCCTAGGGCCTCGCTTACTCCTTCAGCCTGAGAGTTTGTAATCTTAATAAAGAATTATCGTTGCAAACAGGAACTTACTTGTTGTAATTTTGGGTTCCTCTGAGAACCCCCTACTTTTGCTTTAATAATAAACGAAACTTATTAGTCTGGACGCCATATTGGATCCGCCATTTTGAATTAAAAAAAAAAATTATGCAATTCTTCAAAAGGAGTTTAAACGCTACTGATCCATTGATTCTTATGAAAAAATATTGTTTATTTTTTTTTTTATTACACTTTTTAAACTCTGTAACAATTTTTTTCATCAAACATGGCGCCGGCACGGTCGTTTTTTTGAAAACTTCATCAAATGCCTCTCACCATTCGATTCTACATAAAATTATCTTTCATTTGAGCCCTTACACGTTTTAATCGGTGAACACCAATTTTGGACAGAGCCGTGTGCGTTTTGAGATGATATGGATCATTTACAGATTTGTCTCACTTAATTATTTATAATTTTTAGGGTTTTTTAGTTCTAAACCAGTCAAGAGATGATTCTAAAAAAGCTTTTTCGCAGAAACCCTCATAATATAAATCTCAGTCGAAAAGTGTTTAAAAAAGCAAATTTTTGACGCAAACCGCGGATGGTACGAAAAATTTTCTTATATATGTGTCAAATGAATACTTTTCACGTCCGCACAAGGTTCACCGATTTTTCTCAAAATTTTTTTTTGGTAAAAGTACTATTTAATAAAAACTTTTTCTGCAAACAAGACCTCTCAATCTCATTTCTGCTTGGCGGTAGATTTTTTCAGACTGAAAAAAGGGCCTAGTTTGAGGTATTTTAATGTATTTTTTGAAAAATTTTATTTTTTGATCAAGCTGAGATATAAACCTCTTATTTGCAGCAAAATTTTTTTTCAGAGCAAGTACTTTTGGAGAAAAATATTTAAACTTATCGTTTTAATTTTTTTCACAGTCCAATGATGAAGTTGCAAGAGTCGTTGATCAACCAACTCTGGCCATAAACATATCGTTTTAATTTTTTTCATACGCTTGCTATTTTTGCTTATTTCAGGGTATCCTTCGACGACCGTAGCTGTGACTAGATCCATTTTTTTGCACATGTAAAAATTATTAAATTTTTCACATTAAAAAACAAAAATTTTGCGACCTTACAGAAGTCTCTACGACTTTTCGTTTTTGAGATACAGCTGTTCAAGTACTAAGAAAAGAGCCAAAAACGCAACTCCCAGCGGTCGTTACATACTTGACACAATACACATATTTGTTGAAGGGCGCAACATTTCCCAGTGCCAAAACGGCCAGCGTTGATTTGTGATATCCGAGTCTTGTCATCCTACAACCTTACTAATAATGGTATGCTCCGGTACTATGACGTCATCGAACCGGATCAAGGTTGTATGCATTTGGAGTATAACTATATGTGTATATAATTTGAAATTTAAAAAAATTTAAGCGCTTTCAGTTCCTTCGTTTTTAATTTTTCAAAAAAAGAAAAATACGTGTTTTCTATTTTTTTATGCTCTAACCAACTGAGCAATAAAAAATTACAAAATTCAAAAAGTTGTCAACCCTATTTTGGGGTCTAAAGGGGATCCAATTTGGGGTATCAAAAAAGTAAGATATTTATCTGTGTTTTGACCGTGTTCTTAAGAATTTCAAATTTTCGAAGATTCAATTTAGGGGATCAAAATAAAAAACGGAAATATAATATAGGGAGATATATACATGTATATATGTTACGTGCAAAGTCCGAAATTGTGTAAAATCCGAAATGCACAGCATTTTTGTGCAAAGTCCGAACTTTCTGTGTAATTCGGACTTTACACAATCAAATATTGTGTGTTGTCCGAAATGCACAGAAAATCTGTGCAAAGTAAAAATTTTTTTTCACAAGCACAAAAATATATTATATCGTTTTAAAAAATTATATTTTTATTTTTAAAAAATTATCGTACAGAGAAGAACATAGTTTTCAAAAGTATATTTTTAGTTTTTTTAATTACAAAAATTAGAATTTATTAATTTATTCGTACAGGGCATAGAATCACGACATCGAGAATTACATAACACATTTTTTTTCTTACAAGCACATGCTCTAGTTAAACATTTAGTTTTATAACCACAACGTACAAAACCTTGTCCTCCTATAATTGAAACATCGGAGTTTGCTGCTCGAAGACTAATTTCTTTATTAGGAACTTGATTAATATTTAAAAAAGAAGTATTAGTACCAGCTAATTGATTACGGCTGTATGAATGTGAAAGAATTCCAGATCGTGTACCAATTTTATACAAATTTTCTGGAGTTACTTCAATAACAACTCCAACAATATTTTGAAAGCCAACTTTGCTACGATCAACATCAGGTACAGGTACAGTAACGCAAGACCCGATTTCTAATGGTGGAAACTTTGCATTGGATTTTTTCTTCATGCGTTTTGCTTGTTTTTTTTAATCCATCAAGAGCTTTATCTTGCTTCCTTTTAATACCTCGATGATTTTCTTGCAGGATGTTGATTGCTTGTTTGAAACTACTAATTTTTCATTTGAGCTTTTGACAGCGGGAGATGATGTTTCATTAGCGCTGTCCGTGTGTTTTTCAACAGAAACATCTCTGGATTTTTCACTAACATTTTTTTCATTTAAAAGTTCTGTTAAGTCCTCTTCAGTTTGTAATTTATCTATAACAGCATTAGGGAGAGCACTGGTAGTAATTCCTAATTTAGCTTTTCTTCCAAAAAGTGCCTCGTAAGGTGACTGATTGATACCAGAGTGAAGTCCATTATTTTTTTCGTATCTATTGATTCTTCTATAATCAAGTGCAGTTTTCTTTGACTTCACCTTTGCTTCGATGACTGATTTAATTAGATCTTCATATTCTTTTTCACCTGCAATCAATACTGAGTTGTGTTTAATTTCCATTGAATTTAAACGCAACTGAAAAGCTTCTCTATGTTTGTGAATTACATTTTCCTCCTCCACATTTGCACTTGAACATTGAATATCAGTCATTGTAATTTTAATAAACGATTAAATAATTATAAAATGTGAAATAAAATTTAAACTACCAAAAGTTTAAATTATATCAAATAAACCTCGAAATTTTCGTGACGAATAAAATAAACTTTTCAGTGACACAGAAGTTGTAATGAGTCAGTTGTGTATTATTAAAAATTGACCTTCCTGTAGATGATTGATTCTAAAGACCTTTCTGCAGATGCACGAACTGATAGAATAAGTCTGATTCAAAAGAGGAGGGGCGATACTCCTAAAACTCTCCATACCTGGAATCTAATTACCTTAACAGTCTACAGTAAAATTCCATTCTCATGGAAAGTTTTGACTTTATTGCAAAATACTTGACTAAATCATGTGCTTGTGAAAAAAATTTTTTACTTTGCACAGATTTTCTGTGCATTTCGGACAATACACAATATTTGATTGTGTAAAGTCCGAAATACACAGAAAGTTCGGACTTTGCACAAAAATGCTGTGCATTTCGGACTTTGCACAAAAATCTCTGTGCATTTCGGACTTTACACAATTTCGGACTTGGCACGTAACATATACAGGGTGAGTCATTTTAATCTATAGGCTCCAAAATCTCGAAACTGAAGCCCCGGACCAAAAAAATTTCGTGTAAAAGTTTTATGATTTGGAGGAGGAAAGAAAATGGTTACCTTGGATTTTGGCCCGGGGCCTTATTTTGGGCCCTAGGGACCCAAAGTCCGTTTTTTTAAATGGGAACCCCTATTTTTGACCCCGGATTCGGAACGAGCAGAAAATTTTACGATTTGTAAGTATTTTCCGAAAATTTTTTTGGGCAACCTGAGGCCCTGCAGGGGCTTATAAAGCTTTTATAAGGCCCATTTCTTTTTAACTCGAATTAACTCTGAAATAACGCATTTTTTGTATAGCACATGCATTAGAAAAGTTTTTTGGTTTAAAATTTCTAACAAAATGGGCCAAAAAATTGGGCCCGGGGCCTAATTTTGGGCGCTACGGACCCAAAGTCCGTTTTTTCAAATGAGAACCCCTATTTTTGACCCCGGATTCGGAAAGAGCAGAAAATTTTACGATTTTTAAGTATTTTTCGAAAAATTTTTTGGGCCCCCTGAGGCCCTGCAGGGGCTTGTAAAGCTTTTATAAGGCCCATTTCTTTTTAACTCGAATTAACTCTGAAACAACGCATTTTTTGTATAGCACATGCATTGGAAAAGTTTAAGGTCTTCTTTATTTATTTATTTATTTATTCATTTATTTATTTATTTATTTATTTATTTATTTATTCATAAAATTACTTGAATGTCCAGTGTATTGGGTCGTCAAATTTTTCCCTACATAGCTTTAGCGTTAGAAGTATCACTACGTGTTGTATACACCTCGCACGCATACCTAAGATACACAGTACGCTATGCGTTTCTAGCTTTTCGTTGGGTACGTCCTGCTTGTGTTCATGGTCTTTGCGTGATATAGCCTTAAAGCGCGAGAACCATTACCACGTGTTCGTGTTTAATTTCTTTATCGTAAGTGTTATCAGAGTTAAAAAGGAGTTTACTATTTTTTTTAAATGAGCTGTTGTTAACTATAATAATCAATTGAATTTAGAAATAAATCTGATCTTAACATTAAAACTGTCCAAAATAATTGAACAACTACAAATAATAAATTGCTATCCAACATCTTATTGTTTTTTATAAAGGTAACCTGATTGCGTTGTATTGTTGTTTCTTGAAATTTTTATTGTCAAATAAGACATTTGTTACATACATATTCTTATTCGCAGATTTTTTATGATTTTATCAATGTATTGGCCAATCACTCTAAAAATAAGTTTGATAAAGTTTTAGTTAAAAAACTGGTTAGTTTTAGTTTCACGTATGATTCGGTTTTGGCTATTTCTATACGTAACTCATCTTACTAAAACTCATCCATAAACAAGAAGTAGTGAAAATATTTTTTACGTTAAAATTCATTTCAACGAATTATTTCGTTTTATTAAAAACCTTGAAATGGCAGATTATACGCCCGACGAAATAGTTAATATGATCATGGTGCTTGGGGAATGCAGAGAGAATTTTGCTCAAGCTGCTGAGCTATATGCACAGCGATTTCCAGGTATAAGACATCCATCACAAGTTACGATTAGGGATATTACTGCAAGAGATCGGGCTGGGCATTTATGTCGGCAACGATGACATCGAGAATATGGCGCTGACGATGTTCGAGCTGAATTAATTTTAGCGATAAGGTATTTAAATCCTCACACGAGCAGCAGACAAATCGAAAGAGAACATGGTATACCCCAGAAGACAGTAATACGGATATTTAAAAAACTTAAATATCACCCATACCATATAAATTTGACTCAGGCGTTAACGCCTGCAGATTTTATAAGTCGAATAAATTTTTCAAATTGGGCTCTTCAAAAAATTCAACAAAATCCCAATTTTTTTCATCACGTGATGTTTTCTGATGAGACCACCTTTAAAAACAATGGACAGTTAAATCGTCACAATTGCCATTACTGGTCTACAACAAATCCTCATTGGACCAGAGCTGTGGATAATCAAGACCGATGGAGTGTTACTGTTTGGTGCGGCATCATTAATGGTTATTTAATAGGTCCTTACTGTTTCGATGGGACTGTAAATGGTAACAAGTATCTAGAGTTTCTCAGAGATCATCTTCCAAATTTATTTGAAAACGTTGATTTAGAAACCAGGCAAAGAATGTGGTTCCAACAAGATGGAGCACCTCCACACTATAGAGCGGAAGTACGAGCTTTTTTGAATGATCAGTATCCAAACAAATGGATTGGACGTGGTGGACCTGTTGCATGGCCACCACGCTCACCAGATTTGACTTCGTCGGACTTTTATCTGTGGGGTTTTTTGAAAAATATTGTCTACGCAACAGTTCCAACGACTCGGCAAGATATGATTAACCGTATCCAAAGAGCGTGTGATGGTATTCCACGTGAAGTACTACTAAAAACTATAGTTAACTTTCAAAAAAGAATAAATTTTTGTACCACAGCTAATGGAGGATACTTCGAGCCAAATCTGAATGGATGGTTAAAAAAAAATTAAGGCTGCCAAATTTACAAAGTCCTAAATACTCTGTATCACCAAAAAAAGTTAATGCTAAATATCTTTTTACAAATAACCAAAATAAAACATTTGTCGAAAAATACTTAAAAATCGTAAAATTTTCTGCTCTTTCCGAATCTGGGGTCAAAAATAGGGGTTCCAATTTTAAAAAACGGACTTTGGGTCCGTTGGGCCCAAAATAAGGCCCTGGGCCCAATTTTTTCTGGCCCATTTAGTTAGAAATTTCCAACCAAAAAACTTTTCCTATGCATGTGCTACACAAAAAATGCGTTATTTCAGAGTTAATTCTAGTTAAAAAGAAATGGGCCTTATAAAAGCTTTACAAGACCCTGCAGGGCCTCAGGGGGCCCAAAAAATTTTTCAAAAAATACTTAAAAATCGTAAAACTTTCTGCTCTTTCTGAATCGGGGGTCAAAAATAGGGGTTTCCATTTATAAAAACGGACTTTGGGTCCCTAGGGCCCAAAATAAGGCCCCGGGCCCAAATCCAAGGTAATCATCTTCTTTCCCCCTCCAAATCATAAAACTTTTATACGAAAAATTTTTTGGTCCGGGGCTTCAGTTTCGAGATTTTGGAGCCTATAGATTAAAATGACTCACCCTGTATATACATGTATATATCTCCCTATATTATATTTCCGTTTTTTATTTTGATCCCCTAAATTGGATCTTCGAAAATTTGAAATTCTTAAGAACATGGTCAAAACACAGATAAATATCTTACTTTTTTGATACCCCAAATTGGATCCCCTTTAGACCCCAAAATACGGTTGACAACTTTTTGAATTTTGTAATTTTTCATTGCTCAATTGGTTAGAGCATAAAAAAATAGAAAACACGTATTTTTCTTTTTTCGAAAAATTGAAAACGAAGGAACTGAAAGCGCTTAAATTTTTTTAAAATTCAATTTATATACACATATAGTTATACTCCAAATGCATTCAACCTTGATCCGGTTCGATGACGTCATAGTACCGGACCATACCATTATTAGTAAGGTTGTAGGATGACAAGACTCTGATATCGCAAATCAACGCTGGCCGTTTTAGCACTGGGAAATGTTGCGCCCTTCAACAAATATGTGTATTGTGTCAAGTATGTAACGACCGCTGGAAGTTGTGAACGGTTACAAATAATTTCGTAAAAAAAAAAAAAAAAAAAAAAAAAAAAAAAAAAAAAAAAAAAAAAAAAAAAAACAAAGCCCATCGATGAAGATGTTAACGGTATTAAGCAAAAATCAGCTAACCAGATGTCAATGAAACTAATCATATTGATCAGATGTAAACTCTGTGTCAGGGCCGGACTGGGCCGGGGTGCCAGGGTGCAAATTCACCCCGGGCCAAATGCACCACGGGCAAAATTTTAGAACAAACAGAAATGGGAATTTTTTAATTTTTTTTAATTTTTAAATATTTAGTATAACAATTCAGGCACGCAACAACAGGCGAGAGGGTGGACACCCTCTACAGATTCTTGGGGGTGTTCTCGAAGATTGAAATCTAAAGCCTTGAACTCTTAAAACCCTGGGCGCCTGAGTGCAACAAAAAAAACTGATCAGCTACCCCCCAAGCTCTAAACACCCAAAACCCTGGGCCCCCGAGTTCAACAAAAAAACTAATCGGCTATCCCTCAAGCTCTAAACCCCCAAAACTTTGGGCGTCGAGTTAAACAAATAAACTGATCAACTATCCTTCAAACACTAGACCCCAAAACTCTTCGCGTCCGAGTTCAACAAAAAAACTTATTGGCTATCTCTCAAGCTCTAAACCCCCATAAACCTTGGAAGCCCAGTTTCAATAAATAAACTGATCAGCTATCCCCTAAGCTTTAAACCCCCAAACCCCTGGGCGCCCGAGTTCAACAAAAAATTTGATCAGCTACCCCCGAAACTCTAAGCCCTCGAAATCCTGTGAGCCCGAGCTTAACAAAAAAATTTATAAGCTAACGATTCAGGCGCGCAACAACGGGGGAGGGGGTGGACACCCTCTACAGATTCTTGGGGGTGTCCTCTGAATTTAAAATCCAAAGCCTTGTACTCCTAAAACCCTGGGCGCCCGAGTGCAACAAAAAGAAACTGATCAGCTATCCTCCAAGCTCTAAACCCCCTTAATCCTGGGCGCCCGAGTTCAACAAAAAAACTGATCGGCTTTCCCCCAAGCTCCAAACCCCCAAATACCCTGGGCACCCGGGTTCAACAAAAAAACTGATCAGCTATCCCCCAAGCTCTAAACTCTCAAAATCCTGGGCGCCCGAATTCAACAAAAAAACTGATCAGCTATTCTCGATTTCGGGCACCTAGGGTTTTGAGGGTTTAGAGCTTGAGGGATAGCGGATCAGTCTTTTTTTTTTTTTTTTAAACTCTGGTGCCTAGGATTTTGGGGGATAGCTGATCAGTTTTTTTGTTGATCTTGGGCGCCCAGGGTCTTGTGGTTCAAGGCTTGAGGGATTATTTGTTTATTTATTTATTTTTCCATTAATTAAACTCGGGACACCAGGGTTTCGTGGGTTTAAAGCTTGGGGGATTATCTGTTCATTCATATTTTTTTTTTATAAATTAAACTTACGGACGCCCAGAGTTTAGTGGGATTAGAGCTTGGAAGATCATTTATTCAACGATTCAACTCGATATATCAATTGTTTGTACTTCTGAGGGCCATTTATTCAATTTGTACTGTAGCAGGGGTGGATTTAAGGGTTTGTATGAGCCGATACTAGTACCCACGGTGCGTACTAAATCCTTATCACCTGTACTTAGTGCTGATCCAAGCACTCGTTGAACTGCAACTCGTCGACCTGAAATAATAAAATGAGGAAATCGCGTCCGCGAATATTACTATACTTCGCGACGCGGTCGGCTAGTTCGTTTATCGGTAGTGGGTGCGGGTACTAAAACAGGATCGATTCGCAGGAACACCAGGTTGAGTCAATAAAAATTAAATTAACAATTCAATAATTTATTAAAACAAATCTAAACCTAAAATACAAATTCCGAATTACGACTCGGTGTCGTTTAAACCAGTAAACAAAAGAATCTTCAATGCTCTCTAAATCGTTGCGCGCGCACACAAATTCCTGTTGCTATCGGCAGCTAACGCGCGCAAGAGAAAAACAAAGATTATGACAATAACAGTGTACTAAGGACCCTCACACGCATTCACACTCACTCGCACATTTACAATTATCTTACGGAGTCGCTAAGGTGCACCTCATACCAAGCCGTCAGGCTAAACAAAATGCCAGGCTACGATGCCGACCAACCGCAATATCTACCATACTCGAGTCGCCGTGTAGCCGTTGGAAAGCGGTCCAGGTGATGACGTGAAATGACAACTTCACAAATAACACCACACTCTCACACTACGGCTCTACCACAACGCGCGACGCGAATGTCAATAATTGCCTTGACTTCCGTAACGAGTAAGCTGTTTCAAGATCTGCCATGAATCGATCTCCAGATCTTGTCGTGTCTGCCAGACGTCGGTCAGGTTCCCCGACGTCCACGGCTTCCAAAAGCCGGTTGACTCGTCTAGACAGAAGAATGCTTCCCGGGCGATGACCATCGATCCCACACCTTCTGTCTCTGCCAACTCTCTCTTCGACAACATTCCACTCCCGAGGAGTCCGGTTAGCCGTCGAACCGAGACGAGTGAAGTTCCATGTACGTGCGAACACTCGAAAATCAAAAAGTCGTCCAGAATAAAAATTAATCAGGAATTAAAATTTGTGCAGTACAAGAATTTTTTTAGGATAATCAAGAAACACTTAAGTAGGCAGATTTGCGGAATCCCAAACTAACTGGTTAGATAAGCGGAATACGTTAGTTTAGTGAGAGCTAATCATTTAAGTCGGTTCAAGTTGGCAAGGTAGATGAGGTTCGTTAGGCGGAGGTTTTGGGGGAGGAGGGTAGGAGGGTTTGTTATTGCACTTAAAAATTTTAGTAGAGCTTTTTCAAAATTTGAAGTACTTCAACAAGACTTTAAAGTTAGTGACTGAGTTGATGAATAAGGTGAGTAGGATTTGTTGATAGATTGGGTGAGATAAGTTTGGGGGATAGAATACGGTATTTGAAGTAAATCAAATTAGTGAGGTTAGTAATGTGGATTAAACTTGGTCAGGTAGTTGAAGATGAAAAGTAAGTATAGTTAGTAAGGTTCTTAATATGGGTGAGAATAGTAAATCGGGTTAGATAAGGTGAGTGATGGTTGTGGGCTGGTAGATCAGATATTAAAATTATAACTTTGGCTCTAACTAGAATTTTCATATAAAATCATATATCATTCAAAAGGTCTTGAGCTCAGCATTCTAATTATGTCGTTCAACTTTTTATTAAATACTTTTTGTTGTCTTGAGAAGGTGCTGAACAAAGCCGTTTATCATTTTAAATTCAACCCTCCCCCTATAAAATCATAAATCACTTTAAACGCAATTTTGCGAGCTGTTACTATACAGGAAGTAAATTCGTCTCATGAAGAATCTGTAAAAAAATTTTGTTGAAAATTGAGGCTTGTTTGTACGAGATTGCAAAATTTGAAAATAATCGTAATTTTTTTACTATTTTGCTAATTACTAGAGTAGTTTTCAGGGTGGGCAGTATAAGCTAGAGATCTAAGATGAGTCAGGTTCAGAATGAATAGGGTGATTGGGGTTTGTTGGTAGAGTTAGTGAGAGATGAGTTGGGGATTAAGTACAATATTTGAAGTATGTGGAATCAGTAAAGTCAGTACTGTGCAGAGTTGACCAATTATCCGCAGTTGTAGTTTCGGACGCTTTTGGGATTTAAAAAAGTTTCTTTGGGTACAAGATAAATTTCATGAAAGTTTCTTCAGATACAAGATACATTTCGAAAGTATCCGAAAAAAGTATCTTCAGATACTTTCAATTTTTTGAAAAATCATCTTCGGATACTTTTCTTTTTTTGAAAAAGTATCTTCGGATACATTTCATCTTCAGATACTTTTAAAAATTGAAAAGTATCCGAAGATACTTTTTTCGGATACTTTTTGAAATCCCAAAAGTATCCGAAATTTAAACCCAATGATTCAATCGGCTGAAAAGTTCGAAGGGTCCGTTTGATAATTTCCTAAAAACTAATCTGCGTAAGCTCAACTCGTGTGATACTAACCCTTCGATTAAGGGATGAGCGGCATTGACGATGGACTCGCTATAAATTTTTTTAATCACCTCAAAGCCTCTGAAACCATTCCCAATGAAAAAATCGTTTGAAAAGTCCCAGGGGTCTGTTTGATAATTTTTTAAAACCTAATCTGCGTAAACTCAACTCGTGTGATACTCATCCTTCGGTTAAGGGATGAGCAGCATTGACGATTGACTCGCTATAATTTTTTTTATTCACCTCAAAGCTTCCGCAACCATTCCTAATGATTAAATCAGCTGAAAAGTTCCAACGGTCTTTTTGATAATTTTTTAAAACCTAATCTTCGTATACTCAACTCGTCTAAAACTTACCCCTCGATTAAGGGATGAGCGGCATTGACGATTGACTCGCTATAATTTTTTTTATCCACCTCAAGACCTCCGCAACCATTCCTAATGATTCAATCAGCTGAAAAGTCCCAACGGTCTGTTTGATAATTTTTTAAAACCTAATCTTCGTATACTCAACTCGTCTAAAACTTACCCCTCGATTAAGGGATGAGCGGCATTGACGATTGACTCGCTTTAATTTTTTTTATTTACCCTAAAGCCTTTGCAACCATTCCCAATGAAAAAATCGTTTGAAAAGTCCCAGGGGTCTGTTTGATAATTTTTTAAAACCTAATCTGCGTAAACTCAACTCGTGTGATACTCATCCTTCGGTTAAGGGATGAGCGGCATTGACGATTGACTCGCTATAATTTTTTTTATTCACTTCAAAGCTTCCGCAACCATTCCTAATGATTAAATCAGCTGAAAAGTCCCAACGGTCTGTTTGATAATTTTTTAAAACCTAATCTTCGTATACTCAACTCGTCTAAAACTTACCCCTCGATTAAGGGATGAGCGGCATTGACGATTGACTCGCTTTAATTTTTTTTATTTACCCTAAAGCCTTTGCAACCATTCCCAATGATTCAATCAGCTGAAAAGTCCCAACGGTCTGTTTGATAATTTTTTAAAACCTAATCTTCGTATACTCAACTCGTCTAAAACTTACCCCTCGATTAAGGGATGAGCGGCATTGACGATTGACTCGCTTTAATTTTTTTTATTTACCCTAAAGCCTTTGCAACCATTCCTAATGATTAATCAGCTTAAAAGTTCCAAGGGTCTGTTTGATAATTTTTTAAAACCTAATCTGCGTAAACTCAACTCGTGTGATACTCATCCTTCGGTTAAGGGATGAGCGGCATTGACGATTGACTCGCTATAATTTTTTTTATTCACCTCAAAGCTTCCGCAACCATTCCTAATGATTCAATCAGCTGAAAAGTTCCAAGGGTCTGTTTGATAATTTTTTAAAACCTAATCTTCGTATACTCAACTCGTCTAGAACTTACCCCTCGATTAAGGGATGAGCGGCATTGACGATTGACTCGCTATAATTTTTTTTATCCACCTCAAGACCTCCGCAACCATTCCTAATGATTCAATCAGCTGAAAAGTCCCAACGGTCTGTTTGATAATTTTTTAAAACCTAATTTTCGTATACTCAACTCGTCTAAAACTTACCCCTCGATTAAGGGATGAGCGGCATTGACGATTGACTCGCTTTAATTTTTTTTATTTACCCTAAAGCCTTTGCAACCATTCCTAATGATTAAATCAGCTGAAAAGTTCCAAGGGTCTGTTTGATAATTTTTTAAAACCTAATCTTCGTATACTCAACTCGTCTAAAACTTACCCCTCGATTAAGGGATGAGCGGCATTGACGATTGACTCGTTATAATTTTTTTTATCCACCTCAAAGCCTCCGCAACTATTCCTTATGATTAAATCAGCTGAAAAGTCCCAACGGTCTGTTTGATAATTTTTTAAAACCTAATCTTCGTATACTCAACTCGTCTAAAACTTACCCCTCGATTAAGGGATGAGCGGCATTGACGATTGACTCGCTTTAATTTTTTTTATTTACCTTAAAGTCTTTGCAACCATTCCTAATGATTAAATCAGCTGAAAAGTTCCAAGGGTCTGTTTGATAATTTTTTAAAACCTAATCTTCGTATACTCAACTCGTCTAAAACTTACCCCTCGATTAAGGGATGAGCGGCATTGACGATTGACTCGCTTTAATTTTTTTTATCCACCTCAAAGCCTCCGCAACCACTCCCAATGATCAAATCGGCTGAAAAGTCCCAACGGTCTGTTTGATAATTTTATAAAACGTAATCTTTGTATACTCAACTCGTCTAAAACTTACCCCCCGATTAAGGGATGAGCGGCATTGACGATGGACTCGCTATAATTTTTTTTAGCCACCTCAAAGCCTCCGCAACCATTCCCAATGATCAAATCGGCTGAAAAGTCCCAACGGTCTGTTTGATAATTTTATAAAACGTAATCTTTGTATACTCAACTCGTCTAAAACTTACCCCTCGATTAAGGGATGAGCGGCATTGACGATTGACTCGCTTTAATTTTTTTTATTTACCTTAAAGTCTTTGCAACCATTCCTAATGATTAAATCAGCTGAAAAGTTCCAAGGGTCTGTTTGATAATTTTTTAAAACCTAATCTTCGTATACTCAACTCGTCTAAAACTTACCCCTCGATTAAGGGATGAGCGGCATTGACGATTGACTCGCTTTAATTTTTTTTATCCACCTCAAAGCCTCCGCAACCACTCCCAATGATCAAATCGGCTGAAAAGTCCCAACGGTCTGTTTGACAATTTTTTAAATCCTAATCTTCGTATACTCAACTCACCTAAAACTTACCCCCCGATTAAGGGATGAGCGGCATCGAAGATGGACTTGCTATAATTTTTTTTATTGACCTTAAAGCCTTCGCGACCATCCCCATTAATTAAATCAGCTGAAAAGTTCCAGGGGCCCGTTTTCGACCACTTTGTTTAAGGAAGTCATATTTTATACCCACTGATAAAAGTATAAAGTTGGCTTTTCAAGTTATTTGTTAATTTTCATGCCTTTAAAAAAATTTATGTTGCTTCCACTTCAGTATTATCGCATGTTTATTGTTGTAATTAAAAAAAAAAAAAATTTGTATTATGAATTTTTGTTGAACACCCTGTATATATCGGTGCTACTTATCGTCGGTGCCAGCTTCAGATTCATAATTTCAACTTTGGATACTTGGTCAACTCTAGTAATGTGGCTTAGATTAAAATATGTTGGATGGTTAAAGATGGAAAATTAAGTAATGAAACTGAACTCTCGTGTTTGACTTTTATTGATTTTGAGAAATTTAGTCTTTTTACTATTTTACCAAACATTAAACTTACATATTGTTTTGATTAATTTTTATAGTCATCAATTATAATTAGGGGATTAGCGAGCGGAGCGAGCGGGGGGGTACCCCTCCTATTATATATATATTGTAAGGATTTGCAAAAAAATGGATCTAGTCGCAGCTACGGTCTTCGAAGGATACCCTAAAATAAGCAAAAATAGCAAGCGTATGAAAAAAATTAAAACGATATGTTTATGGCCAGAGTTGGTTGATCAACGATCAACTATCGTCCTGCTCAGTGCTCGAGACGCTCAGATAGCCCGATCCGATTTTTCAAAAATGCTGTCATTTTTTACCTTTTTAAAATATCACTTTGTAATTTTTTCAGAAATCTTCTTTGAAATGTAAAGAAAAACTTCTCCATTGGAAGTTTTTTCAATTCTTAATTCTTGTACCTACTTTTTTAATCCAAAGTTTGAGGTTCCAAACTGTTCATTTTTAATTTGTAATAGTTCATTACTCGGCTTTAAAACACTTTAAAAATACCCAGACCATTTCATAAGCAGCGAAAAGAGTTCAAGCATATGCAGCTAAAATTTCATTAAAAAATATTTAGTACTTTACAAGTTCTTACGAGTTGAACAGAAACCTTGAGTTTTTCTTGATGTTTTTTGTTCTGCTCGAAAGATCTCGGAAACTACTGAATATTTTTTAATGAAATTTAAGCATATTTATTGAACTTTTTCTGCTGCTAATAGAACGTTTCAGATATTTTTAAAACGTTTCAGAGCAGTAACATAATCTATTAAAAAACAAAAATTAGCAGTTTCTAACCTCAAACATTGGATTAAAAAAGTAGGTATAAAATTAAGAGTTGAAAAAACTTCTAGCAGAAAGTTTTTCATTACGTTTCAAAGAAGTTTTCTGAAAAATCTCTAAAAGATATTTCAAGTAGGTAAAAAATGACAGTATTTTTGAAATAGCGCATAGGCCTGCTTGAGCCGATATTCGGGACCGCTGCTGTGGACTGTATACGGCCAGAGTTGGTCGCTGAGCGACCAGAATTCGATCACTGTACGCCTCGCCTACTTCACCTAGTTCACCTGCTGACTCACACCGCCTAGGCAGCAGCAGCACTAGTTTAGTTCGGCCACAAGCCTAAATTTCTTACCGTGTAGAAAAACGAAAAAATGCGAGGACCCAGATATTTCTAAGTGCATGCGATCCATGTAGGAATGATTCTAAAATGAGGCCAAAACGGCTTTTTATTGGAAACAGCCTACGTTTTAACAAATGCTTATAAAGGAAGTAGGTGAAAAAGGCCCATTCTGGAAAAAGAACACTGAAAGGCTTGTTTTTATGATGAATAAAAGCTGTGTGCAAAGTTTCATGAAAATCCAGGTCCCAAAGGACAAACCATCTCCTTGTCAGTCTTGTCTGCACCATGGAAGCAGCCCTCATCACTCCTACTCTAAAGGGTAAAACTCCAACATCTCCGTCCGACTGAAAACCGATCTCTTCTGTCAGAGTCCTAGAAAATACTCGAACGCGCCGCCCATACCTAATTTTCTTCGTTTCTTGAATCCAATTCTTTAATTTACCAGTGCCAGGCAGGCTTCAGACCTGGGCATAGCACTCAAACTTCTATACATCGTGTTTCGAAAAGCCATTGATTAATATAAACTCACCATTCTGGTTCTGTTTGACCTGCCCAAAGCCGTCGATAGTATACCGCATCCAGTTCTCATCCACTCTGCTCTTTCCTAATTTTTCTCTCACCTCACCGGTAGACTCCAAGCAGTCATAGACAACGAAGGCAATATCTGTGGATGGGGAGTCCCCCAAGGAAGCTCATATGGCCCGTACCTCTTCTGCGCATTTGGAAACGACTTAGAGAAAGTCCTCAAATACTCACGCTGCGTACAGTTTGCCGACGATTCCCAGATCTACCTGTTCCTGTAGCTTCTCTAAACTGCTCGAAGGCATTCGTAAAATCAGCATCAATGCTAAATCTGTTGACAACTGGGCAGCACAGAACGGTCTATCGATAAAAATATCGAAAGTCATGATCCTTGGAAGTGACAAATACACGCCTGGTCTAGATCTTGAATCCCTCCCAAAAATAACTGCGGATGGTGTTGCGCTGGAATATGTCACCGATGTGAAATTCCTGGGAGTCACACTCTCGACTTCAAATCTCACGCCAAACTGGTCTCGTCAAAGGTCTACTCTGGACTCTGCTCGCTGAGATTCTTCCGTCACTCGCTCACAAAACCCATACGCATCCACCTAGTTGAAACGTTGATCTCACCTCAATTCGATCACGCCAGTGCTGAATAATATATATATATATATATATATATATATAATAGGGAGGGGGTACCTCCCTGCTCGCTCCGCTCGCCAACCCCTCAGAATTTTATGCTTGAATCTACACTTGTACCTACACTTATACACATACCCTTGTGTCTACCTCTGTGCCTACTCTGATACATACCATTGTTTCTACTCATATAGCTTGTGGCTATACCTGCACCTTATTTGATGCCTACTTTTGTTCCTACTTTTCATCTTACTCCAAACCCTTGTAACTACCCTTGTTCTTACCGTCGCACTTACTGCTTTTTATGACTAGGCTCTTACCCAGGAATATGCTTATGTTTATAAATCTGTTTCTATCATGGTGATAACTGTAGTTTGAATTTTTTTCATGCTTTTATTTTTAACTTTAAGACTACTTTGTTCTTATCGTTGAGCATACTTTCATTTCTATCCTTGGTTAAACATCTGTTTCTATTCTTTTCCCGACTTATTTTTGTCATTTTATTTATTAACCTTCCCTGCTTCATAACCTTGCAACTATCCACGTCTCTTGAGACTTTTTTTCCAACTCTCTTTACTACGTCTGTTGACTTTTTCTTCTTCCTACTTATGTTAATAATCTTGTGCTTACTACCTATTTTTTACTTAAGCTTCTAACGCTGAACTTTCTACACATGCATTTGTTTCTACATCTGTTTCTACTCCTATGCTAACTCTAGTTCTTTATTTTTTTTTTATTTAAATTTTTAACACTGAATCTAGCTTTGTGCATAATTTTTTTTTATCCTCTTGTGCTTACTAATGTAAATACCCTTACAACAAACCTCGTTCATAACATTGCTTTAAACTTGATAACTACTCTTGTAACTATATAATTGTACCTAGTCCCATACCTACACTTGTCATTACGTTTGTAACTTCGAACCTACGCATATATGTACATTTTTGCTTAAAATTGTTCCTATGCTGGTTGTGACAATTGTAAACACCAATTTTTTACTCTAGTCTCCTTCACATGAATCTACTTGCTTCAATTTTGGTGTTTACTGTTGTTTTTTCTTTTTTTCATGCTTTGATTTCTAACTCTGAACCTTTGTTCTCATCTTTGTGAATACTATCGTTTCTATTGTTCGTCTTAAATCTTTTTGTAATTAAAATCGTGAAACTAGTCTTCTTCATACACTTTTGCACACACAGTTCTTTAACTTTTTTGACAAATATTTCCTACATCCGTTTACATTTGTTATCAACATTTTTTCTACCTAGGTTTCTCCCAATTAACCTACCCTGATTAATATTGAAGTTTACCTTACGACAGCAGTTTCCAGCCATGTGCAGCCTCTTTTACTTTGTTATTATTTTTCTACTTCAATTTGTAACTTTGAAAGTACGTTGTTTTTATTCTTGTGCTTACTTTCGTTTCTACCATTAGTTCAGTTTTTTCTTTTTTATCTTCCTAGATCTATTTAAAGCCTTGGAACTAACATCATTTCTACCCTTTGTTCTTACATAATAGATACGCAACCCTCTACCTACAACTGTGCCTTCCCTTCTGCCTACTATGATGCATTTTTGAATACTTTCTCTTGTTCGTAAAATTATTCATACCTTTAAATATACTCTTTTGGATACCCTTTAATGGTGTCTCCTGACTACTCTTAGGGTTATATTTCTATCACTGTGATAACCATGTAACTTTGAACCCATCCCTGTAACAATAAACGTGCCGACCATTGTTTATGTCTTAGTTCTTACCATTGTAAAAATCTTTTTCGTTAACTAGCCTCTTACTAATGCACCTACTCTAGTTTCTATTATAATATTTATATATGCTATTGACCTCTGCCGTTACTTCACCTTTTAATTTCTTTTTTTAAGTACTGACAACTAACCCTGTTTACTCCTAGTTACTTTTTACATTTCTATAGTTACATAACCGATAACATATATCAAAAATGGGGGGCGTGGGTAAAAAAAGGGCGAGGGGGGGCGTGATTAGAAAATTATAGTAAAAATTGAAACACATAGAAATAAACATATTTCGGTACACATTTACGGTTAGTTAAGCACTTTTTAGGAGGGCGTGGGAGAAGAAAAACAACTATATAATATAGTAAGATATATAAGTTTCGAGATCAGAAACTTTAAAATTTTTAAGAAGAATGAGGTTAGGTTTTGAATGAAGTTAGGTTTATTGCAGTTAAACACGTGAGATACGGTAAATAACTGTAATCAAAACAAACAACTATACATAACAATGATGAATAACTAATAATAATCCTTACTATTTACACACCTGAATCAACACTAATGTTGACAATAAAGTCTTATCAATTACAATAAATGCTGTTCTGCTTCATGTTATGATCACCTGTCCAGCTACACATGTATACAATGAATTCTTATCCACCTGTAGTTTCTATGCGTGGCTATTCACTCCCGCGACCCTGCTTGTATTATGATAAGCATTAGTCCAAGTTTGGCGAAAGCTTCAAACTTACACACACACACACACGCACACACACGAGCGCGTGGGTGTACCTAATATGGCCTCCCTGTTATTTTGAATATGCTCGATATGTGGCATCACTACCAGGTAGGAAGATGTCAAAAACTCTGAATTATGAAGTTTTAAGTTGGTTAGAACATTTAAAAATTTTTTTTACGCACGCCTTATAGCTAAAACTCGTTTCGCATACCTTCGTTATTGTTTTACGTTGTAATTAAATGGTCTGCCAGAAGATTTAGACACACCTGACCAAAATTTTCATAAGTAGCTTCAACTCGTTATTGTTTCAGCTTTGAAACGCGATTTTAGTTTTTGTTCAACTCGTTTTCTAACGGGTTCTATTCTTAAATAACTTTTCATTCTGCAGTGTACCTAATATGGCCCCCCGCGAATTAGTAGAAATAACTATATTTCATATATTTGCTTTTATTTTGCGAGAAAAAAGACTAGCCAACTCGACTGGTTCAAAAATATTAGCTAAAAAGTTAAAAACAAACAATCTCCAAAGAGATGCAAAATATGCTTAAAAGATTGGGTAAAAGATTTGCGTATGTTCAGTTCTTGCCGGGCATCTGTTCATGAAGATTGTGTAGATGATTTTATCTGTCCAAAGTGTATTTCCTAAGAATCCTTAGTTTCATATTTACTTTTTAGAAAATCCTATCCTAATGTAATTTAAGAAAAATAAATTTGACTGTTCCAAAGCTTTTTTTCATTTTTTATTTAAAAAAACATTTTTATCCAAAAACAAACTTTGATAACAATTTAAAGTTGCAATATTTCTACTGGTTGCAAAGCTTTCAAAAATATTGTAAAAAAGGCTCAATTTTTAAATAAATCATTTTTAAAATAATAAAAATTTTGAAGTTTTTTTAATCTCATATCCTGATTGATTTAAAAAATAGGAAAAAATCGGAATTAATAAATAACTTCAAGGGGGCTATATTAGGTACACAAATTTTTGGTGTCTTTAAAAAATGTGTTTTGGTAAATCCTCTGGAATTTCAAGCTCATAAAACAAAATCAAATGCGTAAGATCTCATTTTAAAGCTCTTGAATCAACCTTTAAAATGAGACCTTACACTTCAAAAAATATGGATTTGATTCGCCACAACGTCGATTCTCGCTTAGGAGGGCCATATGAGGTACACCTACCTTATATGAGGCGTTGGATGCAACAAGGGCGTAACCCCGAAAAAGTGATTTCGAGAAGTAAGCAAATTAAACTTTAATTAACGTATTTTAATGACCTGGAACAAAAACCATACAGTTTTTTGATAAAATATGGTTGTATTACTACTCACGAGTGAATTTAATGACAAATTACTTTCAATATAATTAAGTATATTATTTAAATAAACTAAAAGTTTACCATCGGGTTAGGCCCTTTTTGCGAAAATCGACATTTCATTGATTAAATCACGACATTTAAAAAAAAAAAAATATTTT
The DNA here is from genome assembly GCA_038277355.1 of Encarsia formosa. Lineage (NCBI taxonomy): Eukaryota > Metazoa > Arthropoda > Insecta > Hymenoptera > Aphelinidae > Encarsia > Encarsia formosa. Next base: position 48,892,224 of record CM076187.1, read on the forward strand.
TATTAGATACATTTTTATTTTAAAACTAACAAAGTACTTTTTAGACGTATTTTTAAAGTACAATACTGATCAAAAATCAAATCACAAATTAATTAATTCACTTTCCCTCTTTTCGTCAGACACATTATCATTAAGATCTTTTTCGCATGTTGCACGAATTTCATTGAACCATTCTGTATCATCTGGACTTAAAAAAGATAGCAGAGACTCCATGTCCTTAATCTTTTTTTTAGAAATGCCTGGTTTCTCAATTGGACTAAGCTGCGATTTTGACCCATTTTTTAAAAGGTATTTGAATTTTATGGGAGAGCTGTAGTAACCAGTATAAGCTGATACCTCATCATTAGGGGAATATTGGAGCTTCACATACTTTTGAGTAGAAAATTTACTACCTTTTAATTTTGGCGTTTTATCAAATTTAGTACTCAATGCAATATTTCAATTTTCTAATAAACTACATGATGATTTAGCTATTAAAGGAGAAGTTTTTCGTGCTATTCTCATGATTATCAGGTATTCTTCTGGACCAGAAACTAATTCTTTTTTTTTTAATATCGAACCATACAAGCCAAAATTACGGTTGCATTGACAGTAACTATGTCCTCGAGGGGGAAAAATATGTGTGATTTTAACCTTCATTTTTTAGCCAACCAAGTAAAAAAATTTACAACTTGCATATTTTTATTCTGCCCACCTGCAGAATCCGAAAACAGTTTCAGGATGGCGATTCTCCAGTGCGTCGAACTCGATCAAGTTGTCAATTAAATTGAGTTAAAATTTTTTTTTTCGAGAGATTTTATATTTTAAATAAAGGTTCTATGAACTAGCGAAAATAATTTCTCTGACGCCTTGCTCTCGTCTTCTTACCCAATAAATTTTGAAAATTGATTATTCTTCTCCTGACGTGAACTTTTAAGAAATCTAATCAGGTGTTATCAGTTGAAGAACTGGAATTCAAGAGAGCTTTTCCTTGTCACTTACTCGCGTCAAGGTCCTCTTTTGCCGAAAAAGGCTTAGCGTGCGTGGAAGGGGAATTCGGCGCCACTGACCGTCGCGATGCTGCCCCAAGTTTCGGGAAACCCGTGCTCTTTAAATTTCTATAATCACGCGTAATTAATTCAATTTACTTTCAAAAGGTAAACAAAAAACATTTAATTTAAACAAAATTTTTGTTCGATGCGAAGGATGTTTATGAGTCCTAGTAGACCATAACAGTACAAAACTATTATTATTAAAATCAGTCTTCAAAAGCAATTTTTTTTCAAACGTGTTAGTTATTACAATATTTACAATGGATCCAAAAGTGAAAAATTTTACCCTAATTTTACACGATGCAAACGTAAAAAAAAAAATTATTTAGTCTTTATAAGTTTTTATACACTATGTAGGCTAAATCTTTAGAAATATACATTTATTGCTTCTAAAATGATCGCAGTGATAAATATTTTATAATGAACACTTTTTTCCATTCTTAAAAATTAAAAAAAAAAACTACATAGTTTCATTTTTTTAGATTATAAACTGACACAATTACGATAATTATTATTTTAAGGGTTACTCTAAGATTTTGACAACACAGACAAAAGTCAAAAAATAAATTTTAATTTAATTAAAAATAATGGTACCGTACATAGGCAAATGGATCATTTTTATACTGTTCTGTAATATACTATTATTATTTTATAATATTTGAGTTACAACCATAATTACTATCACCATCATTAATTTTAAAGTAAGTCACATTTTCAATCATTTTCCGCTAAATTATTGTTTCAAGAATGAATGCTACGCCTGTCTATGTATAGGACATTGGTGTTTGAGTATGCATATATAAGTTTGGTCATCTCCAAACTCACCAGCTGGGCGCGTATTTTTAGGTCACATAATAGGTTTCAACTACACAAATCCATTCAATGACAATATTATTGCAATAAAAACTTTCCAACATAAAAACAAGAAAAAACGTGCGGCAATTTTTTGGAAAAATAAATTTTTATGTTTAATACATTCCGAGAGCTACCATGGTTTCATGGAACCTTTACACAACTTTTTAAGAAAAAATATTGAATTTAAATGGTCAAAAACATGTGACGAGAATTTAAAAAAAATAAAAAATTATTTGAGTTTCGAACCGATTTTGGCCATTTTTGATCCATGTAGTTTAATCTATATCTACACTGATGCGTCCCTGGAAGGGGTAGGCATGGTCTTAAAAGAGACACAAGCTGATGGAACCGAAAAACCTGTTTTTTATATTTCTCGAGGAAAATTTCTGAAAGACAAAAGACTAAGAGAAAGCAATATATAGAATGTTTAGCAATTAAAGAAGCCATCTTGTATTGGCAATACTATTTGATGGGTCATAAATTTATTATTTACACTGATCACAAGCCGTTGGAGCATTTTAATATTAAAAATTGTAATGATTTAGAGTTACGGCTAATTTTAAATTACATATCACAGTTCGAGTTCGATATAATTTACAATCCAAGCGAGAAGAATTTAAAGGTGGGTGTTTGTCTAGAAATCCGGTTCTCGCGGAAAGAGATAGTGATGACGAACATTCGATCGTTAAAATAGTGAATTTTGTTGGAAAAAACCGAGATTGACGATAAAAAATGTGACCGTGAGAATGATATTATTTACAAAACGTTGAATAAAAAAAGGAAAATTTACGTGTCCGAGAATTTTCGAATCAAATTAATAAAAGCTGTGCACGAAAAGCAAGGTCATGTGGGAATAAAACAGTTGAATTTGGCAATAACTAGAAAGTTTTATTTAAAAAATATGCATAAACATATAAAAGTTTTCTGCCGTACTTGCGAAACATGCATTAAAAAAAATCGCAGATTGCAAACTTCAAAGCTCCACTCTCACAGCTTGGTCTGACGTCAGAGCTTTTTGAGATTATTTTACTAGATACCATTGGAGATTTTGCGGTCAATAAAAGTCCGAAGAAGTATCTGCATCTTGTACTCGAACATTTTACGAGATTCAAGTTCATAGCGACGTCAAAAACTCAGACAGCGAAAGAAATACGACATAAAAACCTTGCTGTCCGATCAATACGGTGGCATAAATTCTACTGAATTTAAACAATATTTGAAGTCTGAAGGGATACAGCTTATATATTTACGTCAGCAGATTGTGCTTTCTCCAATGATTTGAATAACAGAACAAACCAGACGCTGGTAAACCATATAAGATGTAAAATTTCTGGAGAGAAAAATAGACCTTGGTCGGTATTGGCACAAAAGTGTGTTGATGAGTACAACAACACTGCACATAGTTCAACGCGTTTTACCCCAAAATATCTATTGACGGGAGTGGACAATTCAATATTGCCAGTGAATCTCGAGGAAAATAATAAAGAAAACTTAGAGAAAAATAGGAAAATTGCTTTTGAAAAATCACAAAAAGTCCATGAGCAGAACTAAAAATACTATGACAAAAACTCGGTTAAAATAAACTATAACGGGAGATCTAGTATACATACAAAATGGCAACAAAATAAATCGAGGTAAATTAGATCCGATATGAATAGGACCGTTTAAAATAAAAAAAAAATTTGGATAACATTTTTATAATTGATAGCGAATTAAAAAAGAAAGAATCAAATTTTTTTTCACGCTAGCAAGCTAATCCCATATTTCCTATCCTCCACACCTGCTCCATTATCAAAAAGGGAGGATGTAAGTTTGGTGATCTCGAAACTCACCAGCTGGGCGCTGTTGGCCACGCACGGGAGGCCACGCAGCACGTCTGTCACCGGACTGGCAGCAGTGCAACAGCTGAACCACTCGCTAAGTACGACGTGCCTCGAGGAGAGTTAGTCGCTGATATAGCTATGCTGCGTCATAGTCGCGCTCTCTCAACCACAGAGTTGTGAAACATTAATTTAACAAATTATCAGTGAATAACCGACAATTTGGGTTGATTCAGGTAATCTCTTGAATAGATTGGCTTTGTAAAATAGTGTACATAATGTAAATATTTTATGTTGTTTTTTAATTACAGTGTTTTCTACTGCAACAATACGTGTTGGATTTTCATTAATACACCCAATCCTCTTATCTTATTAAGTCTCATCACCAGAGACTTATACATAATATAATCATCACATTAAATTAGCTGCCTGCACCACGAATCGCAGTGCATGAAGCAAGTCGAATTACTGATTGCGAAGCAGGCTGCTCCGTAGTTCCACTAGCACGCATCGTTAACATAGAGGCACGCAAGCTATTTTACGATGCAGTTCAGAATCTTTGATCACAGCGCTATTTGCATAGCTGTCTATGACGCACATTTTTTTCAAGTAGACTGTGCGATTATATTCAAATTACCTCTCTAATACAATTTTTTTCACTGTAGACCTAACCTAAAATCAAAATTCAATGTATATTAAGCCCTGCAGGCTTTCACGGCTGTAGGTTAAAAAAAAATCACTAGCCACGTAAGCCCGATTGGGCTTTAGGATATAATGAAAGAAGTAATTAAAAAAAATTAATTTAAAAATGTAGTTAAATCAAATCAGAATATTATATCTTAATTTTAGTATTGATGTTTATTAATAAATCAAATGAGTGAAAAATTGAAATTTTAAATTGATATCAAAAATTTTTGTATAAAGGGGAGAGGGCTGGCAAGTGAAGCGAGCAGGAGGGAACCCACGTACTATGCATGTAATTTTAAAAAAATGTTCTTGTTGCCCTTTAAAAAATAACATTTTCTTTTCTATATTCTAAAGTTTTCAGATTTTTTAAGGACTTTAATTCCTACTGTGTATAAATCAAAATAGTGTTTTTTCTTTGTTCGCACTAACTGCAAAAAGTACCGAACTAATTGCTCTGAAATTTTGCAAAGAGAAACTTTGCGACTCAAGGATACTTTCAATACTATTTTCATTAATAAAAACAATTTATATTGTTTATAACAAGTAATTTCAAATATTATGATGATTTCTCACAGTTGCTTGTGGTACTTCTTGTTACAAGCAATAAAACCTCTATTTATCGCGAATCAGAGAATCTAAATCTCCCATTTAGACGCGAGAGGCAATTAAACTAAAAAAACCCAGATAAAGCCCAATAATATTTCAGAATTTGAGAAAAAAAGGAAAAATTTGACTCCACCGAGATTTGAACTCGGATCCCCAAGTTTCCGGCCTGGTGCGTTACCAATTACGCTACGGAGACAACGAGCTTGGCTCTCTGCTTAGTCATATTTAATTCTTTTTTGTCTCAAATTTTTAAAAAGAACCCCTGTATTACCCGCAACCCCCCGGCACATCAACGGGTATATAACAAATTTTACACCACAAGCATCTGTGAGAAATCATCATAATATTTCTCAAGGCATGAGCAGATACAGGTTTTATTGATTGTAACAACGGGTACCTGTGTGGATCCTACGTAAAAGTTATTTAAAAAATAAAATTTCCAGGATTCCACGAGATTCTGTACAAGGTCAGCGCTTGAGAACCTTATCGACCATTTTTGGTTGGATGGTAAGGAGAAAATTTTTTTTCGAAATGTTTACAAACCAAACTGTATACAGAAAAGAAATATATTAAGTTTTACATAATTTCATTTAAAATGTTGAATATTTTTTTTCAAAATTAAATAAATTGTGTTAGATTATATATAGTAAGGATTAATGGATTAATATAATTACTTTCAGAACTTTTTTTATTCTAAATTTAATTTGATAAACTTTGTATCAATTATTAAACTACACATTTTTATCAAAAAAAGATTTGCAAGTTTGTTTATAAACTAAACACAAACTAAAATAATCTATTGAATTTTTCAGTTTTCATTTTATGATAATATTAAAACCTCAAAGGTCATTCCCTAAGACCATCAACAAGACGATTCAGCTCGATACTTAAATAGTTTAAAAAAGATGCGAACGTGAAGTATTAACTTGCAATGTCTAAGCGATGTCTGATGGAGCGATCCATGATCTATCAAAACTCGAGAAAAAGAGAATCTCAAAAAAAGTAAATGAACAGAAAAAATATAAGTTATGCGATGAAAAATAAAAAAATTTATGTGAAGGAAAAAAAATCATACAGCAAATCGTTATTTTTTTCACAGAAAAAGTGATTAAAAATCATCTTTATTAGATGCAGTCTTTTTTCAGTTATTTTATTACTTATTTGTATCAAATTTAATTTGGTTCTAATGAGTCGTTATAGTGAAATCATGTAAAAAAAAAAAATTTGTCGAATCTCAATAACAAGATTACTTTGATTTTAAAAAGTATGGATCATATAAATATGACTTAAAAAAAAAAAAGATTCATCAGTAAGTAAAAAAAAAGGAAAGTATGAATTTTTTAAAGGTATTATTCCAAACAATAGATTTTGAGACGGTGCAGAGGAAAATAGACGATTAGTAAACGGGAAACGAATATTTCAAAAAAGAATCAAATATATGACACTTAAGTAGTGAGAATACCGAAGCGTAACAATTATTGCACGGAATATAAAATTTTTTTCTTCTTGGAATAAAGTATGAAATGTTAAACGAATATTTTTTGATAGATAGTTCAACGACCTTAAGCATGAGTTTATTCAGGACGTTCCACCAGAGGCAGGTGGTGCGGGAAACCGCCTGTAGGTTAGTCATGGAAACAGCTGCCACGTGCATCGGCCGACTGACAAAATTATTTTATTTTCAACTCGTTGCTACTAGAAACTGAATTAACTAAGCTTCTGAAATTTTTACACAGTGTTACTGAAGACTTCTTGTTTCTAACAGTGTAAATCAAAAGTCCAGAGAACTTTTTATAGAATTAAGAAAAATCAGCAAACTTTTTACTGACTTTTTAATAGGAAAACTATGCTGAAATTGTTTAAAAATCCATAAGAAGTTTAAATTTCAAGATGATTCACATCCTGGTTCAAAAACTACAGCAAAATGAAAACAGCATGATTCTCTCATAAGAGCCTATGTTAAATCATCTGATTTGGAGCGATTTTAGCCCAACTTTGAATTAAAATATCTCAAAAACCGTGTTGTGAATCCTTCTAAAGTTTGGACACGTTATTATTTCTTACACCTAAACTTAAAGATTGCAATAATTTTCAACGATTCTTATGACCCTCGTCACACGGCGGAACTTCCTTAAAACAAATGTAATTCATGAAAGATCAAAAGCATTATGAAACCCGTTAAAACCAGCTCAGGTGAAGCTGAGCCGGGGTATACTATGTAAATTAAAAAAGATATTATGATCAGAATGGGAAAAAAAAGGATTATACGTGAAATTTCAATACGATTGTGGATTCAAACAAGGAGTTTTGATCCGCAGTAGAAAATAAAGGTTTAAATCCAAAAAATCAATGAATAGGATATAAATATTGTATAGGATTAAATAAATATTTTTTTGCATATAGAACTAGGTAAAAATAGCAGCAGAAAAAAATATCTTAGATCCTATTTATAATAATTGTCAAAATGGATTTATCTCATTCAAATAAAATAAAAAATTATGAGCTATCTAGAATAAATTAAAAATCCTCATCTACCGAATATATCTCGGATAAACAATAACATAAAAACCATAATATAAGAAAAATCTGTACAATGTATCTCGAGCTCGACGGGACTTGCTAGTATTTAATTAAAGTTTAAAATCTTATGGAGCAAACAATAATTTTACTTCGTACACATAGTCAAGCAAAAATCAATAGTTTGTAGACTGCGTGGCGCCATCTCTTGGACCACGCCAAACTACAGGGTGCTGGTGGCGCTGGTGCTCTCGCGCAGCCGTCTGCACAGCTTGGGGCAGCTGGCGCTGCTGCTGTCGCTGACGCCGCCGGCCTTGCGGGGGCCTGCAGCTCTTTGTTCACTTCTCGTTTTGGCGCTCTTCATAGCACACAGCAGAGAGTTTCTCTTGATTTACAGTTAAGCTTTTTCTTGGGTTTTTTCAAGCTCATCTTATTCCTTGTTTTTTTTTTTTGTGAATGATTCTGTGAAGTGCAGTGGTGGTCCAGCTCATTTAGGTTGCTACAATCAGTAATTATTGCAGCAATCACTATTCATTCACTGTTATTATTTCATTCAGCCAATGCTCTCTCTTTATCTTTCAAGGCCATTCTCAGCTGCTTATTTACCTCACCAATGCTCTAGTCAACTCTTGTTTACGTTTTGAATAAATATTATCAAATCTGTAAGAAGTTTTGACTTAATTAATATTTCTCACATTTATTAATTTCATTACACTGAAATTAAAGATCTTGGAATTTCTCAGTTCATAACCTATCATATTTTCTCATTTAATTTCCTTTTTTCAGAATATGATATATTAAGGTGGTTTTCTACCAAATGCATGACAATAGAGAATCAGCTCAAATTTTCTGGAGGTGTTTATCAGATATTAATAAACATTTTTCCGAAGTCTGATCGAAATTGACCATATAGTTTAAAAGTTACAGTAAGTTAAAGATTGAATTTTTTTCATTACGCGTATAGACGCTACGCTGAAAAAGTGTACTAAATTATTGATATTTGTCTTCTTACAATAGAGATCCATTAGAAAAACAACATACATATAGTTTCACTATCGAAGAATTAATTTCTTGAAACTGCAAAAAATTGACCTTCTAGGAATTTTACGATAGTTTTACAAAAATAATTTTCACGTGAATAACCTCCAAAACTGCGGTATTCAAAGGTGAGGTTAAAAGTTTAAAAAAATGTTTTGTTGTGATTGTCAATGTTTTTTTGGTAGAAAATAATTTCAGAGCTATAAAAAGTTAAAAATTAAATTTTAATTAACAATTTTTACTAATTTGGTGAAATAATTTTTTTTTAGTCTTGAACTTGACTAGCTCTGGTAGAAAACCACCTTAACTTTGTAAAATTCAATAATTGTTATTTTCTGACTAATTCAAATTATTGTACCTGAAATATTGTGATTTATGAATAAAATTGTTGTTGTTTTTATCTGGTGTGTTCTCTCTATTCTGTAAATAACCCTCCGCTACCAGATCAATCTGGCACAAAAAAAAAAAAAAAAAAAATAATTAATACACCGGTCAATCCAGAACAGATATATAATAATATTTAATCATACATAAATAAAAATCTTTTACCTATTTTATTTTTTAGTTATATTTAAACCATTCAAATACAAAATTTTTTTTATTTATTTTTTCAATTATAACGGTTGCCGACCGTTTGCCTGAATCCATTTAACCGAACACCCAATCGCCCGAACATCCATTTGCCCGAAAATCCATTCGCCCGAATACCCTTTGATCGCATACCAAAATGCCCGAATACCCTTTGCCCGAACAACTACGAGCCCGAACAGCATCCCTCGCGTATTCCCCGAAAGAGAGGAATAAGAGGTTAGTTAAAGAAGATACACTTATTACAATAAAAATAAATCAAAAATGCATAAAAATTCATAGAACAGTACGTGTATATAAAAACAAACGAAACAAAATTTAAAAATAAATAGCACCAATATCAAAACAATTCAGGTAGACATGGCGTCCCCAATAGCTTCCAAATAATTTAACATTGTATAATTCTCATAATTTAGGGCAATATTCCGCAGTCTTGTTTGTACATCCTTCCATCTTTTTTTAGAGGCTGCCTTAACCTTTCGCCCAACACTGGGAAAAAATTGGGGATGACTCTCCTCACGTGTCGTGCATGGGGATACACGATGCTGTGGGGACGGCGAAACCCATATGTGGGGATCACGATTCCCACAGAAACTTTGCGTCGACGACCGATTAGCGTAATGTTTTCATAAATTGTTGAGATAGTGCTATTTTTACTTCAGGACAGTCTCAAGGCTCGAAAAACTTGTAAAGCACAAGACATATCACCAGTGAAATAACATACTTTGGCACACATATAAGCGATATAATGAGGATAAGCATCCAATTTTGAGGTTAGACTACGCCAAGATACTCGGTGATTGCTAAAAATATATAGGTATACAAACTGCTGCTCGAGGAACGTTTGCGCGTGGGGGATCCCCATGCCCGACACGTGGGGAGAGTCGTGCCCAATTTTTTCCCAGTGAAGTGACAGCTCCACAAGCGATATCTCAGTGTCACTCTGCTCTTTCTGTATCTCTTTAATAAACGAATAGATATCAGGGTGGTTCTTTCCCATTAGTACGCGAAACTGATTGTTTGTTTTGGATTCACCAGCAACTGCCGCATCGTAGTGATTCCAAAAGTGTGTCTTGTGTCACGGATTTATAATCCTTGACGTTATTATTTTAAAAGGGGTAGGATCTTCGTCTTTTTGGAACAACTACTTACGTAGTTGTCCCGTCCCCTTGTTGTCTGCCTTTTGATTAGGTTAATAAAATGAAATAAAGTAAAGTAAGGTGATATTGTTTAATTGAAAAACCAATGGTGAAAGGTTACAATTTAATGACAGAGTTTAACGACAGAGTTGAATATTACAATAATCTACCTTAAAATTACCGGAGTATCCGGGCAGTTGATCGTCACGGGAGGTTCTCTGGACCTTCCTGGACCTTATCCAATGGTGATGGCGAGGCGATATTGCACTGACGGATCCTTGCCTGATCCGGCTCTGCTTGTCCAGGTGTGCTGCACGTGGTCTTCGATCGCTGCTAGCTTTCGGTCGAACCACTCGAGTGTCGGGGACGAGAGTGGTTTGGGAGCGCGGCTAAGCAGCGAGGGAAGCTACTTCGCCCCACCTGTTCCAGCAGAGCGGAGGTGTCGGCTAGCAAAATGCTTAATTGCAATTTCCGTGGCCCCCTCCCTAACTCCTTTTAGGCGGATTATAAGTAAGTCTGTTGCAACTTGGGAATATGGGATCTTTATGGGGATCGATACATGACATGCCTCCCCTCTTAGTCCATTGTTGCCCTCGACAATGCAGGGCTGGACGACTGTAGGAGTGCAGTCCTTGTATCGATGATAAAAAAATGTATCGAAGATAGGGAATGTATCGATTTCGCTTGTGTGAATCTTGGTAGATGGTGGTGGGCAGGCGCTTAGCAAAAGGTTTTTTTTTTTTTTTTTTTTTTTTTTTGAATAACTATTATTTCAGAATAGTTAACGTTTTGGATGTAATTTCTACCCGATGTTCAAAGAGATCGGTAGTTTTTATGATTGTTGTATAACAATGATCACGGGGTGGGAAATGGTTGGTTGAAAGTGGGTAAGAATATTGTAATTTTTGAGTTGTAAGCCTGAATTCTTGGAATTTTTAAACGAAAATTTCAAATAGCTAGTTGTTTAGCTAAATGCTAAATAGAAGTTTTTGTGTTGCTTGCGCAAGCCAGGTAACAGGGATTCAGACGTAATAAAATAATTATTGCTCTATATTGCGCGGTTATTGGGCGCTGGAGCAGAAACTTCTGTATGGGTTGGTTAATATTTAAGTGGGAAGTTGCATAAACGTATATAATTTTCATTAATTGCCAGGAGTGAGGGAAGTTCACAGTTTTCGCCTTGATTTTAAGATCGCTAATTAGGTCAAAAGTATTTAAAACATTCGATGAAAATTCTGTAATGTAAACGACAGTATTGAGTGCAGCGGCTCTGTATATTATCCTCTAAGTTCCTAAACGGTTTGAGTTTCAATTTGTCGTTGTTCGCTATGAAACTTCAAATTTGATATAATTATTTTGTCTTAGTGTTTTTTTTTTTTTTTTTTTTTTAATTTTTATGTCTAAATTTTTGCACTAAAGAAAAAACTATGAATTAGCGGGAAGTTTCAATGAAATCAGTGCTTTTGACACTCCGTTTGACTGATTTAGACTGAGTTTTGCCTTAATTGGTCGAAAATAGTTAAATAAGTTTCCAAATTTGTTTGATAAAATTTTTGAGTTTAGTGTATAGAATTAAATTATTCATTAATTGACGTAACTTAAATTATCGCAAGAAGTCTCTTACATTGTGCGTGTTACTGAAAAGTTTACAAATGAAGCTTATCTTGAATTTCGATTCGTAGAGTTTGTACAATAAATATTAAAATTAATATTACAACAGATAATTTATTTATTTATTCACTTTTTATTAATTTTTTTTTTTTTTTTTTTTGATAATGAAGTTAAATTAACTTGAGCAAAAAAATTTTACCAGATGTTAACAATATTTAAGTATCATATAAAAAATAATTACAAAAAAAATTATTGTCGAGTATTCGAGAGAGTTTTGTTAAATCTAAGATAATGTCCGAGTATGAATTAAAATTTAGATTCTGAAAATACACTCAATTTGTTACACAAAATTTTATGAGAAAAGTTTATATTTTACTGGTGAAGCTGCTTCTGTTCTTGATGCGAATGTTGCTGTATCGTCCTTCTTGAAATCGGATAGTCGGCAGGTCGGCGGTTACGCACGAGAGTATAGTGTAAGTAGGTGTTGACGGTGACGTTGCAGCGGTGCGCTCATCAAATTATATCATGCTATGTTGCCAGTTATGATAAATGTGATTTTACTGGTGCATTCAGTAGGTGCTCCAGTCGGTATTACGTCGATCGGAGAGCTAGTTGGACTCGCAGTTTGGTCAATTTACAAGGGTTATTATCGCATATCCTCAACTCGTCGAGGTGCATTAAAAGGTAAATACTTTCACACTTGTTATCAATCGATCATTATTTGTTTTTAAATAAAAAAATTAAAACATCTATCTGATACCTGAGTTTCGACGGATAGTAAAAAAAAATTCTTTTATTCGGATTCGGCGAGTTTGTGAGTATAGTACTTTGATTGTTACTATTTTTATTAAGTATAATTGTCAGAGTTAAGTCGTCAACTGTCGTTATTTCATAAATTAACTGTTTGCAGGTTGTATTAAAAGATTCGTGGGTGTGGCTGTATAGTTGGGTCGCGTGCTGCAGGTGCATTGCGGGCGAGTTGGTGGAAGAGTCGCCTGTGTTGGAGGCATAGCGGGTCTGCATGCGACGGGCGCACTCAGCAGGCTAGTGGTCACGAAGATTCATGGCTATGGTCGAGTCTTAAGCGTGTTTTGAATGGACAGTTGGTCAAATTTGGTTTGAAAATGAAGTTTTTTTTTTTTTTTTTTTTTTGTTTATTATTATTATTGTTATAATATATATTTTTTTTTATTATTTTTTCTTTTATTATTTTGTTTATTTTTTTTTTTTTATTATTATTATCATTTTTTTTTTTTTTTTTTTTTTATTGACGTTTTGTTTTATTTTTCATGGCTCTGCGACGTGAAGCGGTGGTTTTGTATTGGAGTTTGGTGCTTTTGGAGAGGTTGTGGGCATTGTCGAGATTTGTGGAGATGAGTCCACGTGGATTATAATGTCTGCCGACTTTAGAGAGTTCTGGTGTTATTTGGTCAGGGTAGACTCTATATAATTCATTTACTAAATTTTTGTTTTCCGTTTTAAAGTTTCTGTCTAGAGGGGGACAATTTAAGAAAATATTAATATGAATTTTTGTTCTGACTAAATTAACTTTCCCGACGTGTTCATAGAAAATACCCGGATTATTGGGGATTGGTTGCGTTTCATAGAAAGTTTTATTCTCCGTGTGAACGGTACCGACTGGAGCGAAGCTCGTGAACCACAGCAAAATAAAGAACATTTTTCTGGAACAAAATTAGGGCAGATTTAAATTAGATAAGGTGATGATTTTTGAAAAGAAAGGCTTTTAGTAAAATTTTTTCAGACGGTCTTTATGAACTAAGATTTTTTTTTTGTTTTGGCTTTGCAAGAGGGCAGTGTTATTTTCGCGTACTTCTAGGATGTCGAAAACTCCGTTATAGAATTTATCTAGTTTGTTTTTACGCGGTAGTTTGTTGACGTAAACTTTGTCTCCGGGTTTTATATCTAGGGGTTTAGTTGATTTGTCGTAATTTCTTTTGTTAACTTGTTTGGATGATTCTAAGCTTTTCAATGCCATCTCTCGGATTTCAGCTATTCTTGTTGCTAAATCGTAAATGTAACCATTATATGTGTCGTTATCGAAGTCGTCTAGGCATCCTGAAGGGGTTCTAGGATTTCGTCCCATAGCTATTTCGTAGGGGGTAAAACCTGTGGAAGAGTGGACTGAGGAATTGTATTCCATCATGGCAAAGGGAACTAGCTCGTCCCAGTCTTGATACTTAGGAGTGTTAGTCCTCAAGTAGTCTTTCAAGACAGCATGACTTCTTTCCAATGATGCGTTCGACTGGGGGTGGAAAGATGTCATCGTTTTTAGACGACAGTCAAACATGCTTTCAAGATTTTTGAGGAGTTTATTCCTAAAGCTTTTACCTTGATCGCTCAAGATAATTTTAGGTACTTCATGAGCGGCTATAAGATGTTTAGCAAGGACTTGTGCCACGGTTAGCGCTTTAAGATTAGGTACTGGTACTGCCATACAAAATTTTGAAAATAAACATTGCATAGTGATTATGTAAGCATTGCCATTCACAGTTCGAGGCATAGGTCCGACCGCATCGATAGCCATTTTAAAGAACGGTTCTGCGGGCGTATCGGTAATTACCATGGGTTCTTTGGTGCGATAACCTATGAGTTTAAACTCTTGGCATATTCGGCATCGATGAATGTAATCGACTATATCTTTACGCAAACCGGGCCAAGTAAATTTTTCCCTCACTCTTCTGTAAGTCTTCTCTACTCCACGATGTCCTCCGAATAGGCTATCGTGGCATTCTTTTAGGATGGTGTTGCGGGATTCGGGTGGTGGTGTTATGCAGACACCTAGACAGATCGTTAGCGTCATAGGTATGTTTTTGAGTGCGTCTTGGACTTCTCGGTATAGAGTTCCACGTGGTAATGCATCTGTGAGTTCGCCTTTTCGTGACATACGAACCGATGTAATTTCTTTTTCTAGTAGTAGATGATAAAGATTGTATAAGCATTCTTTCAAAGAACTTTGCTTCATAGGATTCCTTTCGGTTTCTGTAACTACTAAAGAGAAGATGGTTCGGCCTCGGGTTTTAGAGACAAGAACATTGCCAATCGTAGGGTTCAGATCTTTAAGTTCGCTTTTCGAAATTAGCTCTAACTCGGCAAGAAGTTGATTGTTAGGCGTGTGTAAGTTTAAATTCGCAGGGATAAAATGTATTATGTTATCTTTATGTCCCGTGAGGGCGTCTCGGGTGAGTCTCACTGTCAGTCGTTCGGGGGGTTTGATCGGGGTGCAAAAAGGATTCAAGAGGGGGGGTATAATTGGCGGAATGGTTTTAACGCTGGTGAAAATGTCATTATGAGTATTTGCCGTAGTAGGTTTTGGACTTCGAGGTATCAAATTTGAATTTGGTTGTTTTGTAGGAAGTGATTGCTGCGAGGATTGAAGGGTCGTTTTGGCGGTATCTCGAGGGTGAGTGACACTCTCTTGAGTGTTTAGAGAGTTTTCCGATGGAGCTAACTTATGATCTGGTGTAATTGTCTTCGTGGAATTTGTTGAAGAGTCGGAATTTTCACTAGATATGATTTTGGTGTTTTCGAGATTAAAAGTGTCATCAAAAATTGCTGGGGGTATTTTATGTGTGAGGAGAGTGGACGATAAGGGAGGATTTTTGAATCCTGAGTCATCGGTCAGTTGCCATTTATCTAAGTCTAACAGGGATTGTGTATTGTTCAGAATCTGTCTTTCATTTGCGTCAATAAGGTCATTTTCCAAATAGCCTGGATCACTGTGGACAACAGAGTGATCCGCTTCGTGATAGTTAGATCCTAGGTCGAAATTTTCAAGAAGTTCTTCCCATTTTCCAGAGTCCCACCACAAGGAATTAAATCCTTCGATAAACTCTTCTTTCTCCTTAGAATTGAAGTTGGAAGGTTTGAGCTGAGCTTGGAGTTCCAAATTTGATTTTACGGGGGTAGTCTCGTAGAGTTCTTCTTCGTCAGAAGATGAGGAGTCATCATCATTTGCTGGAGGTTTCACTCTTTTTGATGGGGAATCAAAGAATGCCTTTCTTGATGCGGGTTTTTGGAAATGGGCGACTACATCTTCAAAACTATCCGATGGTACCATGGTTTCGTCGAACTCACTTATGCCAGAAATCTCATCTTCTTTTTGGTTGCTGATTTCAGACTCGGTGGCAGGAGATGTGGTTGTTGTGTTGAGAGGTTCTGCCAAACTAGGTATTAATGATCGGCTTTGCAAGGGTACAGGTGCGTCGGAGGCGCTTTCGGTTTCATCTGATGTTTCTATTTCTGAGGTAGAGCTTTCAGCGTTTGCTTGATCGACGGGTGTAGTATTTTTCGGATCTACCTGTTGATTTCGTCTGAGTCTTAGACGAGAGGCGATGGTATCGCCTGGAAGATTTCCCTGACCAGATACGTTCGGCGATGCATGAGTTTTATTTTTGGAGCCTTTCGGTCTACCTCTTCGCGAAGGGCCGGGTTGCAGGGCGTCAGAGAAGTTTTCTTCTTTGCTTTTATTGTGTGCTTGTCGAGCAAGTGATGTTTTTGTTGGTTTTGGTTTCTGAATAGGTAGTATGGTTTTTGTTTTGATATTTTTCAGGGATTGAGAGGCTATGTTTGCCGATTTTTCGTTTTCTACCTCTTTCTGGTCTATCGGATTTCTTGAGAGCCAATCGGCGTTAGTGTTAAGCCTTCCAGGTTTGTAAGGAAATATGTATCTGTAGCCGCGCAGTCGGGCTCTCCAGCGGTTTAATCTTGACATTGGGTCTTTGATTGAATCAATCCATTGTAGAGGTTCATGGTTAGCGTATACATAGAAAGTGCGACCGTAAAGGTAGTGTCTGAAGTGCATGATGCCTAGGACTACAGCTAAACACTCTCGCTCGGTGGCAGAGTAGTTTCTTTGATGTTTATTGAGCGTTTTTGACATATATGCAATAGGTTGATCATTATTTGGTTCGCCTTGACTCAAAACTGCCCCGACTGCGTATGCACTAGCATCGGTCGTTAGTATGAAGGGTTTAGAAAAGTCTGGGCAAATTAGGACTGGTGCCGTGCATAGAGCTGTCTTTAGTTTTTCGAAACTGGCTTTTTGGCTCTCCTCCCAGCGGAATTTACAATTTTTCTTGAGGAGGTCGTTTAGAGGTTTTGCAATTTCAGAGAAATGGTGGATAAACCGGCGATAGTAAGAACAGAGTCCAAGAAAAGAACGAACGTCCGAAGTACTCTTTAAGACGGGAAAATCCTGAATATCTTTGATTTTTCCCCGGTCAGGTTTGACTCCAAATTGATCGATATGGTGGCCCAGGTATTTTACTTCAGGGGTTAGAAATTCGCATTTTTCGATTTTTAATCTCAATCCAGCATTAAACAATCTTTGAAAAGCTTCATTAACCTTTCTCTCGTGGTCTTCAAGAGAGTTGGAGAAGATGATTAAGTCATCTAGGTAAACGAACAATTCGATTCCTTGTAATCCGGTCATGACGGCGTCCATCAGCCTTTGGAATGTCGGGGGAGCACAGCAGAGTCCGAAAGGCATGGCTGTGAATTCGAAGTGCCCGTAAGGCGTTGAGAAAGCGGTTTTAGCTCTGTCATCCGGGTGCATAGGTATTTGGTGGAATCCGTTAACGAGATCAAAAACTGAAAAGTATTTGGACTTGCCTAGGGACTCCAGTATTTCTTGAACGTTTGGGAGTGGATAGGCGTCTGGAATTGATACTTCGTTGAGCCTTCTGTAATCAATGACGAGACGATGTTGATTTTTACCGTCAGGGCCAGGCCGTTTTGGAACTATCCATAGAGGTGAGTTCCAAGGGCTGGAGGAGGGTTGGATGGTTCCTTTCTTCAGCAAGTCATCTACTTGCCTTCTAATTTCTTCGTGTAATTTTGGAGGATAACGATATTGACGTATAAATATCGGTTTGTCACTGGTTAACGGAATGGTATGTTGTACTAGATGTGTGCGAGGAGGGTCGTCGCCAGGTAACATAAAGAGATATGGAAAACGTTCGACCACTCTCTTCAATTGAGCTAGGGCTGCTTTGTCATGATGTTTTCTTTTCAGAAGGTCAATTATTCGAGTTACTCTTTGTTCAGGAGGGCAAGGCGTTCCCTCGACCTCAGAATCGAAGAAGTCGTCGGAACTATCGAGTTCAAAGGGGTACAGATCTTGCACCGGTATTTCAACTTCTTGAGGTTCGTTTCTCGTGTTAATGGCTAACACGTAACATGAACCTTTTTCATGGGTAACGGCTGACTCGCCGATGAATATTCCGGTAGGGGTTTGTATTCGGGGAAGATACGCCTCCCCTCTTGGAGAGCTTTCCGACACGGGAATTTCTATCGCAATTTTACAACGCGCTGGCAACGTATATCTTGTGGACAGAGCTTTACCTTGCTTTCGACGAGCTTTATAATGGAAAACAGTCGAAGGTATTTTGCTGGACGTAGGTTGAATGTCGGGGATGGTGTTTTGACTTTGAGGTGTTCGTCGAGAGTCAGGAAATTCTGCAGGGGATTCGGCAGATTCAGAGTCACTGTTGTCTGTAGCGCTAGAAAAACAAATGTCCTGAGTGCCATTTTGAGTGATTAATTGATTATTGGCCAAGTCAATTTGACCCTTTTCAATTTGTAGATAACGAGAGCCAAGAATGGCATCTTCTTTAAGCGAAGAACTTTCGGAGAGGACGTGCATGTGATGTTTTCTACCGTCTCTTTCTTTGAAAGTAACGGTACCGAGAGTGTAAACGGGTTCTGCTCCGATCCCGGTCAGTTGAAGAGTACGATTTTTGTTGATCTTACACGTGGGATTTAGGGATTGAATTTTAATTACGCTCACGTCTGCGCCGGTGTCAATTAAAATGTGCCCCTTTCCGGCTTTAAATATGTTATTAGTAATTTCGATCTTGGGTGATCCGTGAGAAATTTTCTTTCTTTCCCTATGGTTTCTAGGATTGTAAATTTTAGGTGAATATGTGTCGGAATCGTTAGTAGATTTGTCTATATTAAGGGTGTCGCTACTCTGGGAGGTTGAATTTTCGGAAAAGGTTTCTGAGTCAGAGGATTCTGATTCAGAGCGATCTGAGTCTGGGGATAGGTCTTCAAGAAAAGAGTCGGGAAGATTTTTCATTTTTCCGGCTTGCTTAAGTCTCCGGAGTTTCTTCAAAGTTCTTTTGCTGATAACACCATCTTGTAAAAAGGGGGCATCGTCGTGAATTAGATGGAATATATGTTTTTGTTTACAAATACGAATCGTAATTTTTCCATGAGCGTCGACTTGATTATTGTCTTCTCCCTGGATTGTAATGGGAGGGTGAGGATAGTAGAAAACCGAGTCTTTAAAAACGGAAGCTTTGATGACGTTCACTTCATTGTTTTGTGCAGCGGAACATGTTACGACGCCCTTTTTGAATAGGTAATTTTTAACTTTTATGGTTGGTGCGGTTTTCTCGCCATAGACTTTCCGTACTCCCTTGTTTTGAATGTTTTCACCGATCGGCGCTCGGGGCTCTGAGAGCGCGGGAAGCTCGCGGGCGCGCCGTCCGGACGAGCTTGTCTCCAGTTTAAATTCTCGCTAGAGGAGATATTTGCGGAAATATTCGTTGGGGTCGGAGCTCGTGGAGTAGGGCCGTAAGGACCTGGGGATCCAGGTCTACCAGGCGGCTTGTCGTAATAGTTGTTAGGGAAGTAGGCTGGTGTTGCCGCATTAGGATAGGGCGAGTGAAAAGGGGGCATAGGAGCTGGGGGGTAGTAGTAGGGCATAGGAGGATAATAGGGCATATAAGGGTGAAAATTTGGATAAGGGAAGGGAGGGGAAAGGGGGCTTGTCGACCTATTAGGGTATCGGCCTCTAGGGCTCTCGGACCTAGGGCGGGAGTAACGATCTGATGATCCGGGTTGATCGGATAGGCTCTGTCTTTCCGGGTTTTTCAGAATGCTTGAAGGTTGTTCGTAACGCAGGGAAGGGTGAGCATCCGGTTTACCTTCTGCAGTAAAGGTCATTGTTCTAGGCAATTTTATATCGTTAGGGTCATAAGAATACGAGATATTTCTATCGAAGTTTCGCGGGTCGTTAAAATCGGAGAATTTAACGTTGCGCCGGTCGTGAGATGATTCTCTTTCAGGTGTCCCGGGTCGACCATAAGGGCTAGGAGAACGCGATCGCGGAGGCGGTTTTTGGGTTGAGGAATACTCTACATCGGCACGATTTGGTGCTCCGATGTTAACCCATTCCTCCG
The DNA here is from genome assembly GCA_038277355.1 of Encarsia formosa. Lineage (NCBI taxonomy): Eukaryota > Metazoa > Arthropoda > Insecta > Hymenoptera > Aphelinidae > Encarsia > Encarsia formosa. The sequence continues at coordinate 48,912,323 of CM076187.1, forward strand.
CATTCAGAGCTGCGTTTAAAGCTTCGGAAAAGTTAACAGGGTTATGGTTAGACATTTGGTTGCGGATGACAGAAGGTAATCCGCGAATAAAATATTCGGTAGCGAGGTCTTCGAAAAGGGACTTATTATGTCTCTTGATGTCTTCGTCATCTATTCCCTCGTTTTTTAGTTTCGTGGCAGCGCGGACTATAGCTGAGAGTCTATCGTGAAAATTTAAAACAGATTCATTCTGTCTCATATAAGAGTCTGAAATAAGGTTAAGGTAATAAGATAGGGATCGTTTTTGAGAACGTTCGCGAACGCGGTTCGTGACTCGTTTAACGTAGCTGCCATTGTAGACATATTTTCGGCCATCCGGCGGGCATGATGTAATTCGGCCGCCTTCTTTTGATCTTTGTCTGGAATGGCTTCAATCTCGTCCAAAGTAAGATTCGCGAGGTTAGCCATATTGAATACTTATAAATAAAAGGGATAACGTCGTTTGATAGAAGTAAAAATTTTATACAAAAAACGAATCTAAAGTTGCGATTTTTGGCGAAACTTCAGGTAATAAAACGTGAAATGTATGCACTACAAGCGGGTCAAATTCAGAGCGATGAGCAGATCAGGTTCCGAAAGCGTTTGTGAGTGTAAGTGTGTTGTTAAATTAGCCAGAAATGTTGAGGTCAGCAAAAAAAAATATCGCGATTTGTCAAAAGAAAAGAATCTTTCTTTCAACCATTCGCCAAAAGTAACCGGTATCAGATAATAAAAGCTTTTTCCTTACTTCCTTTCTTTTTTTCATTAATTTTTAGTATTATAAATTTTTGAAGAAAAAATCATCAATAAAAAAAAAATTTTTTTTTTTTTTTTTAAGAAAGAGAAAACCAATCAAAATAGTCAGGCAACAAGGTTTAAGGTCCCCACAAGGGATGCCATTTATGTCACGGATTTATAATCCTTGACGTTATTATTTTAAAAGGGGTAGGATCTTCGTCTTTTTGGAACAACTACTTGTCCCGTAAGTTGTCCCGTCCCCTTGTTGTCTGCCTTTTGATTAGGTTAATAAAATGAAATAAAGTAAAGTAAGGTGATATTGTTTAATTGAAAAACCAATGGTGAAAGGTTACAATTTAATGACAGAGTTAAACGACAGAGTTGAATATTACAATAATCTACCTTAAAATTACCGGAGTATCCGGGCAGTTGATCGTCACGGGAGGTTCTCTGGACCTTCCTGGACCTTATCCAATGGTGATGGCGAGGCGATATTGCACTGACGGATCCTTGCCTGATCCGGCTCTTCTTGTCCAGGTGTGCTGCACGTGGTCTTCGATCGCTGCTAGCTTTCGGTTGAACCACTCGAGTGTCGGGGACGAGAGTGGTTTGGGAGCGCGGCTAAGCAGCGAGGGAAGCTACTTCGCCCCACCTGTTCCAGCAGAGCGGAGGTGTCGGCTAGCAAAATGCTTAATTGCAATTTCCGTGGCCCCCTCCCTTACTCCTTTTGGGCGGATTATAAGTAAGTCTGTTGCAACTTGGGAATATGGGATCTTTATGGGGATCGATACATGACACTTGTATCGGGGGGCGACCGCTTTCCGTTTGCCAACCTTTGGCTACTATAAATACTATAAACATTTGAGTTAAGTACTACAGGTAAAAAAAGGTATAAACAGATTGAAATTTTTATAAATGCACTAAAAATTTTTACAAAAAGTAATGCACTAGAAATTTATAAAAGAGGCAAAAAAAAGGTTATAAACAGATTATTACATTGGTGGTTATAAACATCAGACTGCTGCTACATTCGTAGCTATATTGATTTGAATTTTTAAAATTACATTTCGGGCTCGTGGTTGTTCGGGCGAATGGTATACGGGCAAAGGGTATTCGGGCATTTTGGTATGCGGGCAAAGGGTATTCGGGCGAATGGGTTTTCGGGCAAATGGATGTTCCGGCGATTGGGTGTTCGGGTAAATGGATTCGGGCAGATGGTAGGTAATCATTATAACAGCTATCAGCTATCTTCAAATCGGGTCCTAAAAAAATGAAAATAGCACTGAAGTGTTAAGTTTCTTCTTGCGAAGTGTACGCAGTGAGTAGAATAAACGCTTTTCAATTAAATTTTCTAGCAATCTTATCAAAATCGCTAGCTGCTTTTGACTTGATTCTTAATTGAGCAAAAAAAATTTGAGAAGAATTCAGGAAGTTGAAAATTGAAATTCTGATAGATTTTTATAGTTTTTTGTTCACAGCAAGTACACATCAATTTCTGTGTCCTACATCATGGTTACAAAACAGTAACTGCATTAGCAAAAAATTTAAACTCTGCATCTCATTTTTGAAGTCAATCAAAAGGTGCCTATACCTTGTTTTTACAGTGACATTAAATAAAAAAATGTCTCTCTAAGTGCGCTTCACAAAAAAAAAGAAAAAATGTCATCCTGAAAAAAATTTTAAAAGTTTGTTCGAATCAAAATCAAGGTTAGGTTTGATTAGATTAGATATCGGTATCATGATAGTACTTATGGACTGTATAGGGTGCGGGTATAAATAATGAAAGACAGTCCAATTATTAATAATATTTTTAATTAAATTTTCAAAGTTACAATGGCTCTAGGGCCGAGATTAAGCTTGTGTGTGTTAAAGGTTAGCTGTCGCTCGTGTCGAGGTTGACAAGAGACTGAAGGCGTTGCCTGGCTATGCGTGGCTCGATTGTTTACGACGTCGGTCCACAGTCGTGGCTGAAGTTGCCGCTTGCGCCTGTGTCCGCGCAGAACGTTCTGGGGAGCGATCCCCACAGCCACTCCCCCTCTAGAGACCTTCGCAGGTTGAAGCAGTGAAGGGAACGATACCCGCTTCGTTCTCCGAGGAGAGGATGGCGTCGATGCAGCTGGGGCCGGAGTTGTTGGAGTCGTCGGCTCTGCGGCTTGTTCCGGTAGATGAGGATTTTCCAAATCGGCGGTGGCCAGGTACGCTGGCTTTAGGTGGTCGGTGGACACAACCCTCTCTTTGCCGTTGACCTTGATAACAAAAACCTTCTCGTTGACACGTTTCGTTACCTCGTGAGGGCCAGTGTACGGAGGTTCCAGAGGCTTCTTGACGGTGTTCACCTTCAGGAAGACGTGCGAGCAGGTTTTGAGTTCTTTGAAGGTGAATGGTCGATGTTTGGCATGGTCTGAGGCTGGCACAAGCTTGATTTCCCGCATGAGGGTTCAAGAAGCTTCTGGGGTTAACTTCTTTCGTAGTATGGGTGAAAAATTCTCCTGGAATGCGTAGGGTTGTACCGAAGATCATTTCAGCTGGTGATGCTTGTAGATCTTCCTTGAAGCAGTTGCGCAGGCCAAGCAGGACAAGGGGTATGCGTTGTGGCCAAGGAATCTGACCCTCGCACATGAGAGCTGCCTTTAATGTGCGGTGGACACGCTCCACCATTCCGTTGGACTTTGGATGCCAGGGTGTGGTGTGGATGGGCTTAGCCCCAATCATGCGTGCAAGAGCCGCCTGGAGTGATGACTCGAATTGTTTGCCCTGATCAGTGGTGATCTCGATTGGGCAACCAAAGTTCGAGACCCAGTGCTGGTAGAAACTCGCCACAACGGTCTCCGCTGTGATGTCCGACAGTGGAACTGCAGTAGGCCACCTCGAGAACCTGTCAATCATTGTGAGGCAGTAACGCAGGTTGCCTACCTGCGGCATGATGATAATGTCCAGATGGACGTGCTCGAAGCGGTTGCTGGGCACGTGGAAGGTGTCAAGTGCGGCTCGGTTATGGAGACTGACCTTGGATCGTTGGCATGGTTCACAAGATCGAGCCCAATGGTCGACGTCTTTCTTGATGCCAGGCCAGACAAACTTGGAGGTGACGATTCTTGTAGTCGTGCGTGGACTGGGGTGCGCCAGCGAATGCAGAACGTCGAAGGCACGACGGCGCAGGTTGGCTGGAAGGTACGGCCTGATGATGCCATCCTCGATGTTGCAAGCGATTGAAGAGCCATCGACATGGAGTACCTGCAGGTCCAAAATGCCTTTGTCCAGCAGATGTTCCAGCTCGTCGTCTTCGAGCTGTGCTGCCTCAATGTCCCGAGCAAGCAGAGCGGATGGCATGGCGATTGCGTTGAGTCTGGACAGAGTATCAGCCACTACATTGTCCTCACCTTTCACGTGCTCCAGGGTGACATTGAATTGGAGGATGTAGTCTAGCTGGCGCTGCTGCCTTGGGGAGGCCTTGTCCGACCGCTGCTAGGCCGCAAAGGTTAAAGGCTTATGGTCAGTGAGCACTTTGAAGCTCCGACCCTCCAAGTACCTCTGGAAAAACTTGATGGCCTCGAAAATAGCCAGTAGCTCTCGATCGTAGGTGCTGTACTTCTGTTGCGTGGGTGACAGCTTGCTGGAGAAAAAACCGACCGGATGCCAGACGTTGTCGATTTCCTGCTCTAGGGCGGCACCGATGCCCTTGCGGAGGCGTCTGTCGTCAGGCGCAGTGGCGTCGATGGCGACAAGAATGTGTTGGTTGTGGCCTTTTTCAAGTCCTCCTTGCATCTCTGGAAATCTGCCTCCGCTTCAGGAGTCCAAATGACTTTGACTTTGCGTCCTCTGGGAAGGCCGCACAGCATGTCGTTCAGCGACGCCTGTCGTTTGGCCGCTTCAGGAATACAGCGTCGGTAATGGTTTAGCACCCCGAGGAAACCACGGAGCTGCGTGGCCGTCTCAGGCTTGGGGATATCCATGATGGCGTCCACCTTGCGTGCTGGTGGCCGGAAAATCTCGGGTGAGATGGTGTAGCCTAGGAACTGGACCTCGGACTGACCCACCTGGCACTTCTGAAGATTGATGGTAAGTCCTGCCTCTCGCCGTCGCTGGAAGACGAGACGAAGATGTTCCAGGTGCTCCTTGTGGTTTCGGGACTTGATGCGCACATCGTCAATATAGGACCTAACGAAGGGCATGTCTCGGAACAGCGTGTCCATGAAGCGCTGAAGCGTTTGCGTGGCGTTGCGCAAACCCATGGAGAGGTACAGGAACTCGTAGAGCCCATAGGGTGTTGTAACGGCCGTCTTGCTGATGTGTTCCTCTGCCATGGGGATCTGGTAGAATCCCTTTTCCAGATCTAGGGTGGTGAAGACGTTGCAGCCATAGCAGTCATGCAGAATATCCTCAATGACAGGAATCGGGTAGCGGTCCGGACGTGTGCAGGCGTTCACCCGGCGGTAGTCGCCTGTCATCCTGTATCCACCAGACTTCTTAGGCACCAAGTGTATTGGGCTCGCCCACTGGCTGGACGAGGGCCTGATAATGCCCCTCTTTAAGAGCTCGTCAATCTCTTGCTTGGTCGCCTGAAGACGCTCGCCATGGAGCCGCCGTGGGCGCTCGAAGACCGGAGGGCCCTTTGTGAAGATGTGGTGCAAAACTGGAGTACCGCTGAGGTTTACCTTTCCCTGTCAGGGCTTGGTGATGTCAGCGAACTCCACCAAGAGCTGATCGTAGGCCATGCGGTGTTTGTCCTCAGTGGAGCAGCTCTGGATGCCAATGCCAAAGACTTCTGCGGTGTGGAGCGTAGCTTCGACACTGAGGCTGGTGGTGGGATCGGCCAGGCGATGATGCTGGAGGTCCACCAGGAGACCAGTGCTGGCCAGGAAGTCTGCGCCGAGAACCGGATTGTGGACGTCTGCGATGATGAAGGGCCAAGTGAAGTCTCGAAGAAGCCCCAGGTTGAGGGTCACCATTCGTCGGCCGTACGTCTTAATGACGCTTTTGTTGGCTGCTGCCAGCTGCAGGTCCTGGACAGGAGGTTTTCCTTCCACAGCCGAGAGTGGCAATAAGGATACGACCGACCCGGAGTCGACCAGGAAACGTAGACCAGTGTTCCGGTCCATGATGAGGAGGCGATTTTCATTGAGCTGATCTTTGCTGCCAGCAGTCGCCTCAACTGATGGCAGCGAAGTTAGTTTCCCTGGTTGGCTGATGATCTGAAGCTGCAGGGTTGCTCGCATTTTCGTGCGTCGGCTCCAAACTGGTGGTGAAAATAACAGAACCCACCTGGAGTAGATGAGCGTGGCCTACTCCTGCTTCGGCGACGCGGTTGATGGGCACCTTCAGTTGGCCTCGGTTGAGACCCACGGACGGCCCTTAGAATCAGGTCGTTGGATGCGTTGAGCTTCGCTAGCGCTGCTCGTATACCAGCGAGCTCATCTGTCAGGCTGGACCTGTGAGAGCTGGTGCTTTGGGCACCACGACGATGATGAGGGGACGGGCTGCGTTGACTGCTACTACTCACCGCCTGGAGTCCTGGAAGCACGTCGTGCATCTCGTCGGCTGCCTCGGCCAACTCGTCCAAGGTGTTGTTCCGCAGGACTCGGAGAGTACGTGTGACGTGCGCGGGCAGGAGGTTGAGCCATTTAACCTTGAGCGCGTCATCGGCGACCTGCGTGCCGGCGGCCAGGTTGCGCATGTGGCGAAGCAGCTGCGAGGGCGTGCGCCCATCCAGCTCCACCTTGGTGAGGAGTTTGGTGAGCCGCTGGTCTGCTGAGTCCGAGAACCGGGACAGCACTTGCGCCTTCAGATGCTCGTACTTCCCGTTTGCTGGAGCAGTGCGCAGGACATCCAGAAGGTCCTGGATGGAGTCCTGGTCGAGGGAGGCGACGACGAGGTTATATTTCGTCAAATCTGAGCGGACGTTACTCGCGCCGAATAAGGCCTCGATCTGCATAAACCATGCTTCCGGGGAATGTTTCCAGAAATTCGGAAGCTTACACTGCGTGACAACCTCCACTGGGGCGCCATTTTGTTGATCTGGCAGTTGTTGACCATTGGCCCCTCCGTCGTCATTTCCATTCACCATCGCGGAATTTCCTTGAAGAAGGTTTCTTGCAAAATTTGCGGCAAGGGAGCGGGCGAATTCAACCTGCCTTGTCAATATGGGTGTTTCCTCCGTTTTTCTAAACGCGACGCGGCAGCGCGACACGAAGGGTTACTTACAAGGAGAGGTCACACCCTCCGGGTCACCGATCTTGACGAAACTTTGGGGATCGTTTTCTTATACCAAAAGATGAAGAAATCTACCAATCATCCCGTCTAATGGGCCTTTTATACCTAGTTCCTACATAGCTTATATCGTATTTTTAGCTCTTTTTGGGTTTTTTTGCGAATTTTCAAAAAATTCCTGTTCGAAGCCTATTACACTTACAAAATTCTGCAACCCCGCATTCTCTTTATTTTTTCATCTTCTTTTGAGAAAAAATATTTTTAAATCTAATTTTGAAGAAATAGTCTATGTAAAATTAAGGTAATCAAAAGCATTTTTTTACTGTTTTTTTGGTTTTATGGATTTAAACTGTACGTCGTCAGCCTTATCAAAATTATGTCTAAAAATATTTTTTCTAAAAAATTCATAAAAAAACAAAGAAAATGCAGGGTTGCAGAATTCTGTAAGTGCAATAGGCTTTGAGCAGGAATTTTTTGAAATCTAGCATAAATAACCACAAAAGTCGCACAAAAGTGTTGAAAGTGTCAAAACAAGCTGATTTTCAAAAAATTCCTGCTCAAAGCCTATTGCGCTGACAGAATTCTGCAACCCCGCATTTTCTTTGTTTTTTTATGATTTTTTTAGAAAAAATATTTTTAGACATAATTTTGATAAGGCTGACCACGTACAGTTTAAATTCATAAAACCAAAAAAACAGTAAAAAAATGCTTTTGATTACCTTAATTTTACATGGACTATTTCTTCAAAATTAGATTTAAAAATATTTTTTCTCAAAAGAAGATGAAAAAATAAAGAGAATGCGGGGTTGCAGAATTTTGTAAGTGTAATAGGCTTCGAACAGGAATTTTTTGAAAATTCGCAAAAAAACCCAAAAAGAGCTAAAAATACGATATAAGCTATGTAGGAACTAGGTATAAAAGGCCCATTAGACGGGATGATTGGTAGATTTCTTCATCTTTTGGTATAAGAAAACGATCCCCAAAGTTTCGTCAAGATCGGTGACCCGGAGGGTGTGACCTCTCCTTGTTAGTCGGGGTCACCACTATGGACTGTATAGGGTGCGGGTACAAATAATGAAAGACAGTCCAATTATTAATAATATTTTTAATTAAATTTTCAAAGTTACAATGGCTCTAGGGCCGAGATTAAGCTTGTGTGTGTTAAAGGTTAGCTGTCGCTCGTGTCGAGGTTGACAAGAGACTGAAGGCGTTGCCTGGCTATGCGTGGCTCGATTGTTTACGACGTCGGTCCACAGTCATGGCTGAAGTTGCCGCTTGCGCCTGTGTCCGCGCGGAACGTTCTGGGGAGCGATCCCCACATACTCATCAACGGCAAAAATTGCAATTGAAAAAATTTTGCTCTTTTTTATTCAATCTTCTCTCTCGAATCCACTGTATGATAAAAATTTGCTTGAAAAAAAACTACTAATAGATTAAATGATAAGACTAACTCCGTTTGAATAGATAACGCTTTGTTTTTCTCAGTGCACTCACGGCAAAAAATAATCTCACCTTTATCACAAACCGTAGCATGAATATTAATTCTTGCACCTCGCAATTGCTCATGCCCTACACATAGTGTGGCACGTGCCTTTTTCGGTGAGGATATTGAATTACGGCTTGTTTGCTTACATGGTTGTAGTTGTTTATATTTATCATGCTCAAACCTTCTGAAACGGTGAATGAATATTGCACGTAGAATTACGAAAAAAGATGCATGCAACCTTGGATATATTTAGAATATTCACTATAAATTCCAGAAGAATTGGTTCGGTGGTTTTGAAGGAGTAAGGCGTGAAAAATGTGTTGAAGGGAGAAAGGGGCCTCGTCTGAATAAGTTCTTCGAATATATATTTTCGGTATATTAAAAAAAATTACAATTTTTTTACACAAAATAATAATTTTCAGATTTATTAAATTTTTTTAAAGATTTGTTAAATAAATTAACAAATTTTAACCTTTTATTTATAGATACACTAAAAAGTATTATTTATTACTACAATTTTTTCCTTTTAATTATGTAAGTAAATGAAAGCAAATAAAAATGAGTTTTTACATGTTTCACATTGCCAAATTTAAATGTTTTAATTTTGAGTGATGACGCAAATATACCTGAAGAATGATGAAAACTATTGCAAACAAAGCAATTGAAGCTGTACAAATCGCTACTGCTAGCGTGGTTGCTGCTGTGAGAGTGAAACTTATTGAATCATTTTTTACTTTTAAATCTTTTTCATCGTTATTTATAAAAATATTAAATTCAGCGGTTTCATCCGATGATAATTCTAGTCCAGTTACTTTGCGTTTTCCCGATGGAGAGCTATTTCTGCAGCCACCTATAAAAATTTTAAGTTGTATTATAAGCATATTAAAAATAAAAAAATAATGTATTACAGAACCATGGCTTAAAAGGTAGTGTCGCAACTGTCAATGGATGGAATCATCAACCTCTTAACGGAGGTCTCAAGTTAGAGCCCAGTCATACTGGAAAAATTTTTATTTTCTGAATTTTACATAAATTTTATCTGTACCGAGTGTCATTCCTTGCAGTGACTAGGTAGTGTTCATGTGGTCAGTTTTCAAAGAGTTAACTATGTCGAATAAGCCGGCGTTATTCCCAACGTTATCGTTACGTCTACCTACTTTAACTACTGCTCGCAGTCAATATACAAGGTGACTGAGATCTCACGTAGGGGTATTGGAAAAGTTTCTTCGAAAAGTGGTACTTACCCTAGGACTATAAAAAAAATCACCTTACATGTGCTTGCAGCGCCTCCTTGTGGACCACAAGGAGGCGATTTCACGACCGATTTCCAGTTGATCAAGAGACTTTTAAAATTCTCAAACCATTCATGAAAACGCTGATATTGAAAGGGTTCATCAACTCATAGCTTCAGATTTGAGTGCATCTGAGATTGATATGGAATATTCAGAAGTTTGTCAGTTGGAAGCAATTAACAATCTAAAGCATAGAAAATCACTCTCACAAATTTTGAAAGTTTTAGTTGATCAAAAAATGTACCCTACATTGGTACAAGTTCTTGCTCGAATTATTGCTGCAGAACCAACAAGCGCAGATGTTGAAAAAATTATCAGCTGGTAGAAAATTTTTGTTCAAGAAACTTTCCCAATGCATATGCTATACAAAAATGCATATTTTTCGAGTTATTTGCTATATACAACCTTTTTCGATCACCCTGTATATACACTAGGGGGCGTCAAAAGAACAAAATTTTGAAAAATTAATAAGGACTAGTATTCAAAAGTTGTGTTTTCACATAAAGATAAAAAAAAAATTTACTGGAGGCTGAAAAATTAAATTTTTAGGTCGCTGAAAGCCTCTGAAGTTTTAATAAAATCAGTTAAAAAGTAACTTAACGATTAAAACACGATTTTATTTTCAAACCTTGATTACTCGGCGGGAAAAATCGTAGAGACATGCTGTAGGAAAAAATCAATGCTCTTTAGTTCTAATTAATGCCTATATAAATTATAATAGCCTTAAAAAATTCTGAATGCTTTTGCACAGCATCAATCTGTGAATTTTTTGTTCTTTGTTTTCGGTTGTTTGCCTTCAAAAATCGCTCAAATACGTTTTTTTTTTTTTTTCAAACCACGATTTCTCCAAGGAAAAAAATTGTAGGCACACGATTCAAAAAAAATTTTAAAGCTCTTTAAATGTACTTTACGCCCATATGATTCATAATAGCCTTCAAAAACCATAAAAAAATTTTTCCAGAAGGCTAAATTCTGATTTTTTTTTTTCAATTTTCATTCCTTAAAATCAGGAATAACTGGATTTTTTTTTCAATTTTGTATAACTTTGCCTAACAAAGTTTTTAAAACATGGTTTGAAAAAGAAATTTAAGCTGTTATATACTACATAATATATTTATTTTTCTAAAAAAAATTTTTTAAACTTACGAAAGTAAACGTAATAGGTAGAATCAGCAAGTCGTTTATTACATTTTTATTTGACTTGCTCATGGCTTAACACATTCTCCGCTAGATGGCTTCATGTTTTTCCGTCCTGAGAGTAAAGTACTGATCTTACAATCTATAAATATGTTCTTTTTTATAATGATAAAACTTTTTACCAGATGGCGTCAATAACTTATAACCCATTAAAGAAATATTGATCTTTGTATTATAAATATCATTTTTTTCTCTAAATAAAAAATTATTAATTTAGTAATTCTCCTAAAGGTGGCTTCTTTTTGTTCCAACTTTCAAATAAAGATTAAATCTGAAATGATAATTATGGGTTGCAAATTTTTTATTTTTATATTGTTTATTTATTCAGTGACGTACGCGATGTCAAAGTCCAAGTATAAAAATTTTAGGTGTCCAATTTTTAGAGCACCGAAAAATCTTTCTCAAAACGTGTTGCCTACATATCAAGATTCTGAAAAGTTGGTTGTTCGAATTAAGAAATCTCAGTGAAAAGTACAATGGCAAAACACCTTCTGCGTCTGAAATTGTTCAATTGGTGAGTAATAAAGTAAAGCGAATATATGATCAAGTTTCAATCCCCACACTCAGCCATGCTAGAGTTAATAGAGTTAAAGTAATGATTTTGAAATATCATCAAGACTACATGAAAGTGAAAGAAAATTTAAAGCGTGGTGAAAAATCGAAGCACCAAAAAAGTTTCGTTGAAAAGTTTAAAAAAGAGTCATTAAAACTATTTGACAATGCTTCGTGTAATTGTAAAGTTTTTAATAAATGCAAGTGTCCTAAAGATAAAAAAGCATTTGGCTTCGGGAGTGTTACAAGATTTCGGAGTTAAGTCCATGGGTGAATCTATTGTTATAGATCCAAAAAAAAGTAGAGAAAAAAAAACTTGCGAATGATATATCGGCAGAGTACGAAAAAGATTCTATACGTAGTATGTATTATGAAGGACGTCATGACCAAACCAAAGTAATAAAAAAAAAAAAAAAAAAAAAAAAAATACCAAAAGTTATACCACGACAGTGGTTGAAGATCATTATTCCCTTATGCAAGAACCAGGATCAAAATACCTTAGTCATGTTACGTCAAAATCAGGTTCAGCTGAGGATATTTTGAGTAGTATTTTGCAGTGCATGAAAGAAGAGTTTCCTGGAGCTTCCAATACTCTAGAAGCAGTTGGATGTGATGGCACCGTGGTAAATACTGGACGTAATGGGGGAATAGTTTTGCAACTCGAATCTACACTTGGTAACTTTTATTACAAAGATTTATTTGCTTATTGCATTTCAATGAGTTGCCATTAAGACATTTATTCCAAAAAATTGATGGTCCAACATCAGGTCCAAAAAGCTAGTCTGGCCCAATTGGTAAGAAATTGAAAAATTGTGAAAGCTTAGTAGTTGTTGCTTTTGATTCTATTGAATGTGACTTGCCTAATATTGACATTGAATCATTAAGTTGCGATCAAAAATACCTTCTTCTAATTTCTAAAGCTATAAACTCAGGTAATTGTTCAAAAGATCTGGAAAATCGGTTGCCGACCGTTTGCCCGAATCCATTTACCCGAACACCCAATCGCCCGAACATCCATTTGCCCGAAAACTCATTCGTGCCCGCATACCAAAATGCCCGAATACCCTTTGCCCGAACAACCACGAGCCCAAACAGCATCCCCCGCGTATTCCCCGAAAGAGAGGAATAAGAGGTTAGTTAAAGAAGATACATTTATTACGATAAAAATAAATCAAAAATGCATAAAAATTCATACAACAGTACATGTATATAAAAACAAACGAAACAAAATATAAAAATAAATAGCACCAATATCAAAACAATTCGGCTGGACATACCGACAGGAAATTCTAGCCTGGCAGCCCAGCTAATGTGTCTGGCTCCGTACGGGCAGCCACTTCACAGACCGTAAGGGGTGTAACGCAGCTAGAACCTGGCAGCCCCATCGTGCTTGGAGCACTATCTTCATCCTACCGTCATTCTCGATGGTTAACAGCAGCAAATCGAATTTTAAGGCTTTACATATCTACTGAGAATGCCAAAGTTTAGATCAAAGAAAGATTTTAGACCATATGAAAATGAGTAAGATCACAAAAATTATACAACTACATATAAGTTAAAAGAAAAGGAAAAAAAAAACTACAAAAAAAATTATTACGCCACACACAATGAAAAAAAAAAAAAAAAAAAGATAACTCTGCCATTGACGGTCCCCAGCCCGAATGAGAAAAGAGGAGGGTCTTTCTTATATTTTTAATGAAAAAAAAAGTTAATAACAAAGGTTACCTTAAAAAAGTCAATTTTTTGGATTTTAGTGGTTGTTTCTTCAATTTTTTTGGAAGTTTATAAGGTGATTGCAGTTAAATTTTTAACCAAAAAACTTTAATTTCTTTTTTCAACCATGTTTCAAAAAATTTTTTAGGCAAAGTTATACAAAATTGAAAAAAAATCCAGTTATCCCTGATTTCAGCTTCAAGGAATGAAAATTGAAAAAAAAAATCAGAATTTAGCCTTCTGGAAAAATGTTTTTATGGTTTTTGAAGGCTATTATAAATCATACGGGCGTAAAATACATTTAAAGAGCTTTAAAATTGGAGCCTTACTTTGGGCTCTATGGACCCAAACTTACAGTGCCGGAGTAAGGCCCAATCTGAGGCCTTTCGGTGAAATTTCAGCTATCTTTACTGACCCAAGAAAGTTTTCCCTGACATGTGCTGTACGAAAATTGCGTATTTTCGGAGATAATAGAGGTTAAACAGAAAATGGCCCTCCGATGCCCCCAGTAAGGCCCAAAAAAATTTTTTTAAATACTTCAAAATCATAAAATTTTTCGCCCTTTCAGAATTGGGGGTCAAAAATAGAAATGCGTATTTTTCGAGTTATTTGCTAGCCTTTTTCGATCACCCTGTATGTAGGTACATGTGTGTGCGAGATGCGTGAGAGTCTCGCGCACCCACCGCTGTTAATGCTGAGGTATTCAAGACCTTATAGCGAGCGTGTTTGTACCGAGCATTTTTTCGAGATCTAGTGTTTTTCATTTAAGTTTTTAATATTAACATTGATGTTCTGTTTGTTTTATATGATTGACCCTGTGCCTCATGTTATCAGAAAACCGTACGCATATTAAAATGAGTGACACGGGCCTATCAATAGGGCAAAGAAAAGTCACGCGGATTTTTTATCATTGTTCTCAGTGCCAGAAGAAAAATTTTTTTTTTGTCTTCTGTCAAAGTTCGGAGACTAAATGCGTTCTTGTTACACGATGATGAGAAACGACCCTATCACTGGAGAAACTCCTGAACAAAAATCAGAGCTAGAGAATAAAGAAAAGAAAGAGTGATTATACGTATGAGATGTGTACCGTGGTTTTGTTTTCTTCTTCCTTCCTCGTGTTTAAGTGTCATCGAGTTAAATCAAGAGAAAGTGTGTCTATAGATTCCTTGATAAAGAAAATTTTCAGAGTTCATCTAATATACATAGCAGTGGCGGATTGCCCCCCCCCCCCTTTTTTAGGGAAGTATTTTTAAAAGGTTTAGTAAAAGATTGATTGACTCTTCCCCAAGCCTTAGACCCTCATAACCCTAGGTACCGAGTTCAGTTAATAATCGATTTATTATCCCCTCAAGCCCTAAACCCTCATAACCCTGGGGGCTGAGTTCAGTTTAATAATCAATTAATTAATCGAAGGACCAATGTTTGAAATTAACCAAAAAGTAGACTGTATAAAAAAGATAATTTTAACCACGATCGCGAGGGAGTGTGAGAAGGAAAAAGTGTAGGGTATTTTTAAGTGCAAAACTTGTTGGTTTTATGCTGCATTTAACTATTTATTTAACAATATGTACAAATGAGGAGAGAGAGCTCGCCGTTTTGACCGGAATTCTCTCAACCTCAGGTAAATTAGGTAAAGTCGACGTAGATAACTATAAGCAGGCGATTTACGACAACGGCGTTGAGTCCCGTGATGCGTGATTGCGGCCTCACCGTCGTTGCACCACTGGTGCTGGCGGATGTCGGCAGTTAGAACGAGTCGGGAGTCTGTCGCTCAGCTGAGCAATGTCGTCGTAATGAAAAAGAGGAGACGCATTTTGAACAATAACCCAAGCCTTGAAACCCAAAAACCTGGGCGCTCAGTTCGATAAATAAACTGATTAATTATCCCCCAAGCTTTGAACCCCTAAAACCCTGGGCGTCAAGTTCAATAAATCAACTGTTTAATCATCTCCCAACCTTTGAACCCCTATAGCTCTGGGCTTTTTCAAATTGAAATTGTTTATTAATGACTTGACTTGACGCCCAAGGTAAGGGCCTTGGGAATTCGAAGCTTGAGAGATAATGAATCAGTTTACTTATTGAACTCGTCGCCCAGAGTTTTGGGGGTTTAAGGCTTAGGGGATAATCAATCAGTTTATTTATTGAACTCAATGCCCGAGGGTATGGAAGTTTAAAGCTTAGAGAATAATCAATTGATTAATTATAAAAATCTGTGCCCAGCATTATTAAGTTGAAGGGTTGAAAGCTTGAAGTTCTAAAATGTACACTCTTCTAGTAGAAATAAACTAGTTTTCAGTTTTCAATAAATGAATTAGGTTATTGGGTTGATGGGGGGTTTCCCGGGGTTTGCCCCCCTCCCCCTTCTTGATCTACTTGCTTGATCCGCCTCTGTAGTGGACTCATATTGGGTCAAAATATTATCTTACTATATTATAAAGTTGCTTTTCCTCTCCCACGCCCCCGACAGACCCCTCAAAAAAGTGCTTAACTAACCGTAAAAGTGTACCGAAATATGCTTATTTCTATCTGTTTCAATTTTTCCTATAATTGTCTAATCACGCCCCCCCCCACGCCCCCACACACCCTTTTTTTACCCACGCCCCCCATTTTTTATATACGTTATCACTTTTACCTATACCTCCTATTTTTTATATATGTTATTACTTATGTAATTATAGAAATTTAAAAAGTTACTATTGAAATACTAAAAAAAACTTATAATTCATAAAATAATCATAACAAAATAATAGCAGTAATCAAAATATATAAAACAGTTTGAAAAAAATATTTTTATAATTTTTTCAAGTAAGTAAAAATTCACTATTATTGCACAAAACTTAAAAAGTGCATTCAATATTTCACTCCTGTAGTAGGCACAATGATACGTACAAAGGTATGTACTAATGTAAGTACACGGATACGCACACGGCTTGATACAAGTTTATGCAAGAGGGTAAGCACAGAAGTGGACACGAGAGTAGGTATGGATTTGGTACAAGAGAGGTAGAGATAGTACTTACAAGAATAGGCACAGCAGTAGAAATTAGGCTAGGTTGACGGATATACACAAGGGCGGGGAGTAAGTATAAGGGTATGTGCAGGAGTAGATACAAAATTAAGCACGTTGGTACGTTCAGGATTAGAAATTTAAGTAGAATAAAAGTTGAGAACAGAGTAAGCACAAAAGTACAAAAAAATATAAGAACAATAAAAAAATGAATCAGTAGAAAATTAAGTAGAAAAAAGGGAAGTTATAAGGAAAGAAACCAGTGCATTTATAGAAGGTTCAACAGTATGAACAAGTATAAGGAAGGCACAAGTATAAGAACAATAGTTATACTACTAGAATTTATACATCTCTGTTCTCTCATTCTCCCATTCAAAGTTTTATAAAAATCGGTGCATTAGTTTAAACGCCAACCTCTTGACAAAATTCGCAAAAAAATTGCTGAAAATCTGCCGAAAAGGGTTTTGTACTACTGGCTAAGTACAAGGATATGAGTAATTGTATGCACATGAGTAGGTACAGTGGTAGTCATAGAGTCACGAGGGTATGTACACGAGTTTAAACAAACATAAAAACAAAAATATGCACAAGAGTAAATACAAGGATAACTACAAAAGCACAAAACAATAGTAGCTACGAGGGTAGCCACAATTATAGACACAATGGTAGGCACTAGCATAAAAATCTGGGGAGGTAGGTGAGCGGAGAGAGCAGGGGGGTACCCTATCCTCCTCTTCTTCCACGCTCTCCCCATACCCCCCAAAAAAGTGCTCAACTAACCGTAAAAGTGTACCGAAATATGCTTATTTCTGTGTTTTAATTTTTCCTATAATTTTCTAATGGGAAGTATTAAAATGCACGGGAAATAAAATCATTTGCACGAGATGTGGGTCACACAGGAAAATAAATACTTTTGCACTGGAAAATATATACTTTTGCACGCTTTAATTTAAACGTGTTTACCGATCAAGCCTAGAAACAAAAGACCACGTGCTCTTTCACTAAGCATCTCTCAACCCATTTTATTATTGAGCTCATTTCAACTCACAGTGTCGCCTCAGTCGACGAGTAAAGCAAAATGCCAAAAGATGGCTGGTGAGTTAACGTATTTTGAAACGTCTGAGGACTCATCTGAAGAAGAAAATTCATCTGAAGTGATCCAGCAGACTAAAATAATATGCAGGCGGCCAACACGAGTGTCGCATTTACGTCACAAATACCCATCAGCAACAGAGGCAGAAAGTGCTGTAAAGTTAAAAGAAGTTTGGAAAATATCTTCAACGAAAATGGTGGCAGAAGCAAAACGAGTTGAAGATCGGTGCGCAAAGGAAATTTATAGAGTGTCTGAGTGTCCAGCGAGCTTGTACCTAATATATCATTCTTTGGATACTTGCGTGTCCTTGTACGAAACAGAAGAGGAGCACGAACATAAAATTATTGATTCTTCACGAGGCTTATCATCAGAAATGAAGGGTTTTGTAAAAGATAAATATGCAGATGGTATTACAAAGCCAAATGCACTACTAAATCTCATTCGTAAAAATCAGATGATAGAACCTGCAAAAGAAAAACTTGATGCATTTCTTAGAACAATCCGAAGCGATAAAGGCACTCCTTCCGTATGGGCCACAGATCTTAGTGCTTGGTGTAATGAGCGCACTCAAGTTCCGGATTATGAAGATGTACCATACGTGGTTGATTTTCACATTTTTGCAGAATCTTTTGATTTAGAAGAACAGGATTTGAAAATAATTTTATCAACGCTTAGATTGTTAGCATTGGCCAGGAAATTCATGAGATTAGTGCACAACAGATGCAACCTACAAACTGATTTAGCAAAGCTATCCTGTTCTTCTTGTTGGAACAAGTGACGCGAATTATGCTTTTCATCCTTTCACCGTCGCAATAACAAAAGGAGAAACATAGGAGGATTTTGCATTCATGTTTCAATCCATAAAAAAAGGTGTACCAGAATACAAACCTTCAGTTTTATTGGCTGATGGTAGCGAGGCCACAACAAGTGGTTTTACAACTGTATCTACAAAATAAAAAATATATAAAAATAAAAAATAAAAAAAAGCTTTACTAATGCATTGATCTTTTATAATAAATATCGTTAACTTCAATTACAGTTGTATACAGTTCAATAAAACAAATTTTTGCTTGATTTTTGTTGAGATTTTCTCTCAATTCTTTTTTCCGTGCGAGATCAATTCTATTACCGTTTAATACATTTTTTCTCGTTCAATGTTAATTTTACTCCCGTTCAATATATTTTTTTTCCCGTTTAATACATTTAACTTCCACTCTAGTATATTACTCCCGTAGGTGAGATGGTTCGATTTGGCCTCCGAGAGGTTTGTGACCCGAGCTGAAGGCGAGAGTTGCAACGAAGAGGCTAAATCGAACCCTCGAGCCTAAGGGAAATATTCTAGTTTTCGTCCTTTTAACCGAAAACAAGGGGCAAAGTTCTGATTTTGAGGTTAGAGGGACGAAAAAGTTTTTTTTTCCCTTGAATTTATTTTCTTTCCTGTTTAATCACTTATTTTTCCGTGCAAATGTCTTTTTTCCCGTGAATTTGACTTAAAATTCGTGCGTTTGCTTTTTTTTCCCGTGCTAATAAATCAGACCCTTTTCTAATCACCCCCATGCCCTTTTTTATACTCACGCCCCCATTTTTGATATCTGTTTTCAGTTTCTACCCACACCGCCAATTTTTGATACAAGTTATCAGCTATGCAACTATAGAAATTTAAATAGTAACTACGAAACCTTAAAAAAATTAACTAATATCCTAAGATAAAAGAGAGAACCCAAAAAGAATGTCAGCATTTTATTCGTGATATAATTGGTTGAAGAACAAAATTTAAAATTTGAATTTTTATTTTTAATTTTTATATTACAATTCAATTGAAACATCTAGAGAATAGATTTGATAAAAAAATAATTATGTAATCAAGTGTTCGAAATTATCCGATTAAAATCATAAAAATAATAACTATTAGTATACAAACTGAAACAAAACCAATGAATCGATATCCACAAAAGTTTAAATGAATATGAACTCTGAACGTAGCGCAAAGGTAAAGGGTATATATAACTTATTGAAGATTAATTTAGATGAAGCTTTGACAAAATTTGTTTTAGATAATATAATACAATTGCGCATGCGCTTCGTTTAGAGAGATTCAAGGTTTGGCAAGAGGGTAGGTACATGGGTAGATTCAAAAGTGGATAAGTGTTTACCTACAAAGGTTTGTACAGGATCGAAAACAATAGCATAAAAGACGATAGTTTCAGGGTTACACGGAGAGAAAAAAAACAGGAATTTACTGTGTAAGCTAACACGAAAAAATCGTGTGTTAACCTTACGCAGAAAAAATCCTAAGCGCTACTGTAGCCGAACCAATCAGGCAATCAGGTGTGACCAGAGTGATTTTGATTGGCTCTCTTACAGTAGCGCTTGGATTTTTTTGCGTAAGACTCACACACGATTTTTTCGTGTTAGCTTACCACAGTAAATTTCTGTTTTTTTTCTGTCCGTGTAGATGTTGAGAAAAAAAAAAAAAAGAACAACATACGTTCAAAGTTACAAATTGAAGTATGAAAATAATAACAAAGTAAAAGAGGCTGCACATGGCTGGAAACTGGTGTCGTAAGGTAAATTTCGATATTCATCAGGATAGATTAGTTGGGAGAAACCTAGGTGGAAAAAATGTTGATAACAAATGTAAAAGGATGTAGGAAATATTTGTCAAAAAAGTTAAAGAACTGTGTGGGCAAAATTGTATGAAGATGATTAGTTTCACGATTTATTTATTTATTTATTTATTTATTTATTTATTTATTTATTTATTTATTTATTTATTTATTTTCAATAAACGGGGCATGCCCATAATACAAGAGTATATGAAAAAAATATGTAATAAACAAAGTACTTAAGAATAATTTAACATTTCATTAGATAATCTTCGCGCTGCGTAGTATGATGAATCATAAATATCAATCCTAGAAGCATATTTATTACCTATAATGCTTAATCTAACCGAACAACTATGCAATAAAGTCTTGTTATAAATTATAGGAACATAAAAACAGAAATTAGATCTCAATTCACGAACGCTGTGATAATCAATAAATTCATCTCTCAAAGTGCAGCAATCAATCAAATTATTAAATAATTTATAAAGAAAAATAAAATCAATTCTTTCAAGGGATGAATCGATATTAGGCAACGAAACGTAGGTAGCTATCTCTCTATAATCATGATCATTGAAACGCATTGGTTTGCCAATTTTATAAGCGAGATATCTGATGTATGAATGATTTACACTTTCTAGCATATCGACTTGATATTTAAGATATGGTCGCCAAACTACAGAGCAGTATGTGAGAATTGGGTAAATATATGAGTAATACAGTGATTTAAAAGTTAATATGTTTTTGAAATTCCTTGAAAATCGCTTTATAAAATTGATTCTCTTTGTGGCTAGGGTTTTTATAGAGTTTAAATGTGAATTAAAAATCAGCTTACCATCAATCATAACTCCCAGATCTCTGATTTCAGCAAGATTCTCAATAATCACACCATCAATATTATAAAAATTCTCAATAAGTCTAACATTGCCAAACGAAATACTGTAACATTTCCTTATATTAAGAAAAATTCCATTCTCGCGACCCCAGTTAGAAATAGAATCAATATCAGATTGCAACAAATATCTATCATCAAGTGTATGTATAACTCTAAAAATTTTTAAATCATCGGCAAAAAGAAAAAATTGAGAATTTTTAATATAAAAGCCGATATCATTTATAAAAATTAAGAACAAACTAGGACCCAAGTGTGATCCTTGACCTACCCCTGATATAACATTTATAATCTCAGAGATGAAGTTTTTCAACTTAACTCTTTGATTTCTCTCCAATAAATAGCTTTCAAACCATTTAATCAAATTACCGGTGATACCGTACGATTTTAATTTTTTGAGCAAAAGGTCAATATTCACTTTATCAAAGACTCTAGAGAAATCAGTATATATAGCATCATAAACCCAGCCCTGACAAAGACTTCTAGCATTAAAATAAACATATATACACAGGTTAGTCGTCGTTGATCGATTTTTTACAAACCCATGTTGATTTAATATAATATACTTAGAGATATATGAGATCAATTTTTTAGAAACTCAACCCCACTCAACCCCAGCACTGCGCAAGGGTGCCGACACCGACGTCGTGCCCAAGCTTTATCACCGACACAATCAGCAAGCGTCTACGAGGAGTCAAACTGTAAGTCTCCAACTACTCTCTTTCTCTCTCACTGGGCCAAGCCCCTGCTTGTGTGTGTATGGTCAGCGGTCGAGTGTGATTTGACAATAAATGATTATAATTACAAAAGGTAACTTTCTTTTGTGTTGTCATTTATTCCTTCTCCCCTTCCAGGATGAACCCTTAAAATTAAAGAGGTCCTTCCGGCCTCAGAGTTTAACCAATCGAGTTACAACATATACTTAGAAATAACTTTTGAGTACTTCAGGCCGACTGCTGCCGAACCCGATTGGCTTATCTTGAAACTTTACCTGGATTCGACCCAAGGAACCCAGTATCTCTTTCTTGGTCTCGAGAAATGGTTACGAGGAAAAAAGATTCAGGAGAAGGCGACCAGGGACCAAGAGTTATTTCTAAGTACATATACCTAGGAAAAATTGTAATTGTGTAATAATATTCTTACTAAATCAAAATACAATTTATAAATGAACAATGAAAATAAACAAATAAAAACACGAAACAATTTAAACGCATGAACTTAGCCCCATTTTAAAAATTTTTTATTTTGAGTCAGTTGAAATATTTTTAAATATGCACAGTTGAAAGAATGGTTACCACTTGCCGTTAAAGGGCTACCACCCTTTAGGATATAATATCTGACAGACGAGTTTTATGCGGTTTGAGTACTTACTACTGTTTTAAACAATCTTTTTTTCTTGAAAAATAAAATTGACAAATTATTCAATTGATTTGTCATTGAAAATCAATAAACGATTCGGTCTCGACGAAGCCATCTAGAATTTTAACCAGAAATAAATGAATAACTAAGAAAATTGGGTCAATCAGTAAAAAGATATATAAAATAAGGGTGTGAATTATTAGCACGGGAAAAAAAGCAAACGCACGGGAAATTTTAGGTCAAATTCAAGAGAAAAAAGGCATTTGCACGGGAAAATAAGTGATTAAACAAGAAAGAAAATAAATGCCGAGAAAAAAAATACTTGAACGGAAGTTAAATGTATTAAACGGGAAAAAATATATTGAACGGGAGTAGAATTAACATTGCACGGTAAAAAAATGTATTGAATGGGAGTAGAATGACCATTGCACGGGAAAAAAATGTATTAAACGGGAGTAAAATTGATCTCGCACGAGAAAAAAAATTGAGAGCAAAACTCAACAAAAATCAAGCAAAAAATTTGTTTTATTGAACATTATACAACTGTAATTGAAATTAAAGATGTTTATTATAAAAGATTATTGCATAAGTAAAGCTTTTTTTGATTTTGATGGACGGCCTCTTTTTCGCTTTTGACCGAGAGGTATATTTTTGGCTTCGTCCGGTACTTCAACTTCCTTTCTTTTGATGCGTATACCAACGGAATGCTTACATTGGGTTTTTTTTTACGAAAACAGGACAACTGCATGTAACTCGATCAACCCAGACTTCTATTTTCCAAATTTTGTTACGCCAATCACTGTAATCATCGAACGTTCTCCATTTATTCTCTTGACGTTCATAATCCTTGAGAAGTCTTGGTGTGATAGAAGTTTGGCTTTTTGTCGATGCAGTGAAGTACTGGGTTGAGCTATCCGTTTCACGTTGAAGAATTGTTGTTTTCGAAGCCACCCACTGATAGGCTTTTGTCCACAATTCAATTGAAATAGAACGAATTTCAGAAAATTTCTTACAATTGACAGATGACGGATCTCGTTGCTGCGACTATTGCTTTACCATATTTTCTGCAGAACCAAGATATTGACCAACAGGCAACCTTTCTCGAAGAGTGTGCTCTCTTTTTATGACGGCATCTGTAGATTCTACTCCGTTATTCGAGGAAGGGAGGCCAGCAGCAGCACCTTTATACCAATTGGGGTGTTTGATCAGCCATTCTGCTTCGAAGTACTGAACGAACTCAAGAACTTTTTTGCCAGTACTTTTTTTACATTTTTTTAGAAACAAAGTTAAAGCTTTTTTGAATGTTTCTTGGTCTTGAGTTGACTGCAATACTTCAATGTCTTCTTTGAGTTCGGAACGTACATTAACTGAAATTAACCGCAAATATTGATCTACTTTTTTAATCATGTGAAAGTTGCACATGAGGCGAACTTCTGGAGCACCAAAAACAGTTGTAAAACCACTTGTTATGGCCTCGCTACCATCAGCCAATAAAACTGAAGGTTTGTATTCTGGTACACCTTTTTTTATGGATTGAAACATGAATGCAAAATCCTCCTATGTTTCTCCTTTTGTTATTGCGACGGCAAAAGGATGAAAAGCATAATTCGCGTCACTTGTACCAACAAGAAGAACAGGATAGCCTTGCCAGATCAGTTTGTAGGTCACATATGTTTGCACTAATCTCATGAATTTCTTGGCCAATGCTAACAATTTACGCGTTGATAAAATTATTTTCGAATCTTGTTCTTCTAAATCAAAAGATTCTGCAAAAATGTGAAAATCAACTACCTATGGTACATCTTCATCATCCGGAACTTGAGTGCGCGCATTGCACCACGCTCTAAGATCTGTGGCCCATACGGAAGGAGTGCCTTTATCGCTTCGGATTGTTCTAAGAAATGCATCAAGTTTTTCTTTTGCAGGTTCTATCATCTGATTTTTACGAATGAGATTTAGTAGCGCATTTGGCTTTGTAATACCTTCTGCATATTTATCTTTTACAAAAGCCTTAATTTCTGATGATAGGCCTCGTGTGGAATCAATATTTTTATGTTCGTGCTCCTCTTCTCTTTCGTACAAGGACACGCAAGTATCCGAAGAATGATATAGTAGGTACAAGCTCGCTGGACACTCAGACACTCTATAAATTCCCTTTGTGCACCGATATTCAACTCGTTTTCCTTCTGCCACCATTTTCGTTGAAGATATTTTCCAAACTTCTTTTAACTTTACAGTACTTTCTGCCTATGTTGCTGATGGGTATTTGTGACGTGAAAGCCACACTCGTGTTGGTCACCTGCATTTTTTTTTTAGGCTACTGGATCACTTCAGATGAGTCCTCAGAGGTTTCAAAATACGTTAACTCACCAGCCATCTTTTGGCTCTTTGCTTTACTCGTCGACTGAGACGACACTGTGAGTTGAACTGAACTCAATAATAAAATGGGTGGAGAGATACTTAGTGTGCTTCAAAAACATCGTGAACTTTGGGGTAAAACTTCAGCTGGAAAGAGTTCACATGGCCTTGGAAAGGGACACAGGTTCTCACAAACGATCGAAGGATCCAACAAAGCCGCATGGCTGCGCAGGAACTCCCTATCACTCCGCAGGAAATGATAAGTTTCATCCTAAACTGTGGAGTCTGTTACATAAGATTCTTTACCTTTTAATCCGTGCAAAAGTATTTATTTTCACGTGCAAAAGTATTTATTTTCCCGTGCACAAGTATTTGTTTTCCCGTGCAACCCACCCGTGCAAATGATTTTATTTCCTGTGCATTTTAATACTTCCCTTAAAATAATAGATGTTTTCTGAAATAGATTCGTGTAATTTTTTGGAAATACCAATTTTAGTAATACTTAAATTAAGTTAAATTTTAGGTGGCTACGTCGAGAGCGAATGGTTTATTGATTTTGAATGACTAATCAATTGAATAATTTGTCAATTTTATTTTTCAAGATAAAAAGATTGTATAAAACCATAGTAAGTACTCGAACCGCATAAAACTCGTCTGTCAGATATTATATCCTAAAGGGTTGTAGCCATTTAACGGCGAGTGATAATCATACTTTCGACTGTGCATATTTAAAAATATTTCAACTGAATCGAAATAAAAAATTTTTAAAATGGGGCTAAGTTCATGCGTTTAAATTGTTTCGTGTTTTTATTTGTTTATTTTCATTGTTCATTTGAAAATTGTATTTTAATTTAGTAAGAATTTGGCCAAGAAAAAATCGAACTCACCGTAATTTTTACTTTTTTAAAAGTATGTTTTTAGATTTTACTTAAGTCGACAGGAAAATAATGTTTCAATATAGCTTTAAAATTTTTTAAAGCATTAGTAAAAGTTAATTTTTATCTATATAAGTAGACTTCACATATGTAAAATTCAAAAAGTAATTTATAAAAATACATTCTTTAATAGGTTATTTAAAATCTGCTTCAGTATTCTGATTTTATTGATGAAACTGGACTTATGCATGTTGAAATTTTTTATTATTATTATGTATGGATGATTCTACATCATCTTATAATTTTAAAATTGATTTTTGAAATGAAAACTTGATGATTTTGATGTTAGAGAAGGAGAAAAAATTTTTATAACAATTATTTTAGTGTGAAAATAGTTCAGAATTTAGCTTTAAAAAAAAATTTTTTACACAAAATTTTCTAAAATTATGAAATTTATAGCTTAAACTTCAAAATAAGATAATTTTATTAGGATCTTAACGGGCAAGGCCAATAAAAAACTTCTTTTTTCTTTTTTCTATTTACAACGTTTCGTTCATGTGATAGTGGACCTCTTCAGGCTTTAATTTTATTAAAAGTAAATACCAGATATACAGTACAAATTTAAAGTATTACAAATATGGATAATTATCTTACCAAGTTTAAATAAAATATTGTACAGTGAAGACGATAATTATACCGGTCTTGGTCAAGAGTTGAACATAAAATGAAAAATAAGAGTATCTTATTGTGTGTGAAAATGTAATTAGGAAAGCAAAAGGGAAGGAGGGGGAGGGGCTTATGTATAGTTCACATTTAGTCAGAAAATGACTTCATGAAAGTTTTGTAAACACCATTAACGAGTTGGGAGTCTTCCTTCTTATTCAAAGTGGCATCATAACTGTTAATGAAAAGTGATTCCGAAATAAGACATTTTTCTTTAATCGTTTCCCTGTCTAAAATACGAACTCCCTTCCAATCAAAATCATGGTTGTTATCCTGTACATGTCGAAAAACAAGAGAGTCTTCCTTAATCTTATGTTCATAAATCCTGTGCCTCAATTCCCTCTTTGTTTGGCCGATGTATGTAGCAGGACAAGATTTACAGTTGAGTTTGTAAACAACGCTAGTTTTGTGTGTGTGAACCGTAGGATCTATGCCTCACTTGATTATACGGTCAAGTTTTTTGTTGCAACGAGGAATGGGGCGGATTTTGTATTTTTTGAGAGTCCTGGAAAATATGCTTAACAGTTTTCTATTATATGGAAGAGATAACGAAAATAGTGGGATTTTATTTCGAGAATCACGGTTTTTTATATTGTCACAAACGTCTTTCGTGTAATGAATTTT
Source organism: Encarsia formosa (assembly GCA_038277355.1). Lineage (NCBI taxonomy): Eukaryota > Metazoa > Arthropoda > Insecta > Hymenoptera > Aphelinidae > Encarsia > Encarsia formosa. Next base: position 48,939,063 of record CM076187.1, read on the forward strand.
TCGTAACCTCTGTTTTACATGTTTGTCAATAAAATTCAAATCATAATTATTCTGAGAAAGAAGTTGTTTAACTGTAGAAATATTCTCATGATGGAATTTTTTGTCTGACAAAAGGATAGCGCCATCAATTAAATTATAGACAATGTTTTTTTTTCAAATGAATAGGATGGTTTGAATAGAAATTTAATATCCTGTCTGAAGTAATAGACTTTCTATACCAATTGGTAAAAATATAATCATCGTTTCCAGAAAGGAAAACATCGAGAAAATTGAGAGATTTATTGATCTCGATCACTTAAACTTTAAAACTTCAGAGAAAGCTTAAACAAGTTTATTTAAAAAAATATAACTTGTGGTAACTGGTAACCAATTAAGTCTTAGATCAATACTGCTTTTTCATTTTTTTTTCAAATCTAAATCTTCTAAAATTTATAACTTGAACTTTGAAACTTTAGAAACGGTTAAAACAAGTTTATTCAAAAAAATACATTTTGTGGCAAGTGCTAACCAATTGATATTATTTAATTTTAAATCTGCTTTTGATTTAAATACCTGCGCACAATTTCTCTACACTAGAGAAAATATGCGCGCGAGAAAAAGACAGTTGGCCTGAGGGATGATTACTCTTTTTCTCGGCCGCACACACTTGATCCAATCACTCTACACACCGAATACAAAAGTTAAACCTTATCACTCGATGATCACCGCAACACGCACAAATCTTTGTTTCACGCTTCTCGCCGCTGCTTAGCCGTACAAATGGCCTGTGTTTCGAAGGCACGCGATGGAGTTTTCTTCGGCTGGATCTGCCAAACTCAGCACTTACACCGTGCACCGAACACAACACAATACCCGTATCACTTATTGCGAGTGAACCACGGCCGCAGCAATTTATCGCGTTGACAAAAAAAAAACGAACCGATCAAAAGTAAAAATTTTGGATTCAAAGTCACCGTGTTGGTGGTTACCGATTGAATGCCCGCCATGTTCTCAATCTTCTGCGCCTACTGTATCGACCGTCTAGTCGGTACGGTACTAATTCGCGCGCAAATAATTTCGACCTGAGGATGTCTGCGGATCCTGCTGGGCACATCCTTGGATCGAAATCGAGCAAACAACAATATTCTTTCACCGACCATTACAATATATATGCTGCCACTATAACTATAGTTCTTATTTTTATTCCTTTTAAATAAATAGAACATACTTCTCCTAGGGTTGCTATATCCTGGAATTTACCATGTAGCAGGTACAGCAGTACCTATATATATCTTCCTATATTATATAGTTATATCCGGGAGAAGCACTTTTTTTTACAGGTTTTTGAAGACATTTTGCTCCTCCTTTCTTAACGGAGCATAATTATAAAGAAATTCCTTCTAGTTATTTAGTTCAAGGGGGCTCCTCCCGTGCTCCTCCCAAATTATTCATTGCTCCTCCCGGAGGAGAGCATTGTTGAAGAGCGTTGTTTACAAACTCAATTGTAAATCTTGTCTTGCTACATACATCGGCCAAACAAAAGAGCAAATTTTCTTGCTCCTCCGGGAGGAGCACCTCAAAACGTTTAAAAAACCTTATATTTAACATAGTTAAATGGTGCTCCTCCCATTCAGCTCAGCTCCTCCTGCTGCTCCTCCCTGTTTCAAAAAAATGTCAATTTCTTGGATAAAAAAAATTTCTTCCTCTGGGAGGAGCTGGGGTTTTTTAAACGTCAAAAAACCTTATATTTCACATAATTTTAAGGTGCTCCTCCCAGAGGAGCTATAATTTAAAATGCTCCTCCTGGAGCAGCCACATTTTTCAAAAGCTCCTCCCGGAGGAGCTACAAATAGTGTTAAATATAAGGTTTTTCGACTGTTTTGAGGTGCTCCTCCCTCATATTCAAAAAATCCACCTTAAAAAGTACTTTTTCCTTTAGTTATGTCTCGCTTACAGCCTTTCATTTGAATCCAATCATTCTTACATTTACACTGATTTCGCTTGCTCTATTTTCCAATCTTATTTTTTTATTATAATTTATTTTATAAATTAACTACTTTCATACTATTGAAATCTATTTTTCATATCAACATAAGTAATTTTTAATCTCAATGTAATTTTCATTCGATTTTGTATAATTATTTTTGGAATTATTTTGAAGTTCATTCTAGAATCCTGATTGTTCTAAAATGAATGTTATGACAGTATGTAAACAATCTTCAGTTTGTACCAAACTAAATTTTTTAATATTTTTTTTTTTTTTAATTTAAAGTTTTTAGTTGAGTATATTTTTGTAAATAAATTGTTTTTCACATTTCATTGATTTTTTTCAAGAAAATTATTTTATTTTTTGCAATACACTACGCTACGAAGATATTTTTTTAGAAGATAACCTCATAAATTATAAAAAGGTGTTGTATATATCCTTGTAAGTCTTTTAATTTTTTGTTTCTGAAAGCCCTTCAAACACAGAGAGAAAATTTTACATGATTTTTTTTTTAATTTTGTTTATTTTTTTCTTCTTTTTATATTTTTAAAATTTTTCTGGGGGTTGGCAACCAAAGCGAGTAGGGGGTACCCCCTAGTATATATATGTGTGTATGTATGCATACAATAACCCATTTTTCATCCAAAATAACCCTTTTACAGCCTCCTAGAGTAATAATCATCCCTCTTTTTCCCCCCAACTAATATATTTCATAAAAACCAAAATAACCCTTTCTAAACCCAAATAACCCTTTAAAACATCCCTTATAACACACACACACACACGCACGCACGCACGCACGCACACACACACACACACACACACACGCACGCACACACAATTAATTTGCAAAAAGTAATTTTTATGGTAACTTTAAATGATTATCAAAAAATAATCATCAGAAATTATTAAAGAATTTGATCCTGCAGAGGATCGTGGTTAATCACGAGAACCCGCGGCGATCGTCGTCCGCACTCCTCTGACCTGCTGACAAAATGCACGTTCTGTGCACACGACAATCCGTCGATTTTTTTTCAATCCTGAAAACGGGGGGGAAGACGCGTACGTGAACTGATGTTATTATTACGCGGCGCGGCTGCTCTCCTTCGTCGGTAGTGGCGTGAGTTTACGTGGACCGATCGCAGGAACACGGGTTGATTAATTTAATGATCAAATGTAAATTTTAATAATTTTAATTAACAATAAAAATAAAAAAATAAAAAGTTACATGGTATCTCAAATTACTTCTACCCGATTGTTTACTAACAAGTAAACCCGAATGACTCAAAGTCTTAAGTCGACGAAAATTGATTTTACATAAATAAAGTTCGTCGTCTGTGTTGTGGTCGCTACTAACACACCGACGCACACACACACTCTCGCGCTCGTCTGCTTGCTGCAGCGCGCCAAAAGAACAAAGGCGTGGACTAACTCCGATACAAAATCTAAGTACTTACTGTACTTCACACACACATTCCGACTCTAACTATCACACGAACAAATACTCAATGATTAACCGCTACGCGGACTTACTTTTCTAGCAGGTGCACCTTCGCTTGATTAAACAATAATAATGATAATTATTACTAGCCCGATTGGCTTCACACAAGACGACAATGCCTTCCAAGGCCGCACGCTGACTTTCCGTGAGATGTTCGCCTTCCCCGCTCCGATTCAATGACAACTGGATCACAGGAAAATCTACACAACTTCTCACTGATAACTTTATCTAACACAACCTCGATAAAGTTATCTAACAACACAAAAAGTAAATAAGTATATTCGCTCTCTGACACACGTGTGATCGCGCCAAGCGCCGAAATTAGAGTAATGCTGATCGGTAGATCTCGTCATCACCTGACTTATCGATCCGCATCTGCGTTCCATAACAGTTAGCGCCGAATTCGAATTTAATCAACGCGCTAGCTGTTACAAAACATCTTCGGCCGAAAGGCGAGCCGTCGGCTTGAGTCTTCTGCTGCACGCCCGGCTGCAGCGCCCAACAGCTGCTGTTGGGCACTACAGCCATCCCATGTGCGAGAGTGAGATAGCAAGTCCAGCGTTACGTCACGTCCGGCTTGGGCCGCAGCGTCTTGCAAGGGAGCATGCATTGAAAACTAGATGCTCGAGGCTGAAATCAGATTTCGCCCGAATTTTCAGCGAAAAGAAAGCAGCACTTCGAAAATTGAAACGTTGATAAATTTTTTACTCGAAATTGTTTCAGGACATTTTTTTTTTAATTAATCAGGGGATCATCGACTACATGTAAGGCGTAATTTATGTAAAGAAATTATTAGTAAAGTAAAGAAATATTAGTAAAGAAATAATTATCCTCTACTGTTTTTTTGATGTACAACCTAACCTAAAACCAAAAATCAAAGTATATAAAGCGTACGCTTTTACGACAGTCCGTTGTAAAAAACCAATTTGACGTCAAAGGGCTACTGCCCCTTAGGATACTTATGCGTAGGTATCTATACTAAGAAGGGTTTCCCCCTGTTCGCTTTGCTCACCAACTCGGCTACATAAAACTTTAATATTTTTGATATAAATTTGAAATTCCAATTTTGTAGTCCTTTAATTTATGAATAACCCTGAATAATAAAATGAATGAAAAAAAAAATAATAAAATATAATAATTGGAACTAGCTGTCACGTTCTACTAGGAACGTGTAAAATAAAATAAAGAAAATTATAAAAATGTATAGTAAACAACACTGTATTAGCATTGAAAGAGAGGCCCTGGCTCTTGACCGTGTTTTTAGGTTTTGGCTTGCGCCAATTGACCAGAGGCTTGAATAATTCTAAAAGAAGTTACATTAATAAATGTAAAGTATTACCTTGTCTGGATCAGGAACTCCGGTGAAGGGTTTTAAAAAGAAACGAGATGTTTTGAGCAAACTGTACTTTAATAAATTAAACGTTGGATACAGAAGAGACTGTTACTATGTGTAAGGGATAAAACCGACTGAACTTAGATTTATTAAACTCGAGGATCGGGAGCCTGATGAATAATCGGAAGTTGATCGACGCCAAGTGTACGCTTATCAGCACCAACAATCCACCCTTGTCGTGCGGGAATCTTCTGTTCTTCTGCTCCCTTGTCCGCATTTTCATCCCGTTTATATACCCGCAGAAGGGGTACAACGGATGTCAGAATTTGCATAATGAGATGAATGAGGCTGGGTTGTCAATCTTTTCCTTAAAATAAATATTTTTCAGAAGACCACGCATGTCCTTAGACTAATCGATAGACCTACGTGACTTTTATCACATACGATCCGGCGCGTGTATGACTCGATGCAGAGTCTGATGCCACGTCACGACGTGACATAGCTTTTATACCTCACTGCGCTATCGCTTCCTCGGTTCAAAATTTAATTATTTTTATTTTATTTTTAAATTTGAAAATAGTTGAGTTGGGAAGGATCTCCGGCAGCGAAACCAAAAAAAAAACATTTATTTAGTGAGTCATTTATTAAGAATTGTCGGTGCAACGTTTCGTCCGCCGATGTGCGGACCTTATCAAGCACTATTACAAATAAAATCATAAAAAAATCAATTAAAAAAGTATACAAAATTTCAAGATTACAAATAGTAAAAAATTTTACGTATCTAATATGTAAAGTTAAAAAGATTCTCATCTTTACAAATTAAACCAAAAGAAAGAAAACATTCTTCGGTGGCGTTAGAATGAATAACTGGAGAAAGAAACTTACTCTTTTTCTTCTTGTGTTCATTTATGCGAACTCCTAATGCACGTTTGGTTTGTCCCACATATGTAGCTGGATAGTCTTTCCAATTAAATTTATAGACTGCGCATGTCGTATTCCATTTATCAGTCTTATCAAAAACCAACCAACACAAGTCGCTTAATCAATTTTAACTCTGATCACTCCATTCAACAGAAGAGAAATATTATTATGAATCTTGTTGACAAGGCAAACCTGTTGACAGATTCTTAATTTTCATGCAAAAAAGTTCAAATTATTAAACGTTAGCTACGATTATCCCGAGAGGTTTGTTGATGTAATACGAAAAGAACTCCGGAGTTATGAATCTACTGGTGAGAAAAGTCTTGTTAACCGTGTTCGACCTTCACTTGTTCTTGTCCCATACAACGAACAATATTTCTATCGCGTTATTGTATAGTTGTGGTGGAAGAGTGCGATGTTTATTTGTGAAGTTGTCATTTCACGTCAACGCTGGGACCACTGTTCGACCGCTACGCAGAGATTCGAGTGTGATAGCCATAGCGGCTGATAGGCATCGTAACCAGGCATTTTGTTTAGCCTGACGAGTTGGTATGAGGTGCACCTTACCGATTCCGTAAGTTAATTGTTTATGTGCGAGTAAGTGTATTTAGTGCGATGTTATTATTATAATCTTTGTTTTTCTCGCGCACGCAAACTGCCGGCGGCAGATGAGTGTTAGTGTGCGCGCGCAACTCGAACCAGAGAAAATCAATACTTTGTTGTGTTATTGATTTTGGATCACAGCCGTTCAAAGGTATATTTAATCTTTATCACTGCATTACTTATTAATTTTGTATCAATTTCTTTTAAGGAATTGTTTTCTTTTATGAAATTGTTAAGATAAAACCTAAGAAATTTATATTTAGTAAACGGTGTTCCTACGCTCGATCCTCTAGCTCGCGCCCACTACCAAAATGATTATGCAGTCGCGCCCTCAAAGGTAAGATAAATCGTGTAGAGATTTATCACCACGACGGACTTTTTTCCCTATTTCAGGAAGATTGTCGGTGTGAAGCCGACCGCGGTAAAAGATTATAGAAGCCGAACGACTCAGCAACGGACCGTCGTCAGTTGTTTTCCAGAGTCCGCATTTGCTAGTTCGAGCACTATAACAATACCAAGTACAATTTTTTGTTTTTGTTTTCAATTTCATATATAATCTAACACAAAATAAAAATTTAAAATCATAATTTTTTGGAATATAAAAAAATTTGTTTTTATACATATTGTAACAATAACAATCAGGTGGTAAAAAAGTTGTTAAAAACGTTACTTTGGAAATCATAGACTAAATCTGTCACAAATCACCTATCACGGTCACAAACTCATTTCTTATCGTCATTCAAACAATAAAATCTTATTCTTCAAAAAACTCTTCTTGTACTGAATGTACTCGGTATGCGCTTTTTAACGCTAGCAGTAAAAATTTAATTTGAAAAAAAAAAAAAAAAAATTATAGGGACTGTTTTGAACTCATAGCATCTTATACTGTTCTACAAAATATGCAACAAAGACTCAGATACTCAAGAATTTATAAATTAATTTTTTTTTTTTTTTTATTATTTTTTTTTTTTTGCAAACGATCGGAATTACCCTCTTTATTTTGATACAATAAATATTAAATAATATATTATATTAGGAGAAGTATACAAAATATTAATTAAATCTAGAAAAATTTTGAAAAATGGAATTCTTAAACTCTTTGAAATTACAACAATTTCTTATATTGATATCCAGATAATTTTAAAGGCGTCTCAGTCTATACGAGACTGAGTGAAATACATAATCTTTATTAGACTCAAATTTTCTTATCACACGCTTGTCCCTCAAAGAATAAGAAAAACCCCTGGTAATGAATATATCAGATAATGGTATATGAAGCTCTGAATCAGCTGACAATAATAATCCTAAAGCCCAATCGGGGTTTAACGGTGATTTGGTTTTTTTTAAACCGACTGCCGTGAAAGCCTGCACGGCTTTATATACTTTGATTTTTGGTTTTAGGTTAGGACGCTTCAAAGAAAAACTATTTTAGGATGATTATTTCATTTATATTATACATCCCGCGCGTAGCTGATGATCCCCTGAGTAATTAAAAAAAAATTATCCCGAACAAAGCCCGCATTGAAAAGTTATGAACGTTTCATTTTTCGAAACGCTGATTTCCTTTGGCTCACGGTAGTCAGGGGAATACGATTTCAGTTTCGAGCATCCGGTCTCTCTGCCTGCGCTCTCAGTAGACTGAACCGGACGTGACGTATGCGGTGGATGTGTCTATTTTTGCTGTCTCACTCTTACTGCTTACCTACAGCGGCAGACGGGGGCATGTAGGCCCGAGTCTGTAGCCATGAGGCAACTGGTGGCGCTGTATCAATTAGCAGCTCCCTACAGCTGACTCGTGAGCTGACTACAGCTGACTGCGGAGCCGCTGAGCAGAGCAGCTTGTAATGCGTTATTATGAGCAATAACTTTTCTATAAATAATTGATTGTCATAGAAAAAACAGTACTGAAGACCCTTATTTTCATAATATATTAAACTAGGGGGGGTACCCCCCTGCTCGCTCCGCTCGCCAACCCCCTAATTATAATTGATAACTATAAAAATTAATCTAAACAATACGTAAGCTCTATGTTTGGTAAAATAATAAAAAGACTTAAGTGCTTAAAACCAATAAAAATTAGACACGAGAGTTCAGTTTGAACTTTACTTACTCATCATAATTTTACCAAATTATGTTACCAAAAGATTCATAACCTTACCAACCCTACTTGATTTTTCATCTTTAACCACCTAACATATTTTAATCTTAGCCACATTACAGACCTTACTAATTTCACTTACTTCAAATACCGCACTTAATCCCCAACCCATCTCTCACTCACTCTACCAACAAACCCTACTCACCTTATTCATTTTGGACCTGACTCATCTTAGATCTCAAGCTTAAACTGCCCACCCTGAAAACTACTCTAGTCATTAGCGAAATAATAAAAAAATCACGATTATTTTCAAATTTTGCAATCTCGTATAAGCAAGCCTCGATTTTCAGTCGTAATACCCCTAGTGCTTCAAAATTGTCGATAATTTTCCGACTGTGTTTTGCGGGGCAAGTTTGACAAAAAACACTCGCGCTTCGCGCTCGTGATTTTTAACCTGTCAAACTTGCCCCCCCTCGTTGCTGTGCAAAAAAACTGGAGGAAAATTGTCTAAAATTTTGAAGCACGAAGGGTTATTCGGCTGGATCATACAAAATTTTTTTACAGATTCTTCTTGAGATGAACTTACTTCCTGCATAGTACCAGCTCGCAAAATTGCGTTTAAGCCGATTTATGATTTTGTGGGGGAAGAATTGGATTTAAAACGATAAACGGCTTTGTTCAGCACCCTCACATGACAACAAAAAGGATTTAATAAAAATTTCAATGACATAAAATGACATAATTAGAAAGCTGCTGAGCTCAAGACCTTTTTAATGATATATGATTTTATATGAAAATTCTAATTAGAGCCAAAGTTATAATTTAAATATCTGATCTACCAGCCCACAACCACCTTACCTACACTCTACCCTCCGCACAGACTCGCCTTATCTAACCCGATTTACTATTCTCACCCATATTAAGAACCCTACTAACTATACTTACTTTTTTATCTTCAACTACCTGACCTAATTCAATCATAGCTACATTACTGACCTCACTAATTTGATTTACTTCAAATACCGTATTTTATCCCCCAAACTTATCTCACCTAACCTACGAACAAATCTTGTTCACTTTATTCATCAACTCAGTCACTAACTTTAAAGTTTTGTTGAAGTACTTTAAATTTTGAAAAAGCTCTATTAACATTTTTAAGTGCAATAACAAACCCTTCCCACCTCACCTTCCCTTCCACGCTCCTCCTCATAACCTCCGCCTAACCAACCTCATCTACTTTACCAACCTGTACTATTTTTCCTGTTTTTTCACATGTAGCTTCAATATTATGTTTATATAAATTTGTTATTTTCAATCTAGTTCCATTGCATACACCATCTTTTTTACTTAGATTTCTAATTAACATTACCACTGCATTTTTTTTTTTTTTTATTTTAGTTGATGGTTAGAAAGCCCGTCATTTACTGAATTTAAGTATTCAATTGGATAATCTAAACATATATTTGAATCAGTTTGATCTACTCCCTTATGAATGGCTTTGTCTATACTGTAATATGTTTTACTTGGTCCATTTAATATGTTTAATACTTTTCTGTTTAACATTGCAACATTTTCATTTTTTGAAGCTAAAATAACTTTGTTTAAATTATTATTTTCATTTACAGTAGTGATCAAAATTATAAGGCACCCCCTAAAATTCGCCTGTTTCAAGTTAATATTTTGACTTTGTGCATGCCTGCACGTGTTTAAATATTTTAGTATTTATCTCTAAAATTTTTTTTGTTCAAAACAAGTTCAAGACTTGAAAAAAAAACGTTTACTTTATATTAATTCGTCTTTCCAATCAATTTTTATCCTCTTTTAAGCTTAAAATGACTTTTTTTAAAAAACAGCTAAATTTAGTTCTTTTATGATCTAGATAGTGTTCTGTAAAATTTCTATAAACACCTAAGTGAATAATATATTTTTTTTCGCGTTCCTCCGATGTTCAAGTTTATCGAAAAAAATTTTCAAGCTGATTAATAGAAAAATGTTCAAGCCACAAAGAAAAAATTCATTTTTTTAAACTTGAAAAAACATTGATTTTTTGTACTTTTACATTGTTTTTCGCTTAAATTTGCTTTTTTTTATTCATTTGGGAGGTAAAAATTATATTTAACTGATATTCGATGAATTTTAAACTAATTCAATTTATTATGAATCAAAATCTTACAGAGAATTTTAAAAAAATATGTTAAAAAACAGTTTTTCTAATACAGTTAAATTTCACAAAAATAACTTTAATTTGTATTTAATTGATTACAAGCAATATATTTATCGAATTCACTTTTTCATTAATTTTAATATTCAGTTAGAAGTTTCAGAGAGTTTATTCAACTTGAAGTAATTTTTCAAATTCGTAGAATTCGAATGCCAGTAGCGATAATTGTTCGATCGGTAAAGAATTTATCTACAGTACCGACCAAGCCGTCATTATTGATAAATTAGTTTTTTAAATGTTTATAAGCTTGCATATCTTTCATCATGGGAAGAAAAGCAGTTTCTGATATCTCTAGTCCTTCTATGATTATCATCATCAAAGATTTTTCAATTATTGTGGTGTGCCCTGTGAGTTGATAATAATTGTGCTGTGGTTGTGTTGGGGACCTGATGGCTGGAGGTGCATATTGGCAATATTAAAAATAAAGTTTTTTCTGAATGAGTGTGTTTGTGTGTGTGTGTGTCAGGTTGAACTTGCAAATTACTTTTTTATAATCCACCCAACTTGCAAATTGCAAAAGGTGCAATTGCAGCACATAATGTCATTGTTAACTAATGAGTTTGGGTCTGAAATATTTTTATTAAAACAAATAGCCCAGTCTAACTTATCAAATGATTTCAAAATACCAGGATAATTAGCTCTTTTAAAGTCATAGAAAAATTCAGAATATGATGAGGGAACAGAGAATTCCATAGGAATTGCAAGTGAGAAAGCATAGTGAAAATCATCAAAATCAAAAATAACATTATCACTTTTATCAAACTTTAACTGAGTTCGGTTAGTAAAGAATAGATCTAAAATATTACCACAACTGTTTTCATAAGAGTTCAATTGAGAAAGTCCATAATTAAAACAAAAATTTGATAGAGCTGATGCAGCTAACCTTATTTCCGATGAGGAGTGATATTCTCTAGCGACAGATGAATTATCTAACTTATTCCAAGAATAACCAGGCAGATTAAAATCACCAACGATTAACAATTTTCCAATGTTGGAGAGATTGTCATAGTTAATTATTGATGATTGCAGATTTAAAATGTAGTTGATGTAGTACTAAGCTGAAAAGATGGAGCGATATAAACAACACCCAGAATGATACTAAAACCATCCAAAACAATTTTTAGAAGAAGTTATTCGAAGGAGTTATCAGTCACTGAAACGGATACGTACTTTATACTTTTTTTTACACCAACTCAAACTCCACCTTCACCACTTTTAGCACTTGTAAATAAAAATCTGCCACACCTGTACATAATATAATAACTCATTCTAAGTTCAGCATCATTTATATCACTATTTAACTAAGATTCTCTAATAATAACAAAAACATCATTGTCATTTAAGGAGGTTCCCTACCGTCTACGTAAGTCAAATGTGTATTTAACTACAGTAGTTGTCTGCTCATTGGCTCAGCTACTTTCTAACCTCTGTATGAGCCAATGAGAAGTCATATTTACAAGAATATAAAATCAATTGTTTATAATTATTGCTACAGGCTCCTAATGAATGTTTTGAAACAAGTATAATCAAAGTCTGATTTTTTCCGATTTTTGTGCGTAGTTACACTAAAATCTGTGGGCTGAAAAATTAAGTATTTGCTGTTTTAGTAAATTTCCCATTAGAACCCATGAAAATTTGTGAAATTTGAAATGTTTATAACTTTCTTCACAAGCCCCTCAGGGCTTTGAAATTTTAGCTGAGCTATTTTTATACTAAAAACCATGTGTTCATTTAATTTGGACGAAATCTGTGGGCTAAATCTATTTGTTAGGGAACCTCCTTAAAAGATTTATGACAGTTCTGAATTTATGAAGCCTACCTTTAAGACTATGAACATTTTGATAAAATATTTTCAGCGATGAAGAAATTACACTACTGCTAGGAATTACTTTTTTTCAATTACGTAAGGAGTACCACTGAAGTACCTAATAGCAAGATTTTTCTCACCATTTTTCAATCTATTATTCAATTCTGATTCCACACTCTTGAAATAATTTCTCGGTGAAGGATTTTGGTCAAAGGCGATAATCAATTTTTCTGAAAAAATATCTAATCTATTATAAAACCCAGTGTATACTGTACTGTGCCAGTGTACTGTGTTTTTTCACTTCTATGATCTGAACTTCAAAGGGGAAATCATCATAAATTGAAGAAGTAGTAAAAAAATCCTTAATCAGTGTAAGATCATTTTTTTTCAGCATCTTTTGAGTCCTTGAAATTAAATATAATAAAGTTTTTTTTTCTGTTTACCTATCGTTGAGCTCTTTGAAAATTTACATTTCACCGTCTGCATTTTTTGACTCCAATGTAAGAACTCTATCTTCCAACTTCTCAATTCTGTCAGTATTTAAATCTAGTTTTTCAAATACAGTGAAAAATTTAAAATTTATTAAGGTCCAGAGTGGCTTTAAGTTTTCATCAAGTTCATCAGCAGCACTGGAAATACTGGATGACCTACCCTACCCCTATAATCCAGCTGCATTTCCAGCTGGATTTCGGTTCCAGTATAAACGCTGGGTTTCAAAAAAAAAAAAAAAAAAAAAAAAAAAAAATTCGTTAATGTTGCTTAAAATCAAGTTATTATTCATTTTTCAATGATTTTGAAAAAATTGAACTTACAAGGAGAGGACCAGACATTTGGGTCATGGATTTGGCTGAAACTTGGTATATGGGCTCCAAATATGCCAAAATGAAACCTCCAAGTGTCAGTTTCTCTGAATGGGCCTTTTAAAGTCATGTTCCCTCTACACCCCATGTTAAAAAATCAGCATTTTATCAGCATTTTTCAATAAAAAGCTGTTTTTGACCTGATTTTCAAAAAAATATTGCTCAGACCTTATTACACTTACAGAATTCCGGAACCAAGTACTTTACAAGTACTTTCTGAAAAAAATTATTTGAGATTTTTTGTTATGTATTAGACCTTGTAAAGTTGAGATATTTAAAATGAAAAAACGACGAAAAACATCTTAATTGTACATGGTCTAATACATAAAAAAAAAAATCTCAAATGATTTTTTCCAGAAAGTACTTGGAAAGATGAAAAAAATGCGAGGTTCCGGAATTCTGTAAATGTAATAGGGTCTGAGCAATATTTTTTTGAAAATCAGGTCAAAAGCAGCGTTTTATTGAAAAATGCTGATAAAATGCTGATTTTTTAACATGGGGTGTAGAGGGAACATGACTTTAAAAGGCCCATTCAGAGAAACTGACACTTGGAGGTTTCATTTTGGCATATTTGGAGCTAATATACCAAGTTTTAGCCAAATCCATGACCCAAATGTCTGGTCCTCTCCTTGTTAGTTTTTTTTTCAAAATTTCCAGCTGGATTTTGGTTCCAATATGACGGCCTAATTTCCAGCTGGATTTCCAGCTGGATTTTAGGGGTAGGGCTAGACTTTGGGTCATTGTTTACTTTGCTGTTGTTGATATTATTATTGTTTTTTGTCAGATTTATTTTTCGTGGCATTTTCAATTGGTATGATGTAAAGAAAAAACTCAAAAAAGTCACACCATAATTTATCAACTATAAACACGTGCAGCATTGAGTTTATGGTTATAAATAAAAAAATAAGCAAATCTAATGTGTTATCTTATTATGGTCACCTGCATCTAGAGACAATATTTTAATTAACATGAACAGTTGAGAGTAATGAAATCAAATAAAATCTGTCTGACGAGTTTTGTGCTATTCACTATTATGCTATTTACTATTGTTGTAAACAATCTTTTTTTCTTGAAAAATAAAATTGACAAATGATTCAATTGATTCGTCATTCAAAATCAATAAATCATTCGTTCTCAACGAAGCCACCTAAAATTTTACCAAGAAAAAAATGAATTTGTCAATTTTATTTTTCAAGAAAAAAAGATTGTTTAAAAAAATAGTAGTCTAACCGCCTAAAACTCGTCCGCCAGATTTTATATGATTTCAATACTTTCAACTGTTTTTATTTAAAAATATTTTAACAGAATCAGAATATAAAATTTTAAAAATGAGGCGAAGTTCACGCGCTTAAATTGTTTCGTGTTTTTAATTGTTTGTTTTCATTGTTTATCTGAAAATTGTATTTTAATTTAGTAAGAATTTGTCCAAGAAAAAACCGAACTCACCGTAATTTTTACTTTTTTAATAGTATGTTTTTAGATTTTACTCAAGTCGACAGAAAAATAATGTCTCTATACAGCTTACAGTGAATTCATAGTGGACGGTGTACTAAAAAATTCTACTGAGAATTTTTTAATAACGAGGTACTTCTGAAAGGGTAAAATTAATCAATGATGTACTGCAAACCCATTAAAAAAGTTCATAAAAAGCTAAGATAATATTAGAAAAAGCCTTAAGCTTTGAGTTTGAAATGAACTTAAAAAATAAGTTCTTGCACGCATATAAGTCAAATTTTTTTAAGGATCAATTATTAGCTTAGTAAATTGTTACACTACTGCATGGTATTTTTGTTAAAAATTTTGTGACGTATTTTATTATAAAAATGATGAATGGACTGGAGAACACGAGTATTTCAAACAGCCCGCTAATCTCTGAGTTATCCGATCCCAGTTTTCTGAGAACGGAATTCGTTAAGTTCCAAAGTTCTAAGCGCGAAATAACTGCAGAACAAAGCGCTAGGCAGTTCTCAGTAGTTCAAGACTTTAGGAAGACACAGTATTCCTTGAGCTGCTGAGCAAGATTCATAATTTTTAATTTCAGCTTCTAGCTTTTCGAGCTGACGCTTTATGTAACACATCATCACTCGGGAGTATGAGTAACTAAATTTTCTAGCTGTTGAAAAGAACTAACTAGGATACGAAGGATATGAAAAAGCAAAAAAATAATAATCGATAGTAAATATCTTCCTATATTATATAGTTATATCCAGGAGGAGCTCTGAAAATTACGGCTCCTCCGGGAGGAGCCCCTTAAAACATGTTAAATATAAGGTTTTTTGAAGGTTTGGAGGTGCTCCTCCGGGAGGGGCTCTTAATTTTAAAAGCTCCTCCCGGAGGAGCCAATTTTAGTAGCTCCTCCCGGAGGAGCACCTTAAAACTTCAAAAACCCTTATATTTAACATGTTTGAAGAGGCTCCTCCGGGAGGAGCCAAAAAAAAAGAGCTCCTCCCGGAGGAGCACCTCAAAACCTTCAAAAAACCTTATATTCAACATGTTTTAAGGGGCTCCTCCTGGAGGAGTTGATTTTAAATTATAGGAGCTTCTCCTGTACGAGCACCTTAACTGTCAAAAAATTCATATTTAACCTCTTTGAAGGGCGCTTTTCTTAGAAAAGTCGTAATTTTAAAAGCCCTTTTTAAAGGAGTACTTCAAAACGGTTAAGAAATATTATATTTAACATGTTTTAAATACTTGAAGTATTTCAACTTACTATTTAATTTTTATAACTATTTTTTTAGACTCACCATAATAAAATTTTCTTTTTTCAATTTAAATCATATTCAACAATTTTACCTAAACATGTTTGAACTTTTATTCAATATACAAACTCAACTCAAAAAACATGTTAATATTAACTGTCAAGAAACTCCATATTTTATAACTATTTTTATGGGGGTTGGCGAGCGAAGCGAACAGGGGGGTACCCCCTAGTGTGTATATATATATATATATATATATATATATATATTCATAATGTCCAACTCGATTGACGCCAAGTTTGAAATTAGTCGAATACATATTTTGCCAAGCATGTAATTTTATTCCAAGTTAGATATTCGTCGGACACTGATTTTTCCTAGTATAGATTGCTGGGGATAGGAATCGTCTAGATTAGCTCGAAAGGTCTAAGCCGAGTTCCGAGCCTTCAAGCCAAGCTTCGAGCTATCGAGCTAGGCTCCAAACCTCCGAGCCGAGCTTCGAGCTATCGAGCGAGGCTCCAATCTTCCAAGCCAAGCTCAAAGCTATTGAGCTAGGCTCCAAGCTTCCAAGCCTAGTGGAATGCGTTTCAACCTGGACTAGCTTGGGCAGGTATTGTTTAATGCCGGTAGGGGGTGCGCGCTGAATATAAACCATGCGCAAATATACAATCATTGGGTTTTATAAAGCTCAATGATTTTCTTCAAACCGAGCATTTATATTTTGCTCATTTAATTTTAATTCGTAATTTTTTTTATAGTTTTTATTCAATAAAGGTTGTAACTTGGATGAGGAGAGCACAAGTAATCAATTTGTTACTTTATAAGTACCTTTAACTGTCTTTCAATCTGAAAGGTTGTAGGAAAAGGATTTTTTCTCGAAGCTTGGCTCGGAGGCTTGGAGCTCGGCTTAGACCTTTCAAGCTAATCTAGACGATTCCTAGCCCCAGAAATCTGTACTGGGAAAAATCAGAGTCTGACGAATATCTAACTTGGAATAAAATTACGTGCTTGGCAAAATATGTATTTGACTAATTTCAAACTTGGCGTTAATCGAGTTGGACATTATGAATATATATATATATATATACTATCGATTAATTTTTTTTTTGCTTTTTCATATCCTTTGTATCCAAGTTAGTTCTTTTCAACAGCTAGAAAATTTAGTTACTCATACTCCCGAGTGATAATGTGTTACATAAAGCGGCAGCTCGAAAAGCTAGAAGCTGAAATTAAAAATTATGAATCTTGCTCAGCAGCTCAAGAAATATTGTGTCCTCCTAAAGTTTTGAACTACTGAGAACTGCCTAGCGCTTTGTTCTGCAGTTATTTCGCGCTTAGAACTTTGGAACTAAACGAATTTCGTTCTCAGAAAACTGGGATCGGATAACTCAGAGATTAGCGGGCTGTTTGAAATACTCGTGTTCTCCAGTCCATTCATCATTTTTATAATAAAATACGTCACAAAATTTTTAACAAAAATACCATGCAGTAGTGTAACAATTTACTAAGCCAATAATTGATCCTTAAAAAAATTTGACTTATATGCGTGCAAGAACTTATTTTTTGAGTTCATTTCAAACTCAAAGCTTAAGGCTTTTTCTAATATTATCTTGGCTTTTTATGAACTGTTTTTATGGGTTTGCAGTACATCATTGATTAATTTTACCCTTTCAGTAGTACC
This sequence comes from Encarsia formosa, assembly GCA_038277355.1. Taxonomy (NCBI): domain Eukaryota; kingdom Metazoa; phylum Arthropoda; class Insecta; order Hymenoptera; family Aphelinidae; genus Encarsia; species Encarsia formosa. The sequence goes on from CM076187.1 coordinate 48,956,753, forward strand.
TCGTTATTAAAAAATTCTCAGTAGAATTTTTTAGTACACCGTCCTCTATGAATTCACTGTTAAAAATTTTTTAAATATAATTTTTTTAAGCAAATTTTTATTTATTTAAGGTGGTTTTCTACCAAATGCGTGACAATAGAGAATCAGCTCAAATTTTCTGGAGGTGTTTATTAGATATTAATAAACATTTTTCCGAAGTCTGATCAAAATTGACCATATAGTTTAAAAGTTATAGCAAGTTAAGGATTGAATTTTTTTCATTAGACGTATGGACGCTACGCTGAAAAATGATATTAAGGATGTTTGGTACTTTGGTGAGGGGAAAAGAGGGGAGGGGACGGCCACCGCAGCGCCCGACAAGACGATTTTATTTTCAACTCATCAGTGCTCTGACCCTAATGAATGAATCATTTTGAAAATTTTACACAGCATAGTTGAAAGTCTATAGTTTAATTTAGTATTGGTTTTATGTTTCAGAAATATTTTGAAAAATTAGAAAAAATCACGAAAACATAACTTAATTTTCAATTTACGAAACTCTGTGACAAAAATTTAAAAACATTAATTTTTTGATCTCACATTAAAAATTAAGACCTCAAGATATTGTGTGCAAATTTTTAGATCAAAACATACAGTACAAAAAAAGTTAGAGCATTTCTTGTTCAGACGCGCATGAAATTTCACCGCTGTGCGCTTGTTTTTCTTTGTTATCTTTTTCAAATGGTCGGAGAGGTACTATAAAAAAAATCTTAAAATCTTCTTCAACCTTAAATCTACAAATCCCAATAATTCTTTTAATGGTCCCTGCTTTTTTGGATGAATGACACACGATCAAAGAAAAAAATTGCTTGATTTTCGTAAGAGTCCGGGTTAAATTATTTAAAAAATACTTTGATTTTTTTAAAAACTAAATCGAACAAAAAAAGGCAAAAAATTCAATGATTACTTTGATATTAATCATAAATCAATCCGATCAAAATTGACAAAACGGCTGCATTTTTTCGTAAGTACCAAACATCCTTAAATGATTGATATTTGTCTTCTTACAATAGAGATCCTTCAGAAAAACCACAAACATATAGTTTCACTATCGAATAATTCATTCCTTGAAACTGCAAAAAATTGAACTTTTACAAATTTTACAATAATTTTACAAAAATAATTTTCACGTGAATAATCTCCAAAACTGCGGTATTCAAAGGTGATGTTAAAACTTTAAAAAAATGTTTTGTTGTGATTGTCAATGTTTTCTTGGTAGAAAATAATTTTAGAAGCCATAAAAAAGTTAAAAATTAAATTTTGATAAACAATTTTTACTAATTTGGTGAAATAATTTCTACTTAGTCTTGAACTTGACTAGTTCTGGTAGAAAACTGTTAAGAGGATTCCGGAGTCCCAGAGGAGTAAAAATAGGTTTTTTTTTTCAAAAATTTGTAGCTAAAAAAAATCCATAAATTCAAAAAAAGAAGAGAAGAGGCAATCAAGTTAAAGTTCCAAGTTATTTTTGAAATTTTTTAATATACGAAAAACAGCTTATGAAAAAAGATTAATGGAAACAAAGTTCGTAAAAATTCTGTTGAACTCAAGTATGTCTAAGTTATTCCCAAAAATCTTTTTTATTACTGCATGTATCGTCGCAAAAAAAATTTTTAAACGTTTACCTAAAAATAATACACCCCCTCTTCTCTTCACTTTCAATAAAAACTTATTGTTTTTTTTCAATAATTATTCAAAAATGTCGCTATAAATTTTGAGGTTCAGGTCTGAACTGTAGTAGGTTATGTCTATGTATCGTGCCTTCAGCTATCGCAGCGTCGCCACTCGCCGGTCACCACTCGCCAGTCGCCACTCGCTGACTCGCATGGTACATGGCGCAGCACTCAGCTGTCAGCAACTCTGCAGTCGGCAGCAGACAAGCAGCTCACAAAATTTTGCTGCTTCTTGCTAATTGTTTAATTTTTAATTTTTAAGCAGTTTACTGTCTTATGATCATCATCGGGATTTTTTTTTTAAATGTGCATCTTCCCCATTAGTGTGTATCCTGTTGAGCTGAGGTAAAATGTTTTAGAGGTGAATGTGTGTGTGTGTGTGTGTGCATGTATTCTGTGTACTTAGTTGATATAAAATTCTGTTCTAGGTCAATTGAATCAATCAAGAGTGAAGATTATTGTAATGAATATGTGTAAGATTTTTCTAGTTTGTAAGGTTTTCATTGACATGTAAGTTTGAATTTTATCTTGATGATGCATCGGCTAAGAGTCAATATTTTACAACCCAAAAAATGATGCTGTGTTGACCTCCGGGATGTTTGGTCTTTGACATTCTCTACATTTAGAAGAGCTTCTAGGTTTATAACTATTGGAATAATATTTAGCTTGATTTTTAAAAATTTATCTTGGAAAAGTGATTAGAGTGTTAAACTTTTTCTGTGCAAGATTATCGGCTCAGAGGCTAAATATTTTAACAATGATTTATAATATATACTGCAGCGGTCATTGACATCATATTCTGCATTTGTTCTATCTAAGAGGTAGAATGAATAATAATAGTTGATAAACAGAAGTTGGTAATACAGCACCAATAAAATATTTATTCAACTAAAAAAAGTACACTGACTTAACATTTTTTTAAAACTAAAATGATTTTGTTTTCTTGGGTTTATTGACTTAGTCAATATCTAAAAATATTTATTAATTACTTTGAAAATTAGTGGAATTCTAGATATTAAGGAAAAATTAGTCCAAACCGATACTTCCATATAGTAATAATAAAACTATAATGGAAAGTACAGAGAGGGTCAAAGACCAAACATTATTGGAAAAGTTCATTTTGGAAAAGTGGCAACTGAACTTAATTGCCAAAAACATTATGCGCTTACTATTATAGTTTCACTTGAATCTTTGTTAAAAATGTTTAGCCTCTGAGCTAATAAGCTTGTATTTATGAAGTTCATGATTCTTACTACTTTTCCAGCATGAACTTGACCCAAAGCTTTTTGCTTTGAAAATTTAATGCCATGTGGCAGATGCATGAAAATTTATTTGTTTGAATAGTAAAAAACGTCAAAGCTTTATGTGCTTGAAAATTTTCCATGTTTAAAAATACATGTGAAAATTTTATTTTGAAAAATAATTCATTTTTCAAGAAGTTCAAAGTAAAATGCATTTTGAAAATTTGATGCCATGTGATGAACACATGAAAATTTATTTGTTTGAATAATAAAAAACGCCAAAGCTTCTGTGCTTTGAAAATTTTCCATGTTTAACCCTTAAATGCCACACGGGGTCAGAATGACCCCACATAACTGTCAGTGTGGCAGTTCTGGATTTGGGTGTGGCCTTTAAGGGTTAAAAATACATGTGAAAATTTTATGCCATGTGATGAACGCATGAAAATCTATTTGTTTAAATAATAAAAATCGCCAAAGCTTTTATGCTTTGAAAATTTTCCATGTTTAAAAATACATGTGAAAATTTTATGCCATGTGATGAACGCATGAAAATTTATTTGTTTAAATAATAAAAAACGCCAAAGCTTTTATGCTTTGAAAATTTTCCATGTTTAAAAATACATGTGAAAATTTTATGCCATGTGATGAACGCATGAAAATTTATTTGTTTAAATAATAAAAAACGCCAAAGCTTTTGTGCTTTGAAAATTTTCCACGTTTAAAAATACATATAAAAATTTTATTTTGAAAAATAATTCATTTTTCAATAAGTTCAAAATAAAATGCATTCTGAAAATGTAATGCCACACATGATATACACATGAAAATTATTTATTTTAATAATAAAAAATACAATATTCTGTTGTTTAACAATTTTTCCAGTCTAAAATTATGCGTATGATTTTGAAAATTTAAATTTTGCGCGTCTAACTGCCGGGCCATCTATCGTTCAAAAAGGGCAAGTGCGTGGCTACTGGCTGCTCTATATTTTTCATAACCCTAGACCAGGTAAAACAGTGAGCACATTTTTAAGCTCTCGAGACTCCGGAATCCCCTTAAGTAAAGCTCACATAGGCAAAACTGAAAAAGTAATTTATAAAAATACTTTCTTTAATAGGTTGTTTTAAATCTGCTTCAATACTCTGATCTTATTGATAAAACTGGACTTATGCATGTTGAAATTTTTTTTTACTATTATATATGGATGATTCTACATCATCTCATATATTATTTAATTTTAAAATTGATTATTGAATTGAAAACTTGGTGATTTTGATGTAAGAGTAGGAGACACAATTTTTATAACAACCATTTTAGTGTAAAATAGTTCAAAATTTAGCTTTGAAAAAAAGTTTTTTACACTCAATTTTCTAAAATTATAAAATATATAGCTGAAACTTCAAAACTTCAGAGAAAGCTTAAACAAGTTTATTTAACAAAATACTTGTGGTAACTGCACACAGAGAACTGCGCTATTACAGTAATAGCGGCGCTATAACCGTTATAGCGGATCGCATTAACTATTATGTCGTCGACGACTGCTGTATCAGTCAATGCATCCGTGTTAACAGTTAATGCACCCGTCTTAACAGTTAATGCAAGACGCAATATTCAATATTTTAACGATATGCTAACATATATACATTAATAGAATTGTGCTTCATAGCTCTAATTTAAAATTTAATTCATACTACATAAATAGTACGGTGTTTTAAAAATTTTTAAAAGGTTATATCTCATTTTAAAATTAAAAGTTTGTTACGTATAGTTTTATGAAAAAATTTTTGGTTTAAGGTTAGGTTATCGATGTAAAAAGACACACGAATAATTTTGGTTTAAAAAAAATATAAATAACCGAGCATGTTTCGTAATAAATAAAACATTAAGCTCATACTATTTTTGTCTTTGTTTAACGTCCGAGATAAATTTTGAATTGTTATGGTGATTATATCTTTGAACAAAAGATGAAGTTGATGTGAATGACTAAACTTGTTCCAATAGATTGTAATCATTATTGTTAATCTACTTTAAAATACAACGATAACCTAACCTTAAACCAAAATTTTTTTTATAAAACTATACGTGACAAATTTTCAATTTTAAAATGAAATATACCTTTTTAAAAATTTTTAAAACACCTGTACTATATATATATAGCATGAATTTATGTTAAGCATATCGTTAAAATATTGAATATTGCGTCTCGCCTTAACTGTTAACACGGATGCATTGACTGATACAGCAGTCGTCGACGACATAATAGTTAATGCGATCCGCTATAACGGTTATAGCGCCGCTATTACCGTAATAGCGCAGTTCTCTCTGTGTGGTAACCAATTGAGTCTTGGATCAATGCTGCTTTTTTCATTTTTTTTTTAAACCAAAATCTTCTAAAATTTATAACTTAAACTTTGAAACTTTAGAAACAGTTTGAAAAATTTTATTCAAAAAAATACATTTTGTGGTAAGTGCTAACCATTTGAGTCTTAAATTCATATTTAATAATCAATTACATCCTAAATACTTGCAGAGTTGTAATTAGGTCTTGATAAAATTACATTACCTTCGAACCGTTTGGTTTAATTTAAGACTAATCTGATATTGGGCCCGCTGCCTAGAATTAGCAAATTCTCAAAGTAGAAAATGTTTTAAAAATCTATTGTAAAAATAAACTATTAAAAAAACAGAAATGAATTTATTACTTCTTTGAGGACTGAATAATAATGTAATGATATAATGTAATGGTTTTTAGCACCTACCAAGTTTTTCACACCACTAGCATATTTTATATTTCTTCAAAATTGATGAAAAATATTGAAATTTCAGGTTTTAAGTTCATCAAAATTTATGAAATACAAAAATTGTTTGTCACACAGTTTTGTTGTATTAAAACAATGGCTTCAGAAAAATTCTTTTTTGTTTTATGTACTAAATATTTATTTCAAAAGTAACTATTATGAACATAGATGAGTCCATCTAAAATCATTCACAAATTTAAAATATTTATATGCACAATTAATTTTACAACTACTGATTTATTTAATTCAAGTTTATTAAATAAATATTAATTTTTTTTACTTATGATGTTTGATTAAGTTACATCATAATGCAGCTCTCAAGTGATCGGAAACCCAAGCACAAGAGAAAACATTTTTGTCGCTCAAAAAAGGTATTCATTAAAAAGATCAAACTACAATTAAAACTTTTTAACAGGTGTCAAGAAGTAATTTTTAAGGCAAATTTAAATTATAACAAGAAATAATCATCAGAAATTATACTGATTGTACTATAATATAAGTCTCTGCAATTCAAACTAAACAACCAAAAATAGATCTGTTAACATAAATCTTTCCACCACTCAAGCTTTCTTTAAAACAAACTTTTGATTTCTTCAAAATTGTACTTTATTTTAAAAACATTAAAAAACACTGCACTGTATTTTTATAATACATTTAAAAAATTAATAATAAAGAAGTTATTTGATTTAAGTGACCTTAAGCACCTAGGCACAATAAATGTGGTCTTTTTGAAAATAAACAAATGTAAATAAAACAGTCACAACTTCATAACCAAAAAGATGTAAACAAAAACATGGAATATTTATACACATTATCATTACACAATCACTAAAATCACTAAAAATAGATACTAATTACTTATGTACAGAGCTTATAATATGATTTGCTGCAGCTGCAGATTATTTAGTCTTGAGCTAGTAGTTGAGTAGAACTTGAGTAGACTGTATTTAAGATCTATGTATATACAGGGTGAGTCATTTTAATCTATAGGCTCCAAAATCGAAACTGAAGCCCTGGACAAAAAAATTTTTCATATAAAAGTTTTATGATTTGGAACGGGAAAGAAAATGGTAACCTTGGATTTGGGCCTGGGGCGTTATTTAGTGCCCTACGAACCCAAAGTCCGTTTATTTAAAAGGGGGCCCCTATTTTTGACCCCGGATTCGAAAAGAGCGAAAAATTTTACGATTTTAGGTGTTTTTCGAAAAAAAAATTGGGCCCCCATGAGGCCCTGCAGGGGCTTATAAGACTTTAGTAGTATAGCAAAAGAGAACGGGACCATGCTCCCGCTCTCTCGTACTTTTTTGGTCCCGCTCTCTCGAACTTTTTTGGGGGGCGGGCACCTGGGGTCGTGCTAGGGGCTAGCCGCTGCTGGCTAGCCGGTAGCTCTACTTTTTATACTACTTATTTTTAATTGATAACATTTTAATTATTAGAATTCAATTAAAATTTTTTCTTTTTCTTTAATTTTTTCATATTTAAGGTGAAGACGTAGCAGCGTTGGATGTAAAAAGTCGCTATAAAATATAAATAAAAGGGAAAATGTAAAAAAACGCTCTGTAGCGCGCTAAGTGCCATTTTTAGAAATTTTTTGATCCTAATTACAGATTTATCTATCAAGTATTGGCCTCAGGAAACTTGGAAAATCGTTTTCCTCCCGTTAAACATGTGTAGCAGACCCTTGCATCGTCTGCTACCGCACGCTGAGTAAATGCACGAACCGCACATGCACCCCATTCCCATAACCTTTAAAATTTATTTCATGCAACAACATATGCAAAGAAAAATATAAATTAGAAATTCGAAAAGCAGCAGGCAGAAATAAATAATTCTTCTTCCTTCAATAATTATTAATTATTTCTCCAACTGCTTAATTAATAACCTACAAATCATGCACAAAAATTAATTACCATCTTCATAAATATTCTTCACTTTTTCGGGTACTTTATTGAATGCTGTTCTTCTTTTTCTTCTTCTTTTTCTTTTTCTTATTGTCTTCCTTTTATTAACACTTTGAGCTACTCTCTTGCCGTCTCCCAGTAAGATAATTGATTATCAATAAAAGAAAAATTACATGCTTGGACTGATATTTTAAAAAATAGTAATTTTCATGCATTTGAGTCAAGTATTAATCAAAAAGCAGAAGAATCTAGACTACTGAGAATTAATAAAAACTAAATGAACCAAAAAAATCAGAGAACTTACAGTTTACACTTGGTGTACTGTACCCGTGTGCACCTTCGCTCACTAGCAGACGACATACACTACTACAATTTTGCTGAATAAGAAGAGAACCGATTTTCCAAGTTTCCTGAAGTTATTTGTTAACCAATTTTCATCAAATAAGGCTTAAAAAATAGCTTAAAATATTATCTAGTGCACTACAGAGCGTTTTTTTCAATTTTCTCTTTATTTTTTTTTTAAACTGCAATCGACAAATTTTATGAAAACGCGGTAGCGTCTTCATCTTAATCTTTTTTTCATTTTTCATTTCGTAAGGTTTTCGTTCTTCTTGAAGCTTTTGAAAGCTTTTATATTGTTCATCTTGACGCTTTTTTTCCTCCGAATAACTTTTAAAACATGAGGATTTTTCATCTTTTATTTTTTCATAGCCAGAGGAGCTCTGTTCTTGACCCATCTGGCTCGAAGGTTAGATTAAGACTGAATCTCTTACCACTCCATATTCTGCCACTTCAAATTTCCCAAAATAACTTTTTTCATAATTCGAGCGTTTTGCAGTGCGCATGTAGTTTTTCTGAGAAATTTATGATTCAAGCATACCGTGGCAACTTTAGTTGGTTTCTCGGAATAATCAATGAACGTCACTTCACAAACAGGTAAGTTGAATCTTTCTAACCAGTTCTTTTTCATTTCACCTCTTACATAAATTTTTTTGGCATCCGATAAGTATTCCTTGAGTACGTTGACCACCAGTGTGTAGGGGACTTTTCCGGAACCCCACGACAAACCATGCTTGGTGGTTTCTAGTAAACGATTGATATTTCTGTACTTATTCAATAATCTCTGCCAAGGAAAAGGGTCTTGGAACATGAATACCTTTGCGTCAGAATCATCATGCAATGAAATTATTGCAAGTTCTTTGACAACAAAGTCATTTCCTGGTTTCAGAAATCCTTGCATGTCTACGGCGTACTCCATCATATATTTAATTGCTTGTACATACAACTTGAATCGTGTGTAAACTTGCCTAAGCCTTTTTCCGTGTATATTTTATTACGACTCAATATTTGTACACTGTAATGTTTTGGACAGCGAGTGTCGTATTTAGAGAAACTGTAATCCCTCAAATGTTTATTGGATATACCAAATCTAATGTTAAAAACCTTATGTTTGATGATTATCTCTACGAGTTCTGACACTGTTATATCCTCAAAAACTTTTTCATCATAAAAGTCACCATATTGGAGGACTTGAACATTTTATATCATGACAATTTTTCCAACTACTTCGAAGGTAGCCACCAGGTGGATATAAACATTCACGTTCTGTGAAACGTCCGTATATTGCAACATAAAATTTTAAACTATTTTTATCTTTGTATAAATTAACGATTTCTAGAACTTCTTTGATTTCTCGCTGAACTGCAGCTATTTGAATTTGTAGCTTCAACTGTACTAACGTTTGAAGTATTTTATGCCAAGTTAAACCTTCCAAAGTTTTTTTTTATTCTGGATAATATTCGCAACTAGGAATATTGCAACTGGTTTCTCTGCAGCACTGACTTTTGGATGCTACCTTACTCTTCGGCATCTTGGAGTATTCTAAGCGATCTTTCTGACGCCTCCGCTGCCAGGATTGTACTCGACTATTCGATCATGTATGATCAAGCAGTAAGCAGTTGTGATTCCTGGAAAATTATCACTTGATTCAAATTCCAAACGAACATTAACTGGAGCATTTTTCAGAGATTCGTTCTGTTTAGAGCAGTCCAGAACAATCAGTGGAATTTTCTTGATAAAATTTTCTTTGCTCAGCAACGGTTCTGATTCTTTACCATAGTACGAATTCTGAAAATTGACGTACATGTCGTAAAGCATAGCGTACTGGTTCTGACCAATATCCAAATTCAGATTGCTGTAAGGATAATACTGAGAATTGAGAATAAGTTTAGCATTTCTGATATTGCAATGATCAAATTGACTCAAGTTTTTGTCTTTTTGATTGGTCTGAAATGCTAGAATAACAAAGCGGGGTTTTTCCAATTGATTGGATGTTTTCACTGTCCATACGTGTTTCGAAGTACTAGGAAGCATAGGATACTCAAATAATTCCCAAGATCGAAAACTCATGACCACTGGTTTACCCCTTTGTAGATGATTCAACATGCTAATTTTATTTTCGTTGGAGAGAAACACGTACGGCATGAGCCATTCGATTTTTGATAATTAAATTTTCCAATTTTCCCATTTATCTTTTGCTCCCTCTTTATAAGATGATGATTTGATCGCATTGACATCTGTATTGGATCTTCGAAGAATCAGTTCATGTTTTGTATTAACCACAATCTTTCGATAATCCTCTGCAAAACCCAGGAGCATGCTGAGAGGGATGAATATATCAAAATAACCATTATCAGTGATCATGATTTTTTTGTCTACATAGACCTATCCAGCATTTTCCAAGGTTTATCTGGGATTGAAAATAACCAACCTTTCATGAGTGATGTAAGTCCAACGTTTTTGCAACGATCTATCTCGATTGCATTGATCTCGTATCTAATTTCATCAAACAAGTGACAAATTCCATTGTTGACAAAATCAGTATGAGCTAATACACTATTGTCTTCTTTTACTAATTTTCCGCAAATATGTAGCGAACTTTTAGATAGTAACAAACACAAGTCTTGATGTTGAATCGATATACAGATTTCATCACTGTTGTTGAAATGAGCACCTGTGTATGGCTGATGAGCGTGTACTTCGTAATGTGAAATACTGTCATCGAACACTACAGGTGTCTCTATACTTAGAATTTCTTCCATTTTTCTTGTTGCAGCAGAAGAATATGCAAGTTATTTTCCACCAGGTTTTACTCGGAAACCGAGACTTTTCAGAAATTTTATTTTGCCGTGTTAACGCTTTCAGAGTTCGTTGACGACTGATGGTCGAGCGACATGGTGCAGGGCTTTTATATCCTCGCCCGTAAAAAACGATCCCCATCACGTGACTGATTTGATGTGTAATCTAACAGTAATCGTTTCTCCATGAAAATTAACCAAGTCACCGCCCTGATCAACTATACGCAGTTGAATGTAATCTATGCAGTTGTTTGAAACTGGTAAATAAATTACTTGAGAAGGAGCTTCGATAATTTTATATCCGGGAGGAACTGCAGGAAAAAATTGATGAATTGTGTAAACGCTTTGATTATTTATGTAAGCACCAGTCGTTATATTACACTCGATTCTCAAAGAGTTAACTTTAAGAATTTTAACTGGTAAATCAGAGGTGTGTTCGATGTTAGCAGGAAGTTTTCTTTGAGTAAAACCTAGTAATCGACCTACAGAATCCTTAGATTTCAAAATGACCTCTTCACTACATTTGATCACGCTTGTTAAAGTGTTATTGTTAGGTTTCAAACTGAATGTTATGTCATCAGTAAGGTGATTTTTTATATATTTTTCAATATCTTCAATTTCGTAACTGCCTGTAGGTATTTTTATCACTTTATTACCAACTTTGATCTTACTATTTTTTTCATCAATTAGGTATTGAATGAAATGACAAAAATTCTACCAAACCAAGCACGTAGTTTTTGTTCGATGAAAGTTCCAAAGGAGGAAAGTAATGAGCTTCAAGTGAAGAAGTTTTACCTGATAAAGTTAAGGTTATTGACTCCATAATAGCTCAAAGTAGACTGAGGTCTCAAGCTTAAACTTTCTCTTTATATATCTATGAGTTTGTTGGATAAAAATTGTAGACATAGGTGACCACAATTATACGTTCCAAAGTCTTGGAATCTTTGAGGATTATATTTGACTTTGTCCACACCTAAATATAAAATCAAATCAAGAGGTGGTCTAAGGTCGCCAAAACTATCAAAGTAGATCACTTCTTTTCCTATTTTACGATAAGCCACACAATGAGTTCCAGGACCTTGATCGTCATCAAGATTTACTATCGCTGATTCACGATAAAGAGGACCATTTGATGGCAAAGAATTTCTCATAAATACACCAAGAAAATCAGGTATTTTTAATTTTTTAGCATATTTAATCAAATCTAAGTTAGACAACGCTCTTTTGGGTACACTTATTTCGAGCTATAGCTTCCATGATTTGATTATGTCTACGATTTTCTTCCAATTGTTCTTTCGATTTTTTGCTTGAATGATTGCCTTGGCTACTGTAGCTGCTCCACCAGCAAGGGCACCTGTTGCACTTAATCCAGCAAAAAGAGGAATCAGATACGGCAAAACCCCACCGATTTTCTTGGAAACTGGAAGAATTCTTGAAATCATAACATTTTTCTTACCATCAGCTTTTTTGATGGCTTCTCTTGAATTCTTAATTGCTGAGCTTATAGCTTTTTTGGCAGATTTTCCTGTAGCAGTTGGTTTTTCAGCCTTGATTATTTGTTTCAAAGTTGCCTTTTTTGTTTTTCTTTTGGACAGACCCTGTCCGAGTTTGGTTTTTAAATTCATAGCGTTAGTAACAGCGTATGCTGCAGCTCTTTCACCGATGCTTGCGTCTTTTGAAAGTACTCTATTCCACGCTTTATTTGCGAGGTCTCTATCTGCTACGTGTCTAGCTTGTAAATTTTCTCGATTCTGAGAATAAGCTATGTCGTGATCCTTGCAAGCTGAGTCTAATAGATTTATTCCTGGATCACCACGGGCCAAACGCTTAGCCAATTTTGTTCCAGGTCCACAATATTGATATCCTGGGAGATGGACTTCAATTGGGAGTTTATTGATTAGCTTGTTCACCAGACCACGACCTTTCTTCTCGTGAATGATCATTGCTGTTCAAAAGTTCATGAATGACTGAGTTGAAAACTATACAAGCCCTGTATTTATACCTCCTCGGACCAGTCTTTATTCAGAATTTAAACGCCCAACATGGATTTCCTACCGAGTTCCAAGAAACTTCCCGTGATGAATTTCGACACAATAGTCGAAGAGGAAAAAAAGATCAAGAGACATGGTGATTTACTTCCGGATACGATAAGAGCAGTATTCTGGGGACCTTCCAACTGTGGAAAGACCAATAGTTTATTGGCTCTCATTACGCAAGAAAATAGTCTCAGATTCGAGAATGTGTATGTTTATTCGAAATCCCTCAACCAACCGAAATATAAATTTCTGAAAGATCTTTTAGAACCCATAGATGGTGTAAAATATTTTCCATTTAGTAAGCATGAAGATGTAATATCACCAAAAGATGCACTACCAAATTCAGTAATGATTTTTGATGACGTTGCTTGCGAAAAACAAGATAACGTGAAAGCATTCTTATGCATGGGTAGACATGCTGGAGTGAATTCTTTCTATCTTTGTCAGTCATATGCTCAAGTGCCAAAACATCTTGTACGAGATAACGTTAATCTACTCGTACTATTTAGACAAGATGATGTAAATTTGAAACATGTGTACGATGATCACGTCAACACTGACATGCCTTACACGAGTTTCAGGAATTTCTGTTCAGAAATTTGGAAAGATAATCATACATTTGTTGTCATAGATAAGGACAGACCGATAAACTCTGGTCGATATCGTAAATGCTTTGATAATTTTGCTATAAATATAACCAACTAAATGACTGTGTCATCAGTCTATAGTTAGATTCAAAGAGGTCAACATGTCTCATATAGAAAGAGAAAAAAATATGATGGAGCAGCTTGTCAAAGCGCGTCAAGCTGTAAAGCAGAAATATTATTTGGTTAAATCTCAAAGAGATGATACAGAACGAACCTTGAATGAAATGTTCGAACCCATCATTACTCCTCTCCAAGAACTCGTGAATCATAAAAAATCAGATTCTCCGAAAAAAGAAGAAAAATTAGAGGATTTTAAGAGAGATTTGATTAAATTTGAGGATGATTTTCAGACTGATAAAGACTTAGTTGATGACTCTGTGATAATCCCAAACAAAACAAGTGTAAATCAATCTATTAAAGAAAGCTCTTTTGGAGAAGAAATCAAACTCGTTGCAGCAGAGCAAGATAAACTATATGGAATTAAGAAAAAAACAAACCAAGGGTATGAGCTTGGGAATGCAACTCTATGATTTTCGAAAGATAAGATTTTCGAAAACAATAAGTCATTTCCAAGAACTCAAGGGTTGCAAGATCTTATTGTAAAAAAGAATCCTGAAAAATTTTCAATTGGAAGGATGAATTAGACTATCAAAAAATTCTTGAGGAATCAAATGCTCATAAAAATACCAACGGTCAATTAAAAAAACATGTTTCCAGTTGGAAATACAATAATATAATTAAACACATGTTCGAATCAACCGGAAGTGGACTTTTACCTCGATACAAAGTTGCTAAGCGTAATACCCGTATGGACTTTGTTTACTGGGATAATCCTAGTGAGCTCGTGGAACGTCTTCAACTTTAAGTTGCCGAAAGATCAGCTGGTAATTATAATCATGAGAATGAAATTCACTCAATCATCGAAGAACTCCGAGAAGCTGGCTACATATATTGATCTGGTTTAGATAATTCTTCATCATTATCAAAATGAGTGTCGACGTGTTCGGACGTGCTTTAAAAAAGAATACAGAGGGCGTTCGAGGTGCTCCGGGTATAGGTTATGAATTAACCGAAACCGGTCAGTTTGATGTAGAAGGCAAACGACTTTGCAACCTAGCTGCACCTGTGGAATCTAACGACGCCGTTAATTTAGAAACTATCAAAAACCTGATTGGATTGGACAAAGTCTGTACGAGATAACGAAAAAATGCAGAAGTGATGTGGATGATTTGAGTGCTATTCTGAGCAATCACAAAACTGAGATAAACGACAACGTTCATAAAAAAGTTGATGAACTATTTAAATTAATTGAAGGTCACGGAGACGACATTGACAAGAGTATCCTGCAAATAAACGCTTAAATTGTTAAAAAAGATGAATAAAAAAGAGGCGGTGGTCGAAGAACTTCACAAGCTTATATTTCACCAGAAAAAGCCATGCTCGGACACTTCCAAAACACTCAAGTTCTATTGAAAAAATTACTTCAACGAACCTGAAATCGAAACTAGGAATGGGTATTAAATCAAGTGTACCTTTGAAAACTGGTGGAGCTTTACCACTTACACCTTTGTTAGCTGGGTTGAGTGCAGCAAGTGCATTGGTAAGTGGTGCTTCTGGAGTTTACAAGGGTATTAAAGATACAAAAATTGATCGAGAAAAAATTGATGAAATCAAAAGAAGTAATAATGCGATAGTAGCCATAGCCCAAGGTAAAAAACCTGATATACAAGGTCAAGGTTTAATCTATAAACCATACAAACAACTGAGGCTAAAAGGAGTAAGGCGACAGAACAATGATTCAACTATCATAAAAAATAAACTATTGGTTTCAAAGTCCAAGCATTCCAAACCACTAAAACGACAAAACGAAAATTTTTTAAAATGTCTTAGATGCAACATAATAAACCCTGTTGACTAATAATTATGTTTTAAGAAAACAAGTTTCTAAAAATTAAGTTTGAATTTTTCAAGTAAAAGCATAAAAAGTCATCTTGAAAGTTTAAACATTTAGAGTAAAAGTTTAAACTTTTAAATGTAAAGTTCAAACAAATAGGTCTGAAGTAAAAGTATAAAGTATCTTACTGAAAGTTTAAGCATTTGAACTGAAAATATAGATTATATTGAAAGTTTGAACACTTAAACTGAAAGTTTAAACTTTTGTTGTAAAAGTATAGGGTTTCTCATCAAAAGTTTAAACTTTTAAACGTAAAGTTCAAACTTATAGATCTTAAGTTTGAACTTTTGAAGTAAAAGAATAAATTTCATAGTGTAAGTTCAAATATTTGAACTTCAAGTTTTAACTTTTAAATTTAGAGTATAAAGTTTCACATTCAAAGTTTAAACTTCTAGGCCTAAAATGAAACCTTTAAAGTAAAATTAGTATAGTTAAAACTTTGAAACGTAAAGTTCAAACTTATAGGTCTAAAGTTTGAATTTTTGAAGTAAAAGTATCATACTGAAAGTTTAAACATTGCGAGGGAGTGAATCCCTCGTAAATTATTTTTCTTACCTGGCAGTGTCAAGTCGCCTGGGAAACAGTGAAATAAATAAGTTGTTTGTTTACTTTTCCCAGGTGATAACCATGCCACGTTAACGCGCAGCTGAGGCCGACCACGTGGCGACGGCCACAATCGGCTGAATGCTGCCACAGCAGCGCGGGCCCACGACACACAGACACACACATAACAACCATCCGGGAAGGCTATCCCGGCCTAGGACGCGCGCGTACACATACACACACAGCACACAGGTCCCGGTTCTCCGTCCGGGAGTTTCCGACGATGAAGGAGGTTCGCGGCGCGTGTCGGCAGGCGCGTGCGCGCATACTCAACACAGTAGACGCGGGCGTGAGTGTAGCTTGATTTTTTTTTGTAGTTTGCACGTGGCGTGGACAATGTGTGCGTGTAGGAAAGAACGAGAGAGAGAGTATGTGCGCGAGAGACAGAGTTGGAGCTGTGAGTGTCTCGTGCGCGTTATTTTTTTTCTTTTCTTTTGAATGTTCGCGCGTAGTATAGGTGGCGTAGTGATCGCCACCGGAACTTTGTAGACGTGAGTGTGATTGGATATTATGGCGTGAATGTATGTGATTGGTGGACACATTGCTGTTCCTAAAGTGTGAATGAAACTTGATGAAATAGATTAGTGTTGATTGGTTGAGAGTATTGGTGAGGAAGGAAGTTGAGTCAGAGAGACGCGGGGAAGCGTCACTCTGTTCTCAGTAGCCAAGGTGTGAGGTTGTATTTTTGAGATTGTGATTTTTTTTTTTTAGTTCCTCTTTAGTAGACTTTTTCTAAGTTTCTTTTCCTATTTTTCTTTAGTCGAGTTGTAGACATTTTTTTTTTTTTTTTTTCTTTTATTTACAGCTAGGTAGTAGAAGAAATCAAGAAAACTTGGGTTAATTTACTTTTATTGAGAGTTGGAAAAACCAGAGAGTAGCTATTTTGGGCATCAGATAATAAGTGAAAATTTTGGTAAACGTAAGATTTTTGTATTATTTAATAAGATTTTATAAAGCATGTTTTTTCTGGGATTTAAGGATATCGGTATGCTAAATGAAATTTTTTGTTTGTATATTATAGAAGGTGTCTTTATATAAATCCGACCGAGATTCTCTTGGCGCGGCGTCGTTACCCGCCATTTTGTAGACTACTTTATAGTGTTCGTTTATTTCCTTTGTTCTCAAATTAAAATTTATTTTTTTTGTAATTGTAGACTTGATTTTTTTGTAGACAGGAATAAAATCAAATTCAACCGAGATTTTTGCAATAATTTATTTCTTCTTCCTCTAGCTCACCGACCAGTCCCGGAGGTTTTCTTTTCGCGGGAACCCTACCCCGGAGTTTAAGGAGTTTTCCCCCGAGAGTTTTTGTGTAAATTTTTCCTTGTAATAGGAGGGCCCGGGAAACTCCGTTAATTATTTAAGGGAGGCCCTTTTCTTAAGAAATACCCCGTTACAAATGGCGCCCGAACATATTTTTTTTTTGTTAATTTTTTTTAAATAAAAATGAAACTGCGAAAAGGTGGTGAGCGGAGAGGAAATATTTTATTTCTTTGTGGTTGGAATTTTTTTTTGGTTTTGATTGAGAGTATTTTTATCGTTTTTTTTTTCTTTCTTTTGAGAACAAAGAAGTTAAATTCCTATAAATAAAAGTGGGGTACATTTGAGCGAGGAACAAATAACACCAACGCAGAAAGAGAATAATCATGGTAATAAAGTAACAGAAGCAAGAGTAAACTGAAGTGAAAAGACCTGTGAAAATGCCAAAGAAAATGTAGACAAGGAGGTAGACATGAGTATTAGCAGTAGAGTAACGAGGTCAGGAGTAACTGCAAGTGAAAAGTTTTGTGAAATTCCTACAGAAATCGTATACATTTTAGAGAGATGCACCAAGGTAATGACGTCGCATTGGCATTGCATAAACGCGGAGGGAGCGGGCTGCTTAAGCATTCGGGTCAGCAGCGGGCGAGTCATCAGAAGTAGCTTCATGCTCGCTTCCTTCTTCTTCGTCCTGCATCGCGGAGGAGCAACAGCAGCAGCTTGAGCTCCTTTTTCTCCTTCCTGGCCGGAGCGGTGGTAATAGCCAACGCGACGTCTCGATGGAGGAGGGGGGAGCTAAATCTCGCCCAGGCATCCCCTACGGACTCTACCCCCAATTTGGCCGCTCTGCAGTCCCATTTGATTCGAATTCCCCGCGTGCCTTTTTAAGTTTTAGCTGCTGCCCTGATGCTAAAAACACAACCGGAGGAGAAGGTACCAAGCAACCGGCATTTGACTATGTAAACTTTTATCCTTTTTTTTTTGCTGGATGGAGATTTTTCAGAAACTGGTTGACTTATTTTATTGGGTTATTTTAGATTCAATGAATTGTATGGTTGAATAAGTCATGAAAATACTAGTAATGATTCTTATTGTACTCAAAGTTCATAGTAAGCTATCCTATTAAAATATACTCTATTTTTTCATAAAATGATCATACAAGCTCAACATGTTTAATATTGGTATGATAAAAATATGCAATTATTTTATCATTCAACTAATTTATTGTTTATTTAATAATTTTTTAAAAACTACTTTTTTCATAAAATTTACATTGCGTAAAATATTAAGATATTTTTCAACTCATGGGAAAATAAATTACTTCAATAAAATATAGAATCTGTATATTTTTTATTTTTACATATTGTGAAAGTTGTGAGACCTACTTGATTAATGAAAAAATTTTCATGTATTTAAATGGTAAATTTGAGTGTGATCATTAGTTACCTATTAGTAATAATTATTTCAAGTGGTAAATGTAATTCAAATTACAACATATTCAAATATCTATTTTGAAGGAAAAAACGTTAGTTTCGGTAAAATTAAAGCAATTCCGGTTCAACGATTCCGCAAAGGTCCAACAAGTTAAACAAAAAAAATCAATATCAATTTTGAAGTAAAAGTATAAAGTATCTTACTGAAAGTTTAAACATTTGAACTAAAAGCATAGATTATATTGAAAGTTTGAACACTTAACATTAAAGTTTAAACTTTTAAATGTAAAGTTCAAGCTTATAGGTCTAAAGTTTGAACTTTTGTGGTAAAAGTATAAGGTTTTTCATCAAAAGTTTAAACTTTTAAACGTAAAGTTCAAACTTATAGGTCTAAAGTTTGAACTTTTGAAGTAAAAGTATAAATTTCATAATGTAAGTTCAAACATTTGAACTTTAAGTTTAAACTTTTAAAGTAAAAGTATAAAGTTTCATATTGAAAGTTTGAAATTTCAAACATATCTAAGAATGATTATTTTAATTTGAATACACGCGCGAAATTCAAAATAATATTTTAAATTATAAAAGTTAAAAAAAAAAATTTTAATCAATAACAACATTTAAACTCAGCATCTCAAGAGAGCAACCGGCTGCTTCTTGGTGCTTTACGGATTCCCCGCTTTGTATCACAGCAGGTGCCGATTATCCCCCCCCCCCCTTCATGCGCGTTCCCGAGCTGCAGCGTGGGGGAATAGTCAACACCTAGGACGCTACCTGCGGTTAGCTGAATGGCTCAGGCGGTAGAGTGTCTACCTGTCATGCCTGGAGTCGTGGGTTCGAATCCCACTTCACCAACTTTTTTTTTTTTTTATAATTTAATTAAAAATAATATTAGTAATATATGATACTAGTTAAGAATAAAAATATCAATAAATAAACAAAATAATATTAAATTATCCAAAAGGAAAATGAAAATAATATAGGCAGTTGGAAAAGTAGTGTAAATAAAGTCTCCATGCATGCTAGCTCAATGGCTCAGGTGGTAGAGTGTCTGCCTGTCGTGCCTAGGATCGTCAGTTCGTATCCCGGTTGAAACAATTTTTTTTTCTTTAAAAATTTTATAAAAAAATAATTTTCAAATTGAAATATCATCAATGGATTGTAAAATTAATTAAAATATTATTAAAGTGAGTAGAGCTACCGGCTAGCCAGCAGCGGCTAGCCCCTAGCACGACCCCAGGTGCCCACCCCCCAAAAAAGTACGAGACAGCGGACCCAAAAAGTCACGAGAGAGCGGGACCAAAAAGTCACGAGAGAGCGAGACCAAAAAAGTACGAGAGAGCGGGACCAAAAAAGTACGAGAGCGGGACCATGGTCCCGTTCTCTCTTTGCTATACTACTAACTTTTATAAGCCCCATTTCTTTTTAACCCGAATTAAATCAAAAATAACGCATTTTTTGTATAACACATACATTAGGAAAGTTTCTTAGTTTGAAATTTCCAACAAAATGGGCCCAAAAAATTGGGCCCGGGGCCTTATTTTGAGCCCTACGGATTCAAAGTCTTGTTTTTTAAATGGGAACCCTTATTTTTGACCCCTAATTCAAAAAAAGTTGAAAATTTTACAATTTTTAAGTTTTTTTTACGATTGCTACTGTTTTTGCCCCAAACCCGGGATCAAAAATGGAGGTTCCCAGTTCAAAAACAAGACTTTGAATCCATAGGGCCCAAAATAAGGCCCTGAGCCCAATTTTTTTGGGCCCATTATTTTGGAAATTTCAAACTAAGAAACTTTCTCGTTGCATGTGCAATACAAAAAATGCGTCATTTCCGAGTTAATTCGCGTTTGAAAGAAATGGGCCTTATGAAAACCTTGTAAGCTCTGCAGCGCCTTATGGGGGCCCAAAATTTTTTTCGAAAAATACTTAGAAATCGTAAAATTTTTGGCTCTTTCTGAATCTGGGGTCAAAAATAGGGGTTCCCATTTAAAAGAACGGACTTTAGGTCCATAGGGCCCAAAATAAGGCCCCGGGCCCAATTTTTTTTTGGCCCATTTTGTTGGAAATTTCAAACCAAAAAACTTTTCCAATGAATGTGCTATACAAAAAATGCGTTATTTTAGAGTTAATTCGGGTTAAAAAGAAATGGGCCTTATAAAAGCCTTATAAGCCCCTGCAGGGCCTCATGGGGGCCCAATTTTTTTTTTTTTAAATACCTAAAAATCGTAAAATTTTTCGCTCTTTCCGGATCCGGGGTCGAAAATAGGGGTCCCCTTTAAAAAAAACGGACTTTGGGTCCGTAGGGCACTAAATAAGGCCCCGGGCCCAAATCCAAGGTCACCATTTTCTTTCCTCCTCCAAATCATAAAACTTTTACATGAAAAATTTTTTTGTCCGGGGCTTCAGTTTCGAGATTTTGGAGCCTATAGATTAAAATGACTCACCCTGTATATGATCAGAATACATACAGCTGCAAGTAGTGAGGTGCGCCCACCTCTGCAGCACATCTATCATAAATTTTTACAAAACTTCACATAAAAGAAAGAACTAAAAAAACTTTTACTGTCATCATGACGAATGATCACTTGTTTGTTGATAATATAATAATAATGCACATAAACAACTTGGGCTGAGTGTCGAGCCGCCGGTCGCGTCTTCTGCTGCTCGCAGCTGTCTTGCTAGGCGCTGAAGCTATAACATGTGCGAGATTGAGACAGCGAGTCCAGGCTAAGGCCGCAGCGTCTTGCAAGCGAGCATGCATAGAAAACCGGATGCTCGAGGCTGAAATCGGATGTCGCGCAAATCCTCAGCAAAAAGAAATTTGAAACGTTTTAAATAAATCAGGGAATCATCGGCTACATGTGCATATTATAAAAAAAAAATTCTTTTATTTTTTTTTTGATGTACAACCTAACCTAAAACCAAAAATCAAAGTACATAAAGTGTACGCTTTAGGGGGAGATTCTGGTGTAAAAAAAAAAAAAATTCGATTTTTTTTTTGCTTAAAAATACTCTATAACATTTCAAAAGTACTCCCTTAAAATTTCAGAGCATTTTCTCAGGTCGTTTTAAAGTCATAAATTAATTTAGAGAAGTCTGGCTACGGCGCGCTCGTGCGGTTCGAAAACTTCAAATGCGTTTTTCTCAAAACTACACTTTTCACACTGGCCAATATTCTAATTAAGAAACTAATTAATCGATTTCTGTAAAAAAAAAAATTTTCCAGAATAGGTTCAAGACTAAAGAAAAAACATTTACTAACAATTTCCTTTTTTATTTTTTTGATTCAGACAAACAGAAAATGCGTGAAAGTGTGAGCCGTAAAAAAAAGACGTCTCACGTAAATCGATGCTGCGCCGTCATTTTGTATGAAAAAAAAAAAAAAAATTTGTAGTCATAACATAGATTAACCTTTGTGTCAAACTGCATTATTTGAAAATAAATTTTACTGCAAATAAAAAAACCTTGAAAAAACAGCTGTTTCACACCAGAACCCCCCTTAACGGCAGTCCGTTGTACAAAACCAACTCGCCGTTAAAGGGCTACCGACCTTTAGGATACAGGGTCACCATAACTACCAGGTGGATAAATTCATTGGTTATCTCATGAAGTTCAATAAAGATACGATGTTTGAGCGCATTATTCGTACGGTACAAATAAACCAACGTACCGTATGCCAGAAATCGCTCGTAGCCGTACACGAAGTCAAAAAATTAAAAACAACATGATAGATTCTATTGACGAAAACACTTGGCTTTCAATCTACAACACCTGGTAAACTATGTACTGTGTTCATTAGTGATTAGTGATCGATTCATATAATCTTACTTGTAACTTCACATTATCATTAATATTTGTATTACAGGAAATTTTTGATAGAATATTTATTTAACAGCAGTTCTGGTTTCAATCCGAAATTCTCTAAACAGTTCTTGATGATTCTATACACACAAATTTTTTCTTTTTCAATTTTTCTTATATTAACCATAAAATGTCAAAAAATCAAAATTTTAATTTTTAAAAGTTTAAAAACTTTTGCAAAAAAACTAATATTCTTTGAGCTCTCATTGCAAAGGCAGATGTATATGTTAAGATTAATTGAAAAGTTTTCTTCAATTTGGCTCGGATAGACCGATAAATTAATTGAACTTATGAGAATCCCACACAATTTCCAACAAACCTAACATCTCCTATTTAGAAGACCTATAAAAAGCTAGTAAAATATAAACGACTCTAGATTATCTTTAGAGATTTCAGACAATTTCAAGGAAACGCGAATAATTTTTAATGGTTTTAAATGAACCTGAATGGTCCTTAAAGTTGCGGAACGATTCTTTTTGGTCAACAAAAATTCTGATCGGTCTTAGAGAACCTTGCAAAGTTCCACACGACTCTAAACGGTTTTAGGTAACCTGTAACAGTCAGAAGCATTTTTTAAACGATCCTGCATGAATGAGGAGGGTCCGATAAAGGAAACAGGGTAGAAACGAGGTTAAGACCCCATAAAAATATTGAATATTGAGCTAATTCTCAGTATAAAATAACAAATATTAGGTAGCAGAGAAATGGGGTGAGAAAAAAGAGCCAGGGTAGGAGCAGAGTAAGAAGTAATTTATGAGGGAATTGAAAATTCAGAGCTCAGATTTTTGTCTTTTGGTATTTTGTTACATTTTTTTACTTCGTTATTACATTGCGTTGAGTAGAGGTGACAAAAGAGGTCACGATAAATTTTTTCTACGGAAGTGAGAAGAAAGTTTATTTTAAAACAATATGTACTTTACAAAATTTTTACAATAAAAATTAAAAAATTTATTTGATTGTAAGATTATCAAGACTGATCAATTTGTTATATGAAAAAACTTATATTTAAATATTTTCACCCAACAGAGTAAAATACTTTCGAAAACAACGATAAATACTTCTCGGTTTTCTTTTTATAGTCTTTCAACATTTTTTTTCATTAAAAAAAAAAAAAAAAAAATCGATAATAAATTTACAAACCTGTCTTAGCATTACAGACACAGCATTCTTCATCCTCATTAGGTTTTTGATCAGATCTACAACAAGGAACACATTGACTATTAGTTTTGTCAAAATGTAATGGTGGCAAGCAGCTTGAACAACTGAATTTTCCAGGTCCCGTACATCTATAGCAATCAGTATGACAGCTTCTACAAATTTGGGTCAATTGATCATAATACTGGGAACCTGAACATGCCATACAAATTCCACTTTGTAGCATAGTATGCGCTGGACACGAAGTACACTTCAGTGGCCCTTCTCCTGTTGAAAAAAATTATATAAATTTCCAATAATTTTAATTTGTAGTAAATAATCAGGTTAACTAAACTGAAGAAATAATTAGGTTGATTAAATGCAACTCTAGCTCTAATTAGTTTTCAAATTTGTATTGACTTAGTCAAGAAAATAATGATTATATATATGTTGTAAATTAAGATTAAGATACAGTTTTTTTTGTTCATTTTATCCTTTATTTGTAAATTACATTCTACAACTTCATATAATCATTTTATATTTTATTGTAAATACAGCATGAGAAATTATTTCTTCTATTATTAAAAAAGATTCATGAATAAAAAAAGTAAAAACTAAATGATAAGTTAGTAAATATGTTGATAAGGTTGATAATTCAGCTGAACTAATACAAATAATTATGAATTTATTTTTGAGATGATTTTCACGAACGTTTATCATCGGTCGAATATAACGGTGGCGGTGTGGGGTGTTTCCGGTACAAGTACTTTTTATATTGTTTGAATAGTACTTTACGATACGCGTGGCCTGAATAAGCGATGACCACACGGCGTTGAAATAAGCGTCCGGGCAAAGCAAGGGTAATACACCGTGCAGGAACTCTCATTTAGAATGAAAGTATCGAATAAGTTTTTATAGTACTGTCTTTGCGCCAAAAATTTATATCTAAGTCACAAAATTAGGCTATTATGCCGCTAGTTAGCACACAAGCAAAGTTAGCCCACAAGTGGCAAATACTAACCCATGCGACGCTATTGGATACAAATTTAGGGCACGCAGTGCTATAAAAAAAATTAATCAAAGTCAATTTTTGTCCAATGATATCAGTATCATTTGACAAAAATTGACTTTGATTAATTTTACAGACCGCAGGGTCAGTAAAGCGGTGATTATAGACTAGTCTGAACAATACTAGTAGCCAATTTGACAAGGGAGACAGCTTCCTTATTATCTTGTATTCCAATATGAGAGAGGATCCAGTAGAATTATATAGATCTACTTCGCTTGCCAGAATTCAAAGTCCTCTGCACTTCAGAAAATTTCCTCGTAATGAATATAGGGGTTTAACCGAATATCAAATAGGACTGAGGCCATACTCTAAAGAGCGCTAAGCGAATCCATAAAAATAATTAAGTTACCAGTGGGTTCACCTATGATCAAGTTCAAGGTAATGCTGACTTAAGACTCTGTATTCTGACGTGAGAATCGACGAAAAAGGTCCCAGTGTGACAAAGGTTTGAACATCCAAGTCGGGACAAATCATAACAGAGCTCACTCCAGGGGAGCCTGACATCTTACTACAGTCAGTTAAAATTCCGAGAGCGTCTCGAGCTTCCAAATAGGTTGAGACCAGGGTCTTTAAAAATATCAGACTTGAATCTTGAGAACTCGAAGGGACATCTAGTGAGAAACTCAAGCTTATCTTTCACGTTCTTACTCACATATACAAATAGATAACCAATACTCTTGTAGAAATTCGAGGATAAATTGGAGACGACCTTGGATAAGTAGCAGTTACTCAGAAACTCTGCTCTCTATCCTCTCTTTGGGAACTTCACCGGCTCCGTATATCGCTCTCAGTGTTTGCGCCTGATTCCAGTGTTTGCTGTAAGATTTTTTGATTGTAAAGCGGTTTTCGTGTTGCTTTTAGTGAATTAATTGATTCTTTCATGTTATTGCGATGTTCTTTACAAAAATTAACTTTAAAAATTTATTCATTGACACTTGTGCCAAGTGGGGTGAGTGTAAAATTTGACGGCATCAGTGTTTAGGCGCGCAAAGTATCTTAAGCTTTTTTTACAATAGTGCCCACAGAGCCATTGTGAACCCTGTACAAATCCACGCGAATCTTTGAATTTTACTAGGGCTACGAAATTTTTAACTGGCAACCCGGCATACCGTGGAGTCTGTACGGTGCACTATAACCACAATTATTTAGGTAGAGTGTTTTGATGACTGTCACCCCCTGTCTACTGTTTATAATGGCCTAACCACTCAGAGCCTGCTACTACTTGCTAGTCTTTATGCGTGTCCTATACCACACTATGGTATAGACTTTTTCACTCACCTGTAGTCTGACCACAGGTTGACTAGTACTTCTCACCTGTCATTTCACGAGCTCTTTTGGTCTTACCCAGTGGCCGAAACATCTATTCACTTGCATCACCTGCTGGTTTGAGAAGTACTACAATGAATGGTACCTCGAAGGATGCTGGGGTTTTCTTCGCCTGAAACAAATCTGCTCGGTCAAATTGCTACGTCCACACGTGTAAAAACTGTGGCAAAGGTTTTCAACCTTCGTGTTAATTTGAATGGAAAACCTGGCCAGGCCTATCCTCACTGCATTGTGCAAGCTACTCCACCAATCAATAAGAAGGACGCACACCAATGACGCTCGATGTCGACCTCATCTACAACCTCCTACTCTAGTTCCAAGAAAATGATGAGTGATAACTCTTCGATGATTAGAGGAGCCTACGACTGATGATCTCCTGAAGCTCATTCTCGCTCAAATGAAAGAGATGAACGTTTCCAAGAAGAAACGCTTTGACATCATCGATGACAAACTTAAGGACCTTGACAAGATTTCTGATCTTGTGCGTAGAGTAGAAAGCACCGAAGCTGGCCTGACGGTGGTCCAAAGGGAGATGGAGTCCCGTCAGGAGTGGCTTGATAAGGCTAGAGGCGATGAGAAGCTTCAGACAATGCAGCGCGATATTGACTCGCTACGCCAGCAAGTTGAGACTTTTATACAGGCTCAAGCATCGACCAGTGTCTCCTGTCCTGGTGGAGAAGATTAACTACGTAAGGAGTTCCTGGCCTTAGAAAAGAGGAACGCGGAATTGTCAGCTAGCCGCGATAGGACCTTCGCAAACACCTCGATAATTGGTAAGTTGACTGTATCCAAGGGTGTGGAAATAAAAACCTTGGTCACCGCAGAGCTGACTACAGTCTACCGTGACATCGAGCATCGTGATCTCATATCTGCGAGACTACTTATTTGAAAAAGAGCCGTGGACAGTGAAGTACCTCAATCCAC
Organism: Encarsia formosa; assembly: GCA_038277355.1. Classification (NCBI taxonomy): domain Eukaryota; kingdom Metazoa; phylum Arthropoda; class Insecta; order Hymenoptera; family Aphelinidae; genus Encarsia; species Encarsia formosa. Next base: position 48,983,783 of record CM076187.1, read on the forward strand.
AAGCTCCCAGTGACCCAGTCGAGACTACCAGCAAGCAAGACGCTCTTTTAACCGCAAAGCCTGTTCGGCCTCCACTTGTCTGAGTTCCGGTGCATTCTAGGCCTCTGCTGATCGAGATTATGAGGGCCAAAACTAAACTTGGGAAGCTCCACACGTCTGCTTTCTTTGATGTAACCACGCTTACTTCTGGGCTGCTTAACGTCAACGAGTTCCTTCCCAGCGACGTCTACAAGCTTCACAGTACAATCCGTCGTCGAGCCAGGGAATCGGAAGCTGGATTCATTATGTTCATCCGGAGAGGCAGGATCTACGTTAGAAGGAAAAGGGGTGGCGAGGCTACGCTGATAAGCTCGTCTGAAGATTTGGCCTTTTTTTTAAAGTCCCAGGTATACATATAGTTTACTAGTTACCCTTGAAAAATTTTCTCATTTACCCACAGTGTATAAAGACTGGTGGAACGACTGCCTATCCCTGCTCTGCAAGAGCGGCGTGACACTAAATGGATACTTACAAAAAAATCCGGTAGGGGCGCTAGCCCTGTGTTAAAATTTTTTAACTTTCAAAAAAAAAAATATTTATTGAGTGAATCAACTTTTTATGAAAATATTTGGACTTGTCAGGTCTAGAAACCTAGGGTAGGAAAAAAATTTGGTTAGATTTCGTCCAATATCAAGCGAGATATAAAAATTCGAGATATTTGCCACACTCGCCAGGGTTCGAACATGCGGCAGTAGTACAGTAGCTTTACTTACCAACTCTTTATACGAGTAGCTCAACTCTAGAAAAAAAGGAACAATTAAAAATATGTACTTATTATCTTTAGCTTTGAATTTAAAATTTTAATTTAAATTTTTTGATTGTATTGTTTACATTTTCAAAAAAATGTATAAGATATTAACTGAAAAAACAAATATTATTTATAAATTGATAAAAAAAAACTTTAAACAAACTTAATTTATACCTAAATGAATCTTCTAGATGATTAAGCTTTTATAATCAAGTCCCGAAGGGGCACAATTTAAATATTACTTCCAAATCTTCATTTGTAAATTCATCGTGTGGTCTAGTGGCTACAGTCCTTGTGTATCGTTTTGCTGGCGCAGGTTCGAATCACGGCTGATTTTTTTTTTTTCTTCTTCATAACTTTAAACTGTTTCACCGTCTTGTGAAATTTTTACGCTCTTTAAAATTTTTTTTAATTATTTTTAAATTTATTGATGAATAAATCTTAAGCCCCTGTAGTCCCCAGTAAGTCCCTGGGTATTAAAAAGCTTTTCTTACGTTTGAGCCGAAAAATCTTGAGGAAAACTTGGAAAATTGTATACTGAAACACCATATCTCTGATTTAGATTATGGCCTACACGATGACATGGTTTAAAATTGTCAAAAATTCTATATTCAATTGTTTATAAAAAAAAATTTCATGCGTTTTTTTTTTTTTTTAGTATAAAGCAAATTGGGGAAAATCTTTTTACACACATAAAAATATGATCAAAGGTAATCATAACGTTGAAAGTTTTCAAATCTTTTCGACCTTTTTTCTTCTGTAACTCTTTTTTATGCATTTCAAATTTTGAGCCATGAAATAAAAAAACACCTTATTTTGAATCTTTTTTTTGTACAGTTAAAAATGTTTTTTTTCTGCACTAAAATTTTTTTTATATAAAACTGAACTTATCTTAAAGCTTGAACTTTCGTCAAAAAAATGTAATTAAAAAATTCAATCGAATTAAATGGCAGTATTTCTCAAATAGAAATAAAAATAAAATATTTTGAATATAGAAGAATTTTATTATAGTAATTAAAATAAACAAGATAAATAAATTGGATTGTACAAAAGAAAGATTGAAAAATGGTGCTTTTTATTCTTTGTCTCAAAATTTGACAATAGAGTTCTGAGATTCAGCCGAGAGATTTATTTCTCAATGTAATTTTGAAATGTAAACTTGCTTGTGGGATATCGATTAAATTTTGAACATTGAATCTCAAATAACTCGCTTAAAGTAAAAAAAAAAACGACGTTTTTTATGTCACCACGGGCTTTAAAGCGCTATAAATGTATTTAAAAACATGAGGAAAAAAAATTGACAAGCATATTTCGATTCTTTGATTAAAGGAAAAAATGTAATTTCTAGGTCGATTTTGTTTACAGTGCATAAAAAACAGTTACATTGAAAAAAAGATTGGAAAGTGCTAAGTATTTTTTCTGAGATAATTAATTAACTAAAAGAAGAAAAAAGACACGCCTTCAAAAAGTTGTCTTTTCATGTATTTATCTTTCGTTTTTTTAAATGGAATGGTGTTAAATCTCGTACTAAGTTAATAAAATTAAAATCTTTACAAATGATAAATTGTTGTACACTTGCTTTTCGAAGTTTTTTGGCTGCTATTTTGTTTAGGTAAATCGCAGCTTGAATTTGCAAAAAGATTTGAAAACTTTAGACGTTATGATTACCTTGGATCATATTTTCATGTGTGTAAGAATATTTTCCCCAATTTACTTTACATTAAAAAAAAAAAAGCATGAAATTTTATGATTGAACAATAATTAAATTTTTGACATTTTTAAACCATGTCATCGTATATGTAACCATATGTATAGGCCATAATCTAAATCAGGGATATGGTGTTTCAGTATACAATTTTCCAAGTTTTCCTCAAGATTTTTCAGCTCAAACGTAAGAAAAACTTTTTAATACCCAGGGACTTACTAGGGACTACAGGGGCTTAAGATTTATTCACCAAAAAATTTAAAAATAATTAAAAAAAAATTTAAAGAGCGAAAAAATTTCACAAGACGGTGAAACAGTTTAAAGTTAGGAAGAAGTAAAAAAAAAAAAAATTAAATAAATCGGCTGAAATTCGAACTTGCGCCAGCAAAACGATACACGAAGACTGTAGCCACTAGACAACACGAAGAATTTAGGGTAGAGTGGGGTAATTCGGGACGGGTGAGTGTGATACTCACTTTTACATTAATGTATTATGAAAAATATTGCTATTATAAATCTAAAAAAAATTGTAATTGGTCGGTTAATTATAAACGAATTTGTCAAAAAGATTTTAAGAGCTTGACTAAAGTTTAAATATTTAAAAAATTTAAAATCTGGCAAAAATGATGGGGGTTAGGAAAAAAGGGGTAATTGAAGACTAGTGCGAAGGGTAATGAAAGCAGTAACATTTTTCGTATTTAAACAAATTAAATCTACCAAAACAGTAATTATTGATGATAAATAACTGATCCATTAAGTATTCAAGCTGTCTATTGTACTTTTTTAATGTCCACAAATAAACTACACTAAGTTTAGTATCGTACTTTCACACAAGGCTTCTTCTCAACCAACATTTTTCACGTTCACATTTAAAGTTTTAAAATTTTGCCGCAAACCGCGTTTTTCTAGCCCTCTTAGATTTCGAAATAAAAATCAAAGTTGAAAAATCACTATTTTGGACCGCGCATGCGCAGTTCAGGGAACAAAAAATTGCGGTTTGCTAAAAGCTTCCTTTTTTCAAGACCTTTCAAATGATATATATATTGTAGGGGTTTCTGCATCAAAAAATTTGGCCTACCTGACCTAGATTGAAAATAACTAATTTATACAATTTTTTAGTGATGAACATGGTTGAACTAATCTCGTTGGAGGTATTAAAAATTTTTTTTGCAGAAACCCCTACAATGTATATATCATTTGAAAGGTCTTGAAAAAAGGAAGCTTTTGGCGCAAACCGCAATTTTTTATTCCCTGAACTGCGCATGCGCGGTGCGAAAGAGTGATTTTTCAACTATAATTTTTATCTCGAAATCTAAGAGGGCTAGAAAAACGCGGTTAGCGGCAAAATTTTGTTTACAAAAAATGTAGTTCAGCGATATAAATGTTGTTATATTTTAACGCAGTATGCAACCACTAGCAAGTAAGGTAAGTGTGCCTAATATGGCCCTGTGCCTAATATGGCCCCCCCTGTTATTTTGAATATGCTAGGTATGCGGCATCTCTGCATGGTAGGAAGAAGTCAAAAACACTGAATTATGAAGTTTTCAGTTGTTTAGAACATTTTAAAATTATTTTTGCGCACGCCTAATAGCTAAAACTCGTTTCGTATACCTCCGTTATTATTTTACGTTGTAATTAAGTGGTCTGCCAAAATATTTAGACGCACCTGATCAAAATTTGAATAAGTAGCTTCGATTCGTTATTGTTTCAGCTTTAAAACGCGACCTTAGTTTTTGTTCAACTCGTTTTCTAACGGGTTTTATTCTTAAATAACTTTTTATCATGGAGTGTACCTAATATGGCCCCCCACGAATTAGTAGAAATACCGATATTAAGAGTCCTTAGTTTCATGTTTACTTTTTAGAAAATCCTATCCTAATGTTATTTAAGAAAAATAAATTTAATTGTTTCAAAGCTTTTTTTCATTTTATAACTAAAAAAGCATTCTAGCTCAAAAAAAAAACTTTGACCAAAATTTAAAGTTGAAATTTTTCTACTGGTTGCAAAGCTTTCAAAAACATTGTAAAAAAGGCTTCATTTTTAAATAAATCATTTTTAAAATAATAACAATTTTGAAGTTTTTAAAATCTTATATCCTGATTGATTTAAAAAGTAGGAACAAATTGCAATTAATTAATTACTTCAAGGGGGGCCATATTAGGACACAAATTTTAGGTGTCTTAAAAAACCGTGTTTTGGTAAATCCTCTGGCATTTGAAGCTCATTGATCAAAATCGAACGTGTAATGTCTCATTTTAAAGCTCTTGAATTAAGCTTTAAAATGAGACTTTACCCGTCAAAAAATATTGATTTGATTGGCCACAACGTCGATTCTCGCTTAGGGGGGCCATATTAGGTACCTTATTTCAACGATTTTGATGTTTGAATGAGGCATTTGTACCTTTATTATAGGCAAAAAAAAATCTAAAAAATCGATTTTATGGTCTTTAAAAAGCCTAAAACAGTATTTTAACATCGTATATTGTATATTTTCATGTAAAGTTGTAGAAACTATGAAATTTCATTGTTTTATTAATTTTCAAACCAATTATCAGTAGTAAAAAGGCCAAAAAAGTTGGAAAAAAGTGGTTTTTGAGTGTTTTCATACTTTCCACCCCTTTAAAAAATTTGAAAAAATTTCCACGAAAAATTTACATTAAAATACAAATAAAAAAAATTTTTTTGGACCACCACCTATCCAAGATATTTTTAAATCGCAATTTAAAAGTTTAAAACCACTTTAACAATATGAATTTGACGCCAAAACTTTTTGAAATTTTTTTTCTGAACTACATTTTTTTCAAACAAAATTTTCCCGCAAACCGCATCTCGCTAGTCCTCTTAGATTCTAAGTAATAAATAAAAGTTCAAAAATCACTATTTTGGACCGCGCATGCGCAGTATAGGGGAAAAAATTTCTGGTTGGCACCAAAAATGTTCTTTTTTTATGTTCTTTCGAATGGTATAGGTTTTGTAGGGGTTTGCACCGGGGGCACTTTACCCCCCCCCCCCCCCCGCCTTAAGCGGCTATACCCTTTATCGGATTCTGGTAATAAGTAACGCATTCATGTCCTTCTCAAAAGGTTTTGTCATCAGTTTTTGACGTTAATCGATCAATAATATTTGAAAGTTTGACATAAAACTTGCTAACAACGCAGACTTCTTTGTGACTCCGTGTGATTGCCTTTGAGGTTAGAGCAGACGACGCGCAACGACGCCAGCAGTTTTGCACTGCTTCTATTACCCCCAAAATGGCAACGCATTGCCCAGCTCAATTTTTTTTTTTTAAATTGTTGATATTTAATTGATGAATAAAAAGTTCAATATGATTTTTGCACCAAATTGAAGCTCAAACTTACACTTGAAATCGTGGTAATTTATTTTTGACTTTATGATAATTTTGGCATATTTTTAACGATCTCAAAATCTGTTGAAAACGATAAGTCTTCTTGAAAGTCAAACTTACACTTCAACGATTTTTCATGGAAAGTGTATTATAGGTTTTTTATTTCTGTTTTCACAGAAAAACGCATGTGTTTAAGTACTTTTTAGGCACGACCGGCTGCAAAGGGGTCAGGAGAGCCTTATATATTCGGGAGAGCGAAAAGTGTAACCTTATTAAAATTGAACCTAGATTACGAAAAAATGGATTATAATGTGTTTTGAAGCCGTTTTAAAAGATATTTCGCATGTCCAACCTGCGCTATTTTATGCTTTTACTCAAAACTACGAGACTGTACAAAGGTTATCCCAAAATTGGTCAAACCGATTTTCACCGAGTGAACGGGAAAAGGTTTTTTTTCGCGTCCCATAACGATGTTCCCAATTCCAGCATGATCGGATCACACTGGAACGAATAACGCATACAAAAGCGATTGACAATGTACATTAAACGCTAATTTTGACGCAACTTTGAAATTGTACGAAGGTTTTCTCGAAATTGGTCGAACCGATTTTCACCAGGTGAACGGGAAAAGGTTTGTTTTCGCGTCATATAATGATGGTACCAATTCCAGCATGATCGGATCACACTAAAACGAATAACGCATACAAAAGCGATTGACAATGTACATTAAACGCTAATTTTAACGCAACTACAAAATTGTACAAAGGTTTTCTCGAAATTGGTCGAACCGATTTTCACCAGGTGAACGGTTAAGGGTTCCTTTTTGTGTCTCATAATAATGGTCTCAATTGCAGCATGATCAGATCACTCTGGAACGAAAAACGCACAGAAAAACGATTTACAATGTTCATTTAACGCTAATTTTAACGCAACTACAAAATTGTACAAAGGTTTTTTCGAAATTGATCGAACCGATTTTCACCAGGTAAACGGTAAAAGGTTCTTTTCCGCGTCTTATAATGATGGTTTGGATTCCAGCATGATCGAATCACACTGGAACGAATAACGCATACAAAAACGCTTTACAATGTACATTAAACGCAACTATACAATAGTATAAAGGTTTTCTCGAATTTTGCCGAACCAATTTTCACCCGGTGAATGGGAAAAGGTTCGTTTTCGCGTCTCATAATGATGGTTCCAATTCCAGCATGATCGGATCATGCTGGAACGAATAACGCATACAAAAATGATTTACAATGTACACTAAACGCTTTTTTCATTACAAATTAATTTTACATTCATATACAAAATACAGCGATGGAAAAAAAGATCATTAATTGTTAAAAATCGTAAAAAAGTCACTTTTTGAAAATATTGATTCAAAATTGAGTTTTACAGTCTAATAATTTACAGCAAAGTGCATCGGGACTAAATTAAACTTATATTAAAACATCAGTATTACTTTAACGCATGCCTTTATCTAATTGCAGTTTAAAAGAGTTTTTTTTTGTAAGGAATAAATATTTTATAAAAGTACTACTTTAAAAATACATCAAAATAAAAAATACTTTATCCAACAACATTTTTATCTAAAATAAGACGGGAAAACGATTTTATTTTAATTTTAAATCAATTTTATTCATATTTTTTTCAAAAAACTAATAGTGATAAAATTTGAAGAAAGTTATGCTAAGATAACAAATAAAATAAATTATTTTTGTGATTTTACGTATAAATAAAGTTTTAACTGATTTTTAAACTACTTAAAAAAAATATAGATAAGTCAAATAAATAAAAATTACTGATAATCATTCCAAATGACAGGTATACAGCTCAATCGAAATGATTTGAAAGTTTTCAATGAATTTATATCAGTATGAAAATTAATCTATTTATTTTAAATAATGAAAAACATTCTTGATTTACTTAAATTGGCAATTATTTAATTTAAATTTTTTGTCTTCAATTTAAAATTTAACAAATTAATTTTAAATATTCAATTGTAAAACTTGAAGATTAAAAAATATTTTTAAAAATGATTTCCAGCTTACAGTAATTAAAAACCTTACTTGTAATGATAATAAAAAAATCTTGCAATTTTTTATGATACCTCTGTATGATGGATGAATAACTTGGGAACATTTTTTCTAATCAGCTAAAATGGATATTTTAAAAACTTAGAACCGCAAGAACTATCTTGAACCAAAATTGCCCAACTATTACTCCGTACAAACTCTGTAAAAATATTGTTGCAATTAGTTTTTGTAGATTAATTGTGAAGCTATAATCATAATAATAATTAATTTTTAAAATTTAATTGCATAGCTTTAAAATTAAAAAAAAATTTTCAAATGATTTTCAGCTTACAGTAATTAAAATTTTAGTCAAAATTATAAAATAAAAAAATCTTGCAAATTTTCACGATGCCTTCGTATACTGGATGAATAACCTTATACCGTTTTCTCCTAAGTTCTTCTCAATCAACTCAAGTTGATGTTTTCAAAGCTTATGATTTCAAGAATTGACATGAACCAAAATAATAATACTGGCCAGCTCTTCTTTCCTGAGCTAGTAAGAAACCTACAAAAGTAGCATAATATTAAATTTAGTATTAATTCAATGATACAACTTGCTATATGTTTAACAAATAAAGATAGACTAACGCAATAACATCAAGGATGAAAAAGGCAAATGCAGCTGAATCTTGATCTTCACTCTTCACTCTTGATTTTATATTTTGACGCTTGATTCTAAAATTTTGATCTTTACTCTGCATTCTTGATTATTGATATTCGCTCTTCGATTTTCATCTCCATGATGAATAAGTTTTTTGCTCAAAACCCTTCTTTCTTCTATTCAAAACAGTTGAATTAAATCTTGTAGGTGCACATAAGTGTAACTTCGAATTTTTTTCCTTCTCCAATGTACCAGTGGAGTTAGGGAAGTTAACCGGTACCAAGGAAATCTTTGGATGAACAAATTCACTACCACCAGTTGAAAACTTGACAATGATAACACTTCTTTTTTTGTGAGCTCATTGATAAAGTGAATCTGATGTGATTATCTATGTTGATGTCAATACCTGCTTCTACCAACAGTCTGATACCATTTATAAAATCTAACTTCACAACTTAATATGCGATGTGCATCCACTAATATCCTTTACAATACTTTTTAGTTAACCGGATGAAAAAGGCAAATGCAGCTGAATCTTGATCTTCACTCTTCACTCTTGATTTTATATTTTGACGCTTGATTCTGAAGTTTTGATCTTTACTCTCCATTCTTGGTTCTTGATATTCGCTCTTCAATTTTCATCTCCAAGATGAATAAGTTTTTTGCTAAAAACACTTCTTTCTTCTTTTCAAAACAGTTGAATTAAATCTTGTAGGTGCACATAACAGTAACTTCAAATTTTTTTCTTCTTCAAGGTACCAGTGGAGTAAGTGGAGTTAACCGGTACCAAGGAAAGCTTTGGATGAACAAATTCACTACCACCAATTGAATACTTGAAAAAATCTATCTTCACTACTTAATATGCGATGTGCATCCACTAATATCCTTCACACAAGAACCTTAACACTGATTTTAAGCAGTAATTTTAATGTATTTTAATTTTTTCTTCTGGTTGCAAGCTACAGTATACTCATGCACTGCTAGAATCTATATGACTAACAACAGCTCCAGCAGTGAGTAAAAAAAATTTGCATCAAACTTTAAGATTAAAATTCATAATACAATTATGTGTAATATTTACATGTGGAGTTGCATAAACTGATTAGAAAAAATACAATCAGTTTATTGAAAAAATTAGAACTTTTTATAATAATCACTTCGAGTCTTTGTCAAATTCCTCCAAGTAGTAGCGCCCTCTTCAAAGGATTAGGAGGATAAAGGTCAGCTTACACTTAATAAGGTGCGCAGTAAAACCGCGGGTGGTTTGAATTTAATATTAATGATTAATAAATTATTTAAAGCCTCCAGAGGAATTGAAATTAAATAAAAAACTATCACCTAGTTTTTTTTATGAATGAATGACAATACACAATCCTCCAAGCTGCTACAACCCCATTACGCCGAGCGCGCAATTTTTTTTTATATAGAATTAAATAAATAAATACGAAATCCCCCACGCTGCTACAACCCCATAACGCTGAGCTCGCGAGTATTTCTTACGAACAAATAAATAAATGCAATATCCCTCAAGCTGCTACAACCTTGTAGCGCCAAGCTCACAAGTTTTTTTTATGAATAAATAAATAAATACAAAATCCCCCGAGCTGCAACAACACCATAACGCCGAGCACGCAAGTTTTTTTTCTACATGAAAAAATCAATACAAAATCCCCTAAGCTGCTACAACCCCATAACGCTGAGCTCACGAGATTTTTTTATAAAATAATAAATAAATAGAAAATCCCCCAAGCTCCTACAACTCTATAACGCCAAGCTGGCGCGTTTTTTATGTATAAGTCAATGAAAAAAAATCACATATTGGTCATTTATTCGTGAAAAAAACTCGCGAGCCCAGCGTTATGGGGTTGTAGCAGCTTGGGGGATTTTGTATGTATTTATATTCGAGAAAAAAACTCGCGAGCTCGGCGTTATGAGGTTGTAGCAGCTTGGGGGATTTTGCATTCACTTATTTATTCATAAAAAAAACTCGCGAGCTCAGCGTTATGGGGTTGAAGCAGCTTGGGAGATTTTGTATTTATTTATTTATTCATAAAAAAAACCTTATGAGGTTGTAGCAGCTTGGAGGATATTGCATTTATTTATTTATTCATAAAAAAAACTCACGTATTCGGCCTTTTGAGGTTGTAGCAGCTCAGGAGATTTTGTATCTATTTATTTATTCGTTAAAAAACTCGCGAGCTCAGCGTTATGGGTTTGTAGCAGCTTGGGGGATTGTTTATTGAGTAATTTATTCATAAAAAAAACTCAAGAGCTCGGCGTTATGGGGTTGTAGCAGCTTGGGGGATTGTGTATTGAGTCATTTATTCATAAAAAAAACTCGCGAGCTCGGCGTTATGGAGTTGTAGCCGCTCGTTGGAGTTAGCATTTATTTATTTCTTTATAAATAAAACTCGCGTGCTCGGCCTTATGAGGTTGTAGCAGCTCAGGATTTTCTATTTATTTATTTATTCATAAAAAAAACTCACGTATTCGGCCTTTTGAGGTTGTAGCAGCTCAGGGGATTTTGTATCTATTTATTTATTCATTAAAAAACTCGCGAGCTCAGCGTTATGGGTTTGTAGCAGCTTGGGGGATTGTTTATTGAGTAATTTATTCATAAAAAAAACTCAAGAGCTCGGCGTCATAAGGTTCTAGCAGCTTGGGGGATTGTGTATTGAGTCATTTATTCAAAAAAAAAACTTGCGAGCTCGACGTTATAGGGTTGTAGCAGCTTGGGAGATTTTGCATTTATTTAGTTATTCATGAAAAAAACACGTGAGCTCAGCGTTATGGGGTTGAAGCAGCTTGTGGGATTGTGTATTAAGTCGTTTGTTTATAAAAAAAACTCGCGAGCTCAGCATTATGGGGTTGTAGAAGCTTGAAGGATCTTGCATTCACTTATTTATTCATAAAAAACACTTGCGAGCTCAGCGTTATGGGTTAATAGCAGCTTGGGGGATTGTGTATTGAGTCATTTGTTCATAAAAAAAACTCGCGAGCTCAGCGTTATGGGGTTGTAGCAGCTCAGGGGATTTTGTATTTATTTATTTATTCATAAAAAAAACTCGCGAGCTCGGGCTTACGAGGTTGTAGCAGCTTGGAGGATTTTGCATTTATTTATTTATTCATAAAAAAAACTCACGAGCTCGGCGTTATGGAGTTGTAGCAGTTTGGGGGAGTTTGTATTTATTTATTTATTCATAAAAAAAACTCACGAGCTCGGCGTTATGGAGTTGTAGCAGTTTGGGGGAGTTTGTATTTATTTATTTATTCATATAAAAAACTCGCGTGCTCGTTCTGATGAGGTTGTAGCAGCTCGGGATTTTCTATTTATTTATTTATTCATGAAAAAAACTCGCGAGCTCGGCGTTATAGGGTTCTGGCAGCTTCAAGGATTGTGTATTTAGTCATTTATTAATAAAAAAAACACGCGAGCTCGGCGTTATGGGGTTTAGCAGCTGGGGGGGATGTGTATTGAGTCATTTATTCATAAAAAAAACTCGCGAGCCCAGCGTTATGGGGTTGTCACAACTAAGGAGATTTTGTATTTATTTATTTATTTATAAAAAAAACTCGTGAGCTCGGCGTTATGGGGTTCTGGCAGCTTCAAGGATTGTGTATATAGTCATTTATTAATAAAAAAAACACGCGAGCTCGGCGTTATGGGGTTTAGCAGCTGGGGGGGATGTGTATTGAGTCATTCATTCATAAAAAAAACTCGCGAGCCCAGCGTTATGGGGTTGTCACAACTAAGGAGATTTTGAATTTATTTATTTATTTATAAAAAAAACTCGTGAGCTCGGCGTTATGGGGTTCTGGCAGCTTCGAGGATTGTGTATTTAGTCATTTATTCATAAAAAAAACACGCGAGCTGGGCGTTACGGGGTTGTTGCAGCTTTAGGGATTTTGCATGTATTTCTTTATTTATAAAAAAAACTCGTGAGTTCAGCGTTATGGGGTTGTATTAGCTTGGGGATTTCGTATTTATTCATTTATTTCTTTATAAAAAAAAATCGCGCGCTCGTCGTTATGGGGTTGTAGCAGCTTGGGGGATTGTGTATTTAGTCATTTATTCATAAAAAAAACAAGCGAGCTCGGCGTTATGGGGCTTAGCAGCTGGTGGGATTGTGTATTGAGTCATTTATTAATAAAAAAAATCGCGAGCTCGGCGTTACGGGGTTGTAGCCGCTTTGTGGATTTTGTATTTATTCATTTATTTATATAAAAAACTCGCGTGCTCGTTCTGATGAGGTTGTAGCAGCTCGGGATTTTGCATTTATTCAGTTATTCATGAAAAAACTCGCGAGCTCAGCGTTATGGGGTGTTAGCAGCTTGGGGGATTTTGCATTTATTTGATTGTTTATAAAAATTACTCGCGAGCTCGGCGTTATGGGGTTGTCACAACTAAGAAGATTTTGTATTTATTTATTTATTTATAAATAAACTCGTGATTTCGGCGTTATGGCGTGTTAGCAGCTTGGCAGATTTTGCATTTATTCATTTGTTTTATAAAAATTACTCGCGAGCTCAGCGTTATGGGGTTGTAACAGCTTGTTGGATTCTGCAATTATTTATTCATTTATAAAAAAAACTCACGTACTTGGCTGTATGAGGTTGTAGCAGCTTCGGGAATTTTGTATTTATTTATTTATTTATAAAATAAACTCACGTGCGCGGCCTTATGAAGTTGTAGCAGCTCAAGGGATTTTGTATTCATTTATTTATTCATAAAAAAAACACACGTCCTCGGCTTTCTGAGGTTGTAGCAGCTCGGGGGATTTTGTATTTATTTATTTATTCATAAATAAAACACACGTCCTCGGCTTTATGAGGTTGTAGCAGCTCGGGGGATTTTGTATTTATTTATTTATTCATGAAAAAAACTGTCGAGCTCGGCGTTATAGGGTTGTAGTAGCTTGGGAGATTTTGCAATTATTTATTTATTCATAAAAAAAACTCGCGAGCTCAGCGTTATGGGGTGTAAGCAGCTTGGGAGATTTTGCATTTATTTATTTGTTTACAAAAATTACTCGCGAGCTCGGCGTTATGGGGTTGTCACAAATAAGGAGATTTTGTATTTATTTAATCATATATAAAAAAAACTCGTGAGTTCGGCGTTATGGGGTTCTGGCCGCTTCGAGGATTGTGTATTTAGTCATTTATTCATAAAAAAAACACGCGAGCTCGGCGTTACGGGGTTTAGCAGCTTCGGAAATTGTGTATTTAGACATTTATTCATAAAAAAAACACGCGAGCTCGGCGTCATGGGGCTTAGCAGCTGGGGGGATTGTGTATTGAGTCATTTATTGATAAAAAAAACTCGCGAGCTTGCGTTACAGGGTTGTAGCCGCTTTGGGGATTTTGTATTTATTCATTTATTTATATAAAAAACTCGCGTGCTCGTTCTGATGAGGTTGTAGCAGCTCGGGATTTTGCATTTATTTAGTGATTCATGAAAAAACTCGCGAGCTCAGCGTTATGGGGTGTTAGCAGCTTGGGAGATTTTGCAATTATTTGATTGTTTATAAAAATTACTCGCGAGCTCGGCGTTATGGGGTTGTCACAACTAAGAAGATTTTGTATTTATTTATTTATTTATAAATAAACTCGTGATTTCGGCGTTATGGCGTGTTAGCAGCTTGGCAGATTTTGCATTTATTCATTTGTTTTATAAAAATTACTCGCGAGCTCAGCGTTATGGGGTTGTAACAGCTTGTTGGAGTCTGCAATTATTTATTCATTTATAAAAAAAACTCACGTACTTGGCTGTATGAGGTTGTAGCAGCTACGGGAATTTTGTATTTATTTATCTATTTATAACATAAACTCACGTGCGCGGCCTTATGAAGTTGTAGCAGCTCAAGGGATTTTGTATTCATTTATTTATTCATAAAAAAAACACACGTCCTCGGCTTTCTGAGGTTGTAGCAGCTCGGGGGATTTTGTATTTATTTATTTATTCATAAATAAAACACACGTCCTCGGCTTTATGAGGTTGTAGCAGCTCGGGGGATTTTGTATTTATTTATTTATTCATGAAAAAAACTGTCGAGCTCGGCGTTATAGGGTTGTAGTAGCTTGGGAGATTTTGCAATTATTTATTTATTCATAAAAAAAACTCGCGAGCTCAGCGTTATGGGGTGTAAGCAGCTTGGGAGATTTTGCATTTATTTATTTGTTTACAAAAATTACTCGCGAGCTCGGCGTTATGGGGTTGTCACAACTAAGGAGATTTTGTATTTATTTAATCATATATAAAAAAAACTCGTGAGCTCGGCGTTATGGGGTTCTGGCCGCTTCGAGGATTGTGTATTTAGTCATTTATTCATAAAAAAAACACGCGAGCTCGGCGTTACGGGGTTTAGCAGCTTCGGAAATTGTGTATTTAGTCATTTATTCATAAAAAAAACACACGAGCTCGGCGTCATGGGGCTTAGCAGCTGGGGGGATTGTGTATTGAGTCATTTATTGATAAAAAAAACTCACGAGCTTGCGTTACAGGGTTGTAGCCGCTTTGGGGATTTTGTATTTATTCATTTATTTATATAAAAAACTCGCGTGCTCGTTCTGATGAGGTTGTAGCAGCTCGGGATTTTGCATTTATTTAGTGATTCATGAAAAAACTCGCGAGCTCAGCGTTATGGGGTGTTAGCAGCTTGGGAGATTTTGCAATTATTTGATTGTTTATAAAAATTACTCGCGAGCTCGGCGTTATGGGGTTGTCACAACTAAGAAGATTTTGTATTTATTTATTTATTTATAAAAAAAACTCGTGATTTCGGCGTTATGGCGTGTTAGCAGCTTGGGAGATTTTGCATTTATTTATTTGTTTACGAAAATTACTCGCGAGCTCGGTGTTATGGGGTTGTCACAACTAAGGAGATTTTGTATTTATTTAATCATATATAAAAAAAACTCGTGAGCTCGGCATTATGGGGTTCTGGCCGCTTCGAGGATTGTGTATTTAGTCATTTATTCATAAAAAAAACACGCGAGCTCGGCGTTACGGGGTTTAGCAGCTTCGGAAATTGTGTATTTAGTCATTTATTCATAAAAAAAACACGCGAGCTCGGCGTCATGGGGCTTAGCAGCTGGGGGGATTGTGTATTGAGTCATTTATTGATAAAAAAAACTCGCGAGCTCGGCGTTACGGGGTTGTAGCAGCTTGGGGGAATTTTGTATTTATTTATTTATTTATATAAAAAACTCGCGTGCTCGTTCTGATGAGGTTGTAGCAGCTCGGGATTTTCTATTTATTTATTTATTCATGAAAAAACTCCCGAGCTCGGCGTCATAGGGTGTTAGCAGCTTGGGAGATTTTGCAATTATTTGATTGTTTATAGAAATTACTCGCGAGCTCGGCGTTATGGGGTTGTCACAACTAAGAAGATTTTGTATTTATTTATTTATTTATAAAAAAAACTCGTGATTTCGGCGTTATGGCGTGTTAGCAGCTTGGGAGATTTTGCATTTATTTATTTGTTTACAAAAATTACTCGCGAGCTCGGTGTTATGGGGTTGTCACAACTAAGGAGATTTTGTATTTATTTAATCATATATAAAAAAACTCGTGAGCTCAGCATTATGGGGTTCTGGCCGCTTCGAGGATTGTGTATTTAGTCATTTATTCATAAAAAAAAACACGCGAGCTCGGCGTTACGGGGTTTAGCAGCTTCGAAAATTGTGTATTTAATCATTTATTCATAAAAAAAACACGCGAGCTCGGCGTTATGGGGCTTAGCAGATGGGGGGTTTGTGTATTGAGTCATTTATTGATAAAAAAAACTCGCGAGCTCGGCGTTACGGGGTTGTAGCAGCTTGGGGGAATTTTGTATTTATTTATTTATTTATATAAAAAACTCGCGTGCTCGTTCTGATGAGGTTGTAGCAGCTCGGGATTTTCTATTTATTTATTTATTCATGAAAAAACTCCCGAGCTCGGCGTCATAGGGTTGTAGCAGCTTGGGAGATTTTGCAATTATTTATTTTTTCAAAGAAATTACTCGCGAGCTTGGCGTTATGGGGTTGTAGCAGCTCGTTGGATTTTGCATTTATTTATTTATTTATAAATAAAACTCGCGTGCTCGGCCTCATGAGGTTGTAGCAGCTCGGGGCATTGTGTATTGAGTCATTTATTAAAAAAAAAACTCGCAAGCTCGGCATTATGGGGTTCTAGCAGCTTGGGGGATTGTGCATTGAGTCATTTATTTATAAGAAAAACTCACGTACTCGGCCTTATGAGGTTGTAGCAGCTTGGAGGATTTTGCATTTATTTATTTATCAATAAAAAAAACTCGCGTGCTCGTTCTGATGAGGTTGTAGCAGCTCGGCTTTTGTATTTATTTATTTATTCATGAAAAAAACTCGAGAGCTCAGCGTTATGGGGTGTTATCTGTTTGGGAGATTTTGTATTTATTTATTTGTTTATAAAAATTACTCGTGTGCTCGGCGTGATGGGGTTATTGCAGCTTTTTGGATTGTGCATTTATTTAATTATTTATGAAAAAAACTCGCGAGCTCAGCGTTATGGGGTGTTAGCAGCTTGGGAGATTGTGTATTGAGTCATTTATTCATCAAAAAAACTGGCGAGCTCGGTGTTGTGGGGTATTAGCAGCGTGGGAGATTTTGCAATTATTTATTTGTTTATAAAAATTTCTCGCTAGCTCGGCGTTATAGGGTTGTAGCAGCTTGGGAGATTTTGCATTTATTTATTTATTCATAAAAAAAACTCGAGAGCTCAGCGTTATGGGGTGTTATCAGTTTGGGAGATTTTGCATTTATTTATTTATTTATAAAAATTACTCGTGTGCTCGGCATGATGGGGTTATAGCAGCTTATTGGATTGTGCATTTATTTATTTATTTATGAAAAAAACTCGCGAGCTTAGCGTTATGGGGTGTTAGCAGCTTGGGAGATTGTGTATTGAATCATTTATTCATAAAAAAAACTCGCGAGCTCGCTGTTGTGGGGTATTAGCAGCGTGGGAGGTTTTGCATTTATTTATTTGTTTATAAAAATGTCTCGCAAGCTCGGCGTTATGGCCCAGCTGAAAAAATCCATATGGAACTCCGTAAGGAAACGCCTACGGGAACCCATAAAGGTTCCCGTAAAGGACCCCATACGGGATCCCGATACTGATATTTGGTCAGGGTTTCCGTACGGGTTTCGATACGGGTTCCCATACAGATTTTTTTTTTTTTTTTTTTTTCTTTTTAATGCTTTTTGTTATTTATTTAATATCATAATTACTTACTTATATTGTATTCTTCAATAGATTTTTTACGATGATAAATTTATTTAGAATAAAATTATCAAAGAAAAAAATTTGGTTTCACTGGGATTCGAACCCACGACCCCAGGCATGACAGGCAGACACTCTACCACCTCAGCCATTGAGCTAGCATGCACCAAGACTTTAATTAAACTCTTTCAATATACATTTTATTGTCGGTTAAGCCCTTTAATTTAGATGAAGCTTTGACGGAATTTGTTTTAGATTTAGATAATGTTATACAATTGCTCGCGCTTGCGCGCTGAGAGCGATTAGTTAAAAATCAAATATAAAACAGTTGTTTAAGTAGTTTAATGAAAGTCTTGGTGCAAGCCTGCTCAATGGCTCAGGTGGTAGAGTGTCTGCCGCCATGCCTGGGGTTGTGGGTTCGAATCACAGACGAACAAAATTTTTTTCTTCAATAATTTTATTAATAATAATTTTTAATAATTAAATCTAATAATGAATAATATATCAATATCTAATAATAATATTAAATAAATTAAAAAATAGTGTGAAATTGAAATTAAAAGAAAAAAAAACCCGTATGGAAACCCGTACGGAAACCCTGACCAAATATCAGTATCGGAAACCCGTATGGGGTCCTTTACGGGAGCCCTTAGGGGTTTTCATACGGGTTTCCTTACGGATTTCCATATGGATTTTTTCAGCTGGGGGGGGGGTTGTAGCAGCTTGTTAGATTTTGCATTTATTCTTTTTTTATAAAAAAAACTCGCGTGCTCGGCGTTATGGGGTGTTATCAGTTTGGAAGATTTTGCATCAGTTTGGGAGATATTTATTTGTTTATAAAAATTACTCGTGAGGTCGGCGTTATGGGGTTGTAGCAGCTTGTTGGATTTTTCATTTATTTATTTATTTATAAAAACAACTCGCATGCTCGGCCTTATGGGGTTGTAGCCACTCGGGGGATTTTGTATTTATTTATTCATAAAAAAAAACTTGCGAGCTCGGCGTTATGGGGTTCTAGCAGCTTGGGGGATTGTGTATTGAGTCATTTATTCATAAAAAAAAACTCGCGAGCTCGGCGTTTTGGGGTGTCATCAGTTTGGGAGATTTTGCATTTATTTATTTGTTTATAAAAATTACTCGTGAGCTCGGCGTTATGGGGTTGTAGCAGCTTGTTGGATTTTGCATTTATTTATTTATTTATAAAAAAAACTCGCGATCTTGGCGTTATGGAGTTGTAGCAGCTTGGGGGATTTTGTATTTATTTATTCATTGATAAAAAAAACTCGTAAGCTCGGCGTTATGGGGTTGTAGCAGCTTGGAGGATTTTGTATTGATTTATTCATTCATAAAAAAAACCCCTCGTCGGCATTATGGGGTTGTTGCTGCTCGGGGGATTTTGTATTTATTTATTTATTCATAAAAAAAACTCGCGAGCTCGGCGTTATGGGGTTGTTGCAGCTTTAGGGATTTTGCATGTATTTCTTTATTTATAAAAAAAACTCGTGAGTTCAGCGTTATGGGGTTGTATTAGCTTGGGGATTTCGTATTTATTCATTTATTTATTTATAAAAAAAAATCGCGCGCTCGTCGTTATGGGGTTGTAGCAGCTTGGGGGATTGTGGATTGAGTCATTTATTCATAAAAAAAACTAGGGGACAGTTTTTTATTTAATTTCAATTTCTCTGGAGGCTTTAAATAATTTATCTATCATTAATATTAAATCTAAACCTCCCGCGGTTTCACTGCGCACCTTATTAAGTATACGCCGACCTTTATCCTCGAAATCCCCTGAAGAGGGCGCTACTAGTGTAGAGGCATTTGACATAGACTCATCACTTTAATTGAGTTGAGAGTATATCTCATCACGTACACTTCTATCGCATAAAACGAAAAGTATCAATGATACTATCATACACTTCCATAGCACTCACTATATTTCTTCCATAGCACAAAACAAAAATTAATGACTACACAATTAGTATTACTGAAATCCTGTTGAACAATACTACATAAAACACATATGTCAACAATAACAACCGCTGTCCGATCTGAGGGTCGATATCTCGAAGTCAAAGTCTTAAGTCGAAACACTCTAGAATGCCCTCTACGCAGCAAAAAGCAGATTCAAATTTTTTCTCTTTATTATCGCTGTTGTTTTTGTTGATATTATTATTGTTGTTGTTATTATATTATTATTGTTTTTTTTTTTTTTAGTAAAATCAAGAAAGTGTAATTATTGATCAATTTATCTTGAATAATGTAATCACGAAAATATAAGTTTACTTTTATTTTTAAAAAATATATTAGAGTTGGTTGAAATTCACGACTTCGATACAACTAATAAATAAAAAATAAAAAAATATTTATGTTATAAAATCATGTTAAAATAACCTTTGTAGAAAATAATTCTTAATTATTATTATTCAAAACATAGTTAATTGTAAAGATAAAATTTATCAATACCAAACTACCAATATACCTTCGAGCGCGAAGCGCGAGTGTAGTCCGGTCGTGCCTTTTATGCATCACGCGGAGCATGGCGATGCATACCTCGCATCGTGCGGAGCGGTAGCGGAGCGTAGCGATGCAAGGGCGGAGGTGTTTTTGCCCAAATATTTTTAAATACTTTAAAAATATTACTTTAATACTTTACTTTAAAAATATTTGGGCAAAAACACCGGAGCAGGCAAGCCGCCTGACCTCTTGAGCGAAGCTAAAGGGGCGGGGGGCGCGCTAGTTTGTTATATTTTTTGTTTTTTATGTTAATTATATTTTTTTTAAATATTAAGAGTGTCTTTCATTACCCAGCGGCTTTCATTATCGCGCTCTACCATACAAATGAAGATTCGGAAGTTATATTTAAATTGTGCCCCTACTACTTAGGCGTGATCGTAACATACAGGGGCGAGGGATAGTGCTGTATGTCCACAAATCACTGTCTGTAAAGCATCACTACTCATCTACTACGGAGAGGAAGGGAAAGCCAGGACTTCGCCGTATATATTCTTTGTGAGGTTAGCTTCAAGGGTGGGAATCCCATATTAGCAGGTGTGGTGTATAAGCCTCCACATGCCCCTTTTGTTAAGGATACTAATTTCATACCTGATCTTTGCGATTCAATGCAGTGTTACAGCACCAAGGTTATACTTGGGGATTTTAATGCTGATCAGCTATCATCGTCGGCTAATGCAGACTTTGTTCGGGCTTTCATTGCGGAGAACTCTCTTGTCTCGGTACCTCATGGTCCTACACATCACACTGCAAGTTCGGATACCTGGCTGGACCTTATCTTTGTTAACGTCTTGAACAAAGTTGCTAACTTCTGGAAGACTGAGACTTCTTTTATTACCAGACATGACCTGTTGATTGTGACTCTTGATATTTTTGTACCAGATTTAACGTTTCCCGAATATGAGAACAGGGACCTTAAGTCCATCGATGAGGACCAGTTGCACACATACCTTCAGTTGTGTGACTGGTCGACAATCAGGGAGGGTGCCACCTTGCTTGATGACTGCTTGGAGTGTGTTTACAACAATCTTTACAATGCTCTGAATCTCTTTGCTGCTATCCGAACAGTCAAATGCGGCAGGCGACGCCATCCTTGGTACACTTCATACCATTGTTCTCTCATTGCTGAGATAGACAGGCTGTACAGACGCTACCGAATATCAAAGCTCGACTTAGAACTTCATGAATACAAATGTGCACGTGACTTTGCTCGTGAGACGACTGAAGCGGCTGGACTTGAATACTTCTGGAGTCAGCTTCGGAATCTGACTGACCCCGAACAGATCTGGAAAGAACTTAGACACTTGGGTATTGCTCTTAAAACCGAGACCAACCTTACTAAATTTACGGTGGAGGAGCTCAATGCCCCCTTTGCTTCTATTTCATTTGACAAGTCTGCTCTCGCTCTCTCTGATTACTTGGATACCCTAAGAGACGAAATTGTTGCTGCCATAAACCAACTAACCTCCTGAACTGTGGGCACTGGTCATCTTCCGCAGAGTTACATCAAGTCAGCCCTACCCGTTATTGCTCCTTTCATTCAGTCAATTTTTAATAAATCCCTTATGACCTGCACTTTTCCAAGCCGTTGGAAGCAATCACTTGTGATTGCTGTCAACAAAGTTCCATCTCCTGAATATCTGGGTGATTTCCGCCCGATCTCATTACTTAGTTTTTTGTCTAAAATATTGGAAAACTGGTCTTTAACCAGGCGTCTCAGTATGTTGAATCTAGGGAGCTACGTGAATAAATATCAGTCAGGTTTTAGATCCGATCACAGTACGCAGACGGTTTTATTTAAACTTACGGATGACATACTTCGAGGCATGGACAGTAAACTGTTAACAGCTATGGTTCTTTTTGATTTTAGCAAGACTTTTGACTCGGTTCATCATCAGACTCTGTTGAAAAAGCTTCACACTCTGGGCTTCTCTGCTAAAGCTTCAAGGTGAGTTGCATCATACCTGACAGATCGTTCACAGGATGTGAGAGCTGGGGACCCCACTTTAACGACTTTTCGTCCATTAAACAGGGGTGTGCCTCAGGGCTCAATACTGGGTCCTACAACATACTGTACAATCAATAAATATTATCTATCTATCTATCTCTGACGGAAATCAGTGTCAGCTTAGACTGTGCAATGAGAACGTTCTCGGAGTTGCTCACGCGGTAGTCCAATAGCAGCTCGGATGGCTAAGTATTGAATACTCTCAATTTTCTCTCACAAGAGGATGGAAGCGGAAAGATAAATAAAACGGGCATAATACAGAACAGAGTAAACAAAGCTCTTATAGAGTACAAGAAGTATCTGAGTGTCAGCGCCCTAGCAGGGGGTACAAGAATCTGATTATGTTCAGCGCCTAGAGCATCTAGCAACGACAGAATCATAGTGTTTAGCATAAGAGAGTCTAGCGTCGAGAATTACTCCAAGAAGTCTAACCTGAAAGCTGGAGGTAATAACGGTGTCGCTCACTTTAATAAGGACATCTCTTGCAGAGCAGCTTCTTTTCCTGCTGATGTTTATTAACGCCTCATTTTATAAACGCAGCTCTACGGCGGTCCTTAATCTCGTTGCACTCTGCATCCCATCAGGGGGCGGGGCTGCGGACTATTTGGCGAAACGGGTCATCCTTCACTACAGAGGTGCTATCAATCAGTGTCTGGGTGACTACGTTCATAAAGAACTCGTACTTGGCTACGGGGTTGAGAAATTTATTTTCAGGGGTCAAAAAGTTCTGATAACAGATGGTCGAGTTTAGCTCTAAATCTAGTTCAAGCAGTGCGTAGGGTCTTAATTTTGAATGTTTTTCTGCACTTCTCCCCAAGTTAACATCGATAAAAACCAGCAAATGGTCGGAACCCCAGGTCTCGTCAGGTACAGAGACATCAACCGAACCGGCGACGTCAGCAGTGGCAAAAACCGCATCTAATTTCGATCTGTAATCAGACTCAAAGTTAACCTACGTGGTAGTGTCATATCCGAGAAACATGGGGTTGTGAGACTCCAAAAAGCTCTGCGCTTCTCTCAATGTAACCATTAACAGCGTCCGCATCGGTGCGGTTGCTGCCCCAGATCACATTGTGAGCATTGAAGCCTCAACACCACAAAGCTTGTCCAAAAGTGACTCACAATCCGACTGACTGATGTTGCCCTGGGTCTTGCAGTGGGCATAAATGCTAAGATACTGTTAAAGCGTACAACTTTATATATTTTGATTTTCGGTTTTAGATCAAATTGTACATGAAAAAAAATTAAATAAGAATGATTATTTCTTTCATAATATACATCTTACATATGAAAAAATCCACCAGATTCTGTTTTTTTTTTTCAGTAATTTTAAAACTTTTTTAATTTTTAAAGCATATTCTTGAAAATTTGGTAAAAATTATTTAAAATAATAAGAAATCCAAAAATGTAGCGTGAATCATCACAATACGCCTGAAATAGTTATTGAAACAATTAAATTATCACTGTATAAAAGAGAGCTATCGCTATCTTGCGTAAACTTTTTATTCATGATCTGACTGGTGAAGAAGTTTTTAAAATATTCGAAAAGTGCAATTTAAGGTTACAATTGTTGTTGCTTTTTTTTTCCTATTCACGCTTGCAGCACGCTTAAAGGTCGTAGTTATTTAAAAAAAATGAAGATCAAATTATGTCAATCAATTTTCGAATCAAACAGTATTTTTTTAACTAAAACCTGAGTTTTTTTATAATAATCATCGAAGCAACTTACATTTTCCATAATAGTCATCATACGGCACCATATCTGAATACTGAATAGGTTATCTATTTGAGATGAGTTTTAGAAGAGGCAATAACAATATATAGGCGATAAATATTTACCTTCAATGATAGAAACCAGGGCATGACAGGGGCAGAACAAAGGTAAGTATAAATGTAGGAACAATGGTAAGCACGAGAGTCGGTACAGGGGTGGTCATAAAGTAAACACACGAGTAGTAACAAAGATAAGAACAAGGTTATGCACGAGAGTAGGTACAACAAGGGTAAATATAAGGGTAGGCACAAGGGTATGTGCAAGTGTAGTCACAACAGTGGGTACGAGGGTAAATAAAAGACTAGGTTTAGGGTTAGAAATCTATGTAGGTTAGAACAAGGTAGAAATAAAGAAAGCACAGAGGTAGCAAGTGTAGAAAAAGAGTAGGTGTATAAGTAGAAACTTTAGTAAAAAGAGGAGTAGAAATAATAATAGAAATGAAGGCATGCACAGGAGTAGCTACGAGAGTATAAATGAGGGTAGGCAAAAGGGTAAGTACGAGAGTGGGCACAAGGGCAGAAATTTATGTAGAAAAAAAAAGTAGGTACAGAATAAAACAGGAAAAAATTAGATGTAGAAACAAGATTAGGTGTACGGGTAGGAACTTGAGTAGAATAAGAAGTTAAATTAATTATAGGAACCAAGGCAGGCATAGGCTTATTTCTGCTTTCAATGCAAAAGTTTAAACGGAATTATATTCAACAAAATAGTATCAGTCTATAATAAAAAAAAAAAAAAAAAAAAAAAAAAAAAAAATTGCTTGAAGCTGATAAAGATAAGATTCTATCTGTAGATAACTAAAAAGTGAATTCAGAAATATAATTATTATTTAGTTACATTCATTTACCTTTGCACGTATGACAGTAGTGATGACACTTTTGACATCCATAAGTTGTTTTAAAGTAGCCTTCTGGACATTCAGGATGACACTCTCCAGCAGCTAGCTGCCATCCTTTTGGACAACTAACACATTGATTCCGTTTTGGTCCTAAACAAGTTTTACAAGATAAGTAGCATTTAGCACATTGTCCTCGATCACTATAATACCTAAAAAAAAATTAATTGTAATATTAGTAATACTATACCACAGAGTATCTCGATTAATGTTAACTTATTATTGTATTCGTTAAAAAAATTTTATTTTGAGTGTTACCAAGATTAAATGTTCAAAATAATATCTACATAATGTTTAGTCTAGACGCCATAGCGATTTTCATGTACCGACGTGCGGTATGCGATGCCCCAGGCTCAAAAAATGTATTTCGATTACCTGAATAAGAATTTCAAGGGTGAACACTCAAAAAATGTATGTGCATTTGTTTAAACAAATAACAAGTTACAAAAATCACTATTCCGATATATAAATTTTTTTTAATATTTTTAGTTAAAATAAATTGAAAAAATACTTAGACTTTTTTCGTAAAGTCAAAATTTTCCGAGTAAAAAATCATTAACGTTCAAAAAATTTATAAAAGTTATATCCCGCTGATGCCCACGCACTCTTTTTTTTATTTTAATGATTTTTGTTCGGAAAATATTAACTTTGAAAAAAAAAGTTGAAGTATAATTTCAATTTATTTTACGCTAAAAAATAAAAAAATTTTTATTTACCGGAATAGAAATATTTTTGTAATATGTTATTTATTTAAACAACTTCACATAAATTTTTCGAGTATCCATCCTCGAAATTCTTATTCAGGAAGTCAAAATATATCTTTTGAACATAAGTGAATCGCAGACGGCAACCTGACTAGATGTATCATGATTGACTTAACTTAAATTTGTAAGTTAAATCTTTACACTTGAGATGTACAAAAATTTAACTTTCGATGCTTGGCAAATTTTTTTAAAGGTGGATTTAACAACCTTTTAATCTCTAAAAGAGGGCCATGAAAAACTCGAAAATGTTTCTTAAATTATAACTTGGAAGACCCCTCTATCAACGTGGTTCGTATGGGTCTGGAATGCGGTAGAAAATCATGAGTATTTACTCTCTACCGGGATAACTTTACATTAAATTTTTCATTGTTATGACTTATCAATGAAAAACAAGATAAAGAAAACTAAAAAAGAGGAAATTTAACACAGTTTATTTAATTAGGTAATTAAATACCGCTTTATTGCGGTTACATTTTTTTTCAGAAAATAAAACAACGGAATGAGTAAACGAAGAATATAAAAAAAATATAATAGTCGGTCTACTTAGGGCTAAACCTTACAAAAAAAAGATTTACGGTGAGCCGGTTATCTTCGCGATCGTGATTGAGTGCCCAATTTCTCGCCACCCGACTGCACTTTAAAAAAAAAATCAGTAAATGGATTTGAGAACTTTTGCTGGTAAACCGGAGATTAACCCCTGTGCTCTGACTGTCGTCACCAGGTGACCGTTTTTAGCACAGTCGCAAGTTCGTCGCATCAAGGAAGTTAGTACTTGCCAACAAATATCGGATACTTACTCGATAGGAGTTCCAGAATGGCTCGGAAACTGGGGACCGACGCGGCCAACCCGGTGAACCAAGGAAGCGATTGTCAAAAGTACTCGGAGTGGACTTGTCCTAATCAGCACGGCGTGCTCCGATGCAACTGCTCCGGTTTTTCTGGCTCTCGGTTATTCGGAAACCTTCTTGCGGTACGATGAAACTCGTGATTTTTAATAAAATTAGAACCAACTGTAGTATTCCGGTAATTTGACCTTTAACACGCGTTAGACTATGTGGATATACCCTTTTTCTGTCCCACACACGGATAAGATTCAAGTAATTGATGTACGAGAACTTATCGTGTGTTCAGTGGGACGGTAGGGTATCAAGTGTCTCGTTCCCGATTTTACGGGACGCTCGTCTCTAGGCCCACGCGACAAGGTTGCGCTAATTATTCGCAAGGAGCACGTAAGTTAAGCCCTGCACAGGGTCTGCCTTTCTCCGACTTTTCGGTGGTGACGTCGCCCCCTGCGAACCAGGTTTTCGCTAGTTGATTGTCTTTCGCATAACTGGTTCACCTACAATAAACGAAATCTATGCACCTACTTATACTCATTTCAAAGAGTATGAAAGCCACAAACCTTATACTTTCAATAATTGTTTGAAAAGATATTTAGATCTCCCAGTCAATACTCTGTAAATATGAACCACTTCAGAAGTAATTTAATCATAAAGTTTCATTATTTATTTTTTTTTTCTATTATTTTTTATATTTTTATTTAAGTTAAGGTTGTAGGGTCAGAACTCGAACAAAAGAGACGATTTGCTTGAGACTTGGCCAAAACGTAACTAATCATTAGTTATTAACTCAGTTAAATTTTGAGATCATCGTAACATATAGGAAAAAAGATGTAAGCAAATTAAGTTTAACACGTAATTATATGGAAAATCACTGAATTTTACGGTTTTTATCAAAATTTATTAAAATGAAAAGAACGATTGTAATAAAAAAAAATGTCAGAGATAGAATAAAAAAAAACGTTTTTTTTTCGTTAGTGATTGTTGACGGACATGTGTATGTTAGATTAAAAAATAAGCTAACGCTAAAATCTTAGGTTAGCCGCCATGTTTTACACGAGTGCGAGAGCGACGGAGAGTCCCGTGAATGCTTTTAAAAGTATAGCGCTCTCTCTCGCACCGACCCAAAAACCTTAAACGAGATCATTTTTGTCATTTTTTCGGGGTATGAGTGAAAATGTAAATCGATTTTATCGTTAATAATGATACTAGCAAGTTGAAATTCAATGCACTGTAACGGTCGTAAAAAAAATTTTAAGAATAAAAATCGTTTTTTACGATTTTTCATTTGAATCTTGTCGATTGAACGCTAGACCGTTGGAGACACAGACATGAATAATAAGTTCCATAAATCTGATGCGTGTAAAACAGTGGTGTGTGTAAACCCACGATTGGATTAATGTGATTGGATCTGTCCATGCTCTGACCATTTTGTCAATATTGTCAAAATTCTTGACAGTGCTTTATTAAAGAAAACATTTTTGACCAACACCTTTGTGATGCTAGGGCCTACCATCCAAAAAGCATACATAATTTTATAGAATAATTGGTTCACCTAGTTATGATAAAATTTTTCATGAAATAACATAGTTGTCCGTCAAACATTAAAAAAACTAATTCATTTATTTCACTTGTAATTTCTTAGTAAATGTTTTATCTAATACATCAACATTAAAATTATTATTTCTAGCTATCTGTTAAATAATATTCAATTCTTTATAAACATTATTTTCTTACAAGGTAACAATTATTAATCTATGTTTATAGCTATGAAAAGCTGCCATTATATGTTGAAATAGATAAGACGATTTATTATTTATAACTGTATCTGTATGAGATGGCTAATGATACATATCAAGTTCAAATTTGTTTACGTTCATGGTAATCAATAGATCCAAAAATGGTATACTATCATCTTTTGCTCTCTCTATAGTGAATTTAATATTTTTATCCATATCATTTAAATCTTTAAAAAATTGTTCCAGCTATTTTTTTGTTTCCATAAAAACTGCAAAAATATCATCTACATATCGATATCAGTATTTAAATAATTTAAAGAATTTATGTTCCTACAATCCATTCATGAAAATTTTTTCCAAAATTGGACTTAAAGCCATCCATAACTAAACCGTCTTTCACTAAGTAAATAGTTCCATTAAATTCAAAATAGTTTTCCATTATACATATCTCCAGAGTTTCTATAATTTCCTATTTAATATTTTCTTCAACAGTCTGTTTATCTAACAATTTTTATATAATGTTTAAAACTTTCTTAACAGGAATACTTGGAAAAAGATTAACTACGGTCTGCTTGGACAGGCATAGTCAGTTCCTGAATTGCTCCATAGTTTTTTCAGTAATTTTGTCGTCACTCCACGCGAATAATCAATTAGTAAAGGTGCCTCAATTTCCTTAGTTGTGATAGTTTTCTAGTGCTACTTCATCGCTGTAATAGCCGATGCAGATAATTGTTTAAAATAGCCCGCAATCTCCAACAAAAAGTTTTTAGGTTAGTCGCCTGGATCACAGCACACAAGCTGTTTTTCGTACATCAAACAGCACATTCTACGCCATCTGTTGGCTGCTCCTTCAACCACCATAGCAGACTCTGCAAGATATTGGTAGAAAAGAACACTTTTTCAGCATGGTAGTCATAAAAGTCTCCAACAGCTGCAGCGTGTGCCTAAATGTCGACTTGCGAGGTGAGCAACAATCGCACATGTGCAACACTTGTGGTTTAGTTTTTATTCATCAATCGTGCCTCCCTGAAAACGCTCCTAATCCTTTCATCTGTTCCCTCGCACCTCGCAACTCGCATCCAAAGTTCCCACAGTGCTAGCTACCACCTCGTCACAACCTTCACGCGCTACCCTAGCACAGGTTACAAGTGATCACACCCATGTTAAATCTACACCCACTCGCGATATCCAGGCTCATTTACAAAGCCCACTCACCATACACTCTTCAGCTAAACATAACAAGCAAGGCGCGTCGCGCTCAACCGAAGAACAACCTGTAAGGAGGCAAGTAGCCTTCTAGGCTACTAGAAAACTACGCTCCAGCACTTTTGAAAACCGCTGTCAGTTAGACTCAATTATTGCTTCATTTTAAGATCCTATTGAACGAAACGAAGTCATGCGTCATAATATACAATATTGTATGCGTTCGTATATCTCCAATTCTTCCTGAAACCGATCTGGCCAAGTTTAAAACACAGCTGAAGAACGCTGGCAAAACTCAACTATAGACTGAAGCCAACAAAAACACGACAGGTAGCTTTTGGAAAACAGCCTGCAGTTTAAAGAATTTAACCGTAACTTCTACCCCAACAGACACCCCACCATTTAGAATTCATTCTCACAGTATTTCCCTTTTGCTCAAAATTGCACATGATAATATGAACATTCTCCATACTTATTTCAACGAACTTTTCATAGAACTTACAGAGAAAAAATTATGATATTTTAGATTTATCCGAGAAATTCTTAGTGCCAAACACAGCTCGCTTTTTCAACATCCCAAACTGCAAACTTATTCATCACGATCGCAAGAACAAAGATGGTGGAGTTGTAGGTTTTAATTGTCGTGAGAATTACATAGTGACAAAGCTTCACAAATCACCTGATCCGAACCAAAAAACAGCCGGATTTTTTATTTGTGAGCTGAAAATAAACTCCACCAGACTTCTTTTTGCAATAGTTTACCGTCCAACACTGAATTTCCACATTCATTTTTCTTCTCTATTGCTGATTTTATTCCCCAGTATCAAAATGTCGTTATCACTAATGACTTCAATATTGATCTGACCGGTGACACGAACATAGTGAGATCTCTTGAAGCCCGTGTTTTAGAACTTGGCCTTCACTTTGTAAGTCGTGAGATCACTCACCAAGTCACGTACTATGACGGCTCTATCCACAATTCATGTGTTGATCTCTTCATAACCAGAGACCTTCATAATGTGCTTTCTTTCAGAAAGTCGGACTCACCTGTTACACCGAATCACCATCGTATCTCCATAGAACATAATATTAAAATCCCACCTACATCCATTAAACATATTTTTTAACTTAAGCTCAAAAATGTCAACCCTCAGATTCTTCTCAACTACCTAACCTCAAGTTTATCATCCCCTGCATTAACGAACTTTGTAAGACGCACCCTTGAAACGTTACCTTGCATGATTTGAGTCTACCTGAACCACCCAACTACTTAGAAAGAACTCAATAATAATGTTGCTTACATACAAACGGTAGTGCTTGAAACCTTCGACACTTTTGCCCCTTTAAGACTGATTCGTATTAATCAAAAATGGATATCTGATGATCTACTCAACAATATAAAAGTCCGAGACCGTTTATATCAACGCGCCGCCAGGACTAAATCTTTCTCAAACTACTCTGATTATAAGATCATCCGAAACTCAATTACATCTAGGTTGAATACTGCCAATTATCTATCAAACAACCTCGATAAGCAACAGGATCCAGCCTCTAGATGGCGTGAAATCAGGAAAGTAGGCATTATCGCTCAGAAAATTCCATCACCACTTTTTATTTTTAATAGCCATGCCTTAAATCTATATTATGCTTCTGTTTCTCAATCCTCATCACCCCTGACAGATTCCGATACTTCTTTTACGATAGCAACCCCCATTGTACCAGCCACACTGAATATCCTTGATTTCAAACCAGTCACACAAAGTACAGTGTCCAACTTATTCTCAAACAGTAATTCTGAAGGCATGGGTGGTGACGACATTTCATCATCTACGCTCAAAATGGCCTTTATTGCTCTCCTACCATCAATAACTCATATAATCAACTACTCACTCACCTCTGGAACTTTCCCAGATCAATGGAGACGATCAATGATTATCCCACTGGCAAAAACTAACCAATCACAATCGCCCTCTGATACGCATCCAATCACCCAGCTTCCAGCGATTTCCAAGCTTCTTGAGAGAGTCGTTTATACTCAACTCCTCGAACACCTTGTCAAAAACTGTCGTCTGCTGCTGGTAAGTGTGCAACTCTCTAACTGCCGCTCCTCAACTTCAGCATTCTTCTCACCTCCACCATCCGCCACGTGCGAGTTTTTTGTTTCAGATTTTCCAGTGACCTTTCTGGCTCTTGCGCTTTTCGAGAATTCACGCCACGCTCTCAAATTATCGAGCTAGAGGTCTCGGAAAATCTGGCCTGGAGGTTTTGAGGTTAAGCAGTCATCAAGGAACCGCCCAGCATTTGTGCCTACGCAGTTGGCATCGCCAGCCACCTTAGCACCTTTCACCACTCCACAGTTGCCAGCCTACCGCCCGCCAAAAACTTACATCGTCGCGCCGCTACAACGCTTAGCGCTTAGCCACTTCACCGCTGTCTGCATAGTGTCCGCCAAAAACTCTTCACCATTACGCGGCTGAGCGCCTCGTACAGTGGCACACACGCAACTACCTGTGTCTCTCTGCCCACTCCTTACTACTACGGCCATCAGCCACACAGGCGCTCCTGTACGCTTCTACCCGGTCACTACACCAACATCACTGTATCGCCGGCTGCCACCGATCAGGAGCCAACAGCCCGAAAATGTTCGTCGGCCACACCAGCATCTGCCCGTCCTGCTCTCGCATTGTACCACGTGGTAAGCCTACTAAATAGTGCACAAACTGCTTTTCCCTGTCCCATACCACCTGCATTCCCTCATCATATCCCAGAAACACTCCTTTCCTTTGTTCACGCTGCAACAGTCCTAACCCCGAGCTCTCGCCTAATCAAGCAGCATAAAACCCACCCTCCCATTACTCTGCACAGCGCCATAACCTTTCTCATTCTCCTACCTCCACCCACCGCAACAACTCCCCTCCCTTCACCCTCCGCAATACTGGCCCCACCTTCATACCGACCCTCTTTCCCACTATCAGACCCCCTCCTCCAAACTCCCGCAAGCGTTTACCTGATTCCTCGCCAGAGAATCAACCCCGAACGTCCTTCCGTTCCTCGCTCGCAAAAGCAAAGCCCTGCACACAACACCAACTTCGCTTCAGACGTGGAAGCTTTCCTTGCCAACCCCCAAAACCCTCAATCCATGAAACCTTGTATCCCTTTTCGCTCCCTCCCTCCAAAAGATATCATCTCTTGAGACCTTCGCTACCGACACCGCATCTGAGGTTGCAAATCTCAGTTTGCCACACTCAAGCACCGCTTCCTGGAGTCAGACCCCTGCGAGATCCGTATTAGTGGCATCCCCATGGACCCACCCATCGCACCCCTTGAAGGCGCCACTGCCGTTCTAAATTTCATCGGTCACCCTACCGCAATCAACCTCATCCTCACCGCCCGCCCCTGGAATTATAAACCGACCCAACCCCCAAGCAACCCCCCTTAACCTGTGACCAACTCCCAGTCTATTATGGTCAAATTTGCTAGCCCCAAAACCTGAGATTTCATCATGATGAACAAATCAAAACTGCGTGACGCCACCGACGTCCAAATATTCGGCTACGGCACCACCCGCCCAGTCTTCATGAACTCCTTTTGCAAACCCCCTCTCCACGCGCTCGCCAAGAGAGCTCGAGAGATCACGAAGAGATTTAATCTCCCAGGTGTTGTCACCCACACTAACAAACTCCTGCTACGCAAATCCCGAAACGGCAAACCACACGCGATTTTCACCGACCAAGACCTCGACCAGTTTGAACTATTCCTTGCACCAAATCAATCCCCCCACGCCTCACTTTTCGATTTTGAAACAGAGATCCCCTCATTCCACCCATCCTCACCCAACACTAACCCCGACCCTCAACAGAACGCATGAAATGTAAGAAATTCGCTAAGCGACCCCCCCCCCCCGCCAACATTATGCACACATCTCAACCACCCTCCACCCCTGTAATTTCTCTACCTCCCCCTGCTACCTCGTTTGTTCTTCCCTCTCCCACCGCGCACACTCTTCACATCACTCATATCAACATTAACCGTCTGTCTACTCACTTCCACGAATTACGGCACAAGTCCACGTTGGAGCACTACGACATAATCATCGTAACCGAAACTTTCATCCCGCCTAACACCTCCACCCATATGTACGACCTACCAGGCTACACTTTGCTCCACCACGATCGGGTCGGCAAACCAGGAGGTGGCGTCGCCACTTACATCCACGAGCATTGCACACCTACAATCATCTCCGTATCACCCACACCTCCAACATACCAAGCACAACCTGAATTTATGACCCTCGATATCGACCTGAAACCTACTAAATTACTCCTTTCCATCGTCTACCGCCCGCCCAACACCGCCCTCCCCTCTCATCTTTTCTCCACGCTCACCCCTCTGCTCCCAAAATACGAAAACGTCATTTTAACCGGCGACCTCAATGTCGATATGTCAACTCCTTCTTTTCCATCCTCTTATCTGTCTAACCTTATCACTGATCACTGCCTCACCCTAGTCAGCAACAAACCGACCCATCATCTTCTATGGCACGACGGATCCACCCATCATTCCTGCCTTGATCTGTTTATCACTCGTTCAATAGATAAAATCTCATCCTTTTCTCAAACATCAACCCCCTTTACCCCTGGCCACGATCTCATTTCACTTAACCTCTGCATTGACCCTCCATCCCCTCCTACAGATACAATAACTATCCGCAAGCTCAAATAAATTGACCCCCCAACACTTCACAACCTACTGACTACCAAACTTTCAACCATTTTTCCACCACCCACACGCCTAGCGAATTGCTCGTACAACCCCTCCCCCCCTACAAACACTACTCTACTTGACCTTGAAACATCCGAAATCACAGAAATTACTCTCGAAACTAGTGAAACCCTACATAACACCCGCTATACTGAATAAGATGAGACTCCGCGATAACCTTTACAGTCGGGCCACGAGATCACACTCCGCTCGCCTTTTCGCCGAAAACAGGGCACTCCGTAACTAAGTCACAACCGACCTGGACAGGTTGAAGAACACCCACATCAAGAACATTGTAGATAATGACCAGAATGATCATGCTGCTAAGTGGCGCGCCATCCGTAGAACTGGCGTACTAGAACCCACCAGACCCTCCACCCTCAGAATCTTTGACAGCCCTACACTCAACTCACACTAAGCAGCAGTATCCCAATCATCGCCTCCCCTTACGCTTCGCGACCTCATAGACATCCTTTCCATACCGCCACCAATGCCCCCCCTTCCCCTTTTTGAGTTCACCCAGGTTAACGAATTCATGGTTCTGCAGGCATTTAACCAGCACAGCCCAAAGGGCATGGGACCCGACAACATCACCTCCTCGATGCTTAAGCTGGCCATGCCCTCCTTTCTTCCGTCTATTACTAACATCATCAACACATCCCTCCCACATCATGGAAAAAATCACCTATCATCCCCCTAGCCAAAATCCACCACCCTCGTACCCTCTTCGACACTCACCCCATCGCCCTTCTTCCGCAACTATCCAAACTCCTTGAAAGAATCGTCTCATCACAACTCACCACTTTCGCAACTCGTCACAACCTCCTCGACCCCTTTTAATACGCCTAAAAAACACCACTCTGCCCAAACCGCTCTTCTTGGCATCCTCGAAAACGCGCGTTCTGCCATAGACCGGGATGAAGTCACCATCCTCATCTCATTTGACTTCACCAAAGCATTTGACACCATCCCCCATCGCATCCTCCTCTCCAAATTACGCCAACTAGGTTGCTCGGACACCGTGGTGCGCTGGTTCTACTCGTATCTCACGGGTAGATCCCAAGCCGTCCGCTCGCAGGATGGCCAACACGCACCATGGCTCCCAACGACCTCAGGCGTACCTCAAGGCAGCGTCCTTGGCCTCCTCCTCTTCATCCTTTTCATAAATGACCTCCGCCTCTTCATTCTTTACGCCCTTCATGCATTTTACGCCGACGACTCTACCCTTTACATATGTTCCCCTTTCTCCCAACTTCTCCATTTTTTTTCCCTCATTTTCGCAGATGCCCCGTCCATGGCTGCCTGGGCCTCTGCAAACCACCTCAACCTCAACCCCAGCAAGATCACCCTCATAATCATTGCCAGCGACCACCACCTATCCAAAATTGACTTCAAATCTCTCCCCCCCTTCAATCATAATTGGCCACACCATCCCCTACTCTAACATGATGAAATCATTAGGCACGCACATCTCCTCCTCCGTAAACTGGAACCGTCAAATCAGCGAAACAACCAAACGCGTGAACTACTCCCTCTACTCCCTCCGCCACTTTTATAAAGCTTTATCCCGCCCCACACGCATCCTTCTCACAAACTCACTCATCCTTTCTCTTTTTGACTTTTCTGCGCCCTTTCTAACCCATCTCACCCACCAACAAAACCTTAAACTCCGAACCCTTCACAATGCCTGCACTCAGTTTGCTTTTGGCTCCGTCCCCCGCACCGCGCATGTCACCCCCTATTGCCTCTCCATCAACTGGCTCTCTGCCGCTTCCCGTCGTGAATACTTAAACACCTCTCTCGCCTACTCCATCAAAGCCTCGTAAAAACCATCACGTCTTTATTCAAATTACAGGTTGGACCCTGGCGAGGAATTCCTCAGACGCTCAAATCGCTGCTCTCGACCACCCCTAGTTTACCCCACCCCCCGTACATCCACCTACAACTACTCCTTTACAATACAAACCTCACGTACCATAAACAAACACCGCTCAATTTTCTACAATAGCAACTCACTCCAAACCTACAAAACCTCCCTTAAATCTGCCCTCTTTACCATGGACTGTGCAGATTGGGTCCAAAGGGCAAACGCTGAGAACCTCACCATCATCCCTCCACCCCTCTTTTCCCTCTTAAAACCCTTGTTACAACCTCCTTCAGCTCGAACCTCTAACCTCCCCCCCCCCCCCACTCCCCACCTTTAAGCATTATGGCACTGTGAACAGCTCTCCACTACGTACCACAACAAGCAGCAAAACAGTGCAAACAATGCGCATACTTATTTGATCTAATCAGCATGCATTATTATCTTATTACTTCTTATGTCATCACATATATTACATTATTCTTCGTATCTATTTAAATTAGCTGTATTTTACTGTAAAGCCAAAATGAGCAGGACGGGGTGCAACCCTCAGCTCGAAATAAAACACTTAAATCAAATCAAATCAAAACACTGACCAACTTGATCCATATCAGTCGGGATATCGTACTAAACACTCATCTCAAACTGCTTTACTGGGTATACTGGAAGATGTTAGAATAGTCATGGACAAAACCCAGATCACTGCCATAATCTCCTTTGACTATAGCGAGGCATTCGATACAGTGTCTCATAAAAAAATGTTATAAAAGCTTCGTGACATTGGCTGTTCTGATCGGGTGATACGTTGGTTCGCTAATTACTTGAGGAATCGCAAACAAACAGTGAGACTTCATAACGGAACTCACGAGGAATGGCTTAATGTCCCAGCAAGCATTCCTCAAAGAAGTGTATTAGGTCCTCTTTTGTTTATATTATTTATTAACGACCTACCTGAATGCCTTTTAAACTCCCTATATGCGATCTACGCTGATGATTCAGACATATTAATTAGCGCTTCACTCAAAGACCTCCAGCGTTTTATTACTTTGCTAACAAAAGATGCGCACGCCGTTTTTCGATGGGCTGACGAGAATGATGAACGTCTCAACCTAGCAAAAAATACCATCTTGCTTTAAGGCACTGCTCAACTTTTATCCAGAATCAACAACGATTATCTCCCTCAGTTCATCCTCAACGAAACTGTAGTCCCTTATTCCACATCGATAGAAATCCTTGAGGTAAACCTCAATGAAAATTTGAACTAGGACAAGCAAGTAAGCGCAACTGCAAAACGTATTCACTACTCTTTGTACTCACTTCGCTACTTTAACAAATCTCTGTCACGATCACTTCGAATGAGACTAATAATATCACTTGTCTTTCCATATTTTAACTACGGTGTACCTATTCTCTCATCACTAAAAGCGATGCAACAGGAAAAATTATACAGGTTACACAATGCTTGCGTACGATTTGCATATGGAAATATCGTATTTCTCTTCAGTGTTTCTCAGCAAAAAAAACGCAAGGATTACCTTTCTATGATACTCGCACACTCAATTTGAGAGTACAGTAAACCTATGTACTTGTTCGATAAATTTAAGCTCAACCCAGGACCTGAGCATATCTGGCGTACCCCACGTCAATCACGGCCACTTTCAGCTCCTGGTCAAGTCTTTTCTACAGCGCTTTTGCGATTATTTACCTATCAGTCATCAAATTTTCTAAATAAACACTCTTCTACATTTTACTCTCATCCTACATCAGATACCTTCAGAAGAGCGATTAGACAAACTCTCCTTCGTCAAAACTGTAACGAATGGATTGAACGCGCGAATAAGGTAAAGATGCCAATTATGATCACATAAATCGCTATTTTTCAGCATTTTGAATTTTATTGAAAAAACAAAGCATGTTAGAGTAAATCTTTTTTTACATTCTCAAATATTAGGTTCTTAGGAACTTAAATAAATTTTTTTTATATGAAAATTGTATTTATTTATTGAATAATTAATGTTCAAAGACAAGACCTTTTGACCCCAGTTTATTAGACAACTTCAGTTTTGGCCTCAGTTTATGGAACACTTTTACACGTAAAACCTCGTCTGTGACTTAAGTACCCCAGTTGATGGAACGGTTTATCTGATTTTCCGATTAGATTTGTCATTTTTTCGTGTTTGGGAGTGATGAAACCCTCGAATTTTGACGATTCCGTTCCATCAACCGGGGTACTTAAGTCACATACGGGATTTTACGTGTAAAAGTGTTCCATAAACTGGGGCCAAAGCTGAAGTTGTCTAATAAACTGGAGCCTTGACTTTAAAAAGGGGCATAAGAGGTCTTGACTTTAAACATTAATTATTCAATAAATAAATACAATTTTCATATAAAAAAAATTTATTGGAGTTCCTAAGAACCTAATATTTAAGTATGTAAAAAATATTTACACTAACATGCTTTGTTCTTTCAATAAAATTCAAAATGCTGAAAAGTAGCATTTTATGTGATCATAATTGTCATCTTTACCTTACTCAGGGTTTAACCCTTATTACCTCTACACTTGAGACTACTCTCCCTCAGCTTTTACTAAATCAATAAATACGCTTATTATCCCTTACCCTTTCCACGTATGACTAGAAACTATCAAAAAATCACTCAATCATACACTCAAACGGTGCAAGGAAGTAGTCACAACCATAGCTCGTCTACACTGTAATCTACACTAAACCGCTGTGAATCATGGATCAATATACAATTAGAAAATTTGTTGCATGCAATGTACTATGATTGTGAAATTAACTACTATGTGTATCTTTACATACTATTGAATTATTACTCTGTATTACATGCATTACACGAACATGGCAGGGTTCTACCCTATGTTTGCAATAAATAAATAAAAAACTACATCAATCGATAATAATTTTAAATTATTTTATAACTTTAAATTTTGTCTATCAATTGTAACGAGTTTCTATTACTAAACATAGGTTTAAAGTTACACTGGATTCTTATAACATTGATTAATTTTCTAGAAATCTTCTCAGACGAAGAATTTATACAATTTTGTAGCATAACTAGTGAATACAACTTAAAAATCTATGCATTCATTGTTGATATATCTCTCAATAAAATTCAAAAATTTGAGATTTATTCACAAATTTTTTTATTGATATTTTAAATTCTGTTGTCAGATCAATATTAATACTATATTTTTCACTATTCAAAATTCTAAAGTCTTTGATACATAATCAGAAGATACTCATCTGAAGATGACATTGTATGTCAAAACGGCCGAAATGAGGCGTTTCTATTAACTATTATAAAAAAAAAATTGTGAAAATTAAAAAAAGTTTTTATATTTTTGGAGTCAACCTCCTGTCACCGAAGAAGCTCTCGCTAGCCACTGATTTTATTTATGCCAGTAAATAAAGGATCCATAATCTAAAGAAGAACAAACAAAACTCATTTATAGATAAAGAAGGGTTCCAGGATGAGCACCCCACCGTGTGCCACAGAGCAGTTTCATGACATTAAAAATCATGCGAGACTTCTTGACAGTCTTCCTGACATGATGTTCGAAAGAAAGCGTTTGATCAAACCGAATGCCCAAGAATCTTGCTTGATCAGTCGACTTTAGAATGGAGTTGCCAACTTTAACCTCAATGCTACCCGGGATGACTCCTTTATTTTTAACGTGTAGGATTTTGGGTTTTTCAATATTCAATTCTAGTCCAAGCTTCTTCAATTTCCTTGGATGATGACACACGCCTTTTGAACAGACTCAATGCAGATGCTTAGATCTTTAGCATTGCAATAAAAGCCTAAATCATCAGCAAAATGCGATATTTGCATTGAGTCTGTCAACTTTGAAGTTCCCTAATCGTTATTAAATAAAAGTATCGACTCTAATAAAAGAATGACACACACACAAATCAATCCTACTACATATTTATTAACACAAAGACGTCAACTAACAAAAATCTATAATAAAGAGGAGAGCTAATTCGGAAGAGCAAAGTTAAACGTCCAAAGGGTTAGCAGCGCACGTTCAGAGTGAATGAATATCTTGCCGGCGCCCAGTACGCACACGCACACATAAGTCGACGATCACTCGCTCTCGTGTGTATTCGCCCTGCGGGCGACACTCCCTGAGATACTCAAATCCAACAGAGTCTATCTGCCACGTTTCTGACGTATATACAAAATAGTAAAGAGCTCAAGACTCCTCCTTGTGAAGCTCCTCGTGACACTTTTAGGTTCATCCATGTTGATGGGGCTACAGATAAATCTATCCAAACAAAGAGGAGAAACAAAGCCTATGAATTATATATACTATATCGTATCTCTTGTAACTGCTGCAGTAATATACCAAGAACCACGCTGTCCAAAGCACCTCTGACGTCAAGAAAAACAGCGATAGTTTTATGACCACTTCTGAGGCCATCCTGAAAACACAAGGATAAGTTTAAGATGTTATCCGCACAGGATCGCCTTGTGCGGAAACCACTATGGTCAGCTGAAATGATTTCTTTGTTTTTGCACCACTATTTGAGTTTGTCTTTCATCATGATCTCAAGTATTTTGCACAAACACTGAGTCATCGTGATTAGGCGTAATCCACTGCCATCTTGCTTTCTGATGTTTTTTTATGTTATAAAAAGAAAAGTTTCTAAATTTTTTGTAGAGACCACATAGATCGATAGCTTTTACTGATTTGGTAATGAAAATATTTTTTTTTGTGAAAAATCGTTAAATACTGCTAAAAACCGAGTAAAATAATAATAATAATAATAACCACCCAAAGCCCATCAAGAAGATGCTCTCGAGGGCGTTGAAGCTACTCAGGATGAGGGAAAGGCGGCACAAGGAAGACGCGGAAAGATGTAGGAAACTGCTGGAGGTGGCGGCACAGGGCTTCCAGGGAAGTTCCAGCGTGACTCTGGACAGGTCCCGCACGTGAGTGCAAGTCTTCGATGGACGATGTCTCCGAGGATGACGGCAGTGGCGAGGGCTTCCACACCGTCAAGCCGAGGAAGAAGGCGAAATGCCAGACCAACATCGGGGCTGCCGACTTGAAAAAAAACGCCTCTCCTTCAGCTCTCTCAATCAAGAGGGGAATCGGAGAACCAGCTGAAAACGAGACCTTAGTAACGAACTCAGTGTAGCCGGAGAGGTGGACATCCAATACCACCGACCAACGAGAGATCAGGGCATCATCTTAAACGTCAGCCGCGGGAAGGGCGACATCAGCAAATTTAGAGAGGCTCTGTTGGGAGCGATCGACGAGGACTCAATGA
This sequence comes from Encarsia formosa, assembly GCA_038277355.1. Taxonomy (NCBI): domain Eukaryota; kingdom Metazoa; phylum Arthropoda; class Insecta; order Hymenoptera; family Aphelinidae; genus Encarsia; species Encarsia formosa. The sequence goes on from CM076187.1 coordinate 49,025,199, forward strand.
AGGACACAGCGAGGCTGGAGATCTTGAACGTAGGCTTGGGCACGACACGGCAGGAGATTCGCGATGCAGTACGCAGGGAGAATGGCGTGGAGCTGGATGATACTGACGTTTTTCTTTCAAATAAGTGGCAGAAATGCTTCGCAGTCATCGCCGTGGAAGACACACTGGTGCTGGAGATCCTCCGGAGGGCAGGCTCAGACTTCCCTCGTGTGAGGCGAGGGTGCGAATGCGGATTACAAGATGTTTTCGATGCTTGGGCTTCGGAATCTATCGACGGGACTATAGGAGAAGGACAGGCACGCGTGCTGCAACACATGCGGCAGGGAAGGCCACAGGCGGAAGGAATGCGTGACAGACTACTTGCTAGCGGGAGTCGAGGGCACCAATCACGACCCCGCATACGGATCGAGCACGGTGTTTCGGAATGCGCTAAAGGAGGAGCAGCAGTCGCAATGGATTGTGTGATTCAGGCAGACCTGAACGGAGAGGAGCTCTCCCACCTCATCCTGCCAGCAATTCTTATCAGCAAGCCATACATACCCGTTACGACACTCACGTACATAGTAAGTGGATCGAAGATGGCAGCCCTTTGGGTGCGGGGCTCGGAAGTCCAGATTACCAGGAGAGAAGCTAGAATCGATTTCGTGTGTGCCCGCGTGGCAGGCGTGACTGACGTGACCCCGAATTGCGCGATGGGCGAGTTCAAGAGAAAAGCAGACGTTCTCGAAGACGTGGTTAGAGGGCTGGGTGGAAAGTGATCGACACGGAAGATTTCAACGCGAGAGCGGTGGAATAGGAAATGCCCCACGGCGACCAGCGTGGACAGTTACCGTTAGAAATGGCTGCAAGGCTAAATCTGTCTGATGGCTAAATCAGATTGTCGCGAATACAGGACGTACCTACACATACCGTAGGCTAAGATTTGGACACTCTATCCTCGATTTTTAGGGATAATTAGGGATGATTAGGCAGGTGATTGAGCGCTACACGATTAGCGATCGCCAGTTTATCCTCTTCTTTGTCGGCGAACCGTCGACGCAAATTGACAGGATGGCCAGGAAACCTCCACCCTGGACCCTGAGGAAGCTGGATGGGGAAGCGTTCGTGCGGGAGTTGCGGGAGGCGCCAGCACCTTCCGAATTAACCTCGGATAACATACCAGCATATAGAGTCAGAATGAACCAGCTCGCTGGTGAGACGAGTGAATTCCTAGTGAGCTTTTGCGGACACTCGATGATGGGAGGACAATCACGTCGACCTCCCGCATACTGGTGGACTACAGAGACTGCGGAACTGTGGCGACAGTTCGTACGGGCCCGTAGGAGGAAGACCCATGGCATGAAAAACTTTGATGATCGGGTGCGAGAGACTCTTCGAAGGGAGCACATACTGGTGAGGAAGGACTGAACCAACACGATTAAGGCCATCAAACGCCATTGCTGGAGTCAACTTTGCCCAGAAGTGGATGGAGACCCGTGGGGTACCGGATACAAGTTAATAACCGGCAAACTACGAGAGCGAAGTTCACCTGAGGTTCGAGGCGCCGAGTCTATACGTAGGATAGTCGACGGGCTATTCCCGACGTACGAGGTAAAGGCAAACACGCGTGACGAGGGCATCGTGCCCAACGTACCGGGCTTTAAGGAAGAAGAACTGCAAAAAGAAGTCTCCTTCCTGAAGCCCGGCAAGGCCCCGGGACTGGACAGTGTACTCAGGGAGATCATACGGTTGGCGGAGCGCGAGGGACTGGGGATTTTCTTCGATCCCTATAACGAATGCCTGTGAAGTGGCGCTTTTTATGTCAGCTGGAAGACTGCGAGATTCGTTCTCCTCCCGAAGAAAAAGGGAGGAGACTGATCTACGACACGAAGGACGGTAAGAGAACCAGGAGGACTACGGTGGGGATTGCACAGGGCTCGATCATGGGTCCGACCTTCTGTTTTGCGGTGTATGACTCTCTGATAGAACTACAACTGCCGCCGGGTGTTCTTATCGTTGCCTACGCAGATGACGCTGCAGTCGTCATCGAAGCGCAGTATGCCAATGAAAAGCCATACTACAGGCAGTGATTGCGATGGTGTGCGAATGGATGCGGTCTCATAGTCTGGAGATAGCACTGTAGAAGACCAAGATAGCCGTCTTGACGAGGCGCACGAAGATTGACACGATCGTCCCGATGGACATAGGGCCGATTCAGGTTGTGAGCAGGAGAGTGGCGAAGTACCAAGGAGTGACCTTGGATACGAAACTATTTTACTGGGAGCACATAACTGAGGTCGCAAACCGAGGTATGGAGCGTGTTAAGATGCTCGGTCGCCTGATGGCTAACGTTAACGAAACCCAGTTCAAGTAAGCGGAGGCTATTGGAACGTTCTGGCAAAGGTACAGCGCAGGGTGACACTTAGCTTCGGCATACAGGACGGTCTCCACGGAGGCCGTTCTCTTCATTGTGAACGCCCCCTCCCCCCTTAACCTACTGGCTGTCGAGAGGAGAAGGATCCCTCCCCTACAGGGACCCTGAGGTTAGCGGCGAGAGAAGGAGAACTTACTTTTTCTAGGTGGTTAGAAATATGGCAAGCAGTTAACAACGTTGCAGGCTGGACGAAGCGACTTATCAAGGATCCAAAATCCTGGGTCGAACGAGATTGGGGAGAAGTGAGTTTCTACCTTACCCAGTTTCTGTCTGGGCACAGTTATTTACAGAGGTATCTCCATAGACAAGGGAATACATGATTCGTCTATTAGCTCACAAGACATAAACCCTAAAACTCCAGGGTAGAGATTAATGATTCCTAAATAGTTAATAATTTTTCCTTAAGCCTTGAACCCCTAAAACACTTGGAGCCGAGCGTAATTATTGAATCATTGACAATCTCAAGCTCTAAACCCTCACAAGTCTAGGCATTGAGCGCAATTGATGCCAGATTAATCATCAAGTACTAAACTCTTATAACTATGAATGCTGTGCACTTATTCACCTAACTTAACTGGCGGAATTTTCCGGAAAAAAGGCTAGGAGCTTCCATTTTTAGAAGACATTTGTGTCATTCTACTGGGCGCCCACAGTAATGAAGATTTAAGGCTTGGCGCTCAATTAATCAGAATTTTATTGAAATAATTATTAATTATTCAATGAACTCAGCTCCCAAGATTTTAAGAGTTTAATGTTTGTGGGATAATAAACTTCATGAATAATCTATTGAACTTGATGCTTAAGTGGACCCAGTCGGAACGAACCTTGATTCGGTGTGGGTTGTATCGACGCCACTGTAAAATATTTTAAGAAAAAAAAGTTTTGTACTGGTTCAACATGTATCAAACAGTATACACAATTTTAAAACCATAGATTGTTTCTTTATTATTAAAAAAAAATAATTTTTTTCTTTTTTCTAGACAGACCGACCCGCTTAAAGATTGTGGGATAATTAATTCATCATTTATCCCTTTATAAAAGAGAGCTATCGCCATCTTGCGTAAGATTTTTATTCGTGAGCTGATTGGTGAATAAGTTTTTAAAATATTCGAAAAGTTCATTTTGAGGTTACTCTTATTGTTTTTTCCTATGCGCGCTTGAAGCGCGCTCAGAAGAGCTAGTTGAACTAAACGCTATAGATTGGAAGTTTAAGGCTTGCAGGATAATTAATTAATCATCTATTGAATTCAACACTAAGGCTCATAGAAATTTAAGGCTAATAATAAATAATTATTTGATCAACTATTGAATTCTACACCCTACGTTATGGAGTTTAAAGGCTTGGTGAGTAATCAATAAGTCATTTGAAAAACTGCTACTTCAATTTTTACTCAGCAGGAGCGTTAAATTAAGGGGAGCTAAGCTGGGAAAACAAAACTGCTAAGAGATAGAATTTTCCGAATCTAAAACCAAAATATTTAATACATAGTCGTATTAAAATATTACGTAAGATCGGCTTGAAGCCCCTCCCCCTCATTTAAAGCTATGTAGAGATTTCTTCAACCCCCTCGAGGGCCTACGTAATTTATGAATGCCCCCCTAAGCACATTCACCAACTCCACAAAAAAAATAATAATTGTTGGGAAATAAGGTAGATCTCCGCTTCAACGGGAAAGCGGCACTTATGTATGTATGTAGGTGTGTGGTGTGTGCAGTACGAGTTATGCCTGAGCGACACATGCGTGAATGGCGCTGCTTATGGCAGTTGGACAGAATCATCCGTAAGACACCACGTGCATCGGGACGCACGTTATTAACTTGAACTACACTAATTATTATCAATAAATAATATTAAATATACCGACGTAATATAGTAGCAGAGAATCCGACCCTCAGTCGATCAACAAAGTTAAGCACCTCTGCGTGCGTTCAGTACTTGGATGGGTGATTGACGGCGCACGGTTGCTGCGGCTTCGGGGATCGATAAGGTAATTTTTTCCGATTCAACATAACGAACGGGAGGTGTGAACGATTCAGTTTCGGTATTAATGCCTACAAAATGTATCATTAATATCTAATCAGAATCGATAAAAATACACCAGCCACTCTCGAGTGACTTTTTACCTCTGAGAATTTCTCTCAGAGAAGTTTTCCGAACCCACAGGCAGTACCCTGGGCGAATGCGAAAGTCGAGATGAAAAGTTTAGGAAGAGTGAGGAAAAGTATAAGATAATGAGGAGATAGAAGTGAGGTGGTGGGGGTGTCCCCACTGCTAGGCCCATTGTAGGCTTCTAGAGGGTAATGGAATAAAAAAAAAAATGTAAAATATAATGATCTACGAATTCTTAAACCTCTCATACGAAAATCCCAACATGATAGCAGGTCAGTAGTTGCTTTTGAACGAACAATAAGTAAGTGGTGTTAGAACGTGCAGTGAGAAAATTTACTCTGAAAATCTTTTACCTTTTCTGTGTCTACTGTCTCAGTGGCACAGAAAATAATATTACTCCGGCCAAGTTTGAAAACGAAGTGTTAAAAAGCCAAAAAGAATCAGAGGAAAACTCCGTGCGATTATCAGCTGCACGTGAGGTTCAAATCTTGTAAGCGCGTGGTGGGTCATGTAGCTAATCGAACGCATGGTAAAAGTAAGGTTAAGTAAGCACATGTCTGAATCAAAATTGAGTACTGAAAGTTGTTAAATGGGCAACAAGTTAAATAAAGAAAAAATAAACGAACATGAATTAAAAAGAAATTGTGAATAATCCAAATTTTGAGTTCATATTAGAAGATAAAAATTATTTACGGAAAATTTTTCTGAAAGGTTTAAAAAGAGTTTTGGTTATTGACCGATAATATTTCAAACGATCAATTTCAATTTATTGGAGAAGAATATTCAGCTTTTAAAAGAATAAAAGTGTTTGATAAAATGTATATATGAATAAAATTTTTATACAAAATAAACTCAATAAAATAAGATTAAAAGATTCCGAAGACTTGAGTACATTCTTTTTAGCTTTGAAAAAACTGTGACCGAATGAAAAAGTGCTTGCTAAACTGGTGTAGATGTAAGTAAGCCAGAAAAATTAAATTATGTGCTCAAGACTCTACCGGACTGTTTGAGTTATATTTGTGACTTAATTGACGTGCTAGAAGAAGAAGGCAGAGAAACTGTGACTTTATAAAAAGAAAAATAGTGATGTGGGAAACTGAGGTGGTCAAAGAGGAGCTAGTGCATACGATAAAGGAGGTGCACGAGGTTGACAAGGCTAACAGCAGCAGCAGGCGATACGTGGTTGACAGCCGCGGCCGCGGCAGAGGCAGCTCACAACGAGATAACAGCAGAGCAGACCGAACAGGCTGCGGAGCGGGGCAGCAGCGAAACAACGAGACACGCGACGAGAGCTACAACTACAACAATGAACGAGAGTTTTCAGGTTTGTTTTTGGCGCAGGTAAGGCGCATGATGTAAAAGCGAATGTTTATAATTGTAATGTTAATAGAATAGATTGGATATTAGATAGCCGATACTCGAATCAGATCATAAATGATGATTCGTATTTTTCTAAATCTATTTTTTTGAAAAATCCGATTAAAGTCACAGTCGGTGATGGTAGAATTTTAGAGGGAACTAAAGTCGGTAAAATCACACCGTATTTTATGGTTGACAATAAACGAATAGAAATCAATTGATCCAATGTATTTAATTAGTTTTTCGCGCGTTACGGATAAGAATAAAATTTTTTTAATCGATGATTGCAAAAATTTATGATAAGAGAACGACAGATTGTTAGGAACTGCTCATAAAGAAAGTGGTTTATACTAAATGAGTAGTTTTAATTTTGACGGAGAAAATTATAATACTCAAACAAATTTGAACGGCATGACAAAGAAAAGCTTCACCGAATGCTTAGTCACTTGAATTTTAAATATTTAAATTACATGTGAAAAAAAAAATTAGTTGACCCAAGAAATTAGAATCAACTTATTTAAAATGCGGTTTGAGAGAGAAAATGAATAATTTGTCATTTAAAAATAATAGATCTAAAGCCAGTGAATCTTCAGAATTGGAACATTTAGATTTAAATGGTCCTCACAGGACAACCGGTTTTTATTGATCAAAATATTTTTTTAGTTTGATTGAAGATTACCGGAAACTTGACGTATTTTATACTATTAAATCTAAAAATGAAGTTTATGAGTGTTTTAAAATTTATATAAATAAAGACAAAATTTATTCAGTAAAAAGATTGAGTAATTCAGATCTGATAACGGGCGAAAAATATTTAAATGAACATATTTTTGCTTTGGCTAATGAGAATGGCATATCTATTGAACCATGACCACCAAACGTGCATGAATTAAATGGTGTGGCTGAGAAATTTAATTAAACGATTATGAACTCCGCGAGATGTTTGATGTATGAGGCTGACGTGAATAATAGATATTGGCCGGATGTTGTTGAAACAACCGTTTTTCTAAAAAATAGAACTTTTACGAGAAGTTCGATAGGAACTAAAACACCGTTTGAGATATTTTTCGGTAAAAGCCGAATTTGAGTAACATAAAATTATACGGTAGTAAAGTCTTTGTTAGAGTACCGGACGTGAAAAGAAATTCTAAATGGGATAGAAATGCCGACGTAGGTATTTTAATAGGTTATGATGACGTAGGACACAAAGTTTTAATTAACGGTAGAATTTTTGTTGCACAACATGTTGAATATTGGTAATCAAAAATAAGTATATTTTAATCGGTTATAATGCGGACGAAGAAAAAAGTAATTTTAGTGATGATAATGATTCTTGTGAGAGTATTTCTAGTAAAAACTCTGGATCCGATGTTTTAATAAAAGAATCTGAAAATGAGAAATTAATCGATAAATAAAATAAAAGTCCGAAAATTATAAGTAAGAAATCACCCCCGAATATTTTGAGAAGGTCTACTCGAGACTAAAAGAGACCAGATTTTTATAGCGCAAATTTGACTGATACGGGAGTAATTAATGTGACTTTAGTGAACGCGGAAAGTCCATCGAGATATTACGAAGCTATTGAATGCGATGAACGCGATTTGTGGAAAGAAGCGATTTATAAAGAAATGGATAGTTTGTTGAAAAATAAAACGTGGAAATTATTTAAAAAAACAAAAAACGCGAAATTCTTGGACTTAAAATAGGTTTTAAAAAATAAATCTGATAGATGGATAGAGAGGTAAGTGCTTCAGGACATACACTCACCAGTAGCTCGGGTTCAAACGTTGAAATTATTGCTGTCATTGTATGCCAAAAAGGCTTATTTATTCACCGATGGGATGTTGAGACAACTTTTCTGAATGGTAAGGTTAAGACAGAAGTATTTGTGAAACAACCAATAGGTTTTGATGATAATACAGGTAGAGTATGAAAACTGATAAAGTCATCATACGGTCTGAGAAAAAGTCCGAGAGATTGGTACGAATGTCTCCGATAGTTATTCAACAAAATTAGGATTCAAAAGAAGCAAGAGTGATTATTGTTTGTACACTGAATGCGAAGGAAATTACGATATGTACATAATTTTATTTGTAGATGATTTATTAATTTGTTGTCAAAATATTGAAATGATGGAGAAAATAAAAAGTAAATTGTCTGATAAATTTAGTAGGAAAGATATGGGTAAAGTGAATACATATTTGGGTACAAATATAGATTACAGTCGTAAAAACGGTAAAATGACTTTAGATCAGACAGATTATATAAATTCGTAAGCGAGAAAATATAATGTTAACGATGCGAAATTATTTCGAACACCTATGGAGCAGAACTTGAGTTGGCAACCCGCACAATCAGCTTCAACAGATTTAAGATATAGAAATTTAATTGGTGCTTTGTTGTATATTATTTCGAGTACTAAATTGGATAGAAGCTATATTGTGAATTACTTTAGTCGTTTTCAGAATTGTTATGATGAAACACACTATAAGCATGCGTCGAGAATTTTCAAATATTTATACTTAACTAAAAATTTAAAATTGACTTTTTACAGAGATTCTAATGCTGATTTGATTGATTGTGACGTTGATGCTGATTGGGCAGGTAATAAAGTAGATAGAAAATCTACAACTGGATATGTTATAAGAATTTTTGGTATTGTTATTCATTGAGAATCGAGAAAACAGGGTAGTGGAACTAAATCTTCGACAGCTGCTGAATATGTAGCTTCGTCTGATTCTGTGAGTGAAGTGAAAGTGGTTCTGAATTTGTTGAAAGATTTAGAAATTAAAGTGAAAAATTCAGTGAAAATTTACAAAGATAATTCGTATTGCTATTCCGAAATATGGGAATCTGACAAAAACTCCAAGTACATTGAATTACATTATCATTTTGTGAATGAATGTTACGAGAAAGGAATAATTATGGTATTTATTGGAACATGTTCGATTATGGGGGTTATATACGGGCGTGTGTTTCTGGACTGTGCCGCAGGCTAGAATTGACAATTGAACATGTTCAGTCATAAACTGTGTTGCCACGTTCTAACCTCAAAGTCTGGCACCTTGATTGTTTTCATCTTTGAGTAAGTTTTTTGACGATCTGATAGATTGCGACTGCAAAACAGACCAAATATCGGAAAGAGACCAGATAATGGAAATTTGGTCTGCAAAACAGACCATATATACACCTGTTATTTGGTCAGAAAACAGCTCGAATAACGTAACGATAATTAGTTGATGACCGAAAAATATTGTAAAAAAATAGTCAGATAACAATATGGCTGATATATTAACGAAAGCGTAAAATGGATTAAGTTTGAAAAATTTCGTGAAAATTTAAAAATTGTTTAAAATATGATTGAAAATAAAAATTTTTATATAAACAAAATAATACTATGTGCGAACTGAGATAATTATCACAATAATACTGTGAATGAACGAATAAAAGAATGAAATTGTTTAAATTGTTGAAGCGAAAATCTAAGGAGGTGTGTTGGGAAATAAGGTAGATCTCTGCTTCAACGGGAGAGCGGTACGTATGTATGTGTTTCGGGTGCAGTACGAGTATGCGTGAGCGACACATGCGTGAATGGCGCTGCTTATTGCAGTTGATTTGAATTGATTTGATTTTGATAAGTTTATTCATTGTACATTATGTTGTACAAAATACATAATTTAACAATAAGTGAATTACAATAGATTACGTTTATAAAATTAGATAACAATAATAAAAATTAAAATAATAATCTCAGTAAAATGACAATAAGAATGAGAAAAAAAACGCAAATACAAAAATAATAAAACTAGGGGGGGTACCCCCCTGCTCGCTCCGCTCGCCAACCACCTAATTATAATTGATGAATAGAAAAATTAATCGAAACAATACGTAAGCTCTATGATTGGTAAAATAGTCAAAAGACTAAAGCGCTCAAAATCAATAAAAATTAGACACGAGAGTTCAGTTTGAACTTTACTTACTCATCATAACTTGATTCATAAAATCAGACTTATAGAGAAAAATTTTTAATTATTTAGGCAAAATCATGAGGTATAGAATTTTATTTCTTTTTTTAATAATTTTTAGTCAAAATCTATCCAGGGCTAAAATAGATCTAAAATTGACAAATGAAGATATAAATCAATTTTAAAATAGTTAGAGGGTTCATGTAAGGTACATACATAAATTTTTGATGACTCATAAGGAATATTTTAGTAAGCCCACTGGTATTTTGAACCATTTCATTAGATCTTACACACACAAAAATATTTTTTAGAGCTTCTTTTGCTTATGGCGGGCATATTAAATAGATTCATTTCAGATCGATATTACAAACTTTATTATATTTGCCGGCCCACATGTGTCACTCACCTAATCACATTAACTATCTAACCTACTTCACTATCTCACCCATTTGGAGAACCCTACTAACCTTACTTAATCTTTCATCTTTAACCACCTGACCTATTTTAATCTTAGCCGCATAACTGACCTTACTAATTTTACTTACTTCAAATACCGTAAATAATTCCCAACTCATCTCTCACTCACTCTACCAACAAACCCTACTCACCTTATTTATTCTTGATCTGACTCATCTTAGATTTCTAGCTTATACTCCCCATCCTGAAAACTACTCTAGTAATTTGCCGAATGATAAAAAAAATCAAGATTTTTTTCAAATTTCGCAAACTCGTACAAACGAACCTTGATTTTCTTCAAAATTATTTTACAGATTCTTCATGAGATGAACGTATTTCATTTATAGTAAAAGCTTGCTAAGTTGCGTTTGAACCGACTAATTGATAAACGGCTTTGTTCAGCACCCTCTCATGAGAGTCATGACAACAAAAAGTATTTTCTGCACTCTGGCCGGGAAGTAGCAAAAACTGGCGCGCTCAGAGGCCAGAAAATGCGTCGAGCAGAAAAATAGTAGTACCTTTACCACACGTGGCCACGAAAATAAGAAATGTCTCAGATCACATGTAATTTTCGGCCGAGGCGCAGCCGATTGTAGTAATCTACTAATTAATAAAAATTTGAATGATGTAGTTAGAAAGCTGAGCTCAAGACCTTTTTTATCATACATAATTTTATATAAAAATTTTCATTGGAGCCAAAGTTATAATTTTAATATGTCTATACCAGCCCACAACCACACAACCATCACTCACCCCATCTAAGTCTCTTTACTATTCTCACCCGTATTAAGGCGAAGTCATTAGGGTCATTTTAACAAAAAATTGAAGATTCAGTAAAATTAAAAATGAAAATGAAAAAAGGGCTCTGTACCGCTGGAGCTACTATCTTAATATATCTTTTAAGCCCAACCCCATCAAAATCGGATCAAAATTAACGTCAGAATATGGGAAACAGTATTGTAAATTTTTGTATCTTAATAGCATTTGCTATACATCTATATTTATTGAATCTTTAGGAAGTTTTTTTATTTTCGTTTTCGTTTAATTTTAAATGATTTTTTTCGCAAATTCTGCAACTCCCCTTAAGACTTCGAATTTTTTTATCTTCAACTACATGACCTAGTTTAATCTTAGCCACATTACTGACCTCACTAATTTTATTTACTTCAAATACCGTATTTTATCCCTACCCCTTAAATCCAGCTGGATTTCCAGCAGGATTTCCAGCTGGCTATCCAGCTGGATTTCGGTTTCAATATAACGGCTGGATTTTCAGCTGGATTTCAAAAAAGAAATTTTTTGGTGAAAATCAATATTGCTTGAAATCAAGTTGTCATGTATCGATCCCCATAAAGATCCCATATTCCCAAGTTGCAACAGACTTACGTATAATCCGCCCAAAAGGAGTTAGGGAGGGGGCCACGGAAATTGCAATTAAGCATTTTGCTAGCCGGCACCTCCGCTCTGCTGGAACAGGTGGGGCGAAGTAGCTTCCCTCGCTGCTTAGCCGCGCTCCCAAACCACTCTCGTCCCCGACACTCGAGTGGTTCGACCGAAAGCTAGCAGCGATCGAAGACCACGTGCAGCACACCCGGACAAGCAGAGCCGGATCAGGCAAGGATCCGTCAGTGCAATATCGCCTCGCTATCACCATTGGATAAGGTCCCGGAAGGTCCAGAGAACCTCCCGTGACGATCAACTGCCCGGATACTCCGGTAATTTTAAGGTAGATTATTGTAATATTCAACTCTGTCGTTAAACTCTGTCGTTAAACTCTGTCATTAAATTGTAACCTTTCACCATTTGTTTTTCAATTAAACAATATCACCTTACTTTACTTTATTTCATTTTATTAACCTAATCAAAAGCCAGACAACAGGGGGACGGGACAACTACGTAAGTAGTTGTTCCAAAAAGACGAAGATCCTACCCCTTTTAAAATAATAACGTCAAGGATTATAAATCCGTGACAAAGTTATTATTCATTTTTCAATGATTTTGAAAAAATTTATCTTAGTTTTTTTTTTTTAATTTTCCAGCCGAATCTGTCCAGCTGGAAATCCAGCTGGACAAATTGAAAAATGAACAATAACTTGATTTTAAGCGTATTAACCAAAAAATTTTTTTTTGAAGTCCAGCTATATTTAAGGGGTAGGGATCTCCCAAACTTATTTCACCCAATCTACCGACGAATCCTACTCACCGTATTCATCAACTCAATCACTAACTTTAAAGTTTTGTTGAAGTACTTTAAATTTTGAAAAAGCTCTATTAATATTTTTAAGTAAAATAACAAACCCTTCCTCACCTCATCTCCCCTTCCACCCTCCTCCCGCATAACCTCCGCCTATCCAACCTTATCTACCTTACTATCCTGAATCGACTTAAATTATTAGCTCTCACTAAACTAACGTATCTCGCTTATCTAACCAGCTGGCTTGGGATTGCGTAAATCTGCCCACTTAAGTGTTCCTTGATTACCCGTAAAAATTTCTAGTACCGCACAAATTTTTATTCCTAAGTAAATGTTTTTTATCAAAAAGTAAACATTTGTATTAAGTTAGGTATGGGTTATATAAATTAATATAAATAATATAAATTAGTAATTAATATATATAATATAAATTAAAATCCAATCGTTCGTTGATCTTAAATCGGTATATAAATATATATAAATAATTATTGGATTTTAAATTATATTATACTTTCAACGAAGAATTAAAAGGGATCTTTGAAAAGGGGATTTTTGAAAAAAAGGGGATCCAACTGCGGGGATCCAATACTTTCGACGAAGATCCAATTTAGGGGATCCAATTTAGGGGATCAGAAAAAATCGATATTTAACTGTGTTTTTACCGTGTTTTTAAGAATTTCAGATTTTTGAAGATCCAATTTAGGGGATCAGAATCAAAAACGGAAATATAATATAGGGAGATACAAACAAGAATAAAAATAAACAAAAAATAAGTAAATAAAAATGTAAGTAAAGGTATACATCAGAAATATTGCGATGTCAGTGAGTACTTAATCTACTCCCTCGGTAGTAAAAATGTGTGATTTAATGCGATGTTTAAAGATGGAAAGGGATGGTGATAGGCGAATAAGAGGCGGTATACTGTTCCAGAGATAGGTGGTTGACACATGAAAGGAACGTTTCAGAGACTGCGTACGGCAGAGGGGGACGATCAACGGCGCATGAGGATTCACCACCCTCTCCGGTCGAGAGCCGAGCCTTTCAATGAAAAAGTTAGCTTAATAAGACGGAACACCCATGTAAAGAATCCTGTAGAGCAAGCAGGCTGCAAAGTAGTCCCTGTGACCTGATACTCGGAGCCAGCCAAGCTCTCTCTCCTGAAGGGAGTAACGTGGTCACTCTTCCTAAGCCCATAAACATATCTGATCCCCCGATTGAGCACGCGCTGTAACATAAGATCCTGTTCGTTTGAGATATTACAATACACAAGACAGCAGTAGTCGACAGTAGGAAAAAGCAAAGTCTGCACAAGATGTTTACGAAGTTCTAAGAAGGTGCTGCGCCTGAAGAGTTTAAGACGATAAAAAAGAGAATTAGCTCTGCCACAAACATAACAAACATGGTCCTTCCAGGTCAACTTTGAGTCAAGCACCACCCCCGGGCTACGTGCAGTCGGGACAAATTGGACAATGCAGTCGCCAAACTGGAGTGTGTGAATACCCAAGTCAACAAAGTCATTGACAAAGGATGCGGAGCCAAATATCATAGCTTTGGTCTTATCAGCATTCAGTATAAGCTGATTAGTGGCAGCCCAGTTTGCAACGTGCACAGCAGCACCACTTAGCCTCTCAAGAGTGGCTTGTATGTCTTCAAATTGGCCCCGCACGTAAATCTGCAGGTAATCCGCATAGGCCACATGACAGACACCAGGGCCAAGACCCTGAGCAATGTCAGCAACAAACGGTAGGAAAAGGAGAGATCCCAACACCGAGCCCTGAGGCACAATCCTGTCAAGGGGACGAAAAGAAGTGAAACTGCCGCCCTCAGCTTTCATTGCTTGCGAGTGACCTGACAGATAGGAAGCAATCTACCGCAGAACCCCATGTGAAAAAGCAAGGGATTGTAGCTTCGTAAGTAGTGTTACGTGAGAGACCGAGTCGAAGGCTTTGCTAAAATCAAAGAGCAGTAGTGACGAAAAAGTGATTCAAGCCGAATCAAAATTTCCTCAAGTTTAAAAAAAAAACAGAGTTGTGCTAGGGTTTTTTTAAACCTGTCACCTCCGTGACTGAGCAGCTGCGGGTTTTTTCCCCACTCATGTTTTTTCTGCCATGTCCAAATCGCCTCAAGTTTAGAAAACAAATTTAAATTGTGTTTCAATTTAAATTTTCCCAAGCCAAAAGATAGTCTTCAAATTTTACCTATTGATTTATTATTTCAAATACGGCACTACCTTGCAAAATGAATAAACCAAATTCATTTGCGCAAATCTTTAGCAGGCAAGCTATAATCCGAAATCTAATCGTCACTCATTTCGAAATCTTCGAGCAAAAAAGAGCCTTGATGATTCGCGAGTTAGCAGAGAAGCACATCCTGCGTCTCAAACAACTCTGGCAAGAGTTTACCCAAAATGATCAAAGTTTAAGAAACTGCCACGATATAGACCGTGGCCACGACTACTTCGGCAAAGACATGTTCTACCATACCCAGGACATCTTTGATGACGTGTGCGATGACTACGTCTAATTTCTTAAGCCACCTGCGACACACCTAGTCCGGTAACCCGACAAAATATCCGAAAAAAAATATCCATGGACATAATATCCGGAAAAAAAAATATCCGGGGACAAAATATCCGAAAAAAAAAATCCGGCGACAAAATATCCAAATTAAAAAAAACCATTTAAAATCAAAAATAAAAATCACTAAGGATTATTTTTTAAAACAATGCGTGCCGTGGGGCCCGGAGGGTCCCCGAAGAGGCGCGCCATAAAATTTAGTTCCAAGCAAAAGACGCTGTTTACATTTATAATATGTTTACATTTGCGTAAGTATTTCCTTGTAATTCGGTTATAATAAACCAGCTCAGTGTCTAATCAGTTGTTGTCCTGCCAGTACGTCAGTAAAAATAGTGTTGTGTGGAAATGTGTTGATAATGTTAATCCAAAATATCCTGGAACTGTATACACGAGCTCTGCGAGTAAAGATGGTAATTTTTTGATTTTTAAAAATTTGTTAGTTTTAATTTTCTCCGAAGAAGAAACAAAAATTATACGATGCAAGACTTAAAAACATTGTGTCGGAATATTTAAAAAAAAATGTTATTGAGTACCTAGAAAATATCTCTTCTCTTATAACTTTGTTGATTCTATCATTATATTGATTTTTATTCGCAATAAATCTGTTTGATAATTCCAAAATAACTTTAGTTTTTATTTTATTTAAAATATATAAGATATTTTGTCTTCGGATATTTTGTCTTTAGGATATTTTATTTTCGGATACTTTGTCGGAATATTTTGTCCACCGGATATTGTGTCTTCGGATATTATGTCATGGATTCACCTAGTCCAGGCTCTGGCTGTAACCTCAAAAAATCTGCCAGCTGAACAGCTTCAAGTTCAGACACCGGCACCCACCTACGAATTTAAGTCCTTGATTAAGGCACAGCCACCTGAAGCCAGAGCCCGAACTCTCAAGAGTAGTATATGTACCGCTTTGGCGAAAGTAAACAAACATGATTCATTTACTTCGCCAGGCGCAGTGCTCGGCGGCAGCTGCCTCGTGTGTCGTGAGCGGAGTAGGGTAAGCGGTGTGGTCGGGGAGCGCGTGACTGCTTCTCGCAGCCGATGCTGACTCTGCATGAGAGAGAGCATCATCATATTAGCTTTTTCGAGGCGGCGGCTACGGGTGCTCTACAGGCGGTTGCTGTGGGAGGGGGTGCTCGGGGCCGCTCTGGAAGGAGGAGGAGGGCTTCCTGGTGCGGTGACGTGGTCGAGGCGGCGGCTCGCGGGCGCTGCGGGAGGTGGTGCTCGGGGTCGCTGAGGCGGCTGCGCTCGGACGTCGCGCCTGCTGCTGACTCTGCAGGAGCTGCTGCTGCTGTGGCATCTGTATCTTGTTCTATTCTTCAAGAGATTATTTAATTCTGGATCAGTCATTTTTAAATTAATCAAATAGTTTAAGAAATCAAAAAAAATTAGAAATTAATAATAATAATTTTAAACCATTGAAAAAAATACTTTGAATATACTTTGATACTAATTAATTTTACTTTTTAATAATTTTTATTCCTTTGAAAAATACTTTGATTTTACTTTAATACTAATCAATCTTACTTTTATAATAACTTTTAATCCTGATAAAAATGATTCAAGTCCGGAGAAGGATATTTAAAAACAAGTGAAGTATATATTTTTTAACTTTTTTTTCCATTTATTGAATGTTTACATTATTTCATTACATTTACATTTCATTACAAAACTTTTACTTTTTCACACTTAGTCATTGAAAGTAAAATTGAACTGAAAATTGCCCATGTAGGTGGCATAAAATTTTTCCTTTTCTACATTATCTTGCACTTTTTCCCAAAAGAAATTGTGCTTGGTCAGAGCATCCGAAATTTTTTGAGGCAGATAAATAGCAAATTCGTTATCAAAGGTAGCCAAAACTTTGCGTCCATATTTTGTTGTCGTCTTGTTACAGATGTCACTTTGTATTTGTGATTTATGTCCAGCTGCTTTAAGTTTTTACGGGGTAAATCAGGTGCTTGAGATATACTGTTAAGCCAGTCGATGCCTACTTCTTCTGCAGCCATATTTTTAAGCCTGGAACAAATTTTTTTTGATTAATTTAAGAAAATTAATAAATAAAGTGTAAAAATAATAGAGGTCGCCAAATCTACTTACAAGTATTTTCAGGAAGATGACTTTCAAAAATCCAAGAAAAATATTTGTTGAAAAAAAGGTCTAAGGTCATATCTATAAGTTTCGTGAATGTTAAATTATCATTCAGTTGTTGTATTGTTTAACTGTTATGCTTGTGATTTTTTTTTTCACAACATGTTAAATTTTTTAATTAAGTAAGCCGTGCGCAAAAAGTTTCCGCGATCCGTCAACCTAGAAAAGCAAAGTATACTTCGATCACGTGTAGTGTGTCACCTGCAAAAACGGTTTAGGTATTCTCGCAGTTTTAATTACAAATGAGCGCCTTAATACACCTTTCCAAGTGGCTGAGAAAAAAATATTTCGAACTTAAGGTCAGAGCTTGGGGATTGCGTGCCGAGGTCTGCGCAAAACTTTACGTTAAATTTATCCATAGCATGCCCTTACTTTTTGGTTTATGCTCGAGATTCGTGTTTCCAACGACATCGAGATTGTGTTAAAATAATTTATTCAATAAAGATGTTGGTACGAGATTTAGATCGCGAAAGTCCACCCATTTTTTCCATAATATTGAAAATGTAATTTGATATTGTTTACTTTAATCGCACATGAAATTGATTTATGGTTTACAGTAATTTGTTTTTAATTTATTTTAATTACATCGATTGATCCGATTATGTAATAATGAACCAAGATTGAACGTAATCGATTTAACAGCATGTCGATTAGTTCAAAATATAAAATTCAAAATTGGAATTCCAAAGACTAACAATTTTGATTTTAAAAATAAAAAGTAAGCGAGTCGTGTGTATAGCTCATAATGCTCAAGGTTATGACGCACAGTTTATTTTCAAGTATTTGGCCGAAAAAAGTGAACGTGAAAAACCGTCTGTGATTCTGAACGGTACGAAGATTATAGTGATGCAGTACAAGGGTGTAAAATTTATTGATAGTTTGAATTATTTCCATATGCCCCTCAGTAATCTACCAAAGGCATATGGTTTAAAGAACATAAAAAAAGGTACATTCCCACATTTTTTTAATAAGCCTGAAAATGCAAATTACGTAGGGGTTTTACCACCAATGAAATTTTATTCCCCTGATACCATGGGTGAAAAAGAAAGAGAAAGCTTTATTACATGGCACAGAGAACAAACAAGCAAAAACTTTATTTTTGACTTTGAAGTGGAACTAATTAAATACTGCAAACAAGATGTAAAAATCTTAAGACTGGCATGCTTGAATTTTCGAGAAACTTTTATGAAATTTGGGGTGGACCCATTTCTGGAGTGTACGACGATTGCTTCTACTTGCATGAGAGTGTTCAAGAAAAAATTTTTGAAAAAGAATCAAATAGGTATAATTCCACCAGGAGGTTATAGATTTTGTAATAAGCAATCTTTGAAAGCAATTCAATGGCTATTTTGGATGGAAAAATCATTGAATCGAACCATCGAGCACGCACGTCGCTGCAGAGAAAAAAGATTATTGGAAGGAATTTTGGTCGATGGTTACAGTGCTCCAAAACATCAAGAAAAACATAGAGGATTGGTTTTCCAGTTCCAAGGGTAAGTTGAAAATTTTTTTTTTCATTTAATTTCTCATAATCAATTATATCAACTAAATTTTTTCTTACTTTTAGATGTTATTGGCACGGCTGTCCAAGCTGTTATCGATTTAATAGAGATGAAAAGCTGTCAGTCGGTCAAACAATGGATAAGAAGTTTGAAAGTACTCACGCTCAATCAGAGCGAATAAAGAGTTTGCAGTACAAATTAATTGAGATCTGGGAGCACGAATTTGATGACTTTAAAAACACAAACGAAGGTTTAAAACAGTTTTTAAGTGAAAAAATAGAAATGATTTATCAAAGTCCGTTGAATCCTCGCGATGCTTTGTTTGGAGGTCGCACGGGTAATACTGTTAAAAAGTACTTTTGTAAGCAGGATGAAAAAATCAGGTACGTTGACGTGAATAGTCTGTATCCTATGGTGTGTAAAAAAGCCAAGTATGTCGTGGGCCATCCAAAATTGTACGTGGGCGAAGAGGAATGTCTGCGCCTTGTGCAAAATAAAAACGACTTTTCAAACGTGAACGGTTAGGTAAAATGTAAAGTGTTACCACCTAGAAATTTGTTTCATCCTATATTACCTGTAAAAATGCACGATAAGTTGCTCTTTCCACTTTGTCGTATGTGTGCCGAGCAAATGACGCAAAGAGAATGCAGGCATGAAAACCCAACGGATAGACAGTTTATTGGTACGTGGGTATCCGAAGAATTGAAAAGAGCAATAGAATTAGGCTACGTGATTGTCTCAATTTTTGAAATTTGGCAGTATGATGTAACGCAGTACGACCCTGTAACGAAAAAAGGTGGAATATTTGCCGAATACATAGATACTTTTTTCACCCAAAAAACTCAAGCTTCTGGTTACCCTCCCGAGTGCACAACCGAAGAAGAAAAAGAAAAGTTTATTTCAGAGTTTGAAAAAGTCGAAGGTATCAAATTAGATAAAAAATCTATAAGTTTTAATCCAGGTTTGCGTCTAGTTACAAAACTTGCAATAAATTCTATTTGGGGAAAATTCGCGCAAGCTCAAAATAAGCAGCAAACCGAACTGCTTACCTCATCAAGCAGATTGTTTGAGTTATTACACAGTAAAGATATAGATGTTAATAGTATCCTACCTGTAAGTGAAGAGTTGTTGTATATTGGTTGGTCTTACAAGTCTGAAGCGCTTACTCCCTCACGATCTACGAATGTTGTTGTCGCGGCACTCACCACCGCGCAAGCCCGATTAAAACTCTTCGAATAATTGCATTTTTTGAGTCCCAGAGCTCTCTATTATGACACAGACTCCGTGCTTTACATTAGCAAACCTGATATGCCCGATTTACCTATCGGAACTATGCTGGGAGAGTTGACGGACGAGTTAGCCGATAAAGGTGTCGGTACTTATATTACCAAATTTTTATCTGGAGGTCCTAAATTCTACGCTTTTGAGTACGTGAAACCAGACGGTAGCAAGGATTACGTGTGCAAAGTAAAAGGAATTAGACTTAACTTTATAAATAGACAGCAAATTAATTTTGAATCTATGCACGATATGATAGTAGGAAAAATTGAAAATATCGTTATTTATTCTTCAAACATACGCCGAACAGCTTTTAATGAAGTAATTACGCAAAACGAATCCAAGATTTGTAGACCCGTGTACGGTAAGAGGTATTTTAAAAGCTTAGAAAAAAGTTATCCTTATGGTTTTAAATCCCCAACGCTTGAATAGTCTCTCTGTGTTTAAAAAACTTGAAAAGAAAAAAATAGTCAGCATATCAGCTTTATTTCGACGATGACCTTAACGAAGAGCTCGTCAGCGTTTTTCACTAAGCTGCATACGATCTTGTAGGTGTGATACGCGGGCATCACGCTCAAGCAAATGCTCAAGCTCAAACTCAAGCTCTAGCTCAAGCAAAAAGAACATCAGGCGCTTGCGCTCTGTCGGAGACCAGACGTCTCCCTCTCCGGCGGGGCGGCAAAACGATCGTGTCACGATAAAGCTGTTGTAGCTGTGGTATGGAGTAGGCACTTCGACTAATAAATTCTTCATCTCGATCAAGGTTAGGCAGGTCCTCTTCTTCATCAGAGTCCGAGGCTTCGAGATGAAGAATTTATTAGTCGAAGTGCCTACTCCATACCACAGCTACAACAGCTTTATCGTGACACGATCGTTTTGCCGCCCCGCCGGAGAGGGAGACGTCTGGTCTCCGACAGAGCGCAAGCGCCTGATGCTCTTTTTGCTTGAGCTAGAGCTTGAGCTTGAGCTTGAGCATTTGCTTGAGCGTGATGCCTGCGTATCACACCTACAAGATCGTATGCAGCCTAGTGAAAAACGCTGACGAGCTCTTCGTTAAGGTCATCGTCGAAATAAAGCTGATATGCTGACTATTTTTTTCTTTTCAAGTTTTTTAAACACAGAGAGACTATTCAAGCGTTGGGGATTTAAAACCATAAGGATAACTTTTTTCTAAGCTTTTAAAATACCTCTTACCGTACACGGGTTTACAAATCTTGGATTCGTTTTGCGTAATTACTTCATTAAAAGCTGTTCGGCGTATGTTTGAAGAATAAATAACGATATTTTCAATTTTTCCTACTATCATATCGTGCATAGATTCAAAATTAATTTGCTGTCTATTTATAAAGTTAAGTCTAATTCCTTTTACTTTGCACACGTAATCCTTGCTACCGTCTGGTTTCACGTACTCAAAAGCGTAGAATTTAGGACCTCCAGATAAAAATTTGGTAATATAAGTACCGACACCTTTATCGGCTAACTCGTCCGTCAACTCTCCCAGCATAGTTCCGATAGGTAAATCGGGCATATCAGGTTTGCTAATGTAAAGCACGGAGTCTGTGTCATAATAGAGAGCTCTGGGACCCAAAAAATGCAATTATTCGAAGAGTTTTAATCGGGCTTGCGCGGTGGTGAGTGCCGCGACAACAACATTCGTAGATCGTGAGGGAGTAAGCGCTTCAGACTTGTAAGACCAACCAATATACAACAACTCTTCACTTACAGGTAGGATACTATTAACATCTATATCTTTACTGTGTAATAACTCAAACAATCTGCTTGATGAGGTAAGCAGTTCGGTTTGCTGCTTATTTTGAGCTTGCGCGAATTTTCCCCAAATAGAATTTATTGCAAGTTTTGTAACTAGACGCAAACCTGGATTAAAACTTATAGATTTTTTATCTAATTTGATACCTTCGACTTTTTCAAACTCTGAAATAAACTTTTCTTTTTCTTCTTCGGTTGTGCACTCGGGAGGGTAACCAGAAGCTTGAGTTTTTTGGGTGAAAAAAGTATCTATGTATTCGGCAAATATTCCACCTTTTTTCGTTACAGGGTCGTACTGCGTTACATCATACTGCCAAATTTCAAAAATTGAGACAATCACGTAGCCTAATTCTATTGCTCTTTTCAATTCTTCGGATACCCACGTACCAATAAACTGTCTATCCGTTGGGTTTTCATGCCTGCATTCTCTTTGCGTCATTTGCTCGGCACACATACGACAAAGTGGAAAGAGCAACTTATCGTGCATTTTTACAGGTAATATAGGATGAAACAAATTTCTAGGTGGTAACACTTTACATTTTACCTAACCGTTCACGTTTGAAAAGTCGTTTTTATTTTGCACAAGGCGCAGACATTCCTCTTCGCCCACGTACAATTTTGGATGGCCCACGACATACTTGGCTTTTTTACACACCATAGGATACAGACTATTCACGTCAACGTACCTGATTTTTTCATCCTGCTTACAAAAGTACTTTTTAACAGTATTACCCGTGCGACCTCCAAACAAAGCATCGCGAGGATTCAACGGACTTTGATAAATCATTTCTATTTTTTCACTTAAAAACTGTTTTAAACCTTCGTTTGTGTTTTTAAAGTCATCAAATTCGTGCTCCCAGATCTCAATTAATTTGTACTGCAAACTCTTTATTCGCTCTGATTGAGCGTGAGTACTTTCAAACTTCTTATCCATTGTTTGACCGACTGACAGCTTTTCATCTCTATTAAATCGATAACAGCTTGGACAGCCGTGCCAATAACATCTAAAAGTAAGAAAAAATTTAGTTGATACAATTGATTATGAGAAATTAAATGAAAAAAAAAATTTTCAACTTACCCTTGGAACTGGAAAACCAATCCTCTATGTTTTTCTTGATGTTTTGGAGCACTGTAACCATCGACCAAAATTCCTTCCAATGATCTTTTTTCTCTGCAGCGACGTGCGTGCTCGATGGTTCGATTCAATGATTTTTCCATCCAAAATAGCCATTGAATTGCTTTCAAAGATTGCTTATTACAAAATCTATAACCTCCTGGTGGAATTATACCTATTTGATTCTTTTTCAAAAATTTTTTCTTGAACACTCTCATGCAAGTAGAAGCAATCGTCGTACACTCCAGAAATGGGTCCACCCCAAATTTCATAAAAGTTTCTCGAAAATTCAAGCATGCCAGTCTTAAGATTTTTACATCTTGTTTGCAGTATTTAATTAGTTCCACTTCAAAGTCAAAAATAAAGTTTTTGCTTGTTTGTTCTCTGTGCCATGTAATAAAGCTTTCTCTTTCTTTTTCACCCATGGTATCAGGGGAATAAAATTTCATTGGTGGTAAAACCCCTACGTAATTTGCATTTTCAGGCTTATTAAAAAAATGTGGGAATGTACCTTTTTTTATGTTCTTTAAACCATATGCCTTTGGTAGATTACTGAGGGGCATATGGAAATAATTCAAACTATCAATAAATTTTACACCCTTGTACTGCATCACTATAATCTTCGTACCGTTCAGAATCACAGACGGTGTTTCACGTTCGCTTTTTTCGGCCAAATACTTGAAAATAAACTGTGCGTCATAACCTTGAGCATTATGAGCTATACACACGACTCGCTTACTTTTTATTTTTAAAATCAAAATTGTTAGTCTTTGGAATTCCAATTTTGAATTTTATATTTTGAACTAATCAACATGCTTTTAAATCGATTACGTTCAATCTTGGTTCATTATTACATAATCGGATCAATCGATGTAATTAAAATAAATTAAAAACAAATTACTGTAAACCATAAGTCAATAATGTGCGATTAAAGTAAACAATATCAAATTACATTTTCAATATTATGGAAAAAAGGGGTGGACTTTCGCGATCTAAATCTCGTACCAACATCTTTATTGAATAAATTATTTTAACACAATCTCGATGTCGTTGGAAACACGAATCTCGAGCATAAACCAAAAAGTATGTGCATGCTATGGATAAATTTAACGTAAAGTTTTGCGCAGACCTCGGCACGCAATCCCCAAGCTCTGACCTTAAGTTCGAAATATTTTTTTCTCAGCCACTTGGAAAGGTGTATTAAGGCGCTCATTTGTAATTAAAACTGCGAGAATACCTAAACCGTTTTTGCAGGCGACACACTACACGTGATCGAAGTATACTTTGCTTTTCTAGGTTGACGGATCGCGGAAACTTTTTGCGCACGGCTTACTTAATTAAAAATTTAACATGTTGTGAAAAAAAAAATCACAAGCATAACAGTTAAACAATATAACAACTGAATGATAATTTAACATTCACGAAACTTATAGATATGACCTTAGACCTTTTTTTCAACAAATATTTTTCTTGGATTTTTGAAAGTCATCTTCCTGAAAATACTTGTAAGTAGATTTGGCGACCTCTATTATTTTTACCCTTTATTTATTAATTTTCTTAAATTAATTAAAAAAAATTTGTTCCAGGCTTAAAAATATGGCTGCAGAAGAAGTAGGCATCGACTGGCTTAACAGTATATCTCAAGCACCTGATTTACCCCGTAAAAACTTAAAGCAGCTGGACATAAATCACAATTACAAAGTGACATCTGTAAACAAGACGACAACAAAATATGGACGCAAAGTTTTGGCTACCTTTGATAACGAATTTTCTATTTATCTGCCTCAAAAAATTTCGGATGCTCTGACCAAGCACAATTTCTTTTGGGAAAAAGTGCAAGATAATGTAGAAAAGGAAAAATTTTATGCCACCTACATGGGCAATTTTCAGTTCAATTTTACTTTCAATGACTAAGTGTGAAAAAGTAAAAGTTTTGTAATGAAATGTAAATATAATGAAATAATTTAAACATTCAATAAATGGAAAAAAAAGTTAAAAAATATATACTTCACTTGTTTTTAAATATCCTTCTCCGGACTTGAATCATTTTTATCAGGATTAAAAGTTATTATAAAAGTAAGATTGATTAGTATTAAAGTAAAATCAAAGTATTTTTCAAAGGAATAAAAATTATTAAAAAGTAAAATTAATTAGTATCAAAGTATATTCAAAGTATTTTTTTCAATGGTTTAAAAATTATTATTATTAATTTCTAATTTTTTTTTATTTCTTAAACTATTTTATTAATTTAAAAATGACCGATCCAGAATTAAATAATCTCTTGAAGAAAAGAACAAGATACAGATGCCGCAGCAGCAGCAGCTCCTGCAGAGTCAGCAGCAGGCGCGACGTCCGAGCGTAGCCGCCTCAGCGACCCCGAGCACCACCTCCCGCAGCAACCTCGAGCCGCCGCCTCGACCATGTCACCGCACCAGGAAGCCCTCCTCCTCCTTCCAGAGCGGCCCCGAGCACTCCCTCCCGCAGCAACCGCGAGCCGCCGCCTCGAAAAAGCTAATATGATGATGCTCTCTCTCATGCAGAGTCAGCATTGGCTGCGAGAAGCAGTCACGCGCTCCCCGACCACACCGCTAACCCTACTGCGCTCGAGACACACGAGGCAGCCGCCGCCGAGCACTGCGCCTGGCGAAGTAAATGAATCATGTTTGTTTACTTTCGCCAAAGCGGTACATATACTACTCTCAAGTTCGGGCTCCGGCGACCCCCTTCAAAATGGAATCATCTGTGACACCTCAAGTCCAGGGTACAACGAACCTCTCCGAGAGCAAGCCACGTGCGGCTGTCCTTGCTCAGGTACCGGCTATCGCTTTCGAAAAACAGCCACCTGAATTGCTTAGAGTTCAGGCTTCGGCTACACCTTTCAAAATTCAACCCCCTGCGACACACCTAGTCCAGGTTCCGGCTAACTATTTTAAAACTCGGCCAGCTGAACTAATCCAGCTTCAGGCTTCGGCTATATTCTCAAAAATTCAGCCACCTGCGACAATTAAAGTCCAGGCGATGGCTACCATGATGAAAGTACGGCCAACTGAACTAATCCAGCTTCAGGCACCGGCTATATTCTCAAAAATTAGACCACCCGAACCACTCCAGGTCCAGGCCCCAATCACGATCTCAAGCATTCAGCTACTTGAAGTGCTTCAACTGCAGACTCTGGCTGTATCATTATTTAACTATTGGGTCTTCGACCCTGGAATTTTTATCGCCAAGAGCTTAAGCTCTAACTACTTTCGCTCAGTAAACCTCTACGTTTTTTCGTACGTTTACAACCTATTTAAAACGCATTGTATTTTTTTTATATACTTTACACCTTTTATATTTTCACTTAATTTTATATTTAGTATGTTCACAGATATTATTAATCGACTACAGTCTTTTAAGGCGGGTGGAATGTTTGAGATATACCACCTTTTATTGCCACGGGATTGGTCATGCGGGCGACCCACGCCAGAGCTGCCCAGAGTGACCAGTTTCTGCCCTCACCAGTCTGCTTATCTACGACGATTCTCCCTAGTTATCCTGAGGTTGAGAGACTCCCGGCCAAAACGGCGAGCACTCTCTCCTCATTTGTAAATAGTCATATATTTAGTTTTAATAAATAGTTTAAGTGCAGCATAAAAACTACAAGTGTTGTGCTTCCAAATACCCTGGCTTTTCACCTTTCCAACTCCCTCGCGATCGCTGTAAATTTTCCTCAACCTAAAGCGCATCCTCCGCAATTTCCCAAACTTTGCTTGGACATCATCAAATGTTTGGGATTTGCGGAGGATGCGCTTAAGGTTAAAGGAATAATTACCGCGTTCGCGAGGGAGTGGGAATAGTGAAAAGCCGAGGGTATTGGAAAGCACAACACTTGTAGTTTTTATGCTGCACTTAAACTATTTATTTAAACTATGTATACAAATGAAGAGAAAGAGCTCGCCGTTTTGGCCGGGAGTCTCTCAACCTCAGGTAAACTAGGTGGAATCGTCGTAGATAAGCGGGCGATCTACGACGACGGCGTTGAGTCCCGTGACGCGTGATTGCGGCATCACGGTTGCAGCAAGACTGGTGAGGGCGGAAACTGGTCACTCCGGGCAGCTCTGGCGTGGGTCGCCCGCATGACCAATCCCGTGGCAATAAAAGGTGGTATATCTTAAACATTCCACCCGCCTTAAAAGACTGTAGTCGATTAATAATATCTGTGAACATACTAAATATAAAATTAAGTGAAAATATAAAAGGTGTAAAGTATATAAAAAAAATACAATGCGTTTTAAATAGGTTGTAAACGTACGAAAAAACGTAGAGGTTTACTGAGCGAAAGTAGTTAGAGCTTAAGCTCTTGGCGATAAAAATTCCAGGGTCGAAGACCCAATAGTTAAATAATGATACAGCCAGAGTCTGCAGTTGAGGCACTTCAAGTAGCTGAATGCTTGAGATCGTGATTGGGGCCTGGACCTGGAGTGGTTCGGGTGGTCTAATTTTTGAGAATATAGCCGGTGCCTGAAGCTGGATTAGTTCAGTTGGCCGAGTTTTAAAATAGTTAGCCGGAAACCGGACTAGGACTGTCGCAGGTGGAACTCGCGAATCATCAAGGCTCCTTTTTGCTCGAAGATTTCAAAATGAGTGACGATTCGATTTCGGATTATAGCTCGCCTGCTAAGGATTTGCGCAAATGAATTTGGTTCATTCATTTTGCAAGGTAGGGCGGTATTTGAAATAATAAATCAATAGGTAGAAGTTAAGAACTATCCTTTGGTTTGTGAAAATTTAAATTGAAACACAATTTAAATTTGTTTTCTAAACTGCAGACGATTTGGACACGGCAAAAAAAAACATGTGTGAGGAAAAGTCCCGCAGCTGCTCAGTCACGGAGGTGACAGGTTCAAATAAAACCTTAGCACAACACTGTTTTTTTTTTAACTTGAGGAAATTTTGACTCGGCTTGAATCACATGAGTGGGAAAAATGTAAATTGAAACACAATTATTCTTTAAATGAAAGAATGGAAAAATATTCAAACTTATGAATATCACTGGTGGAACAATCTTTAATTGAAATACAATTAAGATGAGGCAATTATTCTTTAAAAAAAAGAATGGAAAAATATTCAAACTTAATACTTAATAACAACTAATTCTTTGAATAAAAGAAAATTGAAAAATATTCAAACTTATGAATATTATTGGTGGAAAAGAATTTGAACTGAAATACAATTTAAATAAAAACAACTACTTCTTTAAATAAAAGAAAATTGAAAAATATTCAAACCCATGAATATTACTGGTAAAAAATAATTTAACTGAGATACAATTTAAATAACAAACAACTAAGCCAGACAGGTGGCTGATTTTGGAAGAAAACCCTAAACTCAAATTGGGTTGAGTGGTGGCAAGGGTTAGTAGGCAGTTGGATTGATCTTTTAAAAAAAAAGATCAAAAGGTATTCAAACAAGCTGAACACCGCTTGGAGATGAAAACAAACCAAAGGGTGATTATAGTTAGTACGTATTACAGTTGGGTAGGTAAGCAAAATGATTGTCTTGAGAAAATTGGTCTTGAAACAAACCTAAAATGGATAAAATAATTCAATTAGAATTTTTGAAAATATAAATATGGAAAATTGAGACAATCAATATGGCTTCAGTAATATAAATAATTTAAGATTATACTATACGAATAAGGATTGGCAAAATTTGGTTCCAACGCTGACTCTGACAACCATAAAAAACAGTAATTTTGAACCCAAGGCTTTCAAAGAACATAGAGATTGCTGCTGCAGCTGTATGGGCACTCGAGGACTACCAGTTGGTGAAGAAAGTCCCTTCGCTTGCTCCCACAGGTGCCAAAGGTTGCTCAGATGTGGTTGGACAGTAAGCGTGGACCTCAACTTAACAGGTAGTTTCACCTGCAAATTTAATTGTATAAGAGAAGGTAGAACAAAATAAAATGAAATTAAGTTTTCAGATCTCAATATTAGCAAAAGTTAAAATAGAAAAAATTATACCTAATTTTATTGGTCACTTGACCCTGAAATAATCAATTATTTGCCAAAATAGTAGCAGCTGTACTCAATTATTGAGTAATTGGGTCAACTGACTATTTGGTTTGGAAAGGTAAAAATAAACGAACTTAAGAAAAGGCAATAAAATTGAAAACAAGTGTAGTCAACTTTTCCTACACCGTTCGGAATCTAAACAAACAAACAAAAGAAAAGGAATATTGATTATTAAATTGCGCAACACAAGTTTGCGACTTGGAGCGGACCCACCGTATTAGCGGAGTCAGCTGATCGAGGTGCCTTCTCTCTCCCTTCCACTGCAGAGGGGCTGCAGTGCGGCAGGGACGTGGTAGGCCGACGGGTTCCAGATGACAGCAAGCGGGAGTGTTGCTGTCTCCTTCTAATCCACAGTCATCTTAGGTTTGGGTACTGGTTCCGCGGGTGGCGTGGTTGGCTCCAGGGTAACCTGGATGGTGAGGTGCGTGCTGCTGGACTTGAGGTGCCAAAAAGATGGTCGCTCTTGTTGGCCGATAAGTGCTCGCTGGACAGGCCGCCTTGGGCCAGCTTCGAGCGCTGCTTATGGTGTTATGTGGAGAAGAGAGTCGTGGAGCGCGATCGTCCGTCTCTCTTTCTCCCACGTTGACTGCTTGCTGGTACTTACGCGGCTGTGATGCGCGCGCCACTTGTCGTCGCTGG
The DNA here is from genome assembly GCA_038277355.1 of Encarsia formosa. Classification (NCBI taxonomy): domain Eukaryota; kingdom Metazoa; phylum Arthropoda; class Insecta; order Hymenoptera; family Aphelinidae; genus Encarsia; species Encarsia formosa. The sequence continues at coordinate 49,054,785 of CM076187.1, forward strand.
GTCTTCTTCTTCAATGAGAAAAGCATGAAAATGATCGCGGCGTGGCACAAACTTTTCACACTTTCGTTTCACTCGCGACGCGCCTTTTTTCGGGGAACTTTTCCCCACAAGGGATGCCAAATGTTTGGGAAATCGCGGAGGATGCGCTTTAGGTTGAGGAAAATTTACAGCGATCGCGAGGGAGTGGGAAAGGTGAAAAGCGAGGTTATTTGGAAGCACAACACTTGCTCAGTGAGTTTGAGTAGCGCCGTCTGTGTACTGTGCCCCATCCTGAAACCTGTCTGATATCCGTCCATCAGTCCCTGCGATTCAACATAAGAAGAGATCTGGTCATTGACTACTCTCTCAAGCACCTTCGATAAAAAACTAAGCAGGGAGATCGGGCGGAAGTCATTCAGGCATGTGGGAGTGGGAATTTTGTTAAGAGCGATGACTATTGACTCTTTCCATCTTTCAGGGAAGGTTGAAGTGGATAATGAAGTATTGAAAATATCGCAGATGATAGGACCAATGGACGGGAAGGCCGATTCAATAAACCTCTGCGGCAGGGAATCAACTCCCACCGCCTGAGAAGTCGACTGACTGATAGCACGTGAAACCTGGTCCAACGTCACTGCTGAAAAATCAAAGACACCATTACCCTCTACATTTCTCAAGTTATTCAGAAAATGAGAGTGATCCGGTGCTGCAGCATCAAAAGAAACAGAGACAAAGTGGGCGTCGAGATCCTCTACAGAGAAATTACTCAAGTCGGAGTCAGGGTTAGGGGAGATGCCAAGGTGTCTTAGCTCTTTCCAGAGCTGTTGCGGATCGGTGATGTCCTTAAGTCTGCGTCAGTAAAAGTCAAGTCTAGCCGTCTCAATCTGTTCATGTGCAAAGTCACGCACTTGTCTGTAAAAGAATAGTTTAATTCCGAGTCTCGTGCGTCTGTAGCGTCTATAGAGTCCATCTCTTTCAGACAAGAGGGAGCGATAAAAGGGAGTAAACCACGGATGGCGCTTTTAACCATGTCGGAAGGTTTTCAGAGGAGCAAAAATGTCAAGCACAGCATAAAGATTCGCATACAGACAATCTAATCTCTCATCAACTGAGCTCATCCCATTCGAAGCTACCGACCAGTCACATCTAAGCAAGAATTCATTCAAAGCCTCGGTATCCACAGATCTAAAATCCCTGTACGTGAAATCATTAGTCATTTTTTGAGGTATTTGAATGTCAAGGGTAGCAGTGATTAAGTCATGTCCAGCGATCAACGCTGCATCTGTCTTACAGAAGTCAGTCACAGTGTCAAGGGCGTCTACCAGGCAAAGATCAAGCCAGGTATCCGAGTGAGAGGTGTGGTGTGTTGCTCCATAAGGCATTGAAAATAAGGAGTTTTCCTCAATAAATCTACGAATAAAAGCCGCATCAGCATCCGAATTCGACAGTTGGTTCGCATTAAAGTCCCCGAGAATAACCTTGGTGCTCTACTCATGCATGGTATCACGCAGGTCAGCCACAACATCGGTGCCAACGGTAAACGGAGCGTTAGGAGGTCGATACACCACACCAACAGATATAGGGTCGCTACCTCTAGTGGAGACCTCGGCAAGAAGATATTCTGGATGCCCAGGCTTACCATTCCACTCAGTGGTAGACGAGCAGAGATGATTGACTGAAAGGAACTTATGCACATACAAAGCCACTCCACCCCCCTGAGTATTACGGTCCCTCCTGAGGATGGCATAACCATCCAGTGCCACTAGCACGTCCTCAATCGAGTGTTCCAGCCAGGTCTCAGTCACAGCAATCATATGTATCAAAGGCTGAGACGAAAGAAAGAGTCTGACTTGCTTGATATGGCGTCACAGAGAGTTTGCATTAATACAACAGACACGGAGTCGAGCCCCCCCCCCCCCCCCCTTCGGTACGGGTTCCTGAGAGATGGGATGTGTGATGGTAGTAGAAGGGGACACAAAAGTATGACTTAGGGGGATAAAAAGCAGAAGGATTAATGAAACTGAAAAGATATGATGAAAATGATACATTACCACGAGAAAGAAGATGTAGAAGTATACCCACTATGATAAAAACCGCTCTTGATCCTGTACAGAAGTAATCGGCGTAGGAACATCTCCCTTCTTTCTTCTCACGTAGATGTGACCATTGCGGACGAACGAAACAAAGCCAGAGTTCTGCTGCTGTGATTTACGATATACAGTGCGACGAAGATAAAAAATAGCCTTTGGTAAAAATTGAGGGGCCAGGCCGAATAACGATATAACTCGAGTTATACCGTTTTTTTTTTTTTTCAAAATCGAAATCAGAAAAATATTTTACATCTTCTGGCAAAAATTAGTAGAGAAAAAGGAGTTTTTAATCGGCAATCAAGCATAGTAATATGTAAAAACGGTACAACTCGAATTGTACCATTTTTTTTAAAACGGTATAACTCGTCTTGTACCGATTTTAAAAATAGTTCTAAAATATTTATTTTGGTTATTATTATTATTGTCATACTTTTAAACTTTCAAGATCATGCTTCTTATATTGTTGTGATAGCAGAAGAATGCTAAACGTAAACAAAGTGTCTCATGAATTTGGTCGAAATAGTTCAAATACGTAGCAGTCAGTGCTGCGTTAACTATCAAGTAAACCACATCGTAGTCTGAAGCTTTAGTAAAATGGAAAGTAATGAAAGTGTCAGTGATTCTCAAGAAAGTGACTGTACCGCAGAAAATTCTGAGGAGTTATCTTCAGAAGAAATTATTTCTCGTCGGTTAAACAACAGAAGAGGCAAAAAACGAAAAAGAATGCCCGATACTCACTTGGATTATGTCAATAAAAAGCGAAAGAATGATGGGAAATCCTACACTACGTGCAAAGGCAAAAAGGTATCTTACAATTTAGAGCTACTGCTTCATAAAAAATAAATTTCTTTTCTTGAATCCAATCTATAAATATAATTAATATGCAATTTTTTTAATCAGCTGCTTTGCTGAAAAATGTGTAAAGTTTATTTATTTTTTGTTTTTTTTTTTTTTTTATTAAAAATTTAGACTTAGTTTAAAACTTAGAGTAGTAGTGCACTGATTATATTTTTTTCAGTTTTTATCAAAATTTATTTTCAACTCATAAAATTTTAGGTTCGTGGAAAAGTTTTCGAGCCAGTTCAAAAATGCTGCCAGAAATTATCGTGCTGTAGTAAAATAAGCAGTGAGCAACAGTCGCAATTATACACCACGTATTATGGATTAAAAGATAAAGAAAATAAATGTTTATTTTTGACAAGTTGCATTGAAAGCACACCGTTAAAGACATCAGCAAATAATGTGAAAACCAAAAATAGAACGAGCTCATGGATTTATGAAGTAAAAGTCAATGGTTCAGAAATGAGAGTCTGCAAAACATTTATCCTTCGAGTCTTCAAAATTACTAATCGGCTTTTGACCTTTATAACCTCTAAGATGAAATTGCCTTTTTTGGATCTGAAAGAAAAACGTGGAAAGGGAAAAAATCCTAGAAAAATTTCCGAATTTGTTCAAGAAGTTGGCTTGACACATTTATCTCTTATTCCGCACAGTAAAAGTCATTACACTGACTCAAACAGACTTTATTTTGATAATCCGGCATTAACAATGGTGGAAATTTACAGGGAATTTCAAAAATATTTTTTTGAAGTATCTGGTCAAGAGTTGAGAATGAAATATGACACGTATAGACAATGGTTTAATGAAAATAGTCCTTACTCCATAAAACAGCCTCGAACTGATACTTGTGATTTTTGTACTCAATGGACCATTAAATTGAACAAAAATCCTGATGATCCATGCAAAAATGAGTTTGAGATACATAAAATGAATGTTGAAGAGTACTCAAAAATGAAAAAAAATACACTCAAGGAATGTAAAAAGGACAAGTCAATATTAGTTTTAGAGTTTGATTACGGTCAGAACCTGCCTTTGCCAAAATTAACGGTATCGTCACAGTTTTATAAACGTTTGTTATGGATGCAAGTTTTCAACGTACACTGTCACAATGATGGAAATAGTGCCTTTTATTGGTTTTTAGAATACGTAGCGGGAAAATCTCCGAATTCTGTTGCTTCATTTATACATGATTTTTTAAAACTTTATCTGCCATCAAAAACTATCAAAAAGGTCATTGTTTTTTCGGATGCTTGCGGTGGCCAAAACAAGAATCATTGCATCGTCATGTTTTTTTCTTGGTTAAGTAAACAGTATAATATTGAAATTGAGCATTTTTTTCCTGTTCGAGGACACTCATACAATCAGTGTGATCGAAATTTTGGTTGCTATGGGCAAAAGAAAAAAAAAATTGAAACAATTGAAACTGCAGCTAAGTATGTACAAATTTTGGAAACTTGCCGCAGCGAACCGCAGCCATTTATTGTCGTCGATGGCAAACGAATGATAAAAGACTGGCATTCTAAATTAATCGAGAACGCATTTTCTAAGCCTTACGAAAGAAAAAAATCTTTCAAAATTCAGTCATACGATTATTTAAAATTCACAAATGATGGTTCGGTTGAGGTTCGAGATTCGTTGGATCACAGTAAAAAAGAAAAATTTAAAGTATGGAAAAATTTATTTAAATTCTCATCTATTCCAGATACGCTTTTAAATATCCCTGTTGTTGGATTAAGTGAAGAAAAAAAAGCAGACTTAAAGTCTTTGATGAGTTTTCTCACACCCGAAGCCCAGTCTTGGTTTAATGATATATTTGAAGAAATCAAAGATATTAAAAAAAATAAAAAAGTAAAAGAGCCAGAAAATAGTACAGCAGCAAAAAACAACGAAAAAAATGTCAAGACTCCTCGAAAAAGGAAGATTACAGATGAAAAAAATGTCAAGACTGCTCACAAAAATAAGATTACAGAAGAAAAATCAAAGACTAAAAAAGTTGCTGTAAAAAAATTTAAAAAAGGATAAAAAATTATACTTTTTGTAAATGATAAATATTGTAAAAGACTAAAAAAATAATAAAATTTAATTTTCTGTCTAAATGTAGTGACTTTTTGCCTGCTAAAATACTTAAAACTGAAAAATTAGTTCATATTTTTGAAAAACGGTATAACTCAAAAATTTATTTTAATTTTTTAAACGGGTTTTTTAATAGATACTGATAAAATAATGGTACGATTTGATAGATTAAAGATTAATGAATACCTAAAAAAATTTTTATTTCAATATCTCTTAATCAAGTTAGTTCGGCACGTTTTTCTCATTTTCTCAAAAATCACGTTTTTCGAGTTATACCGTTATTCGGCCTGGTCCCTCAATTAGTTAACGTTAATGAGAGATGGCACAACACTTGAGGATACTAAACCAGTCGGCAGATTTGGTGTAAGAGCCGCGGTGTTTGCCCAGTTGTATTTTACTTCTTATAATCTCCCAAAGTAGTGCACGAGAGCTGAGTGTGTCTATTATTGAAGGAGGTCAGAGTAGGCGTGGTGGTCCTTCTGATACCTTTGAATTATCACTCTGAGCAACTGAGTTTTTAACGACTGGGGCTTCCTTTGCAGCAGTCTTGCTAATAAGTAGTCGAGCTGAGACATCACGTGAATCAATGTCAGCGTGTACAGTTTTCAAAACTGAGAGCACCATAGCTTTGAGGTTAGCACCAAGTGAAACAGTCAGGCCGCCAATCACAACATCATTAGAGTCAGATGGTCTTGACGTAGACATAAGGGTAAGACGATTCGAAAGGTCAGCATTCTGTTTCTCGAGGTCAAGTACTTTGGTCAAAAGCTCAGGGTCTTCATGCACAGCTGCTGGATCGGTCGGTAGTTCTAGCCGTTATTTAATCGCTGCGAGTTCACGCTTGAGCTCCTCAAATTCAGTTTCAGCAGTGTCGACTCTATTGACAAGGCCAGGTATGGCGTCAAGTCCCTCTAACTTTGTATCGATGCCATCGAGTCGCACGTTGACCGAGTTCTTGAGATCCTTCATCTCTTACAGGAGTAAACGGAGAGTGTCATCAGTAGTATACTGAGCTTGAGTTGGCGTGTTGGAGAATACGTTTTGAGCGGCAGCATTTGTGGAAGAGGCAGAGGCATCACTCTTGGTAGCACATGTCTGGCAGACTTTCACAGGGACACCTCCAATGATGATAGTAGAAAACTTGACACACTGTGTATGGAAAAGCAGCTTACATTCAGAACAAGGGTGAATGAGGTTCCGGGAAAGTTTGGGTTTATGACAAGCCAAACAGGTATTATCGCCAAGCATCATTTCGATACGATCAGTAAATACTCCTAATCAAATAAAGTTCAAACACAGGGGAATAGTACACACAGATTTTGGTGCGGCAGTAATTAGAAATTTAAATTTTCGCGGCAGATCTGCTAAGTAGTTATAGTCAATGTAAAGACAGGTACACGGTCGGTAATCCTGCTAGTGCTGCCACCTCGCGGTAAAAGTTCGACTCACGGACGCAGCGACGTTACCTAAAGAGTGGTCTGAGTCAGCTAACCTCAAAAAACCGCACTGCACTAAAACTGCACTTATTTTAGTCAAATGTGCAAACTATGACACCACACAAAAGTTTAGCGAGACAAAAAAAATTCACTTCACACAATGTGACAAAAAGTGGCAATTAACTAGATGAGCACACGTGGATTTTAGGCAAAACAGACGAGCAAACTTTCTGCTGACGTTTGCGCGCGCCAAGCCCAACGCAATCAGTTGAACAGAGTCGTCGGTAAGAGACACCACGTGTATCGGGATGCACGTTATTAACTTGTAAATCACACTAATTATTATTAATAAATAATATTAAATATAACGATCTACGAATTCTTAATCCTCTGATAAGAAAATTCCAACAACAATAGTAATAATAATACTCATAATAATAAAGATAAGTTGTTAATCATTACATAGAAATTTTTATTAGAGTTTATTAAAAGAAATAAAATGGAACATCATCGTAGGGTTTAGCAATTGTGCTTAATGCAATAGAGGTTTTACAACACGAATTTTATTTAAAAAAAAAAAAAGGAGGATCATAGAGTTGCAAAAGTTTCCAGACTTCTTCCATTGACTGCATTATAAGAACTGATAAACGCCTAAAAATAAGATAACTTAATTTGATAATACTCATCGAGTTGCAAGGAGGACCTTGTAATAATCAAAAAAACGATTGTTTTGTTCCATACACTTAATTACTATTTGCTTTTGGGTAATAATTATTATTACAAATTTATTAACACCTTTCTTAATCTAAAATTTTTTCTAATTTATATATTAAATTTTTTAGTAGAATAAAAAAATGAAGCCCTGAAGAGATAAAATACTGGTATAAAACGTAGGACAATTAACAACCAGCTTTTTTCATTTATATTCTCTACGATCGCGATTGGTCATTTCTACAAATTGATTTTTATCACTTGACGATAAAAATACTTCCTTACTTAAACTTATACTAGTAATAGCTCATAACAATAGAAATATAACCTAGTAATCTGAATGATACAATTGAATAAAATTTAGCATGATGCTGTGTTTTTTTGTATTATTTACGAAAGAAGTTTATGAATTAAAAACTAAGATTATTACTGTACAATGAAAAATAGTCTATAAATTAGGTAAATCTTTATGTTGACTGTCCTACAACAAATAATCACAAGATATTTATATCTTGTGATTATTTGTTGATTAATGGTGAGACTATAAGACCGATATAAATATCTTGTGATTATAAAAAATTGTCTATACCCCTGAGCACAAGAAGATCTGCATTCCCCACTTTGAAGTTGCAAGCCCTCTCTGCAAGATGTACAGTTCAATCGAGAGACACAACTACGGCAGGTGTGAAGACACGGTACACAAGTTGGTCTTGAACTTCTCATGTCAGCATAAAAGCCTTCATCACATTCTGAAACACAGCGCTTTCCTTGTAGTAGTAAGGGGTTCTGACAAGTAATACAAAAATCATTTGTTGGTCCAGCACAGCTTTCACAAGTAGAATGACAAGGCTTGCAATGTCCATCTTCAAAAAACTCAAAATTATCACAACGCAAGCGAGAATCTAAAGTACAATAGTTCTTTTTTGTAATGCTCCAACCAGGATCACAGTTAATACAACTTGATGACGTACAATTAGAACAACCTAATGGACACGGTACGCACTCACGACGTTTTTTATCCATACTGTAGCCTGCTGGACAAGATTTTATACATTCTCCTAAAAAAAATATGCATATATATATAAATAATTTAATTATATTCATAGCAAGAAAAAAAAATTAAAGATACACCAACATATTTTTTTTGTTTAGCAAAAATTTATGCACAGAGATGAAGTACATTTGGAACACAATGAGTTTAATTTTTATGGGACAGTGTGACAAAGTTAAGACTCAGAAATTAAATATGAGAATAGTATATTATTCCCGTGGGGAGCAAGTGTGCCGTGGAGGCCCGCTGTCTTTGCAGGCCGAAGTCGAGACTCGAGGGCTGCAAATACGTAGGCCTCCTCAGCACACTTGAATCCTGAGTGATGTAAACACTTTTCTAACATCGTTTACAACAAGTTTTAACTTGTTTTCTCTCCGATAAAAGCCAAAAGAACGGTTATTGTACTCCCATGCGTTAGCGACCGAAACGTAGCTGGCCACCATGTTGCATGCAGTAGGATGGCTGCGCATCGGTCGATTGCGTAGGGAATTCATTCCGTTCTTTTGGCCTGCATTGGAGGGAATCAAGTTATAACTTGCGATCCACGAGGTTAGAAACATTTTTGGTTGCTAGGAAAAATATTTTTAATTCTTGAAGATAATTGATTGATTGATTGTTCATTTTGAACACCATATTACTTGATGTTTTTCTGCGTTTTTGTGAAGATGTAGGGGAGAAAGGGGGGGGGAAGTATTTTCGTAATAAGCAACTTCCACGATAATTATATATATATATATATATATACTAGGGGGCTACGCCCTTCTCGCTCCGCTCGCCAACCCCCCATTTTTAATCATAAATATAAAATTAAAAGATTTATAGAAAAAAAATATATTAATTTTAAAAAAATTATATAAATGAAGGTATCGATAATTAAAAAAAACAAATAAATGAAAAACAGATTTTTTTGTTAATTCTTTTTCAATTCAAAACAAAGATGATCAAAAAGATTAATATGATCTATTTATTTCAAAAAACTTACAAGTAGATGACCAGACCTTTGTGTCACCGATTTTAATTAAACTTTATGAGTTGATTTGTTGTATTGAATGATGAGCGGAACCATCAATATTTCCTTTAAATGGGCCTTGTCACCAAATTGTCATGCTTATAAACGCAAGCTTTAGCATTTTTCTCATTATTTATCTAATTTTCAAAAAAATTGCACTTACAAAGATAGGAAACCTTGCATTTTTTGTCTCCTTAGGAACTTTAAGTGAAAAATATTTTCAAATCCTAATTTCAAAAGTTTAAACCTAAATTATTTCTTATTCTTTAAACGAAAAATGCAAAAAGTACTTGGGTACCTGAAATTATTTCGAGTTAAGGTTTGAAAATATTTTTCCCTCTAAGTCAATAGAAAAACGAAAAATTTTGCGGTCCTGCATTTCCGTAAATGCAATAGAGCTATTATTTCTGTTACGGACGTTACATTGTAAGCTTCACACATCTGTAAAATTAACTGAAATGAATAAAATGTCAAAATTGGTATCTAATAAGATGCAATTTAATGAATACTAATCAAAAATATTATGTTGAGTGTATTTTATATATTTATTAAGACGCACGACTCAAAAATATGCGTTATGGACGTTACTCGTATAAATGTAACATCTGTAACGGCTACTTCTGACTCGTGCGTCTTATCTAATTCATAAATTAGATAAAGTATAATTTTTACATATTGTATACATTAAATTGAATTTTGCTAGGAACTATTTTTTACACCATTTTTATTGTTATTCATTTTACAGCTTTTCAAAGCTACAAAATGTAACGTCCGTAACAGCAATAATTGCTCAATAGGGTTCAAACACAAACTTTTTAGAAATAAGTTAAAAATTTTAAAAATTGCATATGTTTGCATGGGAAACTAATAAAAAGGTTCATTCAGAGGAAAAACTGATGGTTTTGCTTATCATTTGGTACCAGAAAACTACCCCCTCAAAGTTTCACTAAAATCGGTGACACAAAGGCCTGGTCATCTTCTTGTTAGTTGATCTTTTATAAACCAAAAGATTGAATTTTGCACGATGAAGCTCAAATAAAAATCAAACCAATGACTACACAACTCAGGTGGTAAGGCCTAAATGAGAACAAAATAATAAACTCCTTAGTACTAAGAAGTTAGTTTCAAGTAAGCTCAAAATAAACAATTTCATCACTTTAGGTGGTGAATCTTTGGTGAGATTCAAACAAAGAAGCAGATAATACGTATCGACTTGATGTAAGCCCGGTTTTTATTTGGCTTTCGTTTTGGTCTCACCACTCAGACTTATGAGGTTGTTCATTTGGATCTCATTTGAGTTTTATTACCCAGGATTGAGTCATTATTTTCTTTCACTTAATTTGAGGCTTACCGTCAATACTTATAAGGTGGTTAGATTGATTATTATTTGAATAATTAAACTATAGCGCTTATGAATATAGGTTTGTTTATTTCGACAATGATTGTACTTTGCCCCTCAAGGCTATGAGGGTTATTAGTTTTTTTTTTTTTTTTTTCATTTGAGCCTCGCCACCCAAGGTTATTCGGATTTTGGATTGATTCTTATTTGAACGGCTTGGTTCAAAAACCGGCTTCAAAAAGATTTATGACGTGAGGAGTAGCACAAAAATAACGTAATATAAGACAAAATCTAATAATTCAACTGCTCCTCAGCAATTCAAGGAAAGGCTAAAAAAATACAAACAGAGGAGCACGTGAGGAGGATTTCGTATCTCGCAAACTGAAGGTAATTTCTTTATAATTCAGCTTCTAAAAGCAAGTGAGGAGCAGTTTGAGGAGCAGAAAAACGCATTTTTTTCCTAAAAATCGACTGCGCCTCAGGATATAACTATATAATATAGGAAAGAAAAGATATATTTAACATCTTCAACATGACATTAAGTTAATGGAAAGTATTAGAATGCACGAGAAATAAAATCATTTGCACGGGATGTGGATTGCACAGGAAAATAAATACTTTTGCACGGTTTAATTAAAACGTGTTTACCCGTCAAGCCTAGAAACAAAAAACCACGTGCTCTTTCACTAACAAGGAGAGGTCACACTCTCCGGGTCACCGATCTTGACGAAACTTTGGGGATCGTTTTCTTATACCAAAAGATGAAGAAATCTACCAATCATCCCGTCTAATGGGCCTTTTATACCTAGTTCCTACATAGCTTATATCGTATTTTTAGCTCTTTTTGGGTTTTTTTGCGAATTTTCAAAAAATTCCTGTTCGAAGCCTATTACACTTACAAAATTCTGCAACCCCGCATTCTCTTTATTTTTTCATCTTCTTTTGAGAAAAAATATTTTTAAATCTATTTTTGAAGAAATAGTCCATGTAAAATTAAGGTGATCAAAAGCATTTTTTTACTGTTTTTTTTGGTTTTATGAACTTAAACTGTAAGTCGTCAGCCTTATCAAAATTATGTCTAAAAATATTTTTTCTAAAAAATTCATATAAAAACAAAGAAAATGCGGGGTTGCAGAATTGTGTAAGTGCAATAGGCTTTGAGCAGGAATTTTTTGAAAATTGTTACAATTAAACACAAAAGTCGCACAAAAGTGTTAAAAGTGTCAAAACAAGCTGATTTTCAAAAAATTCCTGCTCAAAGCCTATTGCACTTACAGAATTCTGCAACCCCGAATTTTCTTTGTTTTTATATGAATTTTTTAGAAAAAATATTTTTAGACATAATTTTGATAAGGCTGACGACATACAGTTTAAGTTCATAAAACCAAAAAAACAGTAAAAAATGCTTTTGATTACTTTAATTTTACATGGACTATTTCTTCAAAATTAGATTTTAAAATATTTTTTCTCAAAAGAAGATGAAAAAATAAAGAGAATGCGGGGTTGCAGAATTTTGTAAGTGTAATAGGCTTCGAACAGGAATTTTTTGAAAATTCGCAAAAAAACCCAAAAAGAGCTAAAAATACAATATAAGCTATGTAGGAACTAGGTATAAAAGGCCCATTAGACGGGATGATTGGTAGATTTCTTCATCTTTTGGTATAAGAAAACGATTCCCAAAGTTTCGTCAAGATCGGTGACCCGGAGGGTGTGACCTCTCCTTGTAAGTATCTTTCCATCCATTTTATTATTGAGCTCAGTTCAACTCACAGTGTCGTTTCAGTCGACGAGTAAAGCAAAGAGCCAAAAGATGGCTGGTGAGTTAACGTATTTTGAAACCTCTGAGGACTCATCTGAAGATGAAAATTCATCTGAAGTGATCCAGCAGCCTAAAAAAAATGCAGGCGACCAACACGACTGTGGCTTTTACGTCACAAATACCCATCAGCAACAGAAGCAGAAAGTGCTTTAAAGTTAAAAGAAGTTTGGAAAATATCTTCAACGAAAATGGCGGCTACTTGCGAGTCATTGTACGAAACAGAAGAGGAGCGCGAACATAAAAATATTAATTCTACACGAGGCTTATCATCAGAAATTCAGGCTTTTGTAAAAGATAAATATGCAGATGGTATTACAAAGCCAAATGCACTACTAAATCTCATTCGTAAAAATCAGATGATAGAACCTGCAAAAGAAAAACTTGTTATATTTCTTAGAACAATCCGAAGTAATACAGACACTCCTTCCGTATTGGCCACAGATCTTAGAGCTTGGTGCAGTGAGCGCACTCAAGTTCCGGATGATGAAAATGTACCATACGTGGTTGATTTCCATATTTTTGCAGAATCTTTTGATTTAGAAGAACAGGATTTGAAAATAATTTTATCAAGGCGTAGATTGTTAGCATTGACCAGAAAATTCATGAGATTAGTGCAAACAGATATGACCTACAAACTGATCTACAAAAAAAAAAAAAGCTTTACTAATGCAATAGTCTTTTATAATAAATATCATTAATTTCAATTACAGTTGTAAAATGTTCAATAAAACAAATTTTTTGCTTGATTTTTGTTGACTTTTGCTCTCAATTCTTTCTCCCGTGCAAGATCCATTTTACTCCCGCTTAATACATTTTTTCCCGTGCAATGTTAATTCTACTCCGGTTCAATATATTTTTTTCCCGTTAAATACATTTAACTTCCGTTCAAGTATTTTTTTTCCCGTGCATTTATTTTCTTTCCTGTTTAGTCACTTATTTTCCCGTGCATATGCCTTCTTTCCCGTGAATTTAACCTAAAATTTCCCGTGCGTTTGCTTTTTTTCCCTTGCTAATAAATCACACCCTAAGTTAATTGACTTTTCAAAGTCCAAAGTGTAAATAGTATAATTTATTTAACTCATGTAAATTATACTTGTGAAACCCTCATCTTTTTTTTTGTAGCCCTTGTTGATTGTTTCTATTAATTTATGGTGCTAAATATTATTTCAAACTCCCTCACTGTCCTTCTTTCCCAGAAGGGACGAGCCTGTTAATTTTCGCGTGCTGTAGATTTTAAAATTCAGCTATTTTTTCTAAAACAGTAAACCACGCGCGAATTTTTGGGTCCTTTCTCGCCAAATTGGCAAGAAAGTAGTCACCAAGTTCAGTGTATTTTTTAAAGTGTTCAAGATTGTTTTTTGTAAAACGCAAAAAATACAAAGACTCGCGTAAGAATACAAAAAGCTGGCATATACCATTATAGTTAATGGTTTGAAAGTTCATGAAAAATTTTTTTCCAAAAATTCCTTGTGGAGATTCGAAAGCTATCTCACGTCAAAGCGTCACACTAGAGAGTGCTCTACCGTGGTTTTACAAGTCATCCAAGCAGTTACCGACAGTCATATATATAACAATTGTTAAATGCAGTACAATCAATCATGTATTCGATATTATTACGATGGTATTTTGAAACTGTATCTTTCCCTAACTTTATGATTGAATTAAATTTATTAATATTATTATATACAATGTTAAGTTTGAATTTGCGTAAACTATTGGCTGTCGAGTCTGAAAGATTCTTTATGAAGGGAAGGCAAATGAATAGTTTGTTTTGATCAGTATTATTGTTATTATCAATATTATTATCTGTATTATTGTTATTGTTATCATGTAAAATTTTCATGAGTCTCTTTTGATGTACGTATCTATTAATGTGGTAGGGTAGCTATTAGTTTTAAGAATTTCTTTGATTTTATTCAAATTTTGATTGTGAAAGCGGAGGTTTGGTAGTTCTATGACTCTGTTTACTAAATTATATATTACTGCAATTTTTCCTATGAGGAGGTGGTGTGAATAGTAATTAATGTCTATATTAGAAGCTGTTAGTTTCTGATACCAATTGGTTATTCATTTATCTTGTTTGGGAGAGATGTTGATATCAAGAAAGTTTTTGCTATTTTTAATTTCTTTTCCGCAAGTGAATTTTAAATTTTCATATAGGTTATTGAAAACATTAAGTGTATTATTTAATTGTCATCCTCAATTATCAACATAACATCGATAAAACGAAATTTTGCAAAGGCCGTTACTTAATGCACGGTTTTCCAACATTTCTAATGCAAAATTGGAAAAACAAAGGCAGCTGCAAAAACCCATGGAGGTGTCTAGAATTTATTTATAAAACTCACCATTGAATTGTAAATATGTGCATTTTGAAAGAACTAAAATATCTGATAAAAATTCATGTTTTCGGAGTAAAGTGTACGGGGAGATATAATTCCATTTTTCACTTAATGCTTGCAATATGAGGCTATGCGAAATATTTGAAAATAAATTGACTACGTCAAAAGAAACTATGCGGTGTTCATCTTCAATTTTAAAATTTTTCAGCTGTTTTTTCAATTTAAGACTATTTTTCACGTTACTTTTGGTAAATCCAAAACTTTGTTGAGAAAATTTGTGAGGGCTTTCTCGAAAGTGTAGGTTTTTGAATGTTTGTGTGTTTTTTTAATAAACAGTACTGATGATGGATGCTAAGTCATCCGAAACGTCAGAAAAAAATAAAAAATTTACTTGCAATTAAGAATATTTGCGTGGATTATTGAAATTATGCACAAAACTTACAAGCAGGGCTCGTGCGCTACAAGTGTTGTTTTGGTTGTCGCATCATCTGACCAAGACTGACTACAGCTAACTACAGCTAACCAACCACTGCTATCAAAATATAAATATTGCCTAAAAGGTAATAATACCTGGTTGTGTAATTTAAGTAAAATTGTACCTTGGCTGTGTAATTTTTATTTAAAATTATTGAATTATGTGAATATTTCGATATCATTAATATTGATATTTAAGTATACGCGGTATGAGTATCGTGTGCAGTTACAGTGTTGGTTTCGACCGAAATTTTCAAGGCGACGAGTAGCTATGTTCAAGCGGCGCACAGTGAACGGATCCGAAAATCGTTGGAAAGAATCTATTTAAATGAAGGAAAATAAAGCTAGAGAGAAGCGGTCAACGACAATCAAAAGCTAATTTAATAACAATCATAGGAAAAATATAAAAATTATAGGTTTTCCATTCCTAACCTGAAAAAAATGCAGAAAAAAAAAAAATCACTAATGTGTAATTTTCGTCTAAAATCTGAAAAGAACGAATACGATTGTAAAATCAATTTTTTTTTAGTTTATGGCAAAAATAAATGATTTTATAAACATTTCTTCTACTGATTTTAATTAAACATGTTTAAATCGTAATTATCGATAAAACAAAATATTTTTTATACATAAAATTCATGTAACTTCATAAAATATACTATGTAATTAAAATATATTACGTAAAAAATGATAAAAAATCATACAACCCCATAACTGAATTCGTCAGACCTCTACAACCCAATAACCGAAATCATCAGGCTCTTACAACCCTATAACTGAATTCGTCAGACTTCTACAACCCAATAACCGAATTCATCAGGCTCTTCCAACTCCATAACCAAATTCGTCAATTTCCTACAACCCTATAACTTAATTCATCAACCTTCTATCCTTTAAACATACAACTCCATAACCAAATTCATCAGATTCTTACAACCCCATAACCGAATTGATCAGACTCCTACAATCCATAACTGAATTCGTCAAATACTTACAATCCTATAACCATATTCGTCAAACTCCTACACTACTCCATAATAGAATTTGTCATACTTCCACAACCCTAACTTCGAAATCATCAGACTTTTATAACCTATAAAAGAATTCATTAGACTTCTACAACCCCATAACCGAATAAATAAAGCTTCTGAAACCAATAATCAAACTTGTTAGACTTCTACACACTCATAACGAAATTCTTTAGACTTCTATTTATTCTTCAAGCCTACAACTCCTTAACCGAATTCGTCAGACTTTTACAACCCATAATTAAATTCATGAGACTTCTGCATATTCCTTAAGCCTAAAACCCTATAACCAGGACTTTTAAAACTCCATATCTTAATTCGTTAGATTTCTAAGTATTCCTCAAGTCTACAACCCCGTTAACTGAAATCGTTTAAATTCTACAACCATATTCATCAAGATCCTACAACCCTGCAACCAAATTTATCAGACTTTTACAACCCTATACTTGTACTTATCGTACTTGTAGAACCTAACAGAATTCCCTTTATTTCTACAACCCCATAACCGAACTCATCTGACAAAAAAAAAATTGATTGAAATCAACAAAATTCGTAAAACAACGATGTCTCATGGCATTTTGATTGTTGTGCACTTTGTATTATTATTGCATTCTTTTTGCACTTTATCGTAGAATTCATTCAACTTTTTTTTTATAATTATTTGCTGTGTAACAAGAATTATCAATGATCCACCAAATCATAGATTTTTAGACTTAATGAAAATGTGACAAATATACTTCTAGGGTTATATAGTTCTGACGAATTCATTTATGGGATTATAGGCTTGAGAATTACATATAAAGGACGTATTTGGTTATAAGATTTTGAGCGTTTAACAAATTCAGTTATGTAGTTGTAGGAATCTGATCAATTAAGTTATGAGGTTGTAAGAGCCTGATCAAAATGGTAATGAGATTGCAAGTTTGAGGAATAAAAGGCTGATGAATTCGGTTATGGAGTTAAAGAAATTCGGCTAATTCAGTTATGGGGTTGTAGAAGTCTGACGAATTCTTTTATAGGTTGTAGAAGTTAGATAAGTTTGATTATAGGGTTGAGGAAGTCAGACAAATTCTATGATGGGGTTGTGTAGGAATCTGATGAATATGATTATAGGGTTGTGGGTGTTTGACGATTTCAGTTATGGAGTTATAGGAGCTTGATGAATTTGGATATGTAGTTGTAAAGGTCTAACGAATCTAGTTATGGGGTTGCAAAGGCATATAAAGTTAATTATGAGATTGCAGGAGCTACACTGGGAAAAATGTGCTTGAGTTACGGCTCAAAAATGAAAAGGTTATGTGTCTACGCCGCGCTCAGTAACTGCTTCACATGTGAGCCGAATTTGACGCACGCGCTGCGATCGGCTGCGATTTGGTATTTGGTACTATGTAGTGGTGCAAATTTTCAACACCGTGCGCCATATTTGTTGCACCGTAGAGAAGAAACGATCCACCTTGTCGATTCCATTACGGCGCTACGGGTGGCTCGATTACGGATCACATTTTTCCCAGTGTAGACGGGTTGTAAGAGTCTGATGAATTCGGCTATAGGGTTGTAGGAGTATATCAAAAATTTCTATAGGGTTGTAAAATTATGACAAATCCATTCAACAGGGTTGTAGGATTGAGGAATACATAGAAGTCTAACGAATCAAGCTATGGGGTTTTAGAAGTCCTATTTAGACTTCTATTCCTAAAGTCTGCAAACCCATAACCAAATTCGTCAGAATTCTACAACCCCATAACTGAGTCCGTCAATATTCTACAACCCTATAAGTGATCGCAAATCCAACAACAATACATTCTTCAAGCCTACAACCTCATAATTGAATTTTTTATACTCCTGCAACTCTATAAGGAGTCATCCATTAATGATGTCACACTAATTTGGTATAGTCTCGTAGCGCTACAGTATTAGCAGACTATATCATAAAAACGCGACATCATTAATGGATGGCCCCTAACCGAATTGATCAGACTTCAACAACTTTATAACTCGACTCAGCAAACTCCAATTACATGCCTGAATTCACCAACCTTCTATTCCTCAAGCTAAAAACTCTATAACCTAATTCGTTTTATTTCTACAATTTATTTCGATTATATTTTTACAATCATCTTCTTTATCAGATTTAACGCGTCCACAAGTTCAATAATTTCCGAGTATGCCATACTTTTCGTAATAAAAGATGGTTAGGACAAGCTAAATCACTTCGAATTAAAGTGGTTAAAAATTGTCCTTAAGAATTTTTGAAATGTTTCCAAGTATTGAAAACTTCCAACAATCGAAATTTGAATTGCCGAATATATTTTACATAGAGAGAAAATAAATTTTCTTTCGCTAGACAAAAAAAATTCCAATGATAGAAAACTTCCATTTATTGCCGATTCTAATTATAAAGTTTACGCAGTAAAAATGTATTTAAAAGATAATAGCAATGAACAATTATTTTAGAAAGATAATACACGGAAAACAAAGTTTTGATCCTAGTTGATAATTGTACGAATTATTTTAAAAGATTGTGAAATTTTTGGAATGATCCGATGAATTTGTGAGTATCACAAAATGATCCTTATAATCATTTTTAAAGATCCCAAAGATTCATAAAATGATCATAAGGCTCATTTTTATCATTTTTTTTTTTTTTTTTTTTTTTTTTTACCATAAGTCCAAAAACCAATGATTTGGATCATTGATAATTCTTTACGCATTTTGTTGATTTTAATCAATTTTTTTTGTCAGATGAGTTGGGTTATGGGGTTGTAGAAGTAAAGGGAAATCCGTTAGGTTCTACAAATACGACAAGTTCAAGTATGGGGTTGTAGAAGTCTGATAAATTTGGTTGCAAGATTGTAGGGGCTTGATGAATATGGTTGTAAAATTAAAACTATTTCAGTTAACGGGGTTGTAGACTTGAGAAATACTGAGAAATCTAACGAATTAAGATATGGAGTTTTAGAAGTCCTGGTTATGGGGTTTTAGGCTTAAGGAATATGCAGAAGTCTCATGAATTCAATTATGGGTTGTAAAAGTCTCACGAATTCGGTTAAGGAGTTGTAGGCTTGAAGAATAAATAGAAGTCTAAAGAATTTAGTTATGAGTGTGTAGAAGTCTAACAAGTTTGCTTATTGGTTTCAGAAGCTTTATTTATTCGGTTATGGGGTTGTAGAAGTCTAATGAATTCTTTTATAGGTTATAGAAGTCTGATGATTTCGAAGTTAGGGTTGTAGAAGTATGACAAATTCTATTATGGGGTTGTGTAGGAGTTTGACGAACATGGTTATAGGATTGTGGGTATTTGACGAACTCAGTTATAGGTTGTAGGAGTCTGATCAATTTGGTTATGGAGTTGTAAGAATCTGATCAATTTGGTTATGGAGTTGTATGTTTGAAGGATTGAAGGTTGATGAATTAAGTTATAGGTTTGTAGGAAATTGACGAATTTCGTTATGGAGTTGGAAGAGCCTGATTAATTCGGTTATTGGGTTGTAGAAGTCTGACGAATTCAGTTATAGGGTTGTAAGAGCCTGATGAATTCGGTTATTGGAGCCTGATAATTTCGATTATTAAGTTGTAGAAGTCTGACGAATTCAGTTATGGGGTTGTATGATTTTTTACATTTTTCACGTAATATATTTTAATTACATAGTATATTTTATGAAGTTACATGAATTTTATGTTTAAAAAATAGTTTGTTTTATCGATAATTACGATTTAAACATGTTTAATTAAAATCAGTAGAAGAAATGTTTATAAAATCATTTATTTTTGCCATAGACTAAAAAAAAATTGATTTTACAATCGTATTCGTTCTTTTCAGATTTTGGACGAAAATTACACATTCGTGATTTTTTTTTTCTGCATTTTTTTCAGGTTAGGAATGGAAAACCTATAATTTTTATATTTTTTCTATGATTGTTATTAAATTAGCTTTTGATTGTCGTTGACCACATCTCTCTAGCTTTATTTTCCTTCATTTAAATAGATTCTTTCCAACGATTTTCGGATCCGTTCACTGTGCGGCGGGCCGCGGCGATAGACTATGTCCAGAGCACTCGACCTCCTGCGCGAGAAAAGTGGGTTTGTTCGGTTAGTCTTTTTGTTTTTTAATAGAACGAAAATTTTTCGTCTTGTTAAAATTTTTTGTCTTGAAACTTGCTACGTTGATATTAATCATAAATAAATCCGATCAAAATTTCTAAAAATATCTAAATTTTTTCGTTATCACCCAACATCCTTAATGTTTATTTAAAAAATAATTCATGATAAAGAAAGCATATGTTCACAGTTGACGAAAGTTACATGCACACATACATAATGCTGAAATAAATTTTTGCAACATTAACAGTTTAAAAAATATTTTTTAAAATCAAAGTTTTTTTTTAACTTAAAAGTCATGTGATTTTCAGCTTTCAAAAAAAAAAAAAAAAAAAGATCGATTCTGTTAGTTGATTAGTGAAGGATCTCGTGCAAAATCGCCAATATCTGATCTTCAGGTTTCCAAAAAAAATCCTTTGATTTTTCTAAAATTTAATATAAAATTTTATGTTTTGTGAGCACTTAAAAAACTGATTTAAACTATTTCGACAGTGGGCCAGATTCAGCAACATCTTTTTTCAAGCGATTGAAAATAAAAAATTCGACGATTTTGGACATTTTATTTAAAAAAAGTGTTGAAAGAAGCGGTTTTTTAGATGAAAAAAGGTATTTCCTAGACCGGCCCTGTTACGGAACTAACAATAATTTCACTCCAGATACATTATCGCATTCTCAAAATTATGAGTAGCAGACTGCGTGTCTCCACCTCTTAAATCACGCAGAACTATAAGGTACTGGTGCCCCAGCTTCGAATTATCGAGGTAAATTTTGGTGAAATTGAAAAAATTTCGAATTATCAAGCTAGTGTCATTTTCAAGGTTTTTATTAACACAATTTCTATAGAACAAGTTACAAGTATGTGGAAGGTCAGTGACCTTTAGTTAAGACAGAAAGCTATTGGTCGTTTCAACTTTTTTTAAAGAAAGAAATTATCTTTGACTGTTTGGAATTTTTTCTAATTAGTGCAGTACCGATAATATTTGAGAAGGGAAAAAATTAATGAACAGTAGTGAATTATGGAAGTTGGTTGTTTATATGATTATATTTAAGGAAAAATAATTGCAGGAAATTCAGTTTGGAAATCGAAGTAGGGGGTGGGTTTTTAGGGGTGAAAAGTGGTTTTTCAAATTTTCTGAAGAAACTACACGTTTGATCAAAAAAAATAGAATGTAAAAATTGTAGATAATTAAAAAACCTACAACTTTTGTCTTATAATTTTTTTTACATAACCTCAAATTTTTCGAGAAAAATGCAAAAAACCACTTTTTTCGTTTTTGATTTTTACTGATCGCAAAAATTAATAAAATTTAACAATATTTTACGTAAATTTAGCATTTTATGTGAAAAATATGTAGTTTTTTTTTTTTTTTTTTGATAAATATTGAATAGTTTCCGAGAAATTGTCAAAAAACGTGAAAATTTTTTTTTTTCATTTTTAAAGTGGCTTTAAACAGATGCTTTTAGAAAATTCTGCTTGGGCTCATTTTTTTCTTTGAATTTTAAATTTTTGAAAAAAATAAAATTATAATAATGTTACCAGAGAAAAACATCCGGAAAAATGCAAAAAACTGAAAATAACAATATTTTTTACACAATATTGATATTATTTGTTATAAATAATGTATTGTTTATCAATTTTTATTATTAAAAGTTGTGTTTATAGCCAAATGTACTGTGCTGTCAATTATTATAATATTAAAATTACAGAAAGTAGAACAATAAGTATTTAAACATTGAAAAATAAGCTTTTTGGTCGGTTGTATTCAACAGAATTTTGAACGGAGAAGTAATCTTCTCCTCTTCTTGTGAAATAATTCAGCCATGCCCCCCCATAGGAACAGTGTACTCTGTGAAAAAAAAAAAAAAATTTATCACTCAATGAAGTCAGATATTTGAATCATACAACGAAAACATACAAATCTGGATTCAAACTGGACAAACTACTACCCACTGAAGCAGCTACAGTTCAACACAATTATAGAGTTTATTACCAAATACAGAAGTGGCTAGGAGTTCATAAATCTGCAATTGAGTTGGGCTGGAAATACGACTCTGAATATAATTTGATACCAAAATTCAGTGCAGATAAATTAATTCCAGATGATTTACTTAAAAAAATTTCTTGTAGTTGTGAAACTGGGTGTGATAAACAAAGATGTGGATGTCGAAAACATGGATTAAAATGTACTAATTTATGTACAAAATGTGATTCTGACTGCTGCAAAAATTTTGAAGAAGAAGTGCAAATGATTCCAGATTTCAATGAAGAATCTTTCGATTCTTTCGATATTAACAATCCATACGATTTAGTAACATGCGTATATGAAGAAGAAGAAGAGGAGGAGGAAGAAGAAGAAGAAGAAGAAGAAGTAGACGAAGAAAAAGATAAAAAAAGCGATGGAAAAACAGAACAAGATTCAGAAGATGATGAAGGCGGATCTCCAACTCAAGTAAAAAGAATAAAAGTGTAATGTATCTGTATATGGGTCAAAATAATACTTTTTTAAAAAACCGTCCGCACGAGGTTCACCGATTTCATTGCAATTTTTTTTGGCAAAATAACTATTTAATAGAAGACTTTTGCCACAAACTAGAGGTCTCTATCTTATTTCTGCTTGGTGCTAGATTTTTTCAAAGATTGAAAAATGGCCTATTTTTAAGCTGTTTTAAGCATTTTTAAGGTATTTTTCAAAAAATTCTAACTTTTGATCAAAATGAGATAGAAACCTGTAGTTTGCGGCAAAATTTTGTTCAAAATGAGTTCTTTTTTGAAAAAATATTTTGACAACATAGTTTCGTTATTTTTATAATAATACTGTCCTACACAGATATTGCTATTTTTGCTCATTTGCAGGTATCTTCAAACGACCATAGCTTTTTCTAGGCTAAATTTTTGTGCATATTAAAAAATTGTTAAATTTGTTTTATGAAAAAACAAAAATTTTGCGACCAACCGGAACCCTGTACGATCTTCCACTTCCAAGATGCAGCTGTTTAAAGTTGTCAAAAAACACAAAAAACGCGTTTTTGACGATTTTCACACGCATTTTTGAACGGTTTCGACCTTTTTTTTTCTCTCAAAAATATGTGGAATCTTCTCTCCATATGTTTACAAACAAGCTCCCATAGTAAATGTAGTGCGGATTTGGGGTTTTAGTTGATTTCAAAGCATACACTTTTGACACATTTTATGTGCTAAACTAGTGTTTTTTTAACAATATACACGCTACATTTAACTTTTTCGTTCATTATAGATGTTTTGAAATCATTTTTTGACTAAAAACTATTCAAATTCCAGCCAAAATTAGGTCACCTGCTTTCAAAAAATTGATACTCAACGAAATATTGATCTCAATATCAAAATGATATACTACTTTTATTCAGTTTTTTAGTTTTTTGATTCGTTAAAAATCTATGTTTAAACACTGTAAATAATATACCACTGGTTTACTTATTTTTTTCTATTTTTGAAATTACAAATAATTGATCATAGTTTATCAATTATTCTGATAAAACAATCATGGATTACTATTGCTTACTCTGAAAAAAGTGAGTCTAAATTAAAAATGTTATTTTTTGAATTCTATGAAGCATGCAACAATCTACCAATCTACATTCTACTTATAATTATGTCCACTTATGAAAAAGAGAATAAGAGATTCGATTAGAAAGTCGAGTCGATATATCGAATCGCAACTTGATCTTTGATTCTTGGAGCAAGAGCGCCCCCTTT
Source organism: Encarsia formosa (assembly GCA_038277355.1). NCBI lineage: Eukaryota > Metazoa > Arthropoda > Insecta > Hymenoptera > Aphelinidae > Encarsia > Encarsia formosa. Next base: position 49,078,807 of record CM076187.1, read on the forward strand.
CAGGCCTCTCAAAAGTGTGAACCAGCCGGACGCACCAAATTTAAAATCTTCAGGCATGCTTGATCTGAATTTTTTGTTTTTCTTTTAATTAATAAAGTGAGTAACGAAATTTAAATTTTTAATAGACAAATAAGCGAACAAGCTTACAACCCCATAACCCTAGGCATAGTGAATAACAAATAATTAACTTTTGTAATAAACAAATAAGCCGATAATCTACAACTCCAAAACACTGGGCGTACTTAGTAAAAATAATTAATTTTTCTTAATAAACAAATAAGCCGATAAGCTACAACACCATAACCTAGCGCATGGCTGAAAAAATTGTTAATATTTTTAATAAACAAATAAGGTGATTACCTACAACTCCATAACCTTGGGCATGGCTAAAAAAAATGTTAATATTTTTAATAAACAAATAAGGCGATGAGCTAAAACCCCATAACACCGCGCGGAGTGAATGAGAAATAATTAAATTTTTAAAAATAAACAAATAAGCTGATTAGCTACAACCCCATAACATTGGGCATGGCTCAAAAATTTTGTTTATCCATGTCCAAGGTTATGGGGTGGTAAACTTGTTTGCTTAGTTGTTTATTTAAATATTTACATGTTTTATATTCACTGTGCCCAATGTTATGGGGTTGTAGCTCATCGGCTTATTTGTTTATTAAAAAGATTAATTATTTTTCATTCTCTACGCCCAATGTTATGGGGTTGTGGCTCATCGGCTTATTTGTTTATTAAAAAAATTAATTATTTTTCATTTGCTACGCCAACCGTCATGGGGTTGTAGCTTATCGCCTTATTGGTTTATTAAAAATACTAACATTTTTTTCAGCCATGCCCAAGGTTATGGGGTTGTAGCTCATCGGCTTATTTGTTTATTAGAAAATTTAATTATTTTTTATTCACTCTGCCCAGTGTTATGGGATTGTAGCTCATCGCCTTATTTGTTTATTAAAAATATTAACATTTTTTTAGCCATGCCCAAGGTTATGAGGTTGTAGCTCATCGCCTTATTTGTTTATTAAAAATATTAACATTTTTTTTAGACATGCCCAAGGCTATGGGGTTGTAGCTTGTCGCCTTATTGGTTTATTAAAAATATTAACATTTTTTTCAGCCATGCTCAAGGTTATGGGGTTGTAGCTTATTGGCTTATTTGTTTATTAAAAAAATTAATTATTTTTCATTCGCTACGCCAACGGCCATGGGGTTGTAGCTTATCGCCTTATTGGTTTATTAAAAATATTAACATTTTTTTCAGCCATGCCCAAGGTTATGGGGTTGTAGCTTATTGGCTTATTTGTTTATTAAGAAAAATTAATTATTTTTCATTCTCTACGCCCAATGTTATGGGGTTGTGGCTCATCGGCTTATTTGTTTATTAAAAAAATTAATTATTTGTTATTCACTACGACTAGAGTTATGGGGTTGTAAGCTTGTCCGCATATTTGGCTATTAAAAATTTAAATTTCGTTACTCACTTTATTAATTAAAAGAAAAACAAAAAATTCAAATCAAGCATGCCTGAAGATTTTAAATTTGGCGCGTCTGGCTGGTTCACACTTTTGAGAGGCCTGAAAGGGGGCGCTCTTGCTCCAAGAATCAAAGATCAAGTTGCGATTCGATATATCGACTCGACTTTCTAATCGAATCTCTTATTCTCTTTTTCATAAGTGGACATTATTATACGTAGAATGTAGATTGGTAGATTGTTGCATGCTTCATAGAATTCAAATAATAACATTTTTAATTTAGACTCACTTTTTTCAAAGTAAGCAATAGTAATCCATGATTATTTTATCAGAATAATTGATAAACTATGATCAATTATTTGTAATTTCAAAAATAGAAAAAAATAAGTAAACCAGTGGTATATTATTTACAGTGTTTGAACATAGATTTTTAACGAATCAAAATACTAAAAAACTGAATAAAAGTAGTATATCATTTTGATATTGAGATCAATATTTCGTTGAGTATCAATTTTTTGAAAGCAGGTGACCTAATTTTGGCTGGGATTTGAATAGTTTTTAGTCAAAAAATGATTTCAAAACATCTATAATGAACGAAAAAGTTAAATGTAGCGTGTATATTGTTAAAAAAACACTAGTTTAGCACATAAAATGTGTCAAAAGTGTATGCTTTGAAATCAACTAAAACCCCAAATCCGCACTACATTTACTATGGGAGCTTGTTTGTAAACATATGGAGAGAAGATTCCACATATTTTTGAGAGAAAAAAAAAGGTCGAAACCGTTCAAAAATGCGTGTGAAAATCGTCAAAAACGCGTTTTTTGTGTTTTTTGACAACTTTAAACAGCTGCATCTTGGAAGTGGAAGATCGTACAGGGTTCCGGTTGGTCGCAAAATTTTTGTTTTTTCATAAAACAAATTTAACAATTTTTTAATATGCACAAAAATTTAGCCTAGAAAAAGCTATGGTCGTTTGAAGATACCTGCAAATGAGCAAAAATAGCAATATCTGTGTAGGACAGTATTATTATAAAAATAACGAAACTATGTTGTCAAAATATTTTTTCAAAAAAGAACTCATTTTGAACAAAATTTTGCCGCAAACTACAGGTTTCTATCTCATTTTGATCAAAAGTTAGAATTTTTTGAAAAATACCTTAAAAATGCTTAAAACAGCTTAAAAATAGGCCATTTTTCAATCTTTGAAAAAATCTAGCACCAAGCAGAAATAAGATAGAGACCTCTAGTTTGTGGCAAAAGTCTTCTATTAAATAGTTATTTTGCCAAAAAAAATTGCAATGAAATCGGTGAACCTCGTGCGGACGGTTTTTTAAAAAAGTATTATTTTGACCCATATACTCAATTCTAGGTTAATATCAACGTTCAATTTGTACAAAATGTAAGAAAAATAAATTTATTTTTTAAGTAACCAAAGTTTTTGTGTTATTATTCAATAATTTAATTGTATTAATAACCTTTGTTTAAAAAAATTATTTCAAAATTTATTTAAAAAAATTGTACCGTATCATAATTTTCAGACTATTCAAACGTATTATCACAATGTACTTACTCATTTTAGAAAATTTATGCAAAAAATACCGGAAAATATTAATTAAAATATTTTTATTAACTCGAAATTGAATCCGAGAAAAAAAACCTCGACTTAACAAATGTCAGCTTTTGACTTTCTATGTTTTATTAGTTATTTTCGACACTTTTCGTAATTGAATTTATTCAGCAGTAAAGTAATAGTACATAGAAAAGAATATGTTACCATAAACACAACTTTTAACAATAAAAATTGATAAACAATACATTATTTATAACAAATAACATCAATATTGTGTAAAAAATATTGTTATTTTCAGTTTTTTGCATTTTTCCGGATGTTTTTCTCTGGTAACATTATTATTATTATTTTATTATTTTCAAAAATTTAAAATTCAAAGAAAAAAATGAGCCCAAGCAGAATTTTCTAAAAAGCATTTGTTTAAAGCCACTTTAAACATGAAAAAAAAAATTTTTCACGTTTTTTGACGATTTCTCCGAAACTATTCAATATTTTTCAAAAAAAAAAAAACTACATATTTTGCACATAAAATGCTAAATTTCCGCGAAATATTGTTAAATTTTATTAATTTTTGCGATCAGTAAAAATCAAAAACGAAAAAAGTGGTTTTTTGCATTTTTCTCGAAAAATTTGAGGTTATGTAAAAAAAATTATAGGACAAAAGTTGTAGGTTTTTTAATTATCTACAACTTTTACGTTCTAACTGTTTTGATAAAACGTGTAGTATCTTCAGAAAATTTGAAAAACTTCTTTTCACCCCTAAAAACCACCCCCTACTTCGATTTCCAAACTGAATTTCCTGCAATTACTTTTCCCTTAAATAGAATCATATAAACAACCAACTTCCACAGTTAGTTACTGTTCATTAATTTTTCCAATTTTCTTTTTTTTACCAGTATCGGAACTGTACTAAATTCTCAGTCTTATTTATCAACCTGCCCCTACCAGCTTAATTCAGCAATAAAAATAAAATAGAGCAGTCATTCCGTAACAGGCCCATTTAAGGTTGTTGGGTCGGTGCGAGAGAGAACGCTATACATTTGCGAGTAGAAACGGTACTCTCTGTCTCTCTCGCACTCGTGTAAAACATGGCGACTAACCTAAGATTTTAGCGTTCACTGATTTTTTATTATAACTTATATAATGTATGTAAAGTGGGTAGTTGAAAGAAATGAATAAGTACTTTGTTAAATTATATTTATTAATCAACCATAATTGAATACATGTTACATTGAGCGTGGCCGTACACTGAAAAAAAAATATGCGTAGAGCGCGTGGTCAGTACGGCGCAGTTCTACGCATATGCCTAGGCGTGAATCTACGCCTGACTCGACTGCGTGTAACGCGCAAGTAAACCAGCCGTAAACTCCGCCGCCGCGTCGCACTGTATACCTATATATATAATCTCGATCCACTCCAGCCAGCGCCGAATTCTACGGCTGGTTTACTTGCGCGTTACACGCAGTCGGGTCAGGCGTAGATTTGCGCAGTCCTGCTTGCGTAGATCTACGCAGAAAAGTCAGTGCGTGCTCTACGCATATTTTTTTTTCGGTGTAGTGCAACTGCCGCGTTCGCAGGCGCGCCGAGGCTCACTCCCGAAAAGTGCTGACGCTCGCACATCTCTACTTTCATACATTACAACTTTCCGCCTCTTTTAAATCTTGCTTTTCTAACAACCGTGAAGAGCGTCGCACTTTTACACTTTCATCATTACGTTTAATTATCTGATCTATGTGGCGTTTTACTAGCACATTCTTATCATTTGTAACAACATACGTAGATGGTGACAATTGTTTCGCAATGGTTCCGCCTGACCTCTTATTGGATCTCACACCGTACTCATCTATCATAACGCGGTCTCCGGTTGACAATGCGACCATGCGCCTGCCTGGTCTCGCTAAAATTTGCTCACGCTGCTTTTTCGCTACATCTTCCACGACATTTGGTCTTAGTAAATCAAAACTTGTTCTCATTTCTCTCTTACTCATTAGGTACGCGGGACTTTTTCGCGTTGTACAGTGCTCTATACTCCTATAATCATATGAAAACATGTTCACCGCATCATCCAGCGTCTCTCCCCCCTTCACAATTTTATCGACTTTATCTTTAAAGATTTGAACAAAATTTTCAGCAGCCCCGTTCGTAGCTGCATGATATGGTGGAGATAGCGTATGTAAAACCCCATTTCTGGATAGAAAATTATGAAATTCTCTGTTTTTAAACTGAGGTCCCCCATCAGTTACACAATGTAATGGCAATCCGTATCTTGCAAATAATTTTTTAAATTCTATCACCAGCCTTTAAGCTTTTGTGTTTGTATTAAAGTCTATTACTTCAGGCCACTTTGAGTGTGCATCTACAATTATCAACCACATTTTACCATAAAATGGTCCTGCGAAATCACAATGTACGCGGCTCCATGCTTTGTCTGGCCAAGGCCATGTTGTTAACGGAGTTTTTGCAGGCTTTTTCTCTCTATTAAACAGATTTTACAATTGCTAACTAAATTTTCTATATTGCGATCGATGTTAGGCCACCAAACATATGAGCGCACAAACATTTCGATTTTTACAATTTCTAAGTGCGTAGCATGCAATTCGCGTAAAATTACACTTCTCATTTTTTCTGGAATCACTGCTCTTAGTCCCCAGAATAGACACCCTTTCTCTACCGTGAATTCTAACCTTCTATAGTACAGGCTTTTTTCTTCACCAGTTAAATTTTTACTATTATGAGGCCATACCCCCAAAACTCGTTTGATCGTCGTGTTAATCAATTCATCTTTTTGGCTCAATTCGGCTAACATTTTATAATAAAAAGTAGTTATACCTTCTTCAAAAAAATTTACCTGTGAAAAATCTGTCTCTACCGGTTCTATATCGTCATCTATTGGTGCCCTTGACAATGCACCACAATTCGCATTAGCCTCCGACTTTACGTGTTCTATTTTATACCTAAATCCCGACAAGTAATAAGCCCACCGTTGAAATCGGTTATCAGCTGTCAATGGAATCCCTTTTCTTGGACCCAAAATCAATCCTAGAGCCTTATTATCGATTCTCAAAATAAATTTTCTCCCAAAAAGAAATTGATAGAAACGTTTAACTCCGAAAATTATTGCCATCGCTTCTTTATCTAATATTTTCCTATTCAACTCATTTTTTCCAATTTTTTTAGACACGTATGCAATTGGTTTCTCTGAGCCGTCTGTATACTGGTGTTATAAAATAGCTGACAACCCGTAATCCGATGCGTCGCATGCCAGTATAATTTTCTCTTTCGGGTCGTAATTTACCAAAACTTTCGGCGAAATTAATTCTCGTTTTAACCATTCGAAAGATATCGTACAATTTTTGCCCCATTCAAAATTTTTCTTTTTCAATAAATCATATAATGGCTTTAACTTTTCCGACCCTTTTTCAAGAAATCGTGCATAAAAATTTATCAAACCTAAAAACGACTCTAACTCTTCAACATTTTTCGGCTGTGGCGCGTTAACCATTGCATTTACTTTGGATTCAGCTCTGAGTAATCCCTCCTTATCAATTACAAATCCCAATACCTCCAATTTTTTCTGCATAAATTTACATTTCCCCTTATTCAATCTCAATCCGCATTCTTGTATCTTTTACATACTTCGTTTAAATTTTTTAAATGCTCTTCGTCCGTTTTGCCTGTAACATAAATGTTATCATGACACGCTATAGTACCCTCAATCTCGCTTAAGCACTCATCCATTTTTTTCTGCACGTCTGATGGTGCAGGCGATACCCCTTCCGGTATTTTTGTGAGTAATAACAGTCAATAATTTCGAACTTTCTTCATATATCGGAAATTGCATGTACGCATGTGATAAGTCCAGTTCAGTAAAGGTGTTACCACCTTGCAGTTTTGCAAAAATATCATCTATCGTATGCAAAGGATAATTATTATCAATAACATGCAGGCTTATGGTCATTTTAAAATCACCGCAGATTCGAAAATTTTCGTTTTCTTTAAAGACTGGCACGATGGATGTAACCCAATCGCTCACGTCCACTGGCTTCAAATGCCCTAAATTAACTAACCTCTCAATCTCTTTCTCAATTAATGGTCTTAAAGCATGCGCTACATTTCTACATTTTAATGCAACCGGTTTTGCATTTTCTTTCAATTACATTTTGGCTTTGCTTTTATTGTAATTACCCACTGAGTTACTAAACAACTCTTTTAATTTTTTTTTTTTCATATTTACCGCCACATTTTCAACATTCAATTGATTAATTTCATTCTCATTTTAACGTCAAATTTTAATGGCCATAATTCAAAAGCTGCTAACCATTGTATACCCCATTAACAACGGTCCTCTCCCCGGCAATACAAAATACTCCAATACGCAAGTTTTTCCCCGAAACTCTACCGTTAAATTACATAATTTTCCCATTGGTTGCAAAACACTATTATCATACGTTTTCAATTTTCGCTCTGTTTTAACAATTCTAAATTTTTTAAAATTTTCATCGTAATATTTCTCCGATATTACAGTATCAAAAGTATCGATTTCCATTTTCACCGTAGAACCGTTTATTTTCACATTTTCAAACATTGGATTTCCTTCCAAATCCTTATCATTAATTACCTTACCTATGAACTTTTTCTCATCACCACCGTTCATGTACCTACAGAAACTCACTTTTTGCTGCCCACTCCAGCGTTTCCGTTGACCTTGCTGATACCGCTGCCGCTGTCAAAAACTTCGTGTAATATTAGAGTAGTGATAAAAGGGAGGAAGAATAGAGAAAAGTTCATCTTTGCAGCAGATATAAAATAAAAACAAATAATAATAAAAAAAAGACGCGCATGCTGCAAAATTTAAACAATCATTGACAATAAAAAGTTTGGCTTGTTTCTGTCAACAGACGCATAGCATCATTTTCGATACAAACAAAAAATTAATTAAGTCTCTTCTTCTTTCCTGTCACTAAAGAGCGGAAAAAGCGACGCAATCACACACTCTCACCGTGTGATTTCGGAACTCCGTTTTACAATGAGGAAGAAGAGACGAAAATAAATAAAAATGATAATGAAAAAAAAGATCAGGAGTTATTAATGATTACGTCAAGTGGCAGAAAAACCAAACTCGGCAGCATGTTTCAATTCTTCCTGCCTTGATTCATGCTTAATTTTGATCTAGAAAAATAGATTTTATAAGTACAAAAAAACTTATAAATATTGTAGGTTTTCCTAAGCTTAAGATAATTCATTTCACATATTTTTTTTGAAGTGAAACTTCTTTACTGGCGTTACGCGTCAGAAAAAAAGAAACGTGGGGAGTAAGACCACGTTTCAGATGTCCTCTCCTACTTCCCCTCTTTGCTGCACCACGTAAGCTATCCCCACTTTTTGTCACTCGTCTGCAGATGCGATAACGGGGCGCCGGGCAGCATCACCCGCCGAGGCGAATAGGAAAGAAAAAGATAGAAAGTCTATCAGCTGATAGAGCTGTATATAGTTGTGCGGTTCGCCATTCGCATCTTTCTCTCTCTCTCTCTCTCTCTCTCTCATGATTTCACCTACAGAGACTTTAACTCAATTGACTCAGTAACCTTGAACGAGTATCTATCCAAATGTGACTGGTCAGTAGTCACGGATGTTGAAGCTTCTTTAAGTGATAGATTGGATTCTTTGCATGCTAACTTACACGCTGCTCTTGAGGTTGTTGCTCCCATCAAGACTTTTAGTCACAAAAAGAGGAATCATCACCCGTGATTTACCCCTTTTCTTCGTTTACTTTTGACTGAAAGAGACCGATTATTTAGACGCTACAGACGATCAAGACTTGACATAGAACTCTATTTGTACAGACTGGCACGAGACTTTGCACATCAAAAGATAGAGACTGCTAGACTTGATTTTTATTAGAGTCGTCTTAAGGGACTCACTGACCCTCAACAGATCTGGAAGGAACGCAAACATCTCGGAATTTCCCCCAAGCCTGACACCAATCTTGAGGGCTTTTCTGAGGAGGATCTCAATGCTCACTTTGCCTCTGTGTCGTTTGATGCTGCTATACCAGAACTTTCTCGTTTCCTTGAAAATCTGGGTGAGGACGAAGGGGATGGTCGGCTGAATTTTGCTGCCGTTAAGTTACAGGATGTCAAGCTTGCTATTGACCAGTCGACTTCACAGGCGGTGGGTATTGATCATCTTCCGCAGAGTTTTATTAAGTGTGCATTCCAGGCTGTGGGCCCATTTGTTCGTGATATCTTTAACCAGTCTCTTTTGACCTCGACGTTTCCAGATCACTGGAAACAGTCGCTCGGGATAGCCCTTAATAAAACTCCGACTCCGAGATGTTTGGGTGATTTTTGTCCAATCTCTCTTCTCTGTTTCTTGATGAAAATCCTTGAGAGACTGGTCTTTAACCAGATCTCGTCTTTCATTGAAACAGAGAGATTGTTGGATGGATTTCAGGCTGGCTCCAGACAGGGACATAGCACTCAGACAGCATTACTTAAACTGACAGACGACATTAGACAGGGCATTGACAGGAGGCAGATGACAGCACTGCTGTTATTCGACTTTAGTGAGGCCTTCGATTCAGTCTGCCACGTGACCCTGCTTGGGAAGCTACGGTCACTTGGCTTCTCAAACGGTGTCGTCAGATGGATCGCATCATATCTGTCAGGTCGGTCGCAGGCGGTAAGAGTGGGGGGTCAAACTTCCTCCTTTCATCCCCTAAACAGGGGAGTGCCACAAGGCTCTGTATTGGGACCACTGCTTTTTCTGCTATTTGTGAATGACATTGCGCGGGATCTTGGTCCTGGCGTAAGTCACGTGATAAACGCGGATTATCTGCAGATCTATGTGCGGGGTCGGATCGAGGATATACGGGCTACTCTGGAAAGATTGAGCAGAGCTGTGGGGAAAATTGCGGATTGGGCTGCTGCAAATCATTTGGGGTTGAATGTAGGTAAAACTAAAGCCATGATCTTCGGCTCCCCGGTCCTTGTGAATAGATTCAACGAGATGTGTATAGACTGCCTACACTTTGGACACTCCTGTGTCCCGTTTGTTTCGTCTGCTCGGAGTCTAGGCGTGGTGCTAGACTCGAAGTTGAATTGGAAGGAGGATGTGAAGTATGTCTGTGTTAGGGTTAATTCGCTCATGTATAGACTGTATCACTTCAGACGCAGCACGACGCTTAGCCTTTGCAAGCACCTTGTTCAGGCACTTCTCTTCCCTATCGTGGAATACTGTTCCCTGGTTTACTGTAATATCTCGGGCAAGTTGAATCTTAAGATCTAGTCCCGTCTACCTAAATGACTAAGCCGATTAGTCGCTGTACGTGACTTTCGGTAAGTTTTACTTTTGACCCAATTCATCTCATTTTTTCAAAATCTGCAGGTGAGGTCTCAGATTTGGCTGAAAATGAAAAATGTTGTTTGCATGAAAAGAGACCGACATAATGGTTTTTTCAAGAAATTACAATCTCAACCGGGCTGAATAGAAATTTTTGCAAGGCTATCTCTTTTCGGCATCGGTTTTTCAAATAAATTATGATCTTCATTGTTGTTGAGCGCTTGGAGTTGTATTTCCTTGAGATTTACAACTCTGGATTTACGAACTACTTTAAAACCGATTTAGTGAGGAAAATAGACAGATTTTAGGAGTAGATTTATTTTTCATTTTTTTTGTGTGAAATAATATTAGTCCGTAAGAATTTCTGAAATATTTATTAAAAATACGAGGAAGTTTTTTTTTTTGATAAAGTTGAGAAAACCCGTGCGCATTGCATGAAAAAAAAGCGAGAAAATTGATTATGAAAATAATTTAAAAAAAACACCATAAAACAAAGATAAGAAAAACTTATACGCGCGCAGCGTATACCAAAAAACATTATAAAAAAACGAACGAAAAATTTAAAAAAAAACGTGTGGGTCTCGGGACCCGCGGCAAAAGTGAAACTTCAAATTCGTCTCCCTGATGACTATAAATAAATTAAATCCCTTTCAAATGATGCACTTTGAATTCCTGTTATTAGATGCTCTTTAAAATTTCAATAATTGTAAAAATATAAATGAAAGAAATAACAAATTTTCGACTACAAAAAAATAAAATTCAATTAAAATTTATTATTTGTTATGGATGAATAAAAGTTAGTTATATTTATTTTAATAAAATAAATTGAAAAGCTAATCGAGGGTTTCAAAAAGAAGAGTAATCATGTTTGTATAAAAATAATTTATTCATATATTTGAAAGAATAATTTTATTATTATAAATAATAATAATAAACACAGTATTATTAATATAAAAAATGAAATAATAAAAAAGTAAACAGTTTTTATTGGTATACTTAATCACCACTGTGAGATAACTTAACTATTACTATCAGTCACAAAGATGCATCGTATTAATTAACTACTTAAAGTCCGTTTATCACAGATAGTGTATAAATATCTTCCTCACTAGAATGATGGCTATTATCTCACTGTCCAGGTAACTGGTCCATACCCTCTGCGGCAAAAATATGAGCTTTGATGAGTCATTTAAATGCAGGGAGTGATGGTGATTCCCGTATATGAGAGGGTAGACCATTCCAAAGGTATGTAGTAGAGACATGAAAGGTTTTTCTAAGTAGTCTGTGTGGAAGCTGGGAACAAGCAAAACCTCTCTGTTCACCTCCCTACCATTCACGACCCTTACAGGCCAGGAGCTTTGCTTATCAACAAAAAAATTCACCAAGTAAGGTGGCGTTCCTGACCGAAGAAGATTAAAGAGGGTACAGGCCGCAAAGTAGTCTCTGCGACCCTTTGCCCGCAGCCAGCTCATCTCACGCCTGTAGGGGGTGACGTGACTGTACCTCCGAATCCCGTAGATATACCTGATGCCCCTATTAAGCAAACGCTCAATCTTAAGATTCAACTCGCCCGAGATATTACAGTAAACCAGTTTCACATCCAAGGATGTGAAACTGCATTTAGCATGATAAGTAAGTTTGATAATATTTATTTAAATCAGTCAACAAGCTTGCAAATAATTTGTATACAAACATAAATGTAACAAGTTGTCTGTTTGATATTGTACTCATTATGATAGTCCTTGCTTTTAGATCCATCTTTTTCCAAATAGTTTCGTCTTCATTTACCCTTTCTTTTATTGCAGGTGATTTGCATTCTTTGAATTCCAGTACCAGCATAATTCTTGTTTTCCAAGCTGAGTACTCTGCACCATCAAAAATTTGTACGTCAAATTCACCAATTTTGTTTTCATGAGCCATTTTTCTTCTTTCTTCTCTGCTTATTTTTATGTAATTTTTTACTATCAAGATTTCCTCAGTAGTGTTTATAAGACTGTTCAACAAATATTTCACTTGTTTTTCACTTAATATCAAAGTATTTTCTTCAATTTGTTTTGACAAATTTTCAATGTCTCTTACTGTGTGTAATTTAACCTCTTTATTGCTCGAGCTTCTGAGCCAATTCATTTATTTTACCTCACTTCAAATTTTAAATCTGTTTCGATTTTTGTTTAGTTTAATTTTTAATACATTATTTATTGTTAACTTCATTGTTTTACTTTTCTTTTACTCGTTGACTTAATTAAATCATTTATCGGCCACGTGGTTGCATGCCTTAACCTTACTTTTCACCATGCAGTCGCTCGGCTTACCGTTGTACAGAATTTTGTTGTTTAAAACTACGGCTTCGGCTACCATGTTGTAATTAACTAATAAAAGTTTATATATTCTGCATTACTATTGTAGTAATGCAGAATCGTGGATCTTGTGTTAGTTCGCTATTAATTACTCTGAGGTTCTTTGTATATAAATGAAGATTATTAGAGTAATATTATTAATGAATACGCAGACGAACGACTGGTCTCGCCTCGCACGCGCTGCACGATCGAGCCTACACACACACTCTCACACGCTCGCTTACGTCACTCGCTATGAGCTGTATGTTTACATTTCAACACTTTCAGAGGAAAAAATTGAAAAAAACCCAATAAACTGAAAAATACGATATCTTTTTTACTAAATTGATATTATTAAAAGGTTGTTTCTTTTTTTTTTGTCAGAGTACTTCCAAGCTATTTGCTCGCAACCATTCTTAGCGATCAGTAGCGGATCTTCTTTTTCATCATTTTCAGACAGATAAAAAATTTTGGCCAAAGATGATGAGTTTGAATTAGAAAGAAAGAGCTTAACAGCAGTTTTTTCCTGTCCCTGAAAATGCTTAAGTAATGTTACACCCACTAAATGCAAGGCACGTGCTCCCCCCGTAAATCTACACAAAAGCGGTTCTTTGACTACTAGAAGGTCGCTCCCTAACTACCTAGATAGAAGGGAGCCAAGGTTCTTTCAAAAAATAAAATCAAAAGTTAAAAGAAAATACTTCGAAAATATTTTTCAGACTTTAAAATCTATTTACCGATAATAAACTTTTTTTGCAAAATCAACCTTCTGATTTTTTTATTAGCTTGCCCTCTGCAGTTTCGCATGCAGCAGCTAATGGAATTGTACTTGAAAAAAAAAATTGATTTATTCAACACAGAAAAATGCAAAAAACCACTTTTTTAGATTTTTTTTTTCGTGGTCACAATAATTGTTTGAATATTATGATATTGAAAAAATTGAAGCAATTTATGTGTTAAATTAGTCAATTAGTTTTTTTTTATATTCAGTAATTTTGGATAAATTTACAAATAAGTAAAAAAGAACATGGGTGGGCTAAAAAATCACCCCATTCCTATGACCCAACTCAGATTTTGGTGAAAACTTTTTTCTGGATTCTGCATCATATTTACTAATTGCTCAAAAAAAGCAATTATAAGTGTTAACTTTCTAACTTTTGACAGTGACTAATCTAGATTTACCACAAATGGGAGATAACTAACTCAAGACTTAAGAAAATACCATAGAGAAATACAAAAAAGAATGTAGGTTCATTAATTTATAATTGATAATTGATAAACCTACCGTATTGTCCGGCGTATAAGCCCCCCCCCTGGAAGCCCCCGAAATCTACTCTTAAAATTAAGGGGGGGCTTATACGCCGAGTAAAAAATTTTATAAAACTTCGAGCTGAGTCTCAAATCAAATAAAAACGAGAATTATTAGTAAATTTAGTAAATGTTTAATTTAGAAACACTTTTGTTTTGTACATAATTTCTTTTATACATAACATTTCATTTATAAAAAGTTTCATTATTTTTAAAAACCAAATTTCAACATAAAATTTATTCATACATCAACTCATCAACTATCTTTTGCATGTGATCATTTAAAAAAAAATGATCAGCATAGGTATCGTAGTACGGATCCCACTTTTCTGTTTCATCTTCAACTTTCAACGTTGCACTTTCTTCAATGTCATCGTTCCACAAAATATCGTCTTCACTACCGTCGAAGGCATTTGAAATGCAACATTTCTTAAAAGACTTTATAATGCTTTCAGTTTTTACTTGATTCCGAGCTTTTATAATAAAAGTGCAATTAACTAAAAAGTGTAATTAAGTCTCTCTGATGTTTGTTATTCTGATAAAAGAGGGGGGGGGGGGGGCTTATACGCCGAGTATACAAACATTCGGAATTCTCGATAACGAAATCAGAGGGGGGGGGGGCGGCTATACACCAGGGAGGCTTATACGCCGGACATTACGGTACCTAATGGAGTTCTTCGCAGTCAAATCCGTTTAATCAGAGTCATCATCAGAGCTCAAGTGGTTTTTGCAAGAGGCTTTCGATTCACTTCAGTCGTAAGTCCGACTGACAGATCAATGGGACGATTTTTTGGTTTTAATAACATCAGGTCATTTCGATTCTAGTACTCGTAGTGATTGAGAAAAATTTTAAGACAACACAGCTACTATACCTACCGATGCTAAAATTAAAAAATTTCTGTGCTCTTAAATCATGATTTGGAGTCAATTAAAAGGTAGTAACAATTCAATTGGCGCTGACAAACAGTCATCAGATATTTATACTAATAAAGGTAACAAAGAGCGAATTAATCCCTTCATTAATTTAACTCAAACTCAATTAAATGAGAATTCTTCAAAAAAAAAGGTTCTTCCTGGTCAATTATGTTGTCAAATACATTTGTGTCAAGATTAGAGCAATAATAAGACAATTATGGATCGTAAAAGTTTCATAGTTTTGAAACAAAATTTGTTTTAATTGTTTGGGAGATAACTTAGAGCCGCGGTAGCTAGACGGGTTTGATACCGGGCTCTCACGCCGAGAGCTTGGGATCAATTCCCATTTGCCAGCACCTCTGAAAATCATTTTCATGTGCTTAATACCGCGGCTCTGAACAGTGACCACGGCTCGGTTAGAGACCTATTAACGCTCTCTCGATTGAAGCATGATCCCCACAAAGGCTGGAAGATGGAGTCCGATGTATGTAACATACTACACCAAGGTGAGCTAGAACCAGAACCAGCGGGAGTTCATACATCAAGATTCGGACTTACAGCCTTGGTCATCCAGTTATAGGTTTTTCCCTACGATGTGGGTTTTTACTATGCCCATAGCACGGTTAGCATTGCACCTACCGGCTTTGGTGCTATGTAAAGGAGATTGGGATTATAGGGAGAAAAGAGTCCCTTCTGGACTAAAATTAAAAGACTTTGGAAGAATCACCATTTAATCCGAGAGATAGAGATAAAATGGCGAAAGCTCAGTGTCTCTGATCCAATAGACACCTCGGTCAGATTTTCATTAAATACCAATCCAATTAGGAGATAACTTTATAAACAAGTTTCAGTCAACTAATACTTGTCAATAATGTAAAGGCAAACATCATAGTCTATTAAATTTTGACAAGAAATTTTATACTTTGTTCGTTCAAAAGGAATCTTTACCGTCAACATCAACTGCTAATATTATAAATTACTTTGTACGAAGTCAAAATAACAATTTTCTCGTGACGCCAATTTCAGGCAGTAGTCACTCATGGAAGGTGTTCACTCGCTACGGCTGGTGTTGTTATCGTAGCACATAATGATTTCGAATATTCAGCTCAACTCCCAAGACTAAAGCAGACAGTTTCAAGCTGACTCGAACTTCCTAGATTCTACTAGGCGAAATTGTTATAGGAAAAATTAGGTTGAATACTGCTTAAGGCAGTCGCATCAAGCGATGAACTTTTGAGATCAAACTTTGTTTCACTACATTGCGTCATCAAGATGATTTGTTCAAAGTTGCGTAGAATTTTGGCAGTAAAAAGGGGTGCTCAAAAATCGGTTATACATCCCTGAGGAACAGAAGTATATTTTAAAAACACTCATGTGACGGATAGGTCTAATTTATGCAAGATCGTAAAAATTTGTAAGAGTGTGAGAATGTGATTCAAGTCAGTTGCTTGAAGAGCGATTTTATTTACGAAATTAAGGAACTAAGAATACTAACAACATAACCGTGAAATCTTTGAATTTCATAATGAGCGGAATAATGATGTTTTAATTAGCTATTGCGTTAATAAAGATTTAAAAATTTTTACTACAAATTACATCTTTTATTTATTTAAATATGGTTTATATTCATATTTACGTGTGAATGATGTTGATCAAATTGTTGGTTAAGAATTAAAATTGATTCAAAATCAACAAGTTGATTAAAAATTCAGTGAAGCCTACTATTAAACAACTAGGGTCATTACAAAACTCTGATACACAGATATTTCTTTAAGGGTGGAAAAAACATTTCAGAGAGATTCTGAATTTAAAGAGCTTTATAATAAATTCATGCAAAAGAATGAAGACCTAGGTACATTACATGCATCGGGTTTAGTCTACTGACACTGAAACTCTTCATTTGATTAAGAATTACAAAGCTTCAAACGGTCTTCACTGCATCATTTAAAAGCTTTTTTGGTAACTCATTCAACGACCTTCTTCATACAGATTCAAACTTACTGCCTGAGCTGCCCAATCACAGTTGCGGAATGCACATAAATTTATTTCTTTTCATCGCTAACATTCTCAAAATTTATAGGCAAAATAAAGATACCATCAAAGATCAAAATTTGAAAGATATTTTTTGACTTGAATCAAATAAAAACAATTTAATTAAAACTTAAATATCTATACAATAATATACTTGATTTAGGTATAAATACAATAATTTGCTTAATTCTTTATCACCTGCTCATTTCTAAATTTTGCGTTATTTTTAGTACGAGAGACCAAGTATACAAACGAAAAAATTTCTACTGGTTGGCAATGGCAAACGACTACTCAAAAATCGGAGCACTTCTGGAAGCATTTGTCTGCTGAGTATATCACCTCACTGTAGCAACGACCAAAGAGGCAACGATCGACCAAGCGCCTCAAAGTGGGCAATTCAGCTAAAATCAAGTACAGTAGAAGTTCGATTTTCCGAACTAATTAAAGCCAGGGGTGGTTTCGATAATCGAGGGTATGAAAGTTCTTAAAGAAAATCCTTGAAAATTAAAATTTATTTTTTGACCACACATTTTTAATACGTACATTATGATTATTTATAATAATCCGATTTTTTTTTGCTTCAAGCTAGATGAATGTCTAAGTTGAGCTTGATCACGTAATGTTCGTAGCACTAGCATCTATGGTAGTGAAAAACCTGGTTCTTGTTTATACCAGGATATAAACAAATCGGCAGCTATACGAGCTTCTTGAAGCGTTGGTTTGTTTACTACAGCATCTAATTCTTCCTCTACTGTGAGTTCTTCAACGACTTCATCGATAAATTCTAATATTTTATTTTATCATCATTCGGATGTAGTAGATTTTCCAACATTATATTTCATGCAAGGTCATTCTGAGACTCATTTTTTTCTAATCTATGAATGATCTCAACTTTTGTTTCAAGATCTAAAACATTTCGTTTCCTTTTCAACGACATTTTGTGAGCGCTAATTTAAAATTAAACGCATACTGAAGAGCGTTTAATTTAGAGCACTTGAGCTAGAGGAATTAGACAATTTGGTTCTACTCTCAAGTTCTGAGCCAGTTCGGATAATCAAGGATTCGGATAACCAACGTTCAGATAATCAAGCTTTTACTGTATACTTCTAGTAGCTACTTGGACGCATCACCAAGGTGGTGGAACTGGAGAATACACTGGTTACACAATACCGTGACGTCTACTCAGCCTTCCAGCAGCATTCCATAAACTGGTCATTCTTGAGCAAATAGACGAGTCGACAGCACCTAAAATTCATCAACCGCAATCGTTTCATGGATGAAACAATAATAGGAGGAATACTCTAAATTTGACTACGAGACTCGAATGTTTTTCATCACCAACATCAGAAGCCAGCCAAAATGACTTTAGTCTCATTATAATTGTCAGCCAAACCTCCTCAAAAATTTCCACCTTGCAAGACATACTTTTTGTTATTAAAACTCACTAACTTTGTTGATTTCGTTTTATATATTCATTTTGTTAAGTTTACCTAAAAATAATCTACAATCTCTTTTTATTTAACGAACACGTGTAAGGCACTACAACACTTTACTTTCTTTTGTTTTTTTTTTCTTGATTAACTTAAATTTGAAAAGTTTACACTAATTGAGCAACCTTTTTTTTCACTTTCAGAGCAGTAAATTAAAGCAAAAACATCATACATCGTAACGGGCAAGTTAACGCACAACTCTCCAGAGCTAATTATATTTATGATTTATTTTTTAGTTGCCAACACCGTATGTGAACCTGCGAGCAGCGGCGATAGCGCCGAGAGTCACGAAAGTGAGAGATTGATTGATTGATTGATTGATTGATGTTTATTTCGAGCAAAGGGATGAATCCCTATCTTGCTCGTATTTGCAATACATTATTGAGTACAGCAATAAAAATATAAAAATTTAACAATAGATATAAAGAGTGATATGTACAGATAAGAAAAACAAAATAAAATATAAAAGTATAACATTGGATTAGATATAGCGAGTGGTATGTACAGATTAATATATTGCATGTCGTTAATTAATGTAAATAGTTTTTCTTTCTTAATAACTAATGAGATCACTTCACTTCACTTCTGGGGGGGGGGGGGGGGTCCTCAGAGACAGTGTAACGTGTAGAGAGGGAACAAGGGTTATAGAGGTTTGGAGGTGGGCAGGTAGGGGTTGAAGCAGAGATGATAATATTGGGTCGAGAGATGGGGGGATGAGGGTGAGGTTTTCTTTGTGAGCACGTTCAATCCAGTCTGCACAGTCGATTTTAAAAAGAGCAAATTTAAGGGAGTTTTTGTAATCTGAGACGGAGGTGCTGTTGTAGAAAATGGAGGGGTGATTATTGATAGAGCGAGTGGTTTTTAGGGTAAATGAATATTTGAAGGTGTTTGTTCGAGGGACAGGTGAATAAGGGGAGGACGGAGACGACGGTCTGAGCGTCTAATGGAGTCCTCGCGAGGGTCAATTTTGAAGTTGGAGTAAAGGTGTGGAAGTAGGCCTGACTCAACCATTGCATAAGCCATGGATGTTGTCAGGTATTCTCGGCGAGAAGCAGCTGAGAGCCAGTTTATGGAGAGGCGGTAGGGGGTGACGTGGGCAGTGCGGGGAATGGATCCATGGGCGAAGCGAGTGCAGGCGTTGTGGAGGGTATGAAGTTTCTTTTGTTGTTGTTTGGTTATATCGATGAGGAACGGGGCTGAGTAGTCAAGAAGGGGTAGGACGAGTGCAATAGTGAGGAGAATACGTGTGTCACGTGTGAGGGATTTGCGAAAGTGGCGGAGGGAGTAGAGGGAGTAGTGAACACGCTTGGTAATTTCACTGATCTGTCTATTGAAGTTGAGAGAGGAGGAGATATAGATGCCGAGGGATTTAACTGAGTTGGAATAGGGGATGGTTTGGCCATTTATAATTAGAGGGGGAAGGGAGTTAAAGTCAATTTTGGAGAGGTAGAGTTCACTTGCTAGGATTGTAAGTGTAGTTTTGCTAGGGTTTAGGTTGAGGTGATTTGCGGAGGCCCAGGCTGCAACTGATTGAGCGTCACTGAAGATGAGGGATAGAAAATGGAGAAGTTGTGCGAAGGGAGCGTGGATATAAAGGTTGGAGTCATCAGCAAAGATGGCCCAGAGGGAGTTAAGGATGAAGAGTCTGAGGTCATTTATAAAAAGGATAAAGAGAAGGGGACCAAGGACACTGCCTTGAGATACGCCAGAGATTGTTGGGAGTCATGACTCATGAGAGAGACAGAGAGAGAGGGAGTGTCACATGACTGCCAGCCGGTCGGCGACAGGCACGTGGGGCGGCAGTCGAGCGGCAGCAGCTTATCGTAGGAGTTCGCACCTCAACAATCCCGCGTGGTCGCGTCCTCGTTTAACGTTTTTTTGATAAGCTAGCTGCATCGACAACTGCCGTGTGTACAATCGTGCATTTTGTTCACGAGTCTAATCGTTGTTCTTGTCAACCGGTGCTAGCGCGCGCTTGGAAGGAGTAGCTGCATTGTGTGTAAGTGTGTCAGTTTTCTCTCTCTCTCTCTCTCGCTGGGCAAAGCCCTTGCTGCTTGTTCGGTGTAGTGTGCTTATAATTATACAATAAACCGTGTGGTTACGGAATGTAACATCGTGTGTGTTATTCATTCCTGGTTCCCCTCCAAGTCGAACCCGTAATAAATTGAGACTCTTCTGGCCTCCGTGGTGATAGAAAAGCTGTCACAACTGGTATCCCTTGGGCCTTGCAGGGTTAAAAGGAATAAATTAAGACAGAAGCGTACGCCTATCAGTGTTGCGGCATGATTGTGAAGGAATTTGCCATGGTAGGTGCTTGGTAGTAGCACGACGCGGTAGTGTGTTAGTGTGGTCGGGGTGTTTTGTTTTGTTTTGGATTGGTACGATCTTTCGGAACTTGCCGGCGGTGAGCATGACCTTCGAGGTGTGAGTGAGACGAAAAATCGGAATTTTAAAATTTTAGTTCTTCAGTGGAACTTGTAGAAAAAGAGGGCGCGACGGCGCTACCTCGATTTTTCCTCTCTCTCTGACTCAGAGGGAAGAACGAAGCACGGTGCGTCGCACGGAATAAGTGTATCGCGCAAGAAAACTACTGTGATTTTTTTTCGTGTTGTTTGTTCCGAGTGAAATATTAGCACTAGCTTCAGATAAAATAGACTGGTCTCGGGTTTACTCGATTTGACGACAGTCATTAATCACAGTAGGGTTCTTGAATTAAACGAGTGTGATTGTAAGAGTGTGGTGACTGGGCGCTGCAAAAGCAGCGACATAAACAGCTGCAGCGCAAGCAGCGGAGAGGGGCGCCGACGTGCGCAGGCACGATTAACGTGCAGGACTCTCCTCTGCTTCTCCTTGCCCGACTGCAGGTTCGACGCGCAGCAAGGAGTTTACGTCACGGAGTAAACAGTTCGCTGGGCGGTAGCAAAGCGAGCGTGACTCGCAGAATTTTGAGTTTTTTTCTTCTTTCTCTTTTCTTTTCCCGCTTTAGGTTTTGCAGAGTCAACGAGGTGCTACAACCGGACAACGTAGTTAGGGTGGAAGGTTGGATTGAAGAGTAGCGTAGGGAAATATCACGGTCAGGAGCCGACGGTTGTTGATTTTGAACGTGCTTTTAAATATTGCTATCCTGTGGAAAGAATATTTAAGAGACAATAATAGCCGTACTGACTGATAGTGATTTTCGACCTCACCGGAGCTTCTTCGTCTTGCTGTCTCGCGACTTTTATTAACTACTACTGCCCGAGTGAACTTTAAGGATCACGCGACGCGATAATTATTCGTCAATTATTTGTTAGTGTGTGTGTGTGTGTGTGTGTGTGTGTGTGTGTGTGTGTGTGCTAGGTGGAAGTGTGTAGAGCCATGGATTTTTTTAAGCCGGATTTTAGGGCTGAGGCAATCGAGGACGTGTCCTCACTGTATATTTGGACCTCCTCGATTACGGCACGTGAGTCTGGGGTGTACTGCAAAAGCCTGGGGCTAAAGGCTACGGGCGAGGATGTGGAGTGCAAGGGGCATATTTACAGATGCTTATCGGGCGACTACCACCCGGAAGACTTTGTACCTGAAGGCTTGACGAAAGATGAAAATTCTGTGTTGCGCCACCGGCTGATACTGCGCAAACACTTCCTCGACACCTTTTTGCAGGGAAAGGAACCCTTGACCGAGCACTCGCTGAAGCACATGGGGCGAGACGATCCAAAAGCTACCGTATACTACCGAGTATAAGACATGGCTTATATTTTTTTTTGTCACAAAAATATTGGAGGGGCTTATTTTCGGTCTAGGGCTTATATTTTTTGAAGTTTGAAGGGAATAAAGGTTAAAATTCATAACTTATTTTTAAAAAGACTTAAAAAAATTCACTTTTACTCAATGAACATTATTATCATCATTATTCTGTTTACATAGAATCAAGTATTATCATCACTCATAAATAACATCATCATCATCGGGCTCTTCGAATTCTTCAAACTGTAAATTTTGGATCTCTAAATTTTCTTGATTCATTAAAGCTTCATTAATCAAAGGCCTAAATTTTTCATGTTTACCGACATAAGAATTTTGGAAAGAGTAACTTTCATCCGAGGCGCCGCACCGAAGATACACTTTTGCGAGTCAGAGCTCACCACTATAAAACCATATTTTTACATGTTTGAGCGCTCGTAGCAAAAGATCTAAGCGTCTGATCAAAAAATTACTTGGATGACTTTCGCCTTATTTTTGGTCAAAGAATCGAATGCCGTTATTAGATTATGAAAATTTAAATTTTTTTCCGAATTTGTTTAAATAAATAATGTTTAAACAATGAAAATTGAAAAAAGAAAAAATACGTATCTACTATTTTTTCATGAGACAGGTTTTCCAACAGTTAGTTTTTTTATATCACTTTTTATTTTTCCATGGGCGGTAATGGGTTAATTACTAGATCAAAACTTTGAAGGTAACCGGTCATACCCGCGGGAATCATGACTTGATCAATTCTATATTTCGAGGGAAAATTTTTTATTTCTTTTGCACGATGAGTACTTGCAGAGTCCCATACTATAAGGCCCATTTCTTTTGCCCGCGAAATACGAGGTAACATCAACACGTCCATTCCCTGATAACCTCTTGGGTGGCCCAAGCTTTTGGAGGTTCAATCACATAAACACCTGAAACTAGTTCTACTTTATTTTTCTTTCCTTTGTTTATAAGCAGTAGTATGACTTTTGATCCATCCAAGCGAATAGCTAAGATACAGGTTATTCGGGCACTTTCATAACCACTAGATGGAATGTATATTGAGGAAGCCCCTTTCTGATTTATTGTTGTTTGAGTTTTTCGCCCATGAAAACAGCAGTTTCGTCCATTGCTATAACGTTTGCGGCCTGATAGCTAGATAAATCTGTACTGCCGATATACAATTTAAAAACAAGAGCTCTTTTAATAACTTCTTCGTCCTCCAGCTTAAAAAGTGTAGTAGATCTTCGTAGTGACAAGTGATATCTTTCCAAGAAATTACGTAGCCATGGATCTGTTGCCTTAAACTTATCCAATGAAATATCAAAATGTGGTGCCATTGCCATGGCTAATTGCTTTACTTCTGCTCTCTTAACAATATATCCTTGTATTCCCTGATCAATTATCCAGTCAAAAATGAAATCTTCAAGTTCCGAGGAGGTCGACTGACGACCTGATCCGCACTTACGCTTTTTTTCATGGCCATATTCTGCTAGCAGAGCAAGATGATCGTATTTGCTTTTCCATCTTTGAAACATACGATAATCCAAATTTTTTTCTTTGCAAAACTTAACTAGATTTTTACCTTGGGACTCCTCCACAGTACTTTTTTTTAATTTAACCGAATACGATTTTCTTGTACTCATTTTAATTCACAGTTTAAGACAGATGAACATAAAATCACAATTTAAAATCAGTTGTTGTACTAACGCGTACGAAATGTATACTAATCGAAAGCCGAAAGTACTTTCGTGCTACTAGGTTTTTGTAGTTTCGGTCTACTAGCGTGAAAAATAGTATACACGCTCAGGGAGAGCAAAAATGAGCTAACCTGGGTTTGCTAAGGGCTACCTCATTTTTGACTCCCCGAGCGTGTAATGTACTATTACAGAGCTCATCTTCAAAACAAGTGCCCCACCCATCTAATAATGACTACGGCTTACTTTCAGACTAGACCCTTCAAAATCATGCTAGGGCTTATTTTTGATATATGTCTTATATTCGGTAGTATACGGTAATAGCTCGTGGACGGAGGAACCTACGGAGAATGCCGGGGTCCAAACAACGTCCTTGTACAGCGGTGATGAGCACAGTAATGCTCGAAGAGAGCCACTAGCTCAGCTGTGCGCAAATCCGTATCGGCAAAAACAAACCCGTAACAAAATTCAGGCAGAGATGGAGCAATCGGACGAGATGACTACGGGCAAACAGCCGAATTGGTTCGATTTTAAAATAAACGGTAACGACTACACGGTGTCAGCTGACGTGCTGGGGGTTGTATTTCAGTCATTACACGTAACTCCGAACACATCCACATCACGGACAAGTGAAAACACGCGCATAGACGATTCCAACATGGAACTAACCGACGGTGCACCGGTTACGACCACGACCAGAGCACCAAGTTCCCGATCAACAACAAAACCTCCACAGAGGGTTACGTCTAGTGAGACCATAACCCAGCGGATGTGGGAGTCTATGGGCTCCACGGCACGAACAGGGTTCAGCAAGCGAGCTGCTGACGTACCACAGAGCACCAGGTTGAATGCTACAACGTTGAACCCCGTCGCGTCACCGTTTATACCCGACGATAGAAATTTTAATACGGCAGGCACGTTCTCCGATGGTCAGCACCGGTACACGGATGCTGGGGGAGGGGGGTGCGAATCCTCGGAACCACGCGGGTACTCAAACGCGTGGTCTGAAGCACCAAACAGAGTGGGGGAATGGATCTACTCTCACCCACCTCATCCCCAAGGTGCACCTACGTCATCGGCGAATATAACAGACGTTTGCCGTAAAGTGCTGAAATGGAAATTGAAATTTTCGGGAGCTCCAGCAGAAAATATCGATAAATTCCTGCAACGAGTGGAAGTGTCGTCAACTGGATCAACTGCACAAAGATGACGTGCTCATGGCTTTGAGCGAGTTGATGTCGGGGGTGGCTCTACATTGAGCTCGACAACATCGCAAGAACTGGGTCAGTTACGACCATTTTAGATGAGCAGCGAGTCGTCACTTCGGGTTGGATACAGGGATCCAGGTCCGGCTTAGGCAAGAAGCCGAGCGACGGACGCAAGGGGAGGGTGAATCAGTGGTCCACTACGTGACATGTCTGCGGGCGATCTTGGACCGGTTGACTCCCCCCATGAGCAGCACAGCAGCGCTCGACCTGATTTTTCGGAACTTGCATCTCGAGATCGGTAAATTCCTACGCCGTGGCACCGTATGCAACATCGATTCGCTGATCGACCAGGCACAGGTCGCAGGGGGTACAATAGTGGCACGAGGCTGCTACCAGCCACCCCCTCCGCCCGAAGAGTCGTTGATACCGGACGTGGCATACGACGGGCGGAAGAAACAAAACACGAACGTGACGACGATTGCAACCGTGCAAGAACCAATCACGGCCAAAATCGATATAAAAAAACTGGTGGCCCAGGCAATGAACGAGCGCTATGAGGAGCTACGAAAAGCTCGCGCTAAGAGGTAATCGGATCGAAAATCAGCCGGAAGTCTGAAAAGCCGAAAACACCACCGCCGAAGAAAAACCAGCAAGACATCCCCGAAGCCACAACGACATCCAGAGAAAAAGCCAACTTCGTAGTCCGATGGCGAGAGAAATCTCAACGCGGACAAAGGAAAGAAAGAAAGGCTGTTCTGTTGGGATTATAAGCTTCCGGATTACACACGTAAGACGTGCCCTCGGTACAATCCGGAAAACCCCAACGGGAGCGGGAACTAGATGGTCCGTCCCGCTCTGGAATCGAGAAGAGGACCTCGGATGTGGGAAACGAAGACACCGTATAGGTTGAAGCTCAGGTAGAGGTGAAAGAATGCTCGTCGGTGGACGAAATCCCCATGGCTAGCTCACAGGTAAACAGTGACCAAAGTCCCTGGTGGCGACTACAGATAGGGGAGTTTCGGTTGAGAGCACTCTATGATCCTGGCGCGGCAAGGACGATTGTCGGCAAAGTGGGCGACACTATTGCAACGTTCCTCCAAGCCAAGCTCGAGCCTACGTATGGACCAGGGGGCGAAGATGGCCAATAACACCACTGCGCCCGTAACTGGCAAGGTAGTGCTACCGTTTAATGTTACCGGGGTCGTGAAGGAATTAACCGTATGGATAATGCCTGACTTCGACGGCGATTGCTACCTCGGAACAGACTTCATCCGGTTGTTGATGCGGTACTCCTCCCACGGAAAAATGTTTTACAAATAGAGGGCGTGTCGGAACCGATACTCCTCGAGGTCACTTCACTCGATATTCTCGAAGTGGGTTCGCTCGCTTCGATAGGTCTTGCCGACCTGAGCTCTAACGAGCGCGAGCGTGCAGATAAGTTGGTAAGTGAGATGCTCCCTCCAGAGGGTGGTCCTTTGGGATGCACCAACTTAATCGAGTACGAGATGACGATACTGACCGACAAACCAACTAAGCAGAGATACTATTCTGTATCCGAAAAGATCGAACAAGAGATGCACGCTCAAATATCTCAGTTACTGGCAGAGGACATCATCGAGCCCTCGACGTCCAGCTGGTCGTCACCAGTCGTTATGGTAAAGAAAAACGACGATACCTACCAGCTGTGTGTTGATTACCGAAAGGTCAATCAGGTCACTGAAACCAGCGGGTACCCCATCCCTCACATGGAAGCGATTTTACGGAAAATATCAAAAGCACGTTATATTTCGACCATAAATCTGTCGAGTGCGTATCACCAGGTGAGAATGAAAGAGAGTTGTCGAAAGTACAATGCGTTTACGGTGCCAAACTGGGGCCTATTGCAGTGGGTGCGACTACCTCGAGGGCGGGCCCTTGTGGCCTCCAGGGTGACAGAAAAGCCGTCACAACATTTTTTTGTTCGTGAGCATTAAGGTCATACAGAACAAGTTTTTTTTTTTTTTTTTTTTTTTTTTCATGCATTCCAACTCATTCTTTTATTGTATTCCTAAAAAAGCAAGCACGGTAACACTAGCATTCTTGCTGATTGGAAAAGGACATATGAATATGTCGATTAACTTTTTAAAAAGACAAAGCGGTCATGAAGAAATCAAGTTGCAAGCTCTCATTGGTGATATTTTGTTACACGTATGCTCCAAAGCAATTGCGCACAGCATGCCCCCCCCACCCCCACTACGCTTAAGCCATCAGTAGCCACCAAGTCTATACCAGTGAATCAAGTCGAACGCTCTGAGCCAATCAGCGCTAGCTCTTCCATCAGGCAGCATCTTTCCTCACGGAACTCTCGTGAGTCCCCGGCTTGAGACAGCTGTATAGTGGGCCCAGTCTACTTCCACGATTCCCCTCTCGCGAAACCGATGCTATATTGGGAATGGGCAAGCTCCAAAAATCACCATTCGGGCTCCAACTACGCAACCAAGCACTCCTCTCGGGGTTTGCTAGGCTCTACTATTAGGAGCCAGATCCTACCTACCAAGACGACAACGCAAGACACTAAGAAGTCCTCGCGCACTATCACCTAACCTGACAAACAGCACCCTTGCTGGTGTACCCTACCATAGCCCTGATCAAATCAACTCTAGCCCTTTTTAGGGCCAACCCCATATTTTATATCTTACTATATTATTCAGTTGTAATTTCTCTTTTGCTACCACCCCGGTTTCACCTTAAATTCATCATTTTACACTGTAAAATAGGGGAAAAAAGGTATTATTAACTCCACTTCCACCATACTCCCAACCTCGCCCATCCCGCTCCCACTGAAATAGTATAATTTAATTTTTTTTAATACTGTATAATCATCAGCACTCATTAAATATTAGATTTTGTTACCTACGCAAGGTGTGGATTATGTATGAAATGGTGTCAATAACTCAAAAAAGTATTTATCTATCAAAGAAGATGTCATGCTTTTTTTTCATCGCACTATACCATGATACACAACCTGTATAATGTTATATATTTTTTAAATTACCGACTACTGTTTAGCATGAAAATCTTTTTTTTCCATCAATAATGCTGCCAGAGAAAAGTTGGTAATATTAAGTTTTTAGAAGATATAGAGGTTTCTTAAATAATTTATAAATATCGTGAAATTTTATGCTCTTCCCAAATCCTGCGAAAAGTACAGATTTTGATTTAAGAAGTGGACTTTGCGTTCGTAGGGTCCAACTTAAGGCCTTGGGCCCTACGAATTTTTTTTTAATCATTTTGATGGAAACTTTAAGGTAGTTACCGCAAAAATTGAGTTTCTTAAAAAATCTCTATAACTTTGCACAGAGTTAGTTTTTTGCGTCCTCTACATGTTGGTATTTTTCAAATACTCCCAAGCGGGGCTAAATTTTTAGATATTCAGCTCAGAAGTTTTAACTTTTTACGCGTGATTTCTATGCTCAGCGCGTAAAATCGGTCAAATTTAGAGGTTATTCTCGGATTGCAAATTCAATTTTCTTAAAATATTTAAAAAACAGGTTTTCTTGTAGAGAAACATCTACGGAATCGTGAAGTACAAAGATAAATATCACAAGCGATATTAATTTCTGAGATAATGAATCGAAAAGAATGAAAAATTTGTGATTTCAGTAAGATTTGGCGCTGCGCCGGTGGCGGCAGAACGAGCGTCTGTTGTCATGTATCGATCTCCATAAAAATCCCACATTCTCAAGTTGCAACAGACTTACTTATAATCCGCCTAACAGGAGTTAGGGAAGGGGCCGCGCAAACTGCAATTAAGCACTTTATTAGCTGACGCCTCCGCTCTGCTTGAACAGGTGGGGCGAAGTAGCTTCCTTCGGCTACTTAGCCGCGCTCCCAAACTACTCTCGTCCCCGACACTCGAGTGGTTTGATCGCGAGTAGCCAAGCGATTTAAGCCACGTGAAGCACACCTGGACAAGTAGAGCCGGAGCCGGCAAGGATCCGTTAGTGCAAGATCGCCTTCGCCATCGCCGTAAGTTAAGGTCCCGGAAGGCCCACAGAACCTTTCGAGAACATCGAACAGCCCGGACAACTCCGGTAGTTTATAAGGTATTTTTTTGTAATCTTTAACTCTGTCGGAGGACATTAAACTCATCATTAAATTGTAAACTTTCACTCCTTCTAATAAACAATACTTCTAAATCATTCTATTATCTTTTACTCTACTTTATTTTATTCACCCATTAAGAGTCAGATAACAAGGAGACGGGGCAACTACGTAAGTAGTTGTTCTAAAAAGACGAGGATCTCACCCCTTTTAAAAATAACTACGTCAAGGATTATAAATCCATGACACTGTAACTATATTTTAGGTTACCTTTAGACATGAGTTGTAACTACCTGAAAGCAACAGACTTTTCCTATGCAAGTGTGACACAAAAAATAATGTCTTTCCGTAAATTATAATCCAGAGATAATTGAGCCTCATTTGTCCTTAGAGAGGCTCAAAAAAATTTGTTATTAATACTTAAGAATCGTAAAATCATCCGCTCTTTCTGAATACGTGGTTGAAAAAAGGAGTGCCTGTTTAAAAAAGGAGTTTGGTCCATTTTTTAATTTATTCATTTCATTTAATTTTTTTTCCGGATCTGATTTGAAGATATATCATGTTTTATCACTCCGAGATTAAGAAAATGAATGTCAATTAGAACCATGTGGAGCCAAACCAGTAGAAAGGTGTGATAAGAATGAACACCTCCAATTTTTTAAAAATTAAAATTTTATTTACGTTTCGCCAATCATTGTTGGCCTCTTAAGAATACTGGTTAAAATAAGTAAAATTAAAATACAAACAAAACAACATAAATAAGATAATAAAGTAGAAGTCAATGAATTACAACTCACAAGAATTTTCTTTATAATATCACATTTAAATAGTGAATAAGCGGAGACCTGAGTCCGTTCATAGTCAAACGTCAAGTGAAGACAGAATAACAGAATGGTTACAGTATAATACGCAATCAAACAGCTGATGGGTTTATGAAAATGTCTTATCTCCGAAATGCTCTACTTAATCGATTGTAAGCAGAATTCAAGAATTTTAACATTATCCCAATCTATCTCATGTTTGTTATCATCCCTATGTACCACAATCACAGAGACTTTCTTTTTCTCACATCCCTTTCTACTTCTGAAGTAAAAACGAGTTTTCTATGATATTTATTGAAGATATCAAGAATCAGCGGAATATCATCCCTTTGAACACACATCGCAGTGCCATCTATGTATCTAAAGTAGAAACTCTTTTATTGAAAAATAATTTTCCTGAAAAGTTTATTGATTTGTGTATAAAAGAGAGCATTCTAAAAATTAATTACAATAAAAATTTAGATAATGACTCTATTAATATAAATAATAAGAACAAACTTTCTTGCAAGACTATAGTGTCTATTCTATATAATTCTGAATTTTTTAATAGATGTAAAAAAAAAGAATTTTGTCTAAACATAATATTATTTCTGTACCGCTTATGACTCACAAATTAACTAATGTAATAAAATTCGGCAAAGATCCATTACCAAAACTTGATAATACAAATGTTGTCTATAAAATTAATTACAAATCATGCCCTAGTACCTACATCGGACAGACAAAGCGAGCTCTCTGAGCGAGAATGAAGGAACACGAAAAATTTAAAAAGAAAGTCTCTATGATTGCGGTACATAGGGATGATAATAAACATGAGATAGATAGGGATATTGTTAAAATCCTTGATAGAGAATGAAATTATAAAAAACGCCTTATTTCTGAAATTCTACACATAAAATTTAATTTAAATACGCTGAATAAACAGGGAAACACCCAATTTTTTAATTCTGCTTACAATCGATTAAGTAGAGTATTTCGAAGATAAGACATTTTCATAAGCCCATCAGCTGTTTGATTGCATACTATATTGTAACCATTCTGTTATTCTATCTTTACTTCACGTTTGACTATGAACGGACTCAGGTCTCCGCTCATTCACTATTTAAATGGGGTATTATAAAGAAAATTCCTGTGAGTTGTAATTCATTTACTTCTACTTTATTATCTTATTTATGTTGTTTTGTTTGTATTTTAATTTTACTTATTTCAACTAGTATTCTGAAAAGGCCAACAATGATTGGCGAAACGTTTCTTTTCACACCTTTCTTCTGGTTTGGCTCCACATGGTTCTAATTTACATTCATTTTTGAAGATAGATATTGTATTTAAAAAATAAAATAAAATAAAAAAAATTATTGTACTTACAAGGAGATGGTTTGTCCTTCCGGACCTGGGAGAATGGGCCCTTCTTCACCTACTGCCCATAAAACCCCTGTGTCAAAAAGTAGGTTGTTTCCAATGAAAAGTCGTTTTTGGCCTCATTTTCAAATAATTCCTACATGGACCGCATTTCCCTTGGAAATATCTGGGACCTCGCATTTTTTTCATTTTTCTAAGTACTTTTGAAAAAAAATTATTAAAACAATTTTCAGAATGATTTCGTCTATGTATATTGTAATCCAAATCGACTTAAAATTTTCTTTAAAAAGCTTAATTTTACATTGACAAAGTCATTGAAAAAAATTTTGTAATAATTTTTTCTTAAAAATTACTTGGAAAAATAAAAAAATGCGAGATCTCGGATATTTCTAAGTTAAGGTTACCTATAGCGCATACAGCTATCAAAAATATAGTTATAGACGCTCCGTTGCCCCCACCGCTGCTCTAAAACTTACCGAAATCATGCTTTTTTTATTTTTTTTGGTTATTTATCTCAGAAGTTAATACCGCTCCCTATATTATTCATTGCACCTCACGATTCCTTTAATGTTTTCCTACAGAAAAACCAGTTTTTTAAAAATATTTTAAGAAAATTAAATTCGTAATCCGCTAATAACCTCCAAATTTGTACGATTTTACGCGCTCAGTATAGGAATCACGTATAAAAAATTGAAAATTCTGAGCTTAATATCTCAAAATTTAGCCTTGCTTGGGGTATTTAAAAAATACCAACGTGTAAAGGACACAAAAAACTAACTCTGTGCAGAGTTAGAAAACTTTTTTAAGAAACATTAAAACTGTAGGTAACTACCTTAAATACGGTCCAAGTAGGAATTTTTTGAAAATGAGGCCAAAACGGCTTTTTATTGGAAACAGCCTACTTTTTAACACAGGATTATATGTGAAGTAGGTGTCAAAAAAGCCCATTTTGAAAAAAAATCACTGAAGGGCTTGTTTTTGTGATTAGTAAAAGCTGTGTGCAAAGTTTCATGAAAATCCAGGTCCCAAAGGACAAACCATCTCCTTGTTAGTTCCAAAAGCAAGTTTCTCTACTCTGGGGAAATAATTAGAAAAAACTTATTTACTATTAAAATCTATGTATCTATCCTTTATTATCAGAACTATTTTTTTACATACTAGCTCTTCTCTGAGCGTGCTTCAAGCGCGCATAGGAAAAAACAATAAGAGTGACCTCAAAATGTACTTTTCGAATATTTTAAAAACTTCTTCACCAATCAGCTCACGAATAAAAATCTTACGCAAGATGGCAATAGCTCTCTTTTATAAAGGGATTTGCCTTTTACTGAAAAAAATTATGCAGGTTTTTTTCAAAGTTTGAACAATCATTGTTTATTGAAATACGTGCTTAATTTTTTGAATCATGTTTTGACAGCTTTTTAGGATTTTTTTTTTTTTTTAATAACTGAAGTCATGCACATACAAGCTTTCTTTCAACCTTGGAAAAAAGATGACGTTTGCTCGGTGCGAAATCTGCAAGTCAGGTTTAATCACGAAAAAGTTACTACTTTGAAATTTTTCAGCAAAATGAAGTTGAGCATTTACACGAGAAAGCAACTGTTATTGAGTTAAGTTAAGTGTATTACTGGTTAACTTTCTTGAGCCCAGTGTCACGATGAATGCAGATCCGTACAGATGAGAATCTTGTTTTTATTCAGGAACTAAATAAGCCCAAAATGTTCAAGAGTGGGTACATATATTTTAAAAATCTGAAAAGTCGTTTTTATTTTTTTTCCAAAGTAGGGAAACTTAATTTTGGAATACCCCTTGTAAAATTTAATTGTAACCCAAAAATGAAATAGATAAAAGATTTTTAAGCACGACCGACCCCGGAAGGGTTAGGAAGGCCTTACAAGTTTGAAGAACAAAAAATGCAATCCACTGGAAATCCAATATTCAGGTCACGAAACAACTTTTGAAGATGTTCTGAAGTCGATCTAAGCAATAATAAGAATCCACTTTTACATACTCACGTACTCCTACGAGTTTTAAGAAACAATTAACTTTTTACAATCACATTTTACCCAATTTAAGCGCTATTACAAAATTGTGCACTGGATTTCTCGTGACTTAATAGATGAAATTGAACGGTATACATGGAAAAATGTTTGTTTCGGTATCCTATAGTTCTAGTCCGAGAGTAAAAAAAAAGATTGTCGAGCTCAAGAATAGCTGAATCATCTCAATTTCTTTCAAAAATAAAAAACTTCAATAATGCATTGCCAATTTAAGTCGAAGCATACTGAGTAACATAACTACTCTTCCTTTAATTTTGCTCACTTTTGTACCTACCTCTGTGGCTTCCCTGATTTCTATCCTTGTACTTTCCACTTTTTCTATACAAGTTACTACTGATTTACTTTTTCTTGGTTTGACATCTGTTTGTACTTCTATGCTTACTCTGTTGCTACCTTTTTTTTCTACTTAACATATAACTCTGAACCTATCATCTTCCCTAGTATTGTGTCTGATCCTGTGCCCACCTTTGTACCTACCAACTTACCCAATCTTGAATCTACCTATGTACCTACCCTCTTGCCTAACCTTGAGTTTACCACTGCGCCTAATTTCTTTACCTATCTTCACGCGTTCCAACGTACACACTTGTGCCTTCCCTTGTTCCTAATCTTTGTTCTACGTTTATATCTGCACTTGTAGTTACTCCTGCACGTACTTTCGTGTCTACCCTTGTTTTTACTTTTGTTTCTATCTATGTAACTTTCTAGCTGCCCCTGTAATGACACTCATGCCTACCATTGTTCCTATCTTTTTTGTTGACCTAGTACATACACCTTTATTAACTTAGGGTTCTACGAATGGATCTACATTTTTTTTACATCTTTCTACTCCTGCTTCTGCATCATGATGCCCCTTAACCGATTTTCAATTCGATTTCCAACAGCAATCAATTTTTGCCTACCCGTGTGGCCATCCTTGCACCTACCTTGTGCCTATCATTGTTTCGACCCTTGTGCCTACTCTTGCAGCTACAGCTGTACCTACTTTCGTGACTGCCTTTGTTATTATTTTCGTTCCTAAATATGTGCTTACCCTCGTAACAAAACTATTGTTATTATAATTGTTTGTACTCTATAGCTGTGCCTACTATTATAACTATCTCTGTGCATGTCCTGGTTTTTATCCTTGTACCTTCCTTTTTTTAACTTGGATTTCTATTTATTCACTTTTTCTTGTTCTTATATCTGTTTGTACTCCTGTGTTTATTTTGTTCTAAACTTTTTTATACTTGAACTTCTATCCATGAACCTACCCTTTTGCTTACCCTCATGTCTGCTGCTAAGCCTATTCTCGTACCCTCTTGCCAACCCTCGTACCTACCTTCGTGTCCACTCATATGATTATTCTCGTGACATAATTATTGTCCTATACTTGTGCCTTCCCTATACTTGTTCGTACTGTTGTACCTACCTCTTTGCAAGCCCTGCTTTCTTTCCTCATAACCTTACCCTTTTTCTACTTAGGTTTTTACTAATTAACTTTTTCTTGATCTTATGTCTGTTTGTATTCTTGTGCTTTCTCTCTTCTAAACCATTTTATAATTAAATTTCTAACCCTTAACCTACCCTCTGGCACACCCTTATATTTACTCTTGTACCTCCTGTCTAATATTGTATCTATTCAGGTACTTACCACTTTTTCTACCCTTGTACCTACTCTGTACCTACCCTGGTATCCACTTCTGTGCCTACCCTCGTGTCTAACCTTGTTTCTAACACTGTGCGTACCCGTCTACCTATTTTAGTACATATTTTAATACGTATCATCGTCTTTACTATTGTTCTTAACATTGTTTCTACTTTTGTAGCTACTCCTCTGCCTACCCTCGTTTGAACCTACTCTTATTCCTACCTTTGTTCTTTTTTTCGTTTGTATTCCTGTACTTATCCTCATACTATAAATATTGTTCTTATATTTGTGCCAACCTTAGACTCGTTCCTACTGTTGAACCTACTTCTGTACATGCACTGGTTTCTTTCTTATACCTTCCTCTTTTTCTACTTAGGTTTCTACTGATTCACTTTTTATTGTTCTTATATTTTTTTGTACTACTGTGATTACTCTGTTCTAAATTTTTTTTCTACTTAAAATTCTAACCCTGAACCTATCCACGTGCTTAATTTTGTGTCTACTCCTGCGCATACTTTTGTACCTACTCTCTGCCCAACCTCTGTGCATATCCCTGTACCTACTCTTATTTCTACTGCTGTGCCTATTCTCGTAACTACTATCTTATCCTCCTTTGTACTAAATGCAATACATTAGACTAGGCAGAATTCTACAATCTAAAAACTAATTGATAGTTTACTACTGCCTTTATCATAGCGTAGGCATCGGCTAATTTGAAACCACCTGTAAATATCCAAGAAAAAATAATAAAACTGCTCAACAAAAACAATATTAACACCATAAAAAAAACTGAATTACAACTAAAATATTCGATCGAAGCATTTCGTGAATACTACGAAGAACTTAGACAAAAACAATTGTACAGATATGAACAGTCGAACATCAACAAAAGAAACATAAGTCTCACACTTGACAGGGAAGCACTAGAAATAGGCAAGAAAGCGACAGAACAAATATCTATAAAATAATACAATCCTTTTTCATATAAAACCCATGGAAAAAAATGAACAGATTAGAGGACTCACATTTAACACAGTGGTATAAAATTTGAAGAAAATAATATGCAGTTAATAAAAATCAGTGTGAAGTAAATTATTAAGAACAGCAAAAAACATTTTAGTAAGATTTTCAACAAAGTAAAACGTACTTATGTCATAATATTTTAAATATTTATCTAATCAATGTTTACTATAAATAATTTATTTTTTTATGTTAGTTCATTAATTAATTAATTAGTTAATATGTAAATGTATTATTCTAAAACTAGTCTGCATACAGGATTTTCTCTGCAGATTATTGCTTGCAATCATGTTATGTAACCTGTTCAAATTATAAAAATAATCATAAAAAAAAAAAATAATAATAATAATAATCTAGTGCGAAGTTTTGGGTTGGCTTCTCCCATCCAGCATCTCCATGGGTTGTGGATATGGGAACGTTCGCTACTATAAAGAGGGTACCGGGGAAATGAAATTCTTAAAGCGAACGGAAAAATCAATCTAGAGGAAGGATGCCCCGAAGAAAAACGAAGTCATGAAGGACATGAATCTAAAAACACATTTACGCGAGGGAGTAACCAATTTCCGTAGTGGTATCGATTCGGTGCAAGCCCGGGTGACCGGTGATTGTCCGAAGAGTGAGCGAACTCCCCATTGATTCTGGGGGGAGGGGGTAAGACCGTGGTTTAAGTAAGTAAGATAAATCAAGATGTGTTCCTTTAAGTACCAGCAGCAAAGAAACTAAGAAGAAGTGAATCGAGCACTGCAAGCTTCGTGAGCGCCTTTAGAAAGACAGAGACAATCGTTATGTGCAAAACGCCGCGGAAGACCTCGACAAAGAGTGCTATACTCCTGAAACCGCAGGCTAGTATGCCGTACGCAGATGCAATAAGGACGCTGAAGAAACAGATAAACCCTACGGACGCCGGGGAGGGGGGGGGGCAATCCCACCAGCCAACGAGAGATGGGGGCATCATCCTATTCGTTAGACACGGAAAGGGCGACGAAAAGAAATTCAAGGAGGCTCTATCGGGAGTAATCGGCGAGAACTAGATAAAAGGCCTCACGGCGACAACGAAACTGGAGATCCTAAACCTCGGCACGGACACGACACAGTGGAGGTTCGCAACGCGCTACAGAGAGAGTACAGAGTGAAGCTAGGTGACGTCCACGTTTTTCCTCCGAACAAGCGGCAGAAATACCTTGCGGTTATCGCCATGGAGGACTCAGTGGCACAGAAAATCCTTCGGGAGGGCAGGCCTAAGCTGTCTTGGTGAGAAGCGAAAGTGCATTTGCTGATTATTGTTCCGAAATATTTCCACGCTGCAACAAATGCGGTAAGGGCGCTCACAAGCGGAAAACATGCACGTCAGAAATGACTTGCTTCCTATGCACAAAGGCAAAAATTGGGAACACCACCTACGGAACGTGCACAGTGTTTTGGAACGCACTGAAGGAATGGTAAGTAGGAATCACGATGGCTAGGGTAATTCAAGCAAACCTGAAGGGATCTGAGCTCTCTCACTTCTTATGAGCACCGTTGTCAGGGGATGTGAAGGGTGGCTTGCTTTTGATCAGCGAGCTTTACAAACCCGTGGTGACACCGTTATACATAGTGAGCGTATCAAAAATAGCAGCCATGTGGATGCAAAGGACAGAAGCTCAGATATCTGAAAAGAAAGCTGGGACTGACTTTGCGTGGGCCTGCGTAGCGGAGACGATATACGTGAACGTGTACTTGATCCCAAACTGCGGTATTAGCGACTTTAAGAAGAGGGCAGCAAGTCTGGAAGACGCGACTAGAAGCATGACCGGTGACGTGATCGTGGTGGGTGACTTTAACGAGAGGGTGGTTGAATGTGGAAAGCCTCAGGAAGACCGGCAAGGACAGTTACTATTAAAGATGGCCGCAAGGCTATATCCGATAGTCGCGCACACGGGATGCACATACCCGTTCCGCAGACCTGGATTCGGATACAACATCTCCGATGTTACATTCGCATCAGCAAGGCTCATGCCAAAGATTAGAAATTGGCGGGTGACTCAGCGCTACGAGGTTAGCGATCACCAATTCAATCTCTTCTCTGTCGGCGAGCTTTTGACGCAAATTAATGGAATGGCGGGGCAACTCTCACGCTGGAATTTGAAGAAGCTGGACAAGGAAATGTTCCTGCAGAAGCCATTAGAGGCACCAGCACCTTCCGAATCAATTTCAGATGACGTGAAGGCAGGTAGAGGCAGAGCGAACCAGCTTGGCTGGTAAGACGAGCAAACTCCTGACGAGCCTTTGAGAGCAGTCTATGCTACGGATGAGGGAAAGAACGCTCCACATTCAGATGGACTGCGGAGATCGCGAAACTACGACAACAGTGCCTAAGGGCCCGTAGGAGAAAGACCCGAGGCATGAAAAACCCTAAAGAACGGGTGCGATAAGCTCTTGGGAGAGATTAAAAACTGGAAAGGAAAGCCTTGACCAGAGATATTATGGTCAGTAAGCGCCGTTACTGGAAGCAACTTTGCACGAAGGTGAATAGGGACCCGTAGAGCAACGGATACAATTTGGTAACTGGAAAACTACGGGGGCGGAGTCCACCAGAGATTCAAGACGACGAGTTTATGCATCGAATAATCGACGGACTATTCTCGACGCACGAGGTGAGGGTAAACACACGTGGTGAGATCATTTTAATCGATGTGCCGGGCTTCACGGAGAAAGAACTGCAAAGAGCGGTTTTCTTCCTGAAGCCCGGCAAGGTTCCGGAACCAGACGGTATACCGGAAAAAATCATACAATTATATATTCTAATCCAGAAAATAAATAAATGAAAATAAATTTCCGTGTATTTAAGCTTTGTAAAATAATATTTAAAAACAAAAAACTGAAATTTACGGTTATAAAAAATATTTTTCGTGCGCGCGCAGCACGCATTTTGTATTGTACATTAAACAATTTCGTCTTCTATTTTTGACCGCACACATACTTTGCTTTGTTTACGTTCACTGCCCCCCCCCCCCCGCGCGATTAAGCCAATGTAGCGCCTGGCCAAAACTGCTACCTGACACTTGACCTCCCATTGGATGTTGAGTTAATAAATTTTTCAAAGGAAATTCCTTTGACACAGCTAATACAAAGTTCATGCACATTACGACTCCTATAGTTTTTTTTTTTTTTTTTTTTTAATTTTATATTTATACATACAGGGTGAGTCATTTTAATCTATAGGCTCCAAAATCTCGAAACTGAAGCCCCGGACCAAAAAATTTTTTCTTATAAAAGTTTTATGATTTGGAGGGGGAAAGAAAATGGTTACCCTGGATTTTGGCCCGGGGCCTTATTTTGGGCCCTAGGGACCCAAAGTCCGTTTTTTTAAAATGGGAACCCCTATTTTTGACCCCGGATTCGGAAAGAGCCGAAAATTTTACGATTTTAAAGTACTTTCCGAAAATTTTTTGGGCCCCCTGAGGCCCTGCAGGGGCTTATAAAGCTTGTATAAGGCCCATTTATTTTTAACTCGAATTAACTCTGAAATAACGCATTTTTTGTATAGTACATGCATTAGAAAAGTTTTTTGGTTTAAAATTTCTAACAAAATGGGCCAAAAAAATTGGGCCCGGGGCCTTACTTCGGGCCCTACGGACCCAAAGTCCGTTTTTTTAAATGGGAACCCTTATTTTTGACCCTGGATTCGGAAAGAGCAGAAAATTTTACGATTTTCAAGTATTTTGTAAAGCTTTTATAAGGCCCATTTCTTTTGAACTCGAATTAACTCTGAAACAACGCATTTTTTGTACAGCACATGCATTATGATAACTACTCTTGTAACTACATTGTACCTACCCCCGTACCTGGGCTTGTCATTACGTTTGTAACTTTGAACCTACACTTATTTTTGCTACACCTACATTTTTGCTTAATATTGTTCTTATCTCTTTCACATGAATCTACTTACTTCAATTTTGGCGTTTGCAGTTGTTTTTTCTTTCTTCATACACTTTTGCCCACACAGTTCTTTAACTTTTTTGACAAATATTTCCTACATCCTTTTACATTTGTTATCAACATTTTTTCCACCTAGGTTTCTCCAAATTAACCTATCCTGATTAATATCGAAGTTTACCTTACGACACCAGTTTCCAGCGATGTGCAGCCTCTTTTACTTTGTCATTATTTTTATACTTTAATTTGTAACTTTGAACGTATGTTGTTCTTATTCATGTGCCTACTTTCATTTCTACCATTAGTTCAGGTTTTTCTTTTTTATCTTCCTAGAATTGTTTTAAGCTTTGAAACTAATATCATTTATACCCTTTCTTCTTACATAATAGATACGCAACCCTCTACCTACAATTGAGTCTACCCTTCTGCCTACTATTGTGCATTTTTGAATACTTTCCCTTGTTCATAAAATTATTCATAACTTTAAACATACTCTTGTAGATTTTATGGTGTCTCCTGACTACTCTTAGGGTTATATTTGTCTCTAACACTGTGATAACCTTGTAACTTTGAACCCATCCCTGTAACAATAATCGTGCCTATCATTGTTCATGTCTTAGTTCTT
Organism: Encarsia formosa; assembly: GCA_038277355.1. Lineage (NCBI taxonomy): Eukaryota > Metazoa > Arthropoda > Insecta > Hymenoptera > Aphelinidae > Encarsia > Encarsia formosa. Next base: position 49,119,412 of record CM076187.1, read on the forward strand.
ACCATTGTAAAAATTTTTTTGGTTAACTATGTGCTTACTCTGTTCTTAACTTTTTTTCTACTTTAAGTTCGAATCCTGAGCTTACCCACATGCTTAATTTTGTGTCTACTCCTGTGCATACCCTTGTACCTACTCTCTTCCCCGCCCTTGTGTATTAGGGTGTCTCTTATTTCCCAAACTACTCCGATGCTTGCTCCCCCCCCCCTCTCCACTTTTTTGTTTATGATAAAAAAGAAGCTTTGTCAACAAAAAAAAATTTTTCCCCTTTTTTAATATTGCCGCAAGAGCCTCGAAGTCTTGTGAAAATGACGATTTAAAATTAATATAATTACAAGGTAAAGTTGAGTGGGATATGGAGGGTTCGATCGAAACCCTTACATAATATATATCATTTGAAAGATCTTTCAAAAAGAAAGCTCTCTGCCAAATTTTAGATCTCTATCATGAAATTTGAGGTCATGGCATAAAAAAAACACTTTTTTACCCTTTTTTTTACTATATTTTCAAGTACTTTTCGACCTTTTTTTCACTGTAACTTTTTTACTATGCATTTTCAACAAAATCGGCCAGGAAATTATAACTTTGTCTTGAATCAAAGAATCGAAATATCCTTGGTGTTATTTTTTTCCCCCTGTTTTTAAATACTTTTAGAGCGCTTCAAATCCGTTATGACGAAAAAAAACGTCATTTTTTTTTAACTATTGCGAGACATGTAGGTTTCAATAATCAAAATTCAATCGGGATCTTGTAAAAAAATATATGACTCAATACATTATCAAAAAACGAAGCTCTCGATGAAATTTCAGGTCCCCATCATCAAATCTCAGGTCGTGGCATGAAAAAAAAACCATTTTTCACTCTTTCTTTTGACTATATTGCGAGATATCTGGGACGTAATTTTCAAGATTCAATCGAAATCTCACAAGCAAGTTTATTTTTCAAAAAATCATTGATGAATAAATCTTTTGGCTGAGTTTCAGACCTCTAATATCGAATTTTTAGCCATTATCAACCGAAAAATTATAGTAAAAAAAATTAAGATAATACTAAAAAGACGATTGTAAAAAAAATTAAGGGTTTGTGAAAAAGACTTACAAGGAGAGGACCAGACATTTGGGTCATGGATTTGGCTAAAACTTGATATATGAGCTCCAAATATGCCAAAAAGAAATCTCCAAGCGTCACTTTCTCTGAATGAGCCTGTTAAAGTCATGTTCCCTCTACACCCCAATAAGAAGCTGTTTTTGACCTGATTTTCAAAAAAATATTGCTTAGACCCTATTACACTAATAGAATTTTGGAACCTGGCATTTCCAAGTACTTTCTGAAAAAAATTATTTAAGATTTTTTTTGTATTAGACCATGTAAAATTCAGATGTTTTTCGTCATTTTTTCATTTTAAATATCTCAATTTTACATTGTCTAATACATAAAAAAAAATCTCAAATAATTTTTTCCAGAAAGAACTTGGAAAGACGAAAAAATGCCAGGCTCTGGAATTCTGTAAGTGTAATAGGGTCTGAGCAATATGTTTCTGAAAATCAGGTCAAAAACAGCTTTTTATTGAAAAAAGCTGATAAAATGCTGAATTTTTAACATGGGGTGTATAGGGAACATGACTTTAAGGGAGGGGTCTAGGGTAAGAGGTAAAAAAAAGTGATTTTTTGTGGATTTTTTTTGAAGATCCAGTAAGAGTTATGGTATTTATTTTTTCTGCACATAAGAAAGTAAAGTTTAAACTATGATTCATAATTTTTTCGTCAAGAAATATCCATAAACAAACTGCTGACAGACTGTTGCTTGAAGTGCTTTGAAAAGAAGGAGCTCTGCGGTGGACATTGGAGCTGTTTACAGATTTATCTAAAATCAAAAAATGAGACGGATTTCTTTAGCTGAGGGCAATACCTAGTGCTTACGGTTGTTTTTTTTTTTGCGGTTTTGACAGACAAAAGTTTAAAAAAGTCATTTTTTTTACCAAAAAATCGGCCATTTTTAAGTGGTAAAAGAAAAAAAAAAAACCCAAAAACAAAAAACAAAAACCGTTGCACACTTAAGAAATATATAAATCGCTTTTTTTTTTTTTATTGCGGTTTTGATAGACAAAAGTTCAAAAAAAAATTTTTGACTAAAAAATCGGCCACTTTTTAGTGGTAAAAAAAAAAAAAAAACAAACAAACAAAAAACAAAAAAAACCTTTGCAAACTTAAGAAATATATAGAAAAAAAGTGTGCCAAGTTAATTATTTTTCAAGTTACAGTTTCCACTGGTTTTAAAAAGTATAGTTTCGAAAAAAACGCGTCTAAAGTTTGAAAAGAGGAAATATCATAGAAAACTTTTTTATTTTTTAACTTACACTGAATCATCAATGCCAGCCCCATAAAGGATGTTGCCTTCAGCTATTTTATCATACATCATTGCTTGTTTTTCCTGTCGCATATTTTTTGAAACCGCTTACCCTATACCCCTCCCTTAAAAGGCCTATTCAGAGAAATTGACGCTTGGAGATTTCTTTTTGGCATATTTGGAGTCCATATATCAAATTTTAGCCAAATCCATGACCCAAATGTCTGGTCCTCTCTTTGTTAGTATCTTAAATTCATAAAATGAATTTTCATTTGTACTGCAAATTTTTGATACCTAAATACAAAATTCCTAATACCAGACGCCATTACGTAGTTAGTTCTTAAATAGTTTCAGGTACTTTTTAAAATTTATTATAAACTTAGATTGTAGTAGATGAATTCTAAAAAATTGAAGAGCAAAGAAGATGAATAAATTTAATTGTACAAAAAAAGGATGAAAAAATGCGTTTTCTTTTGAGTGACGGCTAAAAATTCGATAATAGAGGTCTGAAACTCAGCCAAAAGATTTATTCATCAATGATTTTTTGAAAAATAAACTTGCTTGTGAGATTTCGATTGAATCTTGAAAATTACGTCCCAGATATCTCGCAATATAGTCAAAAGAAAGAGTGAAAAATGGTTTTTTTTTTTTATGCCATGACCTGAGATTTGATGATGGGGACCTGAAATTTCATCGAGAGCTTCGTTTTTTGATGATGTATTGAGTCATATATTTTTTTACAAGATCCCGATTGAATTTTGATTATTGAAACCTACATGTCTCGCAATAGTTAAAAAAAAATGACGTTTTTTTTCGTCATAACGGATTTGAAGCGCTCTAAAAGTATTTAAAAACAGGGGGAAAAAATAACACCAAGGATATTTCAATTCTTTGGTTCAAGACAAAGTTATAATTTCCTGGCCGAATTTGTTGAAAATGCATGATAAAAAAGTTACAGTGAATAAAAGGTCGAAAAGTACTTGAAAATACAGTTAAAAAAAGGGTAAAAAAGTGTTTTTTTTGATGCCATGACCTCAAATTTCATGATAGAGATCTAAAATTTGGCAGAGAGCTTCCTTTTTGAAAGATCTTTCGAATGATATATATTATGTAAGGGTTCCGATCGAACCCTCCATATCCCACTTAACTTTACCTTGTAATTATATTAATTTTAAATCGTCATTTTCATAAGACTTCGAGGCTTTTGCGGCAATATTAAAAAAGGGGAAATTTTTTTTTTTTTTTTTTGTTAAAGCTTCTTTTTTATCATAAACAAAAAAATGGAGGGGGGGGGGAGCAAGCATCGGAGCAGTTTGGGAAATAAGGGACACCCTATTGTGTATATCCGTGTACCTAGCCTTATTTCTACTGCTGTGCCTATACTTGTAAGTACTATCCCTACCTCTGTTGTACCAAATCCATACCTACTCTCGTGTCCACTCCTGTGCTTACCCTGTTGCCTAAACTTGTATCAACCCGTGTGCGTATCCGTATACTTACATTAGTGCATAACTTTGTACGTATCATTGTGCCTACTGCAGGAGTGAAGAAAAACTACTATATAAAATCTTGTAACAAATCCATACCTACTCTCGTGTCCACTCCTGTGCTTACCCTCTTACCTAAACTTGTATCAACCCGTGTGCGTATCCGTGTACTTACATTAATATATACCTTTGTACGTATCATTGTGCCTACAACAGGAGTGAAATATTGAATGCACTTTTTAAGTATTGTGCAATAATAGTGAATTTTTACTTACTTGAAAAAATTATAAAAATATTTTTTTCAAACTGTTTTATATATTTTGATTACTGCTATTATTTTGTTATTTTTATTTTACTAAATATAAGTTTTTTTAAGTATTTCAATAGTTACTTTTTAAATTTCTATAATTACATAAGTAATAACATATATCAAAAATAGGAGGTATAGGTAAAAGTGATAACATATATCAAAAATGGAGGGCGTGGGTAAAAAAAGGGCGTGGGGGGGGGCGTGATTGGAAAATTATAGGATGATTCAAAACACATAGAAATAAGCATGTTTCGATACACTTTTACGGTTAGTTAAGCACTTTTTTGGGAGGCTTGGGGAGGGCGTGAAAGAAGAAAAACAACTATATAATATAGTAAGATATTAAAATAAAAAAACAACTTCGCCACTCTTTCGTAAATAACTCTTAAATTGTATCTGTAAATACTATTCTGCTTCTTCTTTCGCTTCTTTCGTAGACAACAATTATCTAAAAAAAACCTTTGTTTCCAAGCCTGTTTCGAGCAAATTTTCTTGGCGTGGATTCAGGATAAATTAAAAACACAGAAGTTGTTTATGTTACAACTGTTCTGAAAAATATATAGGTCAGAAAAAAGATAGATAAAAGCAAAAACCAGAGAACATGAAAAGAACAAAAGCAAAAAGTTGGTGGTTACAATTCACTGAGACCAATTAAGGGGAGGTTCTCATGGTTTTTTTTTCAAAAAATCGATTTTTTTTTTTGGGTAGTATAACACCATAGAATTGTGGTAAAATTGATTTTGGAGGTCTACGAGGCCAGGAACAGGTCAAAAGTAGGTTAGGACAGCTGCAGCGTTCGAGCGCTCGAGTAGCCTGTTTACCGCTCCGGCTGGCTCTTGGTGTGGGTTCAAAAAAGCTGTAGCTGAAAAAAAAAACCGCAGAATTTAAACATCCTCCAGCATTCGATACAGATGCTTCTTGTATTTTTAATGAAGGGTATATCCCAATACTCAAAATGATGCAGAATATGGGGGTCACAATTGGCCGAGCAGCCTACAATCACGCGATCTCGGTTGACGCCGAGCGCCGGACAAGAGCAGATTTTCGGGCTACTACAGCATCAAAAGAGTCCCGAATGGTAAAAAGAAACGCCAGAATGGCTGAAAATGAGTTCTACGAAAAAGATGAAGGAATTAAGTATGGTTCTAGCATCGCAGATTAAAGCTACACCACATTTTTTTCGAAAATTTTCTTTAAAAAACTTTAAACACGTTTTTCTCGAAACAGCATTTTTTCAGCTGACGGACATTCTCATTAAAAAACTACTGCACCGATCGACTCAAAATTTTAACTTCATATTCCTGACATGTATCTCTATGTCCGGTAGCAAAATTAGATAATTTTATAAATATTTAACAATGTTATAAACAATTTCAGTTGAAAAAAAACCACTTTTTTATTCAGGAGACCGCCATTTTGTTTTTTTTCAATAAAAATGTCTAAATATGATACCGGACATAGCCAAATCTATACAGATTATAAAACCACTTTACTTTTTGGTTTCAGATTTACCGTTGTTGAGTTAAAAATTCCATCAGCAAATAGATGACATTTTTGAGACCGTCATTTTGAGACGCCATTGATAAAAAAAAAAAAAAAAAATCATGAGAACCTCTCCTCAAAACACACTTTTAATTTTGAATAAGGAGAACTATTAGATAGAGAGCAAAAATGGTACTAGAGAAATATGTTTGCTGTCGAAATATGTCTACATATCTCTGCTGATAAAAAAATTAACAAAAATAATTTCAGCAAAAACAAGAAGTGAAATTTCTTAATACAGCGTATGAATCTATATTGCAGAACCTTATTAGGTTCATATATAATATCATAAGGGAACTATTCCGTACATTGTACTGTAAAAAAATAAATAAATCTAGCACTACTACAGAATGTCTTGGTCATTTTTGAAAGACTAAAAAATTATTTAAAATATTTTCTTCTTATCCAAATTTTTAACTCAATTTAAATATTGTGAAATAGAAAGAATCAATATTTTTCTTACCTTTAAAAGCAAAATAGCCAGAACGACATCCAATACATTGATAAGCAAAGCTACCGTTGCAGGTCTCACAACTTGAATGACATGGACTACAGTTGTAATCTTCAGTTTCATAAGTATACAAAGGACAAGCTGCGTAACATTTTTTTTCATAAAGAACTAAATGATGTTCACAGCTTGTACAGTAATCTGGTCGTTCTATACAGCTTGCACAATTAGCTTCACATGGCACACATGTATTATTTTCTGGATCTATTCAAAATGAGCATTATTATTGAAACATCAATAAAGGTTAAACACAAGAATTAGAAAATATTTTTATTTTATTTGCAATAAATAAATTCAAAAATGATAAAAATCATAAAAACCTATATTCTGTTAAAAAATATCCAGTTTACTAGATTTTTTTCATTTAACAAAACTGTCAATTCCATAAAATTATAGCAATAATATAATCAATATTTTTATTGGCACTAGTAGTTGTAGTATATTTTAAGAATATATGTGTCATATGCAAGCGCAGTAATTAAGCGCAGCAACTGAAAGCACGTTCGAGTGCTCTGGGCAATCGTCAAGTGTATAACTTTCCTATTTAACTATATACGGTCGGACAGCCGGCCGGCCAATCGTGGCACTGGTGCAAGAACCGTGGCTCGCTAAGGGTCGAATCAGGGGCCTATCAGCGGCCGGAAAGACCCTCGCGAGCGAGGAACATGGGGGGCAAAGGGCATGCGTGGTGGTCAAAAGACTAGACGCCGTGCTCATGCAAGAATTCTCGACCAGAGACCTGGCCGTGGTTAAGATCCAGGGTGCGGGCGGTAGCAGAGAGGCCATTGTAGTTTCAGCTTACTGCCCGCATGACCGAGAATCCCCTCGAGAAGAGGTGCGGAAGCTAGTCAGGTTTTGTAGAAAGGAGGGCCTTAGGCTCGTGGTGGGCTGCAATGCGAACGCACACCACGAGGTGTAGGGTAGCACTGACACCAACCGGCGAGGTGAAGACCTTCTGAACTTCCTGATGAAGGAAAACCTAGTGGTGCTAAACACAGGTGCTGAACCAACATTTGTCACAGTGGCCAGAAGCGAGGTACTGGATATCACCTTCTGTAACGAGACACTGAGGGAAAGGTTATGCGATTGGAAGGTCTCGAAAGAGCCCTCCATGTCAGACCACAGGATAATAGAGACCACAATGAGGGGAATCGAACCTCAAGTGATCTGGTATAGGAATCCCAGGAAAACGAACTGGGAAGCCTTCAGGATCTCAGTGGGGAAACGTCTCGCCGGGTTCCGAGGGAAACTAGAAAGGACCTGGAGATCGCCGAGGCCCGAATAAGGACGGCGATCATCAGCTCCTACGAGGAGAACTGCCCACTCACGCAGAAAACCATCGGACGCGGAAAGCTCAGGTGGAGTGCTGAGCTAGAGGCAAGGAGGAAAGAAACAAGGCGGCTCTTCAATAGAGCAAGGAAGAAGGAGACCGATGCGGCCTGGGAGGCCCATAGAGAAAGCCAGAGACTCTTTAAGAACCTCATCAACGAGGTTAAGAAAGAGTCCTGGAAACAGCAGTGCTCGGAAACCAGCACCATGAGTGACACCACGAAGCTATATAAGGTGCTCGCGGGAACGCACAACGGTGAACTTAAATTCATCAGAAAGGCCGATGGGAGTTTTACTAGAACCCCAGAGGAAACAATTCAACTGCTGTTGGAAACTAACTTCCCTGAGTTCAAACTGGATGGGGCCCTTCGGGCCCCCCGGCAGGCAAGTCACGGGAGGGACTGGAACACGGCAGGTAAGGTGGTCACGGCAAGCGGGATAAGAGAGGCCATCATAGCCTTCGAGCCCTATAAAGCGCCGGGCCCAGATGGGATAACTCCGGCGATGCTACAGTACTGCCTGGAGGAGATAATAGGGCCACTCACTGGGCTTCTCAGAGGCTGTGTTGGCGGTGGGCTACACACCCCGCCAGTGGCTCATGACGAGAGTGGCCTTTATTCCTAAGTCAGGAAGAAAGAGCTACTCGGAGGCGAAAGATTTCAGACCCATCAGCCTCACGTCATTTTTGCTAAAGTAAAGACACTGGAGAGACTGGTGGATGAATATATCAAGGAAGGACCTCTGAAGCTCTGGCCGCTTCACGAGGAACAGCATGCATATCGGACGGGTAGGTCAGTGGAAACGGCGCTCCTCTCAGTCGTGAGTTTCATAGAGGACCAAATCGACCTCAAGGGGACGTGCCTGGGGGCCTTTCTGGACGTAGAGAGGGCTTTTAACCGTACCTTCAGACAGGCTGTATGCAAAGCTGCAGAGGAACATGGCATCCCGGGAAGCATTATCAACTGGATAATGAGCTTCCTGGAGGATAGGTCACTACACGCATCCTGGATGCGTCGCTCAGTCAGCGGGCTGGTATCAGAGGGCTGCCCTCAGGGGTTCTTTCCCCCCTGCAGTGGAGCCTGGTGATCGACAGACTGCTTCGAGTGCTCAGCAGTATGGGCATTAAGGCAATAGGATACGCCGACGACTTGGCTATCCTAGTGAGAGGTGCCTATGAGGAGGTCCTTAGGGATCTTCTCCAGGAGGCCCTCCGGGTAATTGAGGCTTGGTGTAGGGAAAAATCACTGAGCATCCAGAGAGATAAGTCGGTGGCTGTGGTCTTTACCAGACGGTATAAGGTCCGGCCACTGAAGGCACTGAACATGGGTAGCAAGCAAGTGCCATACGAAGAGACAGTCAAGTATCTCGGGGTAATTCTGGATAGGAAGCTTCTCTGGCAAAAGCACTTGGAAGAGAAATGTAAGAAAGCAGTCGCCACTTTCTGGCAGTGCAGAGGAGCACTGGGAGTAAAGTGGGGGCTGGGCCCGGAGCAGATACACTGGATTTATTCATCCATTGTTCTGCCTAGGCTGAGTTTCGCCTCAGTAGTCTGGTGGAGTAGAGTGCTAAGGAAGGCAGACTGCATGCGGTTAGATGGGACCCAGGCACTCTTTCTCAGGGGCATTACTGCCATTACTAGGAGGAGTACCCCGTGCGTCGCTCTAAGGGAAATGCTACGGATGCCGACATTGGCATTGCACATCAAGACCGAGGTCATGAGGGCGGCATACCGGTATTCTGCGTGGGCATTTGGCACACCAGTAGCGGGAGACATAGGCTGCTTTTCGGAAAAATCTTGAGGGAACTCTGAAGGGAGCCCCAGGACAGGATTCTCACCACCCCCGTTAGGAGTATGCGATATAAAATCCATATTCCAGACAGGGAAGAGTGGGGGGAACACAGACCCAGACATGGCGACATTTGGTTCACCGATGGGTCAAAGACTGGGGAAGGGACGGGAGCAGGTTTCTGTGGACCAAAGTCCTGGGACAGCTTCTGTCTACGTCTGGAGAACTACAACACGGTTTTCCAGGCCGAGTTGATCGCGATCAAGAATTGCGCGGAAGAGCGGGCTCGGGCTGGCGTGGTCGGCAGAACCATTTGGATCTGCTCGGACAGCCAGGCAGCTCTTAGAGCTTTGGGAAAGACCGACACTCACTCCAAGTTAGTCAGGGATACCAAGACCTCTCTAACGGAGCTGGGGAGTAGGAACCTTCTAAACTTGACGTGGATACCAGGCTACTCCGGTTGGAAGGGGAACGAGAGGGCAGACGCGCTGGCAAAGCAGGGGTGCTTTACATAGGGCCCCATTGCTGAACCAATAGGGATGCCCTCTCAGGAAGGGAGAAATAGGATAGCAGCGTGGGCGGATAGTCAGAGAACCTCTGACTGGCTTACGGCGGAAGGATGCAGTGGGGCAAAAGCCCTCTGGGGAGACAACGGGAGAGAGTGGGGAAAGGAACTGCTCTCTCTTAGTAGGTGGCAACTCAGAACCATGGCAGAGCTCATAACCGGCCACGGAGACATGAGGAAATTCCAGCACAGAATTGGGAAGGCACAGTCGCCCATCTGTCAGAGGTGTAAAGAACGGGAAGAGACCCCCATACATATTCTCTGTGAGTGCCCGGTCCTGGGGGCTCACAGACAAAGGTGGTATGGGAAGGAGGTGGTCCAACCGGAGGAAATTAGGGAATTCAGTGTCAAGTGGATGTTAGGCTACTGTGCTGCAGTAGGTCTAACCTAACTGATATTGAGGAAAAGACGGGAACAGTGTACAAAGGCAATAGCTAGGTGCAATACAGTCCCCTGGGGAGTCCCTCCGAGAAATTAATCTAATCTAATCTAATCTAATCTATTTAACTATTAATCATTTATTTAGTTTTTCAAGTTAAATAGTCTTAATGAATCAAATAAAAAAATCAAAGTTCAAAGCTTAAACGATTAGAATGTAACACCTAAGGTCTCGTTCGAAAGATCATTTAATTTAAGGCAGCTATTTTACGATAATATTTTGATTATAAGTCATATTTTTTCGTTTAGTTCCCATTATTTTGTTTATATTTTCACCTCAAAATGCATCATAGGGTACTTTTTTTGGTCAAAGTTGCTAAATCTCAACCCGTGTAGGAAGATTTTTATGGTGCGGGAACGATCTAGCAGCCGAACTGTCAGTGGTGTAGCTGGAACGAATTTTGGCCACAGAGTGCTAAAAAAGTATTAGATTAGAAGAAAAAAACTAGCACAAGCAGAATTTTCTAGAAATATTTTCTGAAAGCTTTTTTATACAGATAAAAAAAAATTTCTCTTTTTTAAATAATTTCTCGGAAACCACTAAATATTTTTTCAAAACAAAAAAAATACAAGTTTTCACATAAAATGCTAAACTGAAATAAAAAACAAGAAGTAAAAACTAAAAACTGACAAAAAAATAAAGAACAAAAACAATGTTTTTTTGCATTTTTCTCATTTGAAGTTATGTTGAAAAAGTATATTATTCACCGAGGGACTACAATCCCTTGACATACATACCCTTGACTTAATCTCGGGCTGCAATGACATCGGGCCTTTTTTGAAGTTTGTTTATCACAAATAATAACTTGATTTCCTCCGATGAAAGCTGAAAGAAAGAAATGTACTCTCGAAGCGCCAGCGGTCGACATGTTACGGCCCGAGCGTAAGTGAAGGCATGCAGTAGGCTGGATGCGCGTTGGTCGATGGCACAGGGAGTACATTTCGTTCTTTCGGCTTGCGTTGGAGCGACCCAAGTTATTACTTGCGATCAATGAGGTTAAGAAATTATTAGAACAACAATTGTAGGTTTTTTAATTATCTACAACTTTTACACTCTAAATTTTTTGATAGAACCTGTAATTTTTTTAGAACATGCAAAAAATCAGTTTCTCCCCCTGAAACCCACTCCCACTTTCGATTTCTTATCCAAGATTCCTGAAATTTTTTTTCCTTAAATAGAATCATATAACCTTCTGACTACAATAGTTAGTTAGTTAAAGTATAGTTTGGGATAGTATAGCAAAAAGATTTGTCCCAGGGCCTTATTTTGGGTCCTATGGTTTTTTTCAATGAAAACACCTTTTTTCGACAACGGATTCGGAAAGAGTGGAAAATTTTTACGATTTCTGGGTATTTTTTGGAATTTTTTTTGGCCCCTCTAAGTAGATCATGAGAAGGCCTAATTCTCTTTGGCAGCGATATTATAGACAAAAACACATTTTTAATATATCCAAAGTGCGTTGTTTTGACAATTTATAGCCCCAACCACTTATTCCAGAAAACTCTAAGTGCCTTACATGAAAAAAAATTCATCAAAATCAATCTTAACCTCTTCCTCTTTTATCAGCCAGGGCTTAAAACTGAATAAATCATTTACTTAAGTTACTACTTAATTATTAGTAATTTCATAGCAATCTCTCTTAGAGGGGCCAAAAAAAATTCCAAAAAATACCTTAAAATCGTAAAATTTTCCGCTCTTTCCGAATCGAGTGTCGAAAATGAGGGGTCCCCATTTTAAAAAATGGGTTCGTAGAGTCCAAAAAAAGCCCCGGGCCAAAATTCCAGGTCACCATATTACTTCCCTCTAAAAAAAAACAACTTTTGGTTCTTGAGTTTTTTTCGTACGAGGCTCCAATTTCGAGTTAATTGCACCGAACAATTAATTTACGCCACCCTATGTATGTATGTCCTACTATATTAAATAGTTGTTTTTTTTTCTCCCACGCCCCCCCCCTCCCCCCAAAGTGCTAAACTAACCGTAAAAGTGTACCGAAATATGCTTATTTCTATGTGTTTTAATTTTTCCTATAATTTTCTAATCACCCCCCACGCCATTTTTTTACCCACGCCCCCCATTTTTGATATATGTTATCAGCTATGTAACTACAAAAATATAAAAAGTAACTAGGAGTAAACAGGGTTGGTCAGCAGTACTTAAAAAAAGGAATTAAAAGGTGAAGTAACGGCAGAGGTCTATAGCATGTAAAAAATATTATAATAGAAACTAGAGTAGGTGCATGAGTAGGAGGCTAGTTAACGAAAAAGATTTTTACAATGGTAAGAACTAAGACATGAACAATGATAGGCATGATTATTATTACAAGGATGGGTTTAAAGTTACAAGGTTATCACAGTGTTAGAAACAAATATAACCCTAAGAGTACTCAGGAGACACCATAAAAGGGTATCCACAAGAGTATGTTCAAAGGTATAAATAATTTTATGAACAAGGGAAAGTATTAAAAAATGCACAATAGTAGGCAGAAGGGTAGGCTCAATTGTAGGTAGAGGGTTGCGTATCTATTATGTAAGAAGAAAGGGTAGAAATGATATTAGTTTCAAGGCTTAAAACAGTTCTAGGAAGATAAAAAAGAAAAACCTGAACTAATGGTAGAAACGAAAGTAGGCACAAGAATAAGAACTACATACGTTCAAAGTTAAAAATTGAAGTATAAAAATAATAACAAAGTAAAAGAGGTAATTGCACATGGCTAAAACTGGTGTCATAAGGTAAACTTCGATATCAATCAGGGTAGGTTAATTGGGAGAAACCTGGGTAGAAAAAATGTTGATAACAAATGTAAACGGATGTTGGAAATATTTGTCAAATAAGTTATGGAACTGTGTGGGCGAGAGAGAAAGTGTACGAAGAAAGTGAATGAAAGTGAATGAAAGAAAGTGTATGAAGAAGACTAGTTTCACGATTGTTATTACAAAAAGATTTAAGAACAATAGAAACGATAGTATTTACAAAGATGAGAACAAAGGTTCAGAGTTAGAAACCAATATCTTACTATATTATATAGTTGTAATTGGCTCTTCGCTCCCACCCCACTCCCACCCTCGCCTTTTCTCACCTCATTCCGCTCCCATCCTTAAATCTTCATTAGGGTTAAAAACTGCACTTTCATTCCGCTCTCACACCGCTTTCACCCCCGCTTTGTGTCTACTTCTGTGCCTACTCTGATACATACCATTGTTTATACTCTTATAGCTTGTGACCACATCTGCACCTTATTTTATGCCTACCCTTGTTCCTACCTTTCATCTTACTCCAAACCCTTGTAACTACCCTTCTTCTTACCGTTGCACATACTGCTTTTTAAAACTAGGCTATTACCCAGGAATATGCTCATGTTTAGATATCTGTTTTTATCATGGTGATAACAGTAGTTTGAATTTTTTTCATGCTTTTATTTCTAAGTCTAAGACTACTTTGTTCTTACCGTTGAGCATACTTTCATTTCTATCCTTAGTTAAACATCTGTTTCTATTCTTTTTCCGACTTATTTTCGTCTTTTTATTAATTAACCTCCCCTGCTTCATAACCTTGCTACTATCCACGTCTCTTGAGTCTTTTTTTCCAACTCTCTTTACTACGTCTGTTGACTTTTTCTTCTTCCTACATATGTTAATAATCTTGTGCTTACAACCTATTTTTTACTTATGCTTCTAACGCTGAACCTTCTACACATGCATTTATTTCTACGTCTGTTTCTACTCCTATGCTAACTCTAGTTCTTTTTTTTGTTTCTTTCTTTTTTTTTTTTTTCAACACTGAATCTAGCCTTGTGCATAATATTTTTTTACCCTCTTGTGCTTACTACTGTAAATACCCTTATAACAAACCTTGTTCATAACATTGTTTAAAACTTGATAACTACTCTTGTAGCTACATTGTACCTACTCCCGTACCTACACTTGTCATTACGTTTGTAACTTTGAACCTACGCTTATATGTACACTTTTTCTTTATATTGTTCCTATGCTGATTGTGACAATTTTAAACAACAATTTTTTACCTAGTCTCCTTCACATAATCTACTTGCTTCAATTTTGGTGTTTACTGTTGTTTTTTTCTTTTTTTCATGCTTTGGTTTCTAAGTCTGAACATTTGTTCTCATCTTTGTGAATACTATCGTTTCTATTGTTGTTCTTAAATCTTTTTGTAATTATAATCGTGAATCTAGTCTTCTTCTTACACTTTTGCCCACACAGTTCTTTAACTTTTTCGACAAATATTTCTTACACCCGTTTACATTTGTAATAAACATTTTTTCTACCTAGGTTTCTCCCAATTAACCTTCCCTGATTGATATCGAAGTTTACCTTACGACACCAGTTTCCAGCCATGTGCAGCCTCTTTTACTTTGTTATTATTTTTATTCTTCAATTTGTAATTTTGAACGTATGTTGTTCTTATTCTGATGCCTACTTTCGTTTCTACCATTAGTTCAGGTTTTTCTTTTTTATCTTCCTAGAACTGTTTTAAGCCTTGAAACCAATATCATTTCTACCCTTTGTTCTTATATAATAGATACGGGACCCTCTACCTACAATTGTGCCTACCCTTCTGCCTACTATTGTGCATTTTTGAATACTTTCTCTTGTTCATAAAATTATTTATAGCTCATATTATACTATATATATTATTTATACGTCTTATATATTTTGATTACTGCTATTATTTTGTTATTGGATTATTGGGTTATTGGTTTTGTTGTTGTTATTGGTTACGTTTTATATATTTTAATTACTGCTATTATTTTGTTATTTTCATTTTATTAAATATAATTTTGTTTAGTATTTCAATAGTTACTTTTTAAATTTCTATAATTACATAAGTAATAACATATATCAAAAATAGGAGGTATAGGTAAAAGTGAGATCATATATCAAAAATGGGGGTCGAGAGGGGGGGGAGGGGATTAGAAAATTATAGGAAAAATTAAAACACATAGAAATAAGCATATTTCGGTACACTTTTACGGTTAGTTTAGCACTTTGGGGGGAGGGGGGGGGGTTCATGGGAGAAGAAAAACAACTATATAATTTAGTAGGATATATGTGTGTATGTTTTTTTTGGGTTTTCGTTTCTTCGAAACCTTAACCTATTGTATCTTGATATAATAAACACCTTAAATTCGCCAATAGACATCTTTTTTTAATTCAATTTAAGTTAATGATTTGAATAGACTCTTTAAAGCTATTCAGCAGGAAGAGTATACTAAGGAAATAGCTTCTTTCTAGAAAAACCCGTTTCATCCAACGAAAATTAACTAAGCAAAATTCGTTGTTTTTATTTGCCTTAAAGTTTTGATCACAGTCGGTGGCAGATTGCAGAATGCTCAGATTCTATACGCAGAGATATATCCTATAATATTACCCCATAAAAGTGTTTTCACAATAAGACTGATTAAAAAAATTCATCGATCCTAAAGCGTGGTAGCGCTTGACGGCGATTGAGTTTTTTTTAACAACAATAACAACGAAAAAAACTGCCGTCAAAGCGTACGCTTTATATACTTCGAATTCATGGTTTGAGGGTACGTTGATCATGTAAAAAACAGTGTTGCGAGGGCTATGGCGAGCTTATTATGTACTTCGCACATAGCTGATGATCCTTTGAGTAATTTAAAAAAAAAATTGTCCCTAAATATACTCTCGTTATTCGCTTGTCTAGCCCGAGTGAAGCGCCCCCAAGCGGCGGCTAGACGTACTTCAGAGTAGGTGTAAACAAAAGCTTATGCTGCTGCAGATATAAAATAAACAATTATTAAATAAAATAAGTTAATTTTAAAAAAAAGAAAAAGTAATTTTTTGTTTGAAAAACTCATAACTTCATTCTAAAAATTAAAAAAAAAACAAGGTTCTCATAAAATTTAAATTCTTTCTCATACTAGCACGTCCGTCCCCGAACAAAGCTCGTCAAAAAGCGTTTGTGCGTGATTAAGAAATGAAGTGTAAAAAAAGACGTGTCCTCCAATCTTTTCAAGTGCAAGGAAAAGTAATAAATGTAAAACAGTTGATGAAATTTGTTGGAGATGGAGAAAGAGCTCATGTAGAGGGTGAAATAGTACTGAATGCAAACCATATCATGTTGTGTGGGTACACAAAAAGAAATAAAATTTCTTTGGAAATATTTGCTTTGTGTTTACAATCTAGTTCAATCAAAGGAAATCCTCATGAACTATCTTTTAGTATTCAGAAAATCTCTGGTGAGATTAGCGGTAATTGTAGTTGTAAATATGGTGGAAAAGGAAAATGCAAGCATGGAGTTGCTATTTTAATGTATTGAAACAGGTTAGTGATTAAAAATCGCAAAAAAGCGTCATTGTTTGAATACAAAACTGAAATAATTGTTTATTTATAGAACAAATGAGTCTGATCTAGAAGACTTAAGCTCCACAGATTTAAAGCAAGCTTGAGGTAAACTAAAAAAAAAAAGTGGAGATATGTATACAGCTATTCCAGTAAGCGAGTTTTGCCATCCAGTTTTGAAGTGCTGTCAAAAAAAAATAGTTCCTTTAAGCCCAAGAACAGCTAAAAAAAGAGAATCCCTGGATATTTTGTCAATGCTTTTGAAAGGTTTCAATTCTTGATGATATTATGAATGTGATAACAGTGATTTAATATTTTTCAGAGATTAAATCATTATCATTATTATAGGTCTCACAAGAAAGTGTACTATAAAGATAGCTAAGGACCGATTAAAAAAATCAAGCCAAGTATGTATTGAGGAATTTGAAACAACAGAAGAAACAACAAGAACTTGAAGAATCCGTGAAAAATATTCTAATTTATCAAATAAACAAAAGTGCTGAGGACAGCATTTATATAAAAAATCTGTCTACAGAGCTACTCAATTTTTACAATAGACAAGTGATTTTGAGTTTGGAGCAGGCAATGGATTTATGTTTATCAACTTTGTTTTAAAATTCTGAGATTTGGCAAAAAGAGCGAAGAAAAAGAATAACAGGCAGCACTGGATTTAGTTTTTTTACAATAAAAAATAAAAATAAATTTGATTGGACTTCAAAAATTAAAAATCATTTAAATTCAAAATTTAAAGGAAATGCTGCCACTGAGCATGGAAAAAAATGTGAAGGGCCAGCCATACAATTGTATGAGAAGTTAAAAAAAAAAACTGTCACTCATATTGGTTTACTTGTGAATCCAGCTTTCTCTTGGCTGGGTTACAGCCCAGATGGTATTGTTATCAAAGACCGATAAAGTGAAGTTAAATCTCCAGTGGCAGGAAAAAAGTTTAAGGGTTACGAATGCTTAAAGTAGCTTCCTTATTTTCAAAATGAAGAAGGAAATTTGAAAATAAAGAGAAACCACTCTTATTATTTTCAAATACAGATAGGTATGTTTGTGACCAGTTTAAGGATTTGAGATTTCATTGTGTACTTCTCTGGGAGTAAATCTTGTGCAGTTTTCTCAATAAAATATGATGAATTATCTGTAAGAAGATATTTACAAGTTCTAAGTGATGTTTATTTTACAAAATATTACCTTTTTTAAAAAATACTTATGATCAAGAAAATATAAATACCTCATTGAATGAAAACACCAAAATAGATTTAGAAAATTCTGACTCAAGTTCAAGAAGAAAAAAAATTACACCAAAAATTATAAGAATTGAGAAGCTGAAAACACCCATTATTTTGAGAAAATCTGCACCAAGGTCATAAAAAGTTGTTAAAAACTCTATTCAGTTTAGTAAAAAATAAACAATAAAAAAAATATGTTCCTGATTTACGACAAAGCTTTAATATGTAGCAAGTATTTTGTATAAATTCTTGTGATCTTATATTTAATTACGCATATCTAGTTGTGAATACTACTTTATTCATCGTTATATAATGTCAGAACAAAACTGTGAAAAATGTGTTCAGCGATTAATAATAAAGTTTAATGATTGAAAAATTTTGTAAGTGCATTATCATGCTGGTAGATTTAAAAAATTTTTAGTACAAGATTAAAAAATATTTTTTTATCAGAGTTTATTAGTCAAAATTTATTAGTACTAGATCAAAATATATTTTTCTCAGAGTTTATTAATGTTAAATATATTTGTGTGCAGGGTGTATAATTATTGGATCGAACAAAGTGTAATTATTATGTATATCTATGTAAACTAATGTTTATGTGAAATTTGGCTGATTGAAATTAATTGTTTAAAACTTACTTGAAAATAAAACAAATGATAAAAATACATTCTTTCTCAAGTTAATTACAGATTTATTTGAAAATAAATATGAATTTAACATTTTTTCTTGATAAAACCATTAAAATTCATAAAGATAGTTTTTGAATCCTAAAGCCCAATCGGGCTTTAACGGCGATTTGGTTTTTTTTTAAACCGACTGCCGTGAAAGCCTGCAGGGCTTTATATACTTTGATTTTTGGTTTTAGGTTAGGACGCTTCAAAGAAAAACTATTTTAGGATGATTATTTCATTTATATTATACATCCTGCGCGTAGCTGATGATCCCCTGAGTAATTTAAAAAAAAAATTATCCCGAACAAAGCCCGCATTGAAAAGTTATGAACGTTTCATTTTTCGAAACGCTGATTTCCTTTGGCTCACGGTAGTCAGGGGACATTCGATTTCAGTTTCGAGCATCCGGTCTCTCTGCCTGCGCTCTCTGTAGACTTAACCGGACGTGACGTATGCGGTGGGCGTGTCTATTTTGGCTGTCTCACTCTTACTGCTTACCTACAGCGGCAGACGGGGGCATGTAAGCCCGAGCCTGTAGCCATGAGGCAACTGGTGGCGCTGTATCAATTAGCAGCTCCCTACAGCTGACTCGTGAGCTGACTACAGCTGACTGCGGAGCCGCTGAGCACAGCAGCTTGTAATGTGTTATGAGCAATAACTTTTTTATAAATAATTGATTGTCATAGAAAAAAAAAACAGTACTGAAGACCCTTATTTTCATTATATATTAAATAAGTGGTAGAATTTATAATTATTAATTTGTTTAATTTCAATAAAAGAGTATGAAATAAATAATCTCTACAGTCTTTCTATGATCATCATCATCAAAGATTTTTCAATTATTGTGGTGTACCCTGTGAGTTGATAATAATTGTGCTGTGGTTGTGTTGGGGACCTGATGGCTGGAGGTGCATATTGGCAATATTAAAAATAAATTTTTTTCTGAATGAGTGTGTTTGTGTGTGTGTGTGTGTGTGTGTGTCAGGTTGAACTTGCAAATTACTTTTTTATAATCCACCCAACTTGCAAATTGCAAAAGGTGCAATTGCAGCACATAATGTCATTGTCATACGCATTATTGCTTAATTTCATAGAATCATCATAGAAATGTATATGCTCTGAGCCAGTACACTTGAACTGTTAAAGTTTTGTAATCCTACCCTTTTTCAAAAATAAACTTGATGTCTGAAAGTTTTGTAATCCCACCTTTTTTCTAAAATAAACTTGATGTCTGACAATGAATTTTAATTTTGATTGTAACTGTTACATTCACTCAGGGTGTTCATGATAAGTATATGGGTCATTCCAACATCTTTCAGCAAGATCGTGAGCAAGAGGTCAACCGATTTTAAAAAAATTTTAGTATGTTAAAGTACCACTATTTTTAGGAGCTTTGCCAAAATTTTAGCCCAAAATATTCCGTAGAACCCAAATGGCAGCTATTTAAAAATAAAAAATAGGCCTTTTTTCTAGTTATTTTTACCATATTTTCATCCTAACTTCTTATATTCGCCAAAAATAGAGTTTTAATCCGATTTGTATGCTTTACCTCTTAAAATTTTCGTATTTTGACAAAAATTTTGAAAAAATTTTTGTTGATGTAATTACGATCACTTTGAGTGAGGTGCAGCCACAAATATAAATTTTTCTAAATTTATCAAATTTTGCGATATTTAGCTATATTCAAAAAGCTGTCATTTAGTGGGGTATGAATATTTTTTTTTTCTTTAAACGGCAATTAAATTGTCTGTTTAAGACTTTTAATTCCTTTTTTGAAACGTTCAAAAATCTTTAAAAATGTCAAAGTTACAACTATTTCAAATTATCTAAAAAATGAAAAAAACGCGAAAATCGCATTTTTGCCAATATTGAAACTGCTGCCACTTTTTTCTCTGAGTCTTTTTTTTTCTGAAATTTTAAGGAAATATTCTTCATAGCTTGTTGAACAAAGCCTCATATTTTTGATAAACTTTTTCGGCTATTTTTCTACTGTTCCAAGCAACTGATTTTTGTCATTTTTATCGTTTTTTAACAAAAAATTTATACTAAAAGAGAGGTGGAAAAGTATCCAATAACGCTACTTACGTATTCTGGAACGCTTTTTATGATTTTTTAGAGAATATTTATTGAAATTAATTTCAATAACTGTTGATCAGTAGCGTTGCTTTTAAAAAAATGATGAAGAACTGATAGAATCTCAATCATTTAAAAATATTTATGACGTATAAATTTGTTTTAAAAACATTTTTTTTTAATTTTTCATAACAAATTTAAAGAAATATAAATTTTTCTAAAAAATTTTATTTTTACATTTACCATATAACATAATAAAGTTAAAAATCACCAGATAGTTTATAGGAAATGAATTTTCCATTTAATGTTTAACTGGTTTTGGGTAATTTATTAACAATTTTTTCTTCTATTGCTGCTAATATTTTATAAATGAATCAAGAACTTTGCAGTTATTAATCCTGTTTGATCATTCATAATTTTTTTTGGACTAATGTATCAATAAGTACGTTAATTACAGAAAAAAAGAAAAAAACTGTTACAATGTTTAATCTAGTTTATTTTTATATTTTTTTAAATAATACATAGTATTCAACAACAATTAAACCAAACTTATTAATCTGGAAAAATGCCTAATATTTTATTTGTATCATCCTATCAAAAATCATTATAAATGTAGACTGCGGCGCCACCTGCAGCAATTTTTTAACTACTACTAGTGTCAACAATCAGTAACCAGTCTGCTTTCACCGTGGAAGTCGCGTTAATAGCAATTTCAGCCCGTAAAAAGAGTTTGTTTAATAAAATGAATGAAGTTGCAAGTTTTAATTGCTGTGTAGGAAACTTTTTAAACGATAGTTGTCACTCCACAAGATTTTCTTCCAAAAAATTTTACCATGCAATAAGTGACTTTTCAGAAAAAGATGTCAAACTACTTTACTTAAGAGTGCCTGGGATCAAAAATATTGAAAATGAAAAGATATGTAATTATCATTATGACAATTTTTATACCTACTACTCGTCTCTAGAAACAAAGTGTTGCAATCCTTTTCAAAAGCATTCTAAAAATATTACAAAAAATTTAGTTTCTGTTACCCTAGATTTTTATGAAGAAATGAAAAATTGTTTGTCTCTTGAGATTATACCTGGAAAAAAAATTTGTGCAAATTGCTCAACTAAAATCCGGAATGATATTGATATTTATAAAGACTTACATTTTAAATACTGTGTTGATGCGTTTCAAAAACATAGAGTCAAAACTGATACTGAATTAGTGACTTTAGATAATCAAGCTATTTCTTACTTAAAGGAAGTATTAGATTTAAAAATTATTGCAGGTCAAAAAGTGTGTGTCAATTGTGATATAAAACTAAAATCAGATATCTTACATTATGAAAACAATTTTAAAACAGACAAAAGTCTCAACTATGAAAATTTATCAGGCGAGGCTTCGTCTGAACCAAGCGAAGAGATTAAAAACACCCCAGAATTTACTACAGAGAGTCAAGAAAAAAGAAAACTTGAACATATTTTTGATGCTTTTGACTTACCGACTTTCAAAAGACAAAAGCTGAATGAATCAAGTATTCAAAAAAAAGGTGTTGAAATTTTACAAAGTGTTGTCGACAAAACTTCAGAAACCTTCGAAATTGCTCTGAAAGTTGAATTGCCAAAATTTAATAATTTACAGAAAATTAATAATGAAAGTTCTTGGTTTTTATCAATGATTTCAAATATTCAAATCAAATATAACTCACCTGAAACTAGTTATAATGAAAAAATTGAGCTCCTGACATTTTTACCAGATGAATGGAACTTGAACACGGTTAATATTTATTTAAAATGTACTCGATATCAATTTGAAGAGATGAAAAAATTGAAAGAATCTGGTAAGAATAAATGAATTTTATATTAACTAGAATTATAAGATATTTTTGAATAAAGTTTTTTTTTTTTTTAATTAGTCCAACTTAATTCATGAATAGTTAATCGAGTAGTTTTTTATTTATTAAATTTATATAATTTTTTAAAAGAAACTCCAACTAACAAAAATTTAAATTACAACTTTTTGAAGATTAGTGCATTAATTTTCTTGACTTTGTATAAATACCCGTTTTTTTTTACATGCCTGTAATTTGGACAAATTATCTTGTCCTTCGGCATTTTTGACAAATTTTATTTTGATGAGTTAATTTGCCACTCGGCGCTGGCGGGTTAAGTTCATTAATTTTTTATTCCTCTTAGTATACATAAATCCGTTTATTATTCAAAACATGTTCTAAATTTACTATATAACCTCTCCATATAGGTTCAACTCATCGCGTAAAAAAAAACTATCATCGCATTTCGCTTGAAGTAAGAGAAAATATAAAAAACTATTATTTGGATGACGCCAATAGTGCTATGTGCAGTGGCACTAAAGAAAAAATCAGTGTAAGAATCGAAGGGGAAAGGCAATTGCTACAAAAGAGATATTTACTATATGACATTAAACTTTTATATAAAAACTGGGTCTCAGAAAATAGCTCTGAAAAAATTCCTTGTTTAGCCTTTTTCTTTGCACAGAAACCTGAACAATGTGTATCAGCTGGAAGTTCTGGCTCACATAATATCTGTATTTGCCCTACACATCAGAATGTAAAATTAAAACTATCAGCAGTTCAACCTAAAATGAATTATCACGAATTACTTGATGTTTCTGTGTGTTCCGTAGAGAACAAAGATTGTATGCTGCATAAGTGTCAAGATTGTCCAAATAAACAAGAAGTTTATAAATTTTTAACTCAAAATATCTCTAATCCGAACAAGATGGTCAAATACTCAAGCTGGGGTGCTGAAAAAATACAAGATGAAGATGGGAAAGAAATAACAAGAACCACGCTACTTAATTTGGAAAAACCTATGCTAGACATTATTGAGGAATTATCAAACGACGTCTGGAGCTTATCAGAGCATCACTTCATTTCAAATGAACAAAAAGAATTTTACTCTAAGTCAAAAAAAAATTTAGATGAAAAAACTGGACTCATAACCATGGATTTCGCAGAAAATTATCCGTTCATTTGTCAAAATTCAGTTCAGGCTTTTTACTTTAATAATACACATGCCTCATTATTTACTCTTACGTTGCACTATAAAGATCCAAAAGATGAGCTTTTAAAAGTAGCTAGCTACTGTGTTATTTCTGATGGTAAAGATCATTCGGCTGGAGCAATACACCTTTTTTTAAAAACGGTACTTGATTCCATTAAACAAGAATACACATTTATAAAAAGTCTAATCTACTATTCAGATGGTGCTCCACAACAATTTAAAAACAAGTGAGTTAAAAAAAAATTATTAAATTTTCAGTTTAGAGTATGTTAAATAATTAAGGTTTAACGACAGTTTTATCTATCTTCGGAGTATTTAATTTATTGGTATAACAAAAAAATTGAATTCATTATTTCACAATATTTTTCACAAAGTAAAATATTGGATCTTTTATCGATACTGCACATATTTTATTATTTATTTGATATAAATATTGAAAATAATTATTATTGTTAGAGATTATTTCTAAAATTCTTTTTTTTTTTTTAATACGAGTCTACGAAATCTATGAGTTTGTTTATGAATCTATTTTTGTAGAGTTAAGTTGCAACGAAATAAGAAGGCAGGTGTTATTAACTCAATTTAATTATTACTAAGGAGCTTGTGATACACGTATGTCTGATGCAACGACAGCGCGGATACTTATACATGCGTCTGTGGAGCTGGTGGCGCTCATGCACACAGCACACACACAAATTCATACTAGACCTCATGCGTGTTTCTCGCATGACTCCTAACAATTTTAAATATGAGCTTATTTAAAAAAAAAAAAAAAAAAAGATTCATCTGAAAGAACTTAATTAATAGTTATAGTACTAAAATTGCAATAAAATATTTTTTGCAGAAACCACTTTATTAATCTGTTATTTCATAAAAAAGATTATAAGTTGGAGCTTAAATCTTATAACTTTTTTGGGACATCTCACGGAAAAACTTCTTGCGATGGAATAGGTGCCGTAGCTAAGAGAGCAGCAAGAAGAGCTTCACTTCAACACGAACAAATTCTAAATGCTGAACAAATGTGTGAATATCTTAAAAAAAATGTCCAAGGAATCAGGTATTTATATGTTCGAAATGTTCCTCATAAATTGACAGCTTTCAGACTTATGTTAATGATTGATTCATTAATTAAACTTTTAGGTTCCTTTATGTTTCCAATGGAGAAGTAAAACTTAGTAAGCAAAAATTAGAAAGAAGATTTGAACTCGTCAAAACCGTGCAAAATACTAAAAAATATCATTGCATTGAGCCTATTAATGACACAACAATGCGTTTCAAATTATATTCTGAGGACGTTACGTCTAAAAGTGTTAAAATGATTTAAAACAAAAGTTATTCGAAAATTCGTCATTGAATATTTTTCCATTTTTTTTTTGTTCATGAAAGTTTTTTTATATTTGACATCAATACGTAGATTAAACAATTAAAAATTTTAATAATTATTCCAAACCTAAGATTAGCAGTAATAATAACGAAAGTCATTATAGTATTAGCAGCAATAGAAGAAAAAATTGTTAATAAATTACCCAAAACCAGTTAAACATTAAATGGAAAATTCATTTCCTATAAACTATCTGGTGATTTTTAACTTTATTATGTTATATGGTAAATGTAAAAATAAAATTTTTAAGAAAAATTTATATTTCTTTAAGTTTGTTATGAAAAATTAAAAAAAATGTTTTTAAAACAAATTTATACGTCATAAATATTTTTAAATGATTGAGATTCTATCAGTTCTTCATCATTTTTTTAAAAGCAACGCTACTGATCAACAGTTATTGAAATTAATTTCAATAAATATTCTCTAAAAAATCATAAAAAGCGTTCCAGAATACGTAAGTAGCGTTATTGGATACTTTTCCACCTCTCTTTTAGTATAAATTTTTTGTTAAAAAACGATAAAAATGACAAAAATCAGTTGCTTGGAACAGTAGAAAAATAGCCGAAAAAGTTTATCAAAAATATGAGGCTTTGTTCAACAAGCTATGAAGAATATTTCCTTAAAATTTCAGAAAAAAAAAGACTCAGAGAAAAAAGTGGCAGCAGTTTCAATATTGGCAAAAATGCGATTTTCGCGTTTTTTTCATTTTTTAGATAATTTGAAATAGTTGTAACTTTGACATTTTTAAAGATTTTTGAACGTTTCAAAAAAGGAATTAAAAGTCTTAAACAGACAATTTAATTGCCGTTTAAAGAAAAAAAAAATATTCATACCCCACTAAATGACAGCTTTTTGAATATAGCTAAATATCGCAAAATTTGATAAATTTAGAAAAATTTATATTTGTGGCTGCACCTCACTCAAAGTGATCGTAATTACATCAACAAAAATTTTTTCAAAATTTTTGTCAAAATACGAAAATTTTAAGAGGTAAAGCATACAAATCGGATTAAAACTCTATTTTTGGCGAATATAAGAAGTTAGGATGAAAATATGGTAAAAATAACTAGAAAAAAGGCCTATTTTTTATTTTTAAATAGCTGCCATTTGGGTTCTATGGAATATTTTGGGCTAAAATTTTGGCAAAGCTCCTAAAAATAGTGGTACTTTAACATACTAAAAAATTTTTAAAATCGGTTGACCTCGTGCTCACGATCTTGCTGAAAGATGTTGGAATGACCCATATATAAGTCAACATGAATCAATTATTAAAATTTTTTATCTTTTTTGTTGTCTGTATGCAAGCTTAAGTTATGCAGCCAAAGTGATTTTACGTTTTAAAATTGGTTAATTAAGAAGTACAAAAGAAATAGATAGTTTTGGGTCTAGGTATCCAGTGGACCAGAAATTATGAATTTTATTTGGCATGGATTTTTAAAGTACGGATGAGCATTTGCTTCATTATTTTCAAAGTGGATTTAGTGTGTCCATCAATTATGTATGCAAAATGAATTCAAAAGTACTTCATAACAGTAAATTATGTCTATGATTTTTATGTGTTCTGACTAATGATAAAATTTATATAAAAGAAATTTAAACCTAAAGAACTAGATATATCCAAGTCAACATGAATCAATTATTAAAAATTTTTATCTTTTTTGTTTTCTGTAAGCAAGCTTAAGTTATGCGGCCAAAGTGATTTTAAATTTTAAAATTGGTTAATTTTTTTTTTACAAGAATTAAAAAGTACAATAGAGATAGATAGTTTTGGGTCTAGGTATCCAGTGGACAAAAAATTATGAATTCTATTTGGCATGGATTTTTAAAGTACGGATGAGCATTTGCTCCATTATTTTTAAAGTGGATTTAGTTTGTCCATCTGTTATGTATGCAAAACGAATTCAAAAGTAGTTCATAACAATAAATTATGTCTATGATTTTTATGGGTTCTGGATAATGATAAAATTATATAAAAGTAATTAAACAGAAGAACTAGATATATCTAAGTTAACATGAACCAATCATTGATGATTTTTATCTTTTTTTTAATCATTGTAAGGTTACTAATGAGTATTTGCTACATTTCAATGTAAATTTACATTAAAATAAAGTTATGCAATGTACATTTAAAAAATAGGTAATTACTAAATTGAATTTTTTTTTTTACATATAAAATTGATTTCCCTTGGACTTTTATAGGTTCTGGTTTATGTCGTGGTTTTACATCAGAATAATTGGATGTATCTTAGTTATTGTTAAATTATTTAGAATTTGTTAAGTTCGTGAAATAATTTATTAATACATATTTCAACAATATTAATGATTTATTTATGGAGTTTGGTTTTTTGAACTTGTAGACAAAAAGGAAATACATTTAAATATTTACCGAATTTACGCAATAAAGTCTTTAAAAAATACTTTTAAAAAAGTAATATTTATGGCGATTGGTTTTTAAAAAAGAAATCTAAATAAAAAATTATACGCTAAATATAATAATCTTTTTTTGAAAATGAATTAATGAAAGAAGTGAAATCAAAAAATTTATTACGGACGACTTGAGGACGAATTACTTATTATTTGAAAATAATTTCTCTTCTAAAAGATGATCATATTATGTTGAATCACCTTCAACATACGTAAAGTTAACAATTTTTCAATTATAGCACATACATGGGAAAACACATGCAAATTGCACACAATTCAAACACTTCTTGAAATTAAAATATGTTGTAATTAAGTTAGAAATCAACTAAATCACAATGTATGGCTATACTTGACCTGTAAAGATTTAATATTCTTTGAACTAAATTATCTCGAAAAAAATCATTGATACCTGTATTTTTTAAATTATATTTTGAATGCTCAGTGTGTTTCTTAACAACATATTTTAAGTTTTAATTTTAAAAAGTGTTTGAGTTGTGTGCAATTTGCATGTGTTTTCCCATGCATGTGCTATAATTGAAAAATTGTTAACTTTACGTATGTTGAAGGTGATTCAACATAATATGATCATCTTTTAGAAGAGAAATTATTTTTAAATAATAAGTAATTCGTCCTCAAGTCGTCCGTAATAAATTTTTTGATTTCACTTCTTTCATTAATTTATTTTTAAAAAAAGATTATTATATTTAGCGTATAACTTTTTATTTAGACTCCTTTTAAAAAAACCAATCGCCGTAAATATTACTTTTTTAAAAGTATTTTTTAAAGATCATACTTAGCGTATAATTTTTTATTTAGATTTCTTTTTTAAAAACCAACCGCCGTAAATATTACTTTTTTAAAAGTATTTTTTAAAGATTTTATTGCGTAAATTCGGTAAATATTTAAATGTATTTCCTTTTTGTCTACAAGTTCAAAAAACCAAACTCCATAAATAAATCATTAATATTGTTGAAATATGTATTAATAAATTATTTCACGAACTTAACAAATTCTAAATAATTTAACAATAACTAAGATATATCCAATTATTCTGATGTAAAACCACGACATAAACCAGAACCTATAAAAGTCCAAGGGAAATCAATTTTATATGTAAAAAAAAAAAAATTCAATTTAGTAATTACCTATTTTTTAATACTAATTTACATAAATGTTTCTTCATCTAAAATAGGGGGGCTTAAATTAACTAACCCACCGACTACTGTTAAAATGTCATTATGATGAGGCATTAAATTCAACTTAATTGAACTTTAAAACATTTTTGAAATTTTCACTCGTTGAATTGCTCTTTCAACGTGCACTCTGACTGTAGCAATTTTTCTAGTCATTTGAAAATCTTGAAATGAAAATTGATTGTTGCTGCCAAGCTTAGCTGTACGCCAAAGTTTAATATTATTATCTAAACACCCTGATTCTATTTCCAATCCCTTGTCAGTCATGACTGCATCAATGCCTGGTGTAAAATTTTCAATCATCTTGCTGTGATTAAAGATGCCTTTATCGGACGACTTTCCTCCAAACACTGCACTCACTCCAGTTATTTGACCTGCCGGACTAACTGCAATCAAAACTTTAACTGTGTGAGTTCCTTTATAATTGGAGTATAGTCTTATTCTACATTTTAAGCAACTAGGAGCTTGAATAGGGATTTCTGTACAATCTAAAACTGCAACAGTATCCTTAAAATTGCTGAAGCACTTTGGCATGTTGCTTTTTTCGAAATTTCACTTAAGACTTTAATATCTGAATAAAAATTATTTAAACAAGTATTTTTCTGGTTAAAAAGCACAGATAAACATAAAAAATTTAAATTTAAACAAAGTTTACATAAACACAACATTATTCTTGGTTTAGCATCTTCATATTTCCAGCGGTAGCTGGCTTGGGTAGAGTTTTTTTTTTGTTTACACCTACTCTGAAGTACGCCTATCCGCCGCTTGGGGGCGCTTCACTCGGGCTAGACAAGCGAATAAAGTTATCGTCGTTTCAATTTTGAAAGTTCAATGAAAGTGCCAAAATCATCTCGAAAAAAGTAAGGCGATTTTGGATTTCAGTCGAGAGCATCCGGTTAAACAGGGAAATGTATATTTCCGTCTCTCTCACTCCTAATTCCCAGCGAGGTATTTTAGACCGAGCGTGGAGGGAGCGCGCGATGCGGCTGCCTGTAGTACTTACTACTCAGTAGCAGACTTCCAGCCACTTTATAACCATAATATAACCTTTGTTTCTATCCATAATAATCCATGTAAACATTAAAAATTGGATAAAATTTTTTTCTTGCATCACATTTTTGAGTGATAATAATAAGAAATAATTGGGTCATTTAAAAAAGAATTTCTTAAAATAAATGATTTTTTTTTTTGAGTGGAAAATGTAATTTAGCATCACATTTTCATATTTTTCTACTGTGAATTGAATGAATTGTAAATTCTGTGAAGCATGTATTTTAAAGAACGGATGAGCCATTGCTTTATTATTTTCTAAGTGATTTCACATAAAAGTTTATTCAAGTCAACATGAATCAATTATTGAATATTTTTTGTTTTTTGTAAGTAAGTTAAAGTTATATGGTCAAAGTGATTTTAAAGTTCCAAATTGACTAATTTTTTTGTGATAAGAGCTAAGAACTACATGAACAAAAGAAACAGATAGTTTCAGGTCTAGATATCTAATGGACCAGAAATTATAAATTTTATTTATCATTGGTTTTTAGAGTACGGATGAGCATTTGCTCCATTGTTTTCTAAGTGATTTCACATTAAAGTTTATATTAAAAAAAAAGTTATATCATCATAGGGGATTATACATTTGCAGATAAAATTTATCAATAATATTTTTATGTGTTTTGTCTGATGATAAAATGTTATATTTCAGAAACATAAATCAGAAGAACTAGTTAGGCATATTTAAGTTAACATGAATATATTATTGAATATTTTTATCTTTTTTTTTTTTCGTATTATTTTAAAAGTACAAATGAGTATTTCTAACATTTTTTATCTAAATTTACAATAAAATAAAGTTATGAAGTGTGCATTTAAAAAATAGGTCCAAATACTTATTTAATTTTTTTTTTTTTTTTTCCTCACACATATGAAATTGATTTTATCTAGGACTTTTATGTGTTCTGGCTTAGATCAGAATAACTGAATATATCTTAGCTGGTAAAATTATTTAGAATGTTTATTTAAAATGTGAAATCATTCGTTTAGATATATTTTTTAACAATATTAATGATTAATTCATGGAGCTTGTACATGTTGACAAAAAGGAGATACATTCAAATTTACCGAATCTACGCAATGAAATCTAAAAAAAAAAAACTTTATAAAGTAACATTTACGGCGATTGGTTTTTTTAAACGGAGTCTACCTACAAGTAAAAACTATACTCTGAATATGATAATTTTTTTTTCGAAAATGAACTAATGATAGAAGTGAAATCAAAAAATTTATTACGGACGACTGAAGGCCGAATTACTTATTATTTAAAAATGCATTTCTCTGCTTAAAGGACATATTATGTTGAATCACCGTAAATATACGTAAAGTTAACAATTTTTCAATTTGAGTAATTTTCAATATCGTTAACCACCATTCGAAATTGACGGAGCTGCTTACTTATTCAATTTTTCAAGGAACAATCTCGGTTAAAATAAAAAGCATAAACATTTATGACACGCATGTATGCTCACACACATTATCGTTAATTGATCTTAGCCTAAGCTTTCGAGCTTTTTATTTTTTTTTGAAAGATTTCCAAGTATTTAAATGCAGTAACTAAAGTTTTTGAAATTTAATTTTAAAAAATGGTGATAACTTTTTTGTGAATTTACTTTTTCAGCATGAAAAACTCAGTTAAAGTTATACTTCAATTTTTTGCTTGAAACTTTAAAAATCCATTGTTTATAAATTTTTTTATAAATCAAACAAAACTTAACAAAAATTTCAAAAGCAAGAGAATTTAAAAATTGAATAAGTAAGCAGCTCCGTCAATTTCGAATTGTGGTTATCGATATTGAAAATTACTCAAATTGAAAAATTGTTAACTTTACGTATATTTACGGTGATTCAACATAATATGTCCTTCAAGCAGAGAAAATCATTTTTAAATAATAAGTAATTCGGCCTTCAGTCATCCGTAATAAATTTTTTGATTTCATCTATCATTAGTTCATTTTTGAAAAAAATTGACTTTACATGGTGAAATATCAGATGATGCAAAGTCACTTGAATCGCACATTCTGGTTACCTGGTGGCTTAAGATTGATTCTACTGGTTTATAAAAACTGCCCAAGATGCACTCGGTTTAGCGGTCGATCGCAACAGCAACATATTGCACCACTTCCAGCCATACGTGTCACTCCAAATCGTTCTTTTGCTTGCACTGGATAGACTATGCTGATTAGGTTTTAGTCTTATTTTCAAAAGACCGTGGAATTAAATGTACCACAAGTTATGTGTATCCATTTGCTTAGTCACCAGAGAAATTTACATAGAGATAGTTTGAGATTTGACGAATGATGATTTCTAGCCATTCAAGACATAATAAGCGGTCCTTGCAGAATTTTTTACAGTGATAACAGTTCAACATTTCATTTCCGAATAAAATATATTAATAAGTTATAAGCCTGTAATAAAAATTTAAAAGATAAAAATAAAAACTCTTTGGTTGCCAATAATCAGAGTTAGGAAAGCAGCACAAAAGCTAAAAAGATGTTTAAAAAAAAAAAAAAAAAAAAAAAAAAAAAATTAAAAGTTTTTTAAGAAATATAACGTTGTTAGCAACCGATGATCAAAAGTAGCTCAGATGATGCGTTTTTATGGAAATAAACATTTTGTAATAAGCCAGCAGAAACGCTTGGTTTAAAATACGATGGCTAGGTGGTATTTTTTTCAAATTTTAAAGAAGCCAATCGTTATACAATTACAAACATATTATCAAGTAAAAGAAAGCAGATAGTTTGAAACAAATTTCTAGTTTTTCCTCCCGTATAAAGTGGGCAGAACGTTTTAATTCCTATTTTACATGTAAAACCCATGTAATGTTTAGGGGCCCATTAATTTAATGATCAAAATTTTCGTATGAGTTTGAAAGTGTTTCTTATACATAAAACTAAAATTTAAAGGGTGAGGACGGTGTTTGCGAAATATTTGGGAAATAACGGATACCCGAATGAGCATAGATACTGTTGCACACGATACTCATATAGGCCTGCGGCACACCCTAAGAAACTGCTTGAATTTTTGAAAAACCGATAAGGTCAGAGAAAGTGTATGAAATTTTTTTTAATCGATAATATAGGTCAAAAATGATTTCCAAATTATTTTGAGTATCTTTGAGTGCGATGGAACATTTAGAAAAACAATTACGATCCATGTTTTTACAACTTACAATTTTTTTTTAATTCTTTAGTAATTTCGGCATAACTCTTAGAAAAATGATTAGGAGATGTGACTTTGTATTGATGATCCAGGCACAAATACTAACAAGATGTAATTTTTTATCAATTTTTGTATTGCACAACGTTTCAAGAGCATTGCCCTCCTCTTCAGGTGTCATACAATTAGATAAACATCACAATGACTAAGATGTAAAATCGAAGTAAATATATAAAATTTTTGTCAACTTAGCATCAAGATTTTAATCTATTTTTTTTAATTATCACTTTTATTAAAAAGTAAATAATTAATAAAATTTATGTTTTTCCTGAATATTTTTATCATTAAAAATATGTGCCCTAACAGAAACTTTCATTCAAGCGAAAATTTCTGAAATTATATTTTATTAATAGAATAGATGTTATAAAAACTTATAAAAAAACTAAAAATGAATAATTTTCATATAAATTTTAATTGCTTGGATAAAACTTTCGTAGTTTATATTTTTATAGTCTGAAATAATATTAAGCCATTTATTTTAAAATATTTAAAAATTTTGTTTTATCTTATTTTTCTGTTTACACTTTTTTTTCTTGTATACTTTGTATTTAGGTAGTAGGTGATCGGTTAGCCTCGTAAAAAAAATTATTAATTTCGTTCACTTGATTGAATTTATTGAAATTATTCTTTTATAATTTATGTCTAAAACGGACAAAAGCATTTTCAATTTGAAAATTCATACCATTTCCGTGCGCGTCAACTAACCATGCTCATCTCACCCGGGCATTTGTAGGTTATATTCGCGACCACGCGGGTCGGTGTTCCGCATCAATAATCATGAGCACAATTGCAGGTTGTAGCATATAATAACTTTTTATTGGAGAAATTGTTAGTAATTAGAATCGTGTAGTGTAGTGTTTTACTCTATTTTTTGTTGAAAAAATTAAGACTATGAGTTACACCTGAAAAAAAAATTTCTACTTTGAATCAGGGTTATGTTTTTCTAAACATCAGATAAGTATATTTAATTACTTTTTTTTGTGTGAAAAAACTGTTAAAACTTGATAGTCTAGCCATTATTTGTTAATTTCAGAAGCAGATTTGTTATGGTGAAGATGGGAAACTGTAACATTAGCCTTAAAAAAATAAATTTGGTTAGATGAGATAAGAGATGAATTGGTTTAGGATAATAGAAGATTTAACTTGTTCCAACAATCTACATTTAAATTCAATAGTATTAGGAATTTCTGAAAATTTTGAAAAAAAAAATTAGTGTGATGGTTACGGAAGAAAAAAGTGATGATCTAAAAGTATAACCAGTAGTTAGAATTGTGAATTGTGAGTGTTGAACTTTGAAGTGTTCAACGCCTTCAGCAGATAATTTGAATTCAAATCAAATTTCAACTTTTATTGTTGGATCAGGATTTTTTTTCTGGCTTGTCTCTCTGTCTTTGTGAGTAATCTCTAAACAAATATTAGTAAGCAGAATAAGTTCATTTACAGTACTATTATTTACTTTTTATTTCATGATTTTTTTATAAATTGAGTATTAATATAAACAAGATGCTTCATGGAATGATTCATAACATAACATGTAAATATCTTGTCCTTGGTAAATGTATTAAATAAACAATGGTTGAAAGGCTTACATAGCTCTCATTGGCATTATAAATAAGCAGAAAATTATAAAAAACTTAATAGTCAAACTTGTCAAAAAAAAACTATTAATTCTTAAAAGATTAAGTTTAAAATTTGATCAAGTTTGGTTTTCTGTTTTCCTTGTTGTCTTTTCAATATAAGTTTTTTTTTTTTTTTTTTCTAATAAACAAATTTTTACCAGTTATACAATATAAATCTCATGATTTTAACAGTTTTTTATTAGAAAGATTTAGTAGTATTTTTTTCTTAAAACTTAAACTTTTTTCTATACCTTGTACGCTAACTTCTTATTCAATTTTAAATCACTATTTTTTTTTTTTTTTTAAATAACAAATATTTTTATTCTATAACTGTAATACTTATTCATTATCATAAGAATGCAATTAAAATATCACCATTGATTCTTTGAATATTTAAAAAAAATTTCTGTGTACAATTTTTTGTTAAATTCCAACAATTAAAAATGATTTCTAAATGGTTTATCAATATTGCTTTATGACAAGCTGTAAAACACAGTAAAATTTTTTATATTGCTCTTATTTTTAATGATGCTTGACAATCAGGTTATTTTAAGATGGGGTGAAATAAAATTCAAAAACAAGTTCATTAGATCAATAAAATAAATATCGTCTGATGTTTGATTGACTATCTTACATCTTTTACATTTTTAAAATATTTCATGATTGAATCATTATTTATTTCTTTATTTAATAATAAATTATACACAAATCAATGCAGCTGCACAGGCACTCTCGTGTCTGTGTGCAGTTGTCGTCTTTCATAGTCTGATTTTTTATCAATTTATTTATATGTTTTATAATTTCCTTTATAAACTAAAACTTTTGAAGATAAATACTACAAAAATATTTTGAGATAAGAAAATGTACTATTTTCTAAGTAAAAGCTGTATAATTTGAAATATGTCCGTCGATTTTGAAATATGTACACTATTAAATTAATTAAAATAAACTGTAACGGGCCAGTGACCGTTCAATTCCCATGGATTAATTATATTTATAATTTATTTTGTAGTTGCTGATCGCAACACCGTTTGTGAACCTGCGAGCAGTGGCGACAGCGCCGAGAGTCACGAAAGTGATAGTTTTTATTATCGGGTAAAGGAATGAATCCCTGTCTTACCCGCCTTTGGAAAATACATCGAGTGTAACAGTAATGATATAATATAAATAAAATAAATAATAATAGCAAACAATTCAATTGACTTATACATGTAGCAACGATAGAGATCATTTACATTGTTTTTCATTTAGAATTGCAGAATTCTTTTTCTTTCAATAAATTTTTAAGTGTACACTGTTTTCACACTGTTGAAGTGAGGTGGGTGGGAGGAGTCATCAGATACAATGCAACGGTTTAGCGAAAAAGAGAGTAGAAGGAAGTTTAAAGGTGAGCACGAGGGGGGTGAAGCAGAGGAGACAAAATTGAGTGAAGTGGTGGGGGAAATTTAAGGAGGAGGAGATGTGAATGCCGAAGGATTATGGCCGTGTAAACCTTTTGGTTTGGGTACGGCTTAGTAAAAAAAAAAAAAATAAATAAAAAAAATAAAAATAAAAAAAAAATGCCGAAAGATTTAATGGAGTTAGAAAAAGAAAAGGTCTGACCGTTGATGATTAGGAGGGGAAGGGAATCAAAGTCGACCATCGAAAGGTAGGACTCGCTTGCGATAATGGTGAATGTAGTCTTGCTGGGGTTGAGATCCAGGTGATTAGCCGAGGCCCAGACCGCGACCGAGCTAGCATCATGAAAAATGAGATAGAGAAAGTGGGGGAGTTCAGCGAAGGGGGCATAGATGTAGAGATTTGAGTCATCGGCGAAGATGGCCCATAATGAATTGAGGATGAAGAGCCTGAGGTCGTTGATGAAAAGGATGAACAGGAGGGGGCCAAGAACACTTCCTTGAGGCATGCCAGTAGTTGTTCAGAGCCAGGACTCATGCCGTCCGCCATCCAGTCGGACAGCCTAGCTTCTGCCAGTAAGATAAGAATAAAACCAGCGGATGACGGTATCCGAACAACCTAACTGGCGTAGCTTTGACAGGAGGAGACGGTGAGAGATGGTGTCGAAGGCTTTTGAGAAGTCGAAGGAGATGAGAATGGTGACTTCTCTACGGTCGATTGCACGACGGGCATCCTCGAGGATGCCGAGAATATTTGGGAAAGTACGGTGAATTTGGTGAGTTGGGCGGAGACTATTCTTTCTAGGAGTTTTCAGAGTTCAGGAAGGAGAGCTATAGGGCGTGTGTCGGACGGAGATTTTGGATGAGGGATTTTGGCAAGAGGTATTATGGATGATTTTTTCCATTCGGAAGGGAAGTAGCCGGTTTCAAGAGATGTGTTTATGAGATTGGTGACATGTGGGAGAATTGAGGGAAGGGCAAGTTTTAACATGAAAGATGAGAGAAGGTCAGGACCCATTCCCCTGGAACGGCTTTTGTTGAAAGTTCTCAGAACTATGGATTCATCTACCGGTGTAAAGTCAAACGATGGTAAGGGGGAGGTGAGGTGGAATGGATAGAATGTCGGTGAGGTCTTGAGGCGAGAGGGGTGGTGATGATTGGGAAACAGATGCAAAGTGGGAGTTTAGAGAGGAGCTATTAAAGAGTGATAAGGGGGATGGTTTAGGTGGGGCAATGATGCCAATTTTTCGGATTGCGCGCCATTTGGCAGCATGATCGGGGGTATTTTGGATACTATTTTTGACACAAGAGTTCTCTAGACGATCCAGCTCATCAGTTACCTGATTACGAATCGTCCATTATTCGTTGAAAATGCGGGTGGATTTGGATTTGTTGGCACGTTTGTATAGTCTATCGCGGAGTTCCATTTTATTCAAAATAGCTGGTGTGATGAAGGGCTTGTTTAGGGGTTTTTTCAGAAGGGCTTTGGGTGGAGCAAGGGTGTCAAAAGCAGTAAGAGTGACTTCGGTCAGTTTAGATGTTTGTATATCAAGTTGATTAGGGGGTGTAGGGATGAAGTTGTAGGAGCAATTCGCAAGGCGGGGGGAGGGGGGAAGGCTGCAGATAATTTTTTGATTAAAAGGTTATGAAGGGTGTGCGAGTGAGAGAGACAGAGAGAGAGAGTATCACGGGACTGCCAGCCGGCAGGCGACAGGCCCGTGGGGCGGCGGTCGAGTGGCAGCAGCTTATCGTAGGAGTTCGCATCTCAACGATCCCCCGTGGTCGCGTCCTCGTTTGACGATTTTTTTGATAAGCTAGCTGAATCGACAGCTGCCGTGTATATCATTGTGCATTTTGTTCACTAGTCTAATCGTTGTTCTTGTCAACCGGTGCTAGCACGCGCTTGGAAGGAGTAGCTGCATTGTGTGTAAGTGTGTCAGTTTTTTCTCTCTCTCTCTCTCTCTCTCGCTGGGCAAAGCCCTTGCTGCTCGTTCGGTGTAGTGTGCTTATAATTATACAATAAAGCGAGTGGTTACAAAATGTAACTTCGTGTGTTGTTATTCATCCCTGGTTCCCCTCCAAGTCGAACCCGTAATAAATTGGGGCCCTTCTGGCCTCCGTGGTGATAGAAAAGCTGTCACAAAACTGGTGTATACAATTATTTAATTACGTATAAATTTATAAAAATTTTCGTTTAGGATTTCTAATTTTGAGATTGCTACTCTCAACAAGTTCGAAAGTAACCCTCAATTGAGTCTACTTTCAGACATCTCTCAACTTACTTGAGAGTTACTCTTTTATAGAGGATAAATTTTGAGAGCATAAAATTTGCCCTCAATCAAGTTGAGGGATGTCCGAAAGTAGACTCAATTGAGGGTTACTGTTTGAGAGTGATTTTAAGGGTTTTTTCTGTACAATTAACTGAGAGTAACTCTCGATTGAGAGAAGTTTCGCGGACTCTCAAGTAAAAGTTACTCTTAATTGAGAGTTTTTCATTCGAGAGTTTAATTTGAGAGTAACTATCGATTAAGAGTCCGCGAAACTGCTCTCAATTGAGAGCCCCTTCGGAGTGTTTTTGAGGGTATTTTTCGGAATAATTTTGAGGGTTTTTTTCCGTACGGGAATGCTTAAAAGACAGATTTGCAAAATATTGAAGACTTTTTTTTAACTCTACATTTACTGTTAACACCATTAAAGTTGCAAGACTAGGAAAATCCTACAAGAAAGACGTCACATAATAGAAATGAGATATTTGAAAGTACTTCCTCATAGTTTTAGGTCAGTTTACTTTCGCTAGTAACCCCGGCAACCACCGCAACTTACAGCACCACATGTTGAGCACTCCTGCACTTAGGACAACGGATCTCAAAGGCAAAAAATACACTCCACAAACCACCTCTGATACCCAAATTTATCCCCACGGAAACAGTTACCACCCCCTTGTAATCATCATTTACAGCCGTTACGCCAATTTTTAGAGACCAGGTCAGTGACACACCCACACCAACTCGCAGTATTTGCGGATATTTTCAAAGCCTTGCCCAGAAACATCCTTCGAAAAATAAAAAAAAAAAACGTTCCGCGTCGCAATCACCAGAAGGTGCAACTGTAAGGCGTAAAGTAGCCTCACAGGCGCCAAAATCACTCAGCTCCATTATTACTTCCCAGCGTAACACCGATATGGCTGATCAAGAGCAAGAAGCGCTCAATCGTTTCCTCACTGATTCTAACACCCCAAACTAGGGTAAAAATCTGTTAACACTGATGAATGCGAGATTCGACAAACGTCTTATTGCCACCGAGGATGGGATAGGGTCACGACCTATTGATACGCACTACAGAGTCAGACCCATGCAAGATCTGTTTTAAAGGTATATCTATTGGTCAGATTAATTCTAAGCTGGAGGAGAAAGAGATTGTTTCCGCAATTCTTCGTTTTATTGGTTGTCTAGATTATACTAATCACATCGTCACCACCCGCGTATGGGCAGCTCCGAAACGCGACTTACCCAAACAAAAACCGGGAGCCTCTGAGCACCGAACTCATACTCAAACTCAGATGAACTTGATAGTAGCTACCGTTTCGGGACCCATTGGACGGAATGAGATCATTCGTTACAAGCAAGCATCACACAATAAAAAATTGTCTGATAGTTTTGAAAGGATTTCGCACACTCCTGTGTACGTGGAAGCTCTGACCACATCATTAGTGTTCAAACTTGCTAGTAAAGCTCGTGCTTTATCACGCAACTACGGCCTGCCCACTGCATAATGTGCATATACATGTCATACATCGACCATTTAATCCTCGCTTTAAATTACAACGACAAAAGTAGGGAAGGGGCCGCGTAATTAGGCGTCGAATGATTGATGTCTACCTCCGCGCTTTGTAGTCCAGGTGGGAGAAGTCAAGCCTTCATCGTTTGCGCCCGCGCTTCAAACTTTCTTCTGGTCCCTGAAACCTGGATGCGTTGGAAGTTTGGACACATACGAGAAAGAGCGTTCCTGGGATCACCTGGACCTTAAGTTGGAGTAGAAAGATATCCGATAGTGCAAAATCGATCTTTCAACATGGGCTAAGCATAGCTGGAACGAACTTAGAAAACTCGTCTAGTGAACAATCGTCGTCCGGAGCTCTCCGGTAATTGTAAGTCATTATTATATATTCTCTATCTCGTCGGAGGACACTAAACTCAATTTAAGACTTTTAATTACAACTAAATTTGTAATTACTAACTTCAATTTAATCAAATCAAAATCAAAATCCTAACATAAAACTTTTTCTTTTGTTTATAACTCTTAATTTATTCAATCATCGTCACAGAGGAATAGACACAGAGAGGTTGACGGGATACTTATGTTGTCAAGTATCTCGAAAGTCTCGAAACTTGAATAAAATAAATAAATCACAATACGAGTATCAATAGATACTCGACACCTTTAATAACATAGTTCGCATTAAAATGTTCCAAAAGTCACCCCCGGTTCCGGTTCTTTCGGAAGCCGGCTTGGTCAATTGGACCTTTCTACTAAGTTGCGTGAAATCAGGCGTGCGGGTATTATTGCCAATAAAAAGCCTTCGCCACTTTCAATCTTTGATAGCCACATGCTCAACCAACACTATGCTTCTATTTCACAACCGCTGACTGATACAGATATCGATTCTATAACAACCACACCTATCGACTTAACCTCACAACACGTTTTTCACAAACCCGTAACACGTTGACACGGCGTCTCACAAAAAGTTCCTTAGAAAGCTCCGCGATATTGGTGCCTCCGACCGTGCCATTCGCTGGTTTACAAGTAACTTAAAAAACCAAAAGCAAGCCGTAAGGCTTGAAAACGGCGCACATAAAAAATGGTTAGAGGTCACAACTGGTGAACCTCAAGGGAGTGTGCTAGGTCCCCTTTTGTTTATTCTTTTCATTAACGACCTGCCAAACTACCTACTACACTCCCTCCACGCCATCTTTGAGGACGACTCGCAAATATCCATCTGTGCTTCACCCAAAAACCTCCACAGATTTATCTCTTTGCTGATTAGTGATGCTCATGCTGTGTCTCGCTGGGTGGATGAAAACGAACTGAGACTCCATCCGACTAAGACCACTATCATGCTTCTAGGCACTGCCAAGCTTTTGTCCGGAATTGAGACTGGTCTTCTTCCACAACTCATCCTTAATGGTACTCACGTCCATTATTCTAAATCGATAAAAACTCTTGGAATTTACGTTAGTCAAGATCTGAGCTGAGACAAGCAAGTAAGCGCAACTGTTAAGAGAATTCAGTATGCCCTACACTTACTTCTCTAGCCTGCAGCAAGGTATGCAAGCATGCTGCACAGGTGACGGGCACATATGCAAGAGGCCAAGGGCCTCATAGTGCACAGTGTACTGTGCCGACTACAGATAGCAAAGGCAAGCAGCTGAGCTGAAGACAGCGGCCATAATTATTATTTTATTATATGATTTATAAATAATTGAGTAAGTAGTCAAATATACAGCGGCATCATGCTAAATTCTCAATCAGTATAGTTTAATTAATAATTGTTATGACCGATAACCTTAACCAATAACCGAGCCAATAACTATAGAAATATTTGGCTCTCTCTTTTTAAATCAAAGTATAAAACAAAATATTTAAAGTCGTCCTATGATCATCATCTACAAGTTATTCCAATGTTTGTGTTAGCTGTGAGTTAAAATTGTTAAATCTTCTGTTGAAGCTTTGGAAGTTTATTCGTCCTCATTAAAATTGAAGTTTTTCAATTTTAAATTGAATGATTATTCTTGATGTAAAGTCTGTGTATTGTATAATCTATACAGTTTTAAGTTGAATGCACTTATTTACTATAAAAGCACATTTTTTAAATTATTAATAGATGTAAATATTTTGGAATCATCTTTGAAGTGTACAGTTCTGAGCTGATGCTCTTGTAGTGAATAATAATAAAGTTTAAAAATATGTGGAATTCAAGTTGATACACTTTTAGTATTAAAACACAATTTTTTCATCATAGATTTACTTATTTGATAATTCTATTAGGTACTGATTCACCAGCGCATCCAGATGGAGGTAATGTCAATGACGAAATATGGGAAGTTAGTATAGCAGCTAAAAGTTAAATTCAACTTGATTGTTAGACAAGTTCATATTGGAAACGCGGTTGTAATAATAAAATTTACCAATGCAGGTGTAGCGACTCAGATACATTCGTTAAACAAAGAATAACTAAAAGATTACTTAGAAATATTCGACATTAAAATTGTATGCAACACTTTGGCAGCAGAAGATCGGGTAAAGTTAGCAAAAAAATCTCAGTAGAAGAAATAACACAACTACTGAAAGAAGGAGAAATACAAATACTGGTAAATGAATTAGCCAAATGGAAATATTATACTCAAACTAAAGACAGAGTTTTGACCACCAAACAAGT
Organism: Encarsia formosa; assembly: GCA_038277355.1. Taxonomy (NCBI): domain Eukaryota; kingdom Metazoa; phylum Arthropoda; class Insecta; order Hymenoptera; family Aphelinidae; genus Encarsia; species Encarsia formosa. Next base: position 49,161,773 of record CM076187.1, read on the forward strand.
AGAGTGCTAACTTCTGAGTTTATTAAGGTGGTTTTCTACCAGAGCTAGTCAAGTTCAAAACTAAAAAAAAATTATTACACCAAATTACTAACAATTGGTTATTAAAATTTATTTTTTAATCTTTTATGGCTCCTGAAATTATTTTCTACCAAAAAAACATTGAAAATCACAACAAAACATTTTTTTTTAATTTTAACCTCACCTTTGAATACGCAGTTTTGGAGGTTATTCACGTGAAAATTATTTTTATAAAATGATTGTAAAATTTGTAAAAGGTCAATTTTTTGCAGTTTCAAGAAATGAATTCTTCGATAGTGAAACTATATGTATGTGGTTTTTCTAAAGGATCTCTATTATAAGAAGACAACTATCAATAATTTAGTACACTTTTTCAGCGTAGCGGTCATACGCGTAATGAAAAAAATTCAATCTTTAACTTGCTGTAACTTTTAAACTGTATGGTCAATTTCGATCAGACTTCGTAGAAATGTTTATTAATATCTAATAAACACCTCCAGAAAATTTGAGCTATTTCTCTATTGTCCTGCATTTGGTAGAAAACCACCTTAAGTGTTGAAGATCTAAGAAGAATTGGGAAGAAAGTACTAAGACATTATCAAACCTTAGCAGAAGTGAGTCGTAACAGTGAATCTGAAGAAGATCTCAATTCTACGGTCATAGATCCTGTAGACAACCAAAGAGTGGCACATACAGAAAGTGACCAGCAAGAAAAAACTGACAACTCAGCAGATACAGAAACAATTAAAATATTTAAACAAGATTTCGAAATGGCAGACCTAGAATTTCACAAAAACAAAGACAGCTGGGAATAGTACGTGGAGAGAATCGGACTTTTTTTTATTGCAAACAAGATAACAGAGGACAACTTAAAAGTAACAACACAAAAAGTAGCGCAGAAACATACAAGTTGGTAAGATATCCATGCACACCGTCGAAATCTAAAGATAAAAAATTTAATGAAATAGTCAAATTAGGAAGTGACCACTTAACCAAAAAAGAACATTGCGAGGGAAAGATGTGTATTCAGTCAGGCAAAGCAAAGAAATTTTAAATTAACTGTCAACCCGCAATAAGTTATAACTCGTCACCAAATTCCACTTAGACAATAGTATATTCCTGTATAAGCACGAGAACGGCGTCGTTTCCGCGAGAGTTGGATGTTTCAGTACGAGACCGAAGGTCGAGGCTTGTTTATCGTATACTATACGCAACGAGAGACTGAGGTATTCTCGTTTCAGATTTGAGAAAAAAATTTTAACATGCTGAGAGTGGGAGACAAATAGTCCCAGATAGATTTAAAATACGCGTAAGGCAGTTTGAATTAGATGACGAATCTAAAAACGCATTAACAATAATTACACACGAAGGCTTATTTCAATACACAAAAATGGGTGAAGGTGTAGCTTCAAATCCAGCAGAACGCCCCCTGTCATACCTCAAAGAAAACTATGCACTGGTTGAAAGATAACAAAATACCAGTTTTAGATTGGCCAACCCGTTCGCCTGACTTAAATATAATTGAAAATGCTTGGGATCAACTAGAAATGATGATCAAAGATAAGAATCTGAGAAATCTTGATGATTTAAAAAGAGAAATTGCAGCAGCTTGGCAAACTTTAAGTCTGACCTATTGTAAGAAGCTTGCAGAATCCATGCCACGAAGGGTTCAGGCTTGCTATAACGCAAAAGGAGGAGGTATAACGTAAAAATGTAAAAGTAAAGTAAAACGTAAAAGTAAAACTAAATATTAGCTGAATCAAAATTTAAGCAAAATAAAAATTTTTTATTCATATTACGTATAAATTATTACTGGATTGTATTAATTTTATTATTTTAAAGCAATTATTACAAAAATAACGTTTTCTTTTCAAAGATTAATTGTGTTGAAAAATTTGTAAAATTTTAAAGCTTATGGTGAATTTCTGTAAGATTTTCTTCAATTTAAAATTAAATTAGTTAAATTATTATTAATTTAGTGTTTTTATTCAAATTTACCTGTAAGACTGAAAAAAAAATGAGATTAAGGCATTAAATTATGTAAAATCATGAAAAATCGGTAATTTTACAATGATTAAAAAAATGAGTTATTTGCTTGTGGTTTGAACAATTTTGCACCAATCAACTTGAAAATTTTTTTCGTTGATTTTGAATACTAAAAAGAAAAGAAAAAAAATTTACAATATTTTCGGATGTTTTTAACTGGTTGAAATATACTACGCAAGTTTTTAAAAAAGCGAAAATTAGCTGTTTTTTGAAAAATGAACTTTTTAATAAAAATGGAGGTAAAAGTTAATTTTTTTATTGAATTTAAGTTAAGTAAAACTTCTTCTTTCCAGTTTTTATGTAGTTTAAGTGAAAAAAAAAGTTTCAGGCATTTATAAAAATACTTAAGTGTTTGCAGTCGTATAAAAGCACAAAAATTTGAAGACTGAAGTATGAAATTTGGGGGTGCTCTATAATTTTGATCACTACTGTAGAATAAGTTAACCGAGAGGTTCAAAAGATGTTTATTTATTTTTCTTAGAAAGAATTTAAAATAAAAGAAAATTTTCTCAGTTATCCAATGTTGATTAATCGTAATTCATATAAATCAGTCAATGTGTTTTGAGTAGTTTGAATTTGACTTATACCAAACAATGAATAAATAAATCAATAAATATAATAAAGGCTTAAAATTGTAAAGAATAAACTATTATATTTTAAAACTTGATAATCGTTACTATTGTCTGATTTTATTTCAATCAATAGTTTATATTATCAGTAATTGTTAACAATAAATTATATAGGTTAGTAAACTACGTTGAGTTTATGAGTTTATATATTGAGAGTTATGTAATTTTATCTCATATCCAGTAGTATTTTGGACTTAAGATAGATGTAAATGTTATATGTCCCCGTGGACATATAACCGGCTCCTAATTTGGCAGACCCGGGAAGGAGTCGCGGGGAAAACCGGGGGTGAACGGCACCCCATGTGTGACGACAGGAACGCGCGAATTATTAATTAAATAAGGTGAAATTTTTATATTAAACTCATTACCTTGGTTCGGGGTCCAAACTCGCTGGTAATTGGTCGATGTGATGTGGTCTGCTTAATCTCCCAAACGTAGGTAAAATAATAGGTTTAATTACTTAATTCACTCACGGGCAAGTTACTTTTAAAATAGGTTTTATTAGATCCAAATCAATACACTGGGGCTACAATTATCGAATCTGATAGGTCCAAATGGGCAAATATAGTATTAGGTAATTTAGTAAGTAATAGCTTAGGTTTAACAAGGCTCGCAATCTTTTCACTCTTTAATTATATTTCATACTGCCTCGACGTCCGGCGCTCTTCCTCCCTGCTGCATCTAAATCCTTCCCCCGCCACCTTGATTTTTTCCCATCAAAAGTGCAGGAGCAGCATTCAGCTGCAGCTGAAATCCGAAGTGCTGACCGGACCCCTCATCCACATGCACGCACACTCGCGCGAGAATGCTCGTTCGCGGATTTTTATTTAATTGTCACATAACATCCCCCCCTTCTTAAACTGTTCACCGTCCCTGGTGAATGTAGGTATAGGGCTGGAAGTAGGTGTAGGTTAGGTAAGTTTTTTTTTTTTTTTTTTTTTTTGAACTTAGGTATAGGGCTAGAAGTAGGTATCGGTTTGGTAAGGAGGTTTTAGGTATAGGTTTGGTAAGGAGTGTGTTTTTTTTTTTTTTTTTTTTTTTTTATTCCCAAGGTCTGAAAACGCGAGGCTTTTGGTCTGCCTCCTTCCTCTTCTTGCACGGTGGGTCCTCTTTGGGGGGTCTCTCGTGCTTAAAGCTCAGCCGCTGCAATTCTTTTTCCAATCGGAGAGTGGCCGCATAATCGTTGTTTCTCCTTTCGTCTGGTTCCTCCTTCTTTTCGTCTCATATTCGTTCCTGGGTGTGGAGTTGTCGGTGGTCCTTAATATCCAGCCGAGACACTTGTACATTGCAATATTCACAATGGATTATCGGGAAAGGTTCCCGGAGCTCGCGCAAGTCGCACTTCCATTGACGAGGTTTCCCTAGTCTTGCTCCGTATTCCTTTTCCATGCGTTCCCTTGCTATAAACGCACTTGTGGGATGCCTATATTTGGCAAAAGCCAGATACAGGGGGTCTAGGTGTGCGTCTCGCTCTGGCGTGCGCATTTTCCAAAAGCGCAGCCACAAGAGGGGTCCGTAGGTTTTTAGGTCGTGGTAGACTCTTTGATGACTTCGGGCTACGGGTACACGCACGTCTAGCAATTGGGTTCCCTCGTCTACCAATCGCTGGTCGTCTTCTAAATTCTTTATTAGGGCGATGCCTTGCTGCTTTAGCTCAGGCGTTCGGAATCGGAACTTTACAAAAATGAGGGGGTCTTCTTGGTCATCCTCATTTTCGTGCTCCTCCAATAAAGTAGGGTTGACCCCTTTCAGGTATTTTCCGAGTTCTCCGACGTCGAAGGGCCGATTGATGACTATTCCAACCTCATTTTCCCCCACCATTTCCGTTCCCAGGGCTCGTAACACAAATCGGTGCCCCTGTAGATCTTTTAACGGTCTTCGTGGTTCGCTGGGTTCGAGTTGCTCTCTTAGTCTTGAGGAGGCCATGTTTGCTGCAAGAAGGCGTTATGAATTGATTACTCTAGATGAATTGGGCTTTCCGCTTGGGGAGGGGCTGGTTATGGGTAGGAACTTGAGAGGAGGTAGGTCACGAGGTGGATAGTGGTTTCGATTATATCAAGGATGGTTAATAGAAGACTGAAGGGTTTAGGGCTGTGACACATGCATTCCTACTCGCCGCTTTTCTTCTTTAACCCCTATATCGACCGCATATCTACGCACATTTTATCAAATTTATTTTTTTTTTTATTTTTTTTTATCGTATATACATGTATATATGTGCACACACACATACATGCAGACATTCATACATACATACATATCATACATATACATATTCTTTCCTTCATATTATTATTGTTATATTTTATTATTATTATTATTATTATAATTAATTTTTTTTTCTCTTTTTTATTTTATTTTATTTTATTTTATTTTTTTTTTTTATGATTTTTAAGATCGAACATTATTGACTTAGGGTCATTCTAACTTATGCCTCTTAGACCGTTACTCATACAAACATTCCGTTTCGCGGCCATATGCATTCATACACACTTTTATCGCGCACTAGCACGGTCTTGTCTTTAGTCACTCTATTTTGGGTCTTACAGTCTCTAATTACACAAGTGTTTCCATCTGCATTTCCATCCTTTCTTCGGTGTTCCGCGCATTTGGGTCGGTTTGCTTCTTTGGTGTTGGCAATAGGTCTGTCGATTTGCCTTCTAAATTTCCGGTCGTGGGCGGGTCTTTTATATCTGTGCTCGGGACCTCTCTCTCCGTCGGTGTGGTCTTTGTCGTTGGCGACACTTGGTGGTGACGCTGGTCCCAAAGCTTGACGATGTGTTCCGCCAACACATGCATTTGGCTCGGTGCTAATTCTAACGTGGTATTTGAAGGTTGTGTTGTTTCTTCCCAGAAGTCAAGGTCCATTAGGTTCGGGGACTGATTGATGATCGGTGGTGGGTGGGTCAGTCCTTGTATTAGTTGGTTAACGTAGTTGGCTTGTCTTTCACAAATTCGGTCGTGATGTTGATACGTGCCGGCTCCAATCCATCGCCCACAGCTATGTTGAATAACCTCCTTGTTTTCACTCGATTTACGGTGAAACGCTGCATATTTTGCACGGTAGGGTTTTTGGCTTTGTCGTAGGGCGCGTTCCGCATCTAGTGGGTCGAGGTAGCGCACATAACCCCATACCAGCCGATTTTGTTTATTGCGCACGGTTTGGTAATATTCTAAAGGTCCGAATTGGGCGAACTCCTTGAAGAAGAGCTCATCTCGGTATTCGATGGGTATTTCCTCGGGGAGAATACAAAAAAGGCGATGGTGATCCACTCCTTCCTGTGGGTCCGTGGGTGCTTTAGGTAGCTCCGGATCGGGGGCTTGCTCGCTCCATAGGCGTGGCGTCTCGGTAGATATCTTTTTTGGTTGTCTTTCCTCTAGGTTCCCTGGTGGAGTTTTTTGCTTCTTTCGACCTTCCTCCCTTTTGGGTTTCGGTGGCGGTTTGACGATTACTGATCTGACCGGTCTTGAAGGCTCCTCCGGTGGTGAGGGTGTAGTCTTGGACAGCTTTCGGGCCTTGTTCTTTTCGTATTCTTTGTTGTTTCGTCGAACTCGATCCGCGTCGCTTACATTTCGGAAGGTTATCCGACTGATGTTTCCATTGGACGTGTTGGTTTCTAAATGCCCGCCTATAATGAGCCCATAACGGCGCAGTCCTCGAATGACCTCCCATAATTCCACATCTCGAGGGTGTTTCACTCGGATCATGCAGGGGTCTTGGCCGGGGCTTTCTTTCAACACTTGGTGATCCATTTTTTTTTTTTTTTGACTCGGTGATGCTGTAATCATATTTATTAGTTAATTTAGGTCTCGGTTAACCGTTGGTCGTCATTCAGATGATGGGTGATAGGTGGGGGGGGGGGGCTTCTAGAAATTAGGAATCAATCCAAGGTTCTTGCGTCGTAGTTTTCCTTGGAGGAGTGGATAGAACATCGTGGGGTTCTCGATCCCTCGCTGCATTTGGGGCTTCGTTACTCGTGCTTGGGAGCTCGGTTGAGTTCTCGGTGAGCGCCCTAGTCCGTGGCCTTACCACCCGGATATACACGACTAACCCGATCATCACGGTCGTTACCATAATAAACCCGCTCAGGCTCAGTCCGGTAGTTACTATCTTATCGCCTTGCCGTTGCTCCAAACGTTTGAGCTTGTCTAATAATTCTCGCAAGGGCAACCCACGCCGGGTTTGCCACCCATCATCTTTAATCCCTTCATTGTTCCAATCGGCTTGCGGTAGGTTTTGGACGCCTTTGGATAATTCGGGGTATAGTTGCGAAAGGGTTAAATTGATCTCCGGATGGTAGAAAAATTCTCCCTTTTGTCGGTGAATTTCGGGGTTTGGCAGGGTAATTTTATCTGTTTTTCCTACACATTCCTGGGCTAGTTGCAAAAGTCCTAGGCCTTTCACCGAGATTATAGTTGTGTTACTGGAACAAAGAATTCGTATTTGCTCCTCCTTTGCCATGGAGAAAAGCCAGGACCCCGTCGCTTTCAGATAGCGCCGTTGGTCCAAGACTTGCGGGTGGAACCGCAAATCGCACAGCTTGAGCGCCTCTGCCGAAGGTTGTAAGTACAGCGTTATCTCACAGTTTGGGGCATGGGAGCTTTTCCAGATTCCCAATTTGCTGTTGCACAGATACCCGTAAACTAGGTCCAGGCACTCTTCAAAGTCGATTTGGTTGAATTTAAAGTACTGGAGCTGGTCTTCACTCACTCCCAAATATTCGTGAGAGGGTTCGATGCATGCGGTTCCGTTGATTTCAGTACCAAGGAATTGTGGTGCCCCTAAGGAGTGCATTCGATGTAGTTCGTAGGCCGTGTGGTCTACTAGAGGTATATGCACATACACTAGTAGGCGGTTTCGGTTGTGCACTATCTCTACCTTCGAAATCTTGGCCACTTCATCGAGGTACCAGCGTTTCTCCGGGATGGGCAGGACAAGGTTCTTAGTAGTTTGTCCAATCTCATGTCGGATCTGGGTTAGGAACTTGTTTGATATTAGTCCACCGGCAAGGTCGCCTTTCCGACCCAGGGTGATTATTTGTAAGAGTTTTGTTCGTAATTCCATTAATTGATTAAGCTGGCGACCCAGGTTTTGACCCTGCACGTACAGATCCTTGAGCACTGGGGCTGTTTGCAGCTTGGTTAAGGCGGTCTCCATTCTGTCAATTTTTTGCTTTTGCATTAGGGTCTCGTTATGGAGTTCCGATAGGGCTCCGGTTACGACGTGGACCTGTTCCTTTTGTAGACTGATCAATTGTTTCTGGTCTTGTTGCATCCGGTCGATTTCTCGATGAGCTTTCTCCACGTCGTCCGCCGTAGCTAGTCCAAATAAGCTTTCGCCAAGGGATCCAATGATGCCAAATGGAGCTAGTCGCCTGATGCGTTTGGTCGATGGGTTTTCTTTTTCGGTCGTTTCTTCGGTAGTTAGGTCATTTATTTGGTCGGTGATTTCTTGGTCCAATCTTTGGAGGGTTCGATAGGTATTGGTCAATGAGTTTAGGTCAACCAATTCTTCGCAAGGGGGGTCGTCCACATGATTATGGCATCTTAGAGAGAGAGCAGCTATTCGGTCACCCACGTCGTGATTTTGAAGTAGTTGTCCACTCTCTACTGCTATTATCACCTTCCAATCTGCTTTTCGAAGATGTACCACTCCCACCTTTTCATAATATAACCCTGGGTTATTGTGGAATTGAGTTATATTGTAGGTCGCCTCCCCCATAACTAAACGAATTCCCCACATCACAAACGTTAGATAGTTTAGCATCTGTAATCATACAAGAACCTGTTAATTATTTAGGTCGGATTCTTCGGAACCGGATGGGACGCCTATGAGCTTATCCACGTGTTTTCGAATTTTTTTTCCATTGGGCAATTCGAGAATCACGTTGTTCTTTCCCACGACCTCGACAATTTTCAGCGGCTTTTTATAGTAGCTGTCAAACTTCGAGATGCGGGGTTCGACTAGCACCCAGGCGTACCCACCCGGCTTGCCGCAGAACTTTTTTCTTTTTCGGTCGTATCGGTCCTTGGTCTTAATTTTCTCGGCTATCTCTCTTTCTCCCGCGGTTAGTCTCATTTCGTCCAACCGGACTATTAGGTCGCGTAGGTAGAGGTTATAGGTCCGTAATTTTTCTTCGTTTGGTATCCTGATGGGGAACCTGGCCACCCGGCCATACACTAGTTCAAAAGGCGTGAAATTCGTGGCGGAGTGGACACTGGTATTATACGTGAACGCCGCGAAGGCCACAAGACGATCCCAGTCGTTATACTTCTCCGAATAACACCGGATAAAGTCCATGAGTGGCGCATGGCTTCTTTCCAGGCTTCCGTTCGTCTGAGGTCCATACCCTGAGGTAGTAAGACGATGTACCTTGAATAACCTCAGGAGTTCATCAACCAGGCCCGAAAGGAAACTTTTACCTCGATCAGACAAGAGCGCTCGTGGAGCTCCAAATTGGCATATGAGATGCCTCACCAACGTGTCAGCGATGGTGGTGGCGCGTAGATCGGGGATAGGGATCGCAACAATGTACTTTGTAAGGTTACATTGCATCGTGACCACATGTTGGTTTCCCGAGGGGGTCGTCCGTAATTTGCCGACGGTGTCTATGGTCACTTTGTCGAAGGCCTCGATGGGTGTATCAGTAAGTATCAGCGCCTCTCTGGTCTTGCATCGGTTTATCTTCATTTCCCGGCAGGTACTGCATCGCCGGATATAGTCGAGCACATCGTTTCGCATGCCCTTCCAGTAATATCTCTCCCGTATTTTCTGGTAGGTCTGGTTTATTCCCTTGTGCCCCCCGGAAAGGCTATCGTGCAGCTGCTTGATGATCTCCGGGCGCTGGGTGATCTCGGGCATAGCTACTGTACCAAAGCAGAGGGTGATATCAAACGGACTTTTTTCGAACACGTCTCGTAAGAGCTCTTCCAATAGTCCTGGTTCCAGTTGGCTGGCCAGGTCGCCCTTCCGGGCAATTCTGAACCCGCTGAGGTTACGTTTGGACAATACGCTCTTTAGATTCTCTAAACACCTTCTCACCGTGCTGATGTCCAATGGGTCATAGTGATGATTTTTCACAATCAATGACAGGATGTTGTGGTTCTTGTAAGGGGTGATCATAATCTGTCCCCTCCGGGGTCGCTTTCGCCTGAGTGCGTTCGGGTCGATTGCATCAAGGTCTACAAGCAGCCGACTAACAGGTCCCACCGGAACACAATCTTTTGAGAGGAAGTGAACAAGGTTGCTTCGTTTATAAGTCAAACAGTTCCTGCTTCGCACGATTTTACCTAGCGGCCGGCTAGGCTGCTTCCTCACACGGTCAGACGGGTCATCTTCTCTTGGGGTTTTCGGGTTATCGGGATCCCAGCATTTACTATGGTCTGGAGGATCAGCTAGTGCCCAAGTTATTTCGGGGAGGAAAAAGGGTAGGTCCTCCTGTGCTGGCTTACTAAATTCGAGGTTCACGGGGGAGGCCAGGGCTGCTTCCTGTACAGTTTCCAGTTCGGGTATCTTGGACCATCTCACCCTTGACGCCCCAGATTGGGGGGTGCTACTCCCCTTGGGGGTGTCAGGCTTATATCTTGGGTCAACTGAAACTCCGGTCTTCGCCGGCCATTTCCCGGAAGACTCGTCTCTCCGTTCCTCTTCTCTAGCACTTTCATCTGCCTCGTCGTCAGAGTCAGGGTCCGATGCGGCCGAGATGCAACGGTTCACTTCCCGATCCGTGCGGGCTTGAGCGCTGGTTACCAGTCTCTGCACTCGTTCACTCATCACGCTGTCATCCAAAGTCTCAGCATCGTAAGGGTCGGCCTGGTTGAGCAGATCCTGCAGCTCTTCGTCGACCTCTTCCCCTTCTGAGAATCGGTCCTTGTCTCCCTGCACGGGGGTTCTCACATCTCCATCACCGTCTGAAAAATGTGTGGGCCACTTATCTTCCTCGAGGTTCGGTAACCCATACCAATTGTTGGTACGCTCGTAGTGGTCCAATAAGCTTTGGTTTAGTTTATCGCTGCTCTCTTGCAAGTCTTGCAGGTTAATGGAGTGTGATGGACCCTCGAAAATTTCCTCGCTCTCGTCCCCCACAGTCTCCGTCTCGCTAGGCGTCACTGCGCTAACTTCCGTGGCGGCGACATCGGGGTTGGTTTCTCGATTCTCTGGATGGTCATCTTTTTCTGAAGAAACTTCGTCGGTTGTCTCATCTCGCAGTCCGCTATCCTTCAGATCAACCACGGGGGGTCTTGAGTCTGACGTGTCCCAGTCACTCATGGGGTCCACCGTCAGAACGCCCCGAGTTTCTTCCTCTTCTTCCGGATCGAAAGCGTCACCGTCGGCACGATCTCCGGGTTCGGCTTCGTCCCTTATTTCCTTCACGCGTGAGGGTAGTGGACTCAGTCCTGGGGCTGGGGGTAAGGAACTGCCCCTCTTTGGTGGGAGTCCTAACGGTTGTCTGGATCTCGTACGTTGGGCTATGGTACTATGGTCCAGCGGAGGCGGGTTCTTGTTTGTTTTAGATCCTACCGGTCGACCTCGACGAGGCTTTATTCCCTCGTCCACCGATTTCGCCCGCTCCCGGCGCAACGGAGTAGGGGTCAAAGAGGTCGTTTTCGTGACTCCCTTTGCTTTATTTAGGGTTGGTTTTCTTGGGCCTGTCCCCGAGGTACTAGGGCGTGAATTGTCAACCATTCGTCCCGAAGGCTTTCGAAAAGGCCTCTCGATTCTCTGAGCCTTATCTTGGTCTCTCTGGTTCTTATCTTCCAGGACCAGGACCTTAATCGTGGGCAGGGTGGTATTTATCTCATCTTCCGGTATTGGCCGATCTGCCGGGTTTCGTGAGAGGGCGTCGGCATTGATGTTAAGTTTTCCTGGCTTGTACTTGAAGTCGTACTCATAGTCTGTAAACTTCAGCATCCATCGTAGCATCCTTTTGCCGGGGTCTTTTTGGTTATGTATCCAGCTTAAGGGTTCGTGATCACTCACGAGCAAGAATCGCCTCCCCAGCAGATAAGTTCGGAATTTGCGGAAGGCGTACAACACCGCGACGCATTCTTTTTCGGTGGTGGTATAGTTAAGTTCCGGTCCCGTCAAGCTTCGTGACAAATAGGCGACAGGATGGTCGAAGCCATCTTTCTCCTGGCTAAGTACTGCTCCCACAGCATAGTCGCAAGCATCGGTTGTTAGGGTAAATTTTTTATTAAAATCGGGAAACTGCAAAATAGGAGCCTCGCAAAGTTTTTGCTTTAGTAGATTAAAGCCTTGCTCTTGGGCATCGGTCCAGACGAACTTGGTATCTTTCTTCGTGAGGTCATACAGAGGCTTCGCTATTTTGCTAAAGTCTTTTATGAATCTCCGATAGTATCCGGCCAAAGCCGTGAACGACCGGATACCGGTTACATTGCGAGGTCGGGGGAAATTTTTCATGGACATGATTTTGTAAGGGTTTGGTTCACACCCCTTCTCGGACACGATGTGTCCCAGGAATCCTACCTCTCGTCGGAGGAAGAGTACTTTGTCGGGTTGTAACACCAGTTTCGCATGCCTTAATCGGTCAAACAACAGTCTCACCTTTCGCAGATGCTCGCTAAGGCTACTGGCGTATATGATGATATCATCTAGATACACCAACATCTCCACATTTTGCAGGCCCAGCAGGATGCGATCCATTAGTCGTTGGAAGGTCGCGGGCGCGTTTTTGAGTCCCATAGGCATCTTCTTAAACTGCCAGTGTCCCGTTATTGTGGAGAACGCCGTCTTAGGTCTGTCACTGGGTTTCATGGGGATTTGATGAAACCCACTGGCTAGGTCAAAGGTAGAAAAGTATACCGAGTCGCCCAATTGGTCCAGGATGTCCGCGATGCACGGCAGCGGGTATGCGTCCCCAATTGTTTTGGAATTGAGAGCTCTGAAGTCCACCACCATACGCCATCTTGGACGCCCTTGGCTGTCCCTTTTCTTGGGCAAAATCCACACAGGAGACTGGTACGGTGAGGTTGAGGGTTCTATGATGTCATCATGGAGCTTCTTCTCGATGTCCTCTCGCATCACCTCCCGGTGAATGGGTGGGTGGCGGTATTGTTTAGTATGCACAGGGATGTTGTCTTCGGTAGGTATCTCGTGTTCCACTAGATCGGTGCAGGACAATTTATCCCCGGGTAGTAAGAAAACGTCGTGATATTCTTCCACGACACTCCGCACTTGGTCCCTCTCCTCGGAGTTTAACTGCTCCGCGTCGAGCAGCTCTAACACGCGCCTCACCCTCTCTCCCTCATCTGTGATTTTTTCGCCCTCAGGCTCGGTCTCTGAATCGGGATCGAACGGGGGTGCGTCGTACTCGCAGGGAATTAATTCATGGGGGTGAACCTCAATGGTCACATCTTCCTCGGTTGTATTCACTGCCAAAACCTTGCAACTCCCATTTTCACTGGTGACGAGTGCATTTCCGATGAACACTCCTGGGGTTCTGCTAAGGGCCGGGAGGTATCCTACTCCCGTATGGGCGTTGATCAAATTAACGCTGATAACTTGGCGGCACCGTTTTTTAATTGTCCACGTGGTACTCCCTTCTTTGGGGTTCAAAGGGGCTTCCAGCTGGGTTTCCTTAGGTCCTTTCTCCTCAGCCGGGGACTCAGCCGAGCCCGTACTTACAGGGGAGGGCTCGGCTAACTCAACCTTGTGAATTCCCTCTGGCATGGGGTCTCGTGGGTTTAAACCCCGCTCTTGGTCAACCATTTCATAACCCTCGGAGTCTAGGAAGGGTAGGGGGTTCATAACGTCACTACCTATCATTATTTTATTCTAATAATAAGATATTACGGCCTCATTCTGCTTTAAGAATACTCGACCCAGTATTCCGTCATACCGAATGGGGAATTGGTCTGGCACGACATGGAAAAGAGTAGGTTGGTCGCCTATTGGTATCCAGGTGATGCCTAAGGTCATTACTTCCTGGGCGGCGATTCCCACCAAGGGGATGGCCGCCGCTGTTTCTACCTGGGCATCCGGGTGGAGCGCCTGAAGCTTGATCAAGTTGACGGCAGACCCCGTGTCCAGCATGAGCACCAGATGTCTTTGCTCCTGCGGGAGATATACTCGGATGTGGGTGCCCGGGTCGGGGTCTATTGCAAGCTCCGCAGCGTACGGGCAGACCGCAAGGTGGATGGTACTCCCTTGGTTTGAATTTGCATGATCTGTGCCGCCTGCGGGGGGCCTGGTTGGTTCACCACTGGCCCGGAGGGTCCTTGAGGCTGGCTCGCCACCATAGTTGGGCGAGCCTCCAGCCAGTTTAAAGGCTGTTGGTATGGGGGATTAGGTCGTAGTTCAACGTCCTCCGCGGTTACAGGTTGACACTGCACCGGAGGCATGGCTGGGTTACGGCTCGGGGGAGGTGGCCCCGTCATCGTAGGTTGTCCCATAGGGGTATTCATCCGCGGGCCTTGTGGCCAGCCATTAGGGGGCCCATATCGGGGATATTGGTAGGTGGGCACTTTATTCTGTTGACTACGGTCAGGGTCATAAGTTTTTGGTCGGGGTGGACCAGGCGGTCGGTAATTCACTCGGTGTGGTCCGTAATTGGAATTATGCCCAGGGGGCGGTTGCGAATACCCCTGGGGGGCTTGCAGATTCGGTACCGGAGGTCGGGGGTATCGCTGTCCCTGGGGGTATTGTTGACGCGGTTGAGGTGGTCCGTTCTGCGTCTGGAACTGCGGCGGTCCTGGTTGCGTATACCGGGGTGTTTGGCTTGGGTAAGCCTGGTAGGGCTGTTGGTAATAGACCTCGTAGGCAGTCTCAGCACTCTGAGGTGGTAGTCCCTGCCATGGTTCCTCCTGCTCCGGCAGCTGGCTTTGTTCAGACCACGGATACCACTCGCCCGCGTCCTCCCCCTCTTGCACCCATCCTACGTAGGCAGTCTGGCTCTCCGCTCCATAGCGAGAGTCTTGTCTCCGCCCGTCAGCTTGGTAGTAGTTGGATCTCTGGCGGGCATCCGGGATGATACGGGCGTCCATCCTTGACTCGAGTCGGACGGCCTCCTCATAGGCGTCTTCCAACTTGGTAGGTTTTTTGGAATCCACCCATTGGCTGAGGCTTGCGGGAAGTCCCTTGATGAAGACATCCACGGCAGCTTCGGTCAAGGGCACCATCATCTTCTCATGATATTCTTCTTTCTTCTCTTCCTTCAAAGCCGACCTGGCACACCGGAGGAGAATGTTAATCTGGTCCTTGAATCCCCCGACCGAGTCACCTTGCTTCATATGCAGGGTGTGGAGCTTATTGTTGTGATAGGCGAAGCCCTTACCGGGGGCAAAACGTTTTTTTAGGTGGCTGCATATTTCCTCCACGTCGGCAAAGTCTTGCCCCCAAGCGCAGTCTTTCGCTGCACCTCTCAGTTTGCTTAGAACAGCCCGCTTATACCCCTCCTTCTGTTCGTCGGAGACGCAGTCTGCTCCATTCCGGACATCCTGGATAAAGTCCTTGAGAGGTATATTGCTGCCGTCGTAGGTACTCAGACCCGCGATGGCATTTTGCAGGCAAAGACTGTTAGTCAATGCCAGCAATGTCGTACCCATGGTTCGGGTCAGGTCCTGCTGGCCCTGCCCGTTGGCATTTGTCCCGCCAGTCATCTCGTGGGGTCCCAAAAGACACCAGCTTAGCTGCCACTCCACTGTTCAAGGACTAGGGGTCTGGAGGAACTACCGGTGTAGGTGTTCGAGATTCCGTCTGGGTCTATCTTTAACGGTGATAGATAACTAGGTCGTCCGCATATAGGGTCAGCTCGATCCGTATAATTCTTAATTCGAATCGAGTGAGCAGGAAGATCCGAAACCCAAGGGCTAGCCCTTCCTGGCTGTAGAGGCGCACTGCGCCGGCTTGCATTCAATTCCCCAGACGGGGTCGCTCTCAACGCCCCTCGGTTGGAACTCCCGGTTGGGCACGAGTCAGGGAACCCACACGGTGATAGGAGAATGACGACCCCTTTTCTTTATTTATTTATTTGACTGTGAAAGCAGGCGAGTAGAGTAGGTCAATGGTCAGACAAAAAAAAACAGGGTAGCGAGTAAAAATAGGTCAAGAATTAGTCAGACGTCACACAAGGGTGGGAAGTGGTCGGATACAGTAGCGCGCGGCTTCCTCTCTCTTTTTACTTTTTTTTTTTTTTCTTTTCTCGGTAATATTCATGATATTTTATCAAACCTACCAAATTAATTATTATTAAATATGCGTTATAATTATACTAATTCTATTATCGATCATTATTAAATTAAATTAATTATAGTAATTTGTTTTTTTTATTAATTATTGAACCTATCAAATTAATTAAACACTACCTCCTATCAATATTATTAATGCTATTACTACTAAAAAAAAATTTATTTTCCAAGTAGCGGTTGCCAATACTATTGAATTTAAAGTAGCGTCTAAAGCATTCCGGTTATAGGTCGGGCGTCTCTCCGGTCAGCTCGGCGCTCGGAAGGAGAGAATGGAGTGAAACGCCGATAGGCGGACAGCGGCACAAAGAAGAAATGGCTTAGTGCTACTGCGACTCCACGGTGGGGGACTGCACGGTAGAGGGAATACGAACGGGAGAATGAAGTGAAACGGCGATTACTTGCGCGCACTTCTTCTCTCGGTCACTTGGGTCTCCTCAATTTAATGTCTCCGCCTTGTAATATATTTTCTTTCTCTGTAGAATCGAAATTTAAAATAGCCGAGGGAAAATTGCAAAAAAAAAAAATTTTTTTTTTTTCTTTTTAAATTTTGAAGATCTAAAATTAAAATTAAAACCTCGAAACAATTAAATTTGAAAAGGCTTTTATTTCTACCACTAAACTTTTACTGTAGTGATTGAAGTTCTATTATTTTATTTTTTTTTTTGTTGTATAATTAAAGTTGAAAAAGAGATAAAATTGGGAAAATTGAATTCTTCAAAATTTGAATGAGCAACAAAAAATATATTTTTTTTTTTTGTGTAAATTAAAATTTATGCAAAGTAATTTCTTGAGTTTATTATTAAAATCATTACCTCTGATTTTTTTTTTCTATTTTAAATAAGAACCTGTTCTAGCATTAAAGTCAACAACTTTGGTTGAGCTTAAAAAAAAATTAATTGAGAAAATTACCAAATCTGAAAGGTGAAACTGGAAATTATTGAAATTGCAATTCCAAAAATTTCCAATTTGAAAATTGAAATCGAATTTACGCACTGAAAATTTATGCCCCTGGAAAAATAGGGTTTGACCTCAAGAGTAATATTTAAAATGACCTTCAAAAATTGTAATTTGAAAAATTTGAGTCTTCGCTTTAAAAGGTTTTTCCTCTTTTCCTTTTATTTTTTTTTTTTATTTTCTATTTATTATTATCATTATTAATTTTTTGTTACAATTAAATTTATTTCTAGTGTAAAATTTAAACTCTGTAAGTTATAATAAAAGTGTGCATAAAGTAACGCGACTAAGTATTTCTTTATACAGACAGCCGTGCAGTCACCCGATAACGATAGCCTCGCCACCGGATGGTAACTCGAGCTTTTTCGAGTTCGGGAGTTTCGTCTATATTTTTTTTTGTCATTAAAATTTTTTCTTTTCGCGCACAATTTATAATTCTAATTGCTAACCTGTTTAAATACTAAACTTAAACTACAGGACGGTAGCCTACGCACTGTCCTGGCACGAGGGGAAACTTATTAGCCTAAAATAAAAATTCAAAGTTCTAACTCTAATTACTCTAAAAAATTTTCCTATTTTTTTCAAATTATACTGTATAAGGTCCCAAACAAGGGGTTTTAAATTATCAAAAGAAGATTATAATTTTTAAAAAAAATTTTGAACTTTATAACATGAATATAAGTTTTACTTAAGCTTAAATGATGTGCAGCTGCACGAGCTACACTTTTTCCGTCACCGGATGTAACTCGAGACTTTTCGCGTCGTAGGATGATTTCGGTTATTCTAAATTTTTTTGATTCTTACGTCGCACTAAAATTATTCTAATTCGGCCTGATATAAAAATCACGCACGGTCCTATTAGAATTGATTATTTCCTAAAAAAGAAAATCACTCCGAATAACGTTTTATGCACGAGCTTAAACCTAACTTCTTTCCAACTTAAAATTACTAAAATCTTAAACTACAAGACTGTCGGACGAGCGACTCGTCTTGGCAAAAAATTCAAGCGCTAAAACTAAAAAATATTTTTTTATTTTTTATACTCTAAGTTTAATGCGCGCTCCGCGCGGGGCCTAACTACGCTTTCTGCTACCAATTTTGTTATATGTCCCCGTGGACATATAACCGGCTCCTAATTTGGCAGACCCGGGAAGGAGTCGCGGGGAAAACCGGGGGTGAACGGCACCCCTTGTGTGACGACAGGAACGCGCGAATTATTAATTAAATAAGGTGAAATTTTTATATTAAACTCATTACCTTGGTTCGGGGTCCAAACTCGCTGGTAATTGGTCGATGTGATGTGGTCTGCTTAATCTCCCAAACGTAGGTAAAATAATAGGTTTAATTACTTAACTCACTCACGGGCAAGTTACTTTTAAAATAGGTTTTATTAGATCCAAATCAATACACTGGGGCTACAATTATCGAATCTGATAGGTCCAAATGGGCAAATATAGTATTAGGTAATTTAGTAAGTAATAGCTTAGGTTTAACAAGGCTCGCGATCTTTTCACTCTTTAATTATATTTCATACTGCCTCGACGTCCGGCGCTCTTCCTCCCTGCTGCATCTAAATCCTTCCCCCGCCACCTTGATTTTTTCCCATCAAAAGTGCAGGAGCAGCTGAAATCCGAAGTGCTGACCGGACCCCTCATCCACATGCACGCACACTCGCGCGAGAATGCTCGTTCGCGGATTTTTATTTAATTGTCACATAACAGTAAATGACAAATTAAAAAATAAATATTATGTAAGCAAAGTATGCCTTTTTTAAAAGGATATAAGTTATAATTAAAGATGAAACAAAAAATGATAATGGTAGAGTGAACATAGTTTTTGTTATAAAGTATATACTACAAATATAAATAAAATCTAACTTTATTTCAAGACGGATCAAACTCGCTGGTAATTGGTTGATGTGATGTGGTCTGCTTAATCTCCCAAACGTAGGTAAAATAATAGGTTTAATTACTTAACTCACTCACGGGCAAGTTACTTTTAAAATAGGTTTTATTAGATCCAAATCAATACACTGGGGCTACAATTATCGAATCTGATAGGTCCAAATGGGCAAATATAGTATTAGGTAATTTAGTAAGTAATAGCTTAGGTTTAACAAGGCTCGCGATCTTTTCACTCTTTAATTATATTTCATACTGCCTCGACGTCCGGCGCTCTTCCTCCCTGCTGCATCTAAATCCTTCCCCCGCCACCTTGATTTTTTCCCATCAAAAGTGCAGGAGCAGCTGAAATCCGAAGTGCTGACCGGACCCCTCATCCACATGCACGCACACTCGCGCGAGAATGCTCGTTCGCGGATTTTTATTTAATTGTCACATAGCAGTAAATGACAAATTAAAAAATAAATATTATGTAAGCAAAGTATGCCTTTTTTAAAAGGATATAAGTTATAATTAAAGTTGAAACAAAAAATGATAATGGTAGAGTGAACATAGTTTTTGTTATAAAGTATATACTACAAATATAAATAAAATCTAACTTTATTTCAAGACGGATCATATATTTTTGAAAATATAGTTAAAAAATTATATCAATAAATAAATTTTTTATGATGCTACTTTGACGTGTCAAATTTCTTACACCTTCAATTAAATATTCCAATAATTTCCAAATTATTATTATGACTTTCATATTACTATGTAACGTTTTAAAAGGAGAAGAAAAAGAAGAACGAAAAATAAAAACAGCTATTTCAAGTAAATCTGAACTAAGTAACCACAATCATTATATGTATAAATATTTCATTTATTTATATTATAATGATGTAGATAATGAACGAGATGATTCATTTAGCGATTACGATACTTTTATAAATATTTTTTAAATAATTTTCAATTGTAAGCATACCAAAATACCTCTGTAGATGTTAAAACTACTTTTGAAAAAGCTGAACCATTTTCTACAAATAATGCACTAATTGCTTTGACAATATATGAACAAGAAATTAAATACTCTCCAATGAAAAATTTAAATGATAAAATTATGTAAAAGTGTAAACAGGGTCTTCGATCGTAACTGTT
The DNA here is from genome assembly GCA_038277355.1 of Encarsia formosa. Classification (NCBI taxonomy): domain Eukaryota; kingdom Metazoa; phylum Arthropoda; class Insecta; order Hymenoptera; family Aphelinidae; genus Encarsia; species Encarsia formosa. The sequence continues at coordinate 49,181,667 of CM076187.1, forward strand.
AACCAAACATTTTTCAACATGCATTTGAAGCTTCTCCGAAAAATCAGTTCATTAATGCCCAGTGTCCTGAGAAAATAATTGCATCCCTGCACCATGCAGTCTATTCACCCAAAAATTTATTTATTGTACTATGTATGCTCATAAAATTTTGTCAACAGTTACCACGATTCGGATACCATTCACGGTATACTGTGTGCCGTGTACGCTACAGTTCAGAAAATAGAGGCCAAGCATTATGTACCATGCACGATGCACTGCTCTCTACATACTTTTTTAAAGTGCTACTTCAACATCATTTTTTCATCTTCAATTTAAATGAGAGCACACATGTTATTTCATTTCATTGGATTTTGATTTTTGTTATAGGTGCTATAACAGACTCACTGTTTCACTTTGACTTCAACAATAGTGGATTGAACAAAAAAAAATTTACTCACTTTCAAAGTAGCCTTCAGGACACTGTTGTAGACAGACTGCTAGATCTGTAACTCGCAGATGAGCTGGAGCACAAGACAGACAAGAATCTTGACCTGCGCCTGCACAGGTTTCACAAGACTCATGACATGGCCAACAAACACCACCTTGATTCGGGAAGCTTCGTGGTGGACACTTGCTAACGCAAGCACTGAAATCGTATATAAATTATAAAAATTAAATTTACACGCATTAAATTCACATTTTCAACTGAATAAAAAACAATTAGATACAGAAATTGACGTTAAAAATTCTATTAAAGTAATATGTTCCGGTGACAAATGCGATTAAAAGTAATAGACCGGGGTTCGAATCAATATTTTAGTGGTTTGCTAATCCAGCTAGAAAAGGTGAACCCCATGAAATTTGGTTGTCACACCGACAAAAACGGTGTTCATTGCCACCATAGTAGTCAATGTGTGAATATGAATTCTACGTGAACGAATCCAGTTTTTTCATAAGCAACTCTAAAAATTGTCTACGATTTTTACTTTTAAATTTTGTTGCTATCATTACTTACACATAAATAAATTTTTATTATAATTACGAACTTGATAATTCGATTTCTACGATTTTAAATCACGCCTGGAGTATCAAAAGTTGTCTTTTTACATAAAGATGAGAATAAAATTATAAAACATGGTCCCTAGTTGCCGACCAGTCATATTGTTGTAAGTATCTATTGAGTGCTATCACGTCCATGGACTTGTGATCTCTATAGAAAAAATCAGGTGGCGTCAGGTCAGGTACAAAAATGTTCAGAGTGGCAGTTAACAGGTCGTGGCTGGCAATGAAGGGAAAATTGGTCTTCCAGAAGCTAGTCACAGTGTCCAAAGCATTAACAAGGCAGATGTCAAGCCAGGTATCCGAGTACGCAGTGTGATGTGAGGGCCCATACGGTACTGGGTAGAGTGAATGCTCTCCGATAAGAGTGCGCATAAGGTTGGCATCAACTGATGACGATAGATGGTCCAAGTTAAAGTCACCAAGAATAACCTTGGTGCTGTAATCCTGCATGCTCGCGCTTCTCTCACAAAGTCGGTGCCATCGACAAACGGCGCGTGTGGGGGTCTATACACCACACCCACAAAGATGGGATTACCCCCTTTAAAACTAACCTCACAAAATAAGTATTTCGGAAGGAAGGCCACGTTCACGCCTCCACTCTGTGGTGGAAGAGCAGAGATGCATCACGGATAGCGATTTATGAATCTAAAGCGTAACTCCTCCTCCCTGAGTGTTACGATCACTCCTTCCGAATAACGTTATCATCTAGCGAGACAAGCGAGCTCTCAATCGAGAGTCCTAACCAGCTTTGATGGCAAGTACATGCACCACGGAGAGATTAAAAAAAAAGTGCCTTATTTGGCTCAAATGTCCCCTCAGTAAGTAAGCGTTAATTAAACAGACCTCAAGTCGAGTACCTGGATGACGCTTGGACGGTTGAGAATTAGGTGATTAACATGAGTATGAAGATGAGGGATCAGGCTGGTGAAAGTAAGATAAATGAGATGCATGAAATGAGCAAGGCATGTCAGATGAATCATGATCATTCTGAAGAGTGAGTATTGATGGAATTGATAAAATGTTACCTCGGAGGAGCAAGGGTCTCACAGCACCAGACGTTGGTAGAGGTCTACGATAACAAAAAACGGTTCAGATCATCCTCCAAGTTAATGACTGTAGGTTTTTCGCCTTTCTTTTTCCTCACGAAGATTTCACCATCTCTCACGAAACAGACGAAACCAGAGTCCTTTTCAAAGGCTCTGCGGCGGACGAATTTATTGAGCTTGAATTTGTATCCAGGTAGGTATTCGTTTACATTGATGAGTCCAGGGATCAGGGACTCCAGATTGAGTCTTGCAGCAAGGCACCATGTAAGATCGAGGTGTGAAGCTTACTAAATTCAACCTTTGACGAGATTATAGCTTTGAGCAGTGGCCAAGACTTGAGGGTTATAAGTATCGATGGTAGCCATGGCGCAGTTGTCGACTCAGTTTCCAGAGCCTGCGGCTGTGTCGACTCTGTACTTACAGAGGGGTCAAGACTTGCTTTCCAGGCTTACTTATAGAGGCTGATGGAGCTGTGGTCTTGTTGAGCTGATGTAGTGCAGCAATATCTCTCAATTCAGTATCAGGATGGACCGTTTTCACCACCGAGTAGACAAGGGACTTAAGATTAAGACCCTCAGGTACAAAAAGTCTACCAACCACAACGTCTGTGGTCTAGCTTTTGCGTACAGAGTTTAGAGAGGATACTCGCTGATTCAAGACCACATTTTTTTCCTCAAGTTTCTGAACTTTTTAAGGAGTTAAGAGTCCGCCCCTGAAGGATATCCACCCCCGGAATCGAGTCTTTGTTAGAGTTCGCGTATATCACGTTAAACTTCCTTAAGTTGTTCATCGTGATTTTTCACCTGCTCAGCAAGTTGAGAAAGATCATTGAGCCTGCCGTCAATGTTTTCGAGGCGGCTACCAAAAGATGATTTAAAATCTCTCAACTCATTGAGAATTGGGTTGAGTGAGGCCTCTTCTGTACTGCTGGTTGAAGCAGAGTTGGGTGAAGCAGTGTCTTATTGCTATTTAGTTGAGGTGGACGTAGTCCTCGTGGTATCAGCGCAGGTTTGGCACACCTTAATGGGAATTCCACCGCTGGTATTAACCAAGAATTTAGCACATCCTGTGTGAAATAGCAGTTTACAGCCGGAATAAGGGTGAATAAGATTCTTGGGCTTTTTAGGCATATTGCAGCACACTTCTTCTTCATCTAGCATGTTATCAAGAGACTGTTGAAACATGATATCAATCTTGGAGAGTAGTAAGCCAAGCGAGTGGTAACGTCAATTTTTGGTCTGACTGGTAATTGAGTTTTAAATTTTCGCAGCAGAACTGGCGAGTAGAAAAAGTGCCAGTAAGGTCAGACAATGTGCAGTCGGTAACTACAAAAACTGCCACCCGGCGGCGAAAGTCGAATTCCTTGGGCGGGACTACGTTACCAAGCGTGCTAGATCAGATTAATCTCAAACACTATGTTGCACAGTAACACTTGAATAAAAGATCACAGCAAGTAAAATTTTACCATACAATAGTTTTAATGAATGCACAAACTTCACGATAACTGTTTTACATATTTAGAGTCAATGCACAGTCAAAAGTGCGTTGAAGTTCAGTGAAACAAACGACTGCAATCACAGAGCAACATGCGCCGTCCGACGAGCAAACGGGAAGTGAGGTATGTGCGGCGGGCACAGACTGAAAGCCCGCACAGGACCAGTCTGTATGGCGTGACGTTCAGGCGTAGTGGTACTTTGCGTATTCTACTCGCAAACTCTGGTTGTGTGGAGGCGATCGCATTGCTGCGCGTTAAGGTTGGTGAGGAGTGGAGCACAGTAGTCAAACAGTAACAGTAGTACCAAAAGTTGGACAACTTGGGTGCGTACCTCACGCGAAGTGGCCTTGCCAAAGTTTCTCGCGGTAGTTAGGATGTAGTGCACTCTCTGATTGGTCTCTTTGAGGTGTTTCTTCCAGCTTAGCGTGGAGTCGAAATGCAAGTCGAGGGTTTTGACGCACTGAGAGAACGGTTCTACAGTGTCGTCGATGACAAGGGGGGCCAGTGAGGCCAGATCAATGCATTACAGGGAGTGACGGGTGCCAAAAACGGTGACAGTTATTTTCCTCGCGTTTAGAGCCAAGCCGTTTTCCTTTGCATAATGTCTTCAAAAAAAATGCGTTAAATAAGTTCTTCCAGAGTAGCGTGGAGCTATTTGTCAACTTCGTCGGCAAATATCGAGTGTTTTGAGTAGCGCAGCCGGAGAGACGAGTCGACTATAAATAAAATAAAAAGTATAGACCCCAAGACGCTACCTTGCGGTACACCTGCTGCAGTCTTCAGCCATGTAGAGTGCTGGCCTCCTTCGAGGCGCACAGCCTGTTTCTGCCCGACGAGGTAACTGGTGTAAAACCAAGGTAACATTTGACCACTCCATCCGAGAAGCCCAGGCTGCGTAATTTTCGAAGCAACAGCAGGTGAGGGATGGTATCAAAGGCACGAGAGAAGTCAAACCAGATAACAACCGAGACGAGCCCACTGTCCATTGCGAGGCGCGCGTTTTCAACGGCATTGAGCAGGGCAGTTTGAGTCGAATGAAACTGCCGGCAGCTTTGAGAAGCAGCAGAGCAGAGCAATGGGGCGGGTGTCGCTGAATGAGGCCGGGCCCTTCACCTTGGCAAGTGAAACGATTGACGCGAGCTTCCAGATGTCAGGGAAAATAATGGGTATCATCTAGCCCGTTAGTAGGGTTATGTTATGCCCGGCAGCTTCGGGCATCAGAGTTACCGTGGTGGGTACGATGGTACCCGACGTGGGAACAACAATCCCCAAACTGTCGCGCCAACGCCCTCTACCGTTGTTTTGGATCTGCCTTTTGCTTAGTTTTACCCGTATGTGGGCACCACCGTCCCCACACTGTCAAGCAGCAGCGCTTCTATTTTTGGGATCACTGACTCCCATTATTTTTCCAGTGAAGACACCGCAGACAAATGAGTGGTTGTAGATCTGTATAAGAGACGGCAGTAGTGACGGAAAGGCCAGGTTCATCATTGTGGAAGACACGCCGTCGTGTCCCAGGCCTTTGATGTTTGAGTCAGTGAAAGTCGCGCAGACGCCTCTTTCAGGCACTACAGTGAAATCAAAGTGGTTGGTCGGAGGGGGTAGATTGGTTGGTCGAGGAGCCAGCGGACACCGTCCTCGGTAAGTGGTTCATCGAAGCGCGAGACCAAGACCTAAAATTGGTTGAGGTCGGTCGCGGTGAAGACGGTAAGTGGTGAGGGGTTTCAAGGCGGGATGACGCCAAATTAACGGATTGCATGCCACCTAAAACTTGTCGCACTCCTTCGATCTCTCCATCAGGGCAGGCGTGATTCACGCCTCTCTGTGAGGCTGGATAATGCCTGGACGGTTCGGAGCGAGTTCGTCGAAGGCCTTAGTAACCGCGCTGGTAACCACATTAACCATGTCGTTGAATTGGGGCGCGGTGAGTGACGCGTACTCAAGTTACGTAGTATACCTTCTACGAAGGTTAAAGGTAGGTCAGTGTGGGGCGAGCTAAGATTCACATTTCACAGGTGCAGGGATAAGCGTGTAAATTTGAGTAGTGGTTAGGTAATTTTTGATGACTTTGGCGAGTGACGGTGATTGAATGTTGAATTTGAATTTTGAATTTGATATATTTATTAACTGTACAATATGTTGTACAAAAATGTATAGAATACAAAAGATAAATAAGTAAAAAAAAAAAAATAATTACAATAATAGTAACAAATAATTAAAGATTAAAAGTGATCAACAATAATAATAATCATCATAATGATGCTTGTAAAGTAATGGTAATGACAACAATGTGAATTAGGCGGGGGGGGGGTATACCCTAAGCAACTTTAAAAAATCGATTTTTTTTTATTTTTTTTCTTAAAGTACAACATCTCAAGAATGTTGTGTCAAAATTTCAAGTCATTCTGAGTCGATCTCAGAAAGTGACAGCAGTTTTCGTGCAATGATCGAGGATGAAAGCCGTATAGACAAAGCTGAGAAAGAAGCTACCGAAGAGAGTAAAGATGCCAGGGTTAAGCGTAAAAGGAAAGAAAAACAAGCTGAAGACGAAGCAGAAGCAGCAGAAGAAGTGCTTTATGGTGCAGGAATCGATGATTCCTTTTAAGGTAAAAAAAAAAAAAAAATTTCATTACTTTTATCTTGTTCAAAACTTTAAACGCGTTTTTCTCAAAACTAGTCTTTTTAAAGTCGGTGAGGAAAATATCTCGGCGACCGCTGCACCGATCATTCTGAAATTTTGAGGGTTTCTTTAATATATATTTTTCCAAGTATTAACACGAGGATTTTAAAAAATTTTCATTTTTACGGCTGTGGCGTCGACAAAATGGCGGATTTTTTAGCCGAAAAAACGGTTTTTCACTTTAAACAACCACCAAATCGTCAAAAATGAAAAAAAAAAAACCCTCGTGTTATTACCAAGATAAACTTGTCTTCTAACAGAATCTTTTTTCAAAATTGATTTTAGGTGATCCTGATCAAAATGGCGTTCCTCACCGTAAAAAATCGAAAAGCGAAAGCGTCGCCGAAAAAGTACTGGCATCAGCTTATTTATTAATATTTTTACTTGAAAAAATTATGGAAGGTAGTTAAAATGTTGTATAATTATATGGTGAATAAGTGACTTAAATAATATCAACCATTTTTTCAATATAAATTCCCAAAAATTACCTTTTTTTAGCCTCTTAGGGTATACCCCCCCCCCCTTAACAATAATTAAATATAAGATATAAGATATCATCACACTATATGCTTTGTGGCCTATGCTAGTCACGAGGTGACTAAACTTACCATACTGAACTAGCTTAAATAACTAATAATGGTTCATAGATTTTCATAATAGTTACTAGATTGAATCATTGAGTATCACATCACATCGATCACATAAAACACTTAGTAGAGTAGATTAATCCTATCAATCTGGTGCCATCTTAGGATTCATTCAGTGCTCTCCTTCCAGCATGAAGAGATGATTTTTAAGACGTGATTTGAAGGTGTGAAGAGAAGGAGCGTTTTGGATGTGAAGGGGAAGGGAGTTCCATAAGATCGTAGAGGATACATGAAAAAATTTTCTTAAGGAGTCCGAGTGAAAGGCAGGTACAATAAGAGTTACTGGGTTTACATTTCGAGTAGGACGTGACCGAGAGATAAAAAAGTTTGCCAAATAATACGGATTGCCAGTCCATAAGATTTTAAAGAGAAGACAGGTCGCGAAGTAGTCACGTCGAATCTCTACACGTAACCACCCGAGTTCCCGCCTATATGCCGTAATATGCTTAGACTTCCAATCACCATAAATATAGCGGATCCCCTTATAGAAAACTCGCTGTGTTCTCAGATTTTGCTCAGCAGAAATATTACAATACGCTAGGGAGCAGTAGTCCACCAGAGGGAAGAGAAGGGTCTGTATAAGATGTTTCCTCAACTTGAAGGTGGTACTTTGTCTGAAGTAATTGAGCCGGTACATTAGAGCATTATCTCTGTTGCAGAATTGCAAAACATGATCCTTCCAATTCAGTCTGGAATCAAGTACAACCCATAAGTTACGCACTGAGGAAACAATTGGAATGCTAGAGTCACGCATAGTCAGAGAATTCACGCCAGCAGTAGCAACCCTTTCCATATAAAATCCAGTCCCAAAAATCATAGCCTTTGTTTTCCCGACATTCAATGACAAGTGATTTTCAGCAGCCCAATCCGCTATCCGCTCCGCATTACGACCAAGTTTTTCAAGCAATTGAGTAAGGTCCTCGACTCGGCCCTGCAAGTATATTTGCAGATCGTCCGCGAAAACAATATGGAATACACCAGAGTCAAGACCCTGGGCTATGACCCTGATATAAAGAGCAAAAAGCAGAGGCCCTACCGAGCCTTGCGGCATGCCCTTGTTCATGGGGCGAAAAGAAGTAAAAGAACCATCCTCTGCTTTAACAGCCTGCGAACGGCCTGACAAATACGAAGCAACCCACCTAAGGACCCCAGATGAGAAGATGGTCAACCGAGTCGAAGGCCTTGCTGAAGTCAAAAAGTACGAATACGGTTATGAGTTTTCTGACCATCCCGCGGCGTATGTCGTCTGTAAATTTGAGAAGGGCAGTCTGGGTGCTGTGGTCGGCTCTGAAACCTGACTGAAATTCATCCATGAGTCCCCGAATGATTCAGCGAATGCGGACATCTGATTGAACACCAACCTTTCCAAAATCTTGCATAAAAAACTAAACAGGAAGATCGCCGAAAGTCACCCAGGCACTCAGGTGAGGGGACTTCATTGAGAGCAACTACAATAGAGTGTTTCCATTGGTCAGGAAAAGTTGAGGTTTTTAAGATATTCTGAATAATGGGACCTATGGATGGAAGGGCAGATTTAATAAAGCTCTGCGGAAGTCGATCAACGCCCACAGTCTGAGAAGTTGACTGGTCAATAGCCGCTACGATGTCATCAAGTGTAACCTCTGAGAATACAAAACGGCTCGTGCCCTCACTGTTACTCAGATTATCCAAGTATTCAGAAAGAGCAGGAGCAGCAGCATCAAATGAAATAGAGGCGAAGTGGGCATTGAGCTCCTCCGCAGTGAAATTAGCAAGGTTTGTATCAGGTTTGGGTAAAATGCCTAAGTGCTTGAGTTACTTCCAAATCTGTCGAGGGTCAGTGAGGTTCCAGAGCCGATGCCAGTAGAATTCAAGTCTAGCGGTCTCAATCTGTTCATGAGCAAAGTCGCAAGCAAGTCTGAATTCATAAAGTTCTGTCTCAAGTTTAGAACGTTTGTAGCGTCTGTAGAACCGATCTCTTTCTCTTATTAGGGATCTATGGTAGTAAGTGAACCAGGGATAGCGTCCCTTTCCAAACCGAATTCGCCGAAGTGGTGAAAAGATGTCAAGGGCATCATAGAGCTTGCAGTACAGATACCCCAGATTGTCGTCGAGGGAAGTTGAGCCATCCCTAGTTGCCGACAAGTCACATAGTTGTAAGTATCTATTGAGTGCTGTCACGTCCATGGACTTGTGATCTCTATAGAAAAAATCAGGTGGCATCAGGTCAGGTACAAAAATGTTCAGAGTGGCAGTTAACAGGTCGTGGCCGGCAATGAAGGGGACATCGGTCTTCCAGAAGCTAGTCACAGTATCCAAAGCATCAACAAGGCAGATATCAAGCCAGGTATCCGAGTACGCAGTGTGATGTGTAGGCCAATACGGTACCGAGTAAAGCGAATACTCCGCGATGAGATCACGCACAAAGTTAGCGTCTCCCGAGGACGACAGTTGATCCGCATTGAAGTCACCAAGAATGACCTTGGTGCCGTTATCCCGTATATTCACACGAAGGTCCTCCATAAAATCGGCGCCATTAACAAACAGCGTGTGGGGAGGCCTGTACACGACACCAACAAAGATAGGATTACCCCCCTTAAAGCTAACCTAACAAAACAAATATTCTGGAAGACCAGGTTTATCTCTCCACCCCGTAGTGGATGAACAGAGATGCTTCACGGATAGCGACTTATGGATATAAAGTGCAACTCCTCCCCCCTGAGTGTTACGATCACGCCTGAGCAATACATAATCATCCAAAGAGATAAGCGAGCTCTCGACAGAGGGTCCAAGCCAAGTCTCAGTGATGGCAAGCACATGTATCAAGGAGTGATTCAGCAAGAAGTGCCTAGTCTAGCCTGGTCCCTGACTGTCGCACGGAGGGATACGGTGATGGATTTGAAACTGAAGAAGGGTAATACTGCAGATGGTGTGAGTAAGATGATTGAGATGAATCCGATAAGTCGGTTCATTGAGATGGGTGTGAAAGGTTTTAATTATGATGGAGAGTAAATCCAGACGGAATGTTACCTTGGGAGAGCAATGATCTCGCAGCACGTGCACGACAAAAGAGGTCTACGATGATAAAAAACGTTTCAGTTCTGCCTCAGAATTGATGATGGTTGGTTTGTCACCCTTCTTTCTTCTCACATGAATCTCATCATCTTTTACGAAACAGACAAAACCAGAGTCCTGTTGGAAAGCTCTGCGGCGGACAAGGTTGTTGGTGAGACTGCGTGAATGGATGATGCGTGGGGCGGATATGGGAGGTGACATGTCGTATGTCAGGTAGATGAGGTCGTGCCAAGGAGTAAACGGTACGTCCGTCTGTCCAAACTTAAGTACCGAGTTCGGATCTCGCATAACGAAAAGATCGAGGCAGGAGTGGTGCTCAATGCCGTCTCGCCGCATAAGGTGATGGGTGGGGTTGCGATTAATAATGCGTAAATTATGAGACTGGATCAAATCGGTGAGGACAGTTGAGCTGAGATCATTTTTCATCAAATCGGTGTTGAAGTCCCCGGTGAGGACTACGTAGAGGTACGATGTTAGTATCGGCGAAACAGAGTAAAAGAAAGAAGTAAGTGGAAGTACAAATGAAGGTCGATAAATTACTCTAACGAGTAGCTTGTCTTTGTTTGATTAGTTCGTTGACATATCAACGACAACAAATTCACGGGCACGACTGTACGGCTGTGGTGACGAAAGTAGTATGGTGGGTTTGAAATAATCACGAAAGTAAATGCTGACGCCGTCAACTGGTTTGTTGGCTCGCTCATGGTGAATTACGTTCTAACCAGGGATGTCGAACATGTGCGATGGTGTATCAGTGATGAGGAACATTTCGGTTATGGCAATAATGTCGGATTTTTTGGTGATTATGGACAGTTGGAGTTTAATGAAGTTTTTGGACAAGTGATTAATATTGGCATGGGCAATGCGTAGTAGATGTTTCGAGGTGGAATTTGAGTGTGTGAAGGTGGAATGGAGCAGGGGCAAAATGTGATGGGAGGGAGGTGGGAAGACCTGTAAATCAGCGGTTTCTCAATCACGGTGAACGTTGTTGGTCTTCGGTCAGCAGTTGGCTCGCGTCACCGGTTGGTCTGCAGGATGATGCATGGGGATCTGCAGACGTTTCGATATGTCGCAGGCCTTCATGTGCAATCGGTGGACCTTGCGCGAGGTAATGTCGTCGATGTACACGGGCGTGCGTGCACCACAGCCAAAAACATCGAGGAAAGTCTTGCCTCTCAGCGATGATTTGCGAGCCATGACGCAATCACGAACAATGGCAGACACGAAAGTCACGGCAGGCGTAGGTGGAGACTCACGAACTGGCTCCGTGGGAGCCTCCCTAAACGGTGGTTTCCGTTCGCGTAATTCGATGATATGGGGGATGGCCATTTGGCAACCCATGAATGTGAGGACATGGGCCACAGCCTGCTGGTGCTTCTGTGGAGTGGCGGTTGGCGAATTTTAACTCTACACGGGTCGGGCTCGCAAGCACTCTGCTTGAGTGTGGCGATATCCTCTTCCATTTTCTCAAATCTATTCTCAGTGAGCTCATTGCCGATATTGAGGCTCGATTCAACCTTATCGAAGCGCGCGCCTAGCAGTTGCAGCATCTGTTCCTTGCTTACGGTAGGATCATCTGTGAACTCCAAATGCTCAGATGACTCGGGTTCCATTGCGATAGCTGCCGCGATCGAGTTGACAATAGGAACGCGAGTAGTGGTGGGCACCCGAACGACGGCAAAACGCGTTGCGCAAGTGATAGCAGGAGGCGAGTTCGCGGGGCGCTTTACAGAAGGTGTTCGTGATCTCTCAGAGAAATATGTCGTGGAGAGGCGTGGTTAAATGCCTGTCCTCCTTTATTGCACACGTGGATATGATAAACCATCTGCCTCGTTGGAGCTTACTTTCGCGGCTAGACAAGGGGGGCACGTAAATGGAAGGGACGGCACGGGCCCAGAAGGAGCAGCGACTATGAGATATGCAAGAACAGCTGACACACACACAGGTAGGCTCACCTTCTACTGTTACCGTGTTGCAGACCTCGCACATGGAGGCATGTTAATTAGATGTATCTATAGGGCATGCATGACAAGTTGGCGCGAGTATGAGATGGGAAGTGTCGTTTCGAGTTCGGGAAACTATCAGCGAGAAAGTTGTTGATTAAGAGTTACAAAAGTTTAAAAAAAAAAAATTTCAGGTCTCTATTTGCAATTGTTACCAGCACAATTTTAATCGTTAAAAAAGATAGCGTACGTATTGAAAAAGCTCCAAATAACAGAAGTCCAACAGTAGATTGAAAGTGTGCGGTCCATGTGGAAAAAAAAGTCTTCAAAGGCTTCAAATCAAAATACGCTCTTTCTACAGATTAAGAAATTCCTGTGAAATAATCTATAAACCACGAATTCAGTACAGAAAATCAAAAGTATCTCACAGATATTCGCCCATCATGTTACCACACTCTTCTGGAATATAAAAAAGTGATTTAAAAAACCATTACCAAGTAAAAATGCCAAATTATATGGATATTAACTTATCTCTTCGGGGACATACCGACTCGGCACTACTAATAGTTTAATTACATTACCGACTCAGCATATGGGTTTCACCATCTTGAGTAGAACGGATTAGTACAATTTTAGATCGAGCCTGAGTCAGTTACTTTAGTTGCGTACTACGCTGAAGTTCAAAATATATACAATGTATAGTAAGCGAGGTGGCTTATTGATAGTACTCGATGGTCATCAATTTGAAAAATCTCGCCCTGTTAAGCGAAGACAGGCGTGCCAGTGCACACAGAATTCGTGTTATGTAGCTTTTCTGACGGACATGGGAGAAAAAACCACTTTGGAAAAACCAATTCGTACACACAATCACGAAACTCAATCGAAGCAACAATTATCGCGTCAATACTTGGCTAATAGTCTAAAGCGGAAGGCTTGCGACCATATTTCCGCTAAACCAGCAAAAATGGTAAGAACTGAAATCGGTAAAGTAGCTGCGCACGTGTATAACAACTTGTACGACGAGGATTTGGACAACGCTCATCGATCCATGTACAGATCACGGCGTATTTTTTATCCAGCTTGGCCGAGTTCTGCTGAAGAAGTACAAGATGTTTTAGAAGATATGGATTTTAAATATGCTGATGGTGACAATATCTTAATGCTGGATTATAAACGTGAGAATATAGTTATTTTTAGAACGATCAAGACTTTACTTTTTTTATATGTCATTTAAATACTGTACTGCCCATTTTAAGTAGATGTTTACCATTCATAAAGTTGAAGAGTTTCTCATCCTTTCGGTAGTTGCCCACCTTTTCAGCCAGCCCCCCTCCTCTCTTCCACCCAATTGTGCTTAAGTGGATGAAGTATTTTGAGCCGAATCGGTCAGGTCATTAGTATGCAAAACTGGAAGATGTGCCGAGTTGGTAGGAGCCCATTTTTTCACACAAAGTCCAATGATAATTCGTGCAACTGCTTCATTTGTTCAATAGGTAGTTCGAAAGTACATAAAAAATCGACTCAAACAAAGGTCAAAAACGTAATTTTAATATATCAACAAACGAATCGAATGGATTTTACAGCACGTCACATATTTCAGAATTTCCACGAATTAAAAAAGTTGAAAATGATAATAGTACTCTACACTTGTGAAATAAATTTTTTCAAAAAGTCAATGCTTACTCTGAAAAGAAAAAAATTAGTACTAAGTACCTTAGGGTCAAGACTTAAAGTCAAAATTAGTCCAAAAAAGCAAAAAAAACTTTTGAAATTTTTTCCGAAAGGTTGTTTAGTTCTTAATTAAAAGCAGGTTCAGCTACAAATTTAAAAAATGTTTTATTTTTAAGAAGCAATGTGGGTAAAGCCTCTATTTTTCAAAGATGTTGAAACTTTGTTATCAAAAAATTTAAAACAGCTTGACGAAATTTATCATCATGATTTTTTTGAACTCACCACAGACAAAAAAGTAAAAGAAATAAGACCAGTTGTATGGGTAGACTCTCTTGAACTATTAGAAATAGTTTTACGAAATTGTGGTGAAGTTGGAAGTCTTGCTCTTGTACCCTTCATTTCTGCATTTAAAGCAATGGAAAAACATGATCATAGTTATTTTTCAGATACTGTTAGCACTAGCTTGGATGAACTCCTGCGTGAGATGGCGAATGCTCATGAAAGTACCGGGGTCTCTGTTACCCTCCAAATTCATGTGATTTTTTATCATTACTTTATTGTATTCATTTTTTAAATAACAGTGGTTTTGGCAGTGATCAGAATAAGCAGGAGAAAGTGTACAACGAAGAATTTTTAAAACTTTGGGATCTTCACAAATTAACGTGTTTTGAAGATTCCAGGTACGCAATAAATTTATCTATCCGTGAATTTTCATCTCATCATTTATGAAGAAAAATTAAAAAAACTGTGTTTGTTTATCTGTTAAAAGACCTTGTAAATTTGTTAAATAAAATGTGAATTCGAGATTTTTTAAATCTTAATCATAGCCTAAGTTTTAATGATAAAAGAAAAAAAAAAAAAAAAAAAAAAAACATTTTTTTTCATATACTTGTATTTTTACTTTCATAGCACCCTGCATAAAACTCAAATAATTCCGCTACATAATATCCGAAGACTAAATATCTGGTGGACAAAATATACCGACAAAATATCCGAAAATAAAATACCCGAACTACAAAAAATCCGATAATAAAATATCCTAACGACAAAATATCCAATAAAAAAATAATAATATAAAATTTTTTTATTAAATTTTATATTTATGTAAAGCTAATACATTCCCTAATTCAAATTTCCCACGCTCTTACGACCGTGGCGAAGGTAGATCCCGTCTGGACCGATAGAGAAGGCTTTACCATAAGAGAGAGAGAGAGAGAGACAGCAGAATAGTAAAAATTATAAAAATATGTGCTATCACTAATTATTGAAATAAATAGTATGAGTGTAAATTAGGAATTGATAGTGAATAATAAACTTTAATTGTCGTTTTTTTGTTTACAGGTAGGATGATATTGTAAAAATTGTAAAAAGTGTAAATAAAAAATCTTAAAAACTTTGTTTACAGAGCAACCAAACAGTTTATGTTATTGTCAAATCCCTATCCTAATAATCAAGATTATTATAAAACGACAATTTTTGTCAATAATGAAAAAACTAAGGTTTGAATTTGTAATGAAGGCTGCACAGGATGGAAAAACAACAATTCTATGAATAACCTCAATTAAAACGCCCCATAGAAAAGTGTTCGCAATACCAAATGAACTGTAAAATTCAAACTTACACACAGAATTAATAACAGTACCAGCTTTTTGTAGAATAAAAAATACATTGAAGAAGAGGAACCATTTTAGAAAAATATGAATTACAATGGCTGAGAATTTAGCTAAAATTTACCTTGACGAAGAAAATAATTTAATGTTCAAAGATCAGTATTTGGAAGAAATAGCAGAACCACAAGCTGCACCAGAAAATTCAACCCTAGATAACACTTGGACAGAGTTGATAAAAAAAACTCCTGGAAGAAAAAAATTTAAAATCTGAGCTAGAAAATTTGAGCGAAATTGCAAAAGACTTCATGATTGAAAAATTTGATGGGAAAAATGCAAATGCTGGTCAGTGGATCAAAGAATTTGAGAAAGAATGTGAAAGAAACCTGATAACAGAAGATAAAAAAAAGATTGAAATATTAAAATGCTTTCTCGAAGGATCCAGTGCAGATTGGTATGCCAGTATGATCTTAAAATTTTCAGTACAATCGGAGTGGGAAAATTGGAGAGAAAATTTTTGTGAAACATTTGGAAATAAAGGGTGGTCCTGTATCAGGTATGCGTACACTTTTAAATACCAGAGTGGTTCATTGTTAGATTATGCTTTGAAGAAAGAAAAACTTTTGCTACAAATTAATAAAGCAATTGATCATGACACATTAATAAGTCTTATAGCTATGGGTTTACCAAATTATGTGTCAGATAAAATTGACAGAGAAACATTAAAACAAACACAAGATTTATTTAATGAGATTGGCACACTGGAACACCTGGCTAGCAAGAAAAACAGTGAAAATAACAAGTTTATAAAAAATCAAGAAACAAAAGAAAAGATGGAAAAAAAACCTTGTAAGATATGTACGAATAAAAAAAAAGGTGTACGTTTCCACGCTGAAGAAGATTGCTGGTTCAACAAAGGTAACCAAAATCAAAATTCTAATAGCTCCATTTTGGAATTGGAGTTGAATGACACTGATGCAAAAAACTAAATATCCCACCATTCATTGAACTCAAATTGTTACTGAATGAAACAACAGAAATGACAGGAATTTATGATTCATGTTCAAATGTTTCATTAATAAATGCAAAATTGTTGAAGTTGAGACAAAGGAAGAGAAAAAATAAATATAAGGCAAATTTGAGAACAATTAATGGTGTGAATAAGACTGAAGGAATAGTTACTGTGAAAATAGAAATTCTAAACATAGAAAAAGAAGTAGATGTTTTTGTAGTGAATAATGAAAACTTCAAATATGAATTTTTAATTGGGCTAGATTTAATCAGGGATTTTCATTTAATTCAAGATGAGAACCTGAAAATAACTCAAAAAATAAGTCCAGAAATAATGGAAGAAATTGAAATGGACGAAAGTTCCAAAACTAATATAGATAAAAATTGTTTCGAGAATAAATATAATAGTCTCTCTCATGAAGTAAAGACGGAGCTATTAAAAATGTAAGAAGATGTGAAATATGAACAAGCAATTCTAGTTAATTTTAACGAACATGTTAATGAAATAGATTTTAAAATGAAAATAAACCATCTGAGCACACAGCAAAAAGATGAAATTAATAAATTGATAGACAAGTATGCCTCAACCTTTGCAAAAAATAAATATGATGTAGGGACAGTGAAAGACTATGAAGCCCGCATTGACTTAACGATAAATAAATACTGTAGTAAGAGACCTTACAGGTGTAGTCTGGACGATAAGAAAGAAATAGAAGGCCAGGTAGCATAGCTGTTAACAAAAGGGCTGATAGAAGAGTCATATAGCCCGTTTGCGGCCCCAGTGACGCTAGCGTATTAGGTATTTTCAACTATGACGTCATTTTCACTGGAGCCTATGCAAACTGCTCTTGTGACGTCATAGTTGAAAATACCTAATAAGAAAGAAGAAAAAAAAAGTCCAGATTATGCATTGATCTTAGGGATCTAAACAAGATAGTTGTCCCTCAAGCACGACCGTTTTCACTTATAGAGGACCTGATGATAAAAACCAGAAATGGTAATTACTTTACAACTTTGGATATTAATTCTGCGTTTTGGTCCATTCCTTTAAGAATTGAAGATAGAAAAAAAACAGCTTTCGTAATTCAGGAAGGACACTACCAGTGGACGTGTCTTCCGTTTGGACTAAAAACATCATCGGCTATATTCCAAAGAATTCTTAGTAATATTATAAGAAAAAATAATCTAACAAATTGTGCGGTGAATTATGTTGACGATATTCTGATATTTTCTAAGTCGTTTTCGGAACATATACAACACCTGAATGCACTCCTGCAAACAATAGAGAAGGAAGGTTTTAGATTAAAATTTCAGAAGTGCTCCTTCGCAAAAGACTATGCCAAATATCTGGGTCATATTATAAAGAATAATACGATAAAACCGAGAAAAGATAATCTTGTGGCAATAAAAGAATTTCCCAAACCAGAAACGAAAAAACACATTAGGCAATTCCTAGGAAAGATAAACTTCAATAGAAAATATGTACCAGGAAGGGCAATGATTTTAGAACCATTACACAACCTACTGAGGAAGAATCAGAAATTTTTGTGGACTAAAGAATGCCAAGAATCCTTTGATAAAATAAAAAACATACTAATTTCGGAGCCAGTTCTAGAAATCTTTGATAAGGACTTACCGATCCATATCTATACGGATGCAAGCTTACTGGGAGTTGGAGCAGTGTTGAAGCAGGTACAAAAAAATGGAGAAATAAAACCAGTTGCGTTTTTTTCGAAAAAACTAAATCAAGCACAAAAAAGGAACAAAGCTATCTACCTCGAGTGCTTAGCTATTAAGGAAGCTGTACGATTCTGGTAATACTGGCTCATAGCTAAATCATTTTTAGTTTTTACAGACCATAAACCCCTTGAAGGAATGAATCTGAAGTCTAGAACAGACGAAGAATTGGGTGACTTGACTTATTACCTGTCACAATATGATTTTCAAGTAAAATACTCGCCTGGGAAAGATAACGTAGAAGCAGATTGCCTAAGCAGAAGTCCGGTATTAGAATGTCACGAAAATAAAGATGAGCAACTGAAAGTCGTGAACTTACTGGAAATAAAAGATAATGAAAATGATCAACAGAATAACGAATATATACAACAGAGAAAGGATAGGCTAGTAGAGAAATATGGAATATACTTTAAAAAGACACGGAAAAAAGAGAAGATTGTTTTGTCAGAAGAGTTCAGCATAAAATTTATAAAAAATGTCCACGATAGCTGGTGCCACATTGGAGTAAATCAATTGCAAAAAAAAATATCTCCATTCTATACAGCAAAAAATCTAACAAAAAATATAAAGTATTTTAGCAAGACCTGTGAGACATGTATAAAAAATAAAACAAGAGGTCAACAAAAGGTGGGTCTGATGTCATATTTAGGTCCTGCTACAACACTACTCGAGATAATTTCACTGGATACAATAGGTGGATTTGGTGGGTCCCGCTCTACAAAAAAATACCTACACCTTTTGGTTGACCATTACACAAGGTATGCATACATTCTGACGTCAAAAACGCAGGTCACAAATGATTTTAAGAAACTAGTCGGAAATGTCACAGAAGACAACCAAGTTGACTTAGTTTTATCGGATCAATATCCAGGAATAAATTCAAAAAAATTTAAAGAATTTCTGGATGAAAAAAATATAAAAATGGTTTTTACAGCGGTGGATTCACCATTTTCAAATGGACTCAATGAAAGGTTGAATCAAACGTTAGTTAATAAGATAAGGTGTAAAATAAACGAAGAAGGAAACAAACGAGCTTGGACGACGATAGCGCAAGAATGCGTAGAGAAATACAATACTACAGAACACTCAGTTACCGGATTCGCACCAAAATACTTGTTAAAAGGCTCAGATGTTTCGATTCTCCCAGATGAGCTAAAACAAGAATTAAAGAGAGAAAAATGGTTGGAAGATAGACAAACAGCCTTGGAAAACTCCATCAAATCCCACAACTATAATAAAAAAGTTTTCGATAAAAACAGAAAATACCATGAATTCAAAGTTGGGGATGCAGTTTTCGTGGAAAATGGAAATAAACTCAACAGAAAAAAACTCGACGAATTGAGAACCGGTCCTTTGAAAATTATAGAAAAACTGTCAGACTCAATCTACAAAATAAATATTGGAAGAAAAAAAGCCGAGTCTAATTTTTTCCACATAACGAAGCTGATTCCAGCACCTAATGAAGAAAGGCAGGAAGAAGATATCTGAGAAAATTCTCGTTCGTGAATTTTCTTCCCCTGGAGGGGAGATGTAAGGGTAATATATTCCCTAATTGAAATTTCCCACGCTCTTACGACCGTGGCTAAGGTAGATCCCGTCTGGACCGATAGAGAGGGCTTTACCATAAGAATTGAATTGAATTGGATGAGTTTATTAATTGTACATTATGTTGTTTAAAAACAACAGCCTTTACATAGGTTGATAAGTAACAAGTAGATCAAACTAATAAATATGATATAAATAATATAAATGATAATAAAAACAATAAATAATGATAATGATAAATATAGTATTATTAACATAAAAAATAAAATAATAAAAAAAAGTTAACAGTTTTTAGTTTTTAGTTTTTAATGGTATACTTAATCACCACTGTGAGATAACTTAACTATTACTATCAGTCACAAAGATGCATCGTATTAATTAAATACTTAAAGTCCGTGTATCACAGATAGTGTATAAATATCTTCCTCACTACAATGGCTATTATCTCACTGTCCAGGCAACTGATCCATTTCCTCTGCGGCAAAAATATGAGCTTTGATGAGTCGTTTAAATACAGGGAGTGATGGTGATTCCCGTATATGAGAAGGTAGACTATTCCATAGATATGTAGTAGAGACATGAAAGGAATTTTCTAAGTAGTCTGTGCGGAAGATGAGAACAAGCAAAACCTCCCTGTTCACCTCCCTACCATTCACGACCCTTACAGGCCGGGAGTTTTGCTTAGCAATAAAAAAGTTCGCCAAGTAAGGTGGCGTTCCTGACCGAAGAAGATTAAAGAGGGTACAGGTTGCAAAGTAGTCTCTACGACCCTTTGCCCGCAGCCAGCTCAGCTCACGCCTGTAGGGGGTGACGTGACTGTCCCTTCGAATCCCGTAGATATACCTGATGCCTTTATTGAGCAAACGCTCAATCTTAAGATTCAACTCGCCCGAGATATTACAGTAAACCAGGGAACAGTAGTCCACGATAGGGAAGAGAAGTGCCTGAACAAGGTGCTTGCGAAGGCTAAGCGTCGTGCTGCGTCTGAAGTGATACAGTCTGTACATGAGCGAATTAACCCTAGCACAGACATACTTCACATGCTCCTTCCAATTCAACTTTGAGTCCAGCACCACGCCCAGACTTCGAGCAGACGAAACAAACGGGATACAGGAGTGTCCAAAGTGAAGGCAGTCTATATCCATTTCGTTGAATCTGTTCACAAGGACCGGGGAGCCGAAGATCATGGCTTTAGTTTTACCCACATTCAACCCCAAATGATTTCCAGCAGCCTAGTCCGCCATTTTCCCCGCAGCTCTGCTCAATCTCTCCAGAGTAGCCCGTATATCCTCGATCCGACCACGCACATAGATCTGCAGGTCATCCGCGTATATCACGTGACTTACGCCAGGACCAAGATCCCGCGCAATGTCATTCACAAATAGTAGAAAAAGCAGCGGTCCCAACACAGAGCCTTGCGGCACTCCCCTGTTTAGGGGACGAAAGGAGGAAGTTTGACCCTCCAGTCTTACTGCCTGCGACCGACCTGACAAATATGATGCGATCCATCTGATGACACTGTTTGAGAAACCAAGTGACCGTAGCTTCCCAAGCAGGGTCACGTGGCAGACCGAATCGAAGGCCTTACTAAAGTCGAATAACAGCAGTGCTGTCATCTGCCTCTTGTCAATGCCCTGTCTAATGTCGTCTGTCAGTTTAAGTAATGCTGTCTGAGTGCTATGTCCCTGCCTGAAACCAGCCTGAAATCCATCCAACAATCCCTCCGCTTCAATGAAAGACGAGACCTGGTTAAAGACCAGTCCCTCAAAGATCTTCGACAAGAAACAGAGAAGAGAGATTGGACGAAAATCACCCAAACATCTCGGAGTCGGAGTTTTATTAAGGGCTATCACGAGCGACTGTTTCCAGTGATCTGGAAACGTCGAGGTCAAAAGAGACTGGTTAAAGACATCACGAACAAATGGGCCCACAGCCTGGAATGCACACTTAATAAAACTCTGCGGAATATGATCAACACCCACCGCCTGTGAAGTCGACTGGTCAATAGCAAGCTTGACATCCTGTAACGTAACGGCAGCAAAATTCAGCCAACCATCCCCTTCGTCCTCACCCAGATTTTCAAGGAAACGAGAAAGTTCTGGTGCAGCAGCATCAAACGACACAGAGGCAAAGTGAGCATTGAGATCCTCCTCAGAAAAGCCCGCAAGATTGGTGTCAGGCTTGGGGGAGATTCCGAGATGTTTGAGTTCCTTCCAGATCTGCTGAGGGTCAGTGAGTCCCTTAAGACGACTCCAATAAAAATCAAGTCTAGCAGTCTCTATCTTTTGATGTGCAAAGTCACGTGCCTGTCTGTACAAATAGAGTTCTATGTCAAGTCTTGATCGTCTGTAGTGTCTAAATAATCGGTCTCTTTCAGTCAAAAGTGAACGAAGAAAAGGGGTCAACCACGGGTGATGAGTCCTCTTTTTGTGACTAAAAGTCTTGATGGGAGCAACAACCTCAAGAGCGGCGTGTAAGTTAGCATACAAAGAATCCAATCTATCACTTAAAGAAGCTTCATCATCCGTGACTACTGACCAGTCACATTTAGATAGATACTCGTTCAAGGTTACTGAGTCAATTGATTTAAAGTCTCTGTAGGTGAAATCATGAGTCGTAGTCTGGGGTACGTAGATGTTCAGCGTAGCAGTTATCAAGTCATGTCCAGCTATAAATGGAGATACAGATTTAGAATAATTCGTCACCGTGTCAAGGGCATCAACAATACAGAGATCCAGCCAGGTATCCGACGTTTGCGTGTGATGCGTGGCCCCATACGGCACAGAAAAAAGCGAGTTCTCAGCAATGAATGATTTCATGAAGGCCGCATCAGGGTTGTCCGTCTGAAGATCAGAGTTAAAATCACCCAGAAGAACCTTGGTGCCGTAGTTCAGCATAGTGTCCCGCAGAGTACTGACAAAATCCGACCCCTGAACAAACGGCGAGTGTGGTGGTCTATACACAACTCCCGCAAAAACAGGATCACCTCCCTTAGAGATAACTTCGCAGAATAAGTACTCTGGATGACCTGGACGACCGTTCCATACCGCAGAGGATGAGCAGAGATGTTTAACCGACAGAGATTTATGAATATACAATGCTAACCCTCCCCCCGGAGTGTTGCGGTCCTTTCGAAACAGAACATATCCCTCCAATGAGACTAGAGCGTCCTCAATAGCAGGCCCTAGTTTAGACTCAGTGATCGCCAACACATGGATAATGCCCTCTGACACAATAAAGTGCCTTATCTGCTCGATGTGACCCCTAAGTGAATTAGCATTCACATGACAGACGTGAAACTTGCTCCCACCTGACCGCACAGAAGTTTGATGAGAGAACTGTAATTGTGGAACGGATGCAGATGAATGAGAATGAGGTTGATGAATGATAGATGATTGAGATGATTCACTAATGTGTTCAAAATGATAAGATGCAAATGAGATATTGCCGCAAGAGTATAGATGAAGCAGTATACCTGTTATGCAAGAAACCGTTGAAGGTCCTCTTCCGAGCTAATTAATGTTGCGACGTCTCCCTTCTTTCTTCTAACAAAGATTTGGCCACTTCTAATGAAGGAGGTAAATCCTGAGCTCGGTTGTCTGGCTTTTTCACGAACGGTTCGATGGAGGATGAAGATGTTCTTTGGCAAAAACTCGTTGATATTGAGTATGCTGGGTACTATAGAGCTGTGGTCGATTCCAGCAGGTAGATGAGGAACCAAGGCTGATCAGTGTAATTTACCCAGTTTGATCTTTGACTGAATGATTTCTACCAGCAATGCACGGGAGCTCAATGTAACCAATATTGACGGTGGGCGTGGTGACTTGATGGGAGCAGCTGATGACGACGTAGCGAAGTTCTTTGGCTTTGTTCCTGCTGAGACCCCATCAGCAGTGGTGATGTCTGTCACCATCTTACCAATAGCTGAACTCACGGCCGATTTACTGACCATTATACGTGTTGTAATTATGTCCCGGGAGTCTATGTCGGGGTGAACCGACTTAAGCACAGCTAGCACTATGGCTTTAGGATTAGCCATAGGAGGAACGGACAAACCACCAATCACAATGTCAGTACAACTTGATGACATTGATTTTTGGACTTCAGCTAAGGACTTGAAGAGGTCAGCATTTTTTCTTTCAAGGCTGAGTACCTTGCTTACAAGCTCAGGGTCACGATGAGAATTAGCTGAGTCCGTTGGGCTCTGCATCATTTGTTTCAATTCAGCTAATTCTCGCTTGACCTCATCCAGTTCAGCTTCAGCATTTTCCACTCTAGCCACAAGACCAGGAATGCCATCAAGTTCCTTCAGTTTGGAAGATCATCAAAGCGTACATTAACTTCTGACTTTAAACCATCGAACCGTTCGTTTACCTCAGATTTAAATCCATCGATCCACTCGCTCACTGAGGACTTGAGGCCACAGATCTCCCTAAGGATTGTATTCAACTTGTCGTCCTGCGTCTGTTCAGTAGTTGAAGTGTTCGATGTACTCGATGCATTCGATGTTGAGCGAGTGCGATCATGAGGTGCAGAATATTTGGGCCATGCCTGTTTAATGCATTCAGTGCAAGCCTTTCCAGGCTTACTATCAATGGTAACTGCAGCTAACTTTTTACAGGCCGTGTGAAACCGTAGGGAGCAATTATCACAAGTGTGCAGTTTAGCATTACCCCAAGCAGGCAGCTTACAAGTATCACATACTTCCTGTCCATTGCCAGACTTAATGTCAGTTTTAAAGCAAGTTAAAGTCGAGTTAATGAAGCAGGCAAGTTAAAGTCGTGTTAATGAAGCAGGCAAGTAAAGTTGAGTTTTTGAAGCAGGCGAGTGATAATGATGTATTTCAGTCAGGCATTAAATCTGAATTTGAAAATTCGCGGTTGATTAGCGAGTAGTGAAGGTCAAGGTCCTGCCGCCTTCGAGTGGTGATTACAGCGCCCCCTAGCGTCGGGGGGTCTCAGCAGCGTTATCTACGGACAGGGCTCGATGTGGGGCAATTTCGGTGCCCTATTGTGAAATTGCCCATAAGTACACCAGAAGACCGGAAAATGCCCTTGAAAGTCCAGTGATGCTCCTGAATTCTGCGTTTGCTATGGAATTAAAGACAAATGAGAAAAACGGACTCTAACGGTAGTTACCAACCGCTAATAAATGTCGTAGTCCGTCAAGGTCCGGTAGGTGGCGCCACTGATCCTTCTTTACCTCAGTTGATAACTTGGACAGTGCTGCGATCTAGCGGTAAAAATTATAATCACGGACCGAGCGTTGCCGCGCTTTCATGGACAATAGACACTTAACCTCAAAATCACAGTAATATCACCACACTGTTGTTCAACAAAATAGCAACAAATTAAATTGCACTGAAACACCATCCAACAGTTCAAGGCTCGACACACCCAAAGTCCGCAAAATGACACGCGCAAACACTGTGCAACTTTAACTATAACAATCAAAATGCGGAGCCCCGAGTCAGCACAGTCAGTCCGAACGACGAGTTCGAGAAGGAGAGCTCTTAAGAGAGAGAGAGAGAGAGAGAGAGAGAGAGAGAGAGAGAGAGACAGCAGAATAGTAAAATTTACTAAAAACATGTGCTATCACTAATTATTGAAAGAAATAGTATTAGTGTAAATTAGGAATTGACAATAGTTAATAATAAACTTTAATTGTCGTTTCTTTGTTTACAGGTAGGATGATTTTGAAAAATTGTAAATAGTGTAAATAATAAATCTTAAAAACTTTGTTTACAGAGCAACCAAACAGTTTATGTTATTGTCAAATTCCTATCCTAATAATCAAGATTATTATATTTAAATAAATAAAAATTCATAAATATAATTTGAAATATAAAAATAAATTTATTAATGGTTACAAATACTAACATTAATGTACAGGATAACATTATTTACAAGCTAACAAGTAATGAAACATTTCTCAGATATTCTTCAACATCCGTTTTATTATATGTAGAAATAATGTTTTTCAAACGTTCATCATACGGCTTACTTAACACACTTCCAAACAACACTATTTTTATTTACCCTTTTACAATTATGAAGAAATCCTTTATGTTTCAACAATTTTTTGCCTTTTTGACTAATTATAAATTGTGAAGTCATCTTTTACTTACGAAACAAATTTAACAAATTGACATTAACTCACGAAAGAGTACAAGCAACTGAACAGCTACTTTGATTATGAAATACTTAAGGATAAGCGCAAGTAAATGTAAACAAAGAATTCAACAAAATATCTCTAGCACGACTTACTACTTAAGAATCAAAACATACGTCTTTTGCTTGGAATTAAATTTTATGGCGCGCCTCATCGGGGACCCTTCAAGCCCCATGGCGCGCATTGTTTTAAAAAATAATCCTTAGTGATTTTTAATGATTTTTTTGAATTCGGATATTTTGTCCCCGAATATTTTTTTTCGGATATTTTGTCCCCGGATATTTTTTTTCGGATATTTTGTCGGGTTACCAACTCAAATTGATAGAAATAGATACTTTGTGAAAGAAAAATTTTTTACTCATCAGAATTTGAATATTTGAAAAAAATGATCTTAGCGTTCAACACGATTTTATGTCATTTTTATTAAAAATACGTATTTATTGATTACTTGCAAAGAGGATCAAATCAATTTTGTTTCAAAGTAAATAAATAACACGTTAAGAAGTGTTAAAATTTTCACTATTTATTTGATGTTAAACTTATAAAAATTGTCGTAACAATTGTTTCGGTGCACAGCACGATTATCAGACGACTAATATATTCGAAGATTTTATGTATACACAAGTTGTTTACACAGTATAATTCAAAACAATTACAATCAAATCGTATTAAAGGTACAATGACCTAAGTACGCTTAGAGTTTATAAATTTAAGTTTAATAGAGGTGAAAAATTAAGGTCTAACTGATCATTCAATAAATTGTCCGTATTCTTATATGGGCAAATCTCACAAGAATGCCAATTTTCATAAATATTCTTAAAAAAATAGTAAAAATTGAAGCACACTCACGAAATTTTGACAGCAGCTTTTTACAATCATTTCTAACTTAAACAAATGAAAAAAAAAATTCAAATCGCTTAAAAAGTTATTGCAATATTAAATTGTTGACTAACAAATTAAAAAAATTTTCGTTGCAATCGATTCAGAAGAAAAAAAAAGATGAAAATTACTAATTCATTTTTTTGACGACGCATAGTTTTATTTTTAAAAATGTTTAAACATTTAAAAATTACCAAAATCCTAGATTTTTAAAGTTTCATGATTTTTGTTGCTATGCTTTGTACCTACCATGTTCAATAAAAAATTTAAACGCAACACAAACTCAAAATATATGTGCTGCATTTTTATATTTTGTAAGTAATTAAAATTTATTTATTTAAGGGGGTACATATACCTAAAAAAAAACTCAGAAAAAATTTTGTAAGTTTTTTAAAAATGATTTATTTAAAAAGATATTTTTTTTTTCATAATAAACACACATTTTTACATAATTTTTTACATTTAGAAAATTAAAATAAGTGTTTTTATAAGTGTTATAAAATTCAGCTTATTTAGGCTATGAAAGTTCATTGCTCGTAAAGTCAAAATTTTTCCTTATAGCGAATGGACCCAGGACTTGGCATAGTTGTTGTACATGTGAACCCTCATGAGCGGAACCTCAGGCAACCAAATCCAAGCACTATTAAGCTACTTGCATACTCTAAAATTGCTTAGTGTGGTTAAAATTTTGATAGTTTTTATCATTTTAGTCAATTTATGGTGTGCCATCAGCTTAATAATGCTTAGATTTGATTGCCTGAGGTTGCACTCATGAGGGTTCACATGTACAACAAGTGTGCAAAGTCCTGGGTCCATCCGCTGTCTGGAAAAATTTTGGCTTTACGAGCAATGCCCTCATTTTCTCAAAAATCACATGTTTGAGAAAATGGCTTTTAAAGTTCTGAACAGATTTTGATGAATAAAATGTAACACACCAACACATAAACATTTATATCTTGAAAATATCTTGTCACAGGACTCTTGCTTGATGTAAATACTCTTTTGCACAAAGCCGGATACTTTATTTTTTTTCTCCTGCTCCTAAAGTGACCCAATTAGCTTTTTTATCAAAAACACAGATCACACACTATTAGACACCAAGAGCAAGTTAAGACTTTGAGTCAGCGGAGTCTTCACATGCAATTATCTAAAAATTATCTTTAATTTTAAATCACAGAATTATTTTTTCACTTCACATTTGTACATAAACACCTTTTTTTTAACAACTAAAAAACTTCATTAGTTTACCTGGTAAGAATTGGTCATTTATTCTTAGATTTTTTTTTTTTGAATAAAACTAACTTATTTACTTCAGATTGAAATAATAACAAAAACAAAACCAAGTAAAGTAGAATTTCACTAGAAAGATGACTCAAAGAACAAAAAAGTCGTCATGAACTTGCAACGCTGTAGAAATACCTAATTTGATATCGATAGATCGATATTGGTGTAATATACTAAAGTAGACTCGTAGAGGTAATATATGTCATATATTATGTCATAAAGGTTATAAATTTTTTTATGCGATCGTTTCTAACTTAATAAATTGTTTTTAGCATTAGACTTGAAATGAAAGTTAATCTGTCATTCTTAATTTTCATTACTAAGATATTATGTCACGGAAAAAATTTAATCACAGATAAAAAAATTTTCTGTTTTTTCATCGCTTTTATTAGACGAAAACGATATAAATACTTACAGTTCTGTTCGTGGATGAAAAAAAAAATTATACCTACATTGCGAAAATTAAAAAAGGAAAAAATACATCGAAAAAGCATTTGTACCTATAGTATCGTAGAAAGTATTTCTGCTACTAGAACTGACTTGAAATTCTTGAATTTCAAAAAAAGCCATTTCAACGTTAATTTAATAAATTGAATGTCTTTATTAAATTAACTGTAACTTTTTTTCCTTAACGAATTAAGAAACGCGGCTTGCGGCATTTGAAAGCTGATGTAAAAGTACATCAAAAAACACAAAAACCTGAAAATTGATTTTTTGAAAAATTTTAGGTATATGTACCCCCTTAAACAAATTAATGAGATGTTAAAAAAAATGGAATTTCACTTTTAAAATAGAAAAAATTTTTAGACTTATTAGTAGTCATGCAGTTTATTGACATAATAATCATCAGCATATACAGGGTGTATAAAAAGTAGCGGAACCCCTGATTTACTCAAAAACAATGCATTTTTTGTATGAGTCTGTCTGGACGGCCCCTTCCGCGTACGCGTGCGCGTACGCGGAGACACCTCCGCGTACGTGCAAATTTACCCTTTCAAACAAAAATTTGCGCGTACGCGCAACTTAGGTGTTCCGCGGATGCGCAAACTAAATTATCCCGCGTGCGCGCAAACTTAGGTACTCCGCGTGCGCGCAAACTTAGGTGCTCCGCGTGCGCGCTAAAACTTAAGATCTCCGCGTGCGCGCAAAAACTTAAGATCTCCGCGTGCGCGCAATTCTTATGATGTTCCGCGTGCGCGCAAAAACTTCCGATCTCCGCGTGCGCACAAAACTTATGATGTTCCGCGTGCGTGCAAAAACTTCCGATCTCCGCGTGCGCGCTAAAACTTCCGATCTCTGCGTGCGCGCAAAACTCTAGATCTCCGCGTGCGCGCAAAAACTTTGATTACGTTGCGATAAATGCATCAATTATTGTCCTTCTAAACATTAAAATTGTGATTAAAAAAACTTCCTAACTCTATGAAATTTATTTTTCACACACGGTGCAGAAAGTTCAAACTTTCTGATTTTTCCCAAACAGGAAGTTTGAACTCCTTGCTTTGAGTTGAAAAAAACATTACACTCGACGCTGGAAAAGTATGAGCTAACCCTTAGCAAACCTTTGACACTCTCGCCTTTGGCTCAGGTTTTGAACACAAATTGTTTGAAAATTAGCTAAAAACCCAAAGAAGTGACCCAAATGTCTAGTCCTAGCGGGTCCTTCTCTCAGGGTTGGATAAGTTTTTTTGGTTCATCGATTGCAGAAACTTTGGAAATCGCTTTCTGGTACCGAATGTCGAGCAAACCCCATTGCAAGTATCCTCGGTGAAATCAGCGATGAATTCATCGGTGAATTCATCGGTGAATTCCTCGCTTTTTGCGGTAAAATCCTCGGCATGTTCATTTTTTTATAAATTTAAAATTTATTTCATGAATGTTAAAATGAGATCCTACGTGAAAAAAAAAAAAAAATAAGAGTGCTATTAGTAGAGTTTGTTTATTTAGCTTCGTGGCAATAATTGTAATTGAATTGTTAGTAATCTTATTTTTTTAAATTAAATAATTAGTAGAAAATCTTTATCGAAACATGTTTTATTTAGAAAAATAATTGTTGACATCAAATTCGAAAACATGTGCTCACCTTTTAAAATAAAAGCACTTGAATTATTAACAGTTTCTGCATGAACTTTGATCAATTTATTTAGAGATTGCTCATAAATTTGACGATGGGCTACGATGTTCAAAAATTAAGATAAAATAAGTAACTATTTTTTTATAAACTCAAATAAATCGAAGAAACACGTGCTTGGAATAAATCAGCGATGAATGCTTGTCTTTTCTGCTTTAGTCTAAAGGGCCGTACACGTTCAAAGAAACACGCACCGCCGCAACTTGTTCCGGGATGCTTAATGAACCTAAAACCTAACGCGCACTTTTTATAAATTTTATGACTTTAATCGATTGCTCCAATGTGTGTTTTTCCAAAACAATCTGAATAAAAATTGCGGAGCTAAATGGAAAAGGGCCCTATAGGCCCTAATAAGGGCCAAAAAAAATTTTCAAAATAAACCTAAAAATCGTAAAATTTTCAGTTCTTTTCGAATCCGGGGTCAAAAATAGGGGTTACCATTTGAAAAATCGAAGTTAGGGTCCGTAGGGCCCAAAATAAGGGCCCGGGCCCTTTTTCATAGGGCCCATCAAATTGAAAATTTTCTTTTAGAAAACTTTTACGTTACATGTGCTATGCAAAAAATGCGTTTTTGCGGAGATAATAGGGGCTAAATGGAAAAGGGTCCTGTAGGCCCTAAAAAGGGCCAAAAAAATTTTTCAAAAAATACCTAAAAATCGTAAAATTTTCCGTTCTTTTCGAATCCGGGGTCAAAAATAGGGGTTCCCATTTGAAAAATCGAAGTTAGGGTCCGTAGGGCCCAAAATAAGGGCCCGGGCCCTTTTTCTTAGGGCCCATCAAATTGCAAATTTTTTTTTAGAAACCTTTTACATTACATGTGCTTTACAAAAAATGCACTGTTTTCGAGTAAATCAGGGGTTCCGCTACTTTTTATACACCCTGTATATAATACTTAATAATAAATATATAAATTATTTACTTTTTTGGCTTTGATGTTTTTTTTTACCTTTTGTCGTTTTAATAGTCATTTTTCTATCGCTTTTTTGTTTGTTACTTTTTTTTATTTGTTTAATAATAACCTCCTTTGTATTATTCTTGATTAAGGCTTTCTTGGAACTATCTAAGTGCCAAAATTTATTAGGCAAAGAAAAATGATCACATTTTTCAATTATACTATTGCAAACGCAATACGAACAAGACAAATAGTTTAATTTTAAATATTTATGATTGGTACTAGAATATACGACTTGATGTACTTGTTTAATATTAGGTACAGGTTTAACACCGTAGATGGTTGACTCGACTTTTTTCACGTCATCTTCAGTAACTACAAAAGTCTTTATTTTACCTGAGCTTGAATTAAAGAGAGTAAAAATGTCTTCTGCCGAAAGAATATTTTTACCATGCAGTACAGCTCTATCGCAAGTGTTCTTAACAGTCCCTCCGACTCTATCTGCAGGAGACTTGCCATGACCAGGAGATGTAAAATTCCATTTAGCGTATCCCAAATTTAGTTTTACACCAAAGTTTTGAAAAAGAAGAAAGTTATGTCTATTTTTATACTGAGTCACTGGACCGTCACTTTGAAAATGGTAAGCATTCACCTTTGGTAACTTTGTTTTGATATATTCTATAACAGGTTGAAGATGAGCCCAAATTGTTGGTTGATTATTCTTTCAAACATTCAGAGATTGTTGAAAATGACTCACATACAATTGTACCCAACTCATTTTCATAAAAAAAGCACCAGTATGAAGCGTTATTTGTTTTTTGGATGCTCCAAAGTGCGTGGCCTGTATTTCATCTGAATATTTACAAGTGTAATTTTGAGAGAAATCAATAGCAATGTAAACTTCATTTCTTATCAAATTTTTATTTATATTGTTAATTAAATTTTGGTGGTTTGGATAGTGATGTTTTAAAAAATTTGGGGTTTGTTTGTTCGTCTCCTGAATCAGTTCATTTTTGGTACAATAAATTTTGTCTAATTTAGTAATATTAACGTCGTATACTTTGTTTTTGGCTCCCGGCCTTGTTATTTTGGAAGTTTGCCATTTATAGTACCAACAATTAGCATTGTCCTCACTGTTTTTAAAATTTTCATCTTCACACTTTGTGCACTCGTTAAAATAACAATCTTTTTGGCCTGATGAACAAATAAGAGAATCAATGAAGTTCTTGAAGTTCATCAATGAACGTTTTAGATTCAATCAGATTTAACGAAGATAATTTTTGAAATAAACGTTTCATGTTATCATGTGACTTGCATAAACATGTATCCCGAGCAGCTATTTTTTTATTCACTACCCAAAACGGTTTACGACGGTAAAATGTAGCTCTACACAGCTTCAATAAATTTTCATTTTTATATTTGATGAACAATTTATCAGTCGTAATACCCCTAGTGCTTCAAAATTGTCGATAATTTTCCGACTGTGTTTTGTTGCACAGCAACGAGGGGGGCAAGTTTGGCAGCTTAAATATCACGAGCGCGAAGCGCGAGTGATTTTTTGTCAAACTTGCCCCGCGAGTTGCTGTGCAAAAAAACTGGAGGAAAATTATCTAAAATTTTGAAGCACGAGGGGTATTCGGCTGGATTATTTTCCCCAGCTGAATTTTAACCCATAGAAATGCTGTATTTTACATTTTGGCGGTTATAGTTCTATAACTCTTTATTTACTATGAATATACCTACGAATACTCATATATAGGTATACACCGCAGTGACTCGGGTCTAACCCAAAAGTTGAATTGAACAAGTTTAACAATCCGAGTTGCCATGCGACTCGAAACATTCGAATCGGAAATAACCGAAAAATTATCAAAATCATTTTACCCACACCCCTCCGCCAAATGTCAAATGCGGCGTTCCTATTGGTTGAAATTCAGCTCGGGAAAATAATCAACGGTATCTAATAAAAACCTTTTTTTTTTTTTTAGCTTATTTTTGACTTTAGTATCTTTCGAACCTGGTGCCTCTGCAGAATTATCTTCTCTTTCAAAAAAACATTGTATGCCAGCACACAATTTTTTCATCTTTGTATCACGTTTATTTTCACAAAATCTTTTTGAACTTTTAGATTCATTTTTTTTGTACACGACCTGAAATAATTCGTGGTTTGCCTTTAGCGTTTTTGTCGGTCAGATTACTGTTTGCTTTGAACTTTAAAAGTTTGAAGTACTGAGACTTCCAACCGTTTTTTCTTTACCATTTAAATGGTCTTCACTTCTTGAATTTAGTTCCTATAAAAAAATTTATTTAAATAAGTTGTCAACGAAGAATTTTTGAACCATCAACAATGTAAGTTTATTTTCGTTTGAAGAAAAAAAGGAAGTATAATTTTTAATTGTGTTAGACAGATTCAAATAATGTTTACGATTTAAGGCACTGCTAACCTTTTCAGAAAACGATGAAAAATTGGAATCCTTGTCTGACTGAACACTTACCCGTAAAAACGAGTGCGAATTTTCATCTTCAACCTCTGAAGTCTTTAATAGCCGAGTGGATCTTCTTAATGAGTGTGCAAAACAAATTTGTGCAGGAAAATTTTTCTTCAAGCGATCAGATTTTCTAACAGATGTATGAGTCACGGAATTACTCCTGAAAAAATGTTCGGAAAAATTCTCAAAAAAAACAATCATTGAATTAATTTTTTTACGCTAATTTCTTCTCTACGTTTGATTCTTTAGCAGAGCGATTTAAAATTTCTTTTCTCAAAGTCTCTTGCACACGATACTCTGCAAAGGCTAACCGCTTTTCTCTCATTTTTTCCCGTTTTTTTTTCAAAGTCAAGATTTTCAAATCTGCATTCAGGTCTGCTGAAAAAATTTTTACCAATTTTTTTGTTTATAATTCATTTGAGTAAAAATCAAATCAAATTATGAATGCATAGTTCGCTCACCCATACTTGTACTTTTGCAAAGTCTCGATCTTCACAACGCTCACGTCTATGAAACACTAATTTGAAATTCGGCTACAATTAAACTGCTTCAAAATTGTAAACAATAATAGATTGAAAATTCATACTTACTTTCAAACTACTTCTAAATTTCTAAATCTAAAGATATCTCTGAGAATATATCATTTACTAATTGAGTTTACGAATCGAATGTTTTTATTTTAAATTTAAGTTTAATAAAACATAAATAATAAAATAAAGCAAATATTTTTATAAATGTCTTGTGATTAAATTTTTGTTTTAATATGTTAGATACATAAAGCAAGAAAAATCGTAAAACTTTGAAAATCTAGAATTCCGGTAATGTTAAACATTTTGAAATGTTAAAACATTTTTAATAATAAAACTATGCGTTGAATAAAAAAATGAATAAGTAATTTTCATCTTACTTTTTTCTTCTGAATCGATTGCAGCAAAATTTTTTTCAATTTGTTAATAAACAATTTAATTTTGGAATAACGTTTTTAGCGAAATTCAGAATTCTATTTCCTTGCGGATCAGCGTTAGAAATCATTATAAGTAACTGCTGTTAAAATTTCGTGAGTATGCTTCAATTTTTTCTATTTTTTTAAGAATATGTGTAAAACTTGACATTCTCGTGAGATTTGCCCATATCTATTTATCTCCATAGCTTCTAAAAAGTCGAGTTTTTTTACTTTTGTCAGGATTCAAAAGAACAAAAGCGCTCAAGTGTTCTTTGTTTCTAATTTGAAAAGATCTGCCTGTCTGGCCTATATAAACTTTATTACAAAATTCATTGACGCATTTCTTCAAATAAACACCTGATTTTTGGATACCATCCATAGTATCTTTATTGTTTTTAATCATTTTCATTTTCATTTTCAGTAATTCTTTTATCAAAATTTCCAATGTGTTTGAAAATGCTATTCATCCTTTTCATCAATATATCCAGAAGTTGATCGTTTGTTGAATCAGGTTAAATTTAATTTAAATAATTTAATTTTCCATACGTTAAAAGTTTATCTGAAAAAATGAATGGTTTTTGTAAAGAAGAATGGATATTGATTAGTGAATTCTACCAGTCAAAAATTTGACAAAAATTATCAGTTTAGTTTTCGTAACTTTCGCCTTTCCAATCCAAGATGAAACGGGTTTTGAAAGCTCAACTTTCTGCCATGCAGAATATTCTGAATTTTTATCGCAATTCTACCGACAAAGTAGGCGTTGCCGCTCAAACCGTGTCGCACTTCGAGGGGCGCTTATCGATGTTGGAAGATTATTAGGTGAAATTTCAAGAACGTCATGATGATTTCGTCGAGTTTGAGGAAACCCTCTCGGCGGAGGAGTATTTCTCGAAGGACTTCTACACGGAAGTCGAAGGCGAATATATCAGCGCCAAGGCTAGATTGCGGGACAAGCTTCAGCAGCTTAAGCCTGCTTTGAGCCCACCTGTGTCACCTCTGGCTCAAGCGGTGCAACATCTCGCGGCGCTTCATGCACCATCGTCGCCCTACCTACTCTCGCATTACCTACATTTTCGGGTAAGCAGAGAGAGTGCGAGAGCTTTAAGCAGCATTTTTCGTCCTTGGTCAAGGACAAGGCATCGGTCCCTCGCGTCGAGAAATTGCAGCACCCCCGAAATGCTGTTCAGGGCCCAGCAGCTGTGCGTTTGAAAGAGCTCGACGTGACAGACGCGAATTTTGATATCGCTTGGGAGAAGCTTGCACGTCGCTACGACAACGTGCGCATTCGGCTCTTTAACGCCCTTGAAAATCTGATGCAGCTTCTATCAGTGAAAACGCATGACGTTCAGGATTTGAACGACATGATCGATCGGAAGCAGCCGTGCTCGCGGCTGCTCTGGCTGGTTTAGATGTGGCCAAGGACCACCCGAAATCTTCTGGCTCAGTAAGCAACGCGTCAATTCATTGAGAACAAGAGCAGAGAAGCCCATGGCAAATTCGCGACTCCTACTCGACTTCAAGATGCCAAAAGCAAGTGCATTACACTTCGAAGACTCCGTCGCGCCAACGCCGATCACCGAAAGCGAGGTCCTTTCCGTATCGAGTCCGAGATACTTTACGATACGCTGGGTAATAAAGCACAGTTCAGCGCCCGGATCAATAAGCACCCGATTGACCAATGATTTGCCAGAAGGATTCGCGATTGTCACGCGTGTGGTTGCCAACAATACCGTAACTCCAACTGAAGCGCTATCTCCCGCATCAGCTCTCCCTTGAGTGAGCGTCGCGATCGCTCGGGATTCTGCCATGAAAACCACCACTGAGGTGAAGCTTGATGTGGTGTGCCGCTTGACACGGAAAGCAACGCTTGCCGGAAGGACACCTATCGATGAAATGTCCTTTCTTCAAACAATTCAAACCGAGCCTGGACGTCTTGCAAAAGTCCAGGCGCTGCGCAGGAGTCTTCGCGTTGAATTGGCTACAGCGATGCAGCCAATGATTCCCTTTACACATATCACACGAGGGACCATTCCTCGAGCCCAAGGGCTCCACTGCCTGCGCGTTGTTGGCGGCAACGCGGCCAGAAGTTCTCTTTAACCGTCGAGGAGAGAAGACGCTCGATTTCAAGTAGTTCTGAGCTTCATAAAGTTTGGTTCTTTTGTCTTCTCGTTCCGCAGCCGCACCAGGTCACATTGCTTACCTTCCCGCTAGAGTCAGTAAGCCTTTTTTCTCTTTTTTTTATTTAATCTTTTTAACTATCTATTCATCGGCTCTATTGTTAATTTCTAATAATTTAATTCAAGTTTTATCCGTTTTTCTTTCTCAATTCATTGTACATAATATTCTTAATTTTTCTACAATATATTACTTATTTATTTTATCTCGAAAGTTAATTCATTCACGCTTCCACTCAAACCTTTTTCCATTTCATCGAACTTAAAATTAAAACATTCTGCGCTTGGTTATTTCGATTCGTGGCTGAGCAAGCAAGAGCCACGAGAAAAGGCCAAGACCTAACATTTTGATATCGAGAAGCCGAATTCGCGTTACGCCTTGCCTGCGTGTCGAATTCTCGGTAGAAGTACGCGCTTGCTCGAGAGTTTGAAATCGCCTCTCCAAAAATGCCACAAGATCCACGTAAGTCGAAAAACCGTCAACATTAGCCTGCGAACTTTCCCACGATTCCCGAAATCCCAAATCGAGCTTGCGTAGGACGCAATGAACCAGCCAACAATCATAGTGATCGACCGGACAATTCAAGTCGCGAAGCGCGCGCACGGCTGCCTACGATCGATCGATCATGTCGTTTAAATCCTGAACGTCATGCGTTTTCACTGATGGAAACTGCATCAGATTTTCAAGGGCGTTAAAGAGCCGAATGCGCACGTTGTCGTAGCGACGTGCAAGCTTCTCCCAAGCGATATAAAATTTCGCGTCTGTCACATAGAGCCCTTTCAAACGCACAGCTGCTAGGCCCTGAACAGCATTTAAGAGGTGCTGAAATTTCTCGACGCGAGGGACCGATGCCATGTCCTTGACCAAGGACGAAAAACGCTGCTTAAAGCCCTCGCACTCCCCCTGCTTACCCGAAAATTTAGGTAATGCGAGAGTAGGTAGGGCCACGATGGGTGCATGACGCGCCACGAGAGGTTGTACAAATGTTTTTTGGTGTAGCAAGACACAGAATAGAAATAAATAGACCTCTTATCTAAATATGAAAGAATCAAGAACTTTATTAGGGTTTTACAAAAAATAGGTTAACATCATTGAATAAAAGAAAACAACAACAACACAAGGCTTTGTTTTGTCTTGAGAAGTGAGATGATAATCCAAACATTCACTTTTGGTATGCGAGTGTGTCTACCGCTGAATGTATTTGTGTGAGTGAAATTCCAGAGAGTTGTAAATAAATAAAATTCAAGTTTTTCATTTCAGCTCGAATTGCAGCTGTGAGATTTTCTTTGTTCTGATTTGACTTAAATGAGAATTCAAGTGGGTTTTTCCTTAGCCTTGAAATTTATTTGTTAGTTAACTCGTAACATAATAGTGTGCTGTATGTTAGTGTTGGCGCTGCACCGTAAAGCAGCATAATAAGACAATTTTTTTTTTTTTCTTTCTCCCTTTTAACTCTTCTTTTGGGAGGTATTGTTTTTTTTATCAGTGACAATTCTCTTATTATCTTCTCCTATGACAGCAGACGATAAAAAAGGGGGCAGGGCCAACCACTGCATGAGTGTGCTGAGGAGTGGGGTAAACGAGCGACGCTGGTGTAGTTTTTTTTTTCTACTTCCTTTTCACGATTTTTTTAGGTGAGGAAGATCATCGATGGAATTTTTCTTTTTTTTAAATCATTATATTACTGGCCAGTTCTGTTCAAATTTCTTTTATTATTTTTTGTAAATTACATAGCAACGTTTCGCGTGACTATTTTTGTTTCACGCCTTTCCAAGCTAAAAATAAATATAAATATAATTTTATTAAAAATAAAATTACAATAATACAAATCACAGTCTGTTTTTCACAATATATTAAAATATATAAAATTCAAAAGTTTCATTTACCTGAAGTTAATATTTGGTATAAAAGTATTGCAACATGATTGCACAGTCAAAATGCTAATATGGCTTATTTTCTGCTAGCCAACGGTACAAAGGTGTAAAGGTCCGTTTACAGTTTAGACTTTAAATGTATAAAAGTATCTCGTAAAGGTGTAAACACTATGGAGTTGTGATCCCGAAATCATATGACACATGCATATGTGTCATATGTGTTATAAAACATTTACATTAATTATTTACATTATTTGCGAATTTTTTTGTTTTCTTGTTAATCATATTCTCTCCCTCTCTATATTCCATCATTCTTCGAAAGTAACATTCTGATATATTGTTTGAATTCCGGTTAAAGTTTCTCTGTGTCCTTTTGAATATTGACAGTGTCGTTATTTGTAATAAATACCATTTCAGTAAAGAAGCGTTTATATAAGTTATTCTCAGTAAGTAGTATGTTAATGTCTTTTAAATCTAACTTAAAATTGTGTCCGGTCGTTTGTGCGTGTAAATACATGGCTGAAGTTGTGGATCTTTGTTCTATCTTTTTTATGTGTTCATTCGTTCGTTTTAATAGATGTCTCCCTGTCTGACCAATGTATGATTTATTGCAATTATTACAGTGGATTTGATAAATAGTGTTAGTTTTGATTGGCTTAGTTTTGTTTTGTTTTTGGTTATTATTCAAAAAAGGTAATTTATCGTTAGATTTAAAGATTATATTAAATTTATATTTGTTTGCTATCTGTTTAATTTTCTGTTCATAATTTTTCACAAAGGGTAATACTAAATATTTGTTTGGTTTTTTTGAATTCGTTGTAATGTTGTTTTGAGTTTGAGATTTTTAAGTGATGATCCTTTTTTTAATGTATTTTTCAATGAAATTGGGCGGGTAATCATTAGTTAATAATATATTAAAAATTTTATTTAAATTATTTTGGTGAAATTCTAACAAGGGAAGTATCCCAGGTGTTCGTCTCCGATCGGGACCGGACCGGGTGCAAAGTTTACTTTAAGTTACTCAAAACAAAGTCCGACCGGTCCGACATCCTCGATCTTTTTTTTTTTTTTCCCAAGCCCTGAAAGATTGCGATTTTGGACTTTAAATTGACTCTTTTTGGCTTTAAATGGTAATACCACTCTTTACTTTCTTTCTCGTGATAAAAATAAATAAAACACCGTATAAATAGGTTGATTTTTCAATTTTGAAAGCTTCTTTTTAAATTTTTAAAATTAAAAACGTCTTTCATCTGTCAATGATTTTATTAACCTATATAATCTGTTTAATTTTATCTATTTTATGAAAAAAATGAAAATACACATGTGATGAAAATTACCACTTCTAACTTTTTCTTTTGGAATAGTTTACTAAATTATCACTTATAATATATTATTTTTGCATTTTTTGAGGAAATTTCGGATTAAATTTTATAATTATAGTAGTTTCATAAATATTTTTTATTCAAAGTATCAAAATATACGTATTTAAATTAATATACATACATTTTATGGTTCAAGACGAATTTTTTTAATTTCATAAAAGCTTTTAATAATGCTGCCAGCATGACTTTTTATTAAGTTAAAAAATATTTTTACAACATAAATGGGAAGTTGATCTTACCACTACCAGGTGTCTCCAGAAAATCTTCGCCCACTATCAAAAAAGCAACCTGTATGTTTATAACTTTTTACGATCCATTTTTGAAATTGATACTTGAGTTTTAATTTTGAAAGAAAAATTTGTGTTACTTCAGTCGATTTTTGAGTGTTCGTAATTTTCTTATCAAGCATGAAAATTGATCCTCGGCAAGTGTTTTTTTTGTTTGAAACTTATTTTAAAAATCAGTTTGGAAGTGTCGTACTCGAGGAGTTCCGTGAAAAATTAGACCGACATCATGCTGAAGTTGCCAGCCATCTGTGGGACATATTTGAAAATTTGTGCAATAAATCAATTGATCTTGAAACAGAAGAAACTTTGTATATTGACAGTGAAAGTGATAGTGATGAAAGTGACTCCATAAAAATCCAAAGTCCAAATAACAATGATACCAATAATTTAGAATTTGAACTATCACAAAAATTCAACTCTCAAGCAAGTGGCTCTGACGATTCCGAATCTTCACAATTTTTAGAGCCCGATTTGAAAAAGCAAAAACTTGAAGCAGAAGGTTACGACTTTTTTCTTGAAGTAGAATTACCTGATCATACGTTTTCATATGAAACCATGAAAAAAATTATTGAATTGAAGGACGAAAAAAATAGGTCATTCAAGTCGATCCAAAATTTATACCCTAAATTACATACTGTGCATATAACTCGATTCCGAAAATATATTGAAGCCAAAGGAACATTCGCAATGAATATGTATGAACTAGAGAAGTATATAAAAAATAGAATTGATAATTCAAGAAAAAGTGAGTTTGTAGCTGTCCATGATATACATATTCGTCGCTGGACTATCCAAAAGGCACGAGAAATGGGATTAAAAAAATTTAAAGCCAGTCGCAAGTTTGTGTCAAACTTGAAACGTCGCCTTCGAATAAATTCACACAAAGTTACTCACCTCGTGACAAGAAAGCATTCAATTGAAAAAGCTACTATTGACTTAAACCTACGAGCTCAAGTACAATTCACAAATTTAAAATTACCTAATTACAGTTTAGATTTTGTGTTGAATTCCGACCAATCAGGCTTTTTGAAAGAGTTCCACTCGACAAGAACTTTGAGTTTTAAAGGTGAAAAACACACCAAATTATTGGTTAACAGCGTTGCCAATACGACTCACTCGTATACAATCTAGCCAACTATAACTGCATCTGGTAAGCTATTATCAACAATGTTATTATGTTTACAAGAAACTACTGGGAACCAGTTTGGACCTATTGTTGAAGCACAAGTAGCTGAAAATACACCTAATAATT
The DNA here is from genome assembly GCA_038277355.1 of Encarsia formosa. Classification (NCBI taxonomy): domain Eukaryota; kingdom Metazoa; phylum Arthropoda; class Insecta; order Hymenoptera; family Aphelinidae; genus Encarsia; species Encarsia formosa. The sequence goes on from CM076187.1 coordinate 49,222,900, forward strand.
TGGTCGTGGTTTGCAGTAAATCAGGTAAACTAACAAAAGAACATGTGAAAACCTGGCTGAAAGATTGTTTGACACCACATATGACGCAGAAAAGTTTGCTTTTAACAGATAGTTGGTCTGGACAGAATGATGACTTTTTAAAAGATTCTTTAGTACCTGAAAAAAAAGAATTCCTTGAAACATTGACAATTCCTACTGGCACTACAGGTATTTGTCAGCCTATGGATGTTTACTTTTTAGGAAGTACAAAGGATTTGCTCGTTGAATCTACGATGAAATAATGCTTGAATTTGGAGAGCAGCAAGTTTATAATAGATTTTTTTTTTTCAAAATTCATTCATTGGTCCATTATCAATTGACAGCCAAAGTTTTTTATCCAATGATTCAGTATGATTGGTTCAAAAGTGGTTATTCTGTTCCAGATCCAGGAGAATTCAAAAATGTCAAAGAAATTTACTTTAACAAAACAGAAATTCTGGTAAATTTTTCAAAAAAGTGTGTTTTCATTAAAAGAAGTTTTTAACATGAGACTAATCTAAAAAATATTGTACATAGACATTGAAATTTGTAAATATTTTAATAGTGACTTTGTATAAAAAAAACTAGTGTAAATAATTTTTTAATAAATAAATATGTTAATTTAGATACGTACATTTTGATACTTTGAATAAAAAATATTTATGAAACTACTATAATTATAAAATTTAATCCGAAATTTCCTCAAAAAATGCAAAAATAATATATTATAAGTGATAATTTAGTAAACTATTCCAAAAGAAAAAGCTAGAAGTGGTAATTTTCATCACATGTGTATTTTCACTTTTTTCATAAAATAGATAAAATTAAACAGATTATATTGGTTAATAAAATCATAGACAGATGAAAGACGTTTTTAATTTTAAAAATTTAAAAAGAAGCTTTCAAAATTGAAAAATTAACTTATTTATACGGTGGTTTATTTATTTTTATCACGAGAAAGAAAGTAAAGAGTAGTATCACCATTTAAAGCCAAAAAGAGTCAATTTAAATTCCAAAATCGCAATCTTTCAGGGCAAGGGAAAAAAAAATATCAAAGATCGAGGATGTCGGACCGGTCGGACTTTGTTTTGGGTAACTTAAAGTAAATTTTGCACCCGGTCCGGTCCCGATCGGAGACGAACACCTGGTATACTTCCCTTGTAAGTTTGTGTGTTTTATAGCTTTCTCAACTAAATGATATACTATTGTTATTTTTTGATTAATAGGATTGTGTGAGTTAAAGTTTAGGTATTTATTCGCGTGGGTGGGTTTTTGATACCAATTAGTTTTCACAGCCCCATTAGGTTGTATGTGAATTCCTATGTCCAAGTAGGAAATGAAATTGTTTTCAGGCTTTTCTAATGTGAATTGTAAATGTCTTGAGAACAGGTTCTGGCAATTCTGTGGTTGACAAATCGACAACAAACTCATTTTTTTATCAGAAATAAAGGGCGGTGAGATAGATGTGATATTATTATTGGTCAGTAGTAGTGTGTGATTATTCAAAAACAATTCCTGCCCATATTTGTTTAAATATAAGTTTGAGACTTTTTTATCAAAAGTATATTTAGTATTATATTTAAATGTTGTCAGTTTGAGATTCAAAAAATTGTGTAACTGAGTAGTTAGATTTGCACCTATGATTGAAATTAAGTTATTTAATTGATTATCGATATTATTAGAAATCGTTGTTAGAAGTTATTTAATTGATTATCCATATTAGTTTTGATGTAATTTCTATGTACAATAACATCACGTCAAAGGCGGTGTTTGGGTAAACGCGGAGGATGCGCTTAAGGTTAAAAGGATATTTAACGCGATCTCGAGGGAGCGGGAAAGATGAAAAGCGAGGTTATTTGGAAAGCACAACACTTATAGTTTTTATGCTGCACTTAAACTATTTATTGAACTATATACAAATGAGGAGAGAGAGCTCGCCGTTTTGGCCGGGAGTCTCTCAACCTCAGGTAAACTAGGTAGAATCGTCGTAGATAAGCGGTCGATCTACGACGACGGCGCTGAGTCCCGTGATGCGTGGTAGCGGTCGTAGCAAGACTGGTGTGGGCGGAAACTGGTCACTCTGGGCAGCTCTGGCGTGGGTCGCTCGCATGACCAATCACGTGGCAATAAAAGGCGGTAAATCTCAAACATTCCACCCGCCTTAATCGACTGTAGTCGATTAATAATATCTGTGAACATACTGAAAATAAAAATAATATTAAGGGATGTATAAAAATAATTGTAGGTTAAGTCTGGGGTGGTTAGCAAGCGTACGATTAAACGTAGGGGCTTACTGGGCAATTTTGGTAAGAGCTTGATGCTCTGTCCAAGAGAAATTCCTGGGTCGAAAACTCAACAGTTACATAATGATACAGCCATGGTCTGAAGTAGAGGTACTTCAAGTGGCTGAACGCTTGAGATCGTGATTGGGGCCTGAACCTGGAGTGGTTCAGGTGGCTGAATTTTTGAGAATATAGCCAGCGCCTGAAGCTGGATTAGTTCAGGTGGCTGTACTCTGGGGCTTTTAGCAGAGGTCTGAACTCTAAGCAGTTCAGGTGGCTGTTTTTCGAAAGCGATAGCCGGTGTCTGAGCCAGGACAGCCGCAGGTGGCTTGCTCTCGGAGAGGTTCGCTGGACCCTGGACTTGAAGTGTCTCAGGTGATTTTATCTTGGAGGGGGTCGCCGAAGCCTGAATTTGAACTAATTCAGGTAGCTGATTTTCAAAAGACGTGACCGGCGCCCGGGCTTTGGCTGCCGCAGGTGCCTGAGTTTTGAAAAGTGAGGCAGGAGCCTGAGCTTGGATTAGATCAGGTGGCTGGACTTCGAAATGAGTAGCCGAGGCCTGGACTTGAGGTCTCGCAGGTGGCTGAACCTTGAAATGAGTAGCCGAGGCCTGGACTTGAGGTGTCGCAGGTGGCTAAACCTTGAAATGAGTAGCCAAGGCCTGGACTTGAGGTGTTGCAGGTGGCTGAACCTTGAAATGAGTAGCCAAGGCCTGGACTTGAGGTGTTGCAGGTGGCTGAACCTTGAAATGAGTAGCCGAGGCCTGGACTTGAGGTGTCGCAGGTGGCTGAATTTTAAAATAATTAACCAGGTCCTGAAACTCAAGTGGTTCAGGTGGCTCGTTCTCAATGGGTGATATGAAAACCTGGACTAAGGGAGTCACAGGTGGCTCAATTTTAAGAAATTGGATGTAGTCACACCACACGTCATCAAGGGTGTCCTGCGTATGGTAGAACATGTCTTTGACGAAGTAGTCGTAGCCACGGTCTACATCCCGGCAGTTTTTTAAACTTTGATCATTTTGGATAAACTCTTGCCAGAGTTGTTCGAGACGCAGGATGCGCTTCTCTGCTTACTCGTGAATCATCAAGGCTCCTTTTTGCTTAAAGATTTCGAAATGAGTGACGATTCGATTTCGGATTATAGCTTGCCTGCTAAGGATTTGCGCAAATGAATTTGGTTTATTCATTTTGCAAGGTACGGTGGTATTTGAAATAATAAATCAATAGGTAAAAGTTAAAACTATCTTTTGGCTTGGGAAAATTTAAATTGAAACACAATTTAAATTTGTTTTCTAAACTTGAGGCGATTTGGACACGGCAAAAAACATGAGTGGTGGAAATGTAAATTGAAACACAATTATTCTTTAAATGAAAGAATGGAAAAATATTCAAACTTATGAATATCACTGGTGGAACAATCTTTAATTGAAATACAATTAAGATGAGGCAATTATTCTTTAAACAAAAGAACGGAAAAAATATTCAAACTTATGAATATCACTGGTGGAACAATCCTTAATTGAAATACAATTAAGATGAGGCAATTATTCTTTAAACAAAAGAATGGAAAAAATATTCAAACTTATGAATATTATTGGTGGAATAGAATTTAAACTGAAATACAATTTAAATAAAAACAACTAAGCCAGGCAGGTGGCTGACTTCGGAAGAAAACCTAAGCATAATCTTTAATGAAAGTTTAAAAAAAATGAAGAAAGTGAAAAAATCAAAAATTAAATGTAGAAGAGAAAAGGTAAATGGATGAACAAAAAAAAACTATAGAGAAAAAAGGAAATCAAAATCCCTAAACAACTCTAATTGGGTTGAGTGGGGGCAATGGTTATTAGGCACTTAGATTGATCTTTTGAAAATTGGTCTTGAAAAAACCTAAAATGTATAAAAAATTCAATTAGAATTTTTGAAAAAATATATAATTGAAAAAATGAAACAATCAGTAATTATTTCAACAATGTAAATAATTTGAGCTTATACTATACTAAATAAGATTGGCAAAAAGTTGATTCCAACGCTGACTCTAACAACCATAAAAACAGTACTTTTGAACCCAAGGCTATCGAAGAACTCTGGGAGTGCTGGTGCAGCTGTACGAGGGCTCGAGGACTACCAGTTGGTGAAGAAAGTCCCTTCGCTTGCTCCCACAGGTGCCAAAGGTTGCTCAGATGTGGTTGGACAGTAAGCGTGGACCTCAGTTTAACAGGTAGTTTCACCTGCAAATTCAATAATGTAAGATAAGGTGGAACAAAATAAAATGAAATTAAGTTTTCAGGTGAGCTCAATATTAACAAGGTGAAAATTGAAAAAATTATTCCTAATTTAATTGGTCACTTGACCCTAAAGTAATCAATTGTTTGCCAAAATAGTAACAGCTGTACTCAATTATTGAGGAATTGGGCCAACTGACTATTTGTTTTGGAAAGATAAAAATAAATAAATTTAAGAAAAGGCAAAATAGAATGGAGAACAATACAGCTAACTTTACCCACACAGCTCCAAGGCTAAACAGATACAAGAAAAAATTGAAATTATTAAATTGCGCAACACAAGTTTGCGACTTGGAGCGGACCCACCGTATTAGCGGAGTCAGCTGGTCGAGATGCCTTCTCTCTCTCTCTCCCACTGCAGAGGGGCTGCAGTGCGGCAGGGATGTAGCAGGCCGATGGTCTTCAGCTGATGGCAAGCGAAGTTGCCGAGTCGCCTTCCGATCCACCGTGGTCTTGGTTTTTGGTCGGGCCGTTGGGCGTCTTTGTTGCTCCGTGGCTCGTGCTGTAAGCGAGTCTCCTCCCCTTTTCGAATATGGCCGCGAAGCTTCACGTCGCTCTCCGGCAAGGCGTCGGTAGCCGTTTGCGCTTATGAAACTGGCGGCGTCGATGCACTTCTCTTCTATTTTCACTCGCGACGCGCTTTTTTCCGGGGAACTTTTCCCCACAAGGGATGCCAAATGTTTGAGGAAACGCGGAGGATGCGCTTAAGGTTAAAAGGATATTTGACGCGATATAGTTTTTATGCTGCACTTAAACTATTTATTGAACTATATACAAATGAGGAGAAAGAGCTCGCCGTTTTGGCCGGGAGTCTCTCAATCTCAGGTAAACTAGGTAGAATCGTCGTAGATAAGCGGTCGATCTACGACGACGGGGCTGAGTCCTGTGATGTGTGGTCGCGGCATCACGGTCGTAGCAAGACTGGTGTGGGCGGAAACTGGTCACTCTTGGCAGCTCTGGCGTGGGTCGCTCGCATGACCAATCACGTGGCAATAAAAGGCGGTAAATCTCAAACAGGCGGTAAAAAAATCTTAAAAAAAAAGATGGTGTACTATTAGGAGAAAAATAAATTTATCATTTGATTTTTTTAACACATTGATTGACACCATTTTTGATTTGAATTACTTCATATGTGATGACATTATATACAGACAAAAACATGGATTGGCCATGGGCAGTCCCGCGAGTCCTATAGTCTCAACAATTGTGTTAGATGATTTTATTGAAAAGGCGATTTTATAGAAAATTTGATAGACCTATAGCATTTGTAAAAAAATATGTTGATGATTTATTAATTGGCATAAATCAAAATGACATAGATGATTTTCTAAACCTTCTAAGTGGGCAAGATAAAGATAGACATTTACAATTCACATTAGAAAAGCCTGAAAACAATTTCATTTCCTACTTGGACATAGGAATTCACATACAACCTAATGGGGCTGTGAAAACTAATTGGTATCAAAAACCCACCCACGTGAATAAATAACTAAACTTTAACGCACACAATCCTATTAATCAAAAAATAGTAATAGTACATCATTTAGTTGAGAAAGCTATAAAACACACAAACTTAGAATTTCACCAAAATAATTTAAATAAAATTTTTAGTATATTATTAACTAATGATTACCCGCCCAATTTCATTGAAAAATACATTAAAAAAAGGATCATCACTTAAAAATCTCAAACTCAGTACAACATTACAACGAATTCAAAAAAACCAAACAAATATTTAGTATTACCCTTTGTGAAAAATTATGAACAGAAAATTAAACAGATAGCAAACAAATATAAATTTAATATAATCTTTAAATCTAACGATAAATTACCTTTTTTGAATAATATCCAAAAACAAAACAAAAGTAAGCCAATCAAAACTAACACTATTTATCAAATCCACTGTAATAATTGCAATAAATCATACATTGGTCAGACAGGGAGACATCTATTTAAACGAACGAATGAACACATAAAAAAGATAGAACAAAGATCCACAACTTCAGCCATGTATTTACACACACAAACGACCGGACACAATTTTAAGTTAGATTTAAAAGACATTTACATACTACCTACTGAGAATAACTTATATTAACGCTTCTTTACTGAAATGGTATTTATTACAAAAAACGACACTGTCAATATTCAAAAGGACACAGACAAACTCAAACCGGAATTCAAACAATATATCAGAATGTTACTCTCGAAGAATGATGGAATATAGAGAGGGAGAGAATATGATTAACAAGAAAACAAAACAATTCGCAGTTAACGTAAATGTTTATAACACATATGACACATATGCATGTGTCATATGATTTCGGGATCACAACTCCATAGTGTTTACACCTTTACGAGATACTTATATACATTTCAAGTCTAAATTTTAAACGGACCTTTACACCTTTGTACCGTTGGCTAGCAGAAAATAAGCCACATTAGCATTTTGACTGTGCAATCATGTTGCAATACTTTTATACCAAATATTAATTTTAGGTAAATGAAACTTATGAATTTTATATATTTTAATATATTGTGAAAAACAGACTGTGATTTGTATTATTGTAATTATATTTTTAATAAAATTATATTTATATTTATTTTTAGCTTGAAAAGGCGTGAAACAAAAATAGTCACGTGAAACGTTGCTATGTAGTTTACAAAAAATAATAAAAGAAATTTGAACAGAACTGGCCAGTGATATAATGATTTTTCTACCAATCATCTCTGTTCGTAAAATCTCCAAATTGAAATTTCCTTTTTTTCTTTTCTTTTCGTTTCCTGACCTGGATAAGCCTTTATTGGCACGCGGGATTTTGTGTAAAAATCGCTAGATGTGTGGAAGGGCGAATTATCGGTAGACTGTGAGTGCAGGCATGAATACGGACGATATGGACCTACTGGCGTGACGCGGATTACGGAAATCCCGATTTCAGGCAAGGAGCGATCGAAGATAGGGTGACATTGTACAAATGATCAGCGACGATCGACTCCAGGAATTTGTTAATTTTTTTAAACAGTCTCGACCTGCTCGCAACGGGCGATGAATTTGACCAAAGGGGTCGGTTATTAGGTGCCTTGGGAGAGTATATCACTCGAATGATTTTATCCCAAATAGACTCGTGGAGGACGAGGTCGCAATCCTTCGACACCGGATGATTCTGCGACATGAATTTTTATCGATGCAGTTTTTCTCGTCATCGGTGAATAAAGAAACCGAGCGGCAAAAGCGGTCGACAGACTCGTTTATGAATCCATATAACGGATTGAGTATGCCAGAGGCGCATACGAATAATCTATCGAATGGTCGCACCTCCCAACGCGCAGGGTGGACTGAATTCACGATGGATCGAGTTAATTACAGCATTCCAAACGACGTTTTGAAAATTATAATGCAATCGTTAAAATCAATGGCTGTAAACTCGAATACGTCAGTGAACCAAATGTGCGTTAATACTGCACAAACTGACAAGGTGACAGAAAATGTCAGACCGATAAGTCGGGTTCGCGACTTCGATACTTGAGTTCAACGATCGAACGAGACGATGAGAAGTCCAAATATGACTTATGATGAAGTAATTTGGCAAAAAATTCGTGACATTGTAAAGATTACTTCGAGCTCAAGGGTGGGTCACCGACCGTCAACGGTACAAGAGAGCACAAGCGTGAGTGCTGGTACACGAATAAACCCCGGGGGTAAGCCCCTCCCACCAAATATTATACCAGGTGAATATTTACGCATTGGGCCTCCAGTATAATACAGGTACGCTGACACTGGAGCATGGCACCCCTGGTGCAAACACACAGATAGTACCCGTAAATGTTGGAGTGGGTAAAATGGTGCGTGAATGAAAGATCCGGAGCCCAGACAAAGAATATCAACGAGTTTCTGGAACGGGTGGAGGAGTGTCGTCTGCTGGATCGTTTGAGTGACCATGATGTGTTGGCAGCTCTTTGTGAATTGATATCAGAAGTGGCTTTACACTGGACACGACAGCATAGACACGAATGCCAGACTCATGCACATTTTCTTCTGGCGGCAGAAACATTTTAATGAGAATTTAGTTTTACAGGTAGAGCTGCAGCATAAAGCTGAGAGACGAACGCAGGGTGAAGGTGAGCCTGTCATTAATTTCGTGACTTGTATTTAGTGCATTCTGAATAGAATAAGGCCACGAATGACTCCTACTGAGGAGATTTGATATTTAAAAATCTACATCCTAACATCGGTAATTTCTTGTGGCGTACTATGATGATAGATTTGAACACACTGATTGAGCAAGCTCAAATGGCTGAAAGCTCAATGATGGTCCATCGTTATTATAAGCATACCTCGTTGCCGGAAGACTCAGTTTGGCCGAACTTAGCTCTTGATCGAACGCTAGGACCTGTAAAACAAAAAGAGTCAGATCAGCCCAAAAGACCAACGACTGCTACTCCATCGAGCGAGTAAGAGCAAGGGTCTGGGCAAGAGACTGATACTGAGCAAGCTCACGATGAGTCAGCTTCTGATTGTGAAGATGAGAATGAATCATCCTATACTTGCGAGTTACTGGGTTACACTGTCCATGGTGTAACTCGGGAAACGGCAAGGGGGGCGAGAGCTAGACGGTCTCTTCCGCACAGCGGCACAAGGATCTCGGTTGTGGATGCAAATGATTTTCCAGCTTGGATAAACGAGCAAACCGAGGTAGCTGCTTATAAAGATGCACGAGGTGAAGAAAATCGATGGTAGCCCGGTCGTCTGAAGAGACCGGTGAAGAGGTCCGGTTAACTATCTACAACGGACGTAATTTCGAGCGATTGCTTGTGCGTGTGAAAATTATAAATTTGTATGGATGGAATGCTGATATTTTTGAGTGTGGGACAAATATTGTTACTGTAGTGTACATCTAGCATAGATTTTTTTTTATACTTTGTTGTTTTCTACGCTCGTTGAGCAAAATTTCAATGATGCACAAGTATTCCCTCTGTCGATCCTTTTGTCTAAATTGTCTAAAAAATTGTCTAAAAAAAAAAATAGTCAACATGTATTTTTCTTTTTTCGAAAAAACGAAAAAGGAAGAAACTGAAAGCGCTTAAATTTTTTTAAATTTCAATTTATATACACATATAGTTATAGTCCAAATGCATACAACCTTGATCCGGTTCGATGACGTCATAGTACCGGACCATACCATTATTAGTAAGGTTGTAGGATTACATGATTCCAATATCGCAAATCAACTGGTCGTTTTGGCACTGGGAAAAGTTGCGCCCTTCAACGAATATGTGTATTGTGCCAAGTATGTAACGACCACTGGAAGTTGTGAACGGTTACAAATACAGAAGTTCATAATAACTTAAAAAAAAAAAAACAAAAAACAAAACAAAACCCATCGATGAAGATGCTAACTGTATTAAGCGAAAATCAGCTAACCAGATGTCGATGAAACTAATCGTATTGATCAGATGTAAACTCTGGGTGGCATCAAAGCACAAACGACAGTAGTTAGCAGTGCAAGATTTAAAATGTATTTTACACAATATTTACTTATAAAGGAACATCACGCTGATGTGTTAAATAAATAAAAGATCCTTTCACATTTGCGTTGAGAAAACAACGCATCGAAGTATTGGATCAATACTATATTCAACCATACTTGCGTCGAAGAAACAACACATAAATGTGTTCAAGCAATACTAGATCCAATGACATTTGAGAATACAACTCATCCATGTATAAAATACTAGATTCAGCCACAGTCAAGATGCACGAGGTGAAGAAAATCGATGGTAGCCCGGTCGTCTGAAGATACCGGTGAAGAGGTCCGGTTAACTATCTACAACGGACGTAATTTCGAGCGATTGCTTGTGCGTGTGAAAATTATAAATTTGTATGGATGGAATGCTGATATTTTTGAGTGTGGGACAAATATTGTTACTGTAGTGTACATCTAGCATAGATTTTTTTTTATACTTTGTTTTTTTCTACGCTCGTTGAACAAAATTTCAATGATGCACAAGTATTCCCTCTGTTGATCCTTTTGTCTAAATTGTCGAAAATTTTCTTTCCTTTAAATCTATTCTGGATGAATTGAGTGCGTGGATAAGAAAATAAGCAGCCCGAAAATGCCGCTTTCTGGCCGGAGGACAAAGAAATACATTCACACGCACCCATACTCAGCCGCAATAGCTATCACACTCGAGTCGCCATGTAGCCATCATAAAGCGGTTCCGGCGTTGATGTGAAATAATAAATTCACAAATAAACTCTTCTACTATAATTCTACAAAAACACGTGACGTGAATGGCAACAATTACTTCGACTTCCGTAAACGAGTAAGTTTTCTCAACATCTGATACAAATTGATTTTCAGATCTTCGCGTGTCCGCTGGATGCCGGTATAGTTTCTCGTCGTCCTCAGCTACCAAAAGCTGGTTGACTTGTGCTGACAAAAATGCTTTCCGAGTGATGACAATCGATCCCGCACTTCCAGTCACATTCAACACTCTCTTCGACGGCGTGCTACCCTTTTTCACCACACAAAAAGTACGATTATCCGTCGAACTGAGACGAGTTAATTTTCATGTACGTGTTAACGAATGGCAATGAGAATCACGAGTGTCTTCCCGATCCCCGTTCTCCCGTCTCGGAGGTCTACTCCGATCTGTGTTCTGCAGTCACGTGACTCGCGCCAAATTCAAAATCGTGACCGACGATTTAATTGCTCACTGGACTGTCACACAAGAAAGAACAAAAAATAAAATAAAATAAATTTTCTATTGATATCAGGCTATTTTGGTAAAATGCTAGTATAAAATTCTGGTTGGACACTTTTTTTTCCTTTTATCTGATACTGTTTGAAAAAAAAAATAATAATAATATCATAACCAGAAAAAAGTTTTGAGATAATCATGTAAAACCAAAAAATTGATACTTGAAAAAAGAATATCCCTTTATAAAAGAGAGCTATCACCATCTTGTGTAAACTTTATATTCGTGAGCTGATTGGTGAAGAAGTTTTTAAAATATTCGAAAAGTGCATTTGAGGTTACTATTTTTGTTTATTTCCTATGTGAGCTTACAGCGTGCTTCGATGGGCTATGTAAATTAAAACAATTTAAAAACTGATGTTGTTTTTTATTTTATCTAACAAAAATTTTTTTTGGAAAAGCAATAAATAAGGGTTTGTGTGCGCACTGAGTAATTTCTAGTTGGTTTAAAATGACTATAATTGTTACAAATTTTTTATTGTTTATCAATATTTTTTATAAAAATGCGGGTAAAATTGAGTAGAGCTTGAGTTGAACGATGACATTACTGTTAAATGTATACCATAACAAAAAATATCGAAAAAATTATTGATAGTCGAAAGTTCAATAACCAAAATTTCTAAAATCAACCAGCGTAATCAGTCTTGAATTAATTTTTGAGTTAAAAACGAGAAAATATTATTTTCCAATAGTATTAGCTTTTTTTAAAATTTAAATAATAGTGGTTGGAGCCACAAAATAGCAAAAAATAACAAATAAGCTACAATTCGATTTAATAAGAATAAAATTTGATTGATCTTGAACCCCTGATGGGAGGGGGGGGGGGAGGTACCGAGCGTGGGTGGAAGAAGTCGAATTCTGATGTTGCAAACCCCTTCATCTTTCAGCTGAAAATATCGATATTTAAAAAAGAGGACGCGAGTTTCAACCTTCGAGTGCACAATCGAAGTATTGTTATAGGTTCAACATTTTAATTGCGTGCTCCTATTGGTCAACTTAAATTTATCTTAAGCGCCACCTAGAGACGCGCATTCGCACGCTTCAACTCAACTAGTTATCAAAAAAAACACGTTCTTACCCAGTATCGATCGGACGCTTCGCCGACGAGATAGTGGGGAGTTTCAATGAGTTTCAATTTTAAAATAAATAACTTGATAATTACTAGAAACAATTCACAGAAAATAAGTACTAACTTGTCGAGGCGGAAGTTAAGGCAAGCTACACATTTAGTTGGTCCTTTACCATAACAGCCTTGTACATCACACTGCAAGTCGCAATCATGAAGTTGTAGCCTCTGGTTTGAACTAAGTGAAACGATATCGGGAAGTCGATTTGTGAGTAAAGATCGTGAAGATTCATCAAGTTTGGTGACTGACAAGTCTATATGAGTCGCTGATCCAATATAGGGACCAGAATAATCCTAAAAATAAAAAAATCTCTGATTACTTAATCATTTTAGTTAATTATTACTTGTTTTATATAATAAGTTCAATCCATATAATTAAGTGAATGAAGTAAAAATCTTTAAAAAAAGATCGGTACAAGATGATGCCCTTAAAAAGCATAGATAGTCAAGCTTTCTGAAAGGGGCCATTAAAAATCAAGTAGTTGAATTTTTTACATTTTTTTGCAAACTCTTGAAGGTTTATGTATCAATAATACGGCTTTAATATAGTTTTAAAAATTTCAACTTTAGAAAAAGTTATAAACAAATGAAATCAAGAGCATGTTCTTTTTCAGAAATTTATAACCCGGAGGTGATTTGATAAAAGTTAAGTAAAGTCTGGTGATCTATAAAAAAAAAAAAAAGAAGAATAGAATGTAGTATTTATTGTAAAAAAATATATAAATACATTTATTCATAAAAAATTAATTTTCCAATAAATAAATGGAAATCTATTAACGTTCTCGTAGGACTAAGAAATTTTTTTTCATCATACGATTCGTTAAATCCTAAGCTAATGACATCTGCTAAAAAAATTCTTTCTTTTTGAGTATGTTTTAATACAATTACAGAATAACCTTCAAATTTCTATAAAATTTAGTTAATTTTTATCAAATCACCTCCGAGTTATAAATTTCTAAAAAAAAAAAAAAAAAAAAAAAAAAAAAAAAAAAAAAAAAAAAAAAAAAAATGCTCTAAATTTTATTTGTTTATAACTTTTACAAAAGTTGAAATTTTTGAAAACGATTTCAGGACCGTATTATTGATAAATAAACCATTAAAAAGCTGCAGATGTAAAACATTCAACTAGTTGATTTTGAATGGTCCACTTTAGAAAGCTTGACTCAAACAAATTATTGGATTTTTTTTTTTTTTTTTAATGTTATTTTTTATATGAAATATATAATTTTTGATATAAAATATTCTAAATTTTATTGACTGTCTCTATTAAACAACCAACAGATATTTCTATCTATCTTACTTACTAGTTGCCTGCTCGATCGCATAAATTCCAATTTCAGATATTAATCAGCCTTAAGCCTAACCTTACTTCATTCCTCCTTACAATTCTCCTTGGTTGACTGGTTTGACATAAGGTAAAGTACCCAATAGTGAAACGCTCGAGGGGAAATCGGGAGTAATTTGAGTCTTACAAAAAAACTGTAAACATTTACCCAAAAAGAATAATATTCTCGTAAACCAGACGATGTCAGCTTTTTATTTTTATAAATATTATATGGATTAGTTGCGCCAAAAAATTATAAAAAAACAATTAAAAGCACCTTGATTTTGACCAAAAGTGAAACAACGTTTGGAAAAGTACCCCAAAAGTAAAACGTACAAAATGCGTGAAAAAATAAAAACTGTACCCAAAAGTGAAACGAGGGTGCGTACACAAATCATCAAGCTAAAATGTAATACATTCAGGGCTAAATATAATAAAGTATATTGAAGTTAAATAATTAATTCACTTATTCATAAATTTAGAAAATATTTATGCATAAATTTTTTAAAGTGAAAAAAATTAAATTTTTAAGGTAATATAAAATTTATAGTCAGAAATATATATATATATATAAGTAATATAATTAATACTAAAAACTGCACTTCAAGTTGAAAAAAACATTGATATTAAATTACTACTTAATTGCTGTTTTTAAAATGAATAAGTATGTTCATCATGATTGAGTAAAAAATTTTCATGTACTTGGCAAGAGAAAGAAATAAACAACTTTAGAGGTTAGGTTAGTCTGACACTGTTTCTAGGCACCGTTTTTCACACAAGTTCACGAAATTTTTGGAAAATCAGTAGCTCAGTGTTGAAAATGTAGGATACAAACTTTATTTTTTTAATTTAAGATAGTTTTGACTGAAAAATAACTAATTAAAAAGTGTTTCACTTCTGGACCGAGTAGAGATTTTTTGACTTTTTGGACCCAGAAGTGAGATCAAAAATATTCAAAATATTTCACTTTTGGTCCATTTTGTTTCACAATTGGACCCCTCAAAAAAACGAATAAAAATAAATTTTATGACTTTTGAAGTAAAATTTTGGTGGTAATATAAACTCAAGAACTGTATCTATCACTTTAAATAGTCTTGAAATAGTAGCAGTTTAATTAATAATAAATAAAGACGATTGAAAGTCTTATTCTCAAACGTGAGTTTGGTGAGATTTCGGAATGAAATCAACCCCGTCATAGAGTAAAAAAAACTCAATTTTGTTTGATTTTTGACAAACATATAAACGAATTACTCTTAAAAAAAATTAATAGGTCTTGAAGCTACACTATTCAAGATTGCATATGATTTTTTTTGTGCTGTCTAGAACTGTTTTTAATTGAATTATTATTTTTTTAGAAAACCGTTTCACTTCTGGGGTATTTTTCGCTCTATTTCACTTTTGGGTATTTTACCTTACTTCTCTTCAGCCAAAAAGTTACTTAATGAAGACATTTTCTCTGACTGCAAGCAACCCAAAAAGTCCAGGAACCTAATCCACCCTGTTCAAAATAGAAATGACTACTTTATATGTCATGCGCAAAATTCACCCTTGACAACAGTGACGACATTCCCACTAAGGTGTGCCACACCTGTGCAAGCACTGCAGAGTTGCCATCCCCCTCATCAGGCTAGCAAAATAATACTAAATCTAATATTGCTACAGCCGCTGGTGTTTAAGAGGCCTTACCAAACCTTATTCTCAGTGAACTAAAAGAATTGAAAATAACTTTTGCTACTCGACTCGTCTACATTGAGGGTAAGCAAAGACCTACCTAAACTTACCACACAGGTTAAGAATCATGATAAGCAACTAAAAGGAGTCCAAAGAAATATCTACAAAATCAAGCAAAGGCTTAAACTCTGGAGATGAATCGCTAAACGGTGCTGCATGAGCAGACTCTGAACTTCTTAAAAAAGTTTAAGAACTCAAGAGAAAAAATGCTGATTTAAATTAGCGTGTCTCTTCGTTGAAAGTAGTCAACCTTACACACTTTTTCCGGTCGGTCATCGGACGACTTTATTCCTCCGGTTCGGACTCGCGGCTGGTCAATGTTTTAAGAGAGAATTTAGTCGGCCTTTGGATGTCTGACTTGGAATAAGTGATACAGGGCATCCTACCTCACCTAAGCCACAGTGGATTCAATCCCGACAATTTTAATGCGTGAAATAACACTCGAAAAAATCGCCGAGACCTGGGCTCGAACCCACGACCCCAGTATTGGGAGCCGCTCGCTCTAGCCCAGAGCTACTGCGGCTCTGAAACATAAACCTAAAACGAGTTGAAGACTTAATGTAATAACAAGTGATTGTGCGATAATCATTAAAAGTAAAAAAAAAAAAGAAACTGTTGCGGAGCGAACAATAATTTCACTCCGTTTACATCGTCGAGCAAGAAAATCAATAGTTGTAGACTGCGTGGCGCCATCTCTTAGTCCACGCAGAACTACATGGTGCTGGGAACTCTCGCGCAGCCGTTTGCGCAGCTTGGGTTGACTGGGGCCTTATTCTGAGATTTAACGAATTCGAAACGATCAGTTTTACGAACGATTGCGTTATTCGTTAAAATTTTGAGCTATCGTTAAACATCAAATCATTAAGCAAAAATCTTACCACAATAAAACTTTCTTGTTTTCCCAAAAAGCAGTTACTTTATTTTATTATTATTATTATTACTATTATTATTACATGCTTTTCTTTAACTCTGTGGTTTTTCGTCGTCGTCGTCGTCGTCGTCGTATGTTCAAAACTGCCAAGCTCTATAACTTGGAGCCTGTAAGAGCTAGAATTCTGAAATTTTGCAGAGGGTCTAGTTTTGGATGACATTACATTAATCCGTAGTCACTTCTCGATCTGGACCTCTAGGTTGCCGATGACGGGGGTACCTGGGGGGTCATATCCGAGAATTTGGGCTAAATTCTTCGGGGATGACTTTGAGAGAAGTTCTGGAATATTTATCGAAGCAATTTGAACTTAGGTACCCACGTCACCGATGATGGGGGTGTCCGGGGTACCTGGGGGTCATCTCCGAGAGTTCGGTCGAATTCTCGGAGTATGACTTTGGATAGAGTTCGGGGGTGTTTTAGAGCATATGAGAAAGAAGTTTGAACCTGGACAGCCAGGTCGTCGATGACGGGTGTACCTGGGAAACCTGGAGGTCATCTTCGAGAGTTTGGGCCAGATTTTGCAAGGATGACTTGATGAGTTCTGCAAGGGTTCTAATTTGGTAGTTATCAATATATTTGAATAAAAAAAATGTTTTCAAATATTATAATTGTAAAAAGGATTATAAAAATTTCAATAATAACCAAATTATATATAATAATAAAATTTTAATACTGCTTAATTCTTTCAAAGTACTTTAAAAGATTTAATATAAATAGAACAAACAAAATTTCGTGATGAGTCTAAACGAAAGCATGGGGCACTTGATGAAACACAGCCGTACGCCTTAAATTTAAGTCATCTTTAGAGCCCCATGCTTTTGTTTAGAGTCATCACGAAATTTTGTTTGTTCTATTTATATTAAATCTTTTATAGTACTTTGAAAGAATTTAGAAGTATTAAAATTTTATTTTCTACTTTTTAGTACGTTTTGTTTATAATTTCTCAAAACTTTTTAAAGACAAGCATGTTATTGCTTGGTGGTTGGATAATTTATTTATTTATTTAAAAAAATTCGAACGCCCAGCGTTATGAGGCTGTATTGCTTGTTTTGAAGGAAATGGTAGCGGTACGTACGAACGGGTTTGAAATGTTGGGTTTGAAAATGGGTATGATCTGCCAAAGAAATTATGGTTTGAACCCTGCAAATTTTCAAGTCACAAATCATTTGACAAATGAAGATGCAGATAATAACAACAACGGTAACACTAATTATTTTAACCTTTAAGATTGAAATGAGAAATAGTTTATTAGTTGATGTTAAGTTTAAATTTTCCGTTTAAATTCCGTTGAAATTTTTTGTTTTGTATATGGGCAAAAGTAAAAAAGTCGGCCACTTCTAGGATAATATTAATAAAAAAAAAGTTCTCTAAATTCATAAATCATAATTTATTTTGTTGATACTAATAATAAGGTTACTAAAAATTTATTTGGCCACGCAAAATCAACATTTATATTGTTCATATTAGCTAAAAGAAATTAAAAAATGAACACGTGCAGTAGAATTGTAAGTTACTCTATTTCTTCATTCTTTTTTTTGCTCATTGTTTTTTAAAAAATAAAAACAGGTACAAAGAAAAATTTGTCACTGATAGATAACCACATAAAACCAAACAAATTCAACAGAGTAAATGCGTCGGGAAAAATCTCGTACGTAAAATCACATATAGCAGACGACGTCCAATTTGCTTTATGAAGCTGCGGAATTACAGGACAAAAGTCTTCACAATTTTTTTTTCAAATTGTTTGTTTATTCGGTGTTCAAAGACTCAAATTTATTAATTTATCGTTTTATGGTTAATGGTTATGAATTGAGAACAAGCGCGCACGCGCACACCTACGCTCAGCGCGAAAAAATTCTAGATTAATATTTTAGGTACCTCGCATTAACAGTTAAGTCGGAGGTATTAACTATTACGAGATTTTGTCCGCCACTAATAGTTAAGCGACCCAACATAATTGTTATGTCGGCGTATTAACTGTTGTGTTTTAGTTCTCTCGGTGTACTTGAACCCTGCTGATTAACATTTCATACAAATTTCGTTAACTCATGAAATCTAGTCATGTTAAGCGTAAAAACGTGGTCGGGCCGCTCAAATGGCCGACTTTTTTACTTTTGCCCATATATCACCGATAGAAAATAGTTTTTCTTGTAACTTCATAGTTGTTGTTTGGTTATATAATTGTTACTAATCTCACCGAAGATTTTATAAAAAATATTATTAAGGAAAAATATAAATTGTTCTTCGTGTCGGTGCATGATTTAAAAAATGTACATTTTCTTAAAATGTACTTTCACATGATTGAAATTAAACGATGTAAAGTTATTTGTTAATTTTCTAAGTACCCGAATAAAACAGATTTTTTGTTAGAAAAATTTGAGTTTGTTTAATACTGAGCTTTTTTTTATTTAATTTTTTTTTCTATTTTGGTAATTTGTCTCTGATCATTTTGAAACAAATTCACCCTATTCGGAAAATCATTCATAAAAAACTTATCAATTTGATAATATTAACATTGATATATGTATGTTTGTAAATCAGGATTTTTGAATCAGCTGATGGGTTCGAGTATGGATTTCAAGTCTGATGACGGCAAAATCTAACGTTCTTGCTTAATGTAAAGGATTCTACACACAAATCATTTTTTACATTTATTTACAGGCTTTACATTTATTCTTCATTTCATGATGGGTTGATTTGAAGTATTTAGCTTGCCTTTTTTAAATTTCGATCATTACTAATGTCTAACGTTTACTTTAACATGCGTAATACAACGCTTGATAAAGTTAGCGTTAAACTGTCGACATTACGCGTTACATCGATTTTTCCTAGCGTTAAATTGACATTCTTCCATCGCTAAGTAATAACGTGCTGAATTTTCGTTAAAAATTAATAAATAATTGAACTACGCGCGCGCAATGGCATCTTAAAGATCCTTACGAAAGCGTTAAAAATCTCAGAATAAGGCCCCTGGCGTTGCTGCTGAGCTGACGCCGTCGGCCTTGCGCGGGCTTGCGGCTTCTTCTCTCGCTATTCTCGTTTTGGCGCTTCTCGTAGCACACAGTGGAGAATTCTCTCTCAAAATTTCATCTAAGCTTCTCTTGGGTTAACTCTCTTTTTTATCTTGGTTTTTCCTGTGAGTTTTTGTGTTGAAGTGATCTTGTGGTCCAGCTCATCTCGATTGTTGCAATCAATAATATTGCAGCAATCTTTCAATCTTTCAACCGGTGCGCTCACTGGCAACCTCATCTTCTCTTTGGTGGACAAAGCAAGGACTTCTTCTTCAGGGTACTCTCCGGAAACCACCTCCAAGGACATCTCCAGGTATTTCGGCTCAACTAACAATAATTTACTTGAGCCTCTCATTGTATTGTGTGCAGTAAGTATATTACTGTGCGGGTTTCTCTTTTTGGTAAACGCGCTCATTTCACGCGGCCATTTTCTTTTCTCAAGGCCATTCTCTGCTGCTACGTGACTTTCTCGGGGCCATCTCTCTATCTCTCTCTCTCTTTTCAAGGCCATTCTCTGTTGGTTGTTTATCTCACCTTTATTCTATTTAACTCTTGTTTACGTTTTTGAATTAATATAATCAAGTACGTAACGAGTTTTAACTAGGTGTTTTCTTTCATGACTTTATTTTCCTTTCTTGGAAATTGATCCTAAAATATTTTCAATTACAATCGTCTTCTCACTAAAATATTGTTTATTTCACAATTACATTTTTTAATTAATTAATGAAATTTATAATCAGTTTCAATTAAATTAATTCTCTCAAATTACTTAATTTGGTTTACATCAAAATTAACTCTCAAGCACTCACTGGTCACAATCTTAAAAGTATTTTTTTGTCATTCAAATTTTGGTTCACTTAAATTAAGTTAAATTAAATCTTTTATAAATTAAAATTTATAATTTATGACTATTTTTACAGTTGTAGTTAAATTCTGTATTTTAATACATAAATTAACACTGTTTTATTAAATTGTGTCTGTCTCAACATTTATTTGACAACCCTCCCCTACCAGCTTTTAATCCGGCAAATAAATAAAATTAATGAAGCAGTAAATCCGCAACAGAAACTCTATTCAAATGTAAAACTGAACTAATGTCAAAAACTAAGTTATTTCAAATGAAAAAAATAACGAAAAATGGCAATTTATAGAAGTTAAGTCACGTAAAATTTAATTTTTCAGTGAGCAAAAGAATAATTATTACAAACTCTGATTCTGATGATGAATACCAGAGTTTAATTGATAATTTGAGCACAGTGGTAGTTCCTTCAGATACTCAAAAATCTGTAATCAAATATTCATAAATAAAATCGAAAAAAGTTTCGAAAATGATACTGACTGAATTCCTGAAGATGTGGAAGAAAGAGCCGATCGAGCCGCAAAACGATTATCCGACAAGTCAAAACGAAAAATATGAGTCTACAATCTACATATGAAAGATTCATGTCTTGGAGAAAAGAAAAAAACATAAACTGCTTCACTGAAAAAGAGTTTTTAGGTTACTTTCAAGAATTACCTGAGTGCACCTAACACATGTTCTAGTACATATTCATGCTGAGAAGCGTTGTTGAGAATAAACATAACATAAATATATACAATTATAAAAAATTGATGGCTTTCCAAAGCAAAAATTCCAAAGGGTATCAGGTTAAAAAAGCACTAACCCTTGATGGTGAGCCAGTACAAAAATTCATTGATAAATCTCCGCATGAAACATATTTAGTTTTATTTTTTATGTTGCTCATTACCCTCTACAGCCTATATTAGGCCTAATAGCGGGGGCACCCCCACCACCTCTGTGAGGGGACTTATGTCAGTCTTATATTCCTGCTCTAAGTTGTTTTTATACAGTTTACTCTGTTTTCCTCTCTGGTGCTTTTTAACGTGGTTTCAATCCAATTCTCATTTTGTCCCTACTCTAATAACCCCCTTAAAGAACCCCGATTGAGCGAATCTCTCAAGCGATGCTTGCATTTTGGTTTTCGGAGACTCAGTCAACCCTACTAGCCGCATGCGCATCGAGATACTCAAGCTCAACCCGGTAAAGTAGTCAACCTTACACATTTTTTCCGGTCGGTCATCGGACGACTTTATTCCTCCGATTCGGACTCGCGGCTAGTCAAATATGAACTAATTGATTTAGATGTTCATGACATTATAGACAAAGGTGATAATGGTAAATATTCCCAAAACCAAGACTAACTAACCAATATCTTTTATGGTTACTGACTTATGGTATTCAATTTACAAAAATATGCAGCTCTATTCTCAAAGGAAATCACAACTAATAAATTATTTTGAATTACAAAAATGGTAAATACACAAGACAGGTCATTGGTATGAATACAATTGGAAACATCCTAAAAGTTGTTGCCGTTTAGTTAAAACTACCTGATACTAATAATTACACTGGCCATACCTTTCGCAGGAAATCAACAACACTTTTAGTAAATGGTGGTGCTTCAAAACCAGAACTAAAACGACATGGAGTTTGGTCAAGTGATAAGGTTGTTGATGGATATACAGATGATGTTTCAGGTCCTCAAATAAAAAGAAGCCGCATAATTGGTTCTAAAGTAGGCAACACACCCAGCACATCAACTGCCACTCAATATGGCTCAATTACAATAGTATATTGCATTCCAAGGGAGGAAAGATGAACATTCCCGCGCTGCGCTTTATATGCCCGAGGCGAAGTCGAGGGCATTATATCGCGCAGTGTGGGACTGTTCACCTTTTCTCTCGTGTAATGCATACTATTTTTCTTTATCTGAGGTCGAAAGTACGCTAATTAATTGAAATAACCATATTAACCTTACTTCATCTGGTAGCGCAGGACGTGGCCATGTTATTCTTTCCTCCCTGCGAGTTGTTTTTAGAGACTCGTAGCTTTTATTTTTTAACTTTTTTTTAAACATATAGTTACATTTTTGTTTGTTGGCAGCAGCTGCATTTGTCGACACTCGCTGCGCTCGTGTCGACAAATGCGGCTGCTGCCAACAAAACATAAGTTGCAACGCGCATATGCATAACCGCATAACTTAAATGTAAACATTTCTTTGCTAGTTACATTATTAATTTTGAAACATTGATTTTAATTTGTTCATTTGGGACATTATGCAAAAATGAATCTATTTGTTTGTTTGCGAAAACGCCCACAACATTCGTGCGAAGAACTGTGCTTCAATCATTAACTTTTGTAAAATTTATTGACATTATGAGGTACATAGACCTTGAAGATTATCTTATACCAAATGATTTAAAAAAAACGTAGTTTATCAGCCAATAAAAATATTTAAAAATGTCTAAAAAAAACATAATTGAAAAGTTATGGCTAAATTTTTTGGTGATACTGAAATAAACATGATTGTGATTATTATTATTAGTATAATAAATGAGGTTATTGGATGGCATCTTTTCTTTTTTTATTAATTTTTTATTACGATAAGTACGTACAGATGCAATTTTCTATATGCTAAGCGCACGTAAATCAATCGAAAATTAACCAAAATAAAAAAATTAATTTACATAGCCTCATTCCTTATTTCGTTTTATTAATAGAACTGCTGTGTGATCATCACGTTATTCATAAAAATTAACACTGTTTTTCCATTTATAACTTTTGTATCGTTAAAGCTTAGTTTTCTTAGTCATACGATTTTTAATAATATAGTTATAAATTTTTCAAACACAAAAAACAACATTGTTAGCATGCATATTACGAAAAATTTTTGTTGAGTACTTCAAAATTTGTTTCTTTTTAAGTTATTTTATTTGCAAAGGGTGCTGGGTTAAAAAAATAATGCTGCTGCTATATACATCAGGGAGTTCGAGATTTTTTTCATCCCGTTGTTATGCTGGGCGCGTTGGTTTACCTACCATCGCGGCAAAGACGAACTTTCGACTGAAAAATGGAGGAGGAATGTACGTACTTTCGACCATCGGGTGAAGAAAATTTCAATTAGTTTCAAGATAAAAATCTCAACAATACTTCTTAATTTCCACTTAAAACTACTCACTTAAACATGAATAGTTATTCAAATCCTATAGGGCGGTAGCCCATTAACGGCGAGTTCGCTTTATACGACGGACTGCCTTTATAGCGCAAGCTTTTTATACTTTTATTTTAAATAAGGTAGTACATCAAAAAAACGATATAGGTTAATTATTTTTTTCATAATATTATGTCTTACATGTACCGATGGTCCCCTGATCTATTTGAAAAAAAAAGCCTTGAAACAATCTCAAATTAAAAAGTTATTAGCGTTTTAAATTTTGAAGTGCTGATGTCTTTTTGCGGAGGATTCGGGCGACATCTGATTTCAGCCTCGAGCATGCGGTTTTCTAAGCATAATCCCTTGCAAGACGCTGCGGCCTTAGCCGGTCGTGACGTAACGCTAGACTCGTTGTCTCACTCTCACACATTGGATAGCTGCAGCACCCAGCAAGGCAGCGGCGAGAAGCAGAACACGTGACTGGCAGCTTGCCACTCGGCTCAAGTTATTTATGTGCAATTATTATTATATTATCAATAAACAAGTGATCATGACGTCATCTTAACAACAAAAGTTTTTTTATTCATTCAAATAAGTTAGTAATTTGATCTTCCAATTCAAATTATCATAAAAGTCGTAACTTGGATGTGGAAAGCATAAGTAATCAATTGTTACTTCATAAGTACTTTTAACTGTCTTTCAATTTAAAAGGCTGCAGAAAAAAGATTTTTCTCTTAAAATATTATTATCTTATAACGAAAGATGAATTTTAAAAAGACAGTTAAAAGAACTTATAAAGTAACAATTGATTACTTATGCTCTTCACATTCAAGTTATGACATTATTGATAATTTAAATAAGAAGAGCAAATTACTAACTTATTTTAATGAATAGATATCGGCTTGTGGACATTGCAGCCATTCGAGGTAAATAAACTCACCCACGAAACGTAAATACAGAATTGGAGAGAGTAAGAATTTTGCTTCCAAACCAGCATTTGACCTGCGGCTTCACGGATAGCTTAGTTGCTAAAGCATCCGACCGGCAATCGGGAGATCCCAAGTTCCAATCCTGGTCCTGGTCCGACTTTTTTTCTTTCTCAATTTTTGTTTTTCAAAATTCATCTTTCGTTATAAGATGATAATATTTTAAAAGAAAAATATTTTTTCTGCAGCCGTTCAAATTAAAAGACAGTTAAAAGTACTTATTAAGTAACAATTGATTACTTATGCTATCCTCATCCAAGTTACGACCTTTATAATATAAAGTTTTTTTAGTTCCTTATTTTATGTGAAGTTTTGTAAAAATTTAATTAGATACATCTTTATATTGACTGCCCTACAACAAATAATACCAAAATATTTATATCGGTCTTACAGTCTAACCACATGCGGATAATAATTTATTTCCGCACTGTGGCTTGATGGTGGGTAGAATTTTGAAAAGAACCACACAGTTATCCTTATTTTCAAGCAGTTTTTTTATTGTTTGCCAACGTTTCGAACGACTAAGCGTCCATCATCAGGGCTGCTAGTTAAATAACAATAGAGAAATAGTATATAATTTGGCTTGATCATAATTAAAATTATTTATAGTAATTAGATAAGTTTACAAATAGAATTTGATTTTTCTTCAAAAGTATAAAAATTTGAAAAAGATTTTTTACATGAGCATATACAATTTGTTTTTACAAGTTATTAGTTAAAAATCATAGGTATAAACGATATAATTAAAATAAACTTACGATTAGATAAACTTCCTACTCAGTTTGAGGAAGTGTTGGTCTGAATAGTTATCCTGTATTGTATCTTTGCAAAAATGAGGCTTAGTGGGGTAAAGTATCGTAATATACCTTTCCTAGGAGAAGGGAGGGGGATATTTGGGAAGGTTGGAGGAGTGGAGTAACGAGTGTTCGGTGAAGAGACACGAGTCAAGGTAAGAGGATAGTATGAAAAGAGGGGGATGTGTGTCATTGGTAGAAAAGGTGTGAGTATGTAGCAGCGGTGGGCCTATGGGCGTGCCTAATAGGTACACTTAGATGGCTACCTTTCAAGATGTTATGTGCTCCCCATACGGTCGTCAAGAGAAGCTACGATTTACACGGCGTTTTAAGGCTAAGTTTTTGCAAAAATGTGTACATAATGCGAATTACTGTAAGTGAAATTACAGGTTGTGATGTTTTTATCATGCCGATACATTTCTTGTAGTCATTTTTTAATTTTAGTGTGTCTGTGATTACATTGAGAGTGTTATCATGGTAATGAATATTAATCATTTCGCTGAAAGTTCGCTTATAGTAATTAGGGTCTTTGTCAATTATTTTCGCATTGTCGAAATTTATGGTGTGTCCTGTCTCAGCTACATGTACGGCAAGGGCATTATTTAATTTGCCTTTCCAAACTGCATAATTGTGTTCGTAAAGTCTTATTTTAAGTTTGCGTGAACTTTGTCCGATATAGCAATATTCACAATCCACGCAATCTATTTTGTATACAGTGTTATTACATTGGAGATTCGGAACTTTGTCTTTTCCTTAACTTAATTATAGAATTAAATTTATTAATGTTCTTATGGACAATTTTTAAATTGAAATTGTGTAGGCTATCAGAAATATTTTGTGATAAATTTTTTACAAAAGGGAGGCATAAAAGAGGTTTTGAGTTGGGATTAGAGCATTTGTTAAAGCAAATTTGTATCTATTTAAGTAGACCTTACACTGTTAAAATTCATTTAAGTAGGTTGTTTAAAACCTGCTTCAATATTATGATCTTATTGATAAAACTGGACTGTTGCATGTTGAAATTTTTTTTTTTATTATTACCAGGGGGGGGGGGCACCCTCCTGCTCGCTCCGCTCGCCAACCCCCTAGTTATAATTGATGACTATAAAAATTAATCGAAACAATATGTAAGCTCTATGTTTGACAAAATAATAAAAAGACTAAAGTGCTCAAAATCAATAAAAATCAGACACGAGAGTTCAGTTTCAACTTCACCTACTTATCATAATTAGATTCATAACCCTACAAACCTTACTTAATTTTTCATCTTTAACCATCCAACATATGTTAATCTTAGCCACATTACCAGAGTTGACCAAGTATCCGGAGTTGAAGTTTCGGATCATTTTGGGATTTCAAAAAGTATCCGAAAAAAGTATCTTTGGATACTTTTTTCGGTTTTAAATTTTCAATTTTTAATCCGAAAAAGTTTCTTCAGATACTTTAAAAGTATCCGAAAGGGTATCTTTAGATACTTCAAAAGTATCCGAAAAAAGTATCTTTGGATACTTCTTAAATTTGTAAAGTATCCGAAAAAAGCAGTTTCGGATACTTTTATAATCAAAATGTATCCGAACATGCTTTTTGTCATAAAAATGTTATCAATTGATACAGTTAAAAAATTTAACTTCTACCAATGAGTGCAAAAACAAAAGCCAAATTAAAAAAAAAAATTATTTATACGTGATCGGAAATTGTTGAGGATGCTCGCACGGATTCTAAGGATTATAAAAGGATTAAAAGTATTCTATTGCATCTAATTTTTTGCAAAACAAAAAAAAAATTACTCTTTGAACCAATTTTTGAAATCAATCATGTTCAAACGTATTCATCGAAAGCTAATTGTAGCGAAGCACGGTGATTGACAAAAAGCATGTTTGTATATATTTCGATTATAAAAGTATCTGAAACTGCTTTTTTCGGATATTTTACAAATTTAAGAAGTATCTGAAGATACTTTTTCAAAACAAGAAAAGTATCCGAAGTTACTTTTTTCGGATACTTTTCAAATTTAAAAGGTATCCTGAAATATGTTTTCGAAAAAAAAAAGTATCCAAAAATATTTTTTTAAAAATTTTTGCAAAAATGTGTACATAATGCGAATTAATGTAAGTGAAATTACAGGTTGTGATGTTTTATCATGCCGATACATTTCTTGTAGTCATTTTTTAATTTTAGTGTGTCTGTGATTACATTCAGAGTGTTATCATGGTATTGAATATTAATCATTTCGCTGAAAGTTCGCTTATAGTAATTAGAGTCTTTGTCAATTATTTTCGCATTGTTGAAATCTATGGTGTGTCCTGTCTCAGCTACATGTACATTGAGGGCATTATTTAATTTGCCTTTCCTAACTGCATAATTGTGTTCGTAAAGTCTTATTTTAAGTTTGCGTGAACTTTGTCCGATATTCACAATTCGCGCAATCTATTTTGTATACAGTGTTATTACCCACAACCTATTATTGAGAAATACACAAAGAAAAGACGAATAAAAATTCACAATATTAGACTAATAAATTCGCAATAACAGATTCCGACGAAACTGACCAAAACAATACTAATAATTTGAACGTCAATAACTCTAATTCCGACTCAAGACCTTTTTTATGCCTCCCTTTTGTAAAAAATTTATCACAAAATATTTCTGATAGCCTACGCAATTTCAATTTGAAAATTGTCCTGTCAATTTGAAACTCTATAAGTATTGAGTACGTAATCGATCATTAAGTATCAATTCAAGACTCAATTGGTTAGTGCTCACCATAAAATGTATTTTTTTGGATAAACTTTTTTAAACCGTTTCTAAAGTTTTAAAGTTAAAGTTATAAATTTTCGAAGATTGAGGTTTAAAAAAAAAATGAAAAAAGCAGTATTGATCCAAGACTCAATTGGTTACCAGTTACTACAAGTTATATTTTTTTAAATAAACTTGTTTAGGCTTTGTCTAAATTTTTAAAGTTCAAGCTATGAATTTTATGATATTAGAAAATTTAGTGTAGAAAAAAAATTTTTAAAGCTAAATTAAAAACTATTTTTACACTAAATTGATTGTTGTAGAAATTTTTTGTCCTACTCTCACATTAAAATCACCAAGTTTTCAATTCAAAAATCCATTTTAAAATTATATATTATTTGAGATGATGTAGAATCATCCGTATATCTCCCTATATTATAATTCCATTTTTTATTTTGATCCCCTAAATTGGATCCTCTTTAGACCCCAAAAAAGGGTTGTTAACTTTTTAAATTTTAATATTTTATTGATTAGTTGGCAAGAGCATAATTGATTCTGATCCCCTAAATTGGATCCCCTAAATTGGATCTTCGAAAATCTGAAATTCTTAAAAACACGGTCAAAACACAGTTAAATATCGCACTTTTCTGATCCCCTAAATTGGATCCCCTAAATTGGATCTTCGTCGAAAGTATTGGATCCCCTCAGTTGGATCCCCTTTTTTTAAAAAATCCCCTTTTCAAAGATCCCTTTTAATTCTTCGTTGAAATTATAATATAATTTAAAATCCAATAATTATTTATATGTATTTATATACCGATTTAAGATCAACGAACGATTGGATTTTAATTTATATTATATATATTAATTACTAATTTATATTATTTATATTAATTTATGTAACCCATACCTAACTTAATACCAATGTTTACTTTTTGATAAAAAACATTTACTAAGGAATAAAAATTTGTGTGGAACTAGAAATTTTTACGGGTAATCAAGGGACACTTAAGTGGGCAGATTTACGCAATCCCAAGCCAGCTGGTTAGATAAGCGAGATACGTTAGTTTAGTGAGAGCTAATAATTTAAGTCGATTCAGGTTAGTAAAGTAGATAAGGTTGGTTAGGCGGAGGTTATGCGGGAGGAGGGTGGAAGGGGAGATGAGGTGAGGAAGGGTTTGTTATTTTACTTAAAAATATTAATAGAGCTTTTTCAAAATTTAAAGTACTTCAACAAAACTTTAAAGTTAGTGACTGAGTTGATGAATACGGTGAGTAGGATTCATTGGTAGATTGGATGAAATAAGTTTGGGAGATCCCTACCCCTTAAATCCAGCTGGACTTCAAAAAAAAATTTTTTGGTTAATATCGCTTAAAATCAAGTTATTGTTCATTTTTCAATTTGTCCAGCTGGATTTCTAGCTGGACAGATCCGGCTGGAAAATTAAAAAAAAAAAACCACGATAAATTGTTTCAAATTAGATGAAAAAAATAAATATCAACAATTTCATTACTATTTAAAATTTTCACTTTTATTTTAAAAATTATGACGATCGTTTCGACACACAGTGTCTTCATCAGATATTGAGTATAAACTGTAAATTCGATGATGAGTTTCCATCAAGTAGACAAAAATTCAATAAAATTGTTTCAAAATCATTGAAAAATGAATAATAACTTGATTTCAAGCAATATTGATTTTCACCAAAAAATTTCTTTTTTGAAATCCAGCTGGAAATCCAGCCATCATATTGAAACCAAAATCCAGCTGGAAATCCTGCTGGAAATCCAGCTGGATTTTAGGGGTAGGGATAAAATACGGTATTTGAAGTAAATTAAATTAGTGAGGTCAGTAATGTGGCTAAGATTAAACTAGGTCATGTAGTTGAAGATAAAAAAATTCGAAGTCTTAAGGGGAGTTGCAGAATTTGCGAAAAAAATCATTTAAAATTAAATGAAAACGAAAATAAAAAACTTCCTAAAGATTCAATAAATATAGATGTATAGCAAATGCTATTTAGATACAAAAATTTACAAAACTGTTTCCCATATTCTGACGTTAATTTTGATCCGATTTTGATGGGGTTGGGCTTAAAAGATATATAAAGATAGTAGCTCCAGAGCCCTTTTTTCATTTTCATTTTTAATTTTACTGAATCTTCAATTTTTTGTTAAAATGACCCTTATGACTTCGCCCTAATACGGGTGAGATTAGTAAAGAGACTTAGATGGGGTGAGTGATGGTTGTGTGGTTGTGGGCTGGTATAGACATATTAAAATTATAACTTTGGCTCCAATGAAAATTTTTATATAAAATTATGTATGATAAAAAAGGTCTTGAGCTCAGCTTTCTAATTATGTCATTCAAATTTTTATTAATTAGTAGATTACTACAATCGGCTGCGCCACGGCCGAAAATTACATGTGATCTGAGACATTTCTTATTTTCGTGGCCACGTGTGATGTAGGTACTACTATTTTTCTGCTCGACGCATTTTCTGGCCTCTGAGCGCGCCAGTCTTTGCTACTTCCCGGCCGGAGTGCAGAAAATACTTTTTGTTGTCATGACTCTCATGAGAGGGTGCTGAACAAAGCCGTTTATCAATTAGTCGGTTCAAACGCAACTTAGCAAGCTCTTACTATAAAGGAAATACGTTCATCTCATGAAGAATCTGTAAAATAATTTTGAAGAAAATCAAGGTTCGTTTGTACGAGTTTGCGAAATTTGAAAAAAATCTTGATTTTTTTTATCATTCGGCAAATTACTAGAGTAGTTTTCAGGATGGGGAGTATAAGCTAGAGATCTAAGATGAGTCAGATCAAGAATGAATAAGGTGAGTAGGGTCTGTTGGTAGAGTGAGTGAGAGATGAGTTGGGAATTATTTACGGTATTTGAAGTAAGTAAAATTAGTAAGGTCAGTAATGCGGCTAAGATTAAAATAGGTCAGGTGGTTAAAGATGAAAGATTAAGTAAGGTTAGTAGGGTTCTCCAAATGGGTGAGATAGTGAAGTAGGTAAGATAGTTAATGTGATTAGGTGAGTGACACTTGTGGGCCGGCAAATATAATAAAGTTTGTAATATCGATCTGAAATGAATCTATTTAATATGGCCGCCATAAGCAAAAGAAGCTCTAAAAAATATTTTTGTGTGTGTAAGATCTAATGAAATGGTTCAAAATACCAGTGGGCTTACTAAAATATTCCTTATGAGTCATCAAAAATTTATGTATGTACTTACATGAACACTCTAACTATTTTAAAATTGATGTATATCTTCATTTGTCAATTTTAGATCTATTTTAGCCCTGGATAGATTTTGACTAAAAATTATTAAAAAAAGAAATGAAATTCTGTACCTCATGATTTTGCCTAAATAATTAAAAACTTTTCTCTATAAGTCTGATTTTATGAATCAAGTTATGATGAGTAAGTAAAGTTTAAACTGAACTCTCGTGTCTAATTTTTATTGGTTTTGAGCGCTTTAGTCTTTTGATTATTTTACCAAACATAGAGCTTACGTATTGTTTTGATTAATTTTTATATTCATCAATTATAATTAGGGGGTTGGCGAGCGGAGCGAGCAGGGGGGTACCCACCCTAGTTTACTTATAAAGGAACATCTCACTGATGTGTTAAATAGATACAAGATCCTTTCACATTTGCGTTGAGAAAACAACGCATCGAAGTATTGGATCAATACTATATTCAACCATACTTGCGTCGAAGAAACAACACATAAATGTGTTCAAGCAATACAAGATCCAATGACATTCGAGAATACAACTCATCCATGTATGGATAAATACTAGATTCAGCCACAGTCACGATGAAGAAACAACACACCTATGATTTCAAAAATCAAAAAGTAGTCCAGAATAAAAATTAATCAGGAATTAAAATTTGTGCAGTACGAAAAATTTTTTAGAGTTATCAAGGAACACTTAAGTTGGCAGATTTGCGCAATCCCAAGCCAACTGGTTAGATAAGTAAATATGTTAGTTCAGTGAGAGCTAATTATTTAAGACGGTTTAGGTTGGTAAGGTACATGAGGTTCGTTAGGCGGAGGTTTTGGAAGAGGAGGGTAGGAGGGTTTGTTATTGCACTTGAAAATTTTAATAGAGCTTTTTCAAAATTTAAAGTACTTCAACAAAACTTTAAAGTTAGTGACTGAGTTGATGAATAAGGTGAGTAGGATTTGTTGATAGATTGGGTGAGATAAGTTTAAGGGATAGAATACGGTATTTGAAGTAAATCAAATGAGTGAGGTCAGTAATGTGGATTAAACTAGGTCAGGTAGTTGAAGATGAAAAGTAAGTAACGTTAGTAGGGTTCTTAATTTGGGTGAGAATAGTAAATCGGGTTAAATAAGGTGAGCGATGGTTGTGGGCTGGTAGATCAGATATTAAAATTATAACTTTGATTTGTAACAAGGGTGGATTTAAAGGTTTGTGTGAACCGATACAAATACCCATGGTGCGTACTAAATCCTTATTACCTGTGCTTAGTGCTGATACAAGCACTCGTTGAACTGCAACTCGTCGACCTGAAATAATAAAATAAGGAAATCGCGAATATTACCACACTTCGCGACGCGGTCGGCTAGTTCGTTTATCAGTAGCGGGTATGAGCGTTAAATCAGGTTTAATTCGCAGAAACACTAGGTTTAGTCAATAAAAATCAAATTAAAAATTTAACAATTTATTATAACAAATCTAAACCTAAAATACAAATTCCGAATCTCGACTCGGTGTCGTTCAAATCAGTAAACAAAGAATTGAGCTACGCGCGCACACAACAACCTGCTGCTATCGGCAGCTGACGCGCGCGTGAGAAAAACAAAGATTATTACAAGAACAGTAGAGTGAATACACTCACACGCATTCACACTCACTCGCACATATACAATTAACTTACGGAATCGCTAAGGTGCACCTCGTACCAAGCCGTCAGGCAAAACCAGATGCCAGGCTACGATGCCTACCAGCCGGAATAGCTACTACACTCGGGTCGCCGTGTAGCTGTCGTCAAGCGGTTCCGGCGCTGACGCGAAATGACAATTTCCCCAATAAACACCACACTCTTCCACCACGGCTCTACCACAACGCGCGACGCGAATGACAATGATTACTTCGACTTCCGTAATGAGTGAGGTTCCCCAAGATCTGCCATGAATCGATCTCCAGATCTTTGCGTGTCTGCCGGACGTCGGTCAAGTTCCCCGTCGTCCGCGGCAGGCAAAAGCTGCGCCGGTTGACTTGTTGTGACAAAAGAATGTTTCCCAGGCGATGAAAATCGATCCCGCACCTTCTGTCACATCCAACACTCTCTTCGACGACATGCTACCCCCAAGGAGTGCGATAATCCGTCGAACCGAGACGAGTTGACTTTTCTATACGTGCGACCGCACGGACACGAAAACTAAGAGTGGCTTCCCAATTCCCGCTCTACCACCTCTGTCCGGAGATCAGAGGTCCGCTCTGATCTGCGTTCGACAGTCACGTGACGCGCGCCAAATTCTAAATCGCAACCGACGATTTAATTGGTCTCTGGACTGTCACACTCCCCTCTCAGAGGTGACGTATACGAAAAATACGTCACTTCGAAAAACATGAACGCAGTCCGGATTAATCAGGAACGCCCGCCACCTGGAGATCGCTGTCATCAGGATTTTCGCTCGCACCCCTCGCTGGCTGATTTCCTTCGTCTGAAGATTCCAGTTCCACTCTTGCGATCCAATCTTCTAACCAATGAAAATTTCCCAGCCAATGCAAGCCGTTATTAGTTCTGACTGTCATCCTAGTCGTATAGCTTTCCGATATGATAGCTTACAACTGTCACAGTCGGACCAGTCTCTATCGAAGAAACTTTGGTTTGACCGATTAATCTCAAATTCGAAATCGGTCACGATCACAGCTGTAACTACGAGGTTGAATTTTTACAATTTAAGTTAGTATTTATTTCGCTAGACACTCAACTCACTCTACTGTCATGAATTCCGGGTATTTTACAAAGTGAAAAATATAAGAAATCAAAACAATACAGCAAAATCAAAAATTGTTCACGTTGTAAACACAGCATAAGAATTTATATTCTCACACACACATACACACACACTCGTTATGCTTATAGTCCAAGCAATAACGAGCTCTTTGTTTTTCTCAAAGTTCTGACCGACCTTGAACCCGTCGGCTATAATACGTCACTGCGTCGATCCTACGCACCTACACGAAAAGCCTAACACCACGAGATTTGTAGACAAATATCTCGCGACCTTTGTTTCGCAGAAAATTCTAGCCTGCCTTTCAAACGTTGAGCGCAATGTAACAACGCTCAAACCTCAGCGACTTTTTTTCCTCACAAACGTTGGGCGCCATGCAGAGTTGGCCAAGTATACGAAGTTGAAATTTCGGATACTTTTGGGCTTCCGAAGAGTATCCGAAAAAAGTATCTTCGGATACTTTTCAATTTTTAAAAGTATCCGAAAAAAGTATCTTCGGATACAAGATAAATTTCATGAAAGTATCTTGAGATACAAGATACATTTCAAAAGTATCCGAAAAAAGTATCCTCGGGTACAAGACAAATTTCATGAAAGTATCTTCAGATACAAGATACATTTCAAAAGTATCCGAAAAAGTATCTTCAGATACTTTCATTTTTTTGAAAAAGTATCTGCGGATACTTTTGATTTTTTGAAAAATCATCTTCGGATACTTTTTTTTTTTGAAAGAGTATCTTCGGATACTTTTTAAACTTGAAAAGTATCCGAAAAAAGTATCTTTGGATACTTTCATAATCGAAATATATCCGAACATACTTTTTGTGTCATAAAAATTGTATACAGTTAAAAAATTTAATTTTTTTACTAATGAGTCCATTAACCAAAATCAAATAAAAAAATAATAATAAAAAAAATAAGATTATTAAAAACGTTATCGGAAATTGTTGGGGACACTCAAACGGATGCTAAGGATTATGAAAGGATTTAAAATACTTCATTGTATATCGACGGTCCCAGTGAATAAAACCCTTAGCAGGAAATCTGGAGATTTTAAATGACCAATGAATGGCTGAAATGATTTAAAAAATTGAAAAAAATTGAAAAATCTTATTTAATAAGTAATGATTTATTGAGATTCCTGATTCAAAAAATTTTTTTAATTCATTTTAGTCTCTCATTAGTCATTTGAAATCTCCAGATTTTCTGCTAAGGTTTTTTTTCGCTGGGACCATCGATATAATTTTTTGCAAAACAAAAAAAATTACTTTTTGAACCAACTCTTGAATTCAATCACCGTGCTTCGCTACAATCAGCTTCTGTTAAATACGTAAATGTGTTTCCATAAACTTATACAAGAATTGTTGCGAGACAAATTTTTTGTCTAAACCGATCTCAATTCAAAGTTTTTTATATTTTAAAAAATTTGTAAAAAATTATTTTCATAAGACTAATTGGCATAAGAAAAAAGAAGATTTTTTAATGGAGAGAGTGATGTTTTATTATTATCTTGTTTTATATATATTATAGAAATTGGTAATCTACATTTTTCTTTTTTTCAATTTTAAAATATTAAAAGTTAACAAAAAATATTCAGACTCAAATAGTATTCATCCTAATATTAAAAAAAAAAATTTATTTATTGATCTTTCCTAATGGTTTTTAAAACATGTTGCTTATAATTTCAATTAAATTTTTGTATATTTATTTTTTCATTTTAATTTCAACAACATAACTGTAATAACTCATTTTACGTTAAAAACTTTAAATAGACCCATAAAATTACATATTATTATTATTTCGACGTATGTATGTGCTTAATATTCTATTACGGTAAGTCTTTCAATGTTAGATTGTTTCCTAAATTTCTTAAAATAACATCAGGTAAAAGGTTTTCAAAAATTAATTTTAATCGAGTATAAACTAATAATGTATTAAGCCTAAGCTCATTTGAATTTTCGAAACTGATCTGTAAATCATTTCTTAAATAATAAAATTCAGATATAAAATAAAGATATAAAGAACTTTGAATTGAGACCGGTTTAAACAAAAAATTTGTCTCGCAACAACTCTTGTATTAAAGTGTGAATAAGTTACGCGACTAAATTATTGAAACTAAGCACGGTGATTGAATTTAAGAGTTGGTTCAAAAAGTAGTTTTTTTTGTTTTGCAAAAAAATATATGCAATGAAGTATTTTAAATCCTTTTATAATCCTTAGCATCCGTTCGAGCGTCCCCAACAATTTCCGATCACGTTATTAATAATTTTATTTTTTTTATTATTTTTTTTTTATTTGATTTTGGTCATTAGATACTTTTCGAAGATAGTTTTTTCGGATACTTTTGAAATGTATCTTGTATCTTAAGATACTTTCATGAAATTTATCTTGTATCTGAAGAAACTTTTTTCGGATACTTTTAAAAATTGAAAAGTATCCGAAGATACTTTTTTCGGATACTTTTCGAAAGCCCAAAAGTATCCGAAATTTCAACTTCGGATGCTTGGCCAACTCTGGCGCCATGTAACAGGGGTGTAATTAAGGGTTTGTATGAGCCAATACAAATACCCACGGAGCGAACTAAATCCTAATTACCTGTACTTAGTGCTGATACAAGCACTCGTCGAACTGCAACTCGTCGATCTGAAATAATAAAATCAGGAAATCGCGTCCGCGAATGTTACCACACTTAGCAACGCGGTCAGCTAGTTCGTTTATCGGTATCAGGTGTGAGCGTTAAATCAGGATCAATCGCCAAATTCTAAATCGCAACCGTAGATTAAATTGGTCACTGGACTGTCACAGGCTCTAACTAGAATTTTTATATATGATCATAATTCGAAAGGTATTGAGTTCAGCTATCTAATTTTGTCATTAAAATTTTTATTAAATACTCTTTGTTGTCATGAGAAGGTGCTGAACAAAGTCGTTCATCATTTTAAATCCAACGCTCCCCCTATAAAATCATAAATGAGTTTAAACGCAATTTCGCGAGCTGTTACTATACAGAAAATAAGTTCATCTCATGAAGAATCTGTAAAAAAATTTTTTTGAAAATCTAGGCTTGTTTGTACGAGATTGAAAAATTTGAAAAAAATCATGATTTTTTTACTATTTCGCTAATTACTAGAGTAGTTTTCATGTTGGGCAGTTTAAGCTAGAGATCTAAGATGAGTCAGCTAAGGAAAGAACAGGGTGAGTAGGGTTTGTTGATCGAGTGAGTGAGAGATGAGTTGGGATTAAGTACGGTATTTGAAGTATGTGAAATCAGTAAAGTCAGCAATGTGCAGAGTTAACCAAGCATCCGAAGTTAAAATTTCGGATACTTTTGGGATTTCAAAAAGTATCCAAAAAAAGTATCTTTGGGTACAGGATAAATTTCATGAAAGTATCTTCAGATACAAGATAAATTTCGAAAATATCCGAAAAAGTTTCTTCAGATAATATAAAAGTATCCAAAAGGGTATCTTTAGATTCTTTAAAAGTATCCGAAAAAGTATCTTTGGATACTTTCAATTTTTTAAAAAATCATCTTCGGATACTTTTCTTTTTTTGAAAAAGTACCTTCGGATACTTCTTAAATTTGTAAAATATCCGAAGAAAGCAGTTTTAGATACTTTTATAATCGAAATATATCCGAGCATGCTTTTTGTCAATCTCCGTGCTTCGCTACAATTAGCTTTCGATGAACACGTTTGAACATGATTAATTTCAAAAATTGGTTCAAAGAGTAATTTTTTTTTTGTTTTGCAAAAAATTAGATGCAATAGAATACTTTAAATCCTTTTATAATCCTTAGCATCCGTGCGAGCATCCCCAACAATTTCCGATCACGTTTTAAATAATTTTTTTTTTTAATTTGACTTTTGTTTTTGCACTTATTGGTAGAAAAGTTAAATTTTTTAACTGTATCAATGAGGCTGTTTTTGATGTTTTTCCCCAATGGGCACATTAGCGCCCCTGGCGGAGGAATAAGCCTCATTGATAACATTTTTATCACAAAAAGCATGTTCGGATACATTTTGATTATAAAAGTATCCGAAACTGCTTTTTTCGGATACTTTTCAAATTTAAGAAGTATCCTAAGATACTTTTTCAAAACAAGAAAAGTATCCGAAGATACTTTTTTCGGATACTTTTAAAGTATCTAAAGAAACCCTTTCAGATACTTTTAAGGTATCTGAAGAAACTTTTTCGGATTAAAAATTGAAAAGTATCCAAAGATACTTTTTTCGGATACTTTTTGAAATCCCAAAAGTATCCGAAACTTCAACTCCGGATACTTGGTCAACTCTGGTAATGTGGCTAAGATTAACATATGTTGGATGGTTAAAGATGAAAAATTAAGTAAGGTTTGTAGGGTTATGAATCTAATTATGATAAGTAAGTAAAGTTGAAACTGAACTCTCGTGTCTGATTTTTATTGATTTTGAGCACTTTAGTCTTTTTATTATTTTAACAAACATAGACCTTACATATTGTTTCGATTAATTTTTATAGTCATCAATTATAACTAGGGGGTTGGCGAGCGGAGCGAGCAGGAGGGTGCCTCCCCCCCTGGTAATAATAAAAAAAAAATTTCAACATGCATAAGTCCAGTTCTATCAATAAGATCATAATATTGAAGCAGATTTTAAACAACCTACTAAAATGAATTTTAACAGTGTAAGGTCTACTTAAATAGATACAAATTTGCTTTAACAAATGCTCTAATCCCAACTCAAAACCTCTTTTATGCCTCCCTTTTGTAAAAAATTTATCACAAAATATTTCTGATAGCCTACACAATTTCAATTTAAAAATTGTCCATAAGAACATTAATAAATTTAATTCTTTAATTAAGTTAGGAAAAGACAAAGTTCCGAATCTCCAATGTAATAACACTGTATACAAAATAGATTGCGCGGATTGTGAATATTGCTATATCGGACAAAGTTCACGCAAACTTAAAATAAGACTTTACGAACACAATTATGCAGTTTGGAAAGGCAAATTAAATAATGCCCTTGCCGTACATGTAGCTGAGACAGGACACACCACAAATTTCGACAATGCGAAAATAATTGACAAAGACCCTAATTACTACTATAAGCGAACTTTCAGCGAAATGATTAATATTCATTACCATGATAACACTCTCAATGTAATCACAGACACACTAAAATTAAAAAATGACTACAAGAAATGTATCGGCATGATAAGAACATCACAACCTGTAATTTCACTTACAGTAATTCGCATTATGTACACATTTTTGCAAAAACTTAGCCTTAAAACGCCGTGTAAATCGTAGCTTCTCTTGACGACCGTATGGGGAGCACATAACATCTTGAAAGGTAGCCATCTAAGTGTACCTATTAGGCACGCCCATAGGCCCACCGCTGCTACATACTCACACCTTTTCTACCAATGACACACATCCCCCTCTTTTCATACTATCCTCTTACCTTGACTCGTGTCTCTTCACCGAACACTCGTTACTCCACTCCTCCAACCTTCCCAAATATCCCCCTCCCTTCTCCTAGGAAAGGTATATTACGATACTTTACCCCACTAAGCCTCATTTTTGCAAAGATACAATACAGGATAACTATTCAGACCAACACTTCCTCAAACTGAGTAGGAAGTTTATCTAATCGTAAGTTTATTTTAATTATATCGTTTATACCTATGATTTTTAACTAATAACTTGTAAAAACAAATTGTATATTCTCATGTAAAAAATCTTTTTCAAATTTTTATACTTTTGAAGAAAAATCAAATTCTATTTGTAAACTTATCTAATTACTATAAATAATTTTAATTATAATCAAGCCAAATTATAGACAATTTCTCTATTGTTATTTAACTAGCAGCCCTGATGATGGACGCTTAGTCGTTCGAAACGTTGGCAAACAATAAAAAAACTGCTTGAAAATAAGGATAACTGTGTGGTTCTTTTCAGAATTCCACATGCGGAGAATTCGATGATTCTTACTTAAAATCACCCCTGAAGAACCTATAATATTGATTAGTAATCGATATAACTAAACCCACAATAAGTACAACCTCTGGGTTTTGCAACAAAGGAACATCTAATGATCCTCCGCAGCACCACCTACAAAGCAACCCTAGAAATCTGCAAGGAAACCTGAAAAAAATTATTATTATTCCCTATCGATCCTCAGCTGTCCAGCGTTTCAAGCTCGATTCGGCTCCTCATCAGGACTGTGAGTCCCTGATGAGAAGCCCATCAATCATAAAAAATTATTATTTATGTGCTGTATACACCAGGCGCACCTCACCAGTTGCAGCTGTATTTATTCTGATCTTATATCCACATAGATCTTTAATACACTCGACTCAAGTTTTCAAGAATAAATAATCTACAGCTGCAGCAAATTACATTATAAGCTCTATACATTAGTATTTAAATATTTAATCTTATTGTTTACATCTTTTTGGTTATGAAATTGTGACTGTTTCACTTACATCTTTTTATTTTCAAAAAGACCACAATTTTTTGTGCCTAGCTGCTTAAGATCATTTAAATCAAATAACAAATAACTTTTTTTTGATTAATTTTTTAAATGTATTATAAAAATACAGAGCAGAGTTTTTAAATTTATTCAAAATAAATTGCAGTTTTGAGGAAATTGAAAGTTTATTTTTAAGAAAGCTTGAGTGGTGTAAAAGATTTATGTTAACAGATCTATTTTTGGTTGTTTAGTTTAAAACGCAGTGACTATATTACAGTACAATCTGTATAATTTCTGATGGTTATTTCTTGATGATAATTTAAATTTCCCTCAAAAATTACTACTTGACACCTGTTAAAAGTAAAGTTTTAATTGTAGTTTGAGCTGTTATATTAGAAAAATGAATACCTTTTTTGAGCGACAAAAATTTTTTCTCTTGTGCTTGGGTATACAGATCACTTGACAGTGGTATTATGATGTAACTTCATAAAATGTCATGAGTAAAAAAATGAATAGTTATTTTTTTAATAAACTTTAATTAAATAATCATTATAAACTTTAATTAAATTAATAAACTGGTTATTGTGAAATTAAATGTGCAGATAAATGTTTTAAATGTGTGAATGATTTCGAATTAAGGACATACATCTGCTTCGTAATAAGTTTTGTGTATTGGGATTTCTAATGCTCCTCATTGTGACAGACAATTTTCTTTACTTGTCCTCGCGGTCAGCTTCGAGCTTTACAAGGCTGTGTTGCGCTGGCTACGTCTGTATGTAATCCTCCCTCTCACGGGGCCGTGACGAATACTCAGCCTACAGCCTTGTAAGCCTGTCTGCCAACGGTTGGTTTCCTACGCCAAGCCAAGGACAAGATAATTGTCCCACAAGTAAAAAAATATAACGACTCTATTTTCTAAATATCATTCACTTCGACCCGACCCGATTCGCAATTTGAGGTACAAACCTTTTCTTTTTTTTTTCTCTACTC
Source organism: Encarsia formosa (assembly GCA_038277355.1). Taxonomy (NCBI): domain Eukaryota; kingdom Metazoa; phylum Arthropoda; class Insecta; order Hymenoptera; family Aphelinidae; genus Encarsia; species Encarsia formosa. The sequence continues at coordinate 49,264,323 of CM076187.1, forward strand.
CAACCTGCTTTTCCTGTCTGCGCCTCCAAGTGTGTCAGTACAGAGGTAATTAGAAGGAAACAAAGACTCAAAAATTTATTTTTAATTAACTTTATTTCCCCGGGTAGCAGTGTATAATTTCAAAGCCCTAAAGAAAAAAAAAATCGTTCATGAAACAAACAAAGAATCAGTTAAAGTAAATTCCGTTTTATTCAGCTCCACGGGTGATTAAGTAATCCAAAATAAATTTAATAAATAAAATATTATTATTGATTTCAAGTTAAATAAATTAATGAATATAATTAACTAAATAAGCACATTCGTGGCTTTAACTGCTGACCCGGGATCAACTCAAAAGAATGAAATACTTAAATAAACAAGTAAATGTTAACATGTAAAAAATGTGAAAGAATGAATCAAAATTTAACTCCTACTCAATTTCTCAAACTCGCGGTTGACTTTGGCCATCGATGATTTTCCCGACAAGCGCGCTCCTGTAATTAGATAAGGCCAAATCCCATATAAATCAAAAGAATTTTTGATTTCACCCCGTACTAGGCTATCTTCCTTTATTTTAATTATCTAAGGTAATCATGCGAGTAACGTAAATAAATATAAAATTATAACAAATCCTCCTAACTTTTATTCGTCATGTTGAACGCTGTTGACGTGATTCCCACGATATCCAAGGTCGCACGGCAGAGAACTCGTGAGGTGCGTGTTGGGTGTGCGTGTACGTGTGTGTGTGTGTGTGTGTGGTAGTTTTGTTGAGACCTGGAATGAACCACAGCTACGTGCCGACACCCTGGATCCAAAATGCCTGGTTTCGGAGAAATCGCCAATCACTGGCGTACAGCACTCCTCCTGTCCCACGTGCGATACCTCTCGTCGTCGGAGATCACACTTGTACTCACTTTCGTAACCTTGGTACTAAAATTTAGGCACACATAAAAATATATGCTTCCCACGGAGGGTCAGCCAGTAAGTATCACGCGTTTAAAAAACTGATCGTTGAGTACTTGAGCGTGCAAGTTACACAGAATACCCGATTGACAATGCTAAAAAGAACTATGGTTATCGCGACGAGATATTTTATCAGTCGTAATAAATAATGAATAAGTTATTTCTCACGATGCTTCACCGATTCTATATAATTGTCACAATTCTTTTATAAAAGAAAAAAAAAACTACAAACAATTAACCGACGAATTACCGCAAACTTATTCCTTTTTTTTATTACTTACGTGCCCAAAAACTCCCTCGCCACGTGTTGCTTAAACGCGTGTCGCGTAATTGTTTTCCCGTCCGATCTATTGTACAAAAGCAATTTTTACTAGCGAGTAAAAATAATTTCACTACAAGATCGACCTGAAAAAATGCTTCACACAACACTGAATTTAAGTAACGAGTTGTTTGCTACAAAAACCCGGCTCACACATACCTTTCTTTAAGTCCTTTGAGGTTACCTCGAATTTCGGGAAGAAAGAGACACATGTGCTTCGATTGATGGGTAGTTGTAGAGAGAGCGAGTACGGTCAGCACGATCGCTCGCGAGCGCGGCCGATTCCCGGCGGTGTCCGCTACACCGCATGCGCCTCGCTGCCTTCCCCCTCCCGCGACCCGCAGTCCGCAGACCTCGCGAGGTCTCACGTTCTCGCGTCGTGTTCGACTCGGGGCTCCAGCCACGAATTTAAATTCTTTCTTTCAAACTTTAATATTTACATTTAATATAAAACTAACTTATTTCTAAAATAAAACAGTAATACAAAAATTGTTATTTACCGTTACATCATTGTAAATATGCCCGTAGATTTTTATCTTACCCTGAATGAAGTTTACTTATTTACGGTAAAATTTTCCTTTGTTCTCAATCTATATTAGAACAATCAGAAATTTCGTATACACCTGTTATCAAGGGTGCTGATTACAAGTATCACTTTGAATTTTTAATTTGCCTCAATATTTAAGTACACTAAAATAAGGTGAAATTATAATTTGCACCTAATACATTGGATTTGTTCGAAAATTTCTATTCTTTGGCTTTCGAGGGTCCAGATTATGAATCTGACCTTCAATTTGAATCTAATGACTCTAACAAGGACAATACTCAAATAAAGTTAATTTGAAATTTTTGCTCCATAAATCGAACCGTAATAAGTTTTTTGTACTCGGATGTCTAAGGCTGCTCATTTTGGGTATAAATGTATCTATATTCGAATAAGCCCAGACATTTGGAAGACTTTTTTTGTTTTTTTCATCAGTAATATGGTTGTAGATTTTTGTTTTAAAATATTTTTGATTAAAGTTATACTCTAAATAAAATTTAATCATTTACGTAATATCATAATATCATAATATTTGATATTATTGAATATATTTGTCTATGCGCGAGCGAGCGTTTTATGCTGGTATTTAGTATATAAAACAAAAAAGAATTTTTCTAAAGGCGTTGTTTCAATACAACAAAACTGTGTAACAAACTCAATTTTTTATTTTCAATAAGTTTTGATGAACTTAAAACCTGAAAAAAAAAATCTGGTCCTGGAGTCGAATTTTTTTCTTTCTCAATTATTTAAAAAAAAAAAATTCATCTTTTGTTACAAGATGATAATAATTTGAGAAAAAATCCTTTTTCTGCAGCCTTTCAAAATTGAAAGACAGTTAAAGGTACTTACAAATAAATTGATCATTTGTACTCTACATCCAAGTTACGACCTTTATTGAATAGAATTAAAACCTGAAATTTCAATATTTTTGATCAATTTTGAAGAAATATAAAATACGCTATAATGGTTTGAAAAACCTTGGTAGGTGCTAAAAACCATTATATTATGTTCAGTCCTGAAACAAATAATGAGTTAATTTCTGTTTTTTCAATTACCTATTTTTACAATACATTTTTAAAACATTTTCTACTTTGAGGATTTGCTAATTCTAGGCAGCGGGCCCAACATCAGGTTAGTTTTAAATTAAACCATAGGGCTCGAAGGTAATGTAAGTTTATCAAGACCTAAGTACAACTCTATAAGTATTTAGTACGTAATCGATTATTAAGTATCAATTCAAGACTCAATTGTTTAGCGCTTACCAGAAAATGTATTTTTTGGATAAACTTTTTTAAACCGTTTCTAAAGTTTTAAAGTTCAAGTTTTTCGTCGAGAACGAATGGTTGATTGATTTTGAATGACGAATCAATTGAATAATTTGTCAATTTTATTTTTCAAGAAAAAAAGATTGTTTAAAACAATAGTACTCGAACCGCATAAAACTCGTCCGTCAGATTTTATTTGATTTCAATACTTTTAACTGTTTATGTATTACATTCAACATTGCTTAAGATTAAAAAGTAGTAGTTAGATCATTTTTTAAATTTAATAATAGTAATAATCCTAAAGCCCAATCAGGCTTTGATGGCGATTTGGTTTTTTTTTTTCAAACTGACAGCCGTGAAAGCCTGCAGGGCTTTATATACTTTGATTTTCAGTTTTAGGTTAGGATGCTTCAAAGAAAAACTATTTTACGATGATTATTTCATTTATATTATACATCCCGCGTGTAGCTGATGATCTCCTGAGTAATTAAAAAAAAAACTATCCTGAACGAAGCCTGCTTGAAAAGCAAACTTGAAAAATTATGAACGTTTCATTTTTCGAAACGCTCATTTTACAATTACATTATTTGTCAGATTGATGAAAATGCTCCGTCTTAAATTTCATATGATAAATTTACAATATTAAAAAACTAAACTAGTTCTCAGATTTTTTTTATGTAAAATATGAATAAATAATGTGTAATAGCTGATTATGTAGACTTGTTTCATGTGTAAACTGACTGCTATGATTATTTACACAATTATATTTAAGAAAGTTTTTAACAGATATTACAACAACTTAAATGATTCTGTAATTTTTGATATGCACGTTTATCAATAAAAAGTAAATTATTTTATTGTTTTTTGACAGAACTTATATCATAACCGAAATGAATATAGTAAATATGCTATCCTTTTCCACTATGATACTTTTTTAATTTTAATTTTTTTCCTCTTAAAAAAAATTTGTTTTTTAAATCAATAAATATTGTATTTTAACCCCCCCCCCCTCCCCAACTCCCCGTCCCTCCATACTTCATCGTAATTTTTCGCACGGATTCGAGATGGGTTGCCGATTTTGTACTTGGGCGGGTGCTCGTACGCGCTACGCTCGTGTGCGCATGCACCGCACGCTGAGGTCAAATTTCGAAACCTGTAGAAAAGTAATAACACAAAATTGGAATAAGCTAGCAACCTGGGGTTTGCTGGAAATGAAAGATGAGCATTCAAATTTTCTGAGAAAAGTCAAAAATCATATAATCTTTCTTTACTTCCTGGTGAAATCCAGGTTTAAAAAAGAGGTTATGTTGGTTGGTAGTGTGATTATTGGCAAATGATTTCTAAATACATTGCATTAGTTTTTCTGAGTTGTTTAATGATATTTTATCAATGCTATGAATATAAAACTTTAAAATAAACTTGAAAGCTCTAGAATCCATAAAAAATCTGAAAATTCACATCATAACAGACGCTAAATGTAAAACTGTTTTTTTAATCTTACGAAGATAAAGTAACTAATTTAATAGCACAATCAATTTCTGTGACAATACCATTAATTTATTTAACATTCGACCTGCGTCTCTATGGATAACTTAGTTGGTGAAGCATCCGACCGGCAATCGGGAGAACCCAGGTTCAAATCCTAGTCCTTTGTTTTTGTTTTTAAAAATTTATCTTTCGTTATAAGATGATATAGTATTTATTTGGATATGTTCGATTATAGGGGTTGTACATGGGACGGTGCCGCAGGCTAGAATGGCGCGCGCATAGCGCGTCGAGAAACACACGCTCGTGTATGACTCCCACGATCGAATATGTTCAAATAGGTATATGCTTTTTTGGGCTGCAATCAATATTTTTTGAACAAAAGATAGCAAGTTCAGTCATAGACTGTGTTGCCGCGTTCTACCCTCAAAGCCTGGCACCTTGGTCGTTTTCATCTTTGAGTAAGTTTTTTGACGATCCGATAGATGGCGACTGCACAACAGACTATGTGGGCTCGGCCTCAGGTTTCTTTTGGATGATTCAGTTCCGACTTCGCACACCGATCATGGATTTTCACGCGGGCAGTTTTCTTCACCACGGCACGATCGGGATCAGTCCTTCGTTCCATTTATGGACAGTAATCCGGAGTTTTTGTTCAGTCTCCTTGAGTCCAAGTTCCACTACGACGGCGTTGCTTGCGATGATGCTCGTTACTGGTTTACTCTCCGGAATATTCCACCCCATACCCTCTCGGACTTGGCAGAGTCCATTGGCGTGGTCGAACGCATTGGCCTTGGATAGTTACCTGGCATTGAAAAGGGCCTTGATTTTGAGATTCGTCGAGTCAAACGACCGCAAGCTTGAGCGCCTTTTCAGCAAGTGCTCGCTCGGTACTCTTCGCCCTTTGCAGCTTTTACACAGGATGAAAATCCTCGGGAACGGTCGAATCCTCGACATCACAATTTTGAAACTTTGGAGTAGGCATCTTCCCGACTCCATCGCGAGGGCCTTGGAGACAAAGGTTACCAACGGCCAAGAGACTGAGGCTTCCGACAAGGCTGACCATCTTTACAGTCTCAGACCTTCTAGACCCTCCGTCAACGTCGACTCTGACAGTCCAGAGCTCGTGGTTACAAACGTTGTCAGGCATCACATGCGTTCACGCAACCACGGTCGTTCCAAGAGCCTGATCAATGGTAAGCCTGGTCTTTGTATGCGCCACCTCAAGTACCAAGACGCGAGTTTTCGTTGCCGTGGCCCTCCTTGCACAGCTTGGAAAAGTTTTGCGGGGAAACACAAATATCCTCTGGACTACCAGGAATACAGGAAGTTGAATCTCCCACCACTTACGCAGAAAAAAAACTAGTCAGCTCAAGCGTCTGTAAGGCGCGCGCAATGGGCTTGATTTCTATGCCCCTCTTCGTGACCGATAAGAAAGCCGGTCGACTTTTTCTCGGCGATCCCAGGGCACAGGTCTCGATAATTGCTAAAAACACGGTCGTCACAAATTCATCGCCTGGCATTCCCTTGCAAGCCGCCAACGGTACCGAAATCGCAACCCACGGTGTCATGAGTAGGACCTTCGATTTTGGCCTACGACGCCAAATGTCTTGGGATTTTTTGTCGCCGATATCCCGTACTCAATTCTCGGAACTGTCGTCCTTCGACATTATGATGTAATCCCAGACTTGAAACGCCAACGGCTCGTCGACAATGTCACGCAGTTGCACGTTGACGGAACCCTTCAGGAGCTGCCCCTCTTTGGCGTGAGTATCGTGGACACCACCGGAAGATATGCTCACATTCTCGCAGATTTTCCACGCGTACTCGGTCTTGAGCCTCTCGTTCCCTTTCAGAACCACAGTATCCATCACAGGATTGTGACCTCAGGCCCCTCACTGGCACAGCGCGCAAGGTGTCTTACACCCGCGAAACTCAAGTTTGTTAAGGCTGAGTCTAAGCGCATGTGCGATGCCGGTATCTGCCATCCTTCGGACAGCCCCTGGGCTTCTCTAATCCACGTCGTTCCCAAGGGTGACAGCTGGCGTATACGCGGCGACTATCACTGGTTGAACTCCGTCGCCACACTCGATAAATTCAACTTGTTGAATTTGCGTGATGCTACCGCTTCCATGAAGAGCAGGAAGATCTTTTCAGTGATCGACATAGTCCGTGCTTACCAGCAAATACCAATCGCACCCCGAGGACGTCCAGAAAACGGCGGTAATCACCCCTGAAGGCCTTTTCGAAAGCTTTGTCATGGTTCAGGGTTTGAAGAATGCTGGTGCAACTTTTATGCGCCACCTGTACGAAGCCCTCGCGGATCTCGCATTTGTCGTCAGGTACTACGACGATGTGGTTGTTATGTCAGAAACCCTCGAGGAACATGACATCCATTTGCGTATTCTTTTCGAGAGACTCCACAAAAACCATATGAAGATCAACCTCAGGAAATGCATTTCCGGCCAACCGGAAGTCCTTTTCCTGGGACATATCATCAGCATGGAAGGCATCGGTTCCAACCCGGAGAAGATTCAGGTTATTCTCGATTATCCAAAACTCAGAACTCTTCACGAGCTCCATTGTTTCATCGGGCTGATCAACTCGTACATGCCTTACCTCAAGCGCGTGGCAGCTACCCAGCACTCATTGAATGTACTCTTACGCGACGTCCGGAAGAAATACCCTCGCCCGGTGCCTTGGACACCTGAGGCAGAGCGGGCGATTTTGGACTGTAAGCAAGAACTCGCAGAGTACGCTCTTATCGTCTACCTGGACGAGGATCAGAAAATCCGTCTCGTTTCTGACGCTTCAGATTAAGCGATCGGTGCAGCTGTGGAGCAGCGTAAATTTCCCAATGCACCCTGGCAGCCTATTAGTTTTTTCTCGAAGAAACTCTCCAGGGCTCAACAGGCGTACTCGGTTTTCGATCGCGAACTTACTGGTATCTTCGAGGCTGCGAAACACATTCATCACTATCTCGAAGGTCGCAGTTTTGACATTTTCACCGATCACAAAGATTTGACGTGGGCATTCTTCAAAGACCCAGTCCATGCACCGGCGCGTCGACAGCGACAACTTGCTTATATCTCCGAGTACTCCACGTCTATCAAGTACATCCCTTGTCCAGAGAACGAGGTTGCAGATGCCCTCTCTCGCATCGAGATTCCTAGTCACGTTGACTCTTTCACATCTCTTTCGCTCCTAAATTGGAGTGCAGTGTCCTTAGACGTAATCAAGCTCCCAGAGGTCCCGGCAATTTGGCCAAGATAGACGCGTTCAGATTGCCGACCCTTTTCTCACTGCCCCAGCTGGCGTCCGAGCAGGTGGCTGACGGACAGCTCAGGAAAATTCTTTCAGACAATTCCCATCCATTGAAATTGGTTCCATTGACGTTCTATTGCGATATTTTCGACCACACTATTCAACCTTACATTCCTGCTCCCTTTCGCAAGGATGTGTTCGAGCTGTTCCACAGGAACTCACATCCGGGTCCTAAAATCACCCTGGAACTGATCCGCCAGAGTTTTGTGTGGCCGGATATGTCCCACGAAGTCACCCGTAGGGCTAAGGCTTGCATACTTTTCCAACAGTCAAGGGTGACTCGCCACAATAAATTCCTCCCCACCGAATTTTCTGAGCCCAACGATCGTTTCTCGCACGTCCATCTTGACATCGTCAGCAAACTCGTCAAGAGTAATGACAATCTCACTCTACCGATATTCTAGGTGGCCTGAGGCAGTTGCTCTGCCAGACATAGAAGCAACGACCGTCACCAGGGCATTTTTTGACACTTGGCTATCTTGGTACTGTGCATCCCAGATCCTCACCACGGACCAGGGCGAGCGGTTCGAATCCCAGCTTTTCTCAGCTCTCTTGAGAATGATCGGCTGCGAGCGAATTCAAACTACCACTTTTCATTCATCCTCGGACGATCTCTAGGATCCTTGATTCTTCTGTCGTTATCCTTAAATCCAACGTCAAAGCATTGCGACAGTTTATCGATAAATTTTTTTCTTTTTGATTTCTCCGAATATGACTTTGAGAATTTGTTTTTCTTCAAGCTGATCCACTCTTCAAACAGATGTTTTATTTTAGCAGCGATATTTTTACTTTCATTGCATGGAATTTTATTTTGTTCATAAATTTTTTTCACTTCTTTTGAAACTAGACAGGCGCTGAATTGAATTGTCTCCCTTTTCAAATGAAAGTACAAAAAGTTTTGCATAACTTCTTTTCCAGAAGGCAGTCCTAACAAATTTAAAAGATATAAAATCCTTAGATTTCTTAATTTGAAAATAAATTATTTTAACAAATTATTTTTGTTTTTCAAAATTTTTAAGATTTTCTATTAAAAAATAAAATAAAAATAATAGTCACTTTACTTTAGTAAAGCTTATCATAAAATGTACATGCGTTCGCGTTTTAAGAAATGGAATAGCATAAATACGTCGTGGTTTAAAATGTTGAACCAACCGTAGATATTTTATTAAATTAAATTATGAAATTTAAATTTTAACGAGGATACTAATAATTGTGAATTGAAAACTTGTCTATAAAACAAAAAAAAATTTTCGGTTAATATCGATTCTTTAGTAAAAATAATAATTTTTCATTTACTGCGTCAAACACCAAAAAAATTTGTAGATGAAAATAGATAAAAATAATTTTCTTAGTAAGAATAAGTGCTCGAAGTAAATATTTTTATATCAAATGATGAAACAATAATAAAAATAAAAGTACAAGTTATTTAATATTGATTTTGTTCAATATTAACTTTACAATTTGGAATCAACATTAAAATACAACTAAATAACACTTTTTTACGATAAAATTAATTTTAAATAATTACATAAAATAATTGAGTGACGTTAAAAAAAAATAATCAACTTACCTTTACAAGTTATCGAAGGAATTGCCTTTTCTATCAGCCAATACGGGTCACTGTTCGGCCTCATACTCAAATGATTAAATTTTGATACTCAAATAATTGAATTCACAAATTTCATAAACTTAAAACAATACACATAATATAAATTAAACACTTTTATCAATGAAGAACTTAAGAATCATAAATGATTCAACGATTATATAAATTAAAGTAGTACTGTACTCAATTTGCACTGTGAAGATTTTTGACGAGAAAAACGCAGGTGAACGATGTTGACTTCAAACACGAAGAGTGATAAATGATAAAAACACAGGTGCGCCTCGGAAAACGGAAAATTTGGGAACACTGCTTATGAGTGAAAAATATAAACGAATGTAGGAAATGCGCCAATTCTAGGAAAAGCTTTTGAGCCCTTTCGAAACATAAACAACGGAGTAGATGTATTTTATAACAGGCACGCGACTCCAAAATTTTTGTTTTTTAGTTTATTCATTTGATTTTTCATGAAAAAACTTTCTATATTAGCAAATCTTAATTGCCGAGTTTTCAACGATGCTAAAACATTGTTTAGTTCCAATTAATACTTTAAAAATTCAGAATCATATTTAAAAAATGGTTGATTAATTTATTAAATACTTTTTTTTTCCTTTGTAACGTCTAATGTCGTTGAATTTTTTTCCATACATTGTTGTTAAAAATGTAAATAAATTTTTATGCAGTTACTTCTCCGCGTGACTGTTTGATAAGCCTTTATTTATTCTCGTAAAACTATGATTTTCGGGCTTATGACGACTCCTATGACTTCATCTATCACTTAATCCTCTCTTAAAATCGAGTAACCCTATTGGTTAAACATGTCGTCATCTACAAAATTGTTTATTATTAACTTAGTAACAGATCAACAATATTTTTTATAGGTTTTAAACTTCTTTAGCGTGCCTAACTCTAATAATTTACTTTAGTAATATACTAATTTAAAAAAAAACCAATTTATTTCTAGTAAATTTACTTACCTTTAAATTTAAACGCGTTAATCTGATTAAATCAAATTCAAATTCTATAAAATTCAATAAAAAATCTAATTAAATTATTTTGTGAAGCCGGCTAATAAATTTTTTGTGTCATATCTTGGAAAATAAGTTTTAAAAACCATAATTTTTACTCTTTTCACCTTCAAAACCAGGGTTGCAATTGATTTTTTTTTATGGTTTTATAATTTTTTAACCAACCCGATCAACGAAAATTATTTATTGAAATAGCTGCAATTTTCTAAATAGTTGGTACATAGTTGAAATAAATTTTTTTTCGCATAGAAAGACGGTTTTCAGACTTTTGACGGCTCCTATGATTTCTGAATTACTTAAAAAAATACCGATTACAATTTTTCAGTAAATTTAAGTAGTAGAGCTAAGAGAGTTCTGCGCCATGGCGATGGCACAAAAAATCTCAATTTTGTCTGACGCAACCCAATAATTTGTTATCACAAGTGAGTATCAGAAAAATACTATCTGTGGTAACTTTGATGTTTGCTAAAGCTTAGTGGATGTGTACTGAAGCTAAATATCAATTTTTAGCAGTCTAGCATCATTATTCTCAAAGTTATGATCACTTAAGCTTATTTTACCCTTTGTCGTTAAAAAGTCAAATTTTTCAACTTTGAGAATAATGATACTAGACTGCTAAAAATTGATATTTAGCTTCAGTACACATTCAGTAAGCTTTAGCAAACATCAAAGTTACCACAGATAGTATTTTTCTGATACTCACTTGTGATAACAAAAAATCTCAATTTTGTCTGACGCAACCCAATAATTTATTATCACAAGTGAGTATCAGAAAATTACTATCTGTGACAACTTTGATGTTTGCTAAAGCTTACTGAATGTGTACTGAAGCTAAATCTCAACTTTTAGCAGTATTATTTTTGAAGTTGAGATTTAGCTGAAGTTTGTGGTGTGCTGCTTGGCTACTTTTTCATAAATATTTATGAAGAAAAATTATTTATTTTAGATGCTAAGTGAGCCATTTAATGCAACGGTGCAAATGGTGACCAACCCACGATACCCGATGAGGTTGGTCATAACCTTGCTACCGCAAGCAGCACCAGCACCTACCCCACCACCAACACCCGAACCTCAACCCGCACCAAACCCTCCCCCTCATCATCATCATAACTCACCACCACGCAGGCCCCCTCCACCCCTGATTGACCTCACCTCCCCATCCCCACGACGCAGGGCACCTGTAGACATCAAGGACGAGGACTACGAGGACGACCACGTGCCAGGAAGACCCTCGTCACCAAACAGCGTCACCTCGTCGCCAAACAGCTTCACCTCGTCGGAGGTGCTTAATTTTAACCCTAATTGGACCGACTTCGAGGACGACGACGAGGACGACAACGACGACGAGGACGACGACGAGGACGACAACGACGACGAGGACGACGACGACGACGAGGACGACAACGAGGCCGTTAGGTACTACCCCCCTCCGGCGTCCCCGGCTCTCTATGACCCCGTAGAGTGGGAGGAGGACCTAGACCACGGTAAGCACACACACACACACACGCGCGCGCGCGTGCGCGCGCACAAAATTTCAACCTAAAATTTATTTTCTAATTTTTTATTTTATTTACAGGTTACGCTAACGAAGCCACCTCCCAACACACCCCGTCGCCGCCAATCATCGTCTCTCGGCGACGAAGCTCACCAGAGCAACGTCCAGCTAAACGTCGCCGAGTTGAAGATCTCGACGCCGTAAAAAGACACCTTTTCAAGTAAGTATACATTATTTGAGGAGTTGTATGCAACAAGGGCCTAAGTGCTATGGGTTTCCAAAGCACTTAGGCCTTTGTTGCATCCAACTCGTCATTTATTCTATTTTCAAACAATATCTTATAAAAATTTTCTTTGCAGGGATGACGCGTGAAGAGCTGAAGATGAGCGGAGGAGGAATTTGTTCGCCACCATCAACCACACCAATTATCGACACACCCCTCCTCATAACACCTCCTCCAACACCTCAACACCCTGTAATAGTTTTCCCTTCTGTTTTACCCAATTTGAACCCTATTTTTTATTTTCCGCCTTCCCCATCATCAACCGTCATACCCTTTAACCCTATACCTCCATCCTCTTTTCCCATACCATTTTACCCAACAGCTTCATCATCATCATCAACCCTCATACCTTTTAATCCTACAGCTCAGCTTTCACCCCCACTATCCCCCACCCATGCTAACTCGTTTTCCCCCATCCCTCTATCATCACCACCCCCACCATCGGTTGACTGGTTAGACAGTTTGGTTGCCGAACGGTCACCATGGTGGGGGTGTTTAGATTTAGTTTTTCTCACCACAAATGTAATTTAATGTAATTAATGTAAATTTAAGTTTAATTTGTAGTAAAAATTTTTATATTTATAGAACTAAGTATTAAAAAAAAAAAAAAAAAAAAATAATAATAATAATAAAAAAATAATAATAATTAAAAAAAATAAAATAAAATAAAAATAAAAATAGAAAAAAGATTAATTTTATTACAGTTCAGTGAGGCCTGAATAACTTTTGAGGCGGGTGGCTGTCAAGACTGTCGGTAAGACCACCTTAGTCTTACTAGTTTTTCCTGCTTTACCGATTACTTAATTTATTTTAAATTCATTTTATTATACCTTTTAATCAACTTTGTTTTTATTTTTATTTTGTTTAAAACTCTGAATTTTTATTTGTTTCCTTTGAAATGCTATTATTTAAACTTATTTTGTTGCTTTTGAACTTATTTGAATATTTAAATTAATAAATGAAATTTTATTTAAACTTTAATTTAATTTAAAACAAAAAATAAATAATTGTCTTTTATTACTTAGGAACATTTAGAATGTTTTTTCTATTAACTTATTAGTTTCTACACATATTTGGGTAACATAAAAAAGATTTTTTAATTAAAAAATTTATTGTAATTGTAATATAAGGTTATATATGATTATTTATGATACAATGCTCAGTTCATTTCTTGAGAACCACGCCTCACTTCACGGTACATCGTGTCTATTTCGTCTTGTCCTTCTCGAGCTTCCTTTATCCAGGCTCGACGTTTGACCAACCAGGTCTTCAAGGCGTAACCATTCGCCACAGCACAGACTGCACCAGGTCGAAGAGGGTGGTAGTCGCAGAAGAATGTGCAGGTCTTCTCCAGGGTTTTCAAAGATGGACACCAGATTTCGTCCATATCAACCACCAACCTATAACAGAAAAGATGTTGAAGGTAAAGATGAGCTTGGGTAGGTAAGATTATGTAAGTTAGGATAGGGAAGTTTAAGTTAGGTCAGGTAAGTTAGGTAGGTAAGTTTAACTTAGGTCAGATAAGTTAGGTGGGTAAGTTTAACTTAGGTCGGATAAGTTAGGTGGGTAAGTTTAACTTAGGTCAGATAAGTTAGGCGGGTAAGTTTAAGTTAGGTAGGTAAGTTCGATATTAAAAAGAACTTACATTCCGGGAAGGAAGGATTCAAGGATCTTCTTCTTCTCGGAACCCTTGGTGTAGACCCGGGTAGCATCTCGGAGGGCACCCTGGATCACCCTGGTGCATGCTGTGTACGGAACGAAGCCGGAACTCCAAGGGATGCCATGGTAATGCCTCTCCAACCAACGGTTTGTCCTCTGCTCCTCCTCCAGAAGTTTCCCCAAAGCACACGATGGTTGGAACAGACAGATGATCGGGAGCCTCAGGTCGTCCACGGGGATGATGGCCAATTCCTTCACCTCGAGCAGGTTGGATGATCTCCTGGAGCACTGGATGTCCACTACGTATTCAGCCATGGTTGATTGTCCAAGTTGGAATGATGACGAGAGTGAAGAGGGTCACAGTTTATATACCTTACCCCTGCTATGGCAGGGGTTACAGCTGCTCTGTATTTCCACGAAATTTGTCTTCAATTCTCATCACTGTAGGTTCCAAAAATTTTAGAGTAGATTCGTGTACTTGGCTCTCCCCTCTCTTATCACAGAGGGTATAAAACAGAGCACTCTCCAATCTCTTTCAATAGTTCACTTCGGTGCTTCGAGTCGACCAGTACTCTATTAAAACAGTGTTTTGTGCTTTAAGTCAATTAGTGTTCCTGTTTGTCATCATGTCTTCACTCGAGTACTTTGGTGTCAACATTAAGGCTCTCCTGAATTCTCTTCAGCAACATGCTGATTCAGCGGACAACGTCGAGCTGCAGCAATGGTTGGATAAGTCTGTGGAAATGAAAGGTATTCTCCAGAGTTTGCTTGTTTCTGGGGATTTAACCGTTCATCAGAAGCGAAAGTGTGCAGCCTACGTCTTTCAACTTGCCAACATTAAAAAAAGACTTGAAAATTTGTTGTTGGTAACTGGAGGAGAGCTAGTGGTTCCTGGTGAAGTGGAACCTGTTACCGAAGGAGAGATTGTGGTTCCTGACAAAGTTCAACCTGTTGCTGAAGGAGATCCAGGGGTTCCTGATGAAGTACAACCTGCTGAGTTACCTAAGGACATGGTGAAGTGGGAAGAAATGCCAAGTGTTTTCCAGAATCATATTAAAACTGGAATCATAATAAACTTAGTGCATAAAGATGTGAAATCTTTCCTCGAGAACTCTAGAGCTTTGTTCGAAGAAAAAATTGGCGAATCTCTGCGAGAACATAGTGCGTTAATGGTTAGTGTTGAACTCTCATCGGAGTATGTGATTTTGAAAAGCGACATTGAGACCAATGAAGTGAAACATTTCAACACTGCCAGTCAACCTATATTTGAGACGACCGATTTGCGTGAGTGGTACGATCAAAACGTTATCGATCCTGTGCTGCACCAAATGAAGAGTTTGAAGGTTGTGGTTCAGGTTGGACCTTGCGGCAGATTCTAAGCATGGTGGTCAGCATGAAACACTACCAGCCAATGCATGCAGGCTCTCATATTCGTTTACCAACTCCTATTCACAAGAAACATGCTTGTATTAATGTTGATAACGAGGATGACGAGTGTTTCCGTTGGGAAATTCTTTCAGCTTTACATCCAGTATCAAGAAAAAATCATGCTGACCGTGTTAGTCATTATATACCATACTCAAATGAACTCAATTTTTCGGGTATATCGTTTCCAGTAAAGATGAAACAAGTGAAACAGTTTGAGAGACAGAACGATGTCTCTGTAAACATCTTTGTTCTGAAGAAGCGTGGTAACCAGTTTGAAGTGTGTACGGCTCATGTTACCGACTGTTACAAACCCACTCACGTCCATTTGCTTCATGTTCAAGATCACTACTACGATGAAAATGAAGAACTCAATGAACTCATGAACAACATCCCGAAGAGTCATTATGTGTGGATCAAAGATTTGAGTCGATTGGTTGGTAAGCAGTTGACTGACCCCAACGGTAAAAAGTACTTTTGTGACCGCTGCTTACACTACTATGACACTGAACAAAAACTGGTTGATCACAGAGTCATCTGTCAACAGTTTAACACTTGTAAAATTGAACTTCCGAGTGAAAAAGACAATAAACTCAAGTTTCAAAATTTTAAAAATATGGACAAAGTGATCCATGTGATCTACGCTGATTTCGAAAGTCTGCTTAAACCCACCGATGATCCTCGCAGCCCACAACAACATCAAGCCTTCAGCGTTGGTTATTACTTAAAGAATAGCTACGACGATAGCCAATCGTACTACAAAAGTTATCGCCAAACTGGAGATGGAGAGCAGTCACCGGCAGAATGGTTTGTGAAGGAGTTGAAAAGGATTGCGTCTGAGATCGAGCTGTTGCATAAAAATCCCAAAGAAATTATTCTCACTGAACGGGATTGGAATAACTTCAATCAAGCCACGACTTGTTATTTATGCAACAAAGGGTTTTACAACAAGTCAGACCAGAAAGTGAAGGACCACTGCCATTTTACAGGCAAATACAGAGGCACGGCTCACAGGTAAGTTTAAAATAATTTTGGGTCGGTAAAACAGTTTTTAAATAAAATTTTTCTTTCAGGTCGTGTAATTTGAAGTTCAAGGCAGCTAAATTTGTTCCTGTGATTTTCCACAACCTTTCGGGATATGACGCTCACTTTTTGATAAAAGAAATTGCCTCGAAGAAAATCCTTGATGGTGATATGTCTGTAATTGCTCAAAATAAAGACCGTTACATTTCATTCACAAAATATGTCAAGGGTTGTGTGATCAACTTCCGATTCTTGGACTCGTTTCGGTTTATGGCGTCATCCTTGGACCAGCTCGTCAAAAACCTCCCCGACAAGGACATTGCCGTTGGAAATCTCCGTCAAGCTGGCTTGGAAGATGATCAAATTGAGTTACTCACGGTGAAAGGTCATTACCCTTACGAGTACACTGACTCTTTTGAGAAACTCAATGAGACGGAGCTTCCCGAACGAGAAAAATTCTACAGCAGTTTGACTGACGCCACTATTGGAGAAGATGAGTACACCCACGCCAAAGATGTATGGTCCAAACTCAACATGCAAACTCTTGGGGAGTACTCGGATATCTACCTCAGGTCAGATGTCTTGTTACTCTGCAACGTTTTCGAAAACTTCCGTTCGACGTGTTTGGAAGCTTACAGCCTGAATCCTGCCTGCTATTACACCACAGCTGGCCTAACGTGGGATGCCATGCTCAAACAAACAGAGGTCGAGTTGGAACTGATAACGGACATCGATATGCTTCTCTTCATTGAAAAGGGGATCAGAGGAGGTATCAGCCAGTGCTCCAATCGATACTCGGAAGCAAACAATCCCTACATGAAAGAAGGTTATGACCCTGACAAGGACGAGAAATACCTCGTTTACCTAGACGCCAACAACTTATACGGGTAATTATGACGTCATTATCAATTATTTTTTCATTTTTTAATTTCTAATGTTTTATTTACAGTTGGGCTATGTGTCAGTATCTTCCTTATGGTGGGCTCAAGTGGGTGGATGATTTGAGCGATCCAGACTTCTACGTCGTTCCAGAAGACAATGACATCGGCTACTTTCTGGAAGTGGACATTGAGTACCCAGAAGATCTTCACCTGGAGCAACAGGATCTCCCCTTCTGTCCGGAACATATGGCGCCACCTAACTCCAAGCACAAGAAGTTACTCACGACCATGTTACACAAGGAGAAGTACGTGATCCATTACAGGGCTTTGATTCAAGCACAAAAACACGGTCTCAAGGTCAAGAAAATTCACCGAGCAGTTCAATTTAATCAGTCGCAGTGGTTGAAGAAGTACACAGACTTCAACACTGAGAAAAGGAGGTTGGCTTCTTAATTGAACGTGATTTTTTCAAGCTGCTTAACAATATAATATATGGCAAGACAATGGAATCACAGCGAGATCATATGGACGCAAGAGTGGTAACAACTTGGCCCAGTCGGTACGGAGCTGAGGCTTGCATCGCTTGTCCGAATTTTCACAGCCTCGTGGAACTTGCTGATGACGCTGTGCTAGTCCAGATGAAAAAGTGTAAAATTACGATTGATAAGCCGCTCTACATAGGTTTAAGCGTGCTTGATATCTCCAAGACCCTGATGTATGACTTCCACTACAACAAAATGAAGAACTAGGTCAGTTCCAAGTGCAAATTGTTGTACACAGACACAGACAGTTTCGTCTATGAAATTGAAGGAACCGACGTATACAAGGTCATGAAAGAGCATCCTGAGTACTTCGACACTTCTGCTTACCCTCCAGACAATCGTTTCGAGATAAAACCTGATAACGAGAAGAAGGTGGGCCTCATGAAAGACGAGTGCAACGGCGAAATCATGACTCACTTCATTGGGTTACGTAGTAAATTATACAGCTTTCTGATAGAAAATGAGGCACCTGTGATGAAAGCCAAAGGAGTCAAGTCAACAGCACTCAGAAGACTAACTTTTGAGGATTACAGGGAGTGCCTTTTCGAGAAAACCATTGTCAAATGCCAGCAACACTCGATCCGTTCCAAGAAACATCAGGTCACTACGGAGTATCAAGAGAAAGTGGCTTTGAGCCCTTACGATGACAAGCGGTACTTGATTCCTGGAAGTACCGATACTTTACCATGGGGCCACAAGGACGTTGAGAAGTACCAGGAATTGGAGAAAGAGTTCCAAGTGGCAGAGCCAATGGAGGTGGCAGAAGGAGTGGGGACAACCGTACTTATAGAGGCACCCCAGGCTCCCGAAGTCATTCCAGTTGTGAACGAGCCAAACAGCAGACTTCCAGCAGCAGACAGCAGATCTCCAGCACTTCCAGACGACGACGGAGCAGCTCCACTACTTCCAGCAGCAGATAGCCGACTTCCACAAGACGACGCTGTAGAGTATCCAGACGACGACTTCCTGGACATCCCGTTGGACCTTGACTTCTACGAAGACTCGCCACCAGCCAAGAGACCCCGTCTATCCTGAGTAAGTTTGGTTTTCTCTTTTCCTTGAAACTTCGTTTAATGAGATTTTCAAAAATTAATTCTAAATCTTATT
Source organism: Encarsia formosa (assembly GCA_038277355.1). Classification (NCBI taxonomy): domain Eukaryota; kingdom Metazoa; phylum Arthropoda; class Insecta; order Hymenoptera; family Aphelinidae; genus Encarsia; species Encarsia formosa. The sequence continues at coordinate 49,283,248 of CM076187.1, forward strand.
TATTTTCCAGAAAAATGGATTTAAACAGCCTCAACAACCTGGCCTCCAACTCCTACCTCCCTAGAAAGTCCTGGAACGACTTGGCCCTGAATGAGAGCTACATGGTCACCGAGATCAAAAAGGTCACCACACGCTACGGATCAAAGATGGTCTTCGTCATCACCGAAGATTCCAGTCAATTCCAAATTTTTGTTCCTACCCGCATCTCTAATGCCCTCTACGAGAACGACGACATGTATCATAATTTAGCAGCTAAAGCGAATAAATTAGAATTATTCATTTTGAATTTGGGTAATAGTAAATTCAAATTCATGTAAATATTAGTTAATAAACCAACAAATTTATTTTAATTAATCGTGTTTTTATTTATTCAAATATAATACAAATTTATTTATTCAAATATAATACAAATTATAAATCATTCTTGTGTATCCAGCTGTTTTGACTTTTGTCAAAACCTAGCCATTTAACATATAATTTATCACCTTGTTTTTTCATTACTTTTTCAACTAAAAAAACATCCGGATGTTTAACCCTTAAAAGTTCTTGTTCGTAAAAGCAGCCAGAAATTGGTTCACCTTTGTGATCCTTCAAATGATAGGTAACTGGTTCAGTCTTGAGTACTCTGGTAACCGTGAAAATTTCCGTTGTCCAATTAGGTGTATAACCTTTTTCGAACAAGTGTTTTATTTTGCTAACTTTAACTTTATCATTAACTATAAATTTTATCTTATTTGCAAGCTTTCTATTGTCCATAAAGCGCTTGAGAACTTCAGCTTCGTTGGCAGCAGTGACGTCCTTGGGTTTCATGCCAATTGTCCGATGTTTGGTATTGTTGTATTTTTCAATCAACTCAGGTAATAGATCGAGCCACTGATAACTTCCTTGTAAACTGAATTGCTTCCACATCTTGTTTTTTAAAGTTCGATTAAATCGCTCAACAATGGATGCTTTGAGATTACTGTAAGTTGAATACATGTTGATTTTATGATTTTTCATTAGACCTTGAAAGTCTTTGTTGTAAAATTCCTTTCCACGATCAACATGAAGGTTCTTTGGAATTCGCTTCTCATTAAGAATAGAATTCATGGCTTCGGTAACGTCCTTACCAGATTTTGTTTTTACAGGCACACCCCAGGCATACTTTGAAAAAACATCTATCGCGGTAAGCAAGTATCTGAATCCTTTGTTCTCCCTTGAGTAGGGTTGCATCTCTACGAGATTAGCTTGCCAGGTTTCATCAATACCCCGAACATCGAATTTTCTTCGAGGATAATTACGACGAGCAGGCTTGTGAAGTTCTTCGACCACCGCCTCTTTTTTATTCATCTTTTTTAACAATTTTAGCGTTTATTTGCAGGATACTCTTGTCAATGTCGTCTGTGTGACCTTCAATTAATTCAAATAGTTCATCAACTTTCTTCTGAACGTTGTCGTTTATCTCAGTTTTGTGATTGCTTAGAATAGCACTCAAATCATCCACGTCACTTCTCAATTTTTTCGTAATCTCGTACAGACTTTGAAGTTCCAACCCAATCAGGTTTTTGATAGTTTCTAAATTAACGGCGTCGTTAGATTCCACAGGTGCAGCTAGGTTGCAAAGTCGTTTGCCTTCTACATCAAACTGACCAGTTTCGGTTAATTTATAACCTATACCCGGAGCACCTCGAACGCCCTCTGTATTCTTTTTTAAAGCACGTCCGAACACGTCAACACTCATTTTGATAATGATGAAGAATCATCGAAATCAGATCAATATATATAGCCAGCTTCTCGGAGTTCTTCGATGATTGAGTGAATTTCGTTCTCATGATTATAATTACCAGCTGATCTTTCGGCAACCAAAAGTTGAAGACGTTCCACGAGCTCATTAGGATTATCCCAGTAAACAAGATCCATACGGGTATTACGCTTGGCAACTTTGTATCGAGGTAAGAGTCCACTCCCGCTCGATTCGAACATGCGTTTAATTGTATTATTGTATTTCCAACTGGAAATATGTTTTTTTAATTGACCGTTGGTATTTTTATGAGCATTTGATTCCTCAAGAATTTTTAGATAGTTTGATTCATCCTTCATAGAAAATTTCTCAGGATTCTTTTTTACAATAAGATCTTGCAACCCTTGAGTTCTTGGAAATGACTTATTGTTTACGAAAATCTTATCTTTCGAAAATCGTAAAATTGCATTCCCAAGCTCATACCCATGGTTTGTTTTTTTCTTAATTCCATATAGTTTATCTTGCTCTGCTGCAACGAGTTCGATTTCTTCTCCAAAAGAGTCTTGTTTAATAGAGTCTTCGTCACTCTGAAAATTATCCTCAAATTTAATCAAATCACTCTTTCGATCCTCAAATTTAATCAAATCACTCTTTAGATCCTCAAATTTTTCTTCTTTTTTCATAGAATCTGATTTTTTATGATTCACGAGTTCTTGGAGGGGAGTAATGATGGGTTTGAACGTTTCATTCAAGACTTTTTCTGTACCATCTCTTTGAGATTTAACCAAATTGTATTTCTGCTTTACAGCTTGACGTGCTTTGACAAGCTGCTCCAGCATATTTTTTTCTCTTTCTATATGAGACATGTTGACCTCTTTAAATCTTACTATAGACTGATGACGCAGTCATTTAGTTGGTTATATTTATAGCAAAGTTATCAAAGCATTTGCGATATCGACCAGAGTTTATCGGTCTGTCCTTATCTATGACAACAAATGTATGATTATCTTTCCAACATTCTGAACAGAAATTCCTGAAACTCGTGTAAGGCATGTCAGTGTTGACGTGATCGTCGTACACATGTTTCAAATTTACATCATCTTGTCTGAATAGTACGAGTAGATTAACGTTATCTCGTACAAGATGTTTTGGCACTTGAGCATATGACTGACAAAGATAGAAAGAATCCACTTTAGCATGTCTACCCATGCAGAAGAATGCTTTCACGTTATCTTGTTTTTCGCAAGCAACGTCATCGAAAATCATTAATGAATTCAGGAGAGCGTCTTTTGGTGATATTACATCTTCGTGCTCACTAAATGGAAAATATTTTACACCATCTATGGGTTCTAAAAGATCTTTCAGAAATTTATATTTCGGTTGGTTGAGAGATTTCGAATAAACATACACATTCTCGAATCTGAGACCATTTTCTTGCGTAATGAGAGCCAATAAACTATTGGTCTTTCCACAGTTGGAAGGTCCGCAGAATACTGCTCTTATCGTATCCGGAAGTAAATCACCATGTCTCTTGATCTTTTTTTCCTCTTCGACTATTGTGTCGAAATTCATCACGGGAAGTTTCTTGGAACTCGGTAGGAAATCCATGTTGAGCGTTTAAATTCTGAACAAAGACTGGTCCGAGGAGGTATAAATACAGGGTTTATATAGTGTTCAACTCATTCATTCATGAACTTCTGAACAGTAATGATCATTCACGAGAAGAAAGGTCGTGGTCTGGTAAACAAGCTAATCAATAAACTTCCAATTGAAGTCCATATCCCAGGATATCAGTATTGTGGACCTGGAACAAAATTGGCTAAGCGTTTGGCCCGTGGTGATCCAGGAATAAATTTATTGGACTCAGCTTGCAAGGACCACGACATAGCTTATTCTCAGAATCGAGAAGATTTACAAGCTAGACACGCAGCAGATAGAGACCTCGCGAATAAAGCTTGGGGTAGAGTACTTTCAAAAGACGCAAGTAAGAGCTGCAGCGTACGCTGTTACTAACGCTATGAATTTAAAAACCAAACTCGGACAGGGTCTGAAAAAGACCAAAAGAAGAAGAATCAAGAAAAGAAAAACAATGAAAAGAAAAACAAAAAAGGCAACTTTGAAACAAATAATCAAGGCTGCAAAACCAAATGTTTCAGGAAAATGTGCTAAAAAAGCTATAAGCTCAGCAATAAAGAATGCACGGGAGGCCATCAAAAAAGCTGGTGGCAAGAAAAATGTTATAATTCCAAGAATTCTTCCAGTTTCTAAGAAAGTCGGTGGGGTTTTGCCGTATCTGATTCCTCTTTTCGCTGGATTAAGTGCAACAGGTGCCCTTGCTGGTGGAGCAGCTGGAGTAGCCAAGGCAATCAATCAAGCAAAGTCATCGAAAGAACAATTGGAAGAAAATCGTAGACATAATCAAACCATGGAAGCTATAGCTCTCGGGAAAGGATTATACTTGAAACCATATAAAACGGGTTATGGTCTGTACCTCAAACCTTATATGGGTGGGAGCTTAAAAAAAAAAAATAGCTCGAAATAAGTTTACCCAAAAGAGCGTTGTCTAACTTTGATTTGATTAAATATGCTAAAAAATTAAAAATACCTGATTTTCGTGGTGTATTCATGAGAAATTCTTTGCCATCAAATGGTCCTCTTTGTCATGAATCAGCAATAGTAAATCTTGATGACGATAAAGGTCCTGGAACTCATTGGGTGGCTTATCGTAAAATAGGAAAAGAAATGATCTACTTTGATAGTTTTGGCGACCTTAGACCACCTCTTGATTTGATTTTATATTTAGGTGTGGACAAAGTCAAATATAATCCTCAAAGATTCCAAGACTTTGGAATGTACAATTGTGGTCACCTATGTCTACAATTTTTATCCAACAAGCTCATAGGTATATAAAGAGAAAGTTTAAGCTTAAGACCTCAGTCTACTTTGAGCTATTATGGAGTCAATAACCTTAACTTTATCAGGTAAAACTTCTTCACTTGAAGCTCATTACTTTCCTCCTTTGGAACTTTCATCAAACAAAAACTACGTGCTTGGTTTGGTAGAATTTTTGTCATTTCATTTAATACCTAATATTGATGAAAAAAGTAATAAAATCAAAGTTGGTAATAAAGTGATAAAAATACCAACAGGCAGCTACGAAATTGAAGATATTGAAAAATATATAAAAAATCACCTTAGTGATGACATAACATTCAGTTTGAAACCTAACAATAACACTTTAACAAGCGTGATCAAGTGTAGTGAAGAGATCATTTTGAAATCTAAGGATTCTGTAGAACGATTACTAGGTTTTACTCAAAACAAACTTCCTGCTAACATCGAACACACCTCATATTTACCAGTTAAAATTCTTAAAGTTAACTCTTTGAGAATCGAGTGTAATATAACGACTGGTGCTTACATAAATAATCAAAGCGTTCACACAATTCATCAATTTTTTCCTGCAGTTCCTCCCGGATATAAAATTATCGAAGCTCCTTCTCAAGTAATTTATTTACCAGTTTCAAACAAGTGTATAGATTACATTCAACTGCGTATAGTTGATCAGGACGGTGACTTGGTTAATTTTCGTGGAGAAACGATTACTGTTAGATTACACATCAAATCAGTCACGTGATGGGTATCGTTTTTTACGGGCGAGGGTATAAAAGGCCTACACCATGTCGCTCGACCATCAGTCGTCAACGAACTCTGAAAGCGTTAACACGACAAAACATAAAATTTCTGAAAAGTCTCGGTTTCCGAGTAAAACCTGGTGGAAAATAACTTGCATATTCTTCTGCTGCTACAAGAAAAATGGAAGAAATTCTAAGTATAGAGACACCTGTAGTGTTCGATGACAGTATTTCACATTACGAAGTACACGCTCATCAGCCATACACAGGTGCTCATTTCAACAACAGTGATGAAATCCGTATATCGATTCAACACCAAGACTTGTGTTTGTTACCATCTAAAAGTTCGCTACATATTTGCGGAAAATTAGTAAAAGAAGACAATAGTGTATTAGCTCATACTGATTTTGTTAACAATGGAATTTGTCACTTGTTTGATGAAATTAGATACGAGATCAATGCAATCGAGATCGATCGTTGCAAAAACGTTGGACTTACATCACTCATCAAAGGTTTGTTATCTTTCAATCCCAGACAAACCTTGGAAAATGCTGGATGGGTCGATGTAGACGAAAAAATCAAGATCACTGATAATGGTTATTTCGATATATTTATCCCTCTCAGCATGCTTCTGGGTTTTGCAGAGGATTATCGAAAGATTGTGGTCAATACAAAACATGAATTGATTCTTCGAAGATCCAATACAGATGTCAATGCAATCAAATCATCATCTTATAAAGAGGGGGGAGAAGATAAATGGGAAAATTTGAAAATTCAATTATTTAAAATCGAATGGCTCATGCCATACGTGTTTCTCTCCAACGAAAATAAAATTAGCATGTTGAATCATCTGCAAAGGGGGAAAACCAGTGGTCATGAGTTTTCGATCCTGGGAATTATTTGAGTATCCTATGCTTCCTAGTACTTCGAAACATGTATGGACAGTGAAAACATCCAATCAATTGAAAAAACCCCGCTTTGTTATTCTAGCATTTCAGACCAATCGCAAAAATCAAAAAGACAAAAACTTGAGCCAATTTGATCATTGCAATATCAGAAATGCTAAACTGTTTCTCAATTCTCAGTATTATCCTTACAGTAATCTGAATTTGGATATTGGTCAGAACCAGTATGCTATGCTTTACGACATGTACGTCAATTTTCAGAATTCGTACTATGGTAAAGAGTCAGAACCGTTGTTGAGCAAGGAAAATTTTATCAAGAAAATTCCACTGATTGTTCTGGACTGCTCCAAACAGAACGAATCTCTGAAAAACGCTCCGGTAGATGTTCGTTTGGAATTTGAATCAAGTGACAATTTTCCAGGAATCACAACTGCTTACTGCTTGATCATACATGATCGAATAGTCGAGTACAATCCTGTCAGCGGAGACGTCAGAAAGATCGCTTAGTATACTCCAAGATGCCGAAGAGTCAAGTAGTCTCCAAGTGCTGCAGAGAAACCAGTTGCAATATTCCTAGTTGCGAATATTATCCAGAATACAAAAAATCATTGGAGGGTTTAACTTGGCATAAAATACTTCAAACGTTAGTACAATTGAAGCTACAAATTCAAACAGCTGCAGTTCAGCGAGAAATCAAAGAAGTTCTAGAAATCGTTAATTTATATAAAGATAAAAATAGTTTAAAATTTTATGTTGCAATATACGGACGTTTCACAGAACGTGAATGTTTATATCCACCTGGTGGCTACCTTCGAAGTAGTTGGAAAAATTGTCATGATTTAAAATGTTCAAGTCCTCATCATGAATATGGTGACTTTTATGATGAAAAAGTTTTTGAGGATATAACAGTGTCAGAACTCGTAGAGATAATCATCAAACATAAGGTTTTTAACATTAGATTTGGTATATCCAATAAACATTTGAGAGATTACAGTTTCTCTAAATACGACACTCGCTGTCCAAAACATTACAGTGTACAAATATTGAGTCGTAATAAAATATACACGGAAAAAGGCTTAGGCAAGTTTACACACGATTCAACTTGTATGTACAGGCGATTAAATATATGATGGAGTACGCCGTAGACATGCAAGGATTTCTGCAACCGGGAAATGACTTTGTTGTCAAAGAACTTGCAATAATTTCATTGCATGATGATTCTGACGCAAAGGTATTCATGTTCCAAGAACCTTTTCCTTGGCAGAGATTATCGAATAAGTACAGAAATATCAATCGTTTACTAGAAACCACCAAGCATGGTTTGTCGTGGAGTTCCGGAAAAGTGCCCTACACACTGGTGGTCAACGTGCTCAAGGAATACTTATCAGATGCCAAAAAAATTTATGTAAGAGGTGAAATGAAAAAGAACTGGTTAGAACGATTCAACTTACCTGTTTGTGAAGTGACGTCCATTGATTATTCTGAGAAACCAACCAAAGTTGCCACGGTGTGCTTGAATCATAAATTTCTCAGAAAAACTACATGCGCACTACAAAATGCCCGAATTATGAAAAAAGTTATTTTGGAAAATTTGGAGTGGCAGGATATGGAGTGGGAAGAGATTCAGTCTTATTCTAACCTTCGAGCAAGATGGGTCAAGAACAGAGCTCCTCTGGCTATGAAAAAATAAAAGATGAAAAATCCTCGGGTTTTAAAAGTTATTCGGAGGAAAAAAAGCGTCAAGATGAGCAATATAAAAGCTTTCAAAAGCTTCAAGAAGAACAAAAAACTTATGAAAAGAAAAATGAAAAAAAGATTAAATATGAAAAAATTAAAGAAAAAGAAAAAAATTTAATTGAATTCTAATAATTAAAATGTTATCAATTAAAAATAAGTAGTTTAAAAAGTAGAGCTAGCAGCTAGCCAGCAGCGGCTAGCCCCTAGCACGACCCCAGGTGTCCGCCCTCAAAAAGGTACTTGGGCCAAAACCATATGAGAGAGCAAACCCAAAAAGTACGAGAGAGCGGGACCAAAAAAGTACGAGAGTTCTGCGCCAAAAAAGGTACGAGAGTTCTGCGCCATGGCGCAGAACTCTCTTAGCTCTACTACTAATTTACACCAAAACTAATCATCTGAGTCACTTAAAATTTCATGTATATTTTTTTTACGTAAGTTTAGAGCTGAAAAAGTCGAAAAAACCTCATTTTTCTCACTTTTTACCCCCTAAACAAGGGTTGTAATTAATTTTTTCATTGCTAACTAATTTTCTCAGTTAATTTGCATCAAAATCAATCCACTGAGTCACTTAGAATTTCATGTATATTTTTTTTACGTGAGTTTAGAGCTAAAAAAGTCGAAAAAACCTCATTTTTCACACTTTTTACCCCCTAAACAAGGATTGTAATTAATTTTTTTTTAACTTTTAAATTTTTTTCAACTAACTCGATCCCTAAACAAATTTTTCCTATGGTTACAATGGTCGGAATTGTCGAAATGTATTAAAAAAAAATTGGCTTCATTTTTACCAAAGGAAGCCGAATTCACTTCAGCACCTGAGAAATTCGACAAAAAAATTTCGAGTGAAAAACCCTAGTGTACATCAGAGCTGCTGGCTGTTTTATTGACTATCTTATTGACTGCTGGTGTTATTGCTGACCTCGGTGTACGTTTGCTAAAGAGCAGACGTGCATTCACAATGTCCCGAGCTTCAATATCGGCATGACCTCTCTCTCTCTCTCAGCATTTAGAGGGAATAGTTAGATGTTGAATAGCACTCCACTGCTACGCTTGCAAACGTTGTTTTCTGTGTTGGACTACTAGTGAAACATTGTGTGGTGCTTTTTTAAACTTTGACTTTTCTTCTCAGTGCAGTGCTTTTTGGTACTTCTTAATTAATTTATCAAGAAATCACAATTTTATACTTTGAGGTTAGCACAGTCAAGCTAACTTAGTCATCAAGCTCAGGCGCGTGGTTCTTAAATTTAACGTCAGGTGACAGCACCTCTGGCCGTTGGCTCAGACGGTTAAATGGCTGGCTGAAACAACTTCATGCCGAGGGTCGCGGGTTCACGCCCCGCTCCGAAAAAATTTTTCTGAAATTTTTTTCCAGAAGGGGAAGTGAAACGCAACCTGAAATACTCTTGAGTGAGGGGATGCCGATCCATCCTTCATAAGCGTTAATAATGTAATTGATCGAGTGATAAAATGTATATGTGATTGCGTTCTGTCGATATAGCCTGAGTATACATAATGTATGAGCTGAAAGGCAATAAGGATATTTTAATTAATTAAATGAGTTGTCTGACCCTACCACGCCTTGCATTACGGCCTTCTAAGCGCGAAAATTCGAATTTTAATTACGGGTCTGGGCAAAATCTGTACACACCACTCGCCTATAAAACTGCAATAAAGTCTCGTTCGGGATCCGATCTATGCGCCAAACGCCACATTTTCACTTGAAGCAACGCTAAAATGAGTCCCTGATGAGAAGCCAAAGCGAACTCAAAACGTTTGACAACTGAGGATTGGGAGTGATAATAATTTTTTTGCAGGTTTCTTTACAGATTTTTAAGGTTACATTGACAGATGTTCTTTTGTTACAAGACGCGGAAGTTACGTATATTGTAGGTTCTCTATTATTGATTACTAGTTGATATTTAAGATTCTTTTAGGGTGATTTTAAGTGAGGATCATCCTATGATCCGCATATCTGGTTAGACTGTAAGACCGATAAAAATATCTTATAATTATTTATTGTAAGCAGTCAATATGAAAAAGCGAAAAAAATTAATAAGATGATTTAACAATTTAGTATTTCCATACCAAATTATTTTGCCGGGTTCTCATTCGTATCGGATTAGTTGATGTTCCATAGAAGATAAGTTGCCATTTCTTCAGTATTCCTGAAACAATAAGCAAAATAGCAAGTATAAAAAAATGACGTATTTTGGTAATTTTATATTTTTTTATAGAATAGTACCACTCAGCACGCTGCAAGCGCGCATAGGAAAAAACAATGATTGTAACCTCAAAAGGCACTTTTCGAGTTTTCGAATATTCGAATATATCGTAAAAACTTCTCCGCAAATCAGCTCACGAATAAAATCTTACATAAAAAATCTTATAAAAAAGGCGCTACCTCTCTTTTACATTGGGATCTTTATAAGGAAAGAGCATGGTTTTCTTGAATAAATAGAAACTTGTAAGTATTACTACAAAAACTGGGCTTGAGGAATAATTTTCAGAATCTACCTCAAGCGAAGTTGTAACTGATTTTTTTTTTCTAAATGTAAGAAAAACTAAATGATCAATCGAATTTTAATGAGTACATTGAGAAAAATGTGGTCGATATTTAATCCACTCATAAAGACGCAATGCAATCGAAAAATAAGACCGTTTCTTGTCCATAGAGCAAACAATTTGGTGAATGGTTGAAAACGTTTGGCCACAGCGTTATACCTAATTCACTGAAACACGGTGCCACCATCTCTCGGGCGCAAATTTAGTTCACATGTGAAGTCAATGCGGAACTCAGTGTAGAGATACATTCCCATACACTTTTAAGTTTTATCACGATTACCTTTTTCCTAGTGTAATAAATCTATTTTTGCACTATTAAACTAAAATTGTTGCTAATGGAGCAAAATAAAATATTTTAATATTGCTCATTCGAAAGTCTGAATAAAGAAGTTTAAAATGATCACACGGTTAATTTCATAGAATTTATTTTGTGTAAAATTAGCTGAGTTGGGAAGGATCTTCGAGAACGAAACAATTTTTACTAAATGACACATTAAATAAGTTTTAGATCAAGACTTAGTGATGAATATACTCAAATTAATAAGCAACAATCAAAGGTTAGATACGCAAATATTCTCTCTAACAAAGATAAAATAAATGCTGCTATTTACAATATTTAAAAAATTTTAGTAAAAAGCAATAATCCTGAAACGTACTAAATTATTAAAGAAGATTTTTTTATCGATGTTTCAAGAAACGAAGTAATGATATATTGTTAAACAAAAGGGCAAAGTTTGACATGGCCGTCTCGAGTGAAGTTTGCCCCACGAGGCGAAGCCGAGTGGGGTGATTCACTCGAGATGACTATGAAAAACTTTGTCCTTATGTTTAACAATAAATTTTATTCCTCTCGGTCATGTAAATTGGCACTTTGAGATAACCAAATCAATAGTGATCTTTTTATAAAAAAGTTACAATAATATTATTTACCTGTAAATGTAATAAATAAATAAAATTACGGTTTATCAAGAAACTTCCTTGTAAAAATACATTTTATTTTAAAAATTTTAACTTTTAAGAGAATAAAAAAGGCATTTTTATCACAAAAAAAATTATCAATTTATAGTTTGGATCAAAAAAGATATCATAGTTGGAATTAAATACTCGCAAGAGATGTTAAGAATAAAATTTTGAAATTTAAAAATTGCTTGAAAAAAGAAAAATTAAGAAGTCATCTCTGTACGAGATCATAAATTTTAAAAGCAAGTACTTATTACACAAAAAAATGGTACTTTAGTTTTGAGAAAAATTTGACGCTGTACTAAGAATTCGATTTTCTAATTTTTTTATTTTAAGGTATTAATTTAATTCTCGCTTTTTCGGATAATTTGGCATTGTTTACTTGCTGTTTAAAATTATTTGTTACACGCACAGTAGTAATGATGATCCAGATGATGATCATAAAAGAGTGAGGTTACAAATTTAAAAAAAACTCTCACTGACGAACAAAAAAAGGAACAGCAATGCGTCCAAATCTATCGATCGAGGTGGAATTTTCACATTCTCATCTTGTTTTTTAACGTAGTAGGAATGTAAAACTTTGTCCACAGAACTGACACATCGAAAAGTGCTAATTACATGGCTGAGAGGAATGAAGAATAATTACAGACTTATTCAAGATTATCAACTTTTTTTTGGTCCAATGAATAAAGCAAAGAAAAATTAATTTAGTTGTGTTATAAATTAGGCCAGGCTAGAAACGGTTTTGAAAAAAATTAATTTTTAGCAGAATTTGAAAAATGGGAAAATTTAGTTAAAATCAAAATAAATGAAATGCCGTAAAATTAGAGGCGAGAAAATGACCGGTAGGGGTGAAGGGGGTGAGTTTTAGGGGTTGAAAACGGTTTTTTACGTTTTCTGGCTAAACTACGAGTTTTACATGAAAAAGTTCACAAGAAAAGTTGTAGATAATAAAAAAATTTACAACTTTTCTCTTACAAGTTTTTCATCATAACCTCAAACTTTTGTGTTAAACGTTAAAAACCGTGTTTTCCGTTTTTGATTTTTCTTTCCTACAAAAATCAATGAATTTTTATGAAATTTGGATGAGATGTAGTACTTTTTTTGTAAAAAAGCAGGTATTTTTTTTTTTTGAAATATCAATTTTTTTCCGAGATATTAGCGTTTTTCGATTTTTGAGGTTAAATCTTCAAAAATAAAAATTGTGGAGCTAATTTTCGATTTTGAAAAAAAGTTGGTGGTTTTTTTTTCTTTGAAATGTCTACTTTAAGATGAAAAAAAAAAATATCGTTACCGTGCCAAATCATATCGCAAATTGAAGAAAACAAAAAAAAACTGTTTTCGTTTCACTCAGTTTTTCGGTTATTTTTAAAAACTTATCAATTTAGGTATGACTGCACTAATAAAATATCAATAAAACATAATTTTCGAAGTGAGTGACAGTTAAAATTTTTTAAATTCAGTAGTTTAAACAGTAACAAACATTTAAAAATCATCTTTTTCGTATATTATGGGTAAAAATAAGACAAAAATATACTAGAAATTAAACTTTATTATACTTTAGTTAAAAGTATGTACAATATTATACTTATTATCATTTTTAACTTATATACTAATACTTATTGAAGCGTCTTCTTATTCTATATTACGTGTTAGTCTTCGTCTTTTTATCAAGTTTGAATATGGCAAGTCATCTTCTGATTCAGATTCTGATTCCCTTTCATTAAAATTCTCTTCAATTCTAGTAACCTCACAGTCGAGTTCCTGCTCATCTGCAAAATCAGCCAGACTTGCGAGTTCCTCTTCGTCTTCTTCTTCACTATTGTATAAAGTATTTTGTGGTTGTTGTTCTTCTTCAGAATCACTGCAGTCTTCGTAAACTTGAGTTTCCACGTTTGTACAGTTTTCCGACCCGTGACAATTCGTACACAAATTCGTACACTTTAAACCATGCTTGTAACAACCACACTTTTAACTTTTGCAACCTGTCTTACAGCTGCAGCAGATTGTTTTTAGCGAAGACTCAGGAATCAATTCTTTATTAGTCAGCATAGGCAAAAGTCCATTTACGTGACGCTTGCAGCCCCAGTTCGTCGCTGTAGAATTATTTTTTCTCCAGATTTGTAATTGATGGTACACTCTATAGCAATGTTGGTCAGCAGCTTCTTCTGTCGGTGGTAATTTATCTAATTTAAAAGAATTTTTTTTAATCGCTTGCATGTAGTGCTGAAATCTTAGTTCGCTCAACGAAATATCTAAATTTTTGCTGTTATAAATAGAAGCTATTAACTTCTTTCCATTTTTTGCGATAATTTCGTGGCTACTATCTTATTTATAATAAACATCTGCCAAACTTGATAACTCTGGATTACTTAATAACAACTTTATAGTTTCCATTTTTCCTTTTCCAGTAAATCCAGATGTCGTATCACAGCCTGAAAAGCCGTGCAGAAAAGCAATATATTTTTTAATTGATTCGTGTTTGAAACTGTTTGATGAATAGTAAGAACCATTAATTTTTCCAGAGCCAGGTTTGTAAAAAAATATGTTTAAGTCAGTTTCATTTAATTGATTAAGAAGCACCAATAGGTCGATATCTTGTCCAATAATGATCACCATCCTGCCACTTTCTTCTGCAGCTATTTTCATAGCTTTATAAATAACTTGAGCGTCAGCATCTTCTTAAGCTTGTTCGCAAATAAAATGTTTAGATTGTAATTTTTCTGACAAAGTTTTTATTAATTTATTCTTATTTCTGATATTTGATAAAAATTTTTTTTGAGAAAAAGATATTTTTGTATGGCTTTGAAAATCAAATTCAGGTACAATAGTAGCATTTTTTCGACGTAACCACTCAGCATTTTTAGTTTCAGTTGATACCGCCGAAGTGGTAGTTGTTGTATCAGCTTCAGGATACCCATCGAATATAACGCAGCTGTTCTTAGCGTAGTGATCCTGAACATAACGAACGTACTTCTCCATAATAGCTTCAACGGTCTCACCTTTGTTCCAAACTACTTTATGTAATAAGTAGCCACCGTCGACTACATGTATAATATTATCAGAAAATGGCAAGGTATTAATGCTAGTAAATTCTGCGTAAAAATCAGATTTTACATTTTTTTTCATGCCATTTTCTGTAAAGAGAAATAAAGGAAACGGTGCAAGCTCATACTCTAAAATCTTTTTTATGTCGTTTTTACTTTGAATGTTCAATGAAATTCTTTGAAATAACAATAGCGGATCGATTGCCACTGTCTCACCATTGACTTTTACCGAAGACTGAACTGTTTTCAGAGATAAGACTCTGTTTTTTCTCTGAAACTTTACGTCCCCAAAATTATTTCCTACGATCTGGTTTAATGATTTTACACCTGCTTCATAAGAATTATAGCAGTTAACATCATCTCCGCCAATGACACCGGAATATATAGACATAATATATTCTGTGAATGGAAAAGGATCATTTCCTGTCAAAAAATGACGATATTTTTTCAAGATCTTTAACATCTCTAGCAATTCGGTGCTCTTTTGAATCAATGTGTTGCTCGGTTGTTGCGAATGATACATTGCAAAAATCTTCCATTTGATTACAAACCTCGACGAAAATAATCATAGTAAGTACAAATTTAGCAAGTACACTGTCAGCCAATCTGCGATCATGTGTAAGTCCACCTTGAGTTTTCATCGACCTCATCAACACTTGTTCTATGGTCATATCAGACCATACGCCAGACCAAAATTTGTGAGAGCGATGGATCGTGAAAAAACCCTCAGATGTGAAACGGTAAAACTCGTGTGGATCCATAGTTTCTTTTAGTTTTTTCATATCTTGTAGATACAAATGAGCACATTTAGCATACTGAAAATGACCACTTGCGTGAAAAAATGGTAGCATTTTTTCAACACACAGTAGATGCAATTTTTAAAAGTTTAAAATTTTTAAATTTCAGAAAAACAATTTAGCAGTACACACAAAAAAGAAGTTTAAATGTTTGTTACTGTTTAAACTACAGAATTTAAAAAATTTTAATCGTCACTCACTTCAAAATTTATGTTTTATTGATATTTTATTAAAATAATTAAAATTTATTGATTTTATTAGTGCAGTCATACCTAAATTGATAAGTTTTTAAAAATAACCGAAAAACTGAGTGAAACGAAAACAGTTTTTTTTGTTTTCTTCAATTTGCGATATGATTTTGCACGGTAACGATATTTTTTTTTTTCCATCTTAAAGTAGACATTTCAAAGAAAAAAAAAACCACCAACTTTTTTTCAAAATCGAAAATTAGCTCCACAATTTTTATTTTTGAAGATTTAACCTCAAAAATCGAAAAACGCTAATATCTCGGAAAAAAATTGATATTTCAAAAAAAAAAATACCTGCTTTTTTACAAAAAAAGTACTACATCTCATCCAAATTTCATAAAAATTCATTGATTTTTGTAGGAAAGAAAAATCAAAAACGGAAAACACGGTTTTTAACGTTTAACACAAAAGTTTGAGGTTATGATGAAAAACTTGTAAGAGAAAAGTTGTAAATTTTTTTATTATCTACAACTTTTCTTGTGAACTTTTTCATGTAAAACTCGTAGTTTAGCCAGAAAACGTAAAAAACCGTTTTCAACTCCTAAAACTCACCCCCTTCACCCCTACCGGTCATTTTCTCGCCTCTAATTTTACGGCATTTCATTTATTTTGATTTTAACTAAATTTTCCCATTTTTCAAATTCTGCTAAAAATTTTTCATAAATTTGACCTTTTCAAACCGTTTCTAGCCTGGCCTAAATAAAGAGGATTGGGAAAGTTAATAAAATTGTAGTGTGTTATAAGTGAAAATATAATTATGAGTTTATTGAATAGATAGCAACTTGGCTTTGTTAACCTTACATTACGCGACCGTACGCGGAAAGTACACAAACGTGAGAGGGAGAGTAGCTGCGCCGACGGCAGTAGCTAAGTAGTTTCAAGACACACGCATGCGCATAGATACCATTGCACACGACACTCTTACCGCGTACATTCAAATATCATATTCAGTAATCTCGGAATATTCACATAATTCAACACGCCTCCTTGAATTTACGACACTCTACACTTCATCATGTTAACTGTTCTTACAATTTATTTTCAACAGCTTAACTTACAATCTAGTTATCTTAACTCAATCTCAACGCGTTTCTATTTTTGAAAAATTTTATTTTATCTAAACTTTTAGTAAGTATATCTGCTAAGTTATATTTTGAATCAATTTTTAAAATATCAGTAATACCTTTTTCATAATTTTCATTTACATAGTGATATTGCACTTTGATGTGCTTCGAAATTTTTTGTAAAATTGCCTTATTTTGCACTTGCTATCACGCCAGAATTATCTTCATTAATAGCTATAAGTTTAGTAAATTTTAAATTAAATGATTCGTTCAATAATTTTCTTAGAAATGAAATTTCAGTAACTACCTCCGGCTTAGCAATGTATTCTGCAAAAGTTGAACATTTGGTTACCACATTTTGTTTACGCGTTTTCCAATTAACAGGATGTAGAAAAAGTAGCAGAACCCCTGATTTACTCGAAAACAGTGCATTTTTTGTATAGCACATGTAATGTAAAAGATTCCTGAAATAAAATTTACGATTTAGTGGGCCTTATGAAAAAGGGCCCGGGACCAAACTTAGTTTTTTCAAAAGGGAACCCCCATTTTTGATCCCAGATTCGAAAAGAACGGAAAATTTTACGATTTCGAGGTATTTTTTGAAATTTTTTTTGGCCCTTTCCCTTTCGTCCCTATAGGCGATCACAGAAACTTTGCGTCGTCGCAGAATCGCACATCGCCACGGCGGTTTGTATATCTATATATTCTGAACAGACAGGCGAGTGCGATTTGCGATGCTGAGACAATCGCCGACTACGCCAACCTCAAAATCTATTGTTTCTGTTATTGTAACCTAAATATGTTGTTAAACTTGTATTCATTATATGCTTGCTACATCCCTTTAGCCTTTGGATTGCCTCGCAGAAGATTTAATACCAGTTAAAAAAAATTTTATCAAAACTTTTAGCCAGTTGAGGTTAGTGCGATTCTGCGACGACCCAAAGTTTCTGTGATCGCCTTATTATCTCCGAAAATACGCAGTTTTCGTATAGCACATGTAATGTAAAAGTTTCCTTCAATAAAATTTACCATTCAGTGGGCCCTATGAAAAAGGGCCCCGGCCGAAATGGGCTATACGAAAATTGCGTATTTTCGGATATAATGGGGCTAAAGGGAAAGGGCACTGCAAGGCCCTGATAAGGGCCAAAAAATTTTCAAAAAATATCTAAAAATCGTAAAATTTTTCATTCTGTTCGAATCTAGGGTCCAAATTAGGGGTTCCTATTTGAAAAAAAATGAAGTTTGGGTCCATAGGGCCCAAGATAAGGGCCCGGGACCTTTTTAATAGGGCCTACTAAATCGTAAAATTTATTTCAAGAAACTTTTGCATTACATGTGTTATACAAAAAATGCCTTGTTTTCGAGTAAATCAAGGGTTCCGCTACTTTTTCTGCACCCTGTATAAAAGTTCACCAATTAAATTTCTATACTTTATTCTTTTATCAATATCTTTCGCTCTATGTATCTAATCTTAAATTACTTTCCATTGAAGTTTCATACATTTGCGTTTTCTTAATTATTCTTTTCAGCTAAAGATTCAATATATTTTGTTTGACATAGTATCATCAACATAATCTATATCAATTCCAATGTAATTACTAATTTTACCTAAATCTTTCATAACGAGATTTTGCATTAAACTCATTTTAATCTCACCAATTTTGTTCAAATCTTCAGAACAAATCATCACATCATCAACAAAAATTATAATGTATATTAGATCTTTGCCCTTAGTAGTTACAAAAATAAAAAAATTATATTTACTTCTCTCAAATCCTAGCCTTTCAATATACTCATAAAAACAATCATACCAAGCTCTTGCACTTTCTCGCAAACAATATAGAGATTTTAATTTACAAACTTTATTTTTACCTATCTCATAACTTTCTGGTTCGTAAATGTAAACTTCAGATTTTACTTGGCCATTTAAAAATGCAGTTTCAACATCCATCTGCTCAATGTATAAATTATTTGCATTACTATAACATTCAAACTCAATAAAATCTTCAAAGTTTGCATCTTACCAACAGGTGAATAAACATTTTCCAAATATTCTTTTTGTTGAAAGCCTCTTACTACTAATCTAGCTTTATAAGAATTATCATTTTTCCTTTTAAAAATCCATTTTACATCAATTACTTTTTTATTCTTAGACTTATCAACGATTTCCCATGTTTTATTTCTCTTTAGACTTTCAATTTCTGAATTCATAGCCTTTCGGCATTGTTTTGATTTTGCAGAGTTCAACGCCTCCTCAAATGTATTTGCTACATTTACGTTAACATAATTTATATAAATACAGTGTGTTATCGGATCAACGTATCTCTGTACAGGATTTCTTTTTCTTTCTGATCTTCTTTGCAAAACTAAATTTTGGTTATCATTTTCAACTGTTTCATTAAGGTTTTCAACATTATTTTCACAATTATCATGCTTGTTTAAATTATCTTGATTAAGTTAATATGATTATCATTATTTTCATTATTATTTTCATTAGAATTATTTTCAATCTCACCATTATTCTGACTTTCTAGTCTCAAATTAATTGTATCATCATTATTAAAATTATTATTTTCATAATTATTTATTCTTTCTGAACAAATTGATTCTTGATCGTTCTCAATTACTCTATCATGTCTTGCATTAATTATTTTATTGTTTACTAAGACTCTATCTATAACTGTTATTATTATATCCTAATAAAATTCCTAACAGACCAAATAACGGAAAATACTTGGTCTGCAAAACAGACCATATGAACCGTTCTCTGTAATAACGACCTAAGTGATAAAACACCGTTTCGAGAAAACAAGGCTTAAAGTTTTTAAAGTGTATTATTTTAAAGTACACGTCAATCTCAAAAAACAAACTTTTTTAAAAGTAGGCAACACTATCCCTCAATGAATATTCATGATGAAAATAATTTAATCATAATAATTAATTAGTAAATAATCATCATTAACAATTTTTCACTTAGGTCGTTTTCCGGGCGAACTACTCAATTATATTAATATTATTATAAAATTGATATAAAAATAATTGTTTTCAATTAAATATTACATTTTTAAACTATCAAATCTTAGAATATACCTACTTGATTTTATTATTTTCAAATATTTTATAATATTCAATTTTTTTTCAAGAAAAAAGTACTACATTTAAAAGAAACATAATTCATTCAATTTCATTTATTGTGAATATCATTTATTAATCTAGACTGTTTATAAATAATAAAATTTCAATAAAAAACAAATTATTTATAATTAATTACGTATATAATTTCAATTTTTTAACTCTCAGATTCTTCGCCAGAGTCTAATTCTGATTCGGCATCGTTGACTTCGCAGTCTGCAAATGCTTTTTCAAAAAAGTTACGATTTTGAATTTATAACAAATCGCATCAAAGATAAAACATCTTTTTCTTATCTTTAGCCACTGCAACCTTTGGAGTTTTTGGCAGATTTAAACCATCTTTGTTTTGTACGATAACTTTATTTTAAAAAAATTTGAGCTTGAGTCCAGGACCATCGTAATCTCTATACGCTTCCAAAACTTTATTGGATTTAAAAACGAGTTTGACGCAATTTTGTATGGAAAAAGAACTTCCTTTCAGAACAGGAACTTTCATTAATAGTGGTTCTAAACCAGATTCCCAATCTTCTAAAGGAGCAGCGGACATCTCCGGTCCAATTGGATTCTTTCTCGAGGTCCTCATAAGGTTTAAATATTCATCTGCTGTCCCGATCACTTCGTGTCTCTTAAAAACACTACCGTAGCAGCCAAAGTTTCTGTTACATTGACAGTAACTATGACCCCGAACTGGAAAAATGTGTGAGATAGTTAGTAGATTACATACCTAGGCCACGAAAGTAAGAAATGTCTCAAATCACATGTATTTTTCGGCCGAGGCGTAGCCGAGGTCGAGAAACATGTGATTTGAGACATTTCTTATTCGTGGCCAAGGTGTGTATACTATTTTTCTGCACGACGGAGCCAGGAAGTAGCAAAGGCCGGGGCGTGCAGCGGCCAGGAAATGCTACTTCCCGGCGGGAGTACAGAAAAAATTTTTTGGTTACTGCAAGCCAACAGCAAATACGCACCATAGTCTTATTTTTATTTTATCCACCGCATGATTCTGATAAGAAAATTATATTTTTTGTACTAGGATTTTTCACTAATTTGTCATTTACGCAGTTGCACGTGAAAGAACAAAAAAAGTTTGCATTTTTTTGCCTTCAGTTTCAAGAAAACAATAAAATTTACTTGAGTCGTGAATGAAAATGAGAGTTAAACACGTACATATTTAATTGCCGTTTATAATACACTGATTTCACATTTAGTTTTGGAAGAGGCAGATTTTGAGCGAAATCAAATTCCATTACAGCAGTTTGAATATTACTATTTTTTGCAATTTCATTTACAAAATTATTTTTAATATTTGCGTGCTTTTTGTAATTTTTTTCGTGAACCTGATACTCTTCAGCGCAAGAGTCTTTGGGATCAACGTCCAATTTTATTCTACACTCAGTACAAAAATCGCACATATCACTTTTACGCTGTCGAATTGAATATTTATAATTTTCACGGAAATATTTTTGCTAAGTTTTAAACTTAAGCGGGGCAGAACGACATGCCAGTTTTTTCTTCATAAAAACTCAAGAAAGATTAGTGCAAAGTTTTAATAATTAAGTTTTGATTACAGAAAAACATTTTTTCTGTTTTATTATTCCCGTAATGTGATTTTTTATGTGAAATAAGTGACCAGTGCTTTTTTACTAAAAACCCAAACTTCTTCTGATATTTTTTTTGGATTGGGGTCTTTGTCGCGTTTTTCTGTTGCTTGTGAAACATCTTCTTTGCAGTACATCAGAACTGTTTTCATTTTGCTATCAGAGATTGGAGTAAACTTGTTAAAGACTCTTTATACACAACTATGTCTTTTTCATCAACTTTGAAACTGTACTTCCATGAGTATTCTCTATTTTTATTTATAGCAGGAGCTTTTGAACGTTTTATTTCTTGACAATGTGCACAACTTATCAAAAATGTATCCTGTTTTTCCTTATCTGCTGAAGAGTAGAAACTACGAAATATTTCTTTTTGGCACACTCGGTCGAAAGTTGAGTAGCATTTTGCACGATAGCAATAGTTTATTTCTTTAAAATGTTTGGGGGGTATATCATCACCGGCCAGATTTCATAAACTTAACCACTGTTACGTTCAACCTTCCTTTTGTTCCGTCCCCATTTTCCACTTTTCAACTTTCTTTTCACTCCCAAATTATCACTCGCATCTGACGTTGAAGTTGTTGTTGATGTCGATACATTCATAATTTCAATAATACTCAAACTATAAGATTAATTAATAACAGCATAATTTAGCAATACTCTGCACTGAGCTGCTGCGCTGGAATGCGCTCGATGCAATCAGCTGTAGCGCTGGAACTCGTTTGCAGTTGCAGCAAGCTGGCGCGATCACGGAGCGGACGGTTGTTCTCGAGTGTCACACTGCTGACGAGCGTTTCGCTTCTACTCAAATATTCACCAAAGCTTCAATTTTTAATATTTTTTTATGAAATTTGGTGCGAGTACTTTTGAATAGTTTGTCTACTCATTTTTGATGCCTACGGAAAATTGCAGAGAACGGCTCATATATACACCTGTTATTTGGTAAGAAAACCGCACGAATAACGCACCGATAATCGGTTGGTGACCGAAAAATATAGTATTTTACATGATGTTTTTTTATTTTTTTTTTTTCCAAACAATTTTGTTTCAAATGTGATAACTCTAGCTTAAAATGCGGTCAAAGTTGATTTTATTTTGTATTTTTTTATTTAAGCTTTAATTTTATTGAATTTTTAATTCAAAAAATATTTTAAGTATTGTTTATAAAACTTTTTTCTTCAATAAGAAAATACAAGTAAGAGAAAAATATACATAATTTGGTACGTATCATTTATATAGTTAATGACTTTAGTTCAAGAAATTATTATTAATTACCAGTTTCATTTTCTAATTTTAAAAATTAACATTATTTTTAATATTATTATTCATTATAATATTTTTTTTAATAGAGTTGGTGACTGCTTTTACAGTACTGTTCAAAAGTTTATCGCACCCCCAAATTTCATATTATACATTTATGAGTTTACGCTCAACCGTGGCAACTCAAATCGTTGCGTCAAGGTCTTAAACTTTTTTTTCACTCAAGGAACACATTTATTTGAAAGAAAAAATTTTATTACCCTTATCTTTAATTTAAAAATAAATGCTCATTCATATTTTTGTTAGAAAAGCTATTTTTTGAAAAACAGCAAATTTCAGCCATTTTTCGATTTTAGGGACTGTTTTGAAATTTATTATAAACATCCTACTACATAAATTATTTCTTTTCATGTTTTTTCAATGTTCAAGTAAAACGAAAAAAAAATTTCAAATTTATATGTTTAAAATTATTCAAACCACAGAAAAAAAATGTGATTTGTTAGTCACTTATAAATAACTCTTTTTTAGTAATTTTACTGAGTTTTATGCCAAAATCTGTTATTTTTTTTAAATATCATGGAAAAATAATAATAAAATAACACATATTTATTGTATTTTCAATTATTTTATTTAAAATTATTTGAAAAACTTACAAGATTTTATAAAAAATTGCAATTTTTAAACTAATAACAATAGTTTTTAAAAAGAAAAAAAAAGACGTCAATTTTTTTATTGAACTATCTAAACTCAAAGATCCAACTAACATTGGTGATTATATACACAACTTAATCATTTTTTTATAACTTATAAAATTATTTTTAAGATATTCTAGTTATTTGTAGCTCCTCCTTTCGCTTCATAGTAAGCAGTGACTCTCCAGACCATTGACTTTGCGAGGTTTGAGCAATAAGTTTGACTTAAATTTTGCCAACCAGCCAATATTTCTAGTTTTAAATCTTTGAAATTTTTCCAAGTGGTTAAGGAGGTTACTACCTTACTGCACTAGTCAAGTCGAAGTTAGGCTAGTTCGCTCAGTTGGAGTGAGAGGTAATGTGTAGCAGAGCGTGATCAGCTGTTTCGCGCGTACAGCCTAGCAGGCTTACTTTGAACTTACTTCAGTGAAAAATAATCGATAGTTAGATCAAGAATTATTAAAAAGTACTTTTATTATGAATCGAAAAGTGTGATGAATACTCATTAACTATGAATTTCACGTTAAAAAAGACGTTTGAAAGATTTTAAGCGAAGACCTCTACCATAGCAGACAGCTGCGCGCGTAACAGCTGAAGAGACATGTTGCTGATAAAATCGGGATTTTCGTAGTTTTTAGTGATTGCTATATTTTTTTCTTTACAAATAACCCATGAAATTTCATGAGAAAAATATAATTGTATACAGTGAATACTGCTTCCTACCAGTGATTTTTTTCATTAAAAACTCCCTTATAGAAATGTTTTAAAACATTATTCAAAGTGTAAAAAATGGGATTTTCCCATAAGCCACCGTGTAAAAACGGTGTGTAAAAAAAGAGCCAAAAATTGATTTATTCATATTTCGTAAAATATTCCATGAATAGCTTCAAAAATTAAGCTTTGAACTTAAATCTTATTTATGAAACTTTCTGTGAGGTTTCATTAAAATCCCCCTTGTTATTCATTTTAGGTAGTAACCTCCTTAAGTGACAACTAAGTTTTCATTTTGAAATGGCTGGTTCGTTCTCCGGATTTAAATATCATTGAAAATGCTTGGGATCAAATCAAACGAATGATTCAAGACAAAAACTTGAAAAATCTCAAAAATTTTAAACTGGAAATACTGGCCGGTTGGCAAAATTTAAGTCAAACTTATTGCTCAATCCTCACAAGCCAATGGTCTGTAGAGTCACTGCTTACTATAAACCGAAAGGAGGAGCTACAAAAAACTAGAATATCTTAAAAATAATATCATAAGTTATAAAAAAATGATTAAGTTGTATATATAATCACCAATGTTAGTTGGATCTTTGAGTTTAAATACTTTAATGAAAAAATTGACGTTTTCTTTTTTCTTTTTAAAAACTATTGTTATTAGTTTAAAAATTGCAACTTTTTATAAAATCTTGTAAGTTTTTCAAGTAATTTCAAATAAAAAAATTGAAAATACAATAAATATGTGTTATTATATAATTACTTTTCCATGATATTTAAAAAAAAAAAAAACAGATTTCGGCATAAAACTCAGTAAAATAAAAAGAGTTATTTGTAAGTGACTAAAAACTTACATTTTTTCTCTGTGGTTTGAATAATTTCAAACATATAAAAGTCAATAATTCCACTCGGGTATCCTTATTTACAAGCAAATTTACTTATTATTAACCAACGTTTCGGATGTCTAAGCATCCATCTTCAGGGCTGTTTATAAAAAAATCAATATTATCATTAAACATTTGGCATAGATACAAAAATTAATAAAATAATATAGTAAAATAACATATAATTGATTGTGTAAATAATTAAAAATATAAAGTAATATAAAAAAGTGATTTCACAATTGATAAAAATTAACTACAATTTTAAATAATTTAAAGAAAAAATTAAAAAACAATTTTTTTACACATACAATTGATAACAATTAATTACAATTTTAAATGATATAAAGAAAAAATTTTATAAAAAATAGTTTTTTACACGTACAATTGATTTCGCAAGTAATTACAATAACGGTATATCGATAATTCTACTCACATAAAGTAAAAAGGAAACTTCCTTTAAGCGAAGTAAAGGAGTTGGTCTAGTGCGATCTGTGTTCGCTAAACATTCATTCAAGAATGAATTAGATTTAGGCGGCAAGCCCAAAAACCCGAAGGGGAAGGGGTGGAAAAGTCCTAAAGGTGGGGTTGTGAGGAAAGAAGAGCGGAGAGCTCGGTACGGTTGTACTCTTGCAATAACATTGTTTACAAGATAGATTGTGCCGATTGAGATTATTGCTATGTTGGCTAAACTTCGAGGAAGTTTAAAAAAAAAGACAATACGAGCACGACTACGCAGTTAGGAAATTGAGATCTAATAATGTTCTGGCTTGCCATGTCGCCGATACGAAACACACTATTGATTTTGATAACGCGAAAATAATCGACAAAGATGCGAATTATTATAAACAAACCTTTAGCGAGATGCTAAATATTTATTACCATGACAATACCTTGAATGTGATTACAGACACTATGAATTTGAGGAACGACTACAAAAAATGTATTGATATTGTAAAAAAACATGTAAAAAAACATATTGTCAATGGTTAACTAATTATATGTACACATTTTTGCAAGAATGAATTACTTTCGCACTGCGAGAGACGGCCGTTCTCCCGACGATGCCACTAGGAGCACATGAGAGCCTAGGGGGTATCGGAGTATTAGGCCGGGTGGACACGCCTATTGACTCGCCGCAGTCTCATTACCTATGTCTTCAGTTCCCTCTCCCTCACACCCCTGCACGCTCTTACCATCCTATTACAACCGTACCGAGCTCTCCGCTCTTCTTTCCTCACAACCCCATCTTTAGGACTTTTCTACCACTTCTCCTCCGGGTTTTTGGGCTTGCCGCCTATATCTAATTCATTCTTGAATAAATGTTTAGCAAACACAGATCGCACTGGACCAGCTCCTTTACTTCGCTTAAAGGAAGTTTCCTTTTTACTTTATGTGAGTAGAATTATCGTTATACCGTTATTGTAATTACTTGCGAAGATTAATTGTATGTGTAAAAAACTGTTTTTTAAAAAATATTTTCCTTAAATCATTTAAAATTGTAATTAATTGTTATCAATAGTGAAATCACTTTTTTATATTACTTTATATTTTTAATTATTTACACAATCAATTATATGTTATTTTATTATATTATTTTATTAATTTTTGTATCCATGCCAAATATTTAATGATAATATTGGTTTTTTAATAAACAGCCCTGAAGATGGATGCTTAGACATCCGAAACGTCAGCGAATAATAAGTGAATTTGCTTGTAAATAAGGATACCCGAGTGGAATTATTGACTTATACCGAACCACAAGCAAGAGAGAAACTTTCGAATATTCAAACATATAACTTTGAATTTTTTTTTCATTCTACTTGAACATTGAAAAAACATGAAAAGAAATAATTTATGTAGTAGGATGTTTATAATAAATTTCAAAACAGTCCCTAAAATCAAAAAATGGCTGAAATTTGCTGTTTTTCAAAAAATAGTTTTTCTAACAAAAACATGAATGAGCATTCATTTTTAAATTAAATTAAAGGGTAATAAAATTTTTTCTTTCAAATAAATGTGTTCCTTGAGTGAAAAAAAAAGTTTAAGACCTTGACGCAACGATTTGAGTTGCCACGGTTGAGCGTAAACTAAAATTTTATATATGTATAATATGAAATTTGGGGGTGCGCTAAACTTTTGAGCAGTACTGTACGTACCCTCGGGTGTAAATGACACCCGGTGTGTAGGTCTCCGCGCTTGACACCCACTAAACATCCATCTCCATTACCCCGGCCCAGCCCAGAATTGCTTTTTTCACATTACTTCTTGGCTGAGCAACGTGTCCGGTCCCCTCCTACGAGAGCGTTCGTGTCTATTCACATGTAGGGTCGGCCGGAGGCCTTGTTTAATTAGAGGAGCCCTACACTCCAAGTAGTGTGAATCAATGAGTAGACAAGTAGGTACAAGTAAATATATTCTTTATTAGTTCTAGGCTACATGACAAGCCAACAAGGCACAGAGCGTGGTGCTTGTCGGCCGGCTCAAGGCATACTGAAATGCGCGGCAGGCTCGACGCAGCGAGCAGCGCTGGCAGCTTGGCTGCTCCATACACTCTCTCGCAATCTATCTCACTAGCTCTCGCTCGGCTCGGCGAGGCCAAGCCTACAGGACACCCCCTCGATTGAGGAAAAAACTCGGTTTTTTTCGGTACCGATCGCGATCGCGTCGCACTTCCTTGCGTAAGAGTGGTCGGGGCGTTTGCGAGCGTAAGTCCTCTCGCTAGTCAGACGTACGGGGGAAGGACCTATGGGGATCGTACAATTGCTCCGGTATGGGATAGTCCTAGTGGACGGTGGCAACGGCCCTCGCATAGGGGTTTTCTTCCCTGCCGGAGCTCTTGGTGGTGGCTGCGAAAGACTCGGGCAAGCGAACCGAACCGATTTGCGCGAGGTGGAGCGTGAGCTCCTGGCAGACTGGGATGGTTGCGAGGAAGTGGTAGCCGGAGGAGGCTCGCGAGATGAAAGATCCTGACTAGCAGGCCAGCGGATGCAAGTGGCTCAGGCCCCGGCTGACGATCGCTGACGTCCGACATTTCCGCGGGAGGATGTGGCTCAATCTCGGGAAGGTTGACATCTACAGGAGGAACCTGAGGCTCGGGTCCGAAGATCTCGTCGGCGAAATCCTCGGGCATGAAGTGAGCCTGAATGAGACCCTCGACGCTGACTACCTTCTCCTCGCCTTTGACGTTGATCGTGAATGTCATATCCGTCAGACGAGAGACGACTTTGTACGGGCCGTGGTACGGACGTTCGAGGGACTTTTTGACCGGTTTTGATCGCATGTGCACGTGGGTGCACGTCGCCAAGTCCTTGAAAACAAACGGCTTGGTCCGATACTTGCGAACGGTGGGAACGGGCTTCACCTCTCTCATGTACTCCCTGAATTCCTCGATGAAGAACCGGCGTTCTGGCTCAAAGTCAGAGGATACACAAAACTCTCCGGGGATCCGAAGAACGGTCCCGAATACAAATTGTGCGGGACTCGCGTCAAGGTCGAGACGGACCCGAGTGCGCAGTCCAAGGAGTACGGAGGACAGGATACGGGACCAGTTAGGGTTATCACCGTAGCACATGATCGAGTCTTTAAGATCGCGATGGAAGCGTTCCACAAGGCCGAGGATGGGTGATAAGCCGTCGTCCGAATCCGCTCGCATCCTATCATTGACGATAGGGCGGAAAAGAATTAGGACTCGAACTGGCTGCCTTGATCCGTTGTTATGATCTCAGGAGCACCGTAGCGAGACATCCAGGTGTCGAAGAATGCTCTCGCAACCGTGGTTGCCTCTATGCTGGGCAAGGCGACAGCTTCCGGCCATCTCGAGCACCGATCGACCATTGTGAGGAAGTAATAGTTGCCTTGGCTCTCGATGAGCTCACCGACCAGATCAATGTGCGTGTGGCCGTGGGTGTCTGCCGAAATTGAGAAACGCGGGCGAAACCCCGGTGGAGGACTGAGTAGCCGTGTTCACCGCATGACGGAACTCATGCACCAATTGCGGTGATCGGACTTGACAAAAATTGAGATCATGGTTTTTAGCGTCCTATTGTTTCTCTCCACAGGGTTTGCTTGGGCGTGATACGGAGGGATCGTCGTGTGGGAGATCCCGTACTCGTGCAAGGTCGTAAATAAGTCTTTATTTACAAACTCAGTACCGTTGTCGGTCAAGATGTAATCGGGGGCCTCCCACCGGAAAAAGCACCAGCTCTTCGAGGGCTAGGGACACCGATTTTCCGTCACCCTTCCTCAGGGGCTTTAATTCCAACCACTTGGTGAACAAATCAATAAATACAACGAGGTATTTAAACCAATTCTTGCTCGGCGGGAACTCCATTAGATCCACCGAGACGACTGACCAGGGGCGTTCCACGATCCGCCGGCCCATCAGCCCTTGAGAGCTAGAGCTCATGGCCTTGTATTTCAGGCAGTCTAGGCAGCCCAAGACAAATTGGTGGGCGTCCGTGGATCGCACGCACTTTCTCGGGGCTGGGACGGATCCCCTCGGCGTTGATGATATGACCGATAAACGGAATTTCCGGCTGAGCGAAAATACATTTGGACAGATTTATCCACATGTGAAATTTGTCAAGCCTCTCGAAAACTACCTTGAGGTGTTCTTCGTGTTCCTCGAGGGTCTCAGAAACTACACCGATGTCGTCGTAGTACTTCACGACGAAAGGAAGGTCTCCGAGTGCTGCGTGCAAATGACGCTGGAAAGTTGGACCAGCGTTCCGAAGGCCCTCCGTCATTACCAGCCACTCGAAAAGGCCAATGGGCGTGATCACGGCGGTTTTGTTGACGTCGTCAGGAGCTACAGGGATTTGCTGATATGCGCAGACAAGATCAATGAGGGAAAAGATCTTCTTGCCCTTGAGAGCGCAAGTCATGTCCTGAAAATTCGCGGCATTGAAACGGTCGGGCTGGGTCACAGAATTCAGCCACCTGTAGTCTCCGCATATCTTCCAAGAATCGCCTTTGGGTACCAGATGAATGGGAGAAGCCCAGAGGCTGTCTGACGTGCGACATACCCCAGCCCTGCACAAGCGATCGAACTCGGACTTGACAAACTTCAGTTTATCGGATGACAGACGTCAGCAACGCTGGGCCCGAGGGGGTCCGGTCGTGGCGATTTTATGATATACCCCGCGATCTTCCAAGAGAGCTGGGGGCTCTAGACCAAGGACACGGGGAAATTTCGCAAGCAGGTGTGCGTACCTGTGTGAAGGATCGACGACGCTAACACCGGTGCACGCTGGTTCCCGAAGGCTACCATTAACGTACAACTGGGTAAGGTTGTCAACGAGGCGATGACGTTTGAGATCTGGAAGTAGGTCGAAGTGACGAAGAACGTCTGCTCCGAGTATTGAATATTGTGTCTCAGCAATAAAAAAATTCCAAGACATGTGGCGACGGAGACCGAGGTCAAAGGAATGATTCAGAATCCCGAAGGTTTGAATCTCGGTTCCATTCGCAGCGTGCAAGGGCACACTGGGTGAAAAATGTGTGGAAATCGAGTTTTTGGAGATTTGGGCACCGGTGTCGATGAGGAAAAGACGACCGGTTTTTCTATCAGACACGAAGAGGCGAAGAGATGAAGAGCCCAGACTGCTTGCCTCACAGACACTGGGGCTTAATAGTTTTTTCTCTCCCGATCGCGGAGTTTTTTGTAATCCTCAAAGCTTGCGTACGAATGCTTTCTGGCGAAATCGTCCCATGCCGGGCAAGGAGGTCTACGACAAAACCTGCAGTCTTCGCGGTACTTGGTGTGCGGGAAACACAACACCGGTTGACTGTTGTCACGGCTTTGTGACCTGTTGCGAGGACGACCGCGACTGCGGCTACGTTCACGGGTATTCAATCGGCAATCGACTATCCCTGCGATCTGCGCAGACAGTTGCGAGGGGTCTGTGACAGCATCCACTCGGTGGCTGGAAGTCGAGGGTAGCCTGCGTGCGTGAAGTCGGTCTGGTTCCACAGCGGCATCATCTTCTCTCCCCAACGCGACGTCAGTGTCCGCCGCGACCGCAATTGAATCTGGGAGTCTTCTCCACCAGAGCCTGAGGATCATACCTTGCGCGATCTTGTTTCCGCCGAGAGCCTTCATCTTGTGCAGAAGCTCTGAAGGCAGAAGATCGCCCAATCGGCAGTCGGCAAAGAGCCGCTCAAGCTTGCGGTCGTCGGATTCGTCGAAACGAGCAATCAGTGCCTTTTTCAGGCCTTGATACATCTACTGCCGAGGAAGCGTACAGCACTTTATATACATTGAATTTAGGTTTTAGGATTGGTAAGTCATGAAAAAACAAGATAAGGAAGGTAATTGCATTTATATTATCCACCCCAAAAGTAGCTGATGATCCTCTAAGTAATTAAAAAAAAAAAACTGTCTTAAAATATTGTCCCATTGTAAAGTTATCTTTGAAACTTATTTTATTTTATGTTATTCAATTTTCGAAACGCTGGTATAATTTGATTAAAAGTTAGATTTTAATCAACCAAATGAATCATGTAGAAAAATAGCATGCAATTTTGCATAGGTAAAACATAAGTATCTGTTAAGCTCTAATAATATGAGCCGGCGTTGGCTCAGTCGGCTAAGGCTTGCGTCTTAGTTGGCTGAAACTTCTTTGCGCCGAGGGACGCCGGTTCGAATCTCCACTAGGTTGATTTTTCGAGCTAGCGGCGAGACGATCCACGCATCCCGCATGAGACGCGACAAGAATTCTTGGGGAATACTGGTACATTCAGAGGACTAAAGGAGATGGCCACCAATGATTAGATTAATGCTCACTAAGAATTATAAACGAATCACACCAGATAAGGCTCAAGACCCTTCGACCCTTCACTTGCTACCCATCAATAGCTGATGGAATATCGGACGGCATCTTCACCTTACCTGATGAAGCATTCAGGACAGAATGACCCGACGAACGTAATTGTAACCCTACTGTAAACCCCTACCGTAAAAACTTAAATGTAACACCCAATCAACCATAAATGGTATAAAGTGGTATAATAAAAAAAAAAAAAGGCTCCAATAATTTTTATTTTAGCTATGATCTTAATGTCCGCTTCATTTCAAATCTAATCTAAAAAGAACTACTAACTCCAACTATACGTGTTCTTATTTTTTACACACAGTTGCTGATTATAAGGTAAATAAGACAAATTCTAACCAGGTTAACTTAATTACAAGTCCAATTCCATTGATGCTTCAAACGAACTAAGCATCCATCGCCACCAAAACTGCTATGTAAATAGCATTATAAATTAAAAATTAAACTAAAGTGGATTAGAACTCACAACCTTTTGCTCGCCAGGACAGCGCGTTCAGGCCTCCACATGAATATTTGGCACTCTGCCTTAAGAAGCTTAAGGCAAGCATTAAGGCAGATAATGCCAGCATTAAAGCAACCTTACTGCATTCAGCCAAAAAATACTAATGCTAAAAAAAACGATTTTTTTAATCTGAAATTTTGCAAAGGGTCTAGGTTTGGATCCCGACATCCAGGTCGCCGATAACGGGGGTAACCCGGACCTGGGGGTCATCTTCAGGAGTTCGTGTCGAGTTCTTCGTGGATGACTTCAGAAAGTATTATGGATTATTTAAGGAATCAGTTTGGACCTGGACATCCAGGTCGTCGATGACAAGGGTACCCGGGGCACCTGGAGGTCATCTTCAGAAGTTTAAGTCGAGTTCTTTGCGGATGACATCAGGGAGTATTATGGAGTGTTTTATGAATCTATTTTAATACTCCATAATACTTCCTGAAGTCATATACGAAGAACTCGACGCGAACTCCTGAAGATGACCTCCAGGTACCCCGGGAAACCTCGTCATGGAAGACTTGGATGTCCAGGTCCAAACTGATTCCTTAAATACTCCACAATACTTCCTGAAGTCATCCACGAAGAACTCGACACTAACCCCTGAAGATGACCCCCAGGTATCCGGTTTACCCCCGTTATCGGCGACCTGGATGTCTAGTTTCATAAATGACAACTGATTATTGTATTGTCATCCAAACCTAGACCCTCTGCAAAATTTCAGATTTAAAAAAAAAACTATTTTTTGGCCGAATGCAGTAAGGTTGCTTTAATGCTGGCATTACCGGCCTTAATGCTTGCCTTAAGATTCTTAAGGCAGAGTGCCAAATATTCATGTGGAGGCTTTTAATCCATGCGGCCACTGGATCAACCAAAAAATTATGCACTCGCTTCTTCCATAAGTTGTATTTTTCTCTCTTTGACGCATGTATGTATTGTAAAATTGTACTGTCGGGGAAAATGTTAATTTCAAGTAGATACTTTTTTAAAGCAGACCACATCCATTCTCCAGGAATAAGAGTAATAAACCCTGTTACTGGTCCAAACTCGGTTATCATAAAACGTAACTCATGACTAATTTTCTTCCAATACGCTTTAGTGCCTGGTACTCGCCAAAACACAGTTTCCAAGTTTGATTCTAATTTTTCTTTATCAAATTGTTGCATGAAATTTTCTGCCGTGTATTTGTATCGAGGATTTACGACATTGAGTTTGGTAAAAATTCCCATTTATTTGTCTAATATAAGTATCAATAATTACGAAAAATAAGTTTTGAAGATAAAGTGTGAAGTAAAAATATTTGGAAGCTAACTTTGATGTAATAAAATCGCAATCTCTTAAATTCGACTACTGTTTCAGGTGTATCTTCATATTATTATATCTAAATTTTTAATTTAATCCATAAGTTGATCAGCTGAATCAGGAATGATAATACTTGAATAAAGTGGATTGTTCATAGTAATTCAAACTTTCAAGATCAATGTCAAGCAATTTTTTCGCAACATTCATGGAAAAATTTTCAACTGATTTGGGATTTTGACAGTAAAAAAGTCTCTCGCAAGAAACGCAGAGTTTTTAATGGATCTGTACTTATTTTTTCAAATTCTTTGATCCCAAGATTAAATTTTTTACGAAGCTCTGTTTTATTGAAAACTATTTTGCTATTAGTATGTACAACTGAATTTCTTCGAAACTTTATTTCCTCGGCAAGACGTCGTGATTCTATGTCACCTTTACTCATAGCTATTTCTAAAATTTCTATTAGTTTAAACTTTAAAAACTTAGTCAAACGTAGCAAAGATTGATTATAGCAATAAATAGGATGTCCTTTTTTATGTAGATATCGGGCTTTAGATGAGCCTGATCGTAAACATTTCTAATTAATAGTTTTTGAGTTAGATTTTTGGATTGAAACACATTAACAGCCTGTCCCACCTCATTTATTACCAAAGCCTCTAATTTAACGACCTTACTTGTAGAGTTTTTATAAAATCTGTAATTTTCTTCAAAGTAGTATACTGCCCTACAGATTTAAAACTACAATATCTGCAAAAACTGTAATTTGAAATATTAAGCAAAACGTGTTTTTAACTCTAATTTTAACACATCGAACTTTTTTTTAATTTTGGAGTTGCTATTAGGGGAAATCGGGGTTGCTCTTTTTAATGGAGTAATTAAAATTTCAAAATTCCAAGCCCCTCAACCCTTTTTGGCAGATATTGTATTTTTTCACCTAGTTTCGTGAGATTTTACAGATGAAAAAGTACAATATGTACATGGACTGAATTTCTTGGCACGAATTTTTAATTTGAATCAGACTTACAGGAGAAAAAATACATTATCTACATGAACTAAAATAATTTGAATAAAAATTTTTTACAGTTTCTCTTTAAAAACTTTTTAAAAATCCTATAATTATTAAAATATTTAATTAATTATCTAATTGAATGAATTTTCAATTTTTCGGGGTCGATCGATTTATTTCTTCATACATATCTTAAATCATTTTCAAATGGTACAAATAAATAAATTAGCGATGTTTGAGTTAAGTTAAAAAAAAATTTTTATTTCTTTATTTTTTAAGTACAATATAGTAAAAAAAAATCCACACATTAATTTTCATGAAACTAAATTAATATGATACACATTGCAATCAGCAAAATTATTTATTTTTTTAAAATTAGAGTTAAAATTACAAGAAACGAATCATAATGGTACAAAGTATAGAAATTTAAATAATTAAATTAAATTATATATGATTTCTTAAGAACTAATGACTGGTAAATTATTCCAGAAATTCTTTCTACTGGAAGGCATTAATGGCATCAAGTTTTTAATGATTTTATTCTTTTTTAATTCAGCTATGCCGATATCACAACCTGATTTCTCAAAAGTGGGGAATCCTTTTTTTTCTACAGAATATTGCAAAAAATAAAAAAAAATTTGTTTTATTGCAGTAGGCTCCTAGGTTAAGAAATTAGGAGTTTGTTTATCACCTAAGCTTTAAACCCACAAAATCCTGGGCACCGAGATTGATAATTAAATTATTTGTTTATCCCTCAAGCCCAGGGTTTTGTAGGTTTAAAGCTTGGGGGATAAACAATTTATTTAATTTATTTAATTTAAGTTTATCCCTCAAGCCCAGGGTTTTGTAGGTTTAAAGCTTGGGGGATAAACAAATTATTTTATTATCAATCTAGGCGCCCAGGGTTTTTTAGGTTTAAAGCTTGGGGGATGAATAAATTATTTAATTATAAATCTCAGCGCCCAGGTTTTTGTAGGTTTAAAGCTTGGGGGATAAATAAATTATTTTATTATCAATCTCGGCGCCCAGGGTTTTTTAGGTTTAAAGCTTGGGGGATGAATAAATTATTTAATTATAAATCTCAGCGCCCAGGTTTTTGTAGGTTTAAAGCTTGGGGGATAAACAAATTATTTTATTATTTATCCGGAATTAAAGAATGAATGCTCAAAATTGTTCAATAAAAACCAAGAAACCCAACACAAGACAATATTTTCAATTGATTTTGGTACCAAGATCACGACAAGATCGAATGCTCTCAAGATATTGGTCAGTCAAGACAATATTTGTATCAATATCGTCTTGTCTTGGCAATACCGAGGCCCTCAGACAGAAAACTGCTAAATTATTATTTTTTTCTAAATTCAAACCTTTTAGCATTTTGTAAATAGTGTACTTTCTCACCATATTTTTGGAGACTTTACAGATAAAAAAATACAATATGTACAAAGACTACATTTCCCGGTACGACTTTTTAATTTTGAATAAAACCACCAAGGAAAAATACAATATCTAAATTATTTCGTAGATATTGTATTTTTTCCTGTATTTGTTCAAAATCACAGCTTCTTTTACAGAAGAATTGTTGGATCGACTTAACTATTTTGCAATGTTATTAACAATAAACAAAAATTTTTGTACCATTAAAGTGCATTTTTTTTTCTAAATGCAACCATATAAAAATCTCATTTTTCATAAAAATGCAGATATTGTAGTTTTAAATCTGTAGGGCAGTATATTCCTATAGAAGTAAGGAAAGCACGTCGTTTCCAGAGAGTTAGATGTTTCAGCACGAATCAAAATCGAGTATCGAAATGAATCCAACTCGAGTGTACAGGACTGTGCTTTCTCAAATTTGACAGATAACCTCTATTATACGTGTTTAAAATACATTCATTCGAGTATGGTGCTTATTATACTATCATGTATTCTCCACGGAAAGAAAAACAGTGGTATGAAAACGCCCGATCTCAATCGTGTTTAGATGCTTCTCCCTAAGAACAAAACTGTGGTAGAAAAGATTCGGTAAAAATAGGTCTAAATAAAAAAATGTTGATAAGTTCACTATATTAATCAATTCTACGAGAAAAGAAAAAAAAATGATTTTGTTTTAATTTTTTAATGTTTTTTTCTATATACAATATTGAATTCACGTAAGAGGTATTTAGTACAGTACCGATAATATTTTTACACAAAAAAATTGCAAAACGGGTTCTGACTGTGGAAATCAGTTTTAAATATTATTTGTAGCGTAGGAAAAAAATTGCACCTGTTTGGCATTTGCGACAACGGAATGGGGTGGTTTTTTAGGGGTGAAAACCGTTTTTTTTTCGTTTTTTAAGTTTTCTGAAAAAACTATTGATTTTATCAAAAAAGTTTGAATGTAAAAGTTGTAGATAATAGAAAAATCTACAACTTTTGTTCTATACATGTTTTTACATAACCCCAAAATTTTCGAGAAAAATGCAAAAAACGGTCTTTTTGATTTTTCCTGACCACAAAAATCGTTAAAATATTATGAGACTCGGCAAAAATGAAGCATTTTATATGTAGAATAGGCAGTTTTTTTTTGTTTAAAAATACTTAATTGTTTACGAGATATTAACAAAAAAAGCAAAAAAAATTTTTTTTTATAGCCATTTTCTGATCAATATATTGATGGTAGAAAATTCAGTTTGGGCTGATTTTGTTCGTCTAATTTTACATTTTAATAAAATAAAAAAAAATTATCACGTCACCAGAGGAAAACATTGAAAAAAATCCAAAAAACCAAAAAATTCAATATTTTTCCACTAAAATTGATTTTATTGTTATAAATATTGTATTGTTTAACAATATTTATGGCAAAGATTAATGTTAAATGTTAAATATACTCTACTATGATTGATTCATTAACTATTTAATAAATTTAATCACCAGAAGTGTAAAAATAACTACTAAAAAATTGACTGTTGATTAAAGTATTTACAACTCTTAAAATTTTTTGAATATCTGTCTACACTATTTCAACATTTATTAAAAAACGTAGAGCTCTTTTTCAACTTAAAGTACAAATCATTAAAATTTTTAATCATTGAAAACTGATTGTGTATTTTTGCGGTTCTCTAAAATCTTTAAAGATAGTTTAGATTGGTTTGTATTGGCCTTCATTCTTAAGGCAATCTAAATACCATAGTTTTTTTCAATATTGTATAATCATTAGCAATCATTGAATATTAGATTTCAGCTAGTGGATAATGTATGGAATTGGGTCAATAACTCAAAACAAGTATTTATTTACTAAAGAAGGTAAATGCTTTTTTTCTTTTTTAATTATTTACACCATTCGATAATATAAAACCTGTTTAATTTTATACATTTTTAAAAATACATTGTATACGAGTTGCACAATTTTAATCTATAACTGTAATCATCTCAAAACTGAATCGCATTATTACAACCAATGTAACCCACTTTTGTTCGGCACAAAAAAAAATTTTTTTATAAATAATGCTGCCAGAGAAAATGGGGTAAAATTGGGTCGTTTTAGGTTCAAGAAATTTTTAAAAAAATTTATAAATGTCGTGAAATTTTACGCTTTTTCCAAATTCTGCGCCAAAAGTACGGATTTTGATTTGAAAAGAGGACTTTGCGTTCGTAGGGTCCAACTCAAAGTTTTGGGCTTTACGAATTTTTTTTTAACCATTTTGTTGAAAATTACAAAGCAACAGACTTTTTCTACCCAAACGTAACACAAAAAACTGTATTTTTCTGTGAATAATGCTTACAAATTTGATCAAATAACTTCCAATCCAATTATTACACCACTTTATGGCTTATCAGTTAGACTCGGAAACGAAAAATGATGCGTATAACACTGAAAAAAAAAGTTTTTATACTGTCAGAATTTTGAAAAATGAGAATTTTCCATAACGACCTTAAAATTAATTTTCGATTAACGATAAATTGGTCTGGTCCAATGACGTTTTTGTAGGACCATACTTCGTGGGAGATGCCGGAAAAATAAAATATTCAGTGCGGATGGAAAAATCAAAATAAGGGACGGACACTGCAAAAATATACTCAGTAAGAGAAATATTTTCAAATAAATAAACAGCCAGTAACATCCTCAGTGGTTTCTCTTCAGTGAAAGCCCGGGAGACCCACACTGCGCTGACCTTAGAAATTCTGAGAAAGGCCAACTACCACCAAGGAAAAAAAAGGTAAAGTTATTTTTTGAATTATTAAAAAGGCCGTGACTTGGATGTGGAAAGCACAAGTAAATACTTTCAACTGTCTTTCAATTTAAAAGCAAGCAGAAAAAAGATTTTTTCAAAAATATTATTATCTTATAACGAAAGATGAATTTAAAATTTTATTTTGAATACTTTTGAAAACTTAGTTTGAATGTTTGAAATAAATTATATAATTCTTCAGCGGAAATTTTTTTAATCAAGTCTATATTTTATAAAATTATTGAACTTGTGTCATCAAACCAAATTGAAAGAAAAAAAGACTCAAAATTAATGCTTCGTCATTTTGGACTCACACCGTCAACTTGTTGCAATCTTTTTCAACCAGAAATACCTTTGACTCCAAAAGATTTTAATCATACGAGTGAAAACTATCGACTTCAAAAATACTTTTTCTTCAAATAAAGCTACATATTTAAAAAAGAAAAATTGTCTAAGGAAATCTCGAGTGGTATTATATTTTGTATAGTTCAACTTTATTGTGCATATGTATCATTAATTTATTATAATAGAAAGTAAACATACCAGGTGAGTTTACGTGACGACTACCAGCATTAATGATTTGCAGGGTCCATCTACCATCAGCCTTTTCACCCCAAAAGTGTACACTAAGGAAAGGCCAATCATCAAAATTCGAATTGAGAACATCACGTGGTCTTTCAAAAAGAAGTGTTGACGTTGTTCCCATTGGCGAAGTAAGTAGAAGTCGTAAATTTCCTCGAGGGAAAAATCTAAGAGAAACCTAATGATGAAAAAGAATATTTTTAATGACATGTTATACAGAAAAAAAAAAAAAAAAAAAACTCTTAAAATTATTTCAATAATGAGTTTGATATATGTTACGTTATAGAGTATGATTGTAAGAGTGATCTAAAAATGAAAAATTTGTAAATCACAATAAGCCTGCGGCTGTCAAAATTTGTCTTTTTTTCTTGTAAATTCAAGAAAAACTTTTGTTCACAACAAAAAATTTTATTCCGTACTCTAGCCTGGAAGTGATACTTTTTTGCCATTGCCGCTATAGTCATTAGTGCTTCCCAGTCGTGTGGAAAAATAATATACTCAAGTTGGCAGCTAAATAGTAAGGCCACAGTTGTTTTTCACCCTTAAATTCACCTCGGACAACAATTTCAAGTGATCTGAAACATTTTCTATTCCATCTGCCTAGTTCAATAATACACTATTTCCTGCCAACCCGATCTTCTAAATATTTGATAAAATTTATTTTAAATAAGCTTTAAAAAAAAAAAAAAAATTTTTTAACTGCAATTCCTGCGCAAAAAATTATAGAGATTCATGTAAAAAAAATAATAGGTTTTTTTTGCTAAACCTTAAGCTTGTGTATATAATGTTAACCAGTATTAGTTTTGGAAGCTGTGTCATTCGCTCAAACATTCAGTTTTTTATTTTTGTTTTTGGCTGTATGAACTTAAAAATCAATGAAAAATTTTTTTTTTACAACGGTAATAATAATTAAAATAAAAATAAATTTTAACGGGTTACACT
This sequence comes from Encarsia formosa, assembly GCA_038277355.1. Lineage (NCBI taxonomy): Eukaryota > Metazoa > Arthropoda > Insecta > Hymenoptera > Aphelinidae > Encarsia > Encarsia formosa. The sequence continues at coordinate 49,323,560 of CM076187.1, forward strand.
GTTCAAAAAATTTTTTTATTAAATCATTCAAATTCACAACGAATCGCTTTTTTTGTAAATAAAAGCCTCTTCAGGTCTAAAAATGTAAATACGCTTTGTTAACGCCAAAATAATAGATAGAGAAATTAAATTATCTCGTAGACTTATTAGTGAAATGTTACATATTCAAAAAAATCCTGACAATATCAATAAAATGACAGATACTCAAAAACTGAAATCCGTTCTAAAACATTTTATGTTAAAACAATATTCTAATTCATAAGTTTAATTTGTAATAAATAATTCTATAAGCACCTTTATGTTTTGATCTCATCGCAATATTTTCGCAATTTTTACACTATTGTACTTAGACCTTAATAATCTTATCTACTAAGTATATTTGATGATGTATTTCATTGTTTGACTGACAGCCTTTGTCTGAGTACTGTGATAATCATTTGTATTATGATGTGAGTTACTCAATTAATTAATTTTTATATTGTTTGTATATATTTGTTTACATGTGATAATTCAATTCAATTTTATATTATTTACATTTTTAGACCTGAAGAGGCTTTTATTTACAAAAAAAGCGAAACGTTGTGAATTTTAATGATTTAATAAAAAAAATTTTTGAACAGTGAAACCCGTTAAAAATTTTTTTTGTTAAATCGCGATTTTTCTTTGTGAAAAAATTGTGAGATAAAAATCTAGTAATAATACACTCTCATTTCTTTTTTTCATGCCAAAAACTTTCTTTCGATACTACACTCAATTCTCGATCTGTAATTCCTAAATTTAATTTTTTCTCACTCCGGACGCAAAACGCTTCTTCCTTGCTACTGCTGCTACAGTCAGAAGCACTTTCCAGCGGCTTTTAGCGCTTTCCCTCGGCTTCGCCTCGGACGAAAATTTCATGTAATCTGACACTTTTCCATTTTAACTGTCTAGTAAAGTAATAAAGTATTAAAAATGATTTTTAAGCAAATCAAACCAGAATCACTCTTTGAGTAAAAAACTAAGTTATCTTAACTTAAATTTTTTAAAAGTACTCTTCAGTACGATCCATGATTATCTTCAATCATGGTCATTCTGCTTATCATCTAATGAGCAATTGAAAACACGTCGACTATACACCTGAAAGAAAGAATAGAAACCCGATCTAAGCTGCTAAGAAAATCAATAGCGGGCGCGAGCTGAGCGTACGCAAGTATTTGAATAAAAAAAAAAAAAACAAAGAATTTATTTAAATAATTTTAATCAAAATAACTTAGAAACTAATACAAAAAAAGAATAAGACTCGGTGTCGTTGAGAGTTTAAATTAGTTACAAACAAGTGCCGAAATATCCGCTCTGAAAACATTAGATAACTTTCGATCAGCATACCGACTGATTATCGATTTTTCTTTCTTTTTTAATGCACACAAGAAAACAACATTCCAATATCTACTGCAGTCAGCACGTCTACAAGAGACACAGAGACTAGTATCTACTACTGTATTTGTCCATACAGATCCGGGCCATTCTTGTATTATACATCTCATTGTACTGCGAGAAGAGTTCCCGTTTCCAACTTTCTTGCCTCGCAGACTGAAGTCGGCATTTTTCTAACTCAAAGGCGAAAATGCCTCAATCATCGACGGTTGGCCAGCGATTTACTCATCCTTGAGTTTCATCTGACGCATGGAGGGCCGTCTCGGCTTGAAACTATGTTGGCTCTCCCGTCTTGGTCTTGTTGTCGCCTGGTTTTCAGTAGGTGTCTCTACAGCTGGTGAGACTAAGCTTTGACTCACTTCTTTACGCATGATGCGCTCTAGCTTATTCCTACCGTAGTTGTTTGACATGATCTGTAACAATCAAGGATAGGATTGGGATGAGAAACAGGATGGTCAGGGATTAAGACATGTATTTCACGCGAATTTTCCGTGGTCACAGTGTTTGCGATACATCCACGCGTTTCTTTGTAAATCCATTAGGTCTCCTTTTACGTTTTTGTACGGGTGTCAAATTACCAGGGTCGGCTTGGTAGCTTGATAGGTTGCCATTTAAAAGTTGATACGGTTCATTCGCAAAAATTGCTTTTGCTATAGGTTTTTTCTCGCACGCTACCTGATGCTCGCTAGTGCCAACGTTTTCGCTTTCCTACATCGTAATTAGACTTTCTTCGTCTGAAGATTCCGGTTCCACTTTTCTGATCTCTGGAGCTGTTGCAACGCTACTGTACTATGTTAGTTGCCAAAGGCATCTACAATTGTAAACGTATTGCTGCCCAACTTTTAAACTACTATATAGTAGGGTTACTAACTAAGTTTCATATAATTCCAAAAGTTAAAACTGATGCAGATTTTTCGAAAAATTTTCAAGCATAAATTTTAGAGATCATTCAGAGATTATTTAGCGGTCACATAGGTCTTGGGCTCGATGGCTTACCAGAGTTCTAACGACAAGCTTAGATTTAACCCTTAAAGGCCACACCCAAATCCAGAACTGCCACACTGACAGTTATGTGGGGTCATTCTGACCCCGTGTGGCATTTAAGGGTTAAGATATCAATTTAAGTAGATGGCTCATAACTAAAGCATCATCAGACTTACTACTTAAAGTTTTTGGGACTGGGTCAATTTTTGGTTTTTGATTTGCCTTATTTTCTTTATATGACAGATTCGGTCATGATTTTTTTTTCATGTTTTTAACGAAGTGAGCCAGCAGGCTCGAGCTATAATTCAGTTGAAGCGAAGTCAGGCTCGTCTTCATCGGATATTAATTTTTTTGGACTTAATATAAAGCTTGTAATCTTAATTTGCGGGCTACAGTCTTTTTTTTTTAATTTTTACGATTCTTTAATTTGTAATTTAATTTCAAGTAATGACTTAACCTGTCATGTCCAATCAGGGGTGCGCTGACTGTAAGTTGTTTGAGTAGCATTCCTCCAAACTATTTTAGGGGGGGGAGGCCGAAAAAAAAAAAAAAAAAAATTCCCCAAGCATTAGCCTCCCCGAAACCCTGAGCGCCCAAATTCAACAAAAAAACTTATCGGCAATCCCCCAAATACCCTGGGCATCCGGGTTCAACAAAAAAAAACTGATCAACTATCCCCCAAGCTCTAAACCCCAAAACCCTGGGCATCCGAGTTCAACAAAAAAAAACTGATCAACTATCCCCCAAGCTCTAAACCCCAAAAACCCTAGGCGTCTGAGTTCAACAAAAAAACTTATTGGCTATCCGCCAAGCTCTGAACCCCCAAATACCCACGGTGCCTGAGTTCAACAACAAAAATAGATCAGTTATTTGAGTTATCTCCCAAGCTCTAAACCTCAAAACCCTGGGCGTCTGACTTCAACAAAAAAACTGATCAGCTATCCCCCAAGCTCTAAACCCCAAAACCCTGAGCGTCCGAGTTTAACAAAAAAACTTATCGGCTATCCACCAAGCTCTGAACCCCCCGAACCCTAGGTGCCTGAGTTCAACAAAAAAACTTATCGGCTTTCCCACAAGCTCTAAACCCCCAAAACCCTGGGCGTCCGAGTTCAACAAAAAAACTTATCGGCTATCCGCCAAGCTCTGAACCCCCAAATACCCTCGGTACCCGAGTTCAACAACAAAAATTGATCAGTTATTTAAGTTATTTCCCAAGCTCTAAACCCCAAAACCCTGGGCGTCCGAGTTTAACAAAAAAACTTATCAGCTATCCCCCAAGCTCTAAACCCCCCGAACCCTAGGTGCCTGAGTTCAACTAAAAAACTTATCGGCTTTCCCCCAAGCTCTAAACCCCCAAAACCCTGAGCGTCCGAGTTCAACATAAAAACTTATCGGCTATCCGCCAAGCTCTGAACCCCCAAATACCCTCGGTGCCCGAGTTCAACAACAAAAATCGATCAGTTATTTGAGTTATTTCCCAAGCTCTAAACCCCAAAACCCTGGGCGTCCGAGTTCAACAAAAAAACTTTTCGGCTATCCGCCAAGCTCTGAACCCCACAAATACCCTCGGTGCCCGAGTTCAACAACAAAAATCGATCAGTTATTTAAGTTATTTCCCAAGCTCTAAACCTCAAAACCCTGGGCGTCCAAGTTCAACAAAAAAACTGATCAGCTATCCCCCAAGCTCTAAACCCCCCCGAACCCTAGATGCCTGAGTTCAACAAAAAAACTTATCGGCTATCCGCCAAGCTCTGAACCCTCAAATACCCTCGGTGCCCAAGTTCAACAACAAAAATCGATCTGTTATTTGAGTTATCCCCCAAGCTCTCAACCTCAAAACCCTGGGCGTCCAAGTTCAACAAAAAAACTGATCAGCTATCCCCCAAGCTCTAAACCCCCCAAACCCTAGGTGCCTGCGTTCAACAAAAAAACTTATCGGCTATCCTCCAAGCTCTGAATCCCAAAACCCTGAACGTCCGAGTTTAACAAAAAAACTGATCAGCTATCCCCCAAGCTCTAAACCCCCCAAACCCTAGGTGCCTGAGTTCAACAAAAAAACTTATCGGCTATCCTCCAAGCTCTGAACCTCAAAAACCTGAACGTCCGAGCTCAACAAAAAAACTGATCGGCTATCCCCCAAGCTCTGAACCTCCAAAAACCCTGGGCGTCCGAGTTCAACAAAAAAACTTATCGGCTATCCTCCAAGCTCTGAACCTCCAAATACCCTCGGTTCCCGAATTCAACAACAAAAATCGATCAGTTATTTGAGTTATCCCTCAAGCACTAAACCCCCAAAACCCTGGAAGCTCGAGTTCAATTAAAAAAAACTGATCAGTTATTCCTCATGCTCTAAATCCCCCAAAACTCTGCTTACCGAGTGGAATAATTTTACAAGTTAAGCGTACTTTATTTTGTATATCAAGTCAATAATAAAGTTTTTTTTTTTTTTTTTTTTTTTTGTTCCTCAAAAAGTTTTTAGTTACTTTTATGTACATCCCTTATAAATATTACAAAATAATAAAAAAAATAAAAAATAAAAAAGTTAATAGCCAATAAACAAAAGAAAATTTTTACACTTCACTGGAAATGTGTCTCATTCGCAAAAGCATTTAATTTATAGTTAAAAAAAAACAAATTTGTTGATAATTTTGCAAACAAAGCGTTAGACAATGAGTAAAAACTTACAGCGGTTTCCTAGTCAACCATGCCATTTTCGAGCCAAAAATTTCAGATTTACAACTTTATGATATAATTGCACCAGTGCAGCATGATTAGGTATGGTTACAAAATTATTTATTTCATGCGTAGGTTAACTAAAATGCTCTCATATTTTTGGAATAATTCAACTCGGGCTCCCGAGATTTTTGAGGGGTTCAGAGCTTGGGGGATAGACGAAAAATTTTTTTTGTTGAACTCGGGCGCCCATGGTTTTGGGAGTTTAGAGTTTGGGGGATAACTGATCAGTTTTTTCGTTGAACTCGGGCACCCAGGGTTTTGGGGGTTTAGAGCTTGGGGAAGAGCTGATCAATTTTTTCGTTGAACTCGGCGCCCAGGGTTTTGAGGGTTCAAGGCTTGGGGATAATTAGTCAGTTTATCAATTGAACTCGGCGCCCAGCGTTTTGGGGGTTCAAGGCTTGGGGATAATTAGTCAGTTTATTAATTGAACTCGGCGCCCAGCGTTTTGGGGGTTCAAGGCTTGGGGGATGATTAATCATTTTATTAATTGAACTCGGCGCCCAGGGTTTTGGGGGTTCAAGGCTTGAAGGAGAATTAATCATTTTATTAATTGAACTCAGCACGCAGGGTTTTGGGGGAACAAGGCTTGAAGGATATTAAATCAGTTTATTATTTGAACTCGGCGCCCAGGGTTTTGGGGGGTTCAAGGCTTGGGTGATAATTAATCATTTTATCTATTGAACTCGGTGCCCAGAGTTTTAGGAGATGATTTTTTATCCATCAACAATATTAATCGTTTATTTATTAAAATAATAATAAGGTTTTTTTTTTTTTTTTTTTTAAACAAAACTTTGGTTGGGTTGGGAGAGATGAGGGGGGGGCGTTTAGGGGGGCTTTCCTCAGAAGGTCAGGGAGGTCACCGCACCCCTGTGTCCAATTATGTTTCAAAGTTATTTTTGAAAATAAATGAAAATGAATTTCTAAAAAATGGCTCGGTAGCCCGCAAACTAAGATTACAAGCATCATTTTGAGTCCAAAAAAATTAATATTCTATGAAAATTCGCTTTAGAATTTATGTAAAACTTTTTTGATGATGATACGAGCCTGACTTTGCCTTAAAGCCTCGTTGACTACGTTGTTATATTCTTATTCAGAATAATAACTAACTAATATTTATTTTAAGGTTAATATTTATTTAATATAGTCTAACATAGTACAACAATTATTTAATATTTTCTTGGTATAATTTTAATCATGTGATTATTTGTTATTATTACTACTATTATTTTTATATTTATTCAAAAAGGATTTACTCGAGATTTATTTAAATTGGGTGTTAAATTATTTACGAGATTTAGATCTGATTCTAAAATGAGATGTAACTCAACTTAGGGGTGGCTGACCAACGCCGCGGTATCGTACCCTCTACGACCTGTGCTTGTTCAATCAGCGAATCGATGTCACGTATCGTACCACGGCGTAGAAATTTACCGATTTCAGGATGCAAATTCCGAAAAATTAAGTCGAGCGCTGCTGTGCTGCTCATCGGAGGAGTCAACCGGTCCAAAATCACCCGCAGACATGTCGCGTAGTGGACCACCGGTTCACCCTCCCCTTGCGTCCGTCGCTCAGCTTCTTGCCTAAGCCGGACCTGGATCCCTGTGTCAAAACCGAAATGACGACTCGCTGCCCATCTAAAATGGTCGTAGCTGACCCAGTTTTTTGCGGTGTTGTCGAGCCCAGGGTAGGGCCACCCTCAACATCAACTCGCTCAAGGCCATGAGCACGTCATCTTCGTGGAGTCGATCCAGTTGACGACATTCCTCCACTCGTTGCAGGAATTCGTTGATGTTTTCAGCCGGAGCTCCCGAAAATTTTAATTTCCAGCTCCACACTTTACGGCATACATCGGTGATATTTGCCGATGATGTAGGTGCACCCTGCTGGTGGGACGGTGGTTGAGCCCGTTCCCCCACTCTGGTTGGTGTTTCATGCCACGCGTTTGAGTACCCGCGTGGTTCCGGGGACTCGCGCCCCCCTCCCCCAGCATCCGTGTACCGGTGCGGACCATGGGAGAACGTATTTGTCGTGCTAGGATTTCGATCATCCGGGATGAACGGTGCCGCGACAGGGTTTAACCCATTAGGTCCCAAGAGTTATGAATTTTTTTTTGTACTTTAAGCTTATAAATCAAAGCGAAAAAGTTGAAAAATAATTTAAAAAATACCCTACCCCCCTATTTCCGGATATGCCCTACACGATGGCATTGTTTAAAATACTCAAAAATAACATTTTAATTTGTTAATAAACAAATTTAAAAAAAAAATGAAAATTTTTACGTCATTTTTTTTTTTCAAGCTGGTGAACAATGCCAAAAAAATTATTTTTGCCCTCAAAAAGTTGACCACGGGTGTTCACATTAGTTGAACTTTACGTGCATATTTGATTTTTTTGGTTTCGATTTTTTTAAACAAAATGGCGGACTAAAAACTTCAACGCCAATAATTGTACGGCAGCGCATGGTTGAATAAATTCCGAAAAATTACTTTTTATAAAAAATGACTGTGGTTACTAAGATTTTTATGGTCGCTGATTATGAATCTGAGATCAGAATATCAAAATTGTAAGAATTGGGCCCAATACCATAGGACCCAATACTCAAAGTTAAGATTTTATAAAAACAAAAAATATCATCATATTTTACATAGAATTTCAAGATCAAAGTATACTTGGTCGTTTTTCGAAAAAAATCGTCATTTTTGAGTAAAAAATCAAAAAAAGTTCAAAGTATTGGATTTACTTCCAGAGATCCACAACAGCTCGTCCCGTGTGCCTGTAATGAATTGAACACAACTTTTGAGATGGCAAAAATATATTTACGAGGTTTTTGGGTTGCTGATAGTGTATCTGAGGTAAAAACATGAAAATCCCAAATATAAGGCCCAATACCGTAGGACCCAATAGTAAAAATTGAGATATCATAAAAATAAAAAATGAGATAAAAAATCTGTGCAGAGATCCTGCATTCTAATCATTTCACGTGAGTTACGTCGTATAAAAAGATCGACGAAATAAAAAACAAAAAGTAAAAAATTTTTTTTAAAACCACGTGGTGCTGCATGTCCTTGAGTCCCTTTATTTGGAATTTTCATGTTATTACCTCAGATACCCTATTAGCTACCCAAAATATATTTTTGCCTTCTCAAAAGTTGTGTTCAATTCGTTACAGGCACAAGGGGACGAGCTGTTGTGGATCTATGAAAGTAAATCCAATACTTTGAACTTTTTTTGATTTTTTACTCGAAAATGACGATTTTCTTCGAAAAACGACCAAGTATACTTTGATCTTGAAATTTTGCGCAGAATAATTTGGCATTTTTTATTTTTATGATATCTCAATTTTTACTATTGGGTCCTACGGTATTGGGCCTTATATTTGGGATTTTCATGTTTTTACCTCAGATACACTATAAGCAACCCAAAAACCTCGTAAATATATTTTTGCCATCTCAAAAGTTGTGTTCAATTCATTACAGGCACACGGGGACGAGCTGTTGTGGATCTCTGGAAGTAAATCCAATACTTTGAACTTTTTTTGATTTTTTACTCGAAAATGACGATTTTCTTCGAAAAACGACCAAGTATACTTTGATCTTGAAATTCTACGTAAAATATGATGATGTTTTTTGTTTTTATAAAATCTTAACTTTTAGTATTGGGTCCTACGGTATTGGGCCCAATTCTTACAATTTTGATATTCTGATCTCAGATTCATAATCAGCGACCATAAAAATCTTAGTAACCACAGTCATTTTTTATAAAAAGTAATTTTTCGGTATTTATTCAACCATGCGCTGCCGTACAATTATTGGCGTTGAAGTTTTTAGTCCGCCATTTTGTTTCAAAAAATCGAAACCAAAAAAATCAAATATGCACTTAAAGTTCAACTAATGTGAACACCCGTGGTCAACTTTTTGAGGGCAAAAATAATTTTTTTGTCATTGTTCACCAGCTTGAAAAAAAAAAATGACGTAAAAATTTTCATTTTTTTTTTAAATTTGTTTATTAACAAATTAAAATGTTATTTTAGAGTATTTTCAACAATGCCATCGTGTAGGGCATATCCGAAAATAGGGGGGTAGGGTATTTTTTAAATTATTTTTCAACTTTTTCGCTTTGATTTATAAGCTCAAAGTACAAAAAAAAATTCATAACTCTTGGGACCTAATGGGTTAACGTTGTAGCATTCAATCTTGTACTTTATGGTACATCAGCCGCTCGCTGACTAAACCCTGTCCGTGCCATGGAGCCCATAGACTCCCACATCCGCTGGGTTATGGTTTCACTAAACGTAACCCTCTGCGGAGGCTTTGTCGTCATCCGGGGACTTGGTGCTCTAGTCGTAGTCGAGGCCGCTGCACCGTCTGTCAATTCCATATCGGAATTTTCTATGAGCGTGTTTTTACTTGCCCGCGCTGTGGATGTGTTCGGAGTTACGCGTAACGACTGAAATACGACCTCCAGCACGTCAGCTGACATCGTGTAGTCGTTACCGTTTATTTTAAAATCGAGTCAATTCGGCTGTCTGCCCGCTGGTATCATGGCCGAAGGCTCTTTCTCAGCCTGGAATATGTTACGGGCTTGTGTCTGTTCGTACGGATTTGCGTACAGCTAAGCTAGCGGCTCCCTTTGAGCGTTACCATGCTCGTCACTGCTGTACAAGGACCTCGGTCGGATCCCGGCATTTTCCGTAGATTCCTCCGCCCACGAGCTATTAGCATTCGGGCCATCTCGCTTTATGTGCTCTAGCGAGTATTCGGTCAAGGGCTCTTTCTCTTGCAAAAAGACATCGAGGAAGTGTTTGCGCAGAATTAGTTGGTCGCGCCACAGAGAGTTTTCATCTCCCGTCAACTCTCCCGGTACGAAGTCTTCCAGCTGGTAGTCGCCCGACAAGCACCTGTAAATCCGCCTCCTGCACTCTACGTTCTCTCCCGTGGCTTTTAGCCCCAGGCTATTGCAGTAAACCCCGACCTCCCGCTCCGTTATTGAGGAAGTCCATACATACAGCGAGGCCACATCCTCGATTGCCTCAGCCCTAAAATCCGGCCTAAAAAATTCCATGGCTCTACACACTTCCACACAGCACACATACACACACACACACACAGCTTTTTAACAAACAATTAACGAATAATTATCGCGTCGCGTGATTCCCTAAGTCACTCGGGCAGTAGTAGCAAATTAATTAACAAAATAAAGTCGCGAGATAGCAAGACGAAGCAGTTCCGGTGAGCTCGGAAAATCACTATCAGTCAGCTCGGTTATAATGTCTCTTAAATATTTTTCCCGTGGGACAATAATATTTAACAGCACTTATAATAGACTAAAACAACAACAACCGTCAGCTGCTGACCGTGATAATCCCCTACGCTATTTTAATCCAATCCTCCTTCCTAACTACGTCGTCCGGTTGCAGCACTCTTGATTCTGCAAAACCTAAAACGAGGAAAAGAAAGGAAAAGAAAGAAAGAAAAATAAAACGCAGAATTCTACGAATCGCGCTCGCTTTGCTACTGCACCCAGTGACTGTTTACTCTGTGACGTAGGCTCCTTGCCGCGCGTAGCGGCAGAAGAGAGTCCTGCACGTTAATCGTGCTTGCGCTCGTCGGCGCCCCTGTTCGCTGCTTGTACTGCAGCTGTTTATTTGCCGCTGCTGCAGCGCCTATTCACCACACTCGTACAACCATACTCGTTTAATTCAATAAATCTATTGTGATTACTGACTGTCGTCAAATCGAGCCACTCGAGACGAGTCTATTTTATCTGAAGCGAGTGAAAATATTTCACTCGGAACAAAACAACGCGAAAACAAAAAAAACAATCACAATAATTTTCTTGCGCGATACTCTTATTCCATACGGCACACGAGTTCTGTCTCCCCGTCGAGTTAGAGAGAGAGGGAAGATTGTAGTGCGCTATTTGCGCCCCCTCACAACACTCTGTAGACTACAAAGTTAAAATTTCTCACAACAATGTGAACTACCAAAATCAAAGTTTTATCTTCCGTCTTACTTGCACTTATACCCAGGTCAACGTGGGCTTCTACGTTAAGCCGACTACGACAACACCGTCAGCCGCACTCTTTGTTTGTTTACACACTCGCCGATTCCAAGAAATCTTGTACACGCACTTCACTGCGCTGACGCGCGACGATTTGACACTCTTTTCAATTTCAGTTTTCACTCTCAATTAAAATTCCTTAATCATCATTCTTACATCTAATTTTCAATTCTTGTAATATGAATTGGTTCTTCCCATTTACTTTCCAAGCCCAAGGGATCCCATTTGTAACTAATGTTACGTCGGGGTCAGAAGGACCGAGTAATAAAGTATACGGGTTCGTTGGAAGGCGTAAGGGGAAAAATCAAGACATTTAGTTACTCTTTGTAACGTGACTATCTTTATTAATAAATTATAAGCGGACTTATACCGCGCAAGCAAGCAGGGATGATCCAATGAGCGAGAGAGAGAGAGAAGGTAAACTTACACGTCGGCTCCTGCTGGTGGAAGTCCTGCGGGTGTATGACGGTGCACGACGTCAACGGCACCCTGGCGCGATGTCGGAGGTTGAGGGCGGCGAAACGGCGCTCGGAAACCACGCACGGAACAGAACTTTACAGCGTGTATATACAAAGGATCTGTACATGGGCGCTGCCGCGACTCAACTCCCGAAGCCAGTCAGACGGCACGTAGCTTCCCCTCTCTCTGTCTCACTCAGTTCTTGAAAAATTGGTCTTTGACCAAATTTCAACATTTGTGGAGGTTGAGGGTCTTATGGATAGTCTGCAGACTGGTTTTAGACCAGGTCATAGCAGTCAGACTGCACTTCTTAAGCTGACAGATGACATTCGTACGGGCAATGACAGGAGACAAGTGACAGCACTACTATTGTTTGATTTTAGCAAAGCATTCGACTTGGTCTCCCATACAACCCTACTCAGGAAACTCCGAACTCTAGGTTTTTCTCACAATGTGCTTAGGTGGATTGCATATTATCTGTCTGGTCGCTCACAAGCTGTGAGAAAGGATGCAACAGGTGAGACCTCTTTTCGTCCCCTGAATAGGGGCGTACCTGAGGGCTCGGTGCTAGGCCCCCTGCTTTTCTTATTGTTTATTGTGGACATTGCCAATGGCATTGGCCGTGGTGTACGCCACATAATATATGCTGATGACCTCCAAATCTACGCCCAAGGTCGAGTCGAGGATCTGAGCGAGATCTTGTCGAAGCTGAGCAGAGCATCACAATTGGTAGCGAACTGAGCAGCCAGAAATGGCTTGAATCTGAACGTCAGCAAAACGAAAGCGATGATATTTGGCACCCCTTTCAATATTAACAAATTCTCGGAGCTTGGCATCGACTGCCTTCATTTTGGACAGTCATGTGTTCCATTTGTCTCATCGACACGTAGTCTGGGTGTGGTTCTTGATAGCAAGCTGGACTGGAAAGAGCATTTGAAGTATATTTGCAACTGAGCACACTCCCTCATGTATAGACTCTACCATTTCAGATGCAGCACCACCCTCAATCTGCGCATACATCTCATCCATACTTTTTCCTATTGTAGACTACTGTTCTCTTGTTTACTGTGATATCTCGGAGGAACAGAATCTTCAGCTTCAGCGAATCTTGAACAGAGGTATCAGATACATCTACGGAATTAGAAAGAGTGATCATGTTACTCCCTACAGACGTAAACTTGGCTGGCTTCAGGTTGTAGGTCGAAGGAGCTATTTCTCTACTTGTCTTCTTTATAAGCTACTTCACTCGAGGATCCCATCGTACTTGGCCGATTTCTTCATTGCTCGAGTCAGCACACGCCCTGATAGGGAAGTCCATAGGGTTCTGGTTGTTCCCAACTGCCGCACAAACTGCCTCCACGTATTCATGGAATGCTCTACCTCCCAACATTCGTTCAGCTCCTACCTTACCTATTTTGAAACGCCTCATTAACACTCATATTTTTACCACAGAGGGCGGAGAGTAGCTATCTGGTCTCAACACTAATCATATAATTGGAAACTTGGTGATTGATAAAAGCCAGTCAAGGCCAGTTGTGATATGTTCCTACCCGTACTAAGTGAAGTGAAATATGATGAACTCTCAAATTTTTTTCAAGCTACACTGAAGAATTTGTAATGATAAACTCTAGATTGTATCCCTGTTATTACAAATTGTCATTGTTATTGTTATTGCAAATTATCTTTATTTTCATCTTTATTCGTATAATTAATTTTATCATTAATTACTTATATTTATACATACATAATACATATATTTATATTTATATTTATCTTTTATAATTATGATCTCAAATCATCTCTGTATACACAGCTTATTTTTTAATTTATTTTTATTTAACTACTTTTCTAATTTTATGGCTATTGTATTACTTATTTGTTTTTTGTACAACATAATGTACAATAAATAAACGTATTCAAATCAAATCAAATCAAATCACTCTCGTGCGTCGCTCGCCCGAGCTGCTGCTTGCCGGCGTTCACAATGGGGTTAGCGTTAACGCTAACTACAATTTTACTTATGCTAATTTGAGGCCCAGGTGAGCTATACCAGGGTTGCTCGTTACGACTCGTCTTTTTGTATTTTTGCGTTTTTTCTTTGTAGATTTCCAAAAAATTCAGATTTAAAAGCAAAATGGATGCAAGCGACTGGAGTTTCCAAAGTTACCATAAATTCTAGTGTGTGCAGTGATCATTTTAAAGATGAAGATTTTTATCAAACTAATTCTATCCTTAAAAGATTACTACCAGATGTGGTTCCTAGTGTTGACTTGAGCCAGGAAGCAAATCATATTATTCATAGCGTTAATGGAAGAAAAACTGACTCTACAGTTAGCACAAAAAATGAAGAATCTTCAAAATCAAAAGAAGTACTTAATTTTGACATGTGCAATAAAGATAATTCAGATAAGTGCGGTCTTTCTTCATAATGATATTAATTTAAGTAATCCCGAATCAGTAGCTGTTTGTATCTCAAAAAAAGATACAAATATAATCAATAAAAAAGATACAACACAAATTGAAAATCAAGTGAATCATAATAATAAGCGTAAAAGGTAAAATACTCAAGTTTAACAGACTAAAATATTGTTCAAATCAAATAATTTAGTTGTTTTTATTTCTTTGCTCTAGTATATATAATTTTGTAAGTATTGTTTTAATTGGCCTCTTCAAAGTTTAAATATTTTTATTTTCTGATCATAAAAAATATTGGATAAAAGGCTATATTTCAAAATTGGCCGATGCTAAACGTCGGTCAGATAATCAAAAATCGAACTTGTTTTTCTTCATTAAAATTAAGGCCGAAAATGATAAAAAAATTTTATCTTACACATGTATATGAAAAGCTAGTGTTAAAAATTGATGAAAATAATGTGAAAACAACCCTTTTGTATTTACAAAGGGTTAAAATTAAGAAAAAAGAGCTTGTAAAAAGGTTATACACAGTACTCTAACAATATATACAATTCCACCGAATTCGCTGTTTGTGGCAGCTCGAATAACGCCGTTAGAGGCACTTCTTAAGGAAGTAACATGGCACTAAATTTTAAAATAGAAAATTCTAATAAAAGTTTTGACTGAAAGTATATATTTTTTCAATTCTTATCAATAAATATAATAATTAATTGAAGATTATAATAACACAAAAATTTTTGTAAGCACAGTTACACAAAAAGAAAAAATAAATAAATGAAGTTAAAATTTATTTATGCAAAATTTATAAATTCATCGACAATTCTGTAAAATGACAGATTTTCTTGTTAAAGATAATAAAATTAAAATTGTTGTAAATTCAGATAATAAAAAAAAAAAAAAAAAAATGTTAAGTCTTAAGTTAATAACTTAATAACTGAGTTAGAATAGATTGCACACACATACTTCCTTATAATTTGAAAATAAAAGATATCTAATGAATTTTTGAAACATGTTTATAAAAAATTTTTATTGAAATTGGCTTTGAAATATATATGTTCAATCATTAAAAAGTTATTTTTCACGGCCAAATTCATAATAATTTTGAACTCAAAATTTTCCGCGCCGGTCCAGATTCCCGCGTCCTGAAGTGTAAGAATACAGAAATATGAAATATGAAATATCTGACCGACGTTTAGCGGTTCCCTTCAAAATTTCATTTTTGAGTATTTTTAAATCATCTGCTATAATTATCTTTTTTTTTTTTTTAGAGAGAATTCATCAGATTCTGAAATTGTGTCAATTAAAAAGTCATGTCTAGAAGGATCTATTGAGTTTCAGGATAAAAATTGTTGCAAAAGGTAATTGATATTTAAAAATTTTTTAAATAACTTAAGATAGTTTAGTCCCATGATATACAGTGTTTACATGTAAGATGAAATCCTGTAGCTCTTTATAAAAATTTATATTACACAGAAATTTAATGTATAATTAATACAGAATGTGATTAGAATATGCATATTTTTTTTTTGAAAATGTAACATTTATTTTTGTTTTTACTTTTTTTACTTTTTTTTATAAAAATTTATTTCTTTAATATGATTTTTGAATTGTTTAAAAAAATATTTTCATAAATTGAATTTGCAGGAAATGTTTTGAAGCTTCCAATAATGATATATCATCTAAAAAGTATCGTTTTGAAGAAAATATCCAGACCCATGATGATTCTCATAAGTTTGACGTCCAATCTGTGATAGAATTTGAAAGCTCGCCACAGCTTAGTTTGGGCGAACTAACAGATAATTCAACTAATAATATTAATCAATCCCTGCTTTTAGATGAGGATATTACAATAGATTATGAGTTTACAGAAACACCTTGCAATACTTATTGCCAAAAAAATGTATAACCGGAAAATCAAGATCTCAAAAAACCATTATTACCATCATATGCATCTGCAGGAAATTCTAAAATAATACACAATATTGATTTTAATTTGGAAAGTAATAAACGTAAAAGGTAAAAAATAGGATCATATTTTTTTTTAATTTAGGATACTAATGTTATCAATAGTTATTTTATTTATCTTCAAATTTATTTAAAAATAATGTGGTATAGGTATATATTTTTAAATTAATAAATTACATATCTTTGCTATAGAATAAATATTACTTAAACTAAAGCTATTTTTAGCTTGCTTGAAGTTAAAAATTTTAATTTATATTTTTACTAGTATATTTATTACTTTTATCATGTATTTGAAATCAAAATGTTTTTTAGAAAGAATAGTGAACCCTTGGAAGACACAACAGCATCAAAAATAACTTTAATAGATGGAACTACTCATAAACGGTTTAAGAAGGTTCCCTACCAAATAGATCTAGCCCACAGATTTTGTCCAAATTAAATGAACACATAGCTTTTAGACTAAGAATGGCTCAGCTAAAATTTCAAAGCCCTGAGGAGCTTGTGAAAAAAGTTATAAACATTTCAAATTTCACAAATTTGCATGGGTTCTAATGAGAAATTTACTAAAACAGCAAATACTTAATTTCCAGCCCACAGATTTTAATGTAACTACGCACAAAAATCGGAAAAAATCAGACTTTGATTATACTTGTTTCAAAACATTCATTAGGAGCCTGTAGCAATAATTATTAACAATTCATTTTATATTCTTGTAAATATGACTTCTCATTGGCTCATACAGAGATTAGAAAGTAGCTGAGCCAATGAGCAGACAACTACTGTAGTCAAATAAAGTACACATTTGACTTACGTAGATGGTTGGGAACCTCCTTAATTTAGATCTAACCAAAAAGTTTTATTTTAAATTAAACAATCAAACCCATACTATTAAAAGAGAAGATTTCTCTTCAGATGAAGCTCGGGAAAAGTTTATTTTGTACAATTGTTAAAAAACCTAGACTAGAGCTAGAAAAAATTAAGAAAAGTTTTTGAATCTACGGGTTAGTGACGTCATTGACCCGAAATCCCATTAGAAGTATATCTATATATATTGAAATTTTTTAAAATTCAAACACTTTTAGTTCCTTTAATTTTAGTTTTTTTTAAAAAAGAAAAAATACGTGTCTATTAGGATGAAAAGTAGAAGATTAGGGAAAAAAGTCGACAGTCTCAAAAGTCTTATACAAGAATTAAAAAATCAAGATTCACACGAGGCTGCAGAGTACCTGGACGTTAGATAAGTTTTGATAAAATTTTATTTTACTACAACTTAATTAAAAAAAATACATTTTCTTGAATAATTTTATTTTGAGAGTTGGAGATTTCTTTTATTATCTTGTAAATGGTGAATACTGTTCTATTTTACAACCATTTTTTTTTTTAATTATTAAAGTTGATGTTTACTAGTTTGTGAATATTACTATATTTTTGTAGTGATTCAATTTTTTTTTTTTTTTTAAACTATCATTTAAAAAAAATTTTTACAATAAGATTGCAGAGTATTGTGTAAATAAAAAAAAATTTCATTTTTTTATGCTATAAACTGTAACAATTTTTTTTACTTTCTGATTTTGATTTTTTTTACCATTTATACAGAAAAAGTAGATTTGTACAAAATGTAATTATTTTTTAATTTTTAAAACAATATCGTAAGAAAAATTCAATATTCTATCCATCGTTGTATAACTTAAAAAATCATGTTTTTGAAAAGCTTGTATAAATTAAAATTAAGTCTTGCTATTTTTTTTTTTTTTTTTTTTTTAAACATGGATAATTTTTTTTAGCAGTAGGTGTCGTCGTCGTTGTGAATGTATATTTTACAAAAAATACTGTTAATATCTTAAGTAAGCTTTTTACAATGATTAACTTTTTTTTAGTTTTTAATATTACAGTGTTAATGATGAATTTTAAAAAAATTGTTAAGTACGTGTTTTATACAAAATGATTCGACGTTGTAAATTTATACGAGTTTTTTAAGATTTAACTTTTTTTTTAAAGTTTTTTTTAAACATTTTGATTAGAAAAAAAGTTTAATTTCTATTATAAATTGGTTAATTTCGCACCCGCCACACACCATCCTAACTGCGTACTGCACAACTTGAACTGCAAATAATTCAAAGATCAGTGAAACCGAATGTCAATTATTTATTACATACCTTGAACTTTAACGGAATTATTGTCTTCTAATCACGTCAGCAAACTCGTAAAACTACTTCAAAACCATCACCGAACAATTAATTCGTCTTAACAACAAATTACTTTTCACAATTTATTATTTATAATCACCTCACGTTAATTTAATCCGATTTCACGTATTTGTTTATTCGAAACTCTGATTACACGAAAATAACTTTAACAAACAATTCTAATTATTTTAACTATTTACTACTTGCTTAATCCTAAAGCCCAATCGGGCTTTAACGGCGATTTGGTTTTTTTTAAACCGACTGCCGTGAAAGCCTGCAGGGCTTTATATACTTTGATTTTTGGTTTTAGGTTAGGACGCTTCAAAGAAAAACTATTTTAGGATGATTATTTCATTTATATTATACATCCCGCGCGTAGCTGATGATCCCCTGAGTAATTTAAAAAAAAAATTATCCCGAACAAAGCCCGCATTGAAAAGTTATGAACGTTTCATTTTTCGAAACGCTGATTTCCTTTGGCTCACGGTAGTCAGGGGACATTCGATTTCAGTTTCGAGCATCCGGTCTCTCTGCCTGCGCTCTCTGTAGACTTAACCGGACGTGGCGTATGCGGTGGGCGTGTCTATTTTTGCTGTCTCACTCTTACTGCTTACCTACAGCGGCAGACGGGGATATGTAGGCCCGAGCCTGTAGCCATGAGGCGACATGGTGGCGCTGTATCAATTAGCAGCTCCCTACAGCTGACTCGTGAGCTGACTACAGCTGACTGCGGAGCCGCTGAGCACAGCAGCTTGTAATGTGTTATGAGCAATAACTTTTTTATAAATAATTGATTGTCATAGAATAACAACAGTACTGAAGACCCTTATTTTCATTATATATTAAATAAGTGGTAGAATTTATAATTATTAATTTGTTTAATTTCAATAAAAGAGTATCAAATAAATAATCTCTACAGTATTTCTATGATCATCAAAGATTTTTCAATTATTGTGGTGTGCCCTGTGACTTGATAATAATTGTGCTGTGGTTGTGTTGGGGACCTGATGGCTGGAGGTGCATATTGGCAATATTAAAAATAAAGTTTTTTCTGAATGAGTGTGTTTGTGTGTGTGTGTGTGTGTGTGTGTGTGTCAGGTTGAACTTGCAAATAACTTTTTTATAATCCACCCAACTTGCAAATTGCAAAAGGTGCAATTGCAGCACTGTTGCGGAATTTATCAAAGTTAAATATTCGCGCCCATGTCCACAGTTGATGTCGTCGCCGCGGCGTCTCTCGAAAATTAGCGCTGCTAATCGTTAGCGGTTCAAAACCGCTGACTCACCTGCGCAGAGTATTGATTTTTCGTTCTGTCTCTCTCTCTCACGTGCCTTCAAGCTACGCGCTGTTGCTGCTGTCGCTGACGCTGCTGGGCCTGCGGCGTCTCTCCAGTTCTCTTCTCGGCAACGCTCGTGAATAGACGCTTCTTTCGCCATTTTGTGTTATCTCTTGGGTTCTTTTCACTTGGCATTTTTCTCGACTCTTTCTCGTCATCAACGCAGTGCTCTCATCTGCACAGTCATCTCAACAAATAATTCACCTGGTGGTAGTCAACTCTGGAGACATCTCATCTTGAACTCGATCGGCTTGATTCGCTTCAATTCTTGGGTTAGCAGCTCAGCAAGGAGATCATCCCAGGCATCCTCAGGTATTTTTGCGCAGCACCGGTAACAATAATTTACCGGTGCTTCTCCTCGTCATTTCGCAGCCAGAAAATCAATAAAATTTACTGTGCGTTCTCTCGCTCTCTCTCTTCTTTCTTTGGGCTGTCTTACAAGCAGCCATTTTCTTTTCTATTCTGTTCAAGGCCATTCTCTGCTGCTGCTTTAATCTCTCTTGGGCATCTCTCTCTCTCTCTCTTTTCAAGGCCATTTCTGTAGCCTTGTTTACCTCAACTATACTCAAACAAAACTTATGTTTATGGTTTTAATTAATATAATCAAGTCCATAAAGAGTTTTGGCTAGGTGCTTCTCATGTTAATTAATTAATTTTCTTTACATGAAAATTAAGAGTGTAAATTTTCCACTCAAACTATAATATTTTCACCTCTCAGTTTTTTTGCTTTAAAAATAATTTTTATTAAACTGTATACACTCACTTATTGTAATGTTGGAATTATTCACTTATTGTTGTAAATAGAGTGCTGTGTTCAAATAAATAAATTAACACTGTTCTTATTAAATATTGTCTGTCTCACCGTTTATTTGATAACCCTCCCCTACCAGCTTTTAATCCGGCAACAAAATAAAATTAATAAAGCAGTAAATCTGCAACATTTGGTCCTTCGAGCCGGATGCTGGTGGGTGGCTGGGCTAGTTATTGAATAATCTCATCATCATAACCATCATCCTCAGGTTTTCTCAACAAGTGGCACCTGGTTTTCATCAGTTGGCACCTCTCATCTCAGGACATGGACAATACTCAGGATAAGAAGTCAGAGGCTCCAAGCGATAAGACCAAACTTGAAGCAGCCAATACTGGACATCACTCGGATGAGACCTCTCAACAGTTGGATAACTCAACGCTAGGAGCTACTGGTGGCTCAGCTCCTGCTACCACTGTACCAAAGGTACTTTTACAGCCTGCTGGTATATCCGAGCAGGAAAATCTCTTGAATGTGGTGGATGGTGGGTCCAGGCCCAGGACTCGCTCAAGCTCTGGCTCTGTGCCTGCAGACTTTATCTGCAGGACCAGATCTCAAAAAGAGCGGTTGACCAGCTTGGAAAGTTACAGCACCATAATTAAAGAGAAAGGTGCTACTGCTGGTTTGATGGTGGTCAATCAGTGGCGTGAGTCTGTGGAGTCACTGATGTTTTCATTTAGATCTGACCATGGACAATTGGTGTCATCTTGTCCTGCCACTATGGTCAATGATGAATATTTCACCGCTGGCTACCTCAACAAAATGGAAATGCTTTACCTGGACATCCTCATGGAATTGGCAACGCTCAGGGAAAATCTCACACCTCCAGCTCCACCAGTCACCTCATCTCACCCAAGGTCAACGTCTCCTCAGAACATGAAGTTACCGGATATCAATTTGCCACCGTTTTCTGGATCCTACTCTCAGTGGCAGTCGTTCAAGGAAATGTTTGAGGAGATGGTGCTCAACGACACTAAAGTTTTGGATTCCTTCAAGGCCATGTACTTGAAGAGGTCCTTGACTGGGGAAGCTGCGAGTTTGGTTCAAAACTACCCCCTCACCCTGGAAGGTCTCAATCTTGGCTGGCAAAAACTCAACGAGCGCTACGATAACAAACGTCGTTTAATTGAGGAGCTCTTCAATGAGTTGACTAAGGTCCCGTCGGTGCAGCCTAAGGACTCAAAGTCCCTCAATACTTTAGTGACGTCAACCTCAAACACTTTCAAGTTATTGGCGTCGTACGTAGATGCAGAACGGCTGGGGGACGTTCTCATTACGGCAAACACGTTGAAACTCCTGGATCGACCGTCAAGAGAGGCTTGGGAGACCTCGGTCACATCATCTTCAGAGTTTCCCTCCTTCAAAGAATTGGAAAAGTTTCTAATGGCCAGGGTGCGAGCCTTAGAAAACATAGAGAGCACCCATCGAACTGTGGCATCCCAACCTGGTAAATCTCAACAACCTGGGCACCCTTTCCAAAAGAGTGTAAAAGCTCACGTGGGTATCTCAACTGGGTCACAAGGGTCATCTGGGCAAAGGCCCAACACTCAGCAACAGCAGCACACCTGCTCTCATTGTGGACAGGGTCACTTCATTGTTTCCTGTTCTGGATTCAGGGAACTCTCACCAGCAGATCGCAGAAGGGTAGTCACACAAAAGTCATTGTGTTATAATTGTTTGGGTAGGCATTCATTTAAAAATTGCCAATCGAAGACGAGATGCAAGACTTGCGATAAAATGCATCACACCATGATTCACGTGGACCCATCCGTCGCTTCAACTGCAGTTGGTACTCCCTCATTACCCTTGGCTCCATCTCAACAACAACAATAGGAGGCAGGCGCAATCACTCTTGGTTTTTCTCACGCCCTGGATACCTCTCTTTTGGCTACAGCGGTAGCTGTTCTCATCACTGGGTCAGCATCTCACATGGTTAGAATTCTCATCGACCCTGGTTCAGAATTATCATTCATCTCATCTGCATTGGTGGACTGCTCAAAATCCCTCGAACTCATTCATCATTCTCAATACTTGGTATTGGCGCTTCAAAAGCTGGTCAAACTCACGGAAAGGCAGTGGTTATTCTCAAATCTGCATATCGAAATACTCAAGTGAAACTTCACGTTCATATTCTAAATTGTCTCACTTCGACCTTACCTTCTCAACCATGCGATGAAGGGACTTGGCCTCACATCAATAATCTATGTCTGGCCGATCCTCAATTTGGACATCCTCGAAAAATCGATATTATTCTTGGATCTGATCATTACGGCTTGATCATAAAACCCAATATTATTAAAGGAGATCCACACGAACCTATTGCTCAACTCTCAATCTTTGGTTGGTTGGTACTTGGTCCTTGCTCCTTGGAATCTGGCTCAATAAAACAATCATTTTCAATAGTACCTCTCAATCTGGACGCTTTACATGAAGCTATCTCAAAATTCTGGACATTGGAGGAAACCCCAAATTCTCAACTGGCAGCCTTGACGGCTGGTGAAAAGGAATGTGAAGAACACTTTTCAACCACACACTCACGAACTCAACAGGGAAGGTACGTTGTCCGGCTTCCTCTCATCCAAGATCCTTCCGTGCTGGGTCATTCTCTTGGTCGTGCTCAAGCTTGTGTTCGAGGAATCATGAGACGATTATCAAAGGACGAAGATTACAAAAATTGTATTTTGAGTTCATGGAGGAATACCTCAAATTGCGACACATGGTTCAAGTGCCAGCCGATTCAATCAACGTTACCCCTTGTTACTACCTACCTCATCATGGTGTTCTCAAACTGGATAGCCTCACTACAAAACTGAGGGTAGTATTCAATGGTTCGGCTGCTACTTCATCTGGTTACTCTCTCAACGACATCATGCATACTGGGCAAAATTTGCTTCTCAACATATTGGACGTCATCCATTGGCTCAGGGTCTACAAATTTTTGTTCGTTACTGATGTCACAAAGATGTACAGGCAGATCTTGGTCCACCAAGATGATCAAGATTTACAAAGAATCATTTGGGTCGACAAACTTTTCAGGGAAATTCATTACAAATTGACAACAGTGACGTATGGTACTCGAGCAGCTCAATTCTTGGCTATCCGAGTGTTGTTACAACTCATAAAGGACGAAGGTGCCCGTTTTCCATTGGCAATCGACTCTCTCACATTTGGAAGGTATGCGGATGACATCTTTGGTGGCGCTGACTCTTTATCTCTTCTCAATGAAAAGGCTGCTCAATTAGAAGGATTGTGCATGGCGGGCGGGTTTCCACTAGCCAAATGGAATTCAAACAATCGGAAATTCTCAAAATTGGACCGCTCGACTCCACAATCAAATAGCTCAATCTCATTTAGTGATTGCACTGTCAAAATCCTCGGATTAACTTGGTCTCCTCAACGGGATATTATCATTGTGAAGCTCTGCTTACCAGAGGTGAGTAAAGTTATCTCGAAAAGAAACATCTTGTCGGAGGTGGCTCAAATCTTCGACCCAATTGGGATGGTCTCACCAGTCGTTATCAAGGCCAAAATTTTACTGCAGGAATTGTGGTTACAGAAATTGAATTGGGATGAAGCAGTGCCAGCTTCAACCCAGAAAAAGTGGTTAGAAATCAGAGAAGATTTCCGAAATTTGGAAAAAATCTCACTACCCCGTTGGCTTGGAACACTTTCAAACTCAGTGGTTGATATTCATGGTTTCTCGGATGCTTCTCAATTCGCTATGGCTGCAGTTATCTACACGAGAGTTCAATCAACTAAGGGTATAACGGTTTCTTGGTTATGCTCAAAAACAAAGGTGGCCCCTCTCAAACCAGTTTCAATTCCAAGATTGGAATTAGTAGCTGCTCACATTCTCAGCAAACTGGTGCATCATTTCTTATCAACCACGAAATTGGACATAAACTCTGTGATTCTTTGGACTGACTCCAAGACTGCTCTCGCATGGATTAGCTCTCACCCATCACGCTGGAAAGAGTTCGTGCGCAACAGGGTACACTCAATTCAAGAGTTGGTCCCTCAAGCGCACTGGAGGCATGTACCTGGTTACTGCAATCCAGCTGACTGTGCTTCTCGTGGTATTCTCACCTCTCAACTTGTTGGTCATCAGCTTTGGTGGAATGGACCACCGTGGCTTTCTCAACCAGAGGAATATTGGCCAGCCCCCGCGGCTCCCCTGGATCTACACGCTCTTCCAGAACAAAGAAAGTCTACACCAGTAGTGGCTGTTGCCCTTGCCAAGGAACAGTGGAATCTCATACGCAGGTATTCATCTCTCACCAAATTATTAAGAATCACAGCTCTCTGTATGGTTGCAGTACAACGATTCAAGAGAAATTTCCAGCAGTCGTCAGTCATCTCGTCTGAGTTGCTTAACAAAGCAAAAAAATTTTGGATTGGCTTCTCTCAACAACAAGATCTCTCTGATGAGATAAAAATGGTTTCGAGCTCAACGCTTCCAAAATCTCACCCTCTCAATAAATTGACACCATTTGTGGATGCTTACGGTATTTTGAGGCTTGGTGGTCGGTTAAATCAAACGAATTTGAGTTATTCGACTAAGCATCCAGCAATTCTCACTAGAAACGCACCTCTCACAGCACTCATCATTGGTCAAGCTCACCTGGATACGTTGCATGGAGGCACTCAACTTACCCTGTCGAAAGTTCGTCAGGAATATTGGATCATTGGTGGCCGAGCTACTGTCAAGTCTCACATAGTGCACTGTGTGGTTTGCGCAAGACAGAGGGGTTCTCTAGCTCGGCAACTCATGGGACAACTACCCTTGGCCAGGGTAACTCCCTCTCGTCCTTTTTCTCATTCTGGTGTAGATTACGCTGGCCCTCTCAACATCACTTCTTGGAAAGGACGAGGTTCAAAAGTTTACAAAGGTTGGCTGTGCGTGTTTGTTTGCTTTTCATCATCGGCTGTACACTTGGAGACAGTCAGTGATTACTCAACAGACGGTTTTCTCGCTGCCTATAGAAGGTTTACATCAAGGAGGGGCTTGCCTTCTCACATGTACTCGGATTGTGGTACCAATTTTCAGGGTGCAGACAAAGAGTTGAGGACTCTATTCAGGCAAGCTCAATCTCAAGACTCGACCTTGGCTAGGGTTTTGGCTCAAGATAGGACGAAATGGAATTTCAATCCACCTGCTGCCCCTCACATGGGTGGAAAATGGGAATCAGTTGTGAAATTAATAAAATTTCACCTGAAAAGGACAATTGGCGATACCGTACTTACCTTTGAGGAACTCGCCACACTGCTCACTCAAATAGAAGGTATTCTCAACTCGCGTCCATTGGAACCTCTCAGTGATGACCCTGAAGATCTTCAGTTTCTCACCCCTGGACACTTTCTCATTGGAACAGCTCTCAATGCGGTCCCAGAACCAAGCCTTCTGGATCTCAACTCGTCCAGGCTCTCTCGATGGCAACTTATACAGCAAAAAATTCAACAGTTTTGGAAGCAATGGTCTTCTCAATACATTCATCACTTGCAAACGGTGTCTAAGTGGAAACATCCATTTTTTAACATCAATGTTGGTTCGATGGTCTTACTCAGCAATGAGAATTCACCGCCTAGTAAGTGGCCCATGTCACGGGTCATTCAACTTCACCCTGGTAATGATGGACTTACTCGAGTGGTGACTCTCAAGACATCCTGTGCAACTCTCAAAAGACCGGTGACAAAACTGGTGGTTCTTCCAGTTTATTCGACTGATGGTGATCAACACATTGGTTGATGGCGGGCGGAATGTTGCGGAATTTATCAAAGTTAAATATTCGCGCCCATGTCCACAGTTGATGTCGTCGCCGCGGCGTCTCTCGAAAATTAGCGCTGCTAATCGTTAGCGGTTCAAAACCGCTGACTCACCTGCGCAGAGTATTGATTTTTCGCTCTGTCTCTCTCTCTCACGTGCCTTCAAGCTACGCGCTATTGCTGCTGTCGCTGACGCTGCTGGGCCTGCGGCGTCTCTCCAGTTCTCTTCTCGGCAACGCTCGTGAATAGACGCTTCTTTCGCCATTTTGTGTTATCTCTTGGGTTCTTTTCACTTGGCATTTTTCTCGACTCTTTCTCGTCATCAACGCAGTGCTCTCATCTGCACAGTCATCTCAACAAATAATTCACCTGGTGGTAGTCAACTCTGGAGACATCTCATCTTGAACTCGATCGGCTTGATTCGCTTCAATTCTTGGGTTAGCAGCTCAGCAAGGAGATCATCCCAGGCATCCTCAGGTATTTTTGCGCAGCACCGGTAACAATAATTTACCGGTGCTTCTCCTCGTCATTTCGCAGCCAGAAAATCAATAAAATTTACTGTGCGTTCTCTCGCTCTCTCTCTTCTTTCTTTGGGCTGTCTTACAAGCAGCCATTTTCTTTTCTATTCTGTTCAAGGCCATTCTCTGCTGCTGCTTTAATCTCTCTTGGGCATCTCTCTCTCTCTCTCTCTTTTCAAGGCCATTTCTGTAGCCTTGTTTACCTCGACTATACTCAAACAAAACTTATGTTTATGGTTTTAATTAATATAATCAAGTCCATAAAGAGTTTTGGCTAGGTGCTTCTCAAGTTAATTAATTAATTTTCTTTACATGAAAATTAAGAGTGTAAATTTTCCACTCAAACTATAATATTTTCACCTCTCAGTTTTTTTGCTTTAAAAATAATTTTTATTAAACTGTATACACTCACTTATTGTAATGTTGGAATTATTCACTTATTGTTGTAAATAGAGTGCTGTGTTAAAATAAATAAATTAACACTGTTCTTATTAAATATTGTCTGTCTCACCGTTTATTTGATAACCCTCCCCTACCAGCTTTTAATCCGGCAACAAAATAAAATTAATAAAGCAGTAAATCTGCAACAAGCACATAATGTCATTGCCATACGCATTATCGCTTAACTTCATAGAATCATCATAGAAATGGATATGCTCTGAGCCAATACACTTGAACTGTTAAAGTTTTGTAATCCTACCCTTTTTCAAAAATAAACTTGATGTCTGAAAGTTTTGTAATCCCACCTTTTTTCTAAAATAAACTGGATGTCTGACAATGAATTTTAATTTTAATTGTAACTGTTACATTCACTCAGGGTGTTAATGATAAGTATATTTAAGTCAACATGAATCATTTATTAAAATTTTTTATCTTTTTTGTTGTCTGTATGCAAGCTTAAGTTATGCGGCCTAAGTGATTTTACATTTTAAAATTGGTTAATTAAGAAGTACAAAAGAAATAGATAGTTTTGGGTCTAGGTATCCAGTGGACCAAAAATTATGAATTCTATTTGGCATGGATTTTTAAAGTACGGATGAGCATTTGCTCCATTATTTTTAAAGTGGATTTAGTTTGTCCATCTATTATGTATGCAAAACGAATTCAAAAGAAGTTCAGAACAATAAATTATGTCTATGATTTTTATGGGTTCTGACTAATGATAAAATTATATAAAAGTAATTTTTAACAGAAGAGCTAGATATATCTAAGACATGAACCAATCATTGAAAATTTTTATCTTTTTTTTAATCATTTTAAGGTTACTAATGAGTATTTGCTACATTTCAATGTAAATTTACAATAAAATAAAGTTATGCAATGTACATTTAAAAAATAGGTAAATACTAAATTGAATTTTTTTTTTTTTACATATAAAATTGATTTCCCTTGGACTTTTATAGGTTCTGGTTTACGTCGTGGTTTTACATCAGAATAATTGGATATATCTTAGTTATTGTTAAATTATTTAGAATTTGTTAAGTTCGTGAAATAATTTATTAAGACATATTTCAACAATATTAATGATTTATTTATGGAGTTTGGTTTTTTGAACTTGTGGACAAAAAGGAAATACATTTAAATATTTACCGAATTTACGCAATAAAATCTTTAAAAAATACTTTTAAAAAAGTAATATTTACGGCGATTGGTTTTTAAAAAAGGAATCTAAATAAAAAATTATACGCTAAGTATGATCTTAAAAAAATACTTTTAAAAAAGTAATATTTACGGCGATTGGTTTTTTTAAAAGGAGTCTAAATAAAAAGTTATACGCTAAATATAATAATCTTTTTTTGAAAATGAATTAATGAAAGAAGTGAAATCAACAAATTTTTACGGACGACTTGAGGCCGAATTACTTATTATTTAAAAATAATTTCTCTTCTAAAAGATGATCATATTATGTTGAATCACCTTCAACATACGTAAAGTTAACAATTTTTCAATTATAGCACATACATGGGAAAACACATGCAAATTGCACACAATTCAAACGTACACTTCTTGAAATTAAAATATGTTGTAATTAAGTTAGAAATCAACTAAATCACAATGTATGGCTATACTTGACCTGTAAAAATTTAATATTCTTTGAACTAAATTATCTCGAAAAAAATCATTGATACCTGTATTTTTTAAATTATATTTTGAATGCTCAGTGTGTTTCTTAACAACATATTTTAATTTTTAATTTTAAAAAGTGTTTGAGTTGTGTGCAATTTGCATGTGTTTTCCCATGTATGTGCTATAATTGAAAAATTGTTAACTTTACGTATGTTGAAGGTGATTCAACATAATATGATCATATTTTAGAAGAGAAATTATTTTTAAATAATAAGTAATTCGGCCTCAAGTCGTCCGTAATAAATTTTTTGATTTCACTTCTTTCATTAATTCATTTTCAAAAAAAGATTATTATATTTAGCGTATAACTTTTTATTTAGACTCCTTTTAAAAAAACCAATCGCCGTAAATATTACTTTTTTAAAAGTATTTTTTAAAGATTTTATTGCGTAAATTCGCTAAATATTTAAATGTATTTCCTTTTTGTCCCCAAGTTCAAAAAACCAAACTCCATAAATAAATCATTAATATTGTTGAAATATGTCTTAATAAATTATTTCACGAACTTAACAAATTCTAAATAATTTAACAATAACTAAGATATATCCAATTATTCTGATGTAAAACCACGACATAAACCAGAACCTATAAAAGTCCAAGGGAAATCAATTTTATATGTAAAAAAAAAAATTCAATTTAGTAATTACCTATTTTTTAAATGTACATTGCATAACTTTATTTTAATGTAAATTTACATTGAAATGTAGCAAATACTCATTTGTAACCTTAAAATGATTAAAAAAAAGATAA
This sequence comes from Encarsia formosa, assembly GCA_038277355.1. NCBI lineage: Eukaryota > Metazoa > Arthropoda > Insecta > Hymenoptera > Aphelinidae > Encarsia > Encarsia formosa. Next base: position 49,353,081 of record CM076187.1, read on the forward strand.
AAATTTTCAATGATTGGTTCATGTCTTAGATATATCTAGTTCTTCTGTTTAAAATTACTTTTATATAATTTTATCATTAGTCAGAACCCATAAAAATCATAGACATAATTTATTGTTATGAACTACTTTTGGATTCGTTTTGCATACATAATAGATGGACAAACTAAATCCACTTTAAAAATAATGGAGCAAATGCTCATCCGTACTTTAAAAATCCATGCCAAATAGAATTTTACTTTACTTTATATTACAGGTTAAAAAAAAAAAAAAAAAAAAAAAAAAAAAAAAAAAAAAAAAAAAAATTTAAATGAAATTTAAATTTGGGAATAATTTTAATATACGAATTATAGTTTGTTAATCCCTCGTCTAAGTTTGAATTACAATAACTGTCCTTGTAAACTAACCACGTGCCAAGCCAAACCCTACTGCACTACTAAAGCAACGTCAACTGAAGTATAGCTTAATTACGACATGATAACTAAGCAGTGCGTTGCCAGCCGCGACGCACACACCATGAAAGCAGCAGCCACACACACGTACGAGATAGCCGTCCGATACTGTTACACCTTCGTGCAATAATCACAATATTATCGCCAGTAATATGAAACTCAAATTACGAACGACCATCTTTGTCTCGATTAAAATTTTTTCATTTATTCAGTCTTCAAAATGAAAACCGTCATTACGAGAATTCACCGCTGATAATTATTATATTCTTAACAATAACAACTATGATTTTTCAACAATAATTGATAAATCTAACCGATCAAATCTAGACCAATTATCGACCTTCTTGGTCATGAACCGATTTATTAATCGGTAGCACCACAAACAGTGCTCTGATTGATCATAAGGCAACACGAGCTGAATGCACCGCCGCTATAAACGCATAGGTCGTTCAAACGCGTCATGCACACCCTCTAACACTAGCCGCTTCGCTATTGTCTAAAATCACACTTTCAAAATAAGGTCGATACACCTTTTCTATCTTCGATAAAGGACTGCACTTCCTTAGTTGCGCAGCCCTGCATTGTTGAGGACAACAATGGACTAAGAGGGGAGGCATGTCGTGTATCAACCTTTAACATAAATAATAATACAAATAATAATCATAACCAATACCCATCACCCTCCTAAGTTGCGCTAACTTTTCGAATATTCTTAATTACTCCCGCCGAAAGAGTGAGGAAGGGGGCCCGTCGCGAGCCGAGCTAAAAGCTCGAGCTAATTGGATGCAGCTCCGATCCTTAAGTCCTAGGTGGGGATAATCGGCGACCTCCCGGCTCGCGCGAACCTCAAACGCTCTCTCACGTTCCCGACACCAAGCGATCCGGAGGCTACGCGCAAGCTGAAAGTCGTAGAGGCACACCTGGACGAAAGGAGCCGGAGTTCCACGGGCTTCGATAGGCCACTGTGTTCGACAGCCCTGACACGTGGGTCAACCTTAGGGATCACCGGCCTAGAAACCCGGACCCCTCTCTGTTTAGCCTAGGTTCACACCTAGTAACAAGTAAGACTTTTATTGATAATTTATAATTTCGTCGAAGGACGATAAACTTAATTCGTATAAATTTCTTTTAATAATTATTAATAATAAAATTATCATTAACTTCAAAAATTACTTTTATTTTACCTCAAATTAATAAATCCTACCAAAGACAAGCAAAAAGGGTGACGAGCAGATTACTGCGTGATCTGCTCATAGCGGGTAAGTTCCCACTTAACTTAAATTAAATTTAAATTAAATTAAATAATTATTGTCACGTTCGCACGCGACAGCTGTAAAAAAAATGCGTTATTTTGGAGTTGATTCGGGTTAAAAAGAAATGGGCCTTATAAAAGCCTTATAAGCCACTGCAGAGCCTCATGAAGGCCCAAATTTTTTTTGAAAAATACATAAAAATCGTAAAATTTTTTGCTCTTTCCGAATCCGGGGTCAAAAGTAGTACAGTACCGCTACCGGTAAAAATTAGAAAAACGACAAAAATTTCAATATGCAGTTTGACTGTCAGAAAGGGTAGTATATATGATGCAGAATGCAAAAATCCGAGTTGCGCTAAAAAAATGGGGTGGGTTTTTAGGGGTGAAAAATGGTTTTTAACGTTTACTAAAAAAACTACGCATCCTATCAAAAAAGTTAAAATGTTAAAGTTGTAGATAATAAAAAAATCTACAACTTTTGTTCTAACAATTTATTTACATAACCTCAAAATTTCCGAGAAAAATGCAAAAAACGTTTTTTTTTGTCTTTTATTTTTCGTGACCACAAAAATTGGTTAAATTTAAAAATATTTGGTGAAAGTTTAGCATTTTATCTGACAAATATTTCATATTTTTTTTGTTGAAAAATATTGAGTGTAGTCCGAGTAATTGTTGAGAAAAGCCGAAAAAAAAAAATTTTCAAATGCTCGGCTAAGCTTGAGAAATGGGTTTATATATCTCTCGTTGGGCTCATTTTTTTCGTTAAATCTTATATTTAAAAAAAAAAAAAAATTGTATAACATTACTAGAGAAAAAAAATGAAAAAAATCCGAAAAACTGAAAATAATGATTTTTTTTATATTAAACTTATCTTATTTGTTATAAATAATGTATTGTTTATCAATATTTTGTTAAATAATTTTTTTTTAATGTTAGATTTACTTATAAAACAATTATTTTAATTTTATTAAAAGTAATTCTGAGAAAATTAAAATTTTAATATAGCAAATAAAGTTGATGGTTCATATATTCGTTTAAAACTACCTAAGAAGTATCTTTTCAAAATTTCCTTCCACGTGTTTGTGAAATAGCCCGGCCCCTCTTCTGGCTTCGAAAATTTCTTATTTACCGGACAAATTTTTAACGAATGAACATAATAAAAATAAATTAATTAAAGAAATAATGGTGAAACTCTCAAGTTCTGGATTTAAATGTCAACAAGCTGAAGAAGATGCTGATAGACTGATTGTAGTAACAGCAAAAACAGTTGCTTTGCAAAAAAATCAGGAGCTGAAAGACTACAAGCAGAAAGATCACAACCAAAAACAGCAAATGTCGTAATTGTTGGGAAGGATATTGATCTTCTAGTGCTGTTATGTCAACTAGTCAATGATAATTTAAATGTTTTTTTCAATAAAGTTGGAACTGCAGCAGTTGAAGAAGCATTTTTTGGATCAGATAGTTTTAAACATGATCGAGATATTGTTGCATTTATACATGCCTTCAGTGGGTGCGACACTACATCAGCATTTTCAGCTAAAGGGAAAAAAACTGCTGTTAAATTATTAGTATCAAACCAAAACTTATTAACTTTGGCCAAAATATTTTATCCGTCTGAAGAAGAAGATCCACAACAGATAGCTACAAATGGATGCGAGCTGATAGCTTGAATGTATTCTGATAAAAAAAACAGCAAGAAAAAAACTTTACCACTGAACGAAGTCAGATATTTAAACTATGCAAAAAAAACATTTAAATCTGGTTTCACACTCGACAAATTACCACCCACCGAAGGAGCTGCTAAACAACACAGTTTTAGAGTTTATTTTCAAATTCAAAAGTGGTGTGGTATTCAGAAATCGGCAACAGAGTGGGGTTGGAAATATGATTCAGATAACACTTTAAGACCGAAATTTACTGAAGAAAAATTAATTCCAGATCACTTACTTAAAAAAATCAGCTGCTGATGTGAAACTGGTTGCAGAGGAGAAAGATGTGGTTGTCGTAAACATGGTCTAAAGTTGTGTACTAGTTTATGTACTAACAAGGAGAGGACCAGGCCTTTGGGTCATGGATTTGGCTCAAACTTGGTATATGGGCTCCAAATATGCCAAAAAGAAACCTCCAAGTGTCAGATTCTCTGAATGGGCCTTGTAAAGTCATGTTCCCTCTACACCCCATGTTAAAAAATCAACATTTTATCAGCATTTTTCAATAAAAAGCTGTTTTTGACCTGATTTTCAAAAAAATATCGCTCAGACCCTATTACACTTACAGAATTCCGGAACCACGCATTTTTTTCGTCTTTCCAAGAGCTTTTAGGGAAAATTATTTGAGGTTTTTTTTTATGTATTAGACCATGTACAATCAAGATGTTTTTCGTCATTTTTTTATTTTAAATATCTCAATTTTACATAGTCTAATACATTAAAAAAAAATCTTAAATAATTTTTTCCAGAAAGTACTTGGAAAGACGAAAAAAATGCGAGGTACTAGATTTCTGTAAGTGTAATAGGGTCTAAGAAATATTTTTTCGAAAATCAGGTCAAAAACAGCTTTTTATTGAAAAATGCTGATAAAATGCTGATTTTTTAGCATGGGGTGTAGAGGGAACATGACTTTAAAAGGCCTATTCAGAGAAACTGACACTTGGAGGTTTCTTTTTGGCATATTTGGAGCCCATATACCAAGTTTGAGCCAAATCCATGACCCAAAGGCCTGGTCCTCTCCTTGTAAGTGTGATCATGAATCCTGTAAAAACTTTGAAGAAGAACAAGAGATAATCCCTGATTTCAATGATCTTGATGAGGATATGCACAATCCCTTCGATTTGGTTAGTTGTGCTTATGAAGATCTTGATGAAGAGCAAGAAGAAGATGGAGAAGAAGAAGAACAACAAAAAGAACAAGAAGAAGAAGAAGAAGCCGAAGGGAAAGAAGAGGATTATGAGGAAGATGAAAATGGTTCTGATACAGGTCCTACTCCAGCAAAGAAAAGTAAAAAATAATTTAACATGTATATATGTTTATTTTTGTAAATATGTTGTGAATTACCTGCTTTCAATTATGAATCAATGTTTTTTTTTCTGTTAATAATTAGTTTAATATTGTATTTATTAAATTTTTTTCTCTTTAAAAACTTAAAAAATAAATTATCGAATCATTTAAATTGAAACATTTTTAAGTGAATTTTTCATATTGAGATATTTTGATATCAACAAATTGTTTTAAAATGTTATTGGTTAATATGTTATTGGTTGAAAAAAAATGTATGTTTAAAAAATTTTTTTTTCAGTCAACACTTTAATTTTAAGATAATCATTTATGTATATTTGCTGTTGTAATGATTATTGTATGCACTTTTTGTAACTGAATGCAACTGATAATAAAAACAATTGTCAAAGCAAAGTAAACCTCACGTTTAAAAACAATTATTTGACGAAATATTGATAAACAATACATTATTTATAACAAATAAGATAAGTTTAATATAAAAAAAATCATTATTTTCAGTTTTTCGGATTTTTTTCATTTTTTTTCTCTAGTAATGTTATTCAATTTTTTTTTTTTTTTTTTTTAAATATAAGATTTAACGAAAAAAATGAGCCCAACGAGAGATATATAAACCCATTTCTCAAGCTTAGCCGAGCATTTGAAAATTTTTTTTTTTCGGCTTTTCTCAACAATTACTCGGACTACACTCAATATTTTTTAACAAAAAAAATATGACATATTTGTCACATAAAATGCTAAACTTTCACTAAATATTTTTAAATTTAACCAATTTTCGTGGTCACGAAAAATAAAAAACGAAAAAAAACGTTTTTTGCATTTTTCTCGGAAATTTTGAGGTTATGTAAAAAAATTGTTAGAACAAAAGTTGTAGATTTTTTTATTATCTACAACTTTTTTATTCAAACTTTTTTGATAGGACGCGTAGTTTTTTCAGTATACGTTAAAAACCATTTTTCACCCCTAAAAACCCACCCCATTTTTTTAGCGCAACTCGGATTTTTGTTACATTTTTTTCTGCATTCTGCATCATATATACTACCCTTTCTGACAGTCAAACTGCATATTGCAATTTTTTTATGCAAATATGTTAGCGGTACTGTACTAGGGGTTCCTATTTTAAAAAACGGTTTTTGGAATCGTAGGATCCAAAATAAGGCCCCGGGCCCAAATCCAAGGTTACAATTTTCTTTCCCCCTCTAAATCATAAAACATTTATACTTATAAAAAATTTTTTTGTCCAGGGCTTCAGTTTCGAGATTTTGGAGCCTATAGATTAAAATAACTCACCCTGTATAATAAAAAAAATTACTTCCAATATTATTTAAATAATTTAAATAAAACAAAATTCCTATCTATTAGATTAATTTGTCAAAAATAAATTCAACTAACTTTATTGTCATGACCTTTAAATTAATCAAATACTAATACACTAAAGAAACTGCGAATAAAGGTGGAATAAAGTGAAAAACATGACAATTAGAATAACGGCACAGAGGGAGAACACAAAGATAGTTTTGACCAATCTTTCTTACTAAGTTTTCGCAACGTTAATATAATAAAAGTAAATATTAAGAACAATTTAAATGAAACTAATTGATAATAATAAAAAAAAAAATATATCTTACTACGAAAAATTATGTAGATAAATTATTTTAGCGTTGCTTGCGCTTAAGACATAGAGCTATAACTCCGAGTTCTAAATTTTGCAATACGAAGAAAAACTATCGATTATGTATCTATTTATTTCTCTAAATTATTCAGAAATAAAAATTCTACATTAGGAAATTCCTTCAAACTCATGAGATGATAAAAAAAAATTTAGAACTTCTTCTTTCCTTTTCAAAGTATCGGCACACACAAAAAAAATTAGGGAATAAAAATGATTTAATCGGAACTCTAAAGTGTCTGACGGTGCGAATCCATTACTTGCGCGCTATGCGAAAAAAAAGGACCAGTGTTTTTCTTTTGATTCGATTTTTACCATAACTTAATCCCCCGTTGGACGGTACGTATTTTTCTTATACAACCGAGGAATTACGAATCCCGGATTTAAGTGTATTATAATTATAAATTTATAAGTTTAGTTTGGGCTATAACCTTCTAGTTCACTAATAAAATATCATACTATCCACAAATAATAAATTAAAATATCAATGAAAAATTAAATTAGTGAAAAAAAAAAAAAAACAGAAATGTTTTATAAATCTTGAAAGAATTTCACTGCTAGACGCGGCACCGGAAGATCTGCACAATATATATATATATATATATTAATGTTTTAATGTGATTAATGTAATTATTCTCGCTCGTAAAAAAAAATTATATCCCTCTCAATCTCCAAGTGTTTAAATTAGTTCAGATACCGGGAATCGAACCCGAGCCTCCTGGGTGAATATCTTACGAATAATAATCAAACAAATAATGTAAAAATCATTTATGAAAACGAAATTCAATAAAAATTTTGTAAATTTTATCTACTTATTTTTAAAAAATACATTATCACGCGAAAACGACAGCCACCTGTCGCACCATTGAGGCTTCGCGGAGATATAAATGCAAATAAATAAAAATAAAACGAACAAAAAATAAATAAAAAATAAAAGTTAACAATTAGGTATTTATAGGCTTAGTGTATACGCGCGCGACTGCTGCTACTGTTCGCGGACAAGTGCAGTGGAATTTCTAAAAAAATTTACACTTATTTTAGGGCTTGCAGAAGGCTAGAAGGGCAGGGAGCAACCACGCTCTGCTACCAAATGGTTAAGGGACTCTTTGTTATACAAAGGGTCTCTTAACCCTCCACTCCTTTGGTACTGAAGTACCTTTTAGCAGCCCGGAAAAGGGATGACCCGGGGCGCTCCTATCCTTCTTTGCCCTTCTTTACCCTAACTAACACACTTTTTCTCTTACCAATCAAATGGAGGACTTAATTTGCGGAGACGTACCCAGGTCTTTCCGATACACTTGGAGGAAATCATTTTGACGACGACGTTGCCCACACCCTCCTGCATAGATGTATTGGATTTGGTGTAAAGATTAACACTCGCGACACATTGTTATAAAAACTTGAATTTATTAATATAGTTATTGATTACAATTTATTGAATGAAGGGGAGCGACGGCTCTACCCTTAATGCGCGGATCGGGGAGCTACGGCTCAATCCTTATGGTGCAGCACGACTGTCACTCGTGCTGCCCCGAAAAATAGACTGTCGTTGCGACCGTGGACGCGGTTTTTATTACCTGCATATTTGGCACAGTTTTAGGATTTTCGGTAGGGACCGGACACGTTGAACGATCACGTTTTGCGTGGTCACGTTTTTGGATTTGTGGAGCAATAGGTGTCGAAAGGAAATGAGGAAATAAGAAAGAGATAGCGAGTGAGAAGCGGTGCGTCAGCATCAGCTGATGCGAGTTGCGCTTCTTCCCGGTCAGGGAACTCACAAGTTCGGGTTTCACAACTCGTTATATAAGTTGTTTAGCAAATGAATTTATAATTTGGGTCAGCTCGGGCGTTGGCTGAGCTGAATTTTTGAAATTAAACATGAATATTTAAAGTTGTAACGTAACAGTTTAATTAAAAGTATGAATTTAAATATTTTCTATACGATTTCGTCATTCATAAAAGTATTTTATCATAATCATTAAATTTTTTTTTAATCCACCATTATTTTTTGTAATAATTTTTTAAACATTGGACTCAGACGAATATTTAGATGATATGCTAAATTTCAAAGAAAAAAAATTTCAAATCAATTCAGACAAAATTAACGGAAATATTAGAAGTCAAACGTGAAAGTTAAGCTCCGGCGCTACGCGTGCATTTGTTCAAAATTATTGATTTTTTATATGTTTCGCCGGTTCAAACTTCGCTCAATTATAACTGAAGGTGTATTTTTACATATACTTGCGATTAAAATTGGTTTTGAGCGGTCATCTCAACCTCAAAGGTTCGGGGGTGAAAACGGGGGTGCGCCGCAGCGCAATTGACTCACCCACGCAATTGATTGCAGATCAATTGATGTGATTGAGGAGAATGTTGATCGTTCAATCAAGAAATCCGCTGAGCCTGATGTCTGTAAAATTCGTGATTCTGGTCTTCCTCCCATCGCCATGAATGACCCCAATGCTGCAGTCATGAAGGTACTTCAGTTTGTACATTGTCCCGAGGCTATAAAATTTTTGTACAAAGTCCAAGAGTGGCAGTTCAAGCCCCCTTTTGATCAGGAAACTAGTAATCCTCAGCCTCCTAGACAAAACTAAAGTGTTTCCCTTGTCACGAAATTCACTTCCCCAGTATTACGCAATGATGTCATGGCACACAAAAGTGCACTCCTCAATGAAACTGACAAGGATATTTTTGGATTTGGCAATGGAAGCCAAATTATATGGATGCCATCATACCAGCACCCGTCCACTCTCTCCTGCTCATTGCTCAAGCCTTAGCTCTCGATCACAACTTCCCAGGCCCCTTGCTTCGTAATACAACGATTTTTATGCAAAAAAGTGAATGTTTTCCCCTCATATCAATCTTTTACGAAAGGAGCCTTGATGCCTCATGTGCAAAACTTTGAAAGCTTAAAAAGTCAACTAGAAAATGAGAGCGTACACGTAAGAAAAAAAATTATGTACTTATAATGATTATTTTAATTTAACTATTGGAGAAGGTCAAAAGAGGTATTATTTAGTAAAAATTAAAAAAAACTTTTAACTCACTTTTTTCTAAAAGTTAGCCACAGACGATTTTCTTATTTATCATAATCGACTCCAGGAAGGTTGAATTTCCACTCCCCGTTCACAGAATTTTTATAGTGCGTAGGTCTTATTTAAATCTACTTCAAGCCCACCGTGCTTCCGGCGCCTATTCCGCAAGCTACATTTGGCTTGATTTTGTCAGTCTATTTATAACTAAAAACTAGTTAGAAAAAACTTCAAGGGGAGCAGTAGTAGGATGAACGACCGTAACAAAAAAATTTGAAAAAATTTAAATGGTATGATTTTAAGTAGATTAATATGAGGATCATATGAAAAAAGGTCTGTAACGCCAAAATCAGTACAGAATCATTGTCAATATAAAGTCGTCCCAATTCAGAAACATGATAATTCAGAAATCGCGCGTGAAACGTGCTAACTCAGATGCAGTTTAGAAACATGTTAACTCAAATTCCGTTGAGAAACATGCTAACTCAGATTCGGTTAAAAAATGCTATCTCAGGCTAAATTCATTGAAAAAAAAAAAAAAAAAAAAAAAAAATTAATACTGACTTTAACATTGCAAAAGGAATTTAACATGATATAGAACTTTTTTTAAACGAAATCTGAGTAAGCATGCTTCTGAACTGGTTGTAAGTTAGCACGTTTCACGCGCGATTTAGCATGTTTCTGAATTGGGGCGACGATGAGATATAATCTAATAATTTGACTGGTCTTCAGAGAGGAGTTATGCTAGTCAAGGAAAGAAGGGCAGAAGAGAAGAGGCTAAAAAGTACAAACTAAGCAGCACGTGAGGAAAATTCGTGTCTCGAAAACTAAAGCAAAATTCATTATAATTTACTATCTGAAATGAAGTGAGGTGTATTTTGAGGAGTAAAAAAACTTTTTTCGAAAAATGTTCTGCTCCTCAGGATATAAGTATATAATAAAAGGAGATATATATAATTTAATAGTTTTCTGAAATATTACTTCTGCTTCAACCATGCAAAATGTAATGTTGAGAGAGCCAGCACGTTACGAATGAAAATAGTCTCTTCAGATTTACGCCCTTTTAAGGCACAGCTTTGAAAACTCACTGAAACTTTAAAGAACGTGCAAACTTAAAGCTAAGCAGCCGCTGTTTTACCTAATAATAGAGTTTTTATGTTTCAAAAATATCTAGTTTGAGATGTCCCGTTTTTCGGATTTTTATGAATCAAACAAAAAAGTTTTTTTAAATTGGTTAGTTTATTTATTCGTATGAATAACAAAAACAATGCATTATTGGTAAGTATTTTAATCGTTAAAATAGTTATGAGACCTCAAAAGGCCTCCAAAAAAGCATTTAATTCAAGAATTTTAGCTAATTGGACAAACTTTAGCTTTCAGCCGTTTTACAAGCTGTAAGTTTCTTTATAATTACTCATCAAAAAAACAGTCCGGTTTTTCAGGCGATTTATAATTGAAAAACACTTACTTTACATTGAACATGTTCGAGAAATCGGACTTCATTAAGTGATCCTGCACAGCCGTTTACATCCATAGACACACTGAGAGTATAACCATAGCTCGATTCAATTTGTCTATCTTCATTTATTTCTTGAGACTTGCATATACGTTGAGTTGGTACATTTGTCCATTGTTCAGCAAGATTTACTATAGCACTGGCATCCATAAGACCATATCCAAATTTATGAGAAACCTATGTAAAGAACAATAATTCTATTTAAACCACCAGCGAGTATAGTGAAAATAAAGAAAAAATTAAATTTAAATTAATATTCTTTTATAAAGAAGCGTACGTTCTGTCTGTAGAGTCTCATCTTTATATGATTTTGAAACAGTTATATAATCCAAGTCGAAGAAATACGAAAATCTATGATATTTTTGAATTTTTCTGAAAGTTTGTGCAGCGATCGTAGATGTTAAAAGATGAGGGTTTCAAGATTTTCAGGTTTTCAAAAATTTTGTGTCTCTTACGGTCGCTTCTGTTGAAATATTCTGTTTCAATGAACATTCTCTTTTTTAACTATTTTTGCTGCTATTTTGATATGAATAAGCCGATATTAATGCGGTTGGTCTCATTGAAAAAAGAGATCAAAAACCTATCTAAAACCATTCAATTTTTTGGAGTCAAGCTTCTATACTTAGTTAACGGTTCCCTACCTCACCTGAACTATCTGACCACAGCCAGTGGCAAGAGTAAAACAAAAAAATAAATGATCGTCACGAAAAAGTGAAACGACTCCTGGAGCACAGTGGAGTTGAACTGGTGCGTCTGAACCAACAAACGAAAAGCAGCTGAGCGCCTGCAGTCTACACATTCTCTCTCCCTCTCCCCTTTTCTTTATCATATTTATGAAAGACCTCAGACATTTTATCCTTTACTCACTTAAAGCCATTTTTGCTAACGACACCAACCTTTACATCCATGCCCTCTTTGTTCTCCTCAACTTCTCCTCTTTCTCTCCCTCATTTTAAGTGTTGCTCAATCAGTTGCAGTCTTGGCCTCCGCAAATTGACTCAACCTAAACCCTAGCAAAACCACACTTACTAACTTTGCAACTTAATCTTACCTCTATTTGACTTTGATTCCCTTCCCCCTAATCATAAATGGCCAAACCATCCCCTGCTCCATTAAATCCCTCGGTATTCATATCTTTTCCTCCCTTAACTTTGATAGACAGACCATTTTCGTAAGTCCCTCACCCTCCATACACATATTATCCTTAAAAAATTACTCATTCTATCTCTTCCCGACTATGCTGCTCCACTTTTCACTGATATAACCAAGCAGCAGAAACTCCACACCTTTCACGACGCCAGCTCTAGCTTCGTCTGTGGATCCATTCCCCGCACTGCTCATGTCGCCCCCAACCACTTCTCCCTCAACTGGCTCTAAGCCGCTTCTCGCCGCGATTACCAGACCAATTCTACGGTTTATGCAGTGATATAGTCAGTTGAAATTCATACCTTTATGCCAACTTCAAAATTAACCCCAGAGGGAGAACTCAATTAGACTCTCAAATCGTCGCCTCCGCCTCTCTCTTATTTACCCTTTTCTACGCACCTTTAAATTTACCTTTAAATACTCATTTGCCCTACAATCCACGTATTCTATCAATAATTACCCCTCAATTTTCCACAGTAGTACCTGCTTCTCAGAATACAAAAACTGCCTCAGATACACCCTTTTTAAAATAAGCTGTACCGACTGTATCAAACGTGCCCACACGAAAAACCACACCCTCATTTCCTCATCGCCTCACCTAATATGATCATCCCTGCTCACCTTTAAATCTCTCTTTCCCCTCTCCCACCTCTATATCTCGTAATAAAGACTATTTTCTATCATCTATGTATAAAATCAAGCTGTAATGATCACAAAATTGACATACCATATTTTATTATACTACTAAATGTAATTACAAAGATGAAAGGTAAGGATTTCTCCCTTTCCTCGGTAAAAAAATAAATCAACCTTTTTTGTTTCCAAATTATTTCCGTAACTCCTTATTCTAAACAGTGCCATTTGCCATATTATAACCTCTACGTTTGGACACACACACGCGTGCGCACGCATACGCACACACACACACGCACACACACGCACACACACGCGCGCGCGCACGCACGCACACACACACACACACACACACACACACACGTACATACTAGGAGGCGTATCCCCGATCTCGCTCCGCTCACCAACCCCCCCAGAATTTTATGCTTGTGCTTACCTCTGTGTCTACATTTGTGGCTTACCACGTAGCTACCGTTATAGTAGTTTTTATAAAATTCTTTATTTCAAACAAAAACGCGAATATCCAATGATAGCTTATTCTGCTGAAAATAAAATAAAATATTGTCATACACTATTTTATGATCTTGAAATAAGATATTTTTTAACTTAACTCCTTATTAATAGTTCGGTCGTACTATCTCAAAAAGTGGGTAAATTTGTAAAAAATTCCTGACAGCGATTTTATGATTGAAATGAAAAGAAAACATAAAAAAAAAAGAAAAATCAAGCGAACACTTTTCGAGCCCCTATGGTGGACTTTTAGGGGTTGAAATCAGTTTTTCGCGATTTCCGAGAAAACTATTCGTTCTATCGAAAAAAAATTAAACACAAAAGTTGTGGATGTTTAAAAAATCTACAACTTTTGTTCTATACATTTTTTTACATAACCGCAAAAACAAATTTTTTCGTTTTTGTTTTTTCCTGGCCACAAAAGTGAATGAATCTTGACGAAACTTGGATAAAGTGTATTTCATTTTATGCCAAATGACCCATAATTTTTTCGTATAGAAATATTCAACCACTTTCAAAATACGGAAGGCTAAAGTGAAAAAAGGTGTCTAATTCACAAAGAAGGTTAAACAGTTTAAAACGCTCTACGATGTTCTTTTAAGTCTTATTTTTTTCCTTTCAACTGCTAGTTTTAAATAAAAATAATATGTTTTTTGACGATAAAATAAAAAAAATTCAAAAAACCGATTTTTCTGATTATTTTTATTCTATTTTTTTATATTAAGTTATAAATTTTTTATTGTTTATTAAAATTTTGGTAAAACTTTTTTTACATCATAACTACACTATTTCACAATAATGTTTTATAATTTTAAGTAATTTATTACGATCAAATAGCCAAGTATCAGTGAAAATTGTTTAAATTAAAAATTATGATAACTTAAAAAATAGATGAAAATAAACATTTAATTGGAGTAAATCTAATTTTATCAATGTTGAAATTATTAAAAAATGATATTAATTATATTTATCATTGTTTCATTAATATTATTTAATTTTAAAATAAATCATTATTAACTAGTAATCTTTAGAATTATTATTATTATGTATAGCAAAAAAAATTTATCTTTGAAAAATTTACGTTTTGAAATGGTATATTACCCAACATCAGTGAGAAGTTCTACATGACCGTCAAGAGTTTGATGTGCTGCACGAGGCGTAAAGGCACACGCGAGGCGCGGGTAAATAAGATGTGCGAGTGTCAAGTGTGAGTCGTTAAAAAAACCCTTAAAAATTTGATGACTCCTAGCTCTTGTTTCCACTTGTAATCGTAGGCGTTGCATTCTGACAATCCTCTATTTTTCTCAAAGTACCCTAATACATGCCCTAATGAAAAAATAATGGTACCTAATGTGAGTCAGAAGCTACGCTGCGCTCCGCTTCGTGCAGCACATCAAACTCTCGATGTAGGAAGAAGAAAAAGTCAACAGACGTAGTAAAGAGAGTTGAAAAAAAGACTCAAGAGACGTAGATAGTAGCAAGGTTATAAAGAAGGGAAGGTTAATAAATAAAAAGACGAAAATAAGTCGGAAAAAGAATAGAAACAGATGTTTAACTAAAGATAGAAATGTAAGTATGCTCAACGATAAGAACAAAGTAGTCATAGAGTTAGAAATAAAAGCATGAAAAAAATTCAAACTACAGTTATCACCATGATAGAAACAGATAGATTAACATGAGCATATTCCTGGGTAAGAGCCTAGTTATAAAAAGCAGTAAGTGTAACGGTAAGAACAAGGGTAGTTACAAGGGTCTGGAGTAAGAAAAAAGGTAGGAACAAAGGTAGGCATAAAATAAGGTGCAGGTGTAGTCACAAGCTTTTAGAGTAGAAACAATGGTATGTATCAGAGTAGGCACAGAGGTAGACACAATGGTATGTGTATAAGTATAGGTACAAGTGTAGATTGAAGCATAAAATTCTGGGGGTTTGGCAAGCGGAGCGAGCAGGGGGTACCCCCCCCCCCCCAGTATCTTACTATATTATATAGTTGTTTTTCTTCTTCCACGCCCCCCCCCCCCAAGACCTCTCAAAAAAGTGCTTAACTAACCGTAAAAGTGTACCGAAATATGCTTATTTCTAAGTGTTTTGAATTCTCTTATATTTTCCAATCACGCCCTCCCACCGCCCTTTTTTACCCCCGCCCCCCATTTTTGATATATGTTATCACTTTTACCTATACCATCTATTTTTGATATATGATATTACTTATGTAATTATAGAAATTTAAAAAGTTACTATTGAAATACTAAAAAAAAACTAATATTTCATAAAATAAAATTAAAAAAATAATAGCAGTAATCAAAATATATAAAACAGTTTAAAAATAATATTTTTATAATTTATTCAAGTCAGTAGAAATTCACTATTATTGCACAATACTTAAAAAGTGCATTCAATACGTCACTCCTGCAGTAGGTACAATGATCAAACAAAGATATGAACTAAATTAACCCATTACCGCCCATGGAAAAATCAAAAGTGATATTAAAAAACTAACTGTTGGAAAACCTGTCTCATGAAAAAATAGTAGATACGTGTTTTTTCTTTTTTTAATTTTCATTGTTTAAACATTATTTATTTAAACAAATTCATAAAAAAATTTAAATTTTTATAAACTAATAACAGCATTCGATTCTTTGACCAAAAATAAGGCGAAAGTCATCTAAGTAATTTTTTGATCAGACGCTTAGATCTTTTGCTACGAGCGCTCAAACATGTAAAAATATGGTTTTATAGTAGTGAGCTCCGAGGCGCCGCACCGAAGATACACTTTTACGAGTCAGAGCTCACCACTATAAAACCATATTTTTACATGTTTGAGCGCTCGTAGCAAAAGATCTAAGCGTCTGATCAAAAAATTACTTAGGTGACTTTCGCCTTATTTTTGGTCAAAGAATCGAATGCCGTTATTAGTTTATAAAAATTTAAAATTTTTTCCGAATTTGTTTAAATAAATAATGTTTAAACAATGAAAATTGAAAAAAGAAAAAATACGTCTCTACTATTTTTTCATGAGACAGGTTTTCCAACAGTTAGTTTTTTAATATCACTTTTGATTTTTCCATGGGCGGTAATGGGTTAAGTACACAGATACGGACACGGGTTGATACAAATTTAGGCAAGAGGGTTAGCACAGGAGTGGACATGAGAGTAGGTACGAATTTGGTACGATCTTATATAGTAGTTTTTCTTCACTCCTGCAGTAGGCACAATGATATGTACAAAGGTATGCACTAATGTAAGTACACGGATATACACACGGGTTGATATAAGTTTAGGCAAGAGGATAAGCACAAGAGTCGACGCGACAGTAGGTACAGATTTGGTACAAGAAAGTCTAGATAGTACTTACAAGAATAGGCACAGCAGTAGAAATAAGACTAGGTAGACGGATATACACAAGGGCGGGTAAGAGAGTAGGTACAAGGGTATGTGGAGGAGTAGACATAAAATTAAGCACGTTGGTAGGTTCAGGATTAAAACATTAAGTAGAAAAAAAGTTAAGAACAGAGTAAGCACAGTGGCACAAAAAAAAATAAGAACAATAAAAAATAAATCAGTAGAAATTTAAGTAGAAAAAAGGGAAGTTATGAGGAAAGAAACCAGTGCATCTATAGAAAGTTCAACGGTATGAACAAGTATAAGGTGGGCACCAGTATAAGAAAAATAGTTATACTATGTACCAGAATTTATACATCTCTGTTCTCTCATTCTCCCATTCAAAGTTTTATGAAAATCGGTGCATTAGTTTTAACGCCGACTTCTTGACGAAATTCGCAAAAAATTGCTGAAAATCTGCCGAAAAGGGTTTTGTACTACTGGCTAAGTACAAGGATATGAGTAATTATATGCACGTGAGTAGGTACAGTGGTAGTCATAGAGTTACGAGGGTATGTACACAAGTTTAACGAACATAAAAACAAAGATATGCACAAGAGTAAATACAAAGATAACTACAAAATCACAAAACAATAGTAGCTACGAGGGTAGCCACAATTGTAGACACAATGGTAAGCACAAGCATAAAAATCTGGGGGGGGGGGTTGGCGAGAGGAGCGAGCACAGGGGTACCTTCCCCTACTCTTCTCCCACACTCTCCCCATGCTCTCCAAAAGAGTGCTTAACTAATTGTACAAGTGTACCGAAATATGCTTATTTCTATGTGTTTTAATTTTTCCTATAATTTTCTAATGGGAAGTATTAAAATGCAGGGGAAATAAAATCTTTTGCACGGGATGTGGGTCGCACAGGAAAATCAATACTTTTGCACGGGAAAATAAATACTTTTGCACGGTTTTATTAAAAAGCGTTTATCTATCAAGCCTAGAAATAAAAGACAAGGTGCTCTTTCACTAAGCATCTCTCAACCCATTTTATTATTGAGCTCAGTTCAACTTACAATGTCACCTCAGTCGACGAGTAAAGCAAACCGCCAAAAGATGACTGGTGAGTGAACGTATTTTGAAACTTCTGAGGACTCATCTGAAAAAGAAAATTCATCTGAAGTGATCCAGCAGACTAAAAAAATATGCTGGCGACCAACACGAGTGTCGCTTTTACGTCACAAATACCCATCAGCAACAGAGGCAGAAAGTGCTGTAAAGTTAAAAGAAGTTTGGAAAATATCTTCAACGAATATGGTGGCAGAAGGAAAACGAGTTGAATATCGGTGCACAAAGGGGACTTATAGAGTGTCTGAGTGTCCAGCGTGCTTGTACCAACTATATCATTCTTCGGATACTTGCGTGTCCTTGTACGAAACAGAAGAGGAGCACGAACATAAAAATATTGATTCTACACGAGGCTTATCATCAGAAATTACGGCTTTTGTAAAAGATAAATATGCAGATGGTATTACAAAGCCAAATGCACTACTAAATCTCATTCGTAAAAATCAGATGATAGAACCTGCAAAAGGAAAACTTGTTGCATTTCTTAGAACAATCCGAAGTGATAAAGGCACTCCTTTCGTATTGGCCACAGATCTTAGAGCTTGGTGCAATGAGCGCACTCAAGTTCCGGATGATGAAGATGTACCATAGGTGGTTGATTTCCACATTTTTACAGAATCTTTTGATTTAGAAGAACAGGATTTGAAAATAATTTTATCAACGCTTAGATTGTTAGCATTGACCAGAAAATTCATAAGATTAGTACACAACAGATGCGACCTACAACCTTATTTATAAAATAAAAAAAAGCTTTACTAATGTATTAATCTTTTAAAAAATATCGTGAATTTCAATTACAGTTGTATAATGTTCAATAAAACAAATTTTTTGCTTGATTTTTGTTGAGTTTTGCTCTCAATTCTTTTTCCCGTGCGAGATCAATTCTATTGCCGTTTAATACATTTTTTCCCGTGCAATGTTAATTCTACTCCCGTTCAATATATTTTTTTTCCCGTTTAATACATTTAACTTCCAGTCAAGTGTTTTTTTCCCGTGCATTTATTTTCTTTTCCGTTTAATCACTTATTTTTTCGTGCAAATGTCTTTTTCCCCGTGAATTTGACCTAAAATTTCCAGTGCGGTTGCTTTTTTTTACCGTGCTTATAAATCACACCCTTTTTTAATTACCCCCCCCCCCCACGCCCTTTTTTTTTACTCACAACCCCCATTTTTGATATATGTTATCAGTTTCTACCCACACCGCCAATTTTTGATACAAGTTATCAGCTATGTATCTATAGAAATTCAAAAAGTAACTCCGAAACATTAAAAAAATTAACTAATATCCTGAGATAAAAGAGAGAACCCAAAAAGAATGTCAACATTTTATTCGTGATGTGATTGGTTGAAGAACAAAATTTAAAATTTGAATTTTTATTTTTAATTTTTCTATTACGATTCAATTAAAACATCTACAGAATAGATTTGATAAAAAAATAATAATGTAATCAAGTGTTCGAAACTATCCGATTCAAATCATGAAAATAATAATTATTTGTATGCAAACTGAAACAAAACCAATGAATCTATAACCACAAAAGTTTAAATGAATATGAACTCTGAACTTAGCGCAATAAAGTGTATATATAAATTATTGTAGATTAATTAAGATGAAGCTTAGACAAAATTTGTTTTAGATTATAAAATACAATTGCTCGTGCGCTTCGCTTAGAGAGCTTCAAGGTTTGGCAGGAGGGTAGGTACATGGATAGATTCAAAAGTGGGTAAGTGTTTACGTATAAAAGTTTGTACAGGATCGAAAATAGTTGTATGAAAAATGATAGTTTCAGGGTTAGATGTTGAGAAAAAAAAAAAAAAAAAAAAGAACAACATACGTTCAAAGTTACAAATTGAAGTATGAAAATAATAACAAAGTAAAAGAGGCTGCACGTGGCTGGAAACTGGTGTCGTAAGGTAAACTTCAATATTAATCAGGATGGGTTAATTGGGAGAAACCTAGGTAGAAAAAATGTTGATAACAAATGTAAAAGGATGTAAGAAATATTAATCAAAAAAGTTAAAGAACTGTGTTGGAAAAATTGTATGAAGTTGTTGAGTTTTACGATTGTAATTACAAAAAAATTTAAGAAGAACAATAGAAAAGATAGTTTTTACAAAGATGAGAACAAAGATTCAGAGTTCGAGACCAGAGCATGAAAAAAATAAAAAACAACAGCACACACCAAAATTAAAGCAAGTAGATTCATGTGAAAGAGATAGGAACAATATTAAGCAAAAATGTACATATAACCGTAGGTTCAAAGTTACAAACGTAATGACAAGTCCAGGTACGGGAGTAAATACAATGTAATTACCAGAGCAGTTATCAAGTATGAAATAATGCCATGATCAAGGTTTGTTATATGGTTATTTACAATAGTAAGCGCAAAAGGATAAAAAAAGGATTATGCACAGGGCCAGATTCAGTGTTCAAAATTTAAATTAAAAAAAAAAAAAGAACTAGAGTTAGCATAGGAGTAGAAACAGATGTAGAAACAAATGCATGTGTAGAAGGTTCAGCGTTAGAAGCTTAAGTAAAAAAAAGGTAGTAACCACAAGATCATTAACATATGTAGGAAGAAGAAAAAGTCAACAGACGTACTAAAGAGAGTTGGAAAAAAAAACTTAAGAAATGTGGATGGTAGCAAGGTTATGAAGCAGGGAAGGTTAATAAACAAAAAGACGAAAATAAGTCGGTAAAAACATAGAAACAGATGTTTAACTAAGGATAGAAATGAAAGTATGATCAAAGATAAGAACAAACTAGTCTTAGAGTTAGAAAAAAAAGCATGAAAAAAATTCAAACTACAGTTAACACCATGACAGAAACAGATATACAACAAACATGAGCATATTCCTGAGGAAGAGCTTAGTTATAAAAAGCAGTAAGTGCAACGGTAAGAACATGGGTAGTTACAAGGGTTTGGAGTGAGATAAAAGGTAGGAACAGAGGTAGGCATAAAATAAGGTGCAAGTGTAGTCACAAGCTATAAGAGTAGAAACAATGGTATTTATCACAGTAGGTACAAAGGTAGTCACAAGGGTATGTGTATAAGTGTAGATTCAAGTATAAAATTCTGGGGGCTTGGCGAGCGAAGCGAGCAGGGGGGTACCCCCCCCCCCCCAGTATAAATATACATATGGGCCAAAATAATACTTTTTTAAAAAACCGTCCACACGAGGTTCACCGATTTTATTGCAATTTTTTTTGGCAAAAGTACTATTTAATAGAAGACTTTTGCCACAAACTAGAGGTCTCTATCTTATTTCTGCTTGGTGCTAGATTTTTTCAAAGATTGAAAAATGGCCTATTTTTAAGCTGTTTTGAGCAATTTTAAGGTATTTTTCGAAAAATTCTAACTTTTAATCAAAATGAGATAGAAACCTCTAGTTTGCGGCAAAATTTTGTTCAAATTCTTTTTTGTAAAAATATTTTGACAACATAGTTTGGTTATTTTTATAATAATACATTCCTACACAGATATTGCTATTTTTGCTCATTTGCAGGTATCTTCAAACGACCGTAGCTTTTTCTAGGCTAAATTTTCGTGTATATTATAAAATTGTTCAATTTTTTTTATGAAAAAACAAAAATTTTGCGACCAACCGGAACCCTGTACGATCTTCCACTTCCAAGATACAGCTGTTTAAAGTTGTCAAAAAATACAAAAAACGCGTTTTTTACGATTTTCACACGCATTTTTGAACGGTTTCGACCTTTTTTTTCTCTCAAAAATATGTGGAATCTTCTCTTCATATGTTTCCAAACAAGCTCCCATAGTAATTGTAGTGCGGATTTGGGGTTTTAGTTGATTCCAAAGCATACACTTTTGACACATTTTATGTGCTAAACTAGTGTTTTTTAACAATATACACGCTACATTTAACTTTTTCATTCATTATAGATGTTTTGAAATTATTTTTTGACTGAAAACTATTCAAATTCCAGCCAAAATTAGGTCACCTGCTTTGAAAAAATTGATACTCAACGAAATATTGATCTCAATATCGAAATGATATATTACTTTTATTCAGTTTTTTAGATTTTTGATTCGTTAAAAATCTATGTTCAAATTTTGTAAATAATATACCACTTGTTTATTTATTTTTTTCTATTTTTGAAATTACAAATAATTGATCACGGTTTATCAATTATTTTGATAAAACAATCATGGATTACTATTGCTTACTCTGAAAAAAATGAGTCCAAATTAAAAATGTTATTTTTTGAATTCTATGAAGCATGCAACAATCTACCAATCTACATTCTACTTATAATTATGTCCACTTATGAAAAAGAGAATGAGAGATTCGATTAGAAAGTCGAGTCGATATATCGAATCGAAACTTGATCTTTAATTCTCGGAGCAAGAGCGCCGCCTTAAAGGCCTCTCAAAAGTGTGAACCAGCTGGACGCGACAAATTTGAAATCTTCAGGCATGCTTGATTTGAATTTTTTGTTTTTTTTTTTTTTTAATTAATAAAGTGAGTAACGAAATTTAAATTTTTAATAGACAAATAAGCGGACAAGCTTACAACCCCATAACCCTAGGCGTAGTGAATGAAAAATAATTAATTTTTTTAATAAACAAATAAGCCGATGAGCCACAACCCCATATTATTGGGCGTAGTGAATGAAAAATAATTAATTTTTTTAATAAACAAATAAGCCGATGAGCCACAACCCCATAACATTGGGCGTAGTGAATGAACAATAATTAATTTTTTTAATAAACAAATGAGCCGATGAGCTACAACCCCATAACATTGGGCGCAGCGAATATAAAATATGTGAATATTTAAATAAACAACGAAGCAAACAAGTTTACCACCCCATAACCTTGGACATGGATAAAAAAAAATTTTCAGCCATGCCCAATGTTATGGGGTTGCAGCTAATCGGCTTATTTGTTTATTAAAAAATTTAATTATTTCT
Source organism: Encarsia formosa (assembly GCA_038277355.1). Taxonomy (NCBI): domain Eukaryota; kingdom Metazoa; phylum Arthropoda; class Insecta; order Hymenoptera; family Aphelinidae; genus Encarsia; species Encarsia formosa. The sequence continues at coordinate 49,375,690 of CM076187.1, forward strand.
CATTCACTCTGCCCAGTGTTATGGGGTTGTAGCTCATCGCCTTATTTGTATATTAAAAATATTAACATTTTTTTTAGCCATGCCCAAGGCTATGAGGTTGTAGTTCATCGCGTTATTTGTTTATTAAAAATATTATCATTTTTTTTAGACATGCCCAAGGCTATGGGGTTGTAACTTATCACCTTATTTGTTTATTAAAAATATTAACATTTTTTTCAGCCATGCGCTAGGTTATGGTGTTGTAGCTTATCGGCTTATTTGTTTATTAAAAAAAATTAATTATTTTTACTTAGTACGCCCAGTGTTTTGGAGTTGTAGCTTATCGGCTTATTTGTTTATTACAAAAGTTAATTATTTGTTATTCACTACGCCTAGGGTTATGGGGTTGTAAACTTGTCCGCTTATTTGTCTATTAAAAATTTAAATTTCGTTACTCACTTTATTAATTAAAAAAAAAAAAACAAAAAATTCAAAACAAGCGTGCCTGAAGATTTCAAATTTGGCGCGTCCAGCTGGTTCACACTTTTGAGAGGCCTTTAAGGCGGCGCTCTTGCTCCGAGAATTAAAGATCAAGTTTCGATTCGATATATCGACTCGACTTTCTAATCGAATCTCTCATTCTCTTTTTCATAAGTGGACATAATTATAAGTAGAATGTAGATTGGTAGATTGTTGCATGCTTCATAGAATTCAAAAAATAACATTTTTAATTTGGACTCATTTTTTTCAGAGTAAGCAATAGTAATCCATGATTGTTTTATCAGAATAATTGATAAACCATGATCAATTATTTGTAATTTCAAAAATAGAAAAAAATAAATAAACAAGTGGTATATTATTTACAATATTTGAACATAGATTTTTAACGAATCAAAAAACTAAAAAACTGAATAAAAGTAATATATCATTTCGATATTGAGATCAATATTTCGTTGAGTATCAATTTTTTCAAAGCAGGTGACCTAATTTTGGCTGGAATTTGAATAGTTTTCAGTCAAAAAATAATTTCAAAACATCTATAATGAATGAAAAAGTTAAATGTAGCGTGTATATTGTTAAAAAACACTAGTTTAGCACATAAAATGTGTCAAAAGTGTATGCTTTGGAATCAACTAAAACCCCAAATCCGCACTACAATTACTATGGGAGCTTGTTTGGAAACATATGAAGAGAAGATTCCACATATTTTTGAGAGAAAAAAAAGGTCGAAACCGTTCAAAAATGCGTGTGAAAATCGTAAAAAACGCGTTTTTTGTGTTTTTTGACAACTTTAAACAGCTGTATCTTGGAAGTGGAAGATCGTACAGGGTTCCGGTTGGTCGCAAAATTTTTGTTTTTTCATAAAAAAAATTGAACAATTTTTTAATATATACAAAAATTTAGCCTAGAAAAAGCTACGGTCGTTTGAAGATACCTGCAAATGAGCAAAAATAGCAATATCTGTGTAGGAATGTATTATTATAAAAATAACCAAACTATGTTGTCAAAATATTTTTACAAAAAAGAACTTATTTTGAACAAAATTTTGCCGCAAACTAGAGGTTTCTATCTCATTTTGATCAAAAGTTAGAATTTTTCGAAAAATACCTTAAAATTGCTTAAAACAGCTTAAAAATAGGCCATTTTTCAATCTTTGAAAAAATCTAGCACCAAGCAGAAATAAGATAGAGACCTCTAGTTTGTGGCAAAAGTCTTCTATTAAATAGTTCTTTTGCCAAAAAAAATTGCAATAAAATCGGTGAACCTCGTGCGGACGGTTTTTTAAAAAAGTATTATTTTGACCCATATATACAGCTTCCCAGACTTTTTTGAATATAAGCTGTAAATTGATCTGTGGTTTCCATTCAAACTATCGTTTTAAAAGTTACAAAGGTAATTAAAAGCTATTGAAATCTTTAATATAATAAATATCGCAAAAAAATTTTTTTTCTCTATTTGACCAAAAATATGGTGCTAAATCATCTTAATTTCTTTCAAAAATGAAAAACTTCGATAATGCTTTGCTAATTTCTGTTGAGGCATACCTAGTTACATAACTACTGTTCCTATAGTTTTGCTCACATTTGTAGCTACCTCTGCGAGTTCCCAGATTTCTATACTTGTACTATCCATTTTTCTACTTAGGCTACTACTGATTTACTTTTTCTTGTTTTTAGACCTGTTTGTACTTCTATAATTACTCTGTTAATACCTTTTTTCTAGTGAACATCTAACCCTGAACCTATCATCTTCCCTACTGTTGAGTCTGATCCTGTGCCAACCTTTGTACCTACCAATCTTGAATCTACCCATGTACTTACTCTCTTACCTAACCTTGAGTTTGCCACTGTGCCTTACTCCTGTACCTACCCTCGTGCGTACCCATGTACAAATTTGTGCCTGCCCTTGTTCCTAACCTTTGTTCTACGTTTATATCTACAATTGTTACTCCTGCACATAATCTCGTGCCTACGCTTGTTCTTATTTTTGTTTCTACCTATGTTACTTTATTATCTTCGTTCCTACTCGTGTGCTTACCCTCGTAACATAACTATTGATATCATAATTGTCTATACTCTATATTTGTGCCTAGTATTTTAACTATCTCTGTGCATGCCCTGGTTTTTATCCTTGTACATTCCATTTTTTGCTTAAGTTTTTATAAATTAACTTTTTCTAGTGCTTAAGTCTGTTTTTACTTTTGTGCTTTCTCTCTTATTAACCATTTTTTACTTAATTTTTTAACCCTGAACCTACCTTCTGGCCCACCTTTATGTTTACCCTTGTACCTACCGTCATATCTAATGTTGTGTCTATTCAGGTACCTACCATCTTGTCTACCCTTGTACCTACTCTGTACCAACCCTGGTGTCCCTCCTGTGCCTACCCTGTTGCCTAACCTTCTGTCTACCACTGTGCGTACCCATCTATCTATTTTAGTGCATACCTTAGTACGTATTATCATGCTTACTATTCTTCTTAACCTTGTTTCTACTTTTGTAGCTACTCCTCTTCCTACCCTCGTTCGAACCCTGAACCTACCCAAATGCTTAATTTTGTGTCTACTCCTGCGAATACTCTTGTACCTACTCTCTGCGGTGAGAGTCTGGAAAGAAGGAAAACTACTATATAATATATTTAGCACTACGTGTGCACTAGGGTGTTTCACTGAAAAACTTTTTTTGGATTTTTGATTTTCCAAAAGTAAAATTATCTTTCTCATGATGAAAAATTAAGCTAATTTTTTCAGTTTTTTTAAGGTCATTCAGAGATGACTTATTGCGTTTAAAGATTAAAATTGACTATTTTTCATAAAAATAATTTCTTATGTTTATTTAGCCTTTACCTGCCATACTTGAACGGAATTACATACTTGGCACACTGAGGTCCTCTGAGACCCCAGGTAAAAAAACGTTTATAAAAAATTAGTGAAGCAATATTGCAACTTTAAAAAATTCATACATGTTTACAAAAGGGTTTCATGTATGTATGAGTTTTATATATATCAAAACTGGGGGGGGGGGGATATATACGAGGATATATACTATATATACGAGATATATACTAAGTTTATACTTGAGGTACAAATATATACTTTTTCGGGCTCCAATCAATTTTAGGTGCTTTATGAGTGTTGTTTTTTGAAAAAATGACAGCAAGTTCAATTATAAACTGTGTTGCCGTGTTCTAACCTCAAAGCCTAGCACCTTGGCCGTTTTCATTTTTGAGTAAGTTTTTTGACGATCCGATAGGTGGCGGCTGCAAAACAGACCATGTAGAGTCTTAAGATTTTGGTGATTTATTTTACCAGGAGCCCTAACTATTCTGATGCAAGTTGGGTATAATGAATAAATGAATAACATTTGGCGTGTAATTATGATAAGTACTTATTATAGGCTTAGGTTTAGATACAAGGCACGGGCGCTTAGAAGGTCTGCTCAGTGCAGAGGCCCGGTGCAGTCTGAGTGCTATCGCTCGGCTCGACGCAGCGAGCGTTGTGAACACTGCTTACATTCCGCTCTCTCTCTCATTCTACCGTGGTCTCGCTGAGCGGAGCCCACAGTACTCCCCCTCAAAAGGAAAATTTTTGCAAGGCAAAAATTTGTTGCAAAGATCAGGCGGGTCCGCGCTTTCCAGCAGCGGTCGAATCGAATGCGCTTGCGAGGTGGTCACGGAAATATTGCATTCAGAAAAGTAGACTGAGACTGGTGATTTAGGTAACGGCCCGAGGGTGGACGCGCTTGTGAGGGTTACGGAATGCAGGGTTCGGGTTTTTGAAAAAAGATTACGGCCGGATCAGGGATCTGTGCGGGGCCCTGGACAACCGTTTGGCTTGAGATAAGAGACGGAGTTATCAATGCGAGGGGCGAAGACGTATTCGGCCCGAGGACGTTGATTTCGGGGGTCTTACGAGGTTTGAGTGAGCTGGGGCTCACGACCTTGAAAGAGCAAAGAAAAGGTTCGGTCCTTTGAAAAAAAATCTCAGCTGGGCTTTGAACAATCGCAAGCTTTACAACATGACGCTGGGTTGTAGGTCCAAAGGGCGAAGAAATTTCTGGCCTCAGGAACTTGATTACCAGATTTTGGGAGGCATAAGTTAAGGCGGAGCTAGAGCTCGCGACCTCGGAGAAGTCGACGGAGGACGACCAGACTGTTTGGGCACACTCGAGGACGCGCGAGGACATAACTGGGTCGTCCGGTTGAGATTGTTGCGAGCCGAGCTTACGAATCGAGGGAGTGGGCTCGACCTCTGTCGCGTGATTGTAGGATTCCGAAGGCTCGCTGTCACGGGTGACAACGAGAGAGCCAAGGTATTTATTTCTGCCATGGGTGACGGTGGCCAAAGCGACGGGGCTTTCCATGGAGTTTCTCAGCATAACAGGCGAAGATCCAAGAAGCGGAGTTTGATCAGTTGGCTCGCAGACGAGACCAGACAGATCGTCGCTTTCAGGGATTTCATCAGAACTGGTAGCCGAACTAACGTTCGAACTTAGGTCGCCGTTGGTATTGGCTACCGAAACGGCATTTGTAATGTATAGACAAGGGCCTTGGTCAACCTTGACGGGACCAGAGGTTAAGAGGTCAGCCGGAGAGTGTTGCTGCTGGGTGTTAGTGTTCGAAGGAACTCCAGGGAGCAATTGGGCTGTGAGGACATGAGGTCCGTTAGTAGGGCACGGAAGTGTGCTTAAAGTAGCACCATTCTTAGTGAACGTGTTCTGTGCGAAAGCTGGGTAAGTCTGAGATTCGGATGGTGGCGTTTGAGTACGCGCAGACACTCCACCAGGCACGAAATCCGGATCATTAAGGTCCAGGAGACTTGAGGTTGTTGTGCCAGGGGGTGGCGGAAAATTTAGGGATAAATAATCGATTGAGCATAGGGCAAGGACCTCCGAAAAAATCTAAGCCAGGCCTTCCCAGGACCAAAGGCTTTGGAGAACGTCGATCTGGCGCTGAATATCTCCAAGGTTCAGAGAATCAGGATCCTCCGGTGAAGAGTGGGTAGCAGCATCGCCTAGAGACGAAGTGAGCTGCGAGAGCTTGAGGTTCACGATTCGTTCAACCTCGGAAGGGACTACCACGATGCCGTGATTTTCGAACGTTGACAAAGTGCCGAAGACAAGGGTGCCGCGGAACTTGCTCGTGAAATTGCCGATATTGCGCGAGAGCTCGATGAGTTCGGACTCGTTCGCGGTCAGACAACGACTTCTATCCGAGGATTGAAATCCTCCATGGGTGGACATGGCAAAAAAACAGGGGGTTTTCCAACTCACGGGGGATAAGGAAGATCGACCACAAACGCGAAAATTGGAAACTTGCCCATACAGGTAGAGGACCTGCAATATCGGTGGCCTTGCGCCTTGACACGCAAAAAAAATTGGCTCGGGAAAATCTCCCGATGAGCCCGCGATATAAGTTCACCGTTAGGTGTAGATGGCTCACAAGTTACACGTCCCGCCGCGACCACGAACTTCTGTGTGCCAAAAAATGGGTTAGGTAACGCGGGGGTGATTTGAGTAAAAAAAAACTAAATCTAATGTTTACAATGGTAATTCTAAAACTATGTTCAATGCTAAGGTGTGAGGAATTGTTTTCGCGGAGGATAACGTGGTTCTTGATAAACCGAGAGAAAAAAATACTGCCGGTCCGGCAAATCGAGACGCCGGTACGTCGATTTGCGGAAAAGGGGAGGGTATGGACGGTAAGGTAAACAAAACGCGCACGCACTCACACGTTCACACACACTGACCGCCAAAAATTCCTCACTCGGTACGAATAAAAGTTTTTCTTGATCAAGATGTTTGGTGTCAACCCGAGGCTCGATGGAAAGCTAGTCGGTGGTGATTGCCTGGATGACGAGCACCGATGCCGATCTCCGGAAGGTCGAAGAATGCCAGCCACCAAGGGGGACTTAACGTCCAAGCCTCGTCTTTGAGTTCCTGCTTCGCGTCAGTGAAACTCACTTCGGGGAGTGGCTTCACGCCTGCCTCCCGCTGCAGCTCCACCGAAGCCACGCGTGCCCAAGGTGCACGAAATTCTAAAAAAATCACCGAGCTATTGATGACTCAGGTGGAAAAAATTGTTGATCCTTTTTTTTATCTTGAAAAAAAAATTCACCTTGAGGTGTAAAAAAAATTAAAGGCTTTTTTTTCTCTAAGTGGTTTGCGCTTGTTCTTGACGCTCGAGGCAAAATTTTGCTTTAATGCTGCCGTGAAAATGAACCCAACCGCCGTTGAAAACTGGATAAACTTGCACACAAAGACTACGTAGGTAGGTAGCGAGCATTTCTTTGAACAGGATAAAAGATTTGAATGTTTTAAGCTCGATCTTGAAACACGAGACAGAAAGCTTTTTTGATTCTGGGCGGAATAATAAAATCAACCGCGGCAAGGTTGCGAGGTTTTCCTTCGTTGTCGTCGAGGTGCAGAATTTTTGAAGTTTTTAGCTCGTTGTTGGCACACGAAACTAAAATTTGGCGGAAAGACGAGCTCGACCGCCGTAGGCGACACACGCACGAACTTGCACAAGTTTATAAAACAACATAAGAATCCTTGGCGTCTTCTTCTGCGTCGGGGTCACCACTGTAGGGTCTTAAGATTTTGGTGATCTATTTTACCAAGAGCCCTAACTATCCTGGGGCAAGTTGGGTGTAATGAATAAATGAATAACACTTGGCGTGTAATTATGATAAGTACTTATTATAGGCTTAGGTTTAGATACAAGGCACGGGCGCTTAGAAGGTCTGCTCAGCGCAGAGGCCCGGTGCACTCTGAGTGCTATCGCTCGGCTCGAAGCAGCGAGCGTTGTGAACATCGCTTACATTCGCTCTCTCTCTCTCACTCTACCGTGGTCTCGCAGAGCGGAGCCCACAACCAAAGATCGGAAAACAGACCAAATAACGCGATAGCAATTGCGATAGAAATTCCTGGGTCGCAAAACTCTCCAAGAGGCGAGGCGTATCTTCCCTGAGTACAAGCCCCTACCAGAGTATTTATCAGCGAGTCAGCCGTTACCCATGAGAAAGGTTCAAGTTACGTGTTAGCCATTAATACGAAAAACGAACCTCAGGAAGTCGAAATTCCAGTGCAAGATCTGTATCCCTTTGAACTCGATAATTCCGAACTTCTTCGATTCTAATAACGAAGGAATACCTTGTCCTCCTGATCAGAGAGTACCTCGAATATTCGACCTTCTGAAAAGAAAACATCACGACGAAGCATCCCTAGCTCAATTGAAGAGAGTGGTTGAACGCTTTCCATACCTTTTAATGTTACCTGGTGACGACCCTCCTCTCACACATCTAGTACAGCATACCATTCCGTTAACCAGTGACAAACCGATACATACACGCCAATATCGTTATCCTCCAAAATTGCACGAAGAAATTAGAAGGCAAGTAGACGACTTGCTGAAGAAAGGAATCATCCAACCCTCCTCCAGCCCTTGGAACTCGCCTCTATGGATATTTCTAAAACGGCCTGGCCTTGACGGTAAGAAACAACATCGTCTTGTTATTGATTACAGAAAACTCAATGAATTAACAATTCCAGACGCCTATCCACTCCTAAATATTCAAGAAATATTGGTGTCCCTAGGCAAGTCCAAATACTTTTCAGTTTTTGATCTCGTTAACGGATTCCATCAAGTGCCTATGCACCCTGATGACAGAGCTAAAACCGCTTTCTCAACGCCTTATGGGCATTTCGATTTCACAGCCATGCTTTTTAAGCTTTGCTGTGCTCCTCCAACATTCCAAAGATTGATGGACGTCGTCATGACCGGATTACAATGAATCGAATTGTTCATTTACCTAGATGACTTAATCATCTTCTCCAACTCTCTTGAAGATCATAAGAGAAAGATAAATGAGGCTTTTTAAAGATTGTTTAATGCTGGGTTGAGATTGAAAATCGAAAAATGTGAATTACTAACCCCCGAAGTAAAATACCTGGGCCACCATATCGATCAATTTGGAGTCAGACCTGACCGGGGAAAAATCAAAGATATTCAAAATTTTCCTGCCATAAAGAGTACTTCTGACGTCCATTTTTTTCTCGGACTCTGTTCTTATTATCGTCGATTTATCCACCATTTCTCTGAGATTGAAAAACCTCTAAACGATCTTCTTAAGAAAAATTGTAAATTCCGCTGAGAAAAGAGCCGAAAAGCCAGTTTTGAAAAACTAAAAACGGCTCTATGCACGTCGCCAGTTCTGATTTGCCCAGACTTCTCTAAACATTTCATTCTAACAACTGATACAAATGCATATGCAATTGGGGCAGTTTTGAGTCAAGGCAAACAAAATAATGATCAAACTATTGCATATATATCAAAAAAGCTCAATAAACATTCAAGAAACTACTCTGCTACTGAGCGAGAGCGTTTAGCTGTAGTTCTAGGCATCATGCACTTCAGACACTACCTTTACGGTCGCACTTTCTATGTATGCGTCAACCATGAACCTTTACAATAGATTGATTCAATCAAAGATCCAATGTCCACTGGAGAACCCGACTACGTGGCTACAAATACATCTTCCGTTACAAGCCTGGAAGGCTTAACACTAACGCCGACTGGCTTTCGAGAAATCCGATAGACCAGAATGAAGTAGAAAACGAAAAGTCAGCGAACATATCGTCTCAATCATTTAAGAAAATCAGAACAAAAACCATGCTACCTATTTAGAAACAAAGACAAACAAAAACATTCATTGCTCGACAAGCCCATGATAAAAGCAAAGAAGAAAATTTCTCTGATACCTCGCAAGCCGGCCCTTTGCGAAGAGGCAGACCAAAAGGGTCCAAAAATAAAACTCGTGTACCGCCGAACGTTTCTGGTCAAGGTAATCTTCCAGGTAATACCATCGCCTCTTGTCTAAGACTCAGACAAAATCAACAAGTAGAGCTGAAAAATACTACACCTATCTACCAAGCAAACGACGAAAGCTCTACCTCAGAGATAGAAAATTCAGACGAAACCGAGGACGCCTCTGATGCGCCTGTACCCTTGCAAAACCGATCCTTGATACCTAGTTTGGTAGAACCACTTAACGCAACAACCACATCGCCTGCCACCGAATCTGACATCAGCAACCAAGAACAAAATGAGATTTCTGGCATAAGCGAGTTCGATGAAACCATGGTACCATCAGATGATTTCGAAGATGTAGTTGCTCATTTTCGAAAACCCGCATCGAGGAAGGCATTCTTTGATTCTCCATCAAAAAGAGTGAAACCTCCAGCAAATGATGACGATTCTTCATCTTCTGACGAGGAAGAACTCTACGAGACTACCCCTGAAAAAACAAATTTGGATCTCCAAGCTCAGCTCAAACCTTCCAACTCCAACTCCAAGCAGAAAGAAAAGTTTATCGAAGGATTTAATTCTTTGTGGTGGGACTCTGGAAAATAAGAAAAACTTCTCAAAAATTTTGACCTAGGAGCTAACTATCACGAAGCGGATCACTGTGTAGCCCACAGCGATCCGGGCTATTTGGAAAATGATCTTATTGATGCAGACGATAGACAAAATTTGAATAATACACAATCTTTGTCAGAATTGGATAAATGGCAACTGACCGATGATTCAGAATTCAAAAACCCTCCCTTATACCGTCCACTCTCATAACACCAAAAATACCTCCAACAAAGAGTGACCCCAAAATTAGCCTATTTTGGCGCAAACGAAATTCGATTTAATTTTTAGTCTAAATAGTAGCTTAAAATGAATCCCTGCAAAGTTTTTACTAGCGAAATTTTTTTTTTACAAAGATATGATCGAAAAACGTCAGTTTTTTTTACATACGTTTAAAGGGGCAATTTTGTAAAGTTTAATGTTTATAAAACAAGAAATACTATCGTATTCAGCATGAAATTCAAAGAATAAAATATACTTAGTGTTTTTTCGATTTATGCAACCGGTTTTGCATGAAAATTCATCGAAAATCACGATTTTTTAAAACGGGCTAAAATTTGTTGATTTTTGGGGTCACTCTATTGATGACACTTTTAATCTCGAAAACACCAAAATCATGTCTAGCGAAGATTCCGACTCTTCAACAAATTCCGCAAAAACCATTGCGCTAGATCATAAGCCGACGGAAGCTCCATCGAAAAACTCTCTAAATCCACAAGAGAATGTTACTCGTCTTTGAGATATCGACAGAACGATCCTTCCATCCTCGCAACTCGACTTTTCTACAAAAAACCTAATTCAAATTTAATACCTCAAAGTTCAAAAATTACTACGACAAATATTAACAATGATATTTTCACAAGCGTTAAAAATATTCCACCAATTGTACCACCGATCCAAAATGCAAACATTTGGCACCCCGATCAAACCTCCTGAACAACTGACAGTGAGACTCACTCACGACGTCCTCATGGGACATAAAGATAACATAATACATTTTATCCCTGCGAATCTGAACCTAAACACACCTAACAACCAACTTTTTACTGAGTTAGAACTAATCTCAAGGAATGAACTCAAGGATTTAAACCCTACGTTGGCACTGTTCTTGTCTCTATCTTCTCTTTAGTAGTCACAGGAACCAAAAAAAATCTTATTAGGCAAAGTTTTTTGAAAGAATGCTTACACAACCTTTATCTACTGCTCGAAAAAGAAAAAACATCGGTCCGTATGTCACGAAAGGGCGAACTCACAGACGCACTGCCACGCGGAACTCTATATCGAGAAGTCCAAGATGCTCTCAAAGACATACCTATGACGCTAACGATCTGTCTAGGCACCTGCATAATACCTCCACCCAAATCCCGCAACACCATCTTGAAAGAGTGCCACGATAGCCTATTCGGAGGACATCGTGGGGTAGAGAAAACTTACAGAAGAATAAGGGAAAAATATACTTGGCCTGGTTTGCGTAAAGATATAGTCGACCATATTCATCGATGTCGAATATGCTAAGAGTTTAAACTCATAGGTTATCGCACCAAAGAACCCATGGTAATTACCGATACGCCCGCAGAGCCGTTCTTTAAAATGGCTATCGACGCGGTCGGACCTATGCGTCGAACTGTCAATGGCAACGCTTACATATTCACTATGTAATGTTTATTTTCAAAATTTTGTATAGCGTTACCTGTACCTAATCTTAAAGCGCTAATTGTAGCACAAGTCCGCGCTAAGCATCTTATAGCCGTTCATGGAGTACCTACAATTATCTTGAGCGATCACGGTAAAAGCTTTAGAAATAGACTCCTCAAAAATCTTGAAAGCATGTTCGACTGTCGTCTAAAAACGATAACATCTTTTCACCCTCAGTCGAACGCATCGCTGGAAAGAAGTCATGCTGTCTTGAAAGACTACTTGAGGACTAACACCCCTAGGTATCAAGACTGGGACGCGCTCGTTCCCTTTGCCATGATAAAATATACTTCCTCAGTCCACTCTTCTACAGGTTTTACCCCCTACGAAATAGCCATGGGACGAAATCTCAGAACCCCTTCAGGATGCCTAGACGACTTCGACAATGACACATATAATGGTTACATTTACGATTTAGCAACAAGAATTGCTGAAATTCGAGAAATAGCATTGAAAAGTTTAGAATCATCCAAACAAATTAACAATAGAAATTACGACAAATCTACTAAACTCCTTGATATAAAACCCGGAGACAAAGTTTATGTCAACAAACTACCACGTAAAAACAGACTAGATAAATTCTGCAACGGAGTTTTCGATTTCCTAGAAGTACGTGAAAATAACACTGCCCTCTTACAAAGCCAAAACAAAAAAAAATCTTAGTCCATAAAGATCGTCTGAAAAATTTTTTACTAAAAACCTTGTTCTTCTCAAAAATCACCGCCTCATCTAATTTAAATCTGTCCTAATTTTTTTTGTTCCAGAAAAATGCTTTTCGTTTCGTTGTGGTGCATGAGCTTTGCTCCAGTCGGGACCGTTAATACGGAAAATCGAATTTTTTATGAAGTACAACCAATCCCCAAAAACCCAAGTATTTTCTATAAACACGCCGGAAGAATTAATTTAGTCAGAACAAAAATTCACATTAATATTTTCGTAAATTGTCCCTCACTTAAGGAAAACTTCGAAATGGAACACAAAAATTTGAGACAATTGGTGAATGAAATAAGTCGAATTTACCCCGATCAAATAACACCAGGATTCTCGGAACTTCACATAACCCGAAAATTACTCGCAATAATGATTTACATGAATCTATAAAAAGCTTTTTCGTTTCGCAAGAAACTAATAATGACCCTATAATCGAAAAACTCGAGGAGCTCTAATCGAAGTCGGCGGTTGGGTTACAAAATGGTTATTCGGTATCATGGACTCGAAAGACTGCGAACTAATCAATAATGACATTGACAAACTGTACGACAGTCAGAATAATTTATCCCAAATTTCACTTAAATCAACTCATCTAATCAAATCAGAGCTCAAAAATTTATATAAATCCAACAATAATCTAACACTAGAAATTTCACGCTTAATCAGTTGTGTCAAAAACATTTCCGAACAAAACTCGGCCATGAACAAAGAGTTGCAATTAGTAAACATTACCAGATGGTGGTTTGATTACACATACGAACTTGACGAACTAAAAAGAGGTTATGAAACCTTGTTGGAAGTAATTCAAACAACCGCAAGAGGACACCTACATCCTTTTTCTGTTATCTTACTCACAAATGTTCGATCTAAGTATTCAAATCTTCGATTACCAAACACCGCAGAACTAATCACACCCCACTACCTATTCAACATAGCAAGAACGACTACTTTCATCACTAATGGAAAGCTTCACGTTTCTATAAAACTACCTTAAGTAAATGACGACGACCTAGATTTGTACAAAATACACTCTTTTCCGAATCCTATAAACCTCCCCTTAATAATACAGGCTATTTAGCAATAAAACCAAGAGTTAATTATGTTGTTATATCGAAAAATCAGACATATGTTCTCTTAGATGACGAACTCCTTCAATCGTGTTTCACTTATGATCACACTAAGCTATGCGAAGACTTTTTACCCCTAATCGACGGAGTTACACACCCATTGTGCAAATATTTAATGTTCAATCGGCCGACAACCTCTTCTCTAAAAACCTGCTCGACAGTTATTATACCAAAAACGCCCATAATTCTAACACCCTTGCACGCATCGAATTCATGGTTATATTCAACTTTAAAACCGACTAAGCTCACAATAATCTGTCATAACCAACATCGTAATGAATTTCTCACAAATGGCACAGTTTCACTTTACCTAAGCGGCGAATGTAGCGCACACACGTCAAGCTTTACTTCACACGGTCTTCGAAAAATCTCATTCACAACAGAGTACAATTATAAACTCGAACTGTCAGTAGAATTGAACACAATAAAACCCGAGATATATGAATACGCAATCAAATACTCCATGGAGGTGGAGAAAGAACTTACTGAATCACTCCAAAATTCTAATCCGATTCCCCTGAACGAAATTGAAAGTAAACTGCGGGCGATACATGTTCGACGAACGAAACAGGAACGAACACATTCATTTGTAGCCATCGGCTTGGGATCCTCAATCGCGTTAACATTGATCCTAAAAATCTTGTTGGATAAATTTCTTCAGGTCGAAAAGAACTTGCCCTTCTTCTTCTTTATCTGCAACAGAAAGAAGGAAAATAAACGGAACATGAAAGCTAATGAAGTAGAATACATCCGAGAAACATGCACACGTAAAAATAATCATCAGGGCGATACCCTTCCTGATGAAGCTCACAGCTTGCTGCACACTCAAACGATTGCAAATGTTATAATTCACGTGGAAACACCTCCACAAAATTCAACAATACCCATAAACTCTCCAAAAACACCAAACTCCAATACGAAACCACCGCTTCACGTCGCAGAGCCATGAAAAACAAAAGAAAATGTTAGAAAAAAAAATAATAAAAAAAAAAGTAAATAAACAAATAAACAAATAAATAAATAAAGAAACAAAAAAAAAATTTAAATAATACTAATAATAATGATTAATAAATAAAAATAATAAAAAAAAAAAAAAAAAAGAAAAAAAGAAAGCTAAACAAACGAATTTGCTATCTTATCTTCGGAAATAAACAATAAATTTGACAACATTAAATAAATAGAATACACCCTTCATTTTCAAAACCAATGTTGATTAACTGTCCATTCGGCAACACGCTTAAAACTCTACCATAGCCATGAATCTTCGCAATCACTGGCCTGCCCAGTGCGCCTGCCGCATGCAGACCCGCTATACCTCCAGCCGCGGTCGACTCCTTCATCAACTCGCCCACAATACGCCTGCAGCACGCGGTCCAACCATGCAGCCACGCCCACGAATCTTTTAATACAACCTACAAACAATTAATTTATGAAATAACGACAGTAGACGACCATAACTTTGACAATAATTTAAGAAAAATAGTAACAAATAAAATCACCATACTCACGAACACGCCGAAGACCCAAGAAAAAAGAAATAATTTTTTTAACTATTCATCAACAAACAAGTATCAAATAAAAGTCTGTTTTTTTTTTTTTTTATAACAAACAATGATTAATTGATAACAAATAATAGAAAGTATTTACCTTTTAATGCACCTCAATGAGTAGAAGAATTGCGATAATAATCCTTATAAACTGACCACACTCCGAGTCCAACTAGTACTGCGATCGACGTAATACCGGCTGGAGCACCTACTGAATGCACCAGCAACAGCACATTTATCAAAACCGGCAATACAGCATGATATAATTTGATGAGCACCCTACTGCAATGTCACCGATTACACCTACTTGCACTATACCAACCTCGTGCGCCGCCGCTGACCAGCCGACCAACCGATTTCAAAAACAACGATACAGCGACATTCACATCAAGGACATAAGCAGTTCACCATTAAAATATAAACTTTTCTCATACAATTTTTTTTGTGTACTAAATTGAGTGTATTTACAGAATCTTAATTTTAATTAATATTCGGACATTATCTTGGATTTAACAAAACTTTCTCAACTACTTGACAATGATTTTTTTTTACAAAATATTTACTAAATATTGTTTAAACATTTAGTAAAAACTTTGGCTACATGCTAATTTAACTTCATTATCACTTTTTAATATTTATAAAATTTTTATATTTATTGTAAGATTAGTTTTAAGTAATTTTTAATTTTTATTGTACAAACTTTATGAATCAAAATTCAAGATAGGCTTTATTTGTAAATTTCTCTGTAACACACATAATGTAAAATACTTATTGCGAAAATCTAGTTTACGTCAATTAATGAGCAATTTAATTCTATACACTAAACTCGAAATTTTATTTAAAAAATTTGGAAACTTATTTAACAATTTTCGACCAATTTAAGCAAAACTCGGTCTAAATCAGTGAAAATAAATCATTATATTCTATCTACAGATCGATTATTTGATTACGAATAATTCAGCTAAAGTTTGCATGCGATTATTTTCTTTTACGACGGAGCGTTATAACCACTGATTTCACCGAAACTTTCTGCTAATTTACAAATTTGTTGACTAAAAATTTAGACATATTCAAAATTATAAAACACAAAATATTTATATTAAATTTTAAATTTTATAGCGAGTTAAACAATGACAATTAAAACTACATATCGTTCAGGAACATCAAGATTAATTTTTTTTACCATTAATAGTATTACGCAATTTAACCTTTTTTTTAAATTTTAATAGCGATTGCGAAAATCAGAATTCAAATTTAAATTGTATCTTCAAAATAGAACGTTACAACATACTTTTGACTAAATTTTAATTAGCAAACTTAAAATCACCGCGAAAATTGTGAACTTTCCTCACTCCTGGCAATTATTGTATTGTATTGTATTGTATTCCTGGCAACCTCGCTTGTGGGTAAAGACCCATTACAAGGGGGGTATCAACCACATATGTGTGAGGGACCGACGCCACCTACTCTAAGTTGTTTTATACAGTTGTCTCTGTTTTGCCTTTCTCATGCTTTTTAACGTGGTTTCTGCCCAATTCTCGTTTTTTGTGTCCCTACTCTAATAACCCCGAATCTCTCGAGCGATGCTTGCATTTTGGTTTTCGGGGACTCAGTCGACCCTACTAGCCGCAAGCGCATCGGGATACTCAAGCTCAACCCGGTTAAGTAGTCAGCCTTACACACTTTTTCCGGTCGGGCATCGGTCGACTTTATTCCTCCGATTCGGACTCGCGGCTGGTCAATGTTTTCGGAGAGAATTTAGTCGGCCATTAGGATGTCCGAGTTGGAACAAGTGATGTAGGGCATCCTTACCTCACCTAAGCTGCAGTGGACTTAATCCTGACAATTTTAACGCGTGAAAAAACACTCGAAAAAATCGCCGAGACCCGGGCTCGAACCCACGACCCCAAGATTGGAAGCTCGGAGCCACTGCGGCTCTTCACTCCTGGCAATTAATGAATATACTAAATACGTCGATGCAACTTCCCATTCCAAGTATTAACCAACCCATATAAAATTTTCTGCTCCAGCGCTCAACAACTGCGCAATATAGAGCAATAATTATTTTATCATGCCTAAATCCCTGTTATTCGACTTGCGCAAGCAACACAAAAACTTCTACTCAGCTAAAACAACTAGCTATTTTAAATTTTCATTTCAAAATTTTGAAAATTTCAGGCTTTTAACTCATAAATTACAATATTACTACCCACCTTCAACCACCCATTTCCTACTGTTGACGCGTGGTAGTACGTCTGCTGTGCGCCTAATTAAATTTGCACAGCTATTTTTTGTATGTGAATAAGTAGATCTTTGTATAGTTTTAAAAAATTTGCTTTATTTTTAAAATTACAAAAATCGTGACGTTTTGTATGTTTGGGAATATTATTTTTTGCGAAAGCCAAGAGAAGATGTGATTCTCATGGCTGATGGATTCGAACTGAGGTGTGCTGCAACGGTCTAAGAATCGGTAGAGCAAAGGTGTGGCTGTCTAAGAATTAGTGCGTGGAGAATGTCGGGCTAAGGATTATTGTGATCATAAATTTGAAACCATAAAATGGGCACTTGGAAAATAAGAGGGGTGGGATAAGCTTCGGAGTAAATAGTAATTAGGTAGTTTTTGGGGTGAAAGTAATTAGGTAGGCTTCGGTTGTAAACTTGGGCTCGGAGACTTACATTTTGTCACGTATACATTTTAAAATATAAATTGTTTTTAAATTACAAAATATATTATTTTTAAATAGTTGAATTAGATTTGTTTTAAATAGTTTACATAATCATGAATTGCTCAATCAAAATAAATATATAAATATAAGTAGAATGCGCAAGTACTCTTACGCAGTAACATGCCGCCCGCCATTGACTCGCTTGCGATCAATATTACTTTACAATGGCACTAATCATGCATCAACAGGTAACTTTACAATTTTGCTGATTGCACGCTTATAAGTGCCTGTAGTCGTTTTTATTCGGACGACTCTCACATGTCCATCATCATCTGGGTGAACGTCTTCTATGCGGCCCATGGCCCAGTGAAGAGGTGGTTGATTGTCTTCCTTTAGCAGTACCAAATCGCCAATCTTGATTTTCATACTACCCTTTGTATCCCATTTTTTACGCACGTTCAGTTCATTCAGGTATTCTTTGTGCCATCTTTTCCAAAAGTTTTGTTTCAGCTTCTGAAGGTGCTGCCACTGTGTCAATCTATTACTGGGCGTGCCTGAAAAATCTTCACATTCTGGCAAGCCAAATAAAGTGTCGCAAATTAGGAAATGAGCAGGAGTAAGGGCAATCGGATCATTAGGATCTGAGGTAAGAGGTGTTAGCAGGCGCGAATTAAGGATGGCTTCAATTTCTATAACGTATGTGTTAAAATCTTCGAAAGATAATAAAGTTTCACCGATAGTACGCGTGAAATGTTTCTTGAAAGATTTAACTCCCGCTTCCCACAAACCGCCGAAGGTGGGTGATCGTGGCGGTATGAAATGCCAATTTATCCCGTCGTTGGCTAAAGACTCGCGAATTATGTCGTTTACTTCGACCGAATTGATAAATGCGTACATTCTTCGAATTTCATTGCTCGCCCCTTTAAAATTCCCGGCGTTATCAGAATGAATGTTTCTTGACCTGCCACGCCTCGAGAAAAATCGGCTTAGGGCTGACAAAAATGCGTCTGTGGTCAAATCACTGACGACTTCGAGATGAACGGCCTTTGTGGAAAAGCAAACGAATATTGCAACGTAAACCTTGACTTTGTTTTTGTTGCGGAGTTTTTTCTCTTTGACATAAAAGGGACCACAAAAATCTACGCCTGAATTTGCAAAGGGTCTTGACTGAGTGACTCTTTCTTTCGGCAGATCACCCATTAATTGTTTATTTTCCTGCCTTCTAAATTTTGAACATTGCACGCACGAGCGAATGATTTTTTTTGTTGCATTTCTTCCATCAATGGGCCAGTACTTGGTTCTTACTTGATACAAGGTGGTTTGTGTTCCTGCATGATAAAGAATGTTGTGCTGACGCCGAATTACGATGTCAGTCAAATGATTATTTTTTGGAATAATTAGATAATATGTTGGTTGGTCGAACGAACGAAAATATTAATTTATTTATGCCAACGTTTCGTCATCAATTTATAATGACCTCTTCAGGGCTAAAAAATTAACGAAGATCACAAAGTTTAAATTACAAAAAAAATTTTTATAAAACATTTAAAAGTAAAATATAAATATTAAATACCAGTAGGTTTATTATTAAACCATGTCAGAAAATAAAACTAACGATGCTCATAGTTCAAATGATAAAGTTTGACTGGGCTTAAAGACTTACTTTGTACAACGCTTTGAAAGTAGCAACGCCTCAATTATTCGCTTATAATCATTTCTCAGAAACTGAGTGTCCAACTGTTTGTTGATATTATTAGGATTATAATGGATATATAACATTTCCAAAAAGGTTCGTTTTTTCAAAACTAACTCCGTATCTAAAATTTTGACATTATCAAAATCAAAAAAATGATTATTATTATTGCAATGTAATGCAATTACAGATTTGTCATCCAAAAGTCTGACATAAGACTCATGTTCATTAATACGTTCTCTCAAAAATCTTTTAGTTTGACCTATATAATTCTCAAATTTGACCAGAATTTTTCTGAAATATTGTAAAATCAAATCGCAACTTTCTTATTTACTCACATGTAGATCGTTTGATACTTTTCCACAACATATTTTGAACTTAGATGAAAATATTAACAGTTTGAATTTTAATTTTGACAAATCTAAAACTAAGGTTGGAAAAAGCTTTTTGCGTTTTAAAAAGTGTTTGTTAAACACAGAAATTTCTGATTGTAATAAAACTTTACTCTTGTTTAAAAATGACATTAACAATATGAGGTTAGACTGTGAAAAAAGTAGCACGACTATTTTAGTTAAAAATTTTTTGAATTATTACAAGAATTACATAAAACCATATTTAAATCAACACAAAAATATTTTACATAAAAAGTTCAAAACATCTCTCAAAAAAACCGATTTTTATACTTATCAAAAATTCTTTTTAAATAATTCAAATAATAATTCTACGCATCTAAATTTTGAACGTAATTGTAACCAGAACTCAGCTATTATTGATGTAAACAATGATGACAGGTGGTTGATTAACCTTACGGATACTTTTATCCCTACAGAAATTTCTGATGTTTTAAGATTAGGTAATAAATTTAATTTTTCTACAATAATTGACCAAAAATTTTCTTTTCAATTAATGAAAGACTTGCAAAGCTCTCTCTATAGATTTCCTCACTTTCAAAATAATATCAGGAATGAAATAATCACTAAATTGAACTATAGTATAAAAAATCAAATTCACATTAATATTATTGATAAAATTTATGAACGTAAAATAAAATTGGCTAATTGTTTTTTGAAAAATAATTTAAATTTACACATTAGTAAGAGTGATAAAGGTAACACATCTGTCATAATTGAGAAATCTGTTTATATTTCCAAAGTTGAGTCCGTTCTTGATGATACTAATTATTATGAGAAAGTTATTGAAAATCCTCTTAATAAAATTAAGAACAGCACTAACAATCTTATTAAGAAAATAAATAGTAAGACAAATTATATAGATTGCGATGTTTTTAAAAACAAACTACATAATGTAAACAGTTCGTCCTTACCTAGAGCCTACGGTTTGATTAAGATTCATAAAGATGGTCATCCTGTTCGTATAATTGTTTCTACTGTTAATGGACCCACACATGAGCTTGAAAAGCGTATTGTTGCTTTATTCAATGCACATTTACCAAAACCTAAACATACAGCTAAAAATAGCTTAGAATTTAAAAGTCATATTGATAAAATACATGTCCCACATAATTATACAATGGTTTCTTTTGATGTTGTTTCCCTTTTCACAAACATAGACAAACACTTAGTTTTACAAGTTATTAACAACAAATGGCATTTTTTAAGAAACAAAACAAAGTTAAACAAGCGAGAATTTTTAGATCTAATCATTTTTATTCTTAACTCCACTTTTTTTAAATTTAATAATAAGTTTTACCACCAAATTAAGGGTGCTCCAATGGGTGGTTGTTGCAGCCCTTGGTTTGCAGATTTATGTTTAGAAGCTATTGAAAATAACTGTTTAGAAAAATTCAAAACTAGTTATTTAATATTTAAACGTTATGTTGATGACATTTTTTTAATTTGTAAAAAATCGCGCCTAAAAAACATACATGATTATTTTAACAGCTATGATGATTCAATTAAATTTACGATAGAACACGAAAATAATAATTTGGAAATTAATTTTTTGGATCTAAAAGTTAAAAGGGAAAATGGCAAATTAATTACCAATTGGTACCGGAAAAATACATCCTCTGGTAGGTATGTGCACTTTGATTCCCATCACCCGATACAAATGAAAATATCTATCGTTTATATGTTAGTTGATAAAGCTGTTAAGCTCTCTGATAGAAGATTTCATAAGACTAATTTGAGTTTGGTTAAAAATTTGCTTATTAATAATGGTTATCCTGTTGATTTTATTTCTAAATACACAAAATTCAGATTGAGAAAGCTTGACAGTCCCAATATTCATAATAATGTAGATGATTTTCACAATGAACCTTTTATAGTTTTGCCTTATCACAAATATTTTTTTTCCAATGTTCAGTTTATTTTTAAGAAATTTGGTATCAGAGTTGTTTATAGGTACACTAATAAATTAAATCAATTTGTAAATTTAGGCAAGGATACTGTAGATAAATTTAATAAAACTAACGTTATTTATAAAATTAATTGTAAATATTGCGAAAAAACTTATATAGGTCAAACTAAAAGATTTTTGAGAGAACGTATTAATGAACATGAGTCTTATGTCAGACTTTTGGATGACAAATCTGTAATTGCATTACATTGCAATAATAATAATCATTTTTTTGATTTTGATAATGTCAAAATTTTAGACACGGAGTTAGTTTTGAAAAAACGAACCTTTTTGGAAATGTTATATATCCATTATAATCCTAATAATATCAACAAACAGTTGGACACTCAGTTTCTGAGAAATGATTATAAGCGAATAATTGAGGCGTTGCTACTTTCAAAGTGTTGTACAAAGTAAGTCTTTAAGCCCAGTCAAACTTTATCATTTGAACTATGAGCATCGTTAGTTTTATTTTCTGACATGGTTTAATAATAAACCTACTGGTATTTAATATTTATATTTTACTTTTAAATGTTTTATAAAAATTTTTTTTGTAATTTAAACTTTGTGATCTTCGTTAATTTTTTAGCCCTGAAGAGGTCATTATAAATTGATGACGAAACGTTGGCATAAATAAATTAATATTTTCGTTCGTTCGACCAACCAACATATTATCTAATTATTTCTTCATCCCACGAACAACCAACAAACCACTACAATTATTTTTTGGAAGCAAAATTGGATGCCTTGTATGATAAGACAAAGCTGAATTATTCAATCGACCTCCGACTCGCAAGATACCATGTTCATCCAAAAAGGGATTCAACGGTTTTATAATACTTTTAGAATGAATTTCATTTTTTCTCACTAGGTCATTTATTTCAGTGGAAAATTCCTGACTCTGCACTATTTTTATTAATCGGTCGTGAGACCTTTCTAACTCAGACTTGCTCAATGGGCCTGAATTATTTTCTTTCTTAAGACTGTTGTTGCAAAATCTAAAACAATAGGCAGTTACTCGGATGAGCTTACTAACGGATGAAAAACGCTTAATGAACGAAGGGTCAGTGTCCTTCGATTCAGTGATTAAAGTTACAACCGTGGTTTTGCGAATTTCAGTCAAAGGGATTTTTTGAAAGGGACCAAGAGGCCATTCTTCCTTGGATTTCAACAAAAATTCGGGACCCTTTGTCCATGTTGTGGAGTTCAAAAATTCGGCAACTGAGAGACCACGAGATAAGGTGTCAGCTGGGTTGTCTTTAGTAGGGACATGGTGCCATTGAGAGGGATTTGTCAGCGTCTGAATTTGAGACACCCTGTTTGCAACGAATGTTTTCAAATCTCTCGGCTGAGCATTTATCCAGTTAAGAGTGATAGTCGAATCAGACCAAAAAAATACATCATTAAAAGTTGTAGGAATAGCAGAAGTGACTACCTTGCTCAATTTTGCAAGCAACAGTGCTGCGTTGAGTTCAAGCCTGGGAATTGTGATTTGTTTCAGCGGTGCTACCTTGGATTTCGAGCAAATCAACCGCGTAAGGCTCTGATTTTTATGATCAGTGGATCTTACGAAAAAACATGCACCGTAGCCTAGCCCACTGGCGTCACAAAAACCGTGTAATTGAATGTCGACTGCGTTATCAATAATTAGCTGTCTTTCAAAGGATACGTGATTCAGCAGAGAAAGTTGCGATCGAAATTTTGACCATTCAGTGTGTAAATCAAGCGGGATAGACTCGTCCCAGTCTAATTTGCACTTCCACAAGTTTTGCATAATGAGTTTTGCTTTCATTATGACTGGGCCTAGCAAGCCAATTGGATCGAATAATTGTGCAATTTGAGACAAGATAGTCCGTTTAGTAATTCTTTCAGTAAGATTTGGCTTTATAACATAAAGTAAAATGTCGCTCTGTGGATTCCAATGAATACCAAGAGTCTTCATGGAGTTGGATGGATCTGAAAAAAGTTCTATATTTTTCGAACTTTCAGGCAAGCCTTGAATTACTCGGCTATCGTTCGAGGCGAATTTTCGAAGCGTGAAACCACCTAATTTAAGCAAGGCGATTATTTCTTTCAACAACCGGACAGCTTCTTCAAGGGTTTTACAACCTGCGAGTAAATCATCAACATAAAATCGGCTTTTGATTGCCTTTGCAGCTAGCGGATACAAATGCGCGTATTCTTCCGCGAGCTTGTGTAATACGCGAATAGCTAAAAATGAAGCTGAGCTTGTACCGTAAGTGACAGTGTTTAAAACCAAGACTCTCAAAGGATCTCCCGGGTTTTCACGCCAAAATATTCTCAGGAAATCGCGATCGTCCTCGCTCATCAAAACCTGTCTATACATTTTTTCAATGTCAGCGACAAAAACGAAGGGATGAGAGCGAAAATTTAGGTGCAGTGAAAAGACATCGTCCTGAATGGTAGGGCCTACCTTCAATGTATCATTCAAGGAAATACCCGTAGATGATTTTGCGGACCCGTCGAAAACGACGCGTACTTTAGTAGTGGAGCTGTCTTCCTTCACTACGGCATGGTGAGGAAGATAAAAATTGGGTTTATCGAGTTTTTCGTCGGTGATTTCAGTCATGTGACCTAACTTTTCATACTCTCGCATGAAATCTACGTATTGGCGCTTCAGCTCTGGAGATTTTTGAAGTTTGCGCTCGAGCGCGTGAAATCTCTTCAGAGCGATCGAACGTGATTCACCAAGCTTACTCAATCTCTCATTAAAGGGCAATTTAACTACGTATCGTCCCTCACTGTTGCGAGTGACTGTGTTTAAAAAATGACTCTCAACCTCGGCCTCTTCAACGGACAAAAATTTTGTTTCGGGTGTTTCCTCTATCTCCCAAAATTTTGCAACTTTGTTTTCAATAGAAGTTATGTTTAAATTGCAAGAGACAGAATTCTGTCTTGGTAAATGATCCGAGATGCCACCGGAGATTACCCAACCAAATTTGGTTTTTTGCAAGATGGCTTGCTCGTTCTCAATATGGATTTGACCTGCATACAAGGTTTTAAAAAATATTTCTGCACCGATAAGTGCATCTATCTCAGAAGTTTTATAAAATGATGGATCAGCCAATGAGATATTATGTGGAATTTTCAAGTGATGCAAGTTAATTTGCTGTGATGGTAGTGGGTTAGTAACACGAGGTACGATTAAGAAGGATAAATCTGCAGAGTAATTTTCTTTCAATGAAATGACTTTAGTTTTAATCGAGTGCTTGATGGTCGTTTCCATCTGATTTAAACCGGTTACTGGAACTTGAATGTTGTTGCGATTCAGACCGAGAATGTTTGCGAATTTTTCAGTAATGAAATTGGCTTGAGCACCGCTGTCAAGAATGACTCGAGCGGTATGTTTTTTGCCGTCGATGCCTAAAAACGATACCTGCGCCGTGGCAAGGAGGACTTGGTCTGAAGTACGAATTTGGCAGTTTAAAGAAGTAGTGGGTGGTGAAGGTTGGAATGAGGATGTATCCCCGAAATGTAAAAGGGTGTTGTGTCTGCCTTTGCACGTGGTGCACGTGCTTAATCGGCAGTCGGCCGTCGAATGATTTTTTCGTAAACAATTCAAGCACAGTTTCTTGCTCTCAGCGGCTTTCTTACGCTCCGAGACCGGAAGATCTCTGAAAGCTTGACACTTGAAAATCCTGTGCTCACCCCCACAATAATTGCAAAAATCGACCGTTTTGTTTTGAGTGACTGCGAGCGCGCTTTTTCTTGAACAGGCAGCTTGGTTATGATTTTTTACAGAAGACACGAATTTTTCCTTGTCCTGCTCCGCCTGCGTCGCTTCCAAAATCTGACATCGATTTTTCAAGAAATTTAGAAATTCTGCAAGGCTCGGCAGTTCTTTCGAACTTTGGGATTTTTCCCATTCATTGCGAGAAATTTTATCGAGCTTTGGTCTCATATGATAGATTATCACTTGATCCCACCAATTTACCGGCTGTTGAAGCGCGGCCAGTGCTCTCGTTTGCGTATTGATAGTATTGAGTATCTGCCGCAGACCTGCTGCACTCTCGCGGGTGCAGCCCGGTTGCTCAAATAAGATTCGCAGATGATTGTTTACAATGACCTTCTCGTTCTCGTACCTTTCTATCAACAAATCCCACGCGATGTCGTAATTTTCTTCCGACGACTCTAACGACTGTATAACGATTGCCGCTTCATCCTTCACGCACGACCGAAGATAATGAAGTTTCTGTATTTTCGGGATGTTAGGTATATCGTGAACCATGGATTTGAAAGAATCCCGAAAACCCATCCACGCTTCGTATGCTCCGTTGAACGAAGGTAGATCTATCTTCGGTAATCGAACGTTAAAGTTTGCATTCAAACTCGGACGCGTATCGTTGATTATTACTCCGTCGTCAAGGTCTGTGAGATTCACGCGAGAATTATGAAGAGATGCGGGTGGTAATGGAGGCGGCGCGTTTTCAGAGATAAATCGAGAAGCGTCGCGTCTAACCGAAAAGTATGAGTTTTCGAACTCGTCTTGGTATCTCTCATGAGCCTCAAGGTTGGCTTCATCGAGCCTAACTATCCGGAGCTGCAATTCTTCGAACTTAGCAAGCATGTCACCGATCTCCTGATACCGCGCGGAGACTTCAGCATAGTCACGGGGCTCGGCTTCGGCAACTAGCTTAGTAAATTGCGTCAGACGACGCTTAAGGTTTCCGCGTTTTATTCTTAAGTCTCTGAGTTCAGCCATGTTTTAGGAAAAGGGATTGAATTAGCAATTTGCGATACTATGAATGTGACTTACTCAAAATGGTTGACTCGTGTGGATGGTTGCTGCTTCTCCCTTGTCTCGTTGTCCTGGATGCGTTGGTTCGAGCTGCTGCGGGATTGTGGCAGCTGGATTTTTTCACCGTCACTGCTTTGATGGCGTCGGTGGATGCGTTGCTGTGCGTTTTCGGATTTTGAATTTTGATTTTGTATTTTCACCTTCACTGCTCTGATGGTGTTGGTGTTGAAACTTGGATTGATGTGCACTGCTTCTAGTTACTGTTGCACTTTTTGTGTATCACGGCTCTGAAGGACCATATGTTGACGCGTGGTAGTACGTCTGCTGTGCGCCTAATTAAATTTGCACAGCTATTTTTTGTATGTGAATAAGTAGATCTTTGTATAGTTTTAAAAAATTTGCTTTATTTTTAAAATTACAAAAATCGTGACGTTTTGTATGTTTGGGAATATTATTTTTTGCGAAAGCCAAGAGAAGATGTGATTCTCATGGCTGATGGATTCGAACTGAGGTGTGCTGCAACGGTCTAAGAATCGGTAGAGCAAAGGTGTGGCTGTCTAAGAATTAGTGCGTGGAGAATGTCGGGCTAAGGATTATTGTGATCATAAATTTGAAACCATAAAATGGGCACTTGGAAAATAAGAGGGGTGGGATAAGCTTCGGAGTAAATAGTAATTAGGTAGTTTTTGGGGTGAAAGTAATTAGGTAGGCTTCGGTTGTAAACTTGGGCTCGGAGACTTACATTTTGTCACGTATACATTTTAAAATATAAATTGTTTTTAAATTACAAAATATATTATTTTTAAATAGTTGAATTAGATTTGTTTTAAATAGTTTACATAATCATGAATTGCTCAATCAAAATAAATATATAAATATAAGTATAATGCGCAAGTACTCTTACGCAGTAACACCTACCCCTTTGATCATTATTACGATTATGACAATTTAAAAATTATCGATCTCTTCGAACATCGAGTAAAAAATTACATTCAAAACGCTACCACGCGAACTAACTATCCTTAAACAATAGTTATTCACAAAAATTAGGCGCTTGCTCGCCATCATCTACCAAAATTCGATCAAAAGATCAAAAAACTGATCGATACATTTTTCTATCTTCGATATAAGTACTGCACTCCTACAGTCGTCCAGTCCTGCATTGTCGAGGGCAACAATGGACTAAGAGGGGAGGCATGTCATGTATCGATCTTAACAATCCCACATTCCCAAGTTGCAATAGACCCGCTCTGAATCAGCCAAAAAGGAGTTAGGAAAGGGGCCGCGTTAATTGCAATCAAGCAGTTAATTGACCAACACCTCCGCTCTGCTGGAACAGGTGGGGCGAGGTAGCCTTCTTCTGTCGTTTAGCCGCGCTCCCAAAATCACTCTCATCCCCGAAACTCGAGTGGTTCGGTCGCAGCAGCTGAGCGACATAGAGTCACACAAAGCACACCTGGATTCGTAGAGCCGGAGCTGGCCAGATCCGATAGTGAAACATCGCCACAGCCACCCTAGGATTAAAATACGGAAGACTTAGAAACCCTTCCGCTAGAATCAACTCGCCCGGAATTCCGGTAAATAGTAAGAATTATTATAGTATTCTCTAACTCTATTGGAGGACGTTAAACTCAGCATGAATTTGTAAATCTTCTATCTTCAATCTTTAATAAATAATATTTATAAAATTATCTTTCACTTTACTTTGAGATTATTTGGGAAATGAGACAACAAGGGAGACGGAGCGATTACGCTAGTAGTCATTCCAATAAGATAAAAGATCCCATCCTTAAATTATACTAATATCAAGATTCAGTAAATCTATGACAAATTTATAACTTTTAAATTTTTAAGATTATTAAACAACTTTGTATTGCCTAGCGTATAACAATAATAGTTCAGTGTGGCTTTGTATTGACGATCCAGGCATATTCGCGAAAAACATCCCCACTTTACAAGCATAGCTCCCTAATACGTAATACGTGGTTAATTTTTAATTAAAACCGAATTTAAATAGATATCCACCCCCCTAATAATTAAATTGAGAAAGATAAATAAATTTTGGTTTACCCAGCCAGGAATCGAACCTGGATCACCTACTTTCGCGGTCGGTGCGTTAACCATTACGCTACCGGGCTCACCTCTGACTATAGAACTGCAATTTATTTATCATTCTCAATGTGACCAATCTCTCTCAGTCAGGGTCGCCATAGTCCCTGCGTTTCCCCCAGTAAGGTACCCATTTTATGACTGTAAGTAGAATTTGTTTATTACACCTTCATCAACTTATAAAATGAAAAAATTTATATTAAAATATTTTTTATGTCAAATTGAACTCAAAAACTATAAGTTACAATACTGCTGGATTCCTAATAAATAAATTTGCGTTGAAAAATTTTTTTTTACGAAAATCTATGAATTTAAGGATATACATTAAGTTCATGACCTTTCTATGACCTTGTATATTCGTAAAATAATTTTTGCAGTAAATCATGTGATCAGCTTGACAGAAAAAATTTGGCTGCGTGCGGCAATTACTCCCATCAGCTGAGGTCAAAATATAAAAATGCTCTCATTGAACATATAAATTTCAAAGATCCCACATCTGTTGTTTCTAAACATATGATAGATAATAATCATAAATTCAAATTTTCGAAGGTGAAAATACTAGATAGCGAGAAAAATATATATAGTAGAAAATTATCTGAGATGCTATTTATAAAATTTACATCAAATACTATTAATGAAAAGACTGATATTGAATTCTTAAATAAGATATACGCTTCTGCATGCTTGTGACTGTGATAAATAAATGTAAAAAATTATATGTAAAAAATTTTATGTATATTTATATTTTCTATATATGTATTGTTAAATGAATGTGTTTTCAAAATTTACATCATTATACTAAATCTCCTGTGTTATACTATGCTTATTGACTTACTGTGCTAAGTTATCTTATACCATAAGGTTTTTCTTGTTCCTGTATTGTGTACCTGAGTCTTAATAAGTATATGATAAAATTTGAATACTTCCATTCTGACTTGTTGTATTACAACATAAAAATGTAAGAAAAGTTTTTTTGTAAAGATAATAATTTAAGTTCTTTTATATATTTATAACCAAATTATTCTTATAATTGTATCTTTTTAATTTTAGTATTTCTGAAGAGGACACTCGATGTAGTGTTGAAACGTGGAAAATTAAATTAAAGCTGGTAACGATAACATCTTGTTTCCTTAATTGTGCTCACCATGTCCAAACTACTAACCTTACTATATAGAAAACAGCAGAGCAAATTAAAAATATAATTATAATATATAAAAATTCTCATTTTTTGTATTTTTGAGCCTCCGCCACCCTGGAAATTGATATAGTATATTATTTCCGCGGGCGAGAGGGTTCGATTTGGCCTAAGGAAAATATACTTTTTTTCGTCCTTCTAACCGAAAACAAGGGGCGAAGTTCCGATTTTAAGGTTAGAAGGGCGAAAAAATTAATATAAAAAAAATTTTCCGATAAGTGTAACACAAAATTTTAAAATATTTTTTATAGAGAGTTAAAATAAATAAACTTAATAAAAAATTATTTTAATGAAAAATAGTCAATTTTGACCTTTAAACGTATTTAGCCATTATAAATGACCTTGAAAAAATCGAAAAAATAAAGGGCTTCATTTTTCATCATGATAAAGATAATTTTTCTTGCGATTATCAAAAATCCAAAAAAAAATTTTCGATGAAACACCTTGGTGTGTACTTTTATGTATAAGTCATGTTGTTAGTTGTGAAAAGTAACAAACAAAATAGTGTATTTCGTTTAGTGTACGATAAACTACAAAATGTGATTGAAACTTCAGTTCACAAATTTTAGCAAAAAGTCAGTTATAGTTTCAATAACATTCATAAAGGACTGTAAGAAAAACGTTATTTTTAATATTTACAGTGTTATTAATTTTTTTATTATACTTTGTAATAATTTTTTTTAAATTTCTTTTAATAATTATTAAAAAAAAAAAAAAAAACCTTTTTTACCTTCAAACTTTAAACAGCTTAATATTACTGCAGTAACTTATGTCAACTTTTTTTTTATTAATTTTGCATTTATACAGTGAAAATAGTCTAGAACATTGATTAATAAGTGGGCAGTTATAGTTATAGCTTGATTATCGCATTGTATAAAGTAGCCATCGCTATTTTGTGTAAGCTTTCAATTCATGAGCTAATTGGTGGAGAAGTTTTTAAAATATTCTGAAAATACATTCTTAGATTACGATCGTTGTTTTTTCATATGTGCACTTGCAGTGCGCCCATAGAAGCTAATTACTATGAATAGCGATAAAAAAAAAAAAAAAATTCCAGCCATTTTTCAATAATTTTTCTGTGGAAAAAATATAAAAGGAACAAACTTTCGAAAACCTTGAAAATCCATTTTTTATTTTTAATTTGGGTGGTTAAAAAATCGTTGCTCTGTATTCATCTAATGCAAATTATTTATATATATATATATATATATGATGGCGCAAAGTCTACAGGGCACGCAGTTTCTATAGACTATAAAAGCTCATAAATTTGATTCTATTAAAAATTTTGAGAGACGATCCTGTATCGTTGGAAAGCTCTTGACATCCGCTATAAATTGAAGAGGCTCAATCGATTTTGGTTTAAAATTGTGTAGCAAACTAGAACTTGAAAAATATATTCTTTGTTAATTGCAGATTCAATCGGTATAAGAACAAATTTAGGTCAGCGGCCATTTTTAAAAGAAAGCCACAAATTGAAAAGTAGCTCATATAACACAGGTTCTTATGGTAAGCTATCGTTTATTTATGATTACTTTGGGATAAAATTTTTGAAAATTTCCATAAAGTCCTAAAGAATAGTTAATTTTTTAAGGATTAAAATAGTATAAAAAAAATTACTAGTAGCCGGACAAAATTTTGAGAAAATAAATTAATAAGCTTGAAAACGGCTTAACCTGATCTCAGCGTACATTAGAAAATTGTGTTAAAAGTGCTTGAATAATTCATCCATCAAATTTTATTTATTTTAGTATGAATTATGTTCGTTTTATCACATTCCATAGTAAAAGATAATGGGACTCCCTTAGCCCCTCACGATTGATACGGCACCGAATGAGCCTTCTTGAAGTAATTTTAAATCATTTTTGGTGCCTTATGCATTGACTGAATGGACAAAAACGGCAACGACAATTAATTTAAAAAAATTGTTTTAACGCTTTACAAAAAAACATCAACAAATTTTACTTAAAACTCAAATGCCATAGATTATTTTCATAAACGCTAAAAAAATATACTAAATAAAAACCAAGAATGCTTAAAAACATAAAAATTAGATCATGGCTTTTTAGAATTATCTTTATGTTAACTCTCAGCATTATTTTGCTGCTGTATAAACTCCAAGACATAAAAAATAATGTTAATCATACTTAAGTTGGATGTTTTTGGATAGGTCTTGGTCTTTTCTTAAATCTGATCGTAGAAACGGCACGTTTCCACAGGTGTATAAAAGCTCGGAAACGAGCCTTTCCTATCACAATTTTGTTTCTATGGAGAAATATCTAAACACGATTGGAAACGGGTGTTTCTATGCCATAGTTTTTGTTTCATTGGAGAATACATAATATTATACAAGTTTTTCTTGTAAGTCGACAAGAAATTCGAACTTATAACCAACAAAAATGAGAGACAAAAAACATAGCACAATAATCGAAAGTGAATATTTTAAATAGGTACAATAATGATTATCCATCAAATTTGAGAAAGCACAGTCCTTTACAAGTAAGGGAAACTTGTCATTCCCATTCGAGTTGGTTTTTTTCGGCACTAGACTTCGTCTCGTGCTGAAACATCCAACTCTCGTGGAAACGACGCATTTCCTTTACTTGTAAAGGAATATACTATTCTTTTGAATGAAAAGTATGTAATTTAATTTTATCGAATGAAATTTGCAAGGAAGTAAAATCCCTCGTCAAAATTTCGCGTGCAGTGTAGGTGGCGTGACTGTTGCTACCGGATATCACTAGCGTGAACGGTGATTGGCAAGATGAGAATGTGGTGCGCTGATTGGATAATTTTACAAAGTGTGCGAGTGTGAATGAGGCCTAAGCTTAAGCGACTCCGAGGATTGGTTAACAACGTTCTCGTTGAGGGAAGAAGAAGGAAGTTGAAAGAAGGGAACGTTGCTAGCGTGACTTCGATTTGGGAAGCCGTGCAGTACGGTCGTGTGAGTTTTTTTTTTTTTTTGAGTAGCCTCCATAGTTTTTTTTTTGTCATTAAACTACTCGTAGACTGTGATTTTAATTTTACTTTCCAGTCAATAAATCGATTTTATCTTATATATATTTTATCTTTATATAACTCGATCGAATAGCCAGGATTTTTTTTTCGAAATAATTATTTGGACCGTTCTTTTCTTTCAACTGGTAGGTAAATTAAATAAGTGTATCTACGGTGGTAAATGGCGTGACACGAGACATTGTGTAAAATTAACCTTTCTTGTTCTCGTTGGGAGATTTGGTGTGAGGTATCATTTTGGTTAATTAATATAAATAAAGTATATCTTTTTTTTTATTATTATGATTATTGTATGAGGGAGAAAAGTAGTGTGATTTTCCGAGCGTCTAAATCTGCAAAGATTTACCACGAATTATGTATACCACCATTTTGTTGATTGTCTTTCTTAAGAATTTTTTTTAGCTCTTGTAACTATCTTTAGTTCTTGTAGACAAGAATAAATTGATGAATCAAACTTTTCCTTGTTTTTTTTTTTTTTTTTTTTTAGCCACCTGCACACACCGCCCTAAATTTCCCGGAGGGATTTTCCGTGAGAACCCGATTACTGAAGTGGATAAATCTGAATTTTTTCTCTATCAAAATTCGGTAATAACTTACCGAATTTTGATAAATCAATTGTAATGGGAGGGCCCGGGAAAACTCCTTTGACCAATTAAGGGAGGGCCCTTTTTCATAAAATACCCCGTTAAAAATTACATACCTCTAATTTATGTAATTTTATTCTTAAGGCCTTAAGTCCATTTTTTCAAATGGACCCCTATTTTTGACCTTGGATTCGGAAAGAGCGGAAAATTTTACGTTCCCTTAAGAGTTTGAAAAATTTTTTCTGGAACTTTCCGGGCCCTGAGAAAGGGCCTAAAATACCTTGAATAATTCGGAAAAAAAGATTTTTTTCATTATCACTCACAGAAGAAAAGGTTTTTGAAATAAAATTTTCCAACAGACGGCCAAGATGAAAAAGGGCCTAGGCCCTTATTTTGGGCACTAACGGCCTAAAACCAGTTTTATTTTTGGAAATCATTATTTTTGACCTTGGATTTAATAGAGCGGAAAATTTTACGCTCTCATAGTAAGTCCCAATTTTTAACCTTTGATTCGGAAAGAGCGGAAAATTTGATGATTTCATAGATGTTGAAAAAAAATTTTTCGGACTTTTCCGGGCTCTGGAAAAGGGACTATAATGTCTATTATCGTTTTATCTTGAATAACCCAAATGCAAATTTTTTTTTTATGATTACTAACTGAAGAAAAATTTTTAAAATAAAATTTTCCAACAGATAGACCAGATGAAAAAGAGCTTAGGCCCTTATCTTGGGCTCTAAGGGTCTCAAACCAGTTTTCTTTTTAGAAACTACGATTTTTGACCTCGGATTCGAAAAGAGCGGAAAATTTAACGTTCTCATTGGAGTTCAAAAAATTTTTTTTAGACTTTTCCGAGCCCTGAAAAAGGGCTTTCCATTTAAAAATATGGACTTGAATCCCTTACGGCCCAAGATAAGGGCCTGGCCCCGATTTCATCTGGCCCATCTGATGGAAAATTTTATTTAAAAAAACTTTTCTGTTGCATGTGCTATACAAAAAATGCTTTTTTCCGAGTTATTCACACCGTTCCATACTTAATCCACACCCTGTATAATATGAGTCGTTAAAGAGAGCCATCAAAATTTTAACATAAGTTAAGCGTTGAGTGAAATTGTAAGGGTTTCTCAGAAAAAGCTTGAAGCTACTTTAAAAAACACAAATATTTTTGCAGTGGTTAAAAACCCTATAGGCGTCCCTTGCTATTCACGGTACTCGGTATTAACAGTTTCGCTTATTCATGGTTACCGAAATGCGACCATATCTCGATATTCATGGATTGAATTCACGTATTTACGGATTCAGTAGCTATACTTACACTCTCAATAAAATTTTTTTTGTTAAATTTTGATTTTATAAGTTATTTTTAAATGATTTTTTATTTCAATGGCTTCACGTGACATTAATCAACCGCGAATACCGAAGCGCACCTGTAATTTTCGCCCAATCTAACCCTTATTCACAGAGATTTAAGTTATAAATAACAACTATTAAATAAATAATGCGATTCTGCCAATACCGATTGCTCCTAAATATGGAAATAAGCTTGGTTAACTACCAGAAAAATTTGTGTACCTTATTTTTACCAGGAACCTATTGTAAAAGCCCTAAACAGCCCTCATTCATAAAGGGTGTATATTGAAAAAATTTACCAATAGAGCTGTAATGAAATTCTGTCAATCTTGATTGCACAAAATGATAAATGGAGTCTTGACTTTTCCCAAAAAAAAAAACATCCTACACCTTTTTTTTACAAGGTGCCTACTCTACTAGACCTAAATCGCCCTTACTTGAAAATTTAAATTTAAATCTAAACCCTGTTTGAGACATCGACATCCTTGACCAAAATACCCTTAAAAAATGTGTTTTGAATGACTCAATAATATAAAATTTCAAACTTGTACTAAGTCAGGTTTTCGAGTGTTGAACCAAAAACTACCTAAAATTTTGAGAGCGGTGTTGGGTCAGCGATTAGCGTGCTAGTCTCAGAAACATCACCACTCAAGGGGTCGTGGGTTCGATTCCCGTTGAATTCTTCGGATTTTTCTGAGTTTTTTCATCAGTAATAATAGCCAACGTTCCCCGACTGTTTCGGAGATGGGTTTTTCCCTAGGAAATTCCTGAGTTTTCCCTATCTCCAAAAGGTTCGATTAGCGGGCCTTGGGCTAGTTTGCGAAGCAGAGTTAGCTGACCCGATGTGCCACTCAAGGGCACAGGGAATATCGGCCTTACCGGTTGGAGCACAGGAACCCTGCCTCTCCCTCCCAGGGAACCCTCCTCCGGGAAAACTTGCTTAAGCATGTGGACCCGATGTGCCTGGCACAGTAAGGTGTTCGCTGTTCCCAAAGTGCCGGGGCACGACCGGAAACCCCTCAAAAAGTTATTTTAAGACGAAAAAATGATTTTCCAACAAAAAAAATTTTTTTTTCCCGTTCTATACCGTGCCCCCAGACGCAAGAAGTAAAAAAAAAACAATGAAAAAAGAATGAAAATTGACCTCATACTAGCCCGACTAGGAAGCGTTTTTCGGTAAAATTGCCCCGAAATTTTTTTTTAGATTTTTTCATGAAGTTTTCAAAAACGTATAATTTTTTGTGTTTATCTTTATTATTAGGCACTTACGATCAAAAAAACCGTAGAAATTATATATAACGTTATGTATGTACAATCAGTAAATAAATCAAAATCAAAATCAAAAATCCAATCCATGCGGTAACTTTCTGAGAATTTTCACTGAAAAACGAGGCGTAATATCGAAAAATCGTCAAGTATACTTTAGTCATACAATTTTACGTAGATTACGGTGGTATTTTTTTTCGATAGCTTATATTTGACTATTGGGTCCTACGCAATTTTATACATTTTTTTATTTTTTCCCTATGATTTCTAAGCTTGAAATACTAAAAAAATTTTATAACTTTTGGGACCTAATGGGTTAACTATTAATAAATTCTTGGAGCTTGGCATTGACTGCCTTCATTTCGGATAGTCATGTGTTCCATTTGTCTCATCGGCACGTAGTCTGGGCGTGGTTCTTGATAGCAAGCTAGACTGAAAAGAGCATTTGAAGTATATTTGCAAGAGAGCACACTCATGTATAGACTCTACCATTTCAGAGGCAGCACCACCCTCAATCTACGCATACATCTCATCCAGTCACTATTTTTTCCTATCGTAGATTACCGTTCTCTTGTTTACTGTAATATCTCGGAGGAATAGAATTTTCAGCTTCAGCGCATCATAAACAAGGGCATCAGATACATTTACGGAATTAAAAAGAGTGATCATGTTACTCCCTACAGACGTAAACTTTGCTGGCTTCAGGTTGAAGGACGAAGGAGTTATTTCTCTGCTTGTCTTCTGTATGAGCTACTTCACTCGAGGATCCCACCATACTTGGCCAATTCCTTCATTGCTCGAGTCAGCACACGCTCTGATAGGAAAGTCCATAGAGTTCTGGTTGTTCCCAACTGCCACACAATTTGCCTCCAAAACTCCTTTCACGTCTCCACCGCGTACTTATGGAATACTCTACCTCCCAACATTCGTTCAGCTCTTACCTTACCTATTTTCAAACGCCTCATTAACACTCATATTTTTACCACAGAGGGTGTAGAGTAGCTACCTGGTCTCAACACTAGTCATGTAGTCGGGAACTTGGTGATTGATAAAAGCCGATCAAGGCCAAGTGTGATATGTTCGTACCTGTACTCAGTGAAGTGAAATGTGATGAACTCGAAATTTTCTCGAAATTTTCCAAGTTACAATGAAGAATTTATAATGATCAACTCTAGATTGTATACCTGTTATTACAAATTGTTATCACAAATTATCCTTATTTTTATCTTTATTCGTATTCTTAATTTTATTATTAATTATTGATATATATATATATATTTATCACTCATCATTATGATCTCAAATCATCTCTGTATAGACTTCTTGAGAAATTCTTTTCATATTTCATCGACCATCTTATGGAACTCCCTCCCATCTCACATCCATCACGCTCTATCTCTTCACGGCTTTAAATCACGTGTTAAAAATAATCTCTTTTTACTAGAAGGTGAGCAAGGAATCTCATGACACTGCCTGATGGACTAACAGAGTAAACGGACATTTCGTAGCAATGGCCTGATGAAATTGATCTATAGTGTGACTGTGCTCAGTGAAGTGATAATCCTTTCCTCAATCTGTATACTATGATTGAACTTTATTAGTTGATTTACATTGAGTATTTATGCTAGTCATTGTATCGAGTCATGCTTCCTGTAAAAACTTATGCCCTCGTTCAAGCCACAGAGGATATTCTGTTATATTACTCTCAATGTATTCACGTATTACTCACTTAATTAATTTTTATTTTTATTTTGTTATCATCACTTTAACTACTGTTATTTATTGTTAAAATAATGTATACATTTACTTAGGTATCTTTATGAATTCTGAAATTTTGTTGAACATAATGTACATTGAATAAAAATATCAAATCAAATCAAATATAGACATCTTACTTGTTGATTTATTTTTATCTAACCACTTTTCTATTTTATTACTATTATATTACTCATTTGTTTTTTGTACATTATAATGTACAATAAATAAATTTATTGAAATCAAATCCCTAGTAAGATGATTATTTTATTGGCATCTGTATTGGATTTTCGAAGAATCAATTCATGTTTTGTGTTAACTATGATTTTTTGATAATCCTCTACATATCCTTAAAATATGTTGAGAAAGATGGATCTGTTGAAATATCCTTTTTTTGTAATTTTCGTTTTTTCGTCAACATCGCCCATCCAGCATTTACCAAGTTTTGTCTGAGATTAAAGGACAATCATTTTGTTATCAAAGACGTGAGTAAAATTTTTATATTGGTTAATTTCGATTGCATTAATTTCGTATTTAATATCAAACAAATGGCAAATTCCATTATTGACAGATCAGTATTTGATAAAACAACATTTTCATATTTTACTAACTTCCGCCAATATGTTTAGTTGATAATAAACACAAATCTTAATTTTGAATTGATATGAGGATTCCATGGCTATTGATGAAATTACTGCCACTCTAAGGTTGAAGATCGTATATTAAGTATTATCATCGAAAGCTACAGGTGTCTGAATACTTAGTATTTTGTGCATTTTTCCTGTAACCAGAGATCAGAACGAAAAATTTCGTTACCTTTGTTACTCTATAATATTATATAATTGAAGAAAAATGTTCATTTTTGTTATGTTGTGTAGTTTAAAAATTATTATTTTACAGCAAAAATTAGCTGTATAGCAAAATTTTTGCTGAACGAATGTTGGGAGGTAGAGTATTCCATAAGTACGCGGTGGAGACGTGAAAGGAGTTTTGGAGGCAAATTGTGTGGCAGTTGGGAACAACCAGAACTCTATGGACTTTCCTATCAGAGCGTGTGCTGACTCGAGCAATGAAGGAATTGGCCAAGTATGGTGGGATCCTCGAGTGAAGTAGCTCATACAGAAGACAAGCAGAGAAATAACTCCTTCGTCCTTCAACCTGAAGCCAGCAAAGTTTACGTCTGTAGGGAGTAACATGATCACTCTTTTTAATTCCGTAAATGTATCTGATGCCCTTGTTTATGATGCGCTGAAGCTGAAAATTCTATTCCTCCGAGATATTACAGTAAACAAGAGAACGGTAATCTACGATAGGAAAAAATAGTGACTGGATGAGATGTATGCGTAGATTGAGGGTGGTGCTGCCTCTGAAATGGTAGAGTCTATACATGAGTGTGCTCTCTTGCAAATATACTTCAAATGCTCTTTTCAGTCTAGCTTGCTATCAAGAACCACGCCCAGACTACGTGCCGATGAGACAAATGGAACACATGACTATCCGAAATGAAGGCAGTCAATGCCAAGCTCCAAGAATTTATTAATAGTTAACCCATTAGGTCCCAAAAGTTATAAAATTTTTTTAGTATTTCAAGCTTAGAAATCATAGGGAAAAAATAAAAAAATGTATAAAATTGCGTAGGACCCAATAGTCAAATATAAGCTATCGAAAAAAAATACCACCGTAATCTACGTAAAATTGTATGACTAAAGTATACTTGACGATTTTTCGATATTACGCCTCGTTTTTCAGTGAAAATTCTCAGAAAGTTACCGCATGGATTGGATTTTTGATTTTGATTTTGATTTATTTACTGATTGTACATACATAACGTTATATATAATTTCTGGAGGTACATGAATTCAAGTGTCACCTATTAGGATGTTCTGAAAAATTTGTCGTTTGGTGTCGCTATTGTAAATTTGACTCAGCTCCAGTAGTTTGGTATGGAAGAAGACGCGTGACTGCAGAGTTACTGTGTGTATCGGTGAGAGGTTTCACACCAGCAAACACACTCAAATATCTGCGCCCATGCCAAACTGCTGGAGCCGAGTCAAGTTTATACTAGCGACACCAAACGACAAACTTTTCAGAACATCCTAATATATCAATATTTTATAATTTTGAAATGTATATTCAAGGATTTTTTATTTAATCCTGTCTGTTTTTGTTATGAAAAAAAAAGAAAAAAAAAGTATTGTTTTCTCACGGTCTTATTTTACTGAGATATATTTTTAATGATTATTATAAAAATAAATATAAAAAAGCCGATTTTGAACTTTCTGAGAATTTTTACTGGAAAACGACGCGTGATATCGAAAAATCGTCAAGTATATTTTAGTCTTAAAATTTTACGTAGATTACGGTGGTATTTTTTTGATAGCATATATTTTACTATTGGGTCCTACGGAATTGGGCCCAATTCTGAGAATTTTTGAAATTCTGACCTCAGATTCACAATCAGCGACCCCGAAAACTATGTAAATATATTTTTTTATCTTGCTTGTTATGTTCAAATCGTTACGACACGGCGAGATGGATTACCATAAATATTTTTTACCCAATCCATTACTTCGAACTTTCTGAGAATTTTGTCGGAAAAACGACGCGTAATATCGAAAAATCGTCGGGCATATTTGAGTCTTAAAATTTTAAGGTAATTACAGTGGTATTTTTTTTTTTTTTTAATAGCTTACATTTTACTAGTAGGTCCTACGATATTGGGCCCAATTCTAAGAATTTTTGAATTCTGACCTCGGTTCCAGGATCAGCGACCCCGAAAACCTATATAACAATAATAAATTTTTAACAAATAGTTTTTTCCAACATTCTTTCAATCATGTGCCGCTCTGTAATTATTTATGTCTCAATCATTTGGCCGCCATTTTGTTTAAAAAAGTCATAGCCAAAAAAAAATATACACGAAAAGTTCAACTACTGTGATCACCTGTAGCAAGTTTTTTTATAGTAAAAAAAGTTTTTTCAACACTCTTCACCACCTTGAAAAAAAAAACGTAAGAATTTAGACCTTTTTTTTTATTTGTTTATACACAGATTAAAATGTTATTTTTAAGTTTTTTCAACTACACCATCCTGTAGGGCATATTGTAAAATAAGGGAGTAGGGTATTATTTTAAACATTTTTTTATTTTTTCCCCATGATTTCTAAGCTTAAAATACTAAAAAAATTTTATAACTCTTGGGACCTAATGGGTTAAAGGGGCCAAATATCATCGCTTTTCTTTTGCTAACATTTAGATTCAAGCCATTTCTGGCTGTCCAATCCACTATCAACTGTGCTGCTCTGCTCAGCGTCGAGAAAGTCTCGTTCAGATACTCCAGTCGACCTTAGGCGTAGATTTGGAGGTCATCAGCAGGGACGTTATTTCCCTTATAGTGAGTCTGGATTCATCCAGACCCGGGAAATTCCGGGTCTGGAAATCCAGACCCGGGCGCGTTAAACCAACCATTGATCAATTATGCCTCAAGCCTGAAACCCCCCAAACCCTGGGCGCCGAGTTCGATAAATGATCGATCGGTCATTCCCCAAGCCTTAAACCCCCAAATACCCTGGGCGCCCGAGTTCAATAAAAAAACTTATCAGCTATCCCCCAAGCTGTAGACCCCCAAAACCCTGGGTGCCCGAGTTCAACAAAAAACTGATCGGCTATCCCCCAAGCTCTAAGCCCCCAAAACCCTGGGCGTCAAGTTCAATAAATAAACTGATCAGCTGTTCCCCAAGATGTAAACCCCAAAATACCCTGGGCGCCAAATTTCAATAAAAAAACTGATCAGCTATCCCCAAAGCTCTAAACCCCCGAAACCCTGGGCATCAAGTTCAATGAATAAACTGATCAGCTATCCCCCAAGCTCTAAACCCCCAAATACCCTGGGCGTCAAGTTCAATGAATAAACTGATCAGCTATCCCCCAAGCTCTAAACCCCCAAGTACCCTGGGCGCCGAGATCAACAAAAAAACTGATCAGCTATCTCACAAGCTTTAAACCCCCAAATACCCTGGGCACCCGAGTTCAACAAAAAAACTTATCGGCTATCCTCCAAGCTCTAATCTCCCAAATACCCTGGGCGCCCGAGTTCAACAAAAAAACTGATCAGCTATCCCCCAAGCTCCAAACCCCCAAAACCCTGGGTGCCCTAGTTCAACAAAAAAACTGATCGGCTGTCCCCCAAGCTCTAAACCCCCAAATACCCTTCGCGCCCATGTTCAATAAAAAAACTGATCGGCTATCCCCCAAGCTCTAAACCCCCAAGTTCCCTGGGCACCAAGTTCAACAAAAAAATTGATCGGCTATCCCCCAAGCTGTAAACCCCCAAATACCCTAGGCGCCCGAGTTCAATAAAAAAACTGATCGGCTACCCCCCAAACTCTAAACCCCCAAAACTCTGGGTGCCCGAGTTCAACAAAAAATCTGATCAGCTGTCGTCCAAGCTCTAAACTCCTAAATACCCTGGGCGCCCGAGTTCTACAAAAAAACTGATCGGCTATCCCCCAAGCTCCAAACCTCCAAAACCCTGGGTGCCCAATTTCAACAAAAAACGCTATCAACGAATTTTTTTTTTT
The DNA here is from genome assembly GCA_038277355.1 of Encarsia formosa. Taxonomy (NCBI): domain Eukaryota; kingdom Metazoa; phylum Arthropoda; class Insecta; order Hymenoptera; family Aphelinidae; genus Encarsia; species Encarsia formosa. Next base: position 49,417,985 of record CM076187.1, read on the forward strand.
TTTTTTAACTAGATAATAAAATCCACAACCTTATTGTGGAACAAAAAAAAAAAAAAAACACTTTCCATGGACTTTATATTCAAATACTATATAAAGTACGCTTAACTTTTAAAATTATTCTACTCGGTAACCAGAGTTTTGGGAGGTTTAGCGCTTGGGGGATAGCTGATCAGTTTTTTCGTTGTCTTAGGGCGCCCAGGGTATTTGGGGGTTTACAGCTTGGGGGATAGCTGATCAGTTTTTTTGTTGAACTCGGGCACCTAGGGTATTGGGGGGTTTGGAGCTTGGGGAATAGCCAACCAGTTTTTTTGTTGAACTTGGGCACCCAGGGTTTTGGGGGTTTAGAGCTTGAGGGATGGATAATTAGTTTATTTATTGAGCTCGACGCCCAGGGTTTTGGGGGTTTAGAGCTTTGGGGATAGCTGATCAGTTTTTTGTTGAACTCGGGCACCCAGGGTTGTGGCGGGTTCAAGGTTTGAGTTTTTTTTTTTATAAATTAGGTACTGAATTGTTCAGAGTTGAAAAATATTAAGATTAGTTGGGGGGGGGGGGAGGGGGGGGGGTTCGAACTTTATCCAGACCCGGGCACAAAATGTAATAACGCCCCTGGTCATCAGCATAGATTATGTGGCATACACCAAGGCTAATGCCATTGGCAATGTGCACAATAAACAGTAAGAAACACAGGGAGCCTAGCATCGAGCCCTGAGGTACACTCCTATTCAGGAGACGAAAAGAGGTTAATAATAATAAATAAAGAGGGATAGAGGATAAATAAAAAAAATTAAAAAATAAAATTATCTAAAATTGAATGGCTTATGCCTTACATTTTTCTCCCCAATGAAAACAAAATTCTAATGCTTACTTACAAAGTGTAGACTAGTAGTAATGAATTTTTTTTTTTAAACTCTTTTAAGTACCCAATGCTTCTTTGAATATCAAAACATATGTGGACGTTGAAAACATCCGATCAATTGAAATAGTCCCGATTCGTTATCCTCGCTTTTAAACAGATTGTAAAAATCAAAAAAATTAGAATTGAAGCCAGTTTCCTCTCTGTAATATCAGGAATGCTGAACTTTTTCTTAGTTTTCAGAATTTTCCCTACGGTAACTTAAACATCGATATCAGTCAAAACCAATATGCAATGCTGCATTAAATGTAAACGCCAATTTTTAGAATTCATACTTTGGTAACGAATCAGAACCGCTGCTAAACAGAACGAATCACTGAAAAACGCTCAGCAGTCGATGTTCGTTTGGAATTTGAATCTATTGATAGTTTTGCCAGGAATCACAACTGTTTATTACTTCATCATACACAATCGAAAATTTAAGTACAATCCTGTAAACTGAGACATGAGAAAGCTTGCTTAATAAGCTCCAAGGATGACAAAGAGTCTGTGCTGCAGGAAAATGAGTTGCATTACAAAAAATCATCAGAAGGTTTCGTATTATATCGAAAATTTTTACTTTTAATTATTGATTCAAACAATTAAAGCTGCATTCGTGTATTTTTTAAATAAAAAGTTAGGTTAAGATCACCTGATTTTTCAGTTTTTATTTTTTTTCTCGAAAGTTAATCAGTCAACCTATGTTTTTTTTTGTTTTTTTAATGCCAAAATATTCAGGATAAAATAAACTATTAGTACAATTTTTGTCCTCATCAGTTTTTTAAGCGAAAGAAAAATCGATAATTTTCCATAAGAACACGTGTTGAAGATCCAAATTTTATAATTACAACTACCTTGTATATTATAATATTCTATCTAACGCTTGCTCGGTTGAGAATTCAGTTATCTTTATTTTATTTTTAGATTAAAACAAAAAGTTTAGAAATATTGTAACTCAGAGTATCTAAAATAGAATACATATTAAAAATTGTTCATACCGAAATACATTAAATTTTAAAATTTTTGTTAGAAATATATTGTTTTTATTGTTATTACATAGGTCAATTTTAAAAATGAATATCAGATTCATAATCAACAACCCTAAAAACCCCGTTCATGAAGTTTGAAAAAAATACTGTTCAAAATAAATTTTTACCTTGATCAAGTAGCCCTTTCAGTAGACCAAATTAAAAAATAAATATCAGATTAGTAATCAGCAACCTTAAAAACCCCTGTAAACAAAGTTTGAAAAAGAAACTATGAAAAATATATTTTAACCTTCAGCAAGTAGCCCTTGCGTGGATCAATTTTAAAAATGAATATCAGATTTATAATCAGACACCGTAAAAACCCTCTTATACGATGTTTCAAAATAATGCTATTAAAAATAAATTTTTACCTTTCGTAGGTCAATTTTAAAAATAAAAGTCAAATTCATAATCAGCAACCCCAAAAACTTCCATATACGAAGCTTCAAAAAAATCCTATTGAAAATGAATTTTTACCTTAAGTAAGTAGCCCTTACATAGGCCAAATCAGAAAAAAGAGGTCAGTTTCGTAATCAGCAACTCCAAAAATCCCTGACTACTCACAAGGAGATAGTTTGTCCTTTGGGACCAGGATTTTCATGAAACTTTGCACAAGCTTTTATTCATCATAAGAACAAGCCCTTCAGTGTTCTTTTTCCAGAATAGGCCTTTTTTCACCTACTTCCCATATAACCTTATGTTAAAAAGTAGGGTGTTTCCAATAAAAAGCCATTTTTGGCCTCATTTTCGAAAAATTCCTAGTTGGATCGTAATGCACTTGGAAATATCTGGAACCTCGCATTTTTTTTCTTTTTTCTAAGTACTTTTGAAAAAAAATTATTAAAAAATTTTTTTGAATGATTCCGTCCGTATATGAGGCGTTGGGTGCAAAAACAACCTAACCCGGGTTAGGTTGTTTTTGCATAAATCGCTTTTTCATGATCAGAAAACCTTAATTAGTCAGTCTACCACTTAAAAGTTGTGTGAATAACATTAATCTTCACTGAATAAACAAAATAACACTCAAAAACGTGTGAAAAAAGGTTGCGCGGTTAGATTTTGCTCCACGCAGTCAATCAGCTGATCGGTAGTAATCACTTCAAAACTTTTATGATTTGTCGATTTGATTAAACTATAAATGAAAAAATTTATAAACAATTGTTTTCAAAAAGCCTTAGTTGGCTGTTCATGTAGTTAAATTTAACTTCATAACAATAATTCAAAAGTTTGTTACAAAAAAAATGCCGAAAATGACTAAAAAAGAGAGTTTTGAAGAAAAAATGACAGATAATTGATAATTTTTATGATACTTGTGTTAAAATTAAGTGTTCTTAACAAGTAGAATTATAAAACTTATATTTTTTTCTAAAATAATATATAAAATAAACCTATAATACCCGATCTACGCAAAAACAACCTAACCCGTTTTATGTATTTTGTGTTAATTAATTGTGTTAATGATGAAAAAAGTGACATTATTTATGGGAATTCTATTCTGAGGTGATACTTTATGTGTATAGGCGGATTTTTATTTAGATGGAACTTTAGGTTGTTAAATATTGGTTTTAAATCTTTGAGTCGATTTATCTCAAAACTAAAAATTCAGGGTTAGGTTGTTTTTGCACCCAACGCCTCATATATTGTAACCCAAATCGACTAAAAATTGGCTTTAGAAACCTTAATTTTTCATGGATAAAATCATTAAAAAAAATTTTTGAATAATTTTTTTCCAAAAGTACTTAGAAAAACGAAAAAATGCGAGGTTCCAGATATTTCTAAGTGCATTATGGTCCAAGTAGGAATTTTTTGAAAATGAGGCAAAAAATGGCTTTTTATTGGAAACAGCCTACTTTTTAACAGAGGGTTATATGGGAAGTAGGTGAAAAAAGGTCCATTCTGGAAAAAGAACACTGAACTTATGATGAATAAAAGCTGTGTGCAAAGTTACATGAAAATCCAGGTCCCAAAGGACAAACCATCTCCTTGTCAGTTTCTAATCAATCATAAACGTCAAATTCTGAAAAGAGCCTGAGAAAAAATAAATTACAACCTTGAATAAGTAGACTTTACATAGGTCAAATTTAAAAATGAATGTTAGGTTCGTGATCAGCAGCCTCGAAAACCCCTGAGTACCAAATTTCTAATTGATCTGAGACGTCTAAGTTACTTTTTTTTGAAAAAGGAAGTCGACGACGATGACAAAAATAAACTTCTTAATATAATAGAGGATTCCTCGTAATTTAGGCCACCAAGCTAATTTTTTTTTTAGAAATGTAATCTATGATATGAAAACTATGTTTTCTTAAAATTTTAGGAACATTGACCTCGTGAAAAAAAGTCGCGTGAGCCTCCTTAATGCGAGGATTACTAAAGATAAAGAAATTTTTGAGAATACTAAACGTAAAGAAATAAGTTTTACAAGGTTCATCAATTATCTGGTGTAAAGGTCTAAATTATTTTCAATATTTAAGAGGTGTTGAAGTCACCTTAACTTCAAATTTAGAAGAAATTATCTTATTGAAAAATTTTCAAGTCGTAAAAAATAAATAAAGCAACTAGATAAGTTGAAAAAAGTATGAAATTGAGTTCCGAATTTTCCAAAAAATTATATTTCTATACTATTTTCCAAAACTAGGTAATGCGACTCTGAAGTTAAAAATATCCAAAGTCACCCCAAGTGATATAACTCAAAAAATGTAGTATAATAATAGATTAAAATTTCTTATCTTATAATTGTAACAATACGTACCTTTCGCTTTACTCCATTCAAAATCCAACCATCTTCTTTTTCAAGTGGCTCTGAACGAGATGTAAGAACAACTAAATATTGCATATCTCGCCATGTAAGAGTTGGGTTTGCCTCAAGTGCTAATGCTGCGATACCAGCTGCCAGTGGAGCTGAAGCAGATGTACCAGTATGTTCTACTGTGCAAATGTGATCTTCTCTTAAGTTAGCATCCATATCAACTGTAGTAACACTTTTGTCATTGCCAGGAGTGCCAGATGAATAAGTAGAAGCTAGCGTTGAACTGCACTCCTCTAAATACCATGGCTTAAAACCACCTTGGGTAGCTGATGAGATTGATAAAGTAAATATGCTATTTGTGTAGCCATCACAGTTACACGAATCTGTATGCCGACCCCCGTTACCGGAAGCCCACACAAATATAGACCCTTTTCCTTGACGACCCTAAAAGTAAAACAATTTGAAAAATTATAAAAAATGAACAAAGTGGTGTAAGATAATTGTTTTATTATAATACGGATGAATTTGAATAAAATAAAATAATTATCCTAAAGCCCAATCGGGCTTTAACGGCGATTTGGTTTTTTTTAAACCGACTGCCGTGAAAGCCTGTAGGGCTTTATATACTTTGATTTTTGGTTTTAGGTTAGGACGCTTCAAAGAAAAACTATTTTAGGATGATTATTTCATTTATATTATACATCCCGCGCGTAGCTGATGATCCCCTGAGTAATTAAAAAAAAAAAATTATCCCGAACAAAGCCCGCATTGAAAAGTTATGAACGTTTCATTTTTCGAAACGCTGATTCCCTTTGGTCAGGGGAATTCGATTTCAGTTTCGAGCATCCGGTCTCTCTGCCTGCGCTCTCTGTAGACTTAACCGGACGTGACGTATGCGGTGGGCGTGTCTATTTTTGCTGTCTCACTCATACGGCTTACCTACCGCGGCAGACGGGGGCATGTAGGCCCGAGCCTGTAGCCATGAGACGACTGGTGGCGCTGTATCAATTAGCAGCTCCCTACAGCTGACTCGTGAGCTGACTACAGCTGACTGCGGAGCCGCTGAGCCGAGCAGCTTGTAATGTGTTATGAACAATAACTTTTTTATAAATAATTGATTGTCATAGAAAAAACAGTACTGAAGACCCTTATTTTCATTATATATTAAATAAGTGGTAGAATTTACAATTATTAATTTGTTTAATTTCAATAAAAGAGTATGAAATAAATAATCTCTACAGTCTTTCTATGATCATCATCATCAAAGATTTTTCAATTATTGTGGTGTGCCCTGTGAGTTGATAATAATTGTGCTGTGGTTGTGTTGGGAACCTGATGGCTGGAGGTGCATATTGGCAATATTAAAAATAAAGTTTTTTCTGAATGAGTGTGTGTGTGTGTGTGTGTGTCAGGTTGAACTTGCAAATTACTTTTTTATAATCCACCCAACTTGCAAATTGCAAAAGGTGCAATTGCAGCACATAATGTCATTGTCATACGCATTATCGCTTAATTTCATAGAATCATCATAGAAATGTATATGCTCTGAGCCAATACTCTTGAACTGTTAAAGTTTTGTAATCCTACCCTTTTTCAAAAATAAACTTGATGTCTGAAAGTTTTGTAATCCCACCTTTTTTCTAAAATAAACTTGATGTCTGACAATGAATTTTAATTTTGATTGTAACTGTTACATTCACTCAGGGTGTTAATGATTAATGTATTTAAGTCAACATGAATCAATTATTAAAATTTTTTATCTTTTTTGTTGTCTGTATGCAAGCTTAAGTTATGCGGCCAAAGTGATTTTACATTTTAAAATTGGTTAATTAAGAAGTACAAAAGAAATAGATAGTTTTGGGTCTAGGTATCCAGTGGACCAGAAATTATGAATTTTATTTGGCATGGATTTTTAAAGTACGGATGAGCATTTGCTCCATTATTTTTAGAGTGGATTTAGTTTGTCCATCAATTATGTATGCAAAATGAATTCAAAAGTACTTCATAACAGTAAATTATGTCTATGATTTTTATGTGTTCTGACTAATGATAAAATTTATGTAAAAGAAATTTAAACCTAAAGAACTAGATGTATCCAAGTTAACATGAATCAATTATTAAAAATTTTTATCTTTTTTGTTTTCTGTAAGCAAGCTTAAGTTATGCGGCCAAAGTGATTTTAAATTTTAAAATTGGTTACTTTTTTTTACAAGAATTAAAAAGTACAATAGAAATAGATAGTTTTGGGTCTAGGTATCCAGTGGACCAGAAATTATGAATTCTATTTGGCATGGATTTTTAAAGTACGGATGAGCATTTGCTCCATTATTTTCAAAGTGGATTTAGTTTGTTCATCAATTATGTATGCAAAATGAATTCAAAAGTACTTCATAACAGTAAATTATGTCTATGATTTTTATGTGTTCTGGCTAATGATAAAATTATATGAAAGAAATTTTAAACAGAAGAACTAGATTTATCTAAGTTAACATGAACCAATCATTGAAAATTTTAATCTTTTTTTTAATCATTTTATGGTTACAAATGAGTATTTGCTACATTTCAATGTAAATTTACATTAAAATAAAGTTATGCAATGTACATTTAAAAAATAGGTAAATACTAAATTGAATTTTTTTTTTTTACATATGAAATTGATTTACCTAGGACTTTTATGGGTTCTGGTTTATGTCGTGGTTTTACATCAGAATAATTGAATATATCTTAGTTATTGTTAAATTATTTAGAATTTGTTAAGATCGTGAAATCATTTATTAAGACATATTTCAACAATATTAATGATGTATTTATGGAGTTTGGTTTTTTTGAACTTGTGGACAAAAAGGAAATACATTTAAATATTTACCGAATTTACGCAATAAAATCTTTAAAAAATACTTTTAAAAAAGTAATATTTACGGCGATTGGTTTTTTAAAAAGGAATCTAAATAAAAAATTATACGCTAAATATAATAATCTTTTTTTGAAAATGAATTAATGAAAGAAGTGAAATCAAAAAATTTATTACGGACGACTTGAGGCCGAATTACTTATTATTTAAAAATAATTTTCTCTTCTAAAAGATGATTATATTATGTTGAATCACCTTCAATATACGTAAAGTTAACATTTTTCAATTATAGCACATACATGGGAAAACCCATGCAAATTGCACACAACTCAAACACTTTTTAAAATTAAAAATTAAAATATGTTGTTAAGAAGCACACTGAGCATTCAAAATATAATTTAAAAAACACAGGTATCAATGCTTTTTTTCGAGATAATTTAGTTCAAAGAATATTAAATTTTTACAGGTCAAGTATAGCCATACATTGTGATTTAGTTGATTTCTAACTCAATTACAACATGTTTTAATTTTAAAAAGTGTTTGAGTTGTGTGCAATTTGCATGTGTTTTCCCATGTATGTGCCATAATTGAAAAATGTTAACTTTACGTATATTGAAGGTGATTCAACATAATATAATCATCTTTTAGAAGAGAAAATTATTTTTAAATAATAAGTAATTCGGCCTCAAGTCGTCCGTAATAAATTTTTTGATTTCACTTCTTTCATTAATTCATTTTCAAAAAAAGATTATTATATTTAGCGTATAATTTTTTATTTAGATTCCTTTTTAAAAAACCAATCGCCGTAAATATTACTTTTTTAAAATAACAACATTTACAATAATAACTAGTGGAAGGAGGGAATTTCAATCTTCAGAAAATTTCTTTTTCTTTCAATTAAAATTAAAAAGTTTATAAAACTTTAAAAGAATTTTAAAACTTTGAATTGATTTTTTTTTTCAAACAGCGAAATCGGGGTTAAATTACTGTATAATCCAGCGCCTAATATATACTATGGGAGTTCTCTCCTGCTTGCTTCACTTGCCTATTCCACAAAATTACAAATAAGATAAAAAGCTGATATGGATGATAGATATATTCTTTTTCACTTTTTAATGGTGGCGTAGGTGCTTTTTGTTTTCCAACAAATTTTTAATTAATATTCTTATTTCCTCTGCTTAACTTACATTCAACTGAATCTTGTCGAGTAGATGCCAAGATTCAGAGTGGGGCCTTGTGTGTTTTAACGATTAAAACCGACGTAAAAATAACTGAATTTCCTTTCTCCTGAGTTGAGTATAAAATAATGCCTTATGAATCTATGAATATATATGTACATTCTAATACGCAGCATCCGTATGGTTTGTTTGTCCGTCTGCCCGCCTGTCCGGGATCAACTTTAAAAATTTGATCACAACGCACCTAATCATCGGATCTAATAAAAATTTGATAAGTGAATAGTTTCGAAGGTGGAAATTATGAATCTGACCTCTATTTTTTATTTCACTTTATTTAAGAAAATGAAAAGCATTTTTACTTTTATGAATGCTTGGCCATCCATTTGATTTTGAAATTTCAACTCAGCGCGCTTTATACATCCGATTTATTCGCTATGTACACGTTCGCAGAGCCACCTCGAATTCACAGCGCAGATTTTTTGGTAAGTGTTGTCGCTAAAGCTCGTACATAAAGCGGATAAAGAATTTTGAACTCAGAGGTTTTCAAGGGTGCTGATTACAAATATCACCTTTGATTTTTAATTTGCCTTAAATTAAGTAAACTTTAAAGTCTAACTCAAATAACGTAAATGTTTCATTTTTGCCTTATCATTGGATCCAATTTAAAGTTGGTGTACGGATAGTCTCGAGGGTTTAGATTATAAATAAATATGACCTTTTTTTTGAAAATTAGAAGCATTAGTATGTTACAAACACCCGGCCATCCGTTTGATTTTGAAAATTGAACGCAGCGCTCGTAATACATCCGATTTGTTAACAATTTTGTTAAAGGCGGTTTTTAAGGTCACTGATAATAAATGTCATCTTAAAATATTAAATTTTTCCTAAATAAAGAATACTAATGTAAGGTAAAATTATAATAACCTAATACATTTGATTTGTAGAAATTTTGTTTTCAGGAGCTTTCAATGGTGCAGATTACTGTTCTGACCTTAAATTCTGGATTTAATCACTTAAGTAATGTCTATTCTTTGTCACGGTTATCGCAGGATATTTGTATTTTCGCGGTTATCGTTATTGAACGCGGAACGAGATCGAGACGTCCGGCACGGTCGGACGTAGGATCACTCTGAAAGTAGCCGTGGGGTAAGCCGGACGGCACTTTGATCTCGCGCGCAATTTTCGGTAGTGATCTCTGTCATTGATCGGGAAAATTGCATCGAACTTGCAAGTTAGTAATAAGTCACGTGGGTGTGGTGTGCACGAACGATTGTCATCGTTCGGTGAGTGCGCGATTTGGCTACATGGGTTTTCAGCGAAAGACGGACGTTTTGCTGGGCGCGCGACTTGGCGGGAGAAGCCTGACGACCTTTAAACAGTCTGCCGATTGTTGTGTTGCGTTCCAGGTGCACCTGCGGTAAAGTAAGTTGTTACAAAGCGAGCGAGAGTCATTGTATGGATGGGTGTTATTTGAACACCGGCAGGAGAGATCGCAGATCTCTCAATTTCTTGTCTCTTTACTTCTGACGGATTTCTGTTTCTTTTGCGCGCACCGCGCAACCTGCTTACTTGCACGAGTGTGTTTGTGAGTGAGAGAGAAGGAAGAAAGATTACGGCTAAGCCGAGACCGAAACTTGTTGATTGTTTACTTTTCGGGCTTATAGCCATTCTGATTGTTACTGCGAACGACACGGGTCATTATGTAAATACTGTAACTGGCTTCTAAGATTTCTTTGATTAAATTTATTGTTAAAAATTCTTATTTATTTAATCACAAACCCGGTGTTCCTTCGTACGATCCTATGTAACTTCACGCCGCTACCGACAAAAAAGCTACTGCGCCGCGAAAGGTGAGAGAGAGAATATCTTAGTTCGCGAACGGTTTTTTGTCCTTTTCAGGAAGATTATATCGGCGTTATACGCCGAAGGCACAGTCGTGCCGAAATTCGATTATAGAGCCAACGATCAGCGACGAAGATTTACGAGGGTTCTTGTGGATACAGCCACAATCCTGACTTCGGGTCTTTGGCAGATCGAGCCCGATAACATCTTATATAAGGTAAAATTAAAATTTGCATCTAATCCATCGAATCTTTAAGAAATTTTGTGTACGAGGATTTTCTAGGGTGCTGATTACAAATAAGACCGTAGATTTTCATTTTGCTCTAAATAAATTCTTATAATATAAAGTAAAATTATGATTCGCGCTAATGCATTTGATTTGTAAGAAATTTTTTTGTACGGAAGTTTTTGATGTATCTGATTAGGAATCTATTAATCCATAAATAATAATTATTAAAATCATTTTTATTTTTCAACATTTTCCCCTAAAATTAAACGGTGTTAAATTGAGCGGTATTTTCCATAAGGATTACTATTATAAATATGATTAACCAAAATTAATCAATAACAATGATGTCGCCCCGATGACGAGCGTGAGAACCAGTCCTGGGGGAATAATGGGTCACGGGATTCAGAGGCCTTTGTTTTCCGAAGCCATAAAAAGTTAAAAAATAAATTTTTATAACCAATTGTTAGTAATTTGGTGTAATAATTTTTTTTTAGTCTTTAACTTGACTAGCTCCGGTAGAAATCCACCTTAATGTAAAGTGAATAGATAGTAAACAACGAAGGTGTAACCAATAAAAGACTAAAAACTATAATCATGCGCAGTTACAAGTTGAAGGAGATAGAAAGGGTCAGTACATTATGTAATAATATGTGGTCATGAGTAATATAACACTGAACCATTGTGAAATTGTAATATAATAAATTAACTCTGTACTTTGTAAAAGTAAAGGTTGTGTTTGACATGACACTATTCTTCAATTTTCAAGGTTTACTTTACTTCCTTAATAAAGTATACCTGAAAAGGGTAAAATTTCTATCCACGCCCAATACATTGGATCAATCAAAAATATCGTACTTGGAGGTTTTGAAGGGTGCTGATAACGAATCTGACCTTCAATTTCAAATTTAATTACTCAAATGGTGTTTATACTCGATTAAGATAAAATGGAAATAGGTGCCTGATTACGAATATGATCCGAGGTTTTCATTTTGTAATAAATAACATCTACTAATATAAGGTTGAATAGAGCCGCAGTTGCTCAGGGTATATAGCGTGCGTCTCACAACTCTAGCGTCATGGGTTCGAGCCCAGGTCTTGGCAATTTTTTCGGGTGTTTTTTCCCGCGTAAAAATTGTCGATCCACTGTGGCTCAAGTGAGGTAGAATGCCCTATATCGCTTGTTTTGACTCTGACATCCTAAAGGCCGACTAAATACTCTCCGAAAACATTGACCAGCCACGAGTCCGAATCGGAGAAATAAAATCGACTGATGCCAGATCGTTAATGAGTGTTTAAGGCTTCCTGCTTTACTGGGATGGGCTTGAGTTTCCAGATGCGCTTGCCGGTTGACTTTGGTAGAGTTGACTGAGTCCCTGAACAAAAAAATTAAAAGAATAAAAAATCAAACCAAAGAAATTACAAAACTTACGTCAACTACTGAAAGTCAACCACACGCAAGCTAAAAGATGGTGGTTGTAATAAAAACTTGTAATAAGTCTGAACAATGGAATTAATACAAATACAAATATAAAGTAAAAGTAGAATTAGCGCTAATGCATCAGATTTTTAAGAAATTTCGTAAATGGCAATTTTTGATCCTGCAGATTACGAATTTATTTTTCAATTTTCAATTTGCACTACATAAAGTATACTTGAGTAAGGTAAAATTTCTTGTCCTCACCAAATTGATGTTATAAAAAAAATTTTATTATTATAAGATTAAAGCATTTAAAATTATTTTTTATATTTTTCTATGCACAAGCGAGCAAAGCGAGCATTTCATGCTAGAGTATATGTGTGGGTTTATATTCCATTAAAAAAAAAGAAATCATAAAGTGCGGTAGCACTTTAACATCGAGTTGGTTTTCATACCGACTTCCATGAAAGCGTACCACTTTTTATAATTTAAATTTTCGATTTAAGGTTATGTCGTAGATAAAAAAACAATGTTAGAATTATTATTTTTTCTAGCTCAATGAGTCTGTTCATCAAGACCTAGTTTACAACTCTGCAAGTATTTAGTATGAAATTGATTTTTGAATTTTAATTCAAGACTCAATTAATATCAGTTAGCATGAGATTTATTAGCAATATAAATACATGACTCAGTTGGTTATAACCAGTTACCGCAAGTTGTATTTTTTAAAGTATATACGTTAAAATTTCTGAAGTTTTGAAGTTTAAGCTGTAACTTTTGGAAAAATTTTTCTTAAAACTTTTCATAAACTATATAGATAGAATAATTACTCAGAAAAATGAATATTTTAATTTATTGTCGAACCGAAAAATTTTTTAAATTAATAAATTATAATATTTTTGTATCAAAATATTTTTATAAAATCCAGAAACAGAATGTCAAGTGCCCACTAGACACTTAACGTTTTCCGAATTGAGCAGCCCAGATGGGAAAAGAAACCGGGGCGATTAAACTATGGGGCGCGAAATAATGCTAAAATGTTAAATTCTAAGGCTAGATTTTACAAACTAAAACTTTACCCTGAGAAGTACGCTGCTTCGGATGAAGGGTGACCGTTGGGACTAAACAGGCGATTAACTCAAATGATTAAATTTATTGTGTCCCAATACACTTTCATATTACACAGTATTTAATATTTCACAAATATAGAAAATAATGTATCCAACAAATGATCACTGGCACGCACTTAACTAATTCTAAAAAGGGCGACCTTCCGGCAAAGGAAGATGCGACCTAAGTTAATTATATTACAATTAGAACTGCCCATTCGCTGCAGCTCCAGCACTGGTTGGCTGGTAGCTTCCTCCGCGCGCACGACTGTTTCCCAGCCTCTCTGCTGAGTAATCAAAATTCGTCAAAAGTACTCTTCTTTCTATATACCATTATGTGCATTATAACTGTCACATAACAGCAACCCCTTCCTAAAGTGTTCGCCGTGCTCGATGAACTTAGGTATATGGTAGGTCTAAGGTGTCTGGGAGGGTGGGTGGGTATTAAGGTTAAGCTCCGGATAGGTCATCTGGAAAGGTGGGTGGTCACTAAGCTCAGATCCGTTTATTTTATTTTATTTTTTTAGCTTTAGTTTGTTATTTCAACAAACGTACCATAGGTAGAAGTTTTTTTTTTCAGTCAGATTAATTGCTATGCCTTATCCATTGAACTTTGGTCTTATGAGTAAGGCCACTGCAAGGTCCCATGCTAACTCACTCGCACCTTAAGGCTATCACAGGAACTCGCGGGCTGAACCGCTATCTCGCGTCCCGCGTACCACGCTGCCATAACCTTCAAGCAAATTGTTACGCGGGACGCAGGGTTGCGGGATTACGGGTTAGTCCGTGAGTCTCTGTGATCGGCCTTAACCAACGGGCAACGCATGCCAATGATTAGGGCTACGATGAGTCGCAAGTTACGGTCTTGAGTGCATTTTGACTTTTGACTTAACTCTCCCAATGAGGGTCTGGTTTAATATTGAAACAGATCGAGTCTCGAAAATAGTAGTTCAACTAGTTCAATGTTGGGTCGTATATATTTTTCAATTACATTTTTCTTTGCCTAGAAAAAGGAGAATTATAATAGTTTTTTTTTTGTCTTAGGTTGTAGTCTTAGGAGTAGTAGTAAAACAGGAGAAAAGGAAATATTTAGCAAGTTATCTTAAGGTACGGATCTGGCAGGGAACCAGTGTACAATTTATGCAGCTCTATCGGGAAGGAGTTAAACCCGTATGGTGTTAGGGAGGTCACAGGAAAAGATGTGCGGGGTAAGAGTCTTAGTTCGGTTGGAAAATAGATAACAGTTACGGTCTAGGATAATTGGTAAGAGGCGGTGACCTAATTACGTTTTACAATTAGTCACCAATCCCATTCTACTTAGTTTAACTCAATCCCACATACATACACGTTCTCTTATCATTCTAATGCAACCCCTTAAACATTTACTTATTTATTTTTTATTATTTTTTTTTTTTTTCGTCTGTATTCATTATTTTATTATTTTTTATTTATTGATTCATTCATCAATGCATTTTTGATTATTTTCCTCTCATTCGACAATTATCCTCTCACACAAATGCATACATTACACTCTCGTTCTGATTGTACACTTGGGACTGATTGATTCGCACGATGAGAAGGGGTTTATATTAGGTCGTAACATATAGGTAAACAAAGGCGATCGCTTGTAACGGTTGTCACAGTACCCGTTTTATTCATCCACAACAAATCTCGTCAGCTACGAGAACACCCCTGTTGTCCGTCGAATACTTATAGACAAAGGAGTGTGACCTGCGCACTTCTTACTTAATTTCGTAAACGAAAATTAAAATCGAGACACGCTTGGGATTACGCGATCGCGGTCTAATTACCCACAAATTAATCCCAAGGGTCGCGACTCGGCTTGCCAGATTTTCGGTAGGTGGTGTGAAGTCCTTTCAGGGAACGAACGAGTGGACCGAGGTTTTTCCCGAAAATAAAAAAAAAAGGTTTTAGATAAATTAAACTTATTACAATAACAAACCTTAAGTACTATTACAAGAAAAGAAAAGCTAATATAAACAATAACACGACTCGAGGGTCGTTTTTTTCCGGGAATCTTGAAATCTCCAATCCACGCAGACTTATGCCTAGCTCGCAAAGACGCGGTGCGAGAGCCAAACGGTTTTGACTATCGCTCGTAACAAAAATTTGCCTGTACGGCCTTGACCCGGTGAACAAGGACTCGTACCCGAGAAAAAGACAGCTATCGAGCGATCGCTCGAACACACATATACACTTTCAACGGCTCGATCGCAAGTCAACGCACGCACAAACTAACCTGTTGCAGCCAGGTGATCACCTCACACACACAAACACTCTCTCGATGGCCAATTTCGGAAGTAAGGATCCTGGAAAAGGCTTTGTACTCCGCTCGTCGCTGAGTTGTTGAAGCACGACAACACTCAGCCCACGCACCCGCAGACCAGATTATCACAAAGAAATCAATCGCGCGTATTCCGACTCGGTAAGTTAGCTTTATTCCCGATTTCGACGATCAAAACCGATTGTCCTTCCCGTGCGGCGACTCGCAATACAGTAACTTTTGCTAGCCAAAGTTCTATTTAGTGTTGATGGCATCTGCGGGTGAGAGCCTGCATTCGGTTCCGCACTTCATGGTATTAAAATTCTAGTGTTAGCAAAGACAAGTATTTTCAACGTCAGCGCTTGGGATATTTGCGGCTCCCACCCTTGTATAGTCCAAGCACAAAAGATATTAGTGATTTTGTTGGTTCTTGCGGGGTCGAACGGTACGCTCATGAGTTTTGTCCATATGATTTTGAAAGTCTGTTACCATATGCACGACTCGGAAAACTCATTTGTATCCGTTCGGTTTGTCACAAAATGTTTTGGTCCTAGGTCCTTGGTCGCTACTTTAATAGCAGTTTCTCTCGATTCATTATGAGGTTGGTCTTGTATAAATTAAAGACTTATGGAGTTTTTGGGTTAGATCTTTTCGTTTCCGACGATATTTAAACCCTCGGTACTTGGCCTTCCAATTCGTCCAAGCTTTTCTTGTGGCCAGATTATTTTCCATCAGTTTAAACTGATTTTGCTCCAGGTGTGTTGGATCTAATCTTCGTGTCGTCCTTGATTTTTTAAAGTTTGTCAATATTCTCAGGACTCTGAGATCGGCGCTGTCTCTATTGCCCCTTGGTTTAGTCACTCTAACGAGATCACTCAGGGGTTTAGGCACGTCTTCGGCAACCACATCCTCCTGAGGGTTCGTTGTCTTTAACGTTCCCATCTTACTGAAGCTGGCCCCGTATACATAGATTTTTGTAGGTAAGGTCTTCTCCCAAAATTAATTCGGTGTCATCTATATGCTCTGGCGGCTTTTCGGTTGACGAATCTCGCAGTTTGCCTACTTTTACATCCGGGGTTGCCGTTGAAGCCAGCGGTTTGACTGTTTTTCTTGTCGATCTCTCTCTCCCTATTTTGTACAACATAATGTACAATTAATAAACTCATCAAAATCAAAATCTAATCAAATCCCTTAGATATAGGTACGGGAGAACGAGTCTTTCCAGCTGACTTGGTTTTCCATCTTGATAGTTCTCTTCTTTTTCATAATCTTCACGTTTCGCAAAGGCATGAACGGTGATGGATTAGATTGTTTACAAATATCCTGCAGTGATATTTTATCTCCAATAATGCTTGGAGATGCCTCTTTGGAAGCAATAATATCGTGCTCCTGCATGAACTTTCGATCAGCTTGCTGGTCTATATAAGTTTTCACTTCTGGAGTTGCTATGTATTTTAAATATGAGGTCAGCCCAGGAGGAAGAACTAAACTTGCAGTCTCATGTTGCAGCCCTTTCTCCTCAGGACTTTTCCTTCTTATTTTTTGGTCAAGTAGTTGTCCATCGCTACCTGCATTCGCTTCCTGAGACTTTTGAATAATCTTTGGGTTAGGAGGGCTCGGAGGGGTCTTCTGTTGCCACAAGTCACCTGCGTCTGGGCTAACTTGGGTAAAGTATTTTTTAACTTCAAATTTACTACTCAACAGGTGTAATAATTCTTCGTGGGAGTGGAAGTAGCATCCCTGGGTCACTTCCTGCGCCTCTCCATACAAATTATATTGAGTTTGCTGGAGGAAATGAACATAGTTTTGGGCCGAAGTGATTCTGGGTATGCCGTCCAAAATTTTGGCATACTCTAGAAACGTCATATTATATCCATCATACCATGGCATTTCAACCATGCAGCC
Organism: Encarsia formosa; assembly: GCA_038277355.1. Classification (NCBI taxonomy): domain Eukaryota; kingdom Metazoa; phylum Arthropoda; class Insecta; order Hymenoptera; family Aphelinidae; genus Encarsia; species Encarsia formosa. The sequence continues at coordinate 49,435,466 of CM076187.1, forward strand.
AGATACACTATAGGCAGGCATATTGTATTGGTGGTAACCTTCTGGAAGTGGCAAGTAGTTAGGCTCAGGGTAAGCTCTCGTAGGGTACCACAGTAGGAACGTGCAAAACTTTGGCCTCGACTCGGACCATATGTGATGGGTTCATCATACCTGTCGGGGTCATAGGTTGAATTATTGATGCACAGGGGTCCATAGTATCCAGCTGCATCTTTATAGTCATAGCCTCAGCAGGGTCTAACATATCCGACGATGGATTTGGGCTCGCTCTAGTAGTACTGGAGTTTAAAGGTGGGCTACTCCTAAGAGAGTATTTATCTTGAGGCATTCTTCGGTGACTTCTGCAGTCAGGAATAATTCCTGCATCCATCCTTGCTTCCAGTCGCACCGCTTCTTTATAGGCTTCATCAAGAGTCTTAGGTTTCTGAACATCCACTAGCTGACCAAGGTCTCCAGGCAGACCTCTGATAAAAATGTCTATGGCTGCATCCATCAGTGGAACCATCATTTGGTCGCTAAAATTATCTTCCTTTTCTTCCTTCAGGGCCTCTCGGGCACAACTGAGAAGAATATTAATTGTGTCCTTGAATCCCCCTACGGAGTCGCTTGGTGTAAGTTACAGGGTGTGTAATTTATAGCTATAAATACCCATATATATAGATAGATGGATACCGTTGGGTGATTTTTCGGGTCCCACGGTTTTTCCTCTTTGTGCTAGATTAATCAATTCAATTATATTTAAATGACATTAAAATTACCTTGAAGCTAAATAATGTAAGTCAAACGATAATCCTGTCAGTCAAAATCAAATACGATATAATAAATAGAAAATCAAATAATAAAATATTCACTCCCTCAAATATAGATATATACAGGGTGAGTCATTTTAATCTATAGACTCCAAAATCTCGAAACTGAAGCCCCGGACCAAAAAATTTTTCGTAAAAAAGTTTTATGATTTGGAGGAGGAAAGAAAATGGTTACCTTGGATTTGGGCCCAGGGCCTTATTTTGGGCCCTAGGGGAATTATAAATGGGAACTCCTATTTTTGACCCCCGATTCAGAAAGAGCAGAAAATTTTACGATTTTTAAATATTTTTCGAAAATTTTTTTGGGCCCCCTGAGGCCCTGCAGGGGCTTGTAAAGCTTTTATAAGGTCCATTTCTTTTTAACTCGAATCAACTCTGAAATAACGCATTTTTTGTATAGCACATGCATTGGAAAAGTTTTTTGGTTTGAAATTTCTAACAAAATGGGCCAAAAAAATTGGGCCCGGGGCCTTATTTTGGGCCCTACGGACCCAAAGTCCGTTTTTTAAAATGGGAACCCCTATTTTTGACCCCGGATTCGGAAAGAGCAGAAAATTTTACGATTTTTAAGTATTTTTCGACAAATGTTTTATTTTGGTTATTTGTAAAAAGATATTTAGCATTAACTTTTTTTGGTGGTACAGAGTATTTAGGACTTTGTAAATTTGTAAAAATTATATGGGTCAAAATAATACTTTTTTAAAAAACCGAGGTTCACCGATTTTATTGCAATTTTTTTTGGCAAAATAACTATTTAATAGAAGACTTTTGCCGCAAACTAGAGGTCTCTATCTTATTTCTGCTTGGTGCTAGATTTTTTCAAAGATTGAAAAATGGCCTATTTTTAAGCTATTTTAAGCAATTTTAACGGATTTTTCGAAAAATTCTAACTTTTGATCAAAATGAGATAGAAACCTCTACTTTGCGGCAAAATTTTGTTCAAAATAAGTTATTTTTTGTAAAAATATTTTGACAACATAGTTTGATTATTTTTATAATAATACAGTCCTACACAGATATTGCTATTTTTGCTCATTTGCAGGTATCTTCAAACGACCGTAGCTTTTTCTAGACTAAATTTTTGTGAATATTAAAAAATTGTTAAATTTTTTTTATGAAAAAACAAAAATTTTGCAACCAACCGGAACCCTGTACGATCTTCCGTTTCCAAGATACAGCTGTTTAAAGTTGTCAAAAAACACAAAAAACGCGTTTTTTACGATTTTCACACGCGTTTTTGAACGGTTTCGACCTTTTTTTTCCTCTCAAAAATATGTGGAATCTTTTCTTCATATGTTTCCAAACAAGCTCCCATAGTAATTCTAGTGCGGATTTGGGGTTTTAGTTGATTCCAAAGCATACACTTTTGACACATTTTATGTGCTAAACAAGTGTCTTTTTAACAATATACACGCTACATTTAACTTTTTCATTCTTTACGGATGTTTCGAAATTATTTTTTGACTATAAACTATTTAAATTCCAGCCAAAATTAGGTCGCCTGCTATGAAAAAATTGATACTCAACGAAATATTGATCTTAATATCAAAATAATATACTACTTTTATTCAGTTTTTTAGTTTTTTGATTCGTTAAAAATCTATGTTCAAATATTGTAAATAATATACCACTTATTTATTTATTTTTTTCTATTTTTGAAATTACAAATAATTGATCATAGTTTATTAATTATTCTGATTATTTTCCCGAGCTGAATTTCAACCAATAGGAACGCCGCATTTGACATTTGGCGGAGGGGTGTGGGTAAAATTATTTCGATAATTTTTCGGTTATTTCCAATTCGAACGTTTCAAGTCGCATAGCAACTCGAATTGTTGGACTTACTCAATTCAGCTTTTGGGTTGGGGCGGGGTTGGTTATTGGGTTTGCTTGGTTGTATAAACTCGGGGTTGCTCGCGGGGCAAGTTTGACAAAAAATCGCGAGCGCGAAGCCCTCGTGATTTTTAAACTGCCAAACTTGCCCCCCTCGTTGACTAGCTCTGGTAGAAAACCACCTTAATTAATAAAGTGAGGAACGAAATTTACATTTTTAATAGACAAACTAGCGGACAAGCTTACAACCCCATAACCCTAGGCGTAGTGAAGAACAAATAATTAACTTTTTTAATAAACGAATAAGCCGATAAGCTGCAACCCCATAACCTTGGGCATGGCTAAACAAAATTTTAATTGTTTTAATAAACAAATAAGCCGATAAGCTACAACGCCATAACCTTGGGCATGGATGAAAAAAATGTTAATATTTTTAATAATCAAATAAGGCGAAAAGCTACAACCCCATAACCTTGGGCATAGCTAAAAAAAATGTTAATATTTTTAATAAACAAATAAGGCGATGAGCTACGAATCCATAACACTGGGCGGAGTGAATGAAAAATAATTAAATTTTTTAATAAACAAATAAGCTGATTAGCTACAACCCCATAACATTGGGCATGGCTCAAAGGTTTTTTTTATCCATGCCCAAGGTTATGGGGTGGTAAACTTGTTTGCTTAGTTGTTTATTTAAATATTCACATATTTTATATTCCCTACGCCCAATGTTAAGGGGTTGTAGCTCATCGGCTTATTTGTTTATTAAAAAAATTAATTATTTTTCATTCAATACGCCCAATGTTATGGGGTTGTTCATCGGCTTATTTGTTTATTAAAAAAATTAAAATTTTTTTTAGCCATACCCCAGGTTATGGGGTTGTAGCTCATCAGCTTATTTGTTTATTAAAAAAATTAATTATTTTTACTTAGTACACCTAGTGTTTTGGAGTGTAGCTCATCGGCTTATTAGTTTAATAAAAAAATTAATTTTTTTTCATTTGCTACGCCCACCGTTATGGGGTTGTAGCTCATCGGCTTATTTGTTTATAAAAAAATTAATTATTTTTCATTCACTACGCCCAGTATTATGGGGTTGTAGCTTATTGGCTTATTTGTTTATTAAAAAAATTAAAAATTTTTTTAGCCATGCCCAAGGTTATGGGGTTGTAGCTTATCAGCTTATTTGTTTATTAAAAAAATTAACTATCTGTTATTCACTTCGCCTAGGACTATGGGGTTGTAAGCTTGTCCGCTTATTTGTCTATTAAAAATGTAAATTTCGTTACTCACTTTATTAATTAAGGTGGTTTTCTACCAGAGCTAGTCAATTTAAAGACTAAAAAAAAATTATTACACCAAATTACTAAGAATTAATTATTAAAATTTATTTTTTAACTTTTTATGGCTTCCGAAATAAAAATCTACCAAGAAAACATTGACAATCACAACAAAACATTTTTTTAAACTTTTAACCTCACCTTTGAATACCGCAGTTTTGGAGGTTATTCACGTGAAAATTATTTTCGTAAAATTATTGTAAAATTCGTAAAAGGTCAATTTTTCGTCGTTTCAAGAAATAAATTCTCCGATAGTGAAACTATATGTATGTGGTTTTTGTAAAGGATCTCTATTGTAAGAAGACAAATATCAATAATTTAGTACACTTTTTCAGCGTAGCGGCCATACGTGTAATGAAAGAAATTCAATCTTTAACTTGCTGTAGTTTTTAAACTATACTGTCAATTTTGACTAGACTTCGTTAAAATGTTTATTAAAATCTAATGAACATCTCCAGAAAATTTGAACTGATTCTCGAAGTTCATGCATTTGGCAGAAAACCACCTTAAGGAGGTTCCCTACCATCTACGTAAGTCAAATGTGTATTTGACTACAGCAGTCGTCTGCTCATTGGCTCAGCTACTTTCTAACCTCTGTATGAGCCAATGAGAAGTCATATTTACAAGAATATAAATTAATTGTTTATAATTATTGCTACAGGCTCCTAATGAATGTTTTGAAACAAGTATAATCAAAGTCTGATTTTTTCCGATTTTTGTGCGAAGTTGCATTGAAATCTGTGGGCTGGAAATTAAGTATTTGCTGTTTTAGTAAATTTCCCATTAGAACCCATGCAAATTTGTGAAATTTTAAATGTTTATAACTTTTTTCACAAGCTCCTCAGGGCTTTGAAATTTTAGCTGAGCTGTTTTTATACTAAAAACTATGTGTTCATTTATTTTGGACAAAATCTGTGGGCTAGATCTATTTGGTAGGAAACCTCCTTAAAAAAAAAAAAATAATAAAATAAAAATTCAAATAGGGCATGCCTGAAGATTTCAAATTTGGCGCGTCCGACTGGTTCACACTTTTGAGAGGCTTGAAAGGGGGCGCTCTTGCTCCAAGAATCAGAGTTTAAGTTTCGATTCGATATATCGACTCGACTTTCTAATCGAATCTCTCATTCTCTTTTTCATAAGTGAATACAATTATAAGTAGAAAGTAGATTGGTAGATTGTTTTATGCTTCATAGCATTCAAAAAATAACATTTTTTATTTGGACTCATTTTTTTCAGAGTAAGCAATAGTAATCCATGATTGTTTTATCAGAATAATTGATAAACTATGATCAATTATTTGTAATTTCAAAAATAGAAAAAAATAAATAAATAAGTGGTATATTATTTACAATATTTGAACATAGATTTTTAACGAATCAAAAAACTAAAAAACTGAATAAAAGTAGTATATTATTTTGATATTGAGATCAATATTTCGTTGAGTATCAATTTTTTCATAGCAGGCGGCCTAATTTTGGCTGGAATTTAAATAGTTTTTAGTCAAAAAATAATTTCAAAACATCTATAATGAACGAAAAAGTTAAATGTAGCGTGTATATTGTTAAAAAAACACTAGTTTAGCACATAAAATGTGTCAAAAGTGTAGCTTTGGAATCAACTAAAACTCCAAATCCGCACTACAATTACTATGGGAGCTTGTTTGGAAACATATGAAGAGAAGATTTCACATATTTTTGAGAGAAAAAAAAGGTCGAAACTGCTCAAAAATGCATGTGAAAATCGTAAAAAACGCGTTTTTTGTGTTTTTTGAGTACTTTAAACAGCTGTATTTTGGAAGCAGAAGATCGTACAGAGTTCCGGTTGATCGCAAAATTTTTGTTTTTTCATAAAAAAAATTTAACAATTTTTTAATATGCACAAAAATTTAGCCTAGAAAAAGCTACGGTCGTTTGAAGATACCTGCAAATGAGCAAAAATATCAATATCTGTGTAGGACTGTATTATTGTAAAAATAACCAAACTATGTTGTCAAAATATTTTTTCAAAAAAGAACTCATTTTGAACAAAATTTTGCCGCAAACTACAGGTTTCTATCTCATTTTGATTTAAAGTAAGAATTTTTCGAAAACTCCGTTAAAATTGCTTAAAACAGCTTAAAAACAGGCCATTTTTCAATCTTTGAAAAAATCTAGCACCAAGCAAAAATAAGATAGAGACCTCTACTTTAAGGCAAAAGTCTTCTATTAAATAGTAATTTTGCCAAAAAAAATTGCAATTAAATCGGTGAACCTCGTGCGGACGGTTTTTTAAAAAAGTATTATTTTGACTCATATATACTGGTGCTTAATGGCTAACAAGGTCCTACAAGCCTTCCGAGCTGCTAGTATTAATTCCCACGCTCACCTTCGTCAGTAAATAACTATGACGTCAGCAAAGAACCAAAGGTTGATCCAGATTCTATTTGAGAGCTCCTCTGAGCACATAAAAAACTTAATTTCGGGTGGCCCATACTCAGTCCGAGGAACCACTTGCATCCCGTACTGTTCCCACAGTTCCGTATCCCGTGAATATGGTCACGAATATTTTTCAACAAATTACAATGAATAAAATAGGCCCTCTGTCGTACGCCATTCGCGCTTGTTCGGTCAACTCGGCGCTCGGAAGAAGGAGAATGGAGTGAATGCTTTTACTTACGAAATCGCTCCTACAAAGTTAAAATAAAAGGTAACGACTCCAATGAATTTACTGCATCCTCTGGTGTACCTCAGGGTTCACACCTTGGTCCACTATTATTTTTGATATTCATTAATGATTTGAAATCTGTAATTCAATTTTCCTCTCTCCTTTTATTCGCTGATGATTCAAAATTATATAAAATCATTAAGTCATTTCAGGATTTTGTTGATCTTCAACAGGATCTTAAATCCTTACATCAGTAGACTATCTTGAATGAACTACCTCTAAATATTTCCAAATGCTCTTATGTTACTTTCTCTCGAACTTTTCATAATAAATATAAATATGTCCTACAAGGTAAGCCTTTATTACGCTGTGACGAAGTTAAGGACCTTGAAGTTATTTTTGATAGTAAATTTAGCTTTGATTCGCACATTAATTATATTAAAAATAAAGCCTTCAAATCTCTCCATTCAGTCATTAGATCAGCTTAATCATTTAATGATATTGATACTCTGAAAACATTATATTTTACATTGGTACGCCCCTCACTTTGTTATGCCTCAGTTATCTGGTAACCACAAACTAATTACAAATCGTTTATTCTTGAGAAAATCCAACATCCAACAAGGAGGTTTATAGTAATTCTGGGGTAATGTAATTTAAGAAATATATACTCAGTTGTTTGATATAAATCAAGAGACCACCACCTTTTGTTTTACCGGTAAGTGCAAAATCCCTGTTAGACCTGAAAAACTTGAACCCCAGGACAGAGAGCTCAGTATCCGCAACAGTGTCATCCAACATAGATTCTGAAATAACAAAGACATCATAAGTACTAGCATTTTGTAAAATATTTAGTTTAATAAATGAAAGTTTGTTCTTAACACTTCTGCAGTTTTGATAATATACCAGGAGAGGGGATTCCATTGATATGTTGTATTTGAATATTCTTTTCATTATTTTTCAGTCTATTTTCAAGCTCTTTATACACACTTTTATACAGCTGAATTCGTTTTGGAGTTTTATCAGATGAAAAAGTAATATCCTTGAACTCACCAGTTAGAAGTTCCTTTTTATGCATGAAAATCCATTCAACATCACTGGGATTTAAGAAGCACAATTTTAGAGGTCTTGGATCAGATCTTGTGGAATCCAGTTTACCCAATCTAAAAATTTTGATATCAGAGGTAATAATGGGGGTGTTTTCCAATAGATTAATAATGATAGTGTGATCTTTTTGTGGGTTTGATGATTCAGTTAGTTTGCGAATAATGACATTTTTGGCTCTTCGTTGTCTGTCGTTCATTTCAGAAATTATTTCCACTTCTAATTGTTGATGGCTTGATGTAAGTTCAGTCTTGAAAGAGAAGATATCATCTGCTTGAGTTTGACATGAATTGGTAAGTTGAGAGAGAAGTTCTTCATGTTTATTCACTTTGGAGGTTAGAGTGGTCAATGATTTGGAAAGATTGTTTATATCAATAAAGAATTTTTTAGAGAAACTTTCAATTTTTTCACTTAAAATAGTAATGTCATTACTTAATTTCTTCTTTTGCTTGGTACTGGTAGACTGTAATTCACTTAGTTGAGAAGCACTGTTTTCTTTCAGTAGATTAAATAGTTTCTGGTTTTCAATAGATAGTGAAGAAAAAGAATAAACATCAACAACACTATTTTTATATTTATCTTTATCTTTATCTTCTTCGGCTGAAGGAAGAGTTGATGCATTTGTATTCTCTTCATTTGCCTTTGTTTTTTGTGATTTTCCTCCACAGCACCTTTTAAAGAATCCATTCTTGAGTCGACCAATACGATCAGGAGCAGAACAGGATTTATGATAAGGAAGGTCACAGCCAGGGCATTTCACTGCGCTATCCATGGCCATTCCTTCTTTGTTGCAGTAAGCACATGCGGCCATTTTGAGGTTAACTCGATAATACAAACTAAACTCGAATAATGTGTAAAAGAAGCTAATTTACATAGAGAAAAAAAAGTCTGAAGTGATGAGATTAAAAAAATTTTTAAACTTTTCTATGAATTAGACAACTTTAGCAGTTCTTTATGATTAATAGAATGAGTTTAAGCGAGAGCAAGAATAAGAGTGTATAATCAGGCGATGCCTAGCAGACAATATGATTAATTTATGATTAATTTTCTCCATTCTTTCAATATCTCCAACTAAATAAGGTGTTCAAATTGGTGAGCAGTATGATAGATAGAGCTTTTTATTTACAATGTTTACAGATCTTTTGGAGCGAGTTATGACAATTAAAATTAATCGTATTCGAGTTATAACAAATTATAATTATCCTTATTGATGAAAACAACATAGGTGAGTTGATGAATTCTTTATTGACTGAGCCTTTTATGCAAAGTTCGTGAATATAAAAACTCCTTGTTGTTGAGTAGGGCACCTGGATGATTGTTATTAATGAGTAAATTTGTTTAATGAGCAGACCAACTGGTACGTTGAGATACGACTGATGAGTAGATCTATGATGAAAAGCCGAACAATACCACCAAGTTTACAATGCAGCAAGGGCGAGGTTATAATTGTAAACGAGAGTAAATAATAAAGGGTTAACCAGTGGTTTTCCACTCTTGCATGATTTTCAAGTAATTTGTCAACACACAATTATAGTTACTGGCACTTACGAACCACTTCAGTTTGAGTTTTTATTCGGATTAACATTTAATCCTTGATTATTTTGCTTACACCAAGCTTAAAAGTAGGCTAAGAAAACAGACGACGAGAGTCAAAATAAGTAGTTGAACTTTACACCTGTTTGAGCTTGAGTAACGTGCAAGCACTCCGCAATTCATTTACGCACTCCCACATTACGCTTTTATATTGAATTTAAAGCAAATTATTATTGAATTTGCTTAAGTTCGTTGGCAATAGGTGAAACATAAGCCGAGTTGAATTAACCACAAAACCAATTGTCCAAGCTGGCAGCATCCATTCCAATTATTTAACTTTTCTAGGTAGTTTTAATTATTTTAAGTATGGATTTTTCAGGGTTGCAATGACATGGGATTTTTTCTCAATTTATAGATCTAGCTTTTGAGTGGGTAATGAGAATTCTTGGGATGTGAGTTTAGTTAGAATTACATTAAATTTTCATGATACGCGCGCCCAAGGTTATGTTTTTCGTCCCCCTGATGAGGGGCGAAACATCGGGAAGAAAGAAACGTAACTTTCGACGCATATTTATGATGAAAACTACAGTGCACATCTACGGAAACATGCGCACTCCCGCCACCTCGCACTTCGCCACTGCGCTCGCAGGCGCTCAATTTGAAGTTTATTAAGACATTAATAGATTCCCAAAGCACATTATAATAATTATATATTGAATAATTTAATGTTTCATATCTTGCAAGCTTAGTTTTTTTATTACTTATTAAGTGCGTGCTACATGATGCGATATATATGTAGTTATAAGTCAAGTTATACTATTAACGGATATTAATGCCAAACGTACGCTCAGTTAATAATTGTAGAAGCCTCAAAATAAAAATAAGTTCAAAGTTTTTGATAAAGAATTATCAAACTAGGTTTGCAGAATATCTTATACCTATTAAGGTTATCAAATTAATATTATTGCAAGTCTTTTTCAGACGTCAAGAAGTCATTTTAACCCTCCTGCTAACTTTCAAAGATTTTCAACTCGAAAACGTGCATTTCAGATGTAAAAACGTGGGCATTTCTTTGTTTCTTTTGACCTGAAGAATACGGAGAAACTTTTTTATATTGAAAAAGTTAATTCTCGTAGTTGTCAAATAAAACAGTGAAATTACAGAGAAAGGGCATAGATTAAGAACTTTCAACCAAAAAATCCAGACTCACCAGGAGAGACTACAACTCTGTGGGTCACTGATCCTAACGAAACTTTGAGGATCGTTTTCTAATAGGAAAAAATAAAGAAATCCATCAAAAATTCCGTCCAATGGGCCCTAGATGTCGATTCGCTATTTAGCTCAAAAGGTATTTTTTGCTTTTTTTTGGTTTTTTAGCTAATTTTTTAAAAATTCCTGTTCAAAGCACTTACACAGGGGCGTTATTTCCCTTATAGTGGGTCTGGGAATCCAGACCCGGGCGCGTTCAACCAACCATTGATCAGTTATCCCTCAAGCCTGAAACCCCCCAAACCCTGGGCGCCGAGTTCGATAAATGATCGATCGGTCATTCCCCAAGCCTTAAACCCCCAAATACCCTGGGCGCCCGAGTTCAATAAAAAAACTTATCAACTATCCCCCAAGCTCTAAACCCCCAAAACCCTGGGCGTCAAGTTCAATGAATAAACTGATCAGCTATCCCCCAAGCTCTAAACCCCCAGAACCCTGGGCGTCAAGTTCAATGAATAAACTGATCAGCTATCCCCCAAGCTCTAAGCCCCCAAATACCCTGGGCACCCGAGTTCAACAAAAAAACTGATCAGATATCCCCCAAGCTCTAAACCCCCAGAACCCTGGGCGTCAAGTTCAATGAATAAACTGATCAGCTATCCCCCAAGCTCTAAGCTCCCAAATACCCTGGGCACCCGATTTCAACAAAAAAACTGATCAGCTATCCCCCAAGCTCTAAACCCCCAGAACCCTGGGCGTCGAGCTCAATAAATAAACTAATTAGCTAACCCCCAAGCTCTAAGCCCCCAAATACCCTGGGCGCCCGAGTTCAATAAAAAAACTGATTGGCTATCCCAGAAGCTCTAAGCCCCCAAATACCCTGGGCACCCAAGTTCAACAAAAAAACTTATCGGCTATCCTCCAAGCTCTAAGCCCCCAAATACCCTGGGTGCCCGAGTTCAACAAAAAACTGATCAGCTATCCCCCAAGCTCTAAACCCCCAAAACCCTGGGCGTCGAGCTCAATAAATAAACTAATTAGCTATCCCCCAAGCTCTAAACCCGCAAATACCCTGGGCGCCTGAGTTCAATAAAAAAACTGATCGGCTATCCCCCAAGCTCTAAGCCCCCATATACCCTGGGCACCCGAGTTCAACAAAAAAACTGATCAGCTATCCCCCAAGCTGTAAGCCCCCAAATACCCTAGGCGTTCGAGTTCAACGAAAAAACTGATCAGCTATCCTCCAAGCTCTAAGCCCCCAAATACCCTGGGCGCCCGAGTTCAACAAAAAACTGATCAGCTATCCCCCAAGCTCTAAGCCCCCAAATACCCTGGGCGCCCGAGTTCAACAAAAAACTGATCTGCTATCCCCCAAGCTCTTAACCCCCAATACCCTGGGCGCCTGAGTTCAATAAAAAATCTGATCGGCTATCCCCCAAGCTCTAAACTCCCAAATACCCTGGGCACCCGAGTTCTACAAAAAAACTGATCGGCTATCCCCCAAGCTCTAAACCTCCAAAACCCTGGGTGCCCAATTTCAACAAAAAAAGCTATCAACGAATTTTTTTTTTTTTTAACTAGAAAATAAAATCCACAACCTTATTGTGGAGCAAAAAAAAAAAACACTTTTCATGGACTTGATATTCAAATACTATATAAAGTACACTTAACTTTTAAAATTATTCTACTCAGTAACCAGAGTTTTGGGAGGTTTAGAGCTTGGGGGATAGCTGATCAGTTTTTTTGTTGAACTCGGGCACCTAGGGTATTGGGGGGTTTGGAGCTTGGGGAATAGCCAACCAGTTTTTTTTGTTGAACCTGGGCACCCAGGGTTTTGGGGGTTTAGAGCTTGGGGGATAGCTAATTAGTTTATTTATTGAGCACGACGCCCAGGGTTTTGGGGGTTTAGAGCTTGGGAATAGCTGATCAGTTTTTTGTTGAACTCGGGCACCCAGGGTTGTGGGGGGTTCAAGGTTTGAGTTTTTTTTTTTAGAAATCAGGTACTGAACTGTTCAGAGTTGAAAAATATTAAGATTAGTTGAGGGGGGTTCGAACTTTATCCAGACCCGGGCCCAAAATGTAATAACGCCCCTGCACTGACAAAATTCTGTAACCTCGCATTCTCTTTGTTTTTTTAATTTCTTTCAAGGAAAAATATTGTTAAGTTCACTTCTTGTTTTTTCATGAATCTTTGAGGCAAAATATTCTTAGTCATTATTTTGATAAAGACGTCCGCGTACAATTAAAGTTTAAAAAGCCAAAAAACCCTAAAAAATGCTTTTAGAAATCCTTTTAGCACAGGTTCAAACTCATTAAAAGTGAACTTAAGAATATTTATCCTTGAAGGAAAATAAAAAAACATGGAGAATGCGAGGTTGCAAAATTTTGTAAGTGCAAAAGGCTTTGAATAGGAATTTTAAAAAAATTAGCTAAAAAACCAAAAAAAAGCAAAAACTGACATTTGAGCTATCTGGCGAATCGACATCAAGGGCTCATTAGACGGAATTATTGATGAATTTTTTTATTTTTTGATATTAGAAAACGATCCCCAAAGTTTCGTTAAATAACAATAAAATTGTATAATTAATTAATTAACAAAAAAAGACAATTAATACTTGGTTGGAAAAAGTGGAAATTCTTCATAAAGAACTTATAATCAGTCAAGTTTAAAAATAATAAAATTTTTTTATTCAATTAAAATTTTTTATACATTTGAAATGTATATTCTATTTACAGAGAGGTAATACGATAATTAACTGACACAGATTGCAAATTCCTAATCAACCTGAAAAGAGGTTGGTCAGTTAAAATTAAATTGTGTACAACATTTTGCAAGAGTGAGACTGTCTTAAAGGCTGTGTATCTTTTCATATTATTAAAATTAAAAAGTGGGGAAAGAGGAAAAAAGAAAGGGTGGATAATACAAAGTGGGTCGGGAAACGAGTTGGAGGTAAGCGAGAAGTATAAGAGGGGGCCTGTAGAATGACTTGGAGGGGAAAGAATATAATTGGCCTACTATGAATAGTCCCAGGTAATCATGCGCTCCTGATTGTAGATGAGACGAGTACGCTCACTTTGCATAAATGCTGAACGCTTTACTATTACGAAATTAGTATATAATTGATTTATCATATACTAATTTGTATATTTTTACTGTTATTTAAATAGCAGCTCTGATGATGGACGCTTAGACGTCCAAAATTTTGGCAAAAAGTAAACTACTCGTAATTAAGGATAACTATGTGGTTCTTTACAAAGTGAATTTTAATGATACTTACACTTGTTACTCCATAAATGAATGCTCTTCGAGCCAACGGCCCTGGGCCATCTACAGTTTTTCCATCATCTTCTGGTCCCCAAGAAGCACTATATATATCTATATGGTCTGGATTCAATCCTAACGCACGAGCTTCTACTGCATCGTTTACAGGCCCATCAAGCATACGAACGCCTAAAAATTCATATTTAAATTTATTAAGAATTTAATTAAATTCATTTTTCATCTAATTAAATCCAAACAAGTTCGCTTAGGTTCGAGAAATTGCGTTTTAAGTAAAACCTTTTAAGTTTTTAATTTACTTTTTTAATGTATTAACTACTATTTTTTATTTTTTTTATTATTATTATTATTATTTTTTTTTTTCTATTATTATTGGCAACCTCGTCTTCGGGTGAAGCCTATTGGGGGGGGGGGTCAACCACATATGTGTGAGGGACCCACGCTACCTACTCTGGTTGTTTATTTATACAGTTGTCTCTGTCTACCTTCACTGGATACTTTTTAAAGTGGCTTGTTCCCACACGTTCCTTTCTGTCTGTAATCTAAGTAACCCAAAACCCCCCACCGACTCCCGCCCACAGTGACCGTGTCCTAGGACATTTCGGGCTTGTGGCGGTGGAAAAACACACTGCTAGGAGTGGGTCGATAAGGTAGTCAGCCTCAAAGCATCCTCACTAAGTTGGCCACACAGTCGACTTTAATCCTCTGGATCGGACCCACTACCCTATCGTCACAGTACCAGAGAGAATGTTAGACGACTTTTTGTGACGGTAAAAACGCTCCCGGCGTCCTACCCCACCAGAACCACGGCAATAAGCACATGAAAAAAATTACTTTTTCAGAGGTGCCAGCGTCAGGATTTGAACCCACGACCCCAATATTGGCAGTCGAGCGTTTTAACCTCTGTACAACCACGGCTCTGTATTAACAACTATACATTTAATTGTATTGGGTACACATGTCTTAAAAGTATAAAAAGATCGATTCACGTTTTCGGAAAACAGATTTCTTATTTTTTATATACTGATATTTCTATCCTTGAAAAAAAAGATCGAAAAATTTTTTTTCATCAACTTGAATTTATTTTTGATTTGACTCATAAGGTAAGGTAAAGATCCTATTTATGAACACAAAAATCGCTAATTTTTAGCATTTTCAGTTTTATTGAAAAAAAGCATGTTAAAGTACATCTTTTTTTACATACTAAAATTTTAGGTTCTTGGGAACTTAAATAAATTTTTTTTGTACACTGAGAGAAAAAAGCAGCAGCCGACGCCCCCTATGAAAAAATCGGTGGGTCAGCGATTGCTCTCGTCGCCGATAGCATCAGCTACTCTTTTTTAGAGAAACAGCCACACTTGAGTAGGAGGCGGTTGCATACGCTTGAAAAAAACGTGAGTGACTGCCTAATGAACATAACCTAAACAATTGTGTGGGATTTATCATATAGTTGTGACATTTAATACTTTTTCCTTTTCTTATGAAAAATTAATTTTATTTATTGTTGAAAAAAAAACTTTAATTACAAGAAAAATTAGTAATCATAAATTATTCATCATAAAAACTAATTTTTCATTAAAATTTAAAATTATTCATAGTTGATTATGAAATAAAATATAATATCGATTAAAATAATTAAAATTGAAATTGAGGAGTTATCATTTCAGTAGTAAAATAATCAAAAATCCAATCGACATAAACATTATTAATAAATAAAAAAAATAATTTTTAGGCAGAAATTACGACGGAAGTATCGTGTATACATGGTGAGTCATTTTAATCTATAGGCTCCAAAATCTCGAAACTGAAGCCCGGGACCAAAAAATTTTTCTTATAAAAGTTTTATGATTTGGAGGGGGAAAGAAAATGGTTACCTTGGATTTTGGCCCGGGGCCTTATTTTGGGCCCTAGGGACCCAAAGTCCGTTTTTTTAAATGGGAACCCCTATTTTTGACCCCGGATTCGGAAAGAGCAGAAAATTTTACGATTTTAAAGTATTTTCCGGAAATTTTTTGGGCCCCCTGAGGTCCTGCAGGGGCTTATAAAGCTTTTATAAGGCCCATTTCTTTTTAACTCGAATAAACTCTGAAATAACGCATTTTTTGTATAGCACATGCATTAGAAAAGTTTTTTGGTTTAGAATTTCTAACAAAATGGGCCAAAAAAATTGGGCCCGGGGCCTTATTTTGGGCCCTAGGGACCCAAAGCCCATTTTTTTAAATGGGAACCCCTATTTTTGACCCCGGATTCGGAAAAAGCCGAAAATTTTACGATTTTTAAGTATTTTTCGAAAATTTTTTTGGGCCCCCTGAGGCCCGGGGTCAAAAATAGGGGTTCCCATTTTAATAAACGGACTTTGGGTCCGTAGGGCACAAAATAAGGCCCCGGGCCCAATTTTTTCTGGCCCATTTTGTTAGAAATTTCAAACCAAAAAACTTTTCCAATGCATGTGCTATACAAAAAATGCGTTATTTCAGAGTTGATTCGAGTTAAAAAGAAATGGACCTTATAAAAGCTTTACAAGCCCCTGCAGGGCCTCAGGGGGCCCAAAAAATTTTTCAAAAAATACTTAAAAATCGTAAAATTTTCTGTTCTTTCTGAATCGGGGGTCAAAAATAGGGGTTC
This sequence comes from Encarsia formosa, assembly GCA_038277355.1. NCBI lineage: Eukaryota > Metazoa > Arthropoda > Insecta > Hymenoptera > Aphelinidae > Encarsia > Encarsia formosa. Next base: position 49,451,839 of record CM076187.1, read on the forward strand.
CCATTTAAAAAAACGGACTTTGGGTCCCTAGGGCCCAAAATAAGGCCCTGGGCCCAAATCCAAGGTAATTATTTTCTTTCCCCCTCCAAATCATAAAACTTTTATACGAAAAATTTTTTGGTCCGGGGCTTCAGTTTCGAGATTTTGGAGCCTATAGATTAAAATGACTCACCCTGTATATATTTAAAACTGATCTATTTAGATAATTTTCTACAGTAGCACAATAAAACTATATATTTATTAAATACGAATAACGTACGCAGCACTCTTAAAGCATGTTAATATAACATTATGCACTCCACGACGCATGCAGAAAATTTTTCATGTTACGGCAGATGAAGAATACTGTCCTTCTCGCCAGGCGTGTCAGGTGATACCCACAAGTGTGTCCCTAACTACTCCGATAGTAGCAGATACTCTTTTTTGCGTGAGCAGATGGCACTCTCTGGTTAGCGCTGCAGGCATAACCTATAAGTCAGCAGACACTCTTTTTTTCTCTCGGTGTATGAAAATTGTATTGATTTATTGAATAATTAATTTTTAATTATCTTAAAGGTCGTAACTTGGATGTGGAGAGCATAAGTAATCAAATTGCCTTTGAGTGTCTTTCAATTTGAAAGGCTGCAGAAGAAGGATTTTTCTCTTAAAAAATTTATCATCTTATAACGAAAGCTGAGATTAAAAACAAAAATTGAGAAAGAAAAAAATTCGGCGCCAGGACCAGGATTTAAACCTGGGATCTCCCGATTGCCGGTCGGATGCTTTACCAACTAAGCTATCCGTGGAGCCGCAGGTCAAATGCTAGTTTGGAAGCGAAATTCTTTCTCTCTCAAATTCTGTTTTTACGTTTCGAGGGTGATTTTATTTACCTTTGTTTTTAAATTCATCTTTCGTTAGAATATAATAAATTTCTTAAGAGAAAAATCCTTTTTCTACAGCCTTTCATTTTGAAAGACAGTTAAAGGTACTTACAAAGTAACAATGTGATTACTTATGCTCTCCACATCCAAGTTACGATCTTTTTGATAATTTGAATTAGATAAGAAAATTACTACTTTATTTCGATAAATAGATATCGGCTTATGGGCATTATAGCCATTCGAAGTAAATACACGGATAGGACTCGGCCGGCTAGAACAGCCGGTAATCATTCCGGGGAAAAAGTCGGGTAAACTTACGCCCGAAAAATTGGCGTAAGGTTGCTGTTTTTTTCCCGAAGCCTATATATAGGTATACCGCAGCCGAGTGCTGCTAGCTGGGCTGCAGGGCTGAGCTTGATGCAGGCAGGCCCATCCGCTTTTTAAAAAACGGTGTTAATTTTTACCTGTTTGAAGAATCTCTTTAAAACTTTACAGAAATGTTCTTCAGGAACTAATAAACAACTTCCTCGCTTGAAGTTTTTTCAAATATGAACTTTTATGCTTACTTTTTTAAACCAAAGTTTTAGGTTATAAACCGCTAAATTTTTTTTTTAAACGTTAATTACGCGGTTCTGAAAATTTTTAAAAATATTTGAACAATTCCATTGTCTTCGGAAAGGGTTCAAATACATAATGCTGAAATTTCATCAAAAAATATCGACTGGTTTCCGAGTTCTTGCGAGTTGAGTAAAAACTTATATTTTTATCGATTCATGCATTTTCTTACATTTTCAGTTCAACTCGCAAGAACTCGGAAACTAGTCGATATTTTTTGATGAAATTTCAGCATTATGTGTTTGAACCCTTTCCGATGCCAATGGAATTATTCAAATATTTTTAAAAAATTTCAGAACCGCGTAATTAACGTTTAAAAAAAAATTTAGCGGTTTAAAACCTAAAACTTTGATTTAAAAAAGTAAGTATAAAAATTCATGTTTGAAAAAACTTCAAGCGAGGAAGTTGTTTATTAGTTCCTGAAGAACATTTCTGTAAAGTTTTAAAGAGATTCTTCAAACAGGTAAAAATTAACATCGTTTTTTAAAAAGCGGATGGGCCTGCCTGCATCAAGCTTCAGCGCTGCAGCCCAGCTGGCAGCACTCGGCCGCGGTATACGTATATACAGGCATCGGGAAAAAAACAGCAACCTTACGCCGATTTTTCGGGCGTAAGTTTACCCGACTTTTTCCCCGGTATGATTACCGGCTGTTTTAGCTGGCCGAGTCCTATCCGTGTAAACTCCCCCGTGAAATGTAAAAACAGAATTTGAGAGAGTTTTTAAACTAGCATTTGACCTGCGACTCCACGGATAGCTTAGTTGGTAAAGCATCCGACCGGCAATCAGGAGATCCCAGGTTCAAATCCTGGTTCTGGAGTCGAATTTTTTTCTTTCTCAATTTTTGTTTTTAAATTCATTTTTCGTTATAAGATGATAAATTTTTTAAGAGAAAAATCCTTCTTCTGCAGCCTTTCAAATTGAAAGACAGTTAAAGGTACTTATAGAGTAACAATTTGATGACTTATGCTCTCCATACCTTATACGGTCATTTTTTCGATTTCATTTCTTTTCGACTCACTTAAAAAAAAAAAATAATAAATAAAAAAATAAATTTTTTATTAGATTTTATTTTAAAAACGTTCAATATCGACATATTACAAAGAAGACTTTCCAATATAATTTTTAGACAAAAAAAATCATTATAAATAGATATTTTGTGCTAGATTTGACAGGTTCTCCAGTTCATTGCCATCTTCTGCGTGCTCGTACGTTTCCAATTCTTGTCCCAATCACCACCGAATTTACATCAAGCCACTTCTGTTAAGGTTCCGCTTTGACTTGAAATAATAATTTGATTTCGATTATTAATTCCGATTTTAGGTTACTTACTTTTTTCTTACTCTTTTTTACTTAGTTAAGCTATTATGCTTTCCAAGTGGGCCTGCAATTTTTGAAAATCAGTCAGCAATGAGTACAAATCAGGATGAGCTTTTCCGACAACAATGTTAAAGCGGTTGGGCCATCCCTAACTTATATTGGTCGGCTGGTACTATGGCGCAACAACTTTTCAGCGACCTCTTGCAGGAAGCCCCACAACGAAGTAAGTCTCGCCGAAATACTGGGCTACTGGCAGCAACTCTTCTTCTACTTCATCGAGCAGTAAATGATAAATACAACAGACCTTATCGGGCGGGACAAAGGCTAATGCCGCAATCATGCTCGTTTGTACACGAATTTTTCCGTCGTCACCGTCGTTGTACTGAATTTGCCACTTTGTTAAATTTTTCGATACAGTGACTGCTTTAAATAGAAGAAACATCTTACAGGAACGCTAGGAAAAACCTCAGAACAAGCGTTCAGTATGTATAACTCTAAATCTGTCATTATTTTTTAGGGCCGAAACTTTGGATACCATACTCATGAGCGGCTGCTTATATTGATTTCTGGATGCGACTGCATTTGTCCAGCCAGCAGCCGGATAGTGACCACTGTACCAACCACGTGAAAAATTACTAGAATGATAATACTCCCTCTTTATGCGCGAATCACGCGCAATCCTCCCGCATACTAAAAAAAACAAAGCAAACCATCTTTTTTTAATTTTTCTTCCAAAATAAACAGTGAAAAAATAGTTTTCCTAGGTTTTCGCACCCCATCAAAAATAACCGATTCTAAAGAACTGATCCAAAAAAACCCATGTCTCTTTTTTGAAATTTGGTTTTACCTGGAACTGAAGTTTTTTTATTTTGAAATGTCATATCTTATCCTGACTATCCGGATACTGCCAAAATGTCTGGATAGTGCCGAGTATATTACTATATTATGTAGTTGTTTTTCTTCTCCCACGTCCTCTCCACGCCCCCACACGCCGCCCAAAAAAGTGCTTAACTAACCGTAAAAGTGTACTGAAATATGCTTATTTTCATGTGTTTTAATTTTTCCTTTAATTGTCTAATCACGCCCCCCCCCCCCGCCCCTCGCACGCCCTTTTTTTTACCCACGCCCTCCATTTTTGATATATGTAACTATAGCTATGTAACTATAGAAATGTAAAAAGAAACTAGGAGTAAATAGGGTTAGTCGGCAGTACTCAAAAAAGGAATAAAAAGGTGAAGTAACGGCAGAGGTCCATAGCATATAAAAAATATAATAATACTATATTAGTATGCACCTCATCTCACCTCATGCACTAGTTAACAAAAAAGATTTTTACAATGGCAAGAACTAAGATATGAACAATGATCGGCACGATTATTGTTACTAGGATGGGTTCAAAGTTACAAGGTCATCACAGTATTAGAAACGAATATAACCCTAAGAGTAATCAGGAGACACCATAAAAGGGTATCCACAAGAGTACGTTTAAAGGTATGAATAATTTTATGAACAAGAGAAAGTATTCAAAAATTCACAATAGTAGGCAGAAGGGTAGGCACAATTGAAAGTAAACGGTTGCGTATCTATTATATAAGAAGAAAGGGTAGAAACGATGATAGTTCCAAGTCTTTAAACAGGTTTAGGAAGATAAAAAAGAAAAAACTGAACTAATGGTAGAAACCAAAGTAGGCAGCAGAATGAGAACAACCTTCGTTCAAAGTTAAAAATTGAGTATAAAAATAATAACAATGTAAAAGAGGCTGCACATGGCTGGAAACTGGTGTCGTATGGTAAACTTCGATATCAATCAGGGTAGATTGATTGGGAGAAATCTAGGTAAAAAATGTTGGTAGCAAATTTAAACGGATGTAGGAAATATTTGTCAAAAAAGTTAAAGAACTGAGTAGGCAAAAGTGTATGGAAGACTAGTTTCACGATTGTAATTACAAAAAGATTTAAAAAGAACAATAAAAACGATAGTATTCACAAAGATGAGAACAAAGGTTCAGAGTTAGAAATCAAAGAATAAAAAAAACAAAAAACAACAGTAAAAAACAAAATTAAAGCAAGTAGATAGATGTGAAGGAGACTAGGGTAAAAAATTGTTGTTTACAATTGTCACAATTAGCATTGGAACAATATTATGCAAAAGTGTACACATAAGCGTAAGTTCAAAGTTACAAACGTAATGACAAGTGTGGGTACGGGAGTATGTACAATGTTGTAACGAGAGTAGTTATCAAATTTGGAACAATGTTATGAACAAGGTTTGTTATAGCGGTATTTATAGAAGTAAGAGGATAAAAAAAGATTATGCACAAGGCTAGATTCAGTGTTAAAAATTTAAATAACAAAAATAAAGAACTAGAGTTAGCATGGGAGTAGAAACAGATGTTGAAACAAATGCATGTGTAGAAGGTTCAGCGTTAGAAGCTTAAGTAAAAAATAGTTAGTAAGCACAAAGAAGTCTTAGAGTTAGAAATAAAAGTATGAAAAAAATTCAAACTACAGTTATCACCATGATAGGAACATACAGAAACATGAGCATATTCCTGGGTTAGAGCCTAGTTATAAAAAACAGTAAGAGCAACGGTAAAAACAAGGATAGTTACAAGGGTTTGTAGTAAGATGAAAGGTGTAAGCATAAAATAAGGTGCAGGTGTAGTCACAAACTATAATAGTAGAGACAATAGTATGTATCAGAGTAGGCACAGATTTGATTTTGATGAGTTTATTAATTGTACATTATGTTGTACAAAATACAATATGGTGAAAAAGTTACACATCAGATTAAATTACAAAATAAAATAAAATAAAATAAATAAAATAAAGGTATATAAAAGGTATGTAAATATAGATAATATAAAATAACAATAACAGTAATAACAACAATAATCATAATAATAATAGCAATAGTAATAGTAAGATGAATGTGAAGGAATAGATCTGTTCACAGATTCACTAAATCACTATATAATATTGCAACAGGTACACAATTTAACCACGGCGTACCAGACTCAGTCTTCTCCCTCAGCAGTAAAGATATGTGATTTGACGAGATGTTTGAAACTGGATAGGGATGATGATTGGAGTATATGAGGGGGTAGTGTGTTCCATGAGTAAGTAGCCAGTATATGAAAAGATCGTTTCAGACAGTCCGTGCGAGCAAAGGGGACAATCAACGAATCAAGTGCATGCGGGTTCGCCATTCTCAAGGGACGTGAGCTAAGCTTCTCAACAAACAAATTCGCCAAATAGGAGGGAGTACCTGTGAGAAGGATTCTAAAGAGCAAGCAGGCAGCAAAATAATCCCTGCGGCCCGCTACTCGAAGCCAGCCAAGCTCACGTCGGTAGGGTGTAACGTGATCACTCTTTGAGTACACCAGTGAACAATAGTCAATAATAGGAAAAAGCAAGGTCTGCACGAGGTGTTTACGCAGTTCAAATGTGGTGCTGCGTCTGAAATGGTTAAGACGGTACAAAAGAGAGTTGGCTCTACGACAAACATACCGAACATGGTCTTTCCAGTTCAGCTTAGAGTCCAGCACCACCCCCAAACTACGTGCAGAGGGGACGAACGGGACTGTGCAGCCACCAAACCGCAGGTCTCGAATACCCAAATCGTTAAAGGCATTGACATAGGACGGGGTCCCAAAAATCATTGCCTTGGTCTTACCAGCATTCAACACCAGCTGATTAGTGGCAGCCCAGTCAGCAATGTGTTCAGCACCCCGGCTCAGTCTTCCAAGAGTGGCATGAATGTCCTCAAGTCGGCCCCGCACGTAAATCTGCAGGTCATCCGCATAAATCACATGAAAGACACCAGGGCCAAGGCCTAAAGCAATGTCAACAACAAACAGAAGAAAGAGCAGAGGACCCAACACGGAGCCCTGGGGCACGCCCTTATTAAGGGGGCGGAAAGAGGTAAAACTGCCGTCCTCTGCCCTTACTGCTTGCGAGCGGCCAACCAGATAAGAGGCAACCCATCTCAAAACCCCATGCGAAAAACCCAAGGACTGTAGCTTCCTGAGCAACGTTAGGTGCGAGACCGAATCGAAGGCTTTACTAAAATCAAAAAGCAACAGCGCGGTCATTTGTCTTCTGTCCATACCCACCCGAATGTCATCCATGAGTTTCAATAGTGCTGTCTGTGTGCTATGTCCTGCTCTGAAGCCCGCCTAATAATCTTCCATAAAACCCTGCGATTCAACAAAGGCAGTAATCTGGTCATGGGCCAGTCTCTCAAGGATCTTCGACATAAAACTGAGCAGGGAGATAGGACGAAAATCATTCAGACAAGACGGAGAGGGTGTCTTATTGAGAGGGATCACTATTGACTTCTTCCACTGCTCAGGAAAGGTCGATGTGGATAGGGAAGTATAAACAATATTGCAGATGAAAGGACCAATGGAAGGAAAGGCTGACTGAATAAAGCTCTGCGGTAGGGAGTCAATGCCCACCGCCCGGGATGTCAACTGGCACATAACGCGTGCTATCTCGCCCACCGTCACATCCACAAACGCAAAGCCACCATGATCTGTCTCTTTTTCCAAGTTATTCAGAAAAAGAGAGAGATCTGGTGCCATATTATCAAAAGAGACAGAGGCAAAGTGAGCATTGAGATCCTCCACCGAGAAGCTACCCAGATTGGAGTCTGCTTTGGAAGAGATACCAAGATGCTTTAGTTTCTTCCAGAGCTGTTGAGGATCAGCGATGTTCTTAAGCCTTTGCCAATAGAAGTCGAGTCTCGCAGACTCAATCCTCTCATGTGCAAAATCAAGCGCTTTCCTGTATAAAAATAGTTCAATATCAAGTCTCGAGCATCGGTAACGTCTGTAGAGTCTGTCTCTTTCAGTGAATAGGTCACGGTGGTATGCAGTAAACCACGGATGACGATTCTTTCTTTGTTTGAGGGTTTTCAGAGGAGCAAAAATATCAAGAGCAGCGTTGAGGTTAGACTACAAGCAACCCACCCTCTCACTAAGCGAATGCGTTTCATCCGTGAATACTGACCAATCACACCCAAGCAAAAATTCATTCAAAGCTCTAGCATCAACAGATTTGAAGTCCCTGAAAGTAAAGTCATTCGTCAAAACTTGGGGGGTTTGAATGTCAAGGGTGACTGTCACCAGGTCATGCCCCGAAATAAAAGGTGTCTCTGTCTTCCAGTAGCTAGTCACAGTGTCCAGTGCGTCAACAAGAACCAGGTCAAGCCAAGTATCCGAGTGGGAGGTGTGATGTGTAGACCCAAATGGGACCAAAAACCGAGAATTCTCATCAATAAAATCACGCACAAAAATCGCATCAGGCGAGTCCGAGAGCTGGTCTGCATTAAAATCACCAAGGATGACCTTAGTGCCATAATCATGAATATTATCACGCAGGTCGGACACAAAGTCAGACCCGAGGACAAATGGGGCATGCGGGGGCCGATATACCACACCTACAAATATGTGGTCAGTGCCTCCAAGAGAGACCTCAGCAAGAAGATACTCAGGATGACCAGTCCTACCGTTCCACTCAGTGGAAGACGAGCAGAAGCGTTTGACTGACAGAGATTGATGAACATAAAGTGCCACCCCGCCCCCTGGTTATTACGGTCATGCCTTAGAAGAGTATAACCCTCCAAAGCAACAAGCGCATCCTCAATCGAAGGACCCAAATGGTATTCAGTAACAGCGATCACGTGTATCATGGGCTGTAACAAAAGAAACAGCCTAACCTGCTCGATATGTCCCTTAAAGGAGTTAGCATTGAAATGGCAGACACGCAGCATCATGCCCCTGCCACGCACGGACCTCTGGTGTAAAGAGTGTGTAGAAGGCTGGGAGAATGATTGAGAATGAGATGAAGAAGAACTAAAGAGTAGCGGGTTGAAATAGGATGTAGTAGAAGAAGAAATAGTTACATGTGAGGTGAGAGATGAAAGATGCGTACTGTGAAGAAGACTGAAGTGATAATATGAAAATGTAATATTACCGCGAGAGAGAAGATGCGTCAGCATACCTGTTATTACAAAAAACGATTCAAATCTTCAATGCTGGAGATGAGTGTAGGGGTGTCTCCCTTCTTCCTGCGAACGTAGATTCGGCCACTGTGGATGAAACTGATGAATCCAGAATCAGATTGTCTCGCCTTCTCACGTACAGCACGATGCAAATCAAAAACTTCCTTAGGAAGGAATTCGTTCAAGTTCAGCAGTCCAGGCAAGATTGAGTTGGGATCAATCTCAGGGGGTAAATTCGATGACAATGCAGAGGTGTGCAGCTTACCCAACTTAATTTTGCTCTGGATAATTTCTAGCATGAGTGCTCTGGAGTGAAGTGTAACCAGAATCGATGGTGGGTGACTTTGCTGACAATTCGTAGGCGAGGTTGTGGTTGGAGGTTGAGTTGAGGACGTTGCAGCGTTTGAAGTGGAAGTTGACGTTGCTGACCTTGTGGTGGGCTTGCTGATGAGCATCCTTGCACCCACTATATCACGGGCTTCAGTATCCGGACGCAGAGTCTTGAGTACTGAGAGGACAAGTGATTTCACGTTGGCACCAGGAGGAGTAGCAAGACCTCCAATTACCAGCTCCGAGGAATTTGTAGAGCGTGTCGTCGAGTTCAGTCGAGCAAGATCAGAGCTGAGAGCGGCATTCTTTTTCTCGATTTGTTGAATTTTATTTAACAGCTCAGTATCTCAGTAGAAGGTGGCAGACAGTTCCGGATTTTCAAATTTCTCCTTCAGCTCAGCCAGTTCACCTTTTATATCTTCCAGCTGGTGCTCAACAGTGTCAACTCGAGCTACCAACTCCGGGATGACATCCAGATCAGCAAGTTTGTTGTCAATTCCATCGAAGCGCTCCTTGAAGGAAGTCTTCAGGTTTCCAAGCTCATTCAGGATACTTCTCAAAAGTGCCTCATTGGCTCCTGGCTCAACATTCTCCGAAGTTACGGCATTCGACGTATTAGATGAACCGGGTGAGGCTGAGTTTGTGCGCAGACGAGTGTTCGGTGCATCGTTCAACCTAGTCCTGTCAGGCGCGGCCTGGGTGATACAGAACGTGCAGGCTTTCGCTTGCTTACCATGCAGCATAACAGTTGCTAATTTAGCACACTGCGAATGGTGGAGCTTGCTGCAATTGTCGCAACAGTGTAGTTTCGCATTTGTGCGCGCGGGCCCGTGACAAGAGCCGCAGAGAAGAGTATCTTTCCCGTTCATGACTGAAGTTTTAATTATCACTGACTACTCTTAACCTCTCAAGCACGCAGTACTGCACAAAGAGCTAGCGAGATGACGGACAAGAAGTACCAGTCAACCTGTGGTCAGGCTACAGGTAAGTGAAAAGGCCAAGAATTGGTCAGACCACTGGGTGGTATAGACTACCTAAAGAGGCTAGCAAGTAGTAGAAGACTATGAATAGTCAGGCTGTAAAACCGCAGACAAGGGGTGACAGTTGCCAAAACAGTCAACCAGTGTAAGGTTATAGTACACCGTACAGGCTCCAAGGTATGCCAGGTTGCCAGGTATCAATTGCGCAGCCTATCTATAAATCAAAAACTCGCGCGGATTTGCACTAAATTTGCTATGGCTATGAGCGCAATATTGTAGATAGAGCTTAAGGCACTTTGCGCGGCTAAACACTGATGCCGCAAAAATTTTGCACTAACCTCACTTTGCACTGGTGTAATTTAATAAGTTTTTTCAAAGTTAAATTACTATGAGCAACACGACAGTAAACAAAAGTCAATCAATCCACTTAAAGTAGCACGAGAACCGCTACACTAGAAAAAAAAAAAAAAAAAAAATCTCTCAGTGAACACAGGAACGAGACTCAAACACTAGGCAAAAACCGAGAGCGTGTGTACGTACGTCCAGCGAGTTCAAGAGAGAGAGTTCCTCTCGAGGCACAGAGGTAGACACAAGGGTATGTGTATAAGTGTTGTTGCAAGTGTAGATTCAAGCATAAAATTCTGGGGGGTTGGCGACCGAAGCGAGCAGAGAGGTACCCCCCCCCCTTGTGTATATATATCTTCCTATATTATATAGTTTGTCACAGGGCTCGAATTAAGGAATTTAATTCCTCGGAGGATCGTGATTGAACACGAGAACCCGCGGCGATCGTCGTCCGCACTACTGCGGCCTTATGACAAAATGCACTTTCTGTGCACACGACAATCCGTCGATTTTTCTTCAATACCTGAAAAGAGGGGGGAAGACGCGTACGCGAACTAATGTTTTTATTACGCGGCGCGGCTGCTCTCCTTCGTCGGCAGTGGCGTGAGTTTACGTGGACCGATCGCAGGAACACGGGTTAATTAAATTAATGATAAAATGTAAATTTCAATAATTTTAATTAACAATAAAAATAAATGAATCAAAAATTTACATAATATTCCAAATTAATTCTATCTGATTGTTTACAAACAATCCAACCCGAATGACTCGAAATCTTAAGTCGACGAAAATTGATTCTACAAAAATAAAGTTCGTCGTCTGTGTTGTAGTCGCTATCAACACACCGACGCACACACACACTCTCGCGCTCGTCTGCTTGCTGCAGCGCGCCAAAAGAACAAAGGCTTGGACTAACTCCGATACAAAAATCTAAGTACTTCCTGTACTTCGCACACACTCTGACTCTAACTATCACACGAACAAATACTCAAAGATGAACCGCTACGCGGACTTACTTTTCTAGCAGGTGCACCTTCGCTTGATTAAACAATAATAATAATTACTATTAGCCCAAATGGCTTCACACAAGACGACAATGCCTTCCAAGGCCGCACGCTGACTTTCCGTGATAGGTTTGACTTCCCCGCTCCGATCCAATGGCAACTGGATCACAGGAAAATCTATACAACTTCTCACTGATAACTTTATCTAACACAACCTCAATAAAGTTATCTAACAACACAAAAAAGTAAATAAGTACATTCGCTCTCTGACACACGTGTGATCGCGCCAAGCGCCGAGATTAGAGTAATGCTGATCGGTAGATCTCGTCATCACCTGACTTACCGATCCGCATCTGCGTTCCATAACAGTTAGCGCCGAATTCGAATTTAATCAACGCGCTAGCTGTTACAAGTTATATCCAGGAGGAGCTCTTTTTTTTGGCTCCTCCGGGAGGAGCCCCTTAAAACATGTTAAATATAAGGTTTTTTGAAGGTTTTGAGGTGCTCCTCCGGGAGGAGCTCTTAATTTTAAAAGCTCCTCCCGGAGCAGCCAATTTTAGTAGCTCCTCCCGGAGGAGCACCTTAAAACGTCAAAAACCCTTATATTTAACATGTTTTAAGGGGCTCCTCCGGGAGGAGCCAAAAAAAAAGAGCTCCTCCCGGAGGAGCCCCTCAAAACCTTCAAAAAACCTTATATTTATTATGTTTGAAGTGGGCTCCTCCCGGAGGAGCCGTAATTTTCAGAGCTCCTCCCGGAGGAGCCCCTTAAAACCTTCAAAAAACCTTATATTTAACATCTTTTAAGGGGCTCCTCCCGGAGGAGCCGTAATTTCCAGAGCTCCTCCCGGAGGAGCACCTCAAAACGTCAATAAACCTTATATTCAACATGTTTTAAGGGGCTCCTCCCGGAGGAGTTGATTTTAAATTATAGGAGCTTCTCCTGTACGAGCACCTTAACTTTCAAGAAACTCCATATTTAACCTCTTTGAAGGGCGCTTTTCCTAGAGGAGTCATAATTTTAAAAGCCCTTTTTAAAGGAGTACTTCAAAACGGTTAAAAAATATTATATTTAACATGTTTCAAGTACTTGAAGTATTTTAACTTACTATGTAATTTTTATAACTATTGTTTTAGACTCACCATAATATAAAATTTTCTTTTTTCAATTGAAATTATATTCAACAATTTTACCTAAACATGTTTGAACTTTTATTCAATACACAAACTCAACTCAAAAAACATGTTAAATATTAACTGTCAAAAAACTCCATATTTTATAACTATTTTTATGGGGGTTGGCGAGCGAAGCGAGCAGGGGGGTACCCCCTAGTGTATATATATATGTGTGTGTGTGTGTGTGATGAAATGTCCGGATAATAACCAGCATACATCTTACTATATTATACAGCTGAAGGACATAATTTATTTCCGTGAGGCACAGCCAAAAACTCCTTAAATACGCGTTATTTTGGTCAAAAATATCGGAACTGCGCCTCAAACTTCCATTTTGAGGGCCTGAGGCGCAGCCAAAGTGGCAATTTGTGAACACACAAAATTTTAGTGCTGCAAACGAGTTCTTCAGACGGAAAATGTATGAACTGTAAAACACCTGCAGCAATGATGATTCATCCACCATATAAAATTATAGGACTAATGATTTTTTTTACTCTAAACGGCTATAGCTTTGGTTCAAAAACGAATTTCAATATAAATTTATGTACCGTTGGAAAGCTCTTGAGTTCAGCTATCATTTAGTTTACTTTAAAAATGTATACAGCGCTTTACAGAGGGCACTGAAGACGACTACCTGATATAATTTGAAGGTTATTTATCATTTTGGAACGGTAAAAACCACTTCTGCTTGCTGGTAACTACATCTAAAGTGTTTTTACAATAAATTATGGATTAATATAATATTTTTACATTTTTATTGTCAAACTTTTCATGGTTCCAATTAATTTTTTGCATTTTTACGATAAATTTAGTATTTTTTAAAACTAAATTTCGCTTTTTTAAGCATATAAAAATGTATATCATTGGAAATTAGAGCAAAAAACACATCTTAAAAAAAAAACTTGGTTCCTATTTGATATTTTCGAGTAAAAGTTGATTGTTTATAAGAGTTTTCAAGTTTTTTTAATATTATGAGCTCTAACAACGTTATTGTTGCATAAATTGACTACCGCAACTCTAGAAAATGATATATTTTTCAGCGCTTTTTCAGAAAATATATGTTTTGTCATGGTTTTAAGCTATAACAACAGAAAAAAGTCTAAAAAACCATGTTTTTTTTAAAATTTTGAGTTTATGTTACACATAGAGATGATAAAAATAAATGTAATCATATTTTAAAAAAAATTTCTGTAAACTACAACTTAAGACAAAAAAATGAGACCTTAACCATTTCAAACGAGTCATTTGGAGGCTCATAATGAAATTTTGAAAAAAAAAAATTTTCGCTACATTTAATGGTCTATAATGGGAGGTGGCCCTCGATTGACCCTTACCATAATAGGTGGAAAAGATGCGCCTTTGAAGACTCTAAAATACATTCAAAAACCAGAACTGTGTCACCCCCATTTTTTTTCTTTTTAATACTAAAAACTACCTAAAACTATGGTTTCCCATGTACTTTAAATGGAGCATACAAGTATCTGCGCATGCGCAGTAAGTGAGCTGACCAAAAAACTAACTACGGGATGTTAAAAGGGATCTTAAAAGACACCAAACAGGGAAGAAATATGTATTGATTTTTCCGAGACTTGTTCACCCACTAGATCGAGTACGTTCCTTTGAAACGCATTAACGTTGCTAACATCATTCGAGCGTTTAAAGAACAAATAGTTTACCACTTCGGTGCCCTGAGATTTTTGAAACTTTTTTGAATTGTTTCGCTGCGATTATTCTAAACAAGAAGATGGTCAAAAAACTTTGACATAAATGATCGCATGGCAGCCAAAGGCAAAACCAATGTCTGAAAATGAATTTCGCTCCAAACTTTTTATTGTCGAAGCATGACAAGTCTCTAAGAAGTTCAATATTAATTTATTTTTTTTAATTTAAATTGCAAAGTTACAAGAATTGGGCCCGATTCCAGGGGATCCCAAAAGTGATGATGGAGTTATTGAAACATAAAAATACCGATTTTTTACGTAAAATTTTAAGAATAAAATATGAAAGGGTCTAGGTACCATCACCGTGTACCGCATTCGGTGCACGGTGTACGGTACATGGTACTAAATAAGAACTACTTTAGACACTCTGTGAATTTAAGTGGGTTATTTAGGATGGTCAATTGGATTTAAAGTGAAAACTAGTAGTTTTTTAAACTTAAGTGGCTTATTTAAGATAAATTATAGCATCTAAAGTAAAAACCTACCGTGTACCGTGTACGGTACACGGCGTTAGTACCTAGACACAACCAGAAAATATACTTGGTGTTTTTTTTAATGGATAAAACGTTTTTGCATAATTTTTCATTATACATCTCCCTATATTATATTTCCGTTTTTGATTCTGATCCCCTAAATTGGATCCCCTAAATTGGATCTTCGTCGAAAGTATTGGATCCCCTCAGTTGGATCCCCTTTTTTTCAAAAATCCCCTTTTCAAAGATCCCTTTTAATTCTTCGTTGAAAGTATAATATAATTTAAAATCCAATAATTATTTATATATATTTATATACAGATTTAAGATCAACGAACGATTGGATTTTAATTTATATTATATATATTAAATACTAATTTATATTATTTATATTAATTTATATAACCCATACCTAACTTAATACCAATGTTTACTTTTTGATAAAAACCATTTACTTAGGAATAAAAATTTGTGCGGTACTAGAAATTTTTACGGGTAATCAAGGGACACTTAAGTGGGCAGATTTACGCAATCCCAAGCCAGCTGGTTAGATAAGCGAGATACGTTAGTTTAGTGAGAGCTAATAATTTAAGTCGATTCAGGTTAGTAAGGTAAATAAGGTTGGTTAGGCGGAGGTTATGCGGGAGGAGGGTGGAAAGGGAGATGAGGTGAGGAAGGGTTTGTTATTTTACTTAAAAATATTAATAGAGCTTTTTCAAAATTTAAAGTACTTCAACAAAACTTTAAAGTTAGTGACTGAGTTGATGAATACGGTGAGTAGGATTCGTTGGTAGATTGGATGAAATAAGTTTGGGAGATCCCTACCCCTTAAATCCAGCTGGACTTCAAAAAAAAATTTTTTGGTTAATATCGCTTAAAATCAAGTTATTGTTCATTTTTCAATTTGTCCAGCTGGATTTCCAGCTGGACAGATCCGGCTGGAAAATTAAAAAAAAAAAAAAACTAAGATAAATTTTTTCAAAATCATTGAAAAATGAATAATAACTTGATTTCAAGCAATATTGATTTTCACCAAAAAATTTCTTTTTGGAAATCCAGCTGGAAATCCAGCCTTTATATTGAAACCGAAATCCAGCTGGATAGCCAGCTGGAAATCCTGCTGGAAATCCAGCTGGATTTAAGGGGTAGGGATAAAATACGGTATTTGAATTAAATTAAATTAGTGAGGTCAGTAATGTGGCTAAGATTAAACTAGGTCATGTAGTTGAAGATAAAAAAATTCGAAGTCTTAAGGGGAGTTGCAGAATTTGCGAAAAAAATCATTTAAAATTAAACGAAAACGAAAATAAAAAAACTTCCTAAAGATTCAATAAATATAGATGTATAGCAAATGCTATTAAGATACAAAAATTTACAAAACTGTTTCCCATATTCTGACGTTAATTTTGATCCGATTTTGATGGGGTTGGGCTTAAAAGATATATTAAGATAGTAGCTCCAGCGCTACAAAGCCCTTTTTTCATTTTCATTTTTAATTTTACTGAATCTTCAATTTTTTGTTAAAATGACCCTAATGACTTCGCCTTAATACGGGTGAGAATAGTAAAGAGACTTAGATGGGGTGAGTGATGGTTATGTGGTTGTGGGCTGGTATGGACATATTAAAATTATAACTTTGGCTCCAATGAAAATTTTCATATAAAATTATGTATGATAAAAAAGGTCTTGAGCTCAGCTTTCTAATTAAATCATTCAAATTTTTATTAATTAGTAGATTACTACAATCGGCTGCGCCTCGGCCGAAAATAACATGTGATCTGAGACATTTCTTATTTTCGTGGCCACGTGTGGTATAGGTACTACTATTTTTCTGCTCGACGCATTTTCTGGCCTCTGAGCGCGCCAGTTTTTGCTACTTCCCGGCCGGAGTGCAGAAAATACTTTTTGTTGTCATGACTCTCATGAGAGGGTGCTGAACAAAGCCGTTTATCAATTAGTCGGTTCAAACGCAACTTAGCAAGCTCTTACTATAAATGAAATACGTTCATCTCATGAAGAATCTGTAAAATAATTTTGAAGAAAATCAAGGTTCGTTTGTACGAGTTTGCAAAATTTGAAAAAAATCTTGATTTTTTTTATCATTCGGCAAATTACTAGAGTAGTTTTCAGGATGGGGAGTATAAGCTAGAGATCTAAGATGAGTCAGATCAAGAATGAATAAGGTGAGTAGGGTTTGTTGGTAGAGTGAGTGAGAGATGAGTTGGGAATTATTTACGGTATTTGAAGTAAGTAAAATTAGTATGGTCAGTAATGCGGCTAAGATTAAAATAGCTCAGGTGGTTAAAGATGAAAGATTAAGTAAGGTTAGTAGGGTTCTCCAAATGGGTGAGATAGTGAAGTAGGTTAGATAGTTAATGTGATAAGGTGAGTGACACTTGTGGGCCGGCAAATATAATAAAGTTTGTAATATTGATCTGAAATGAATCTATTTAATATGCCCGCCATAAGCAAAAGAAGCTCTAAAAAATATTTTTGTGTGTGTAAGATCTAATGAGATGGTTCAAAATACCAGTGGGCTTACTAAAATTTTTCTTATGAGTCATCAAAAATTTATGTATGTACCTTACATGAACGCTCTAACTATTTTAAAATTGATTTATAACTTCATTTTTCTATTTTAGATCTATTTTAGCCCTGGATAGATTTTGACTAAAAATTATTTAAAAAAGGAATAAAATTCTATACCTCATGATTTTGCCTAAATAATTAAGAAATTTTTCTCTGTAAGTCTGATTTTATGAATCAAGTTATTATGAGTAAGTAAAGTTCAAACTGAACTCTCGTGTCTAATTTTTATTGATTTTGAGCGCTTTAGTCTTTTGATTATTTTACCAAACATAGAGCTTACGTATTGTTTCGATTAATTTTTCTATTCATCAATTATAATTAGGGGGTTGGCGAGCGGAGCGAGCAGGGGGGTACCCCCCCTAGTATAAATATATTCTCGCTTGAGTCATAATGGATCCAACTCCAATGGATTTCATGTGTGGGGCACACTTGAAATTAGGAGGTACGGTATTTTTATATGGATTTCCCGAAGTTTTTCTCATAATTTCCTAGCTAAAACGGAGAAAAAATGTTTTATCCTCGGACTGAATGAATTATAGAACGTTTTATAAAACTTATAGATTATGAGCCGATTGGGAGTAAATTTTTCGAATCCATTTGTTCGATGGACATTTTTTCGATTTCAAAATTTTCGACTAACCGTTTTTTCGAATACAATTTTTTCAACAAACCCTTTTTTCGATTTTCTATTTTTCGATTAACCAAAACCAAAGCCAGCGGTAGCTGGCTTAGGCAAGGTTTTTAGACTGTCCAGTGCTACCGCGCTTCATTTACAGGAACAGAAGTTACCGTCACCCCTCACTTATACTTTTATTTAAAGGTTTTCTGAAATATTTTCAACTATTTACATTTTCATATCCTTTGAAAACCTTTACTTATGCATGAAATTTATTGTGCTGTTCATTTTCGTGGTCTCACTTCTTGTAATAATTAATTAAAATTACGCGTACTTGAAAACAGCCGAAAAATTTCTCCGCACTTTCCACCCTTTAACGTTCGTTTTTTTTATAAATTTTTGGCATTTCAAACGGATTCCGACTGATGGCGTGAGAGAGTCAGCCTCGCCAAAATTCAAATCAAGAAAAAGAAAAAAATTTTATTAAAGAAGAAGATAGTAAGCAAATTTTTTTTTTTTTTTCGTAAAATCGATGAATGATTTGATGCGGCAACCGATCTCGCAAATTCGGTCTGAATTCGTCTGTCAAACTCGGCAGTGCCGTCGAGATGATTTATCAACTCAAGCAAATTTTGCATCTGGAGAAAAACTCCTGTTGCAAGTGGTGGCTTCAAGATATTTATTAACTGTGGCGTCATTTTATAAATGCAAACGGTTTTAAATTTAATTTAATCTCGTATTTAATTTTTATTTTAAATGAGAGGAAAATGAATAACTTAGTAAAATTTTTATATTTTTATTAAAAGAACTGAGTGTTTCATAAAACAAACATTGATTAATTTTTAATCAACAACAAAAAATTTGCAAAATCTCGAAATGGTCATGCATGCAGTAATGTTATAGTATATTATAGTACGGGTGCGGCATCGTCACCAGGGCTTATCTAAAGGCCCGAGTGCATCGCGAAGCGGTGCACGAGGTACTTTAAGAGCCCTGGTGACGAGCTACACCAGTGCTATATATGTACTATTTTATAGTACGAGTCACCGAAAACACCAATCAAAGTTTCGATTTTGAGATTAGAGTGACCAGGAGTACTATACAAATTTTTAAGTGAAAGTTTAAGCTTACATAGATTTGAGCGAGGATTCGAGTATTAATTTAAATCAAAAGAAATAGGTATTTTATTTTATCGTTTATCCAGTTAAAAATTTAATAATTAAAACAACTACAAGAGGAAATAAATTCTTCTGGTTGAACTATTCGAACATGGTTTACAGTTTTTAAAACTACTGTCAAAAAAAAGTTATGATGACAATAAAAAGCCTTGTAAGAAAAATTTTTTAATGGAAAAATCTCCAATTCATCCTTGCGTATCATGCTTGAAGCTTTGCACTCGAAAAGAAGTCACTTTTATTGAAAGATTTATAAAGCCCATTACAAACGAGTTGTGGATTTGCTTGTTAAAATGTGCAGATGAAAAAGGCCGAAGTAAGGATTATGTATGTATTTATTGTGTTACTAAAATAAGGAACAATCAGATGCCTCCTATTTGTATCCTAAATAACTTAGAAGTTCATGACTAGCCTAGGGATAACTTAGGATAACTGTGTGGTTTATTTACAATCAATTTATTCATGACTAGCCACCAGTGATATTGGCTTTGAATGACATTGAAAAAATATTGATACAAAAAACCAAAGCTTTTCAAGTTGTTAAAACGATGGTTCAAACGCGCCACCGTTTGAGACGATGCGTGGTACAGCGTGATTCCTTTAGTTACAGTCGTATTTCCAAGTGCATGTACCGTGTTTTCCAGTGCAAAATTTTCAGAGAGATAATTTCGATAGAGCAGATGATGGCAATCAGAACACCCATGTATCCAGTTTTTTACAATTTTAAGAGTAAAACGTTGAAAAACTGGATACATGGGTGTTCTGAGCTCCGTCGTCTGCTCTATCGAAACTATTTCTCTAAAAATTTGCAAATGTTCCCATCGTTTGAACAACTTGAAAAGCTTTGGTTTTTTGTATCAATATTTTTTCAATGTCATTCAAAGTTAATATCACTGGTGGCTAGTCATGAATAAATTGATTGTAAATAAACCACACAGTTATCCTAAGTTATCCCTAGGCTAGTCATGAACTTCTAAGTTATTTAGGATACAAATAGGAGGCATCTGATTGTTCCTTATTTTAGTAACACAATAAATACATACATAATCCTTACTTCGGCCTTTTTCATCTGCACATTTTAACAAGCGAATCCACAACTCGTTTGTAATGGGCTTTATAAATCTTTCAATAAAAGTGACTGCTTTTCGAGTGCAAAGCTTCAAGCATGATACGCAAGGATGAATTGGAGATTTTTCCAATAAAAAATTTTTCTTACAAGGCTTTTTATTGTCATCATAACTTTTTTTTGACAGTAGTTTTAAAAACTGTAAACCATGTTCGAATAGTTCAACCAGAAGAATTTATTTCCTCTTGTAGTTGTTTCAATTATTAAATTTTTAACTGGATAAACGATAAAATTAAATACCTATTTCTTTTGATTTAAATTAATACTCGAATCCTCGCTCAAATCTATGTAAGCTTAAACTTTCACTTAAAAATTTGTATAGTACTCCTGGTCACTCTAACCTCAAAATCGAAACTTTGATTGGTGTTTTCGGTGACTCGTACTATAAAATAGTACATGTATAGCACTGGTGTAGCTCGTCACCAGGGCTCTTAAAGTACCTCGTGCACCGCTTCGCGACGCACTCGGGCCTTTAGATAAGCCCTGGTGACGATGCCGCACCCGTACTATAATATACTATAACATTACTGCATGCATGACCATTTCGAGATTTTGCAAATTTTTTGTTGTTGATTAAAAATTAATCAATGTTTGTTTTATGAAACACTCAGTTCTTTTAATAAAAATATAAAAATTTTTCTAAGTTATTCATTTTCCTCTCATTTAAAATAAAAATTAAATACGAGATTAAATTAAATTTAAAACCGTTTGCATTTATAAAATGACGCCACAGTTAATAAATATCTTGAAGCCACCACTTGCAACAGGAGTTTTTCTCCAGATGCAAAATTTGCTTGAGTTGATAAATCATCTCGACGGCACTGCCGAGTTTGACAGACGAATTCAGACCGAATTTGCGAGATCGGTTGCCGCATCAACCCATTCATCGATTTTACGAAAAAAAAAAAAAATTTGTTTACTATCTTCTTCTTTAATAAAATTTTTTTCTTTTTCTTGATTTAAATTTTGGCGAGGCTGATTCTCTCACGCCATCAGTCGGAATCCGTTTGAAATGCCAAAAATTTATAAAAAAAACGAACGTTAAAGGGTGGAAAGTGCAGGGAATTTTTTCGGCTGTTTTCAAGTACGCGTAATTTTAATTAATTATTACAAGAAGTGAGACCACGAAAATGAACAGCACAATAAATTTTATGCATAAGTAAAGGTTTTCAAAGGATATGAAAATGTAAATAGTTGAAAATATTTCAGAAAACCTTTAAATAAAAGTATAAGTGAGGGGTCACGGTAACTTCTGTTCCTGTAAATGAAGCGCGGTAGCACTGGACAGTCTAAAAACCTTGCCTAAGCCAGCTACCGCTGGCTTTGATTTTGGTTAATCGAAAAATAGAAAATCGAAAAAAGGGTTTGTCGAAAAAATTGTATTCGAAAAAACGGTTAGTCGAAAATTTTGAAATCGAAAAAATGTCCATCGAACAAATGGATTCGAAAAAATTACTCCCAATCAGCTCATAATCTATAAGTTTTATAAAACGTCCTATAATTCATTCAGTCCGAGGATAAAACATTTTTTCTCCGTTTTAGCTAGGAAATTATGAGAAAAACTTCGGGAAATCCATATAAAAATACCGTACCTCCTAATTTCAAGTGTGTCTCACACATGAAATCCATTCGAGTTGGATCCATTATGACTCAAACGAGAATATATTTATATGTATAATGAAAAATTATGCAAAAACGTTTTATCCATTAAAAAAAACACCAAGTATATTTTCTGATTGTGTCTAGGTACTAACGCCGTGTACCGTACACGGTACACGGTAGGTTTTTACTTTAGATGCTATAATTTATCTCAAATAAGCCACTTAAGTTTAAAAAACTACTAGTTTTACTTTAAATCCAATTGACCATCCTAAATAACCCACTTAAATTCACAGAGTGTCTGAAGTAATTCTTATTTAGTACCATGTACCGTACACCATGCACCGAATGCGGTACACGGCGATGGTACCTAGACACTTTCATATTTTATTCTTAAAATTTTACGTAAAAAAACGGTATTTTTATGTTTCAATAACTCCATTATCACTTTTGGGATCCCCTGGAATTGGGCCCAATTCTTGTAACTTTGCAATTTAAATTAAAAAAAATAAATTAATATTGAACTTCTTTGAGACATTCATTTTCAGACAATTGTTTTGCCTTTGGCTGCCATGCGATCATTTATGTCAAAGTTTTTTGACCATCTTCTTGTTTAGAATAATCGCAGCGAAACAATTCAAAAAAGTTTCTAAAATCTCAGGGCACCGAAGTGGTAAACTATTTGTTCTTTAAACGCTCGAATGATGTTAGCAACGTTAATGCGTTTCAAAGGAACGTACTCGATCTAGTGGGTGAACAAGTCTCGGAAAAATCAATACATATTTCTTCCCTGCTTCGATCCGAGAAAAGGACCCTGGCAGTTACCTACTACGACGTCCCAAGGTCGGTCGAAATTTCGCCTACCTAGATAAGACCTGCCGATGGAAACCGTTCTACTTTACACGGCTGACACACGATGCTATTTTTCCCGTAACGAGCCACATCTTAGCAGTTAGTCGGTCAAAAGTGTTCGAAGATAATTCATTCTTGCGTTTTAGAGCACCCAAGGTGCCCACCTGTGAATGCGTCATGGCAGCTGTGATGTATATACATAATTATTGTAGTTGTCAGCACAATTCAAGTGTGAGCCTCGGTGCACCTGCATAGGCGGCGGTTGCAATCCAGCCGCGCACAGTTAATAATGTACTATACTTAAGCTTATTGAAAATAAATGTATTTATTGTAAAAAATATGAAAGGGTTATTTCTTTAATAAACCCAAATACATTACAATGGCGACGACGATGGTTTCAGAGAATTTTTAAAATTGATAACTGCAGGAAGGCGCAGTTTAAGAGTTTAAAGAGTTTAGAAAAGTGAGAAGGTTCCCCGAGAACTCATCAAAACGACAAGTCGTCAACGACAATTCGTCAACACGACAACTCGTCAAACGACAACGAGTCAAACAAAATATGATAAAGCTGTGAATTATAAAATACATTTAAAATTTTAATTTAAGAATTCAGTATTTGATAATTGAAATACATCAAAATAAAATTTAATTTGAAAATTTCTTATTGAAATTTTATTAAAAACAAAAAAACATAACTACATACAAAAATATAATTACAATTAATGAAGGTACTTATCAACAAAACATCGCGACAATATACACAAGTAATCGTAACTATAAACATGACATTGATAATTACATACAATATACAAATAAGTATAAATATGTCGACAATACTGTTTAAGGGGACCCCCCGGTGAGATTTTAGTCTAGGGATAAAAAAATTGTATGGGGCTGAAATTTAGGGAATATACTCCTAAAATACAAGCGTTTTAAAGGGTGTACTCGAAAAATTTTGAAAAATTTTTTTAAAGCTGTTAGGACTTTTATTTTTTGTTCTAATAAATATTTTGCAAAACCCATGCGAGAAGTTGTTTAAAATATTGTTTTAAAACCGTAAAAAAATTTTCAAAAAAAAAAATTAAAATTTGCGTCAGTTATAAACTTTTTAAGATTTAGAAATATCAAAAAATCGTGATTTTCAAAAAATAAGAAAAAAATGTTCTATGAGTTTTTTTTATCTGGTGCTTGGTTTTTTTACAGCGACGGTTTGAAGTTGATTTTAAATGGTTTTGAGCGATTTTCATGGTAAATTTTGACATAATCGATAAATAACCTCTTGTTTTTTCGTAATTTATTCGGTTTTTCATAAAAATTGAATTTACAAATTGGTTTTGCATAGAAAAATTTAATTAAACTGTATTATTATGTTTAGTCTGATCTAGAACTTGATTCTTTATGGTGGTGATGTCAAGTTCGAATCATGATATGATTTGCTAACACCAAAATACAATGAAAAAAGGTTAAGTTTCCAAATGACCATAAAACTTGTGGTTAATTTATTTACATAATTTAAAGATTTTGGATGTACGTATATAATGTGACTACAATGTAACATAATTTTACAAAAATTTAAAAATATCATCAATTATAAAAAACAAACATCCCTTAGAAACTCCTCTTAGAATCAAAATGCTTAAAACATTCCTGGACCATTTGCAGGATCTTCTGCTTCAAGAATTAATCTTTTTCTTTGACTTTGAGCTGCTGCAATTACACGACGAGCCTCTTTGAATTTTGTCGTTGCCTTTTGTCTGCCTTGATTCAGTCTTCTTTCATCGATTTTATCAGCAAGAGCGAGAGTTATTTGTCCAACTAAGAGTCCCAAGTTTTGAAGGATTTCTACTACAGTACGTTTTGTAACCCAAATTGTACTCACAAATAGCTATGCAGGCTGCTGATCGAACTTTTGTTTTAGAGACAAAAACTTCTTTTGGACACTTACTCCAAATGATGCTGTGTAAACTTTCGTTGGTATTTTGCGTGAGGCAACGTGAACATCTGACCAGCAAAGCTTCATCAGAAAGCCTTTCGTAAAGTGGTTTTATTTTTTCGAAACAAACTTTATTTAGTGGGGTTTTGACATTTTCTAGATGAGAACCTGGTGTTTTGTTGTTTGCTACTGCAGCCTGATAAAAACACCAAGATGATTTCCCTTTTTGGATAAAAATTACACTCAAAAGTCAGTTGAAAACTTGATTTATAAATCTTTCTCACTTTTTACAAACACTTTCTTTATTACTGGTTATGAAATATTACATTCAAATGTTTCAATTATTTTCCTTAGCAACAAAAACCATAATTCGTATTTACAATAATTATTTCTCGATTGATAAATGATTCGTTCGGCGAGTTGGTAATAAATTATATTGTAATAAACATGCTTATAAGTAACGTAAATTAATGAACCATAAGTTTTATAAAGAGATATACGTCAAGAAAGTTATGGTCATTTGGAATCTTAACCTTTTTTCATTGTATTTTGGTGTTAGCAAATCATATCATGATTCGAACTTGACATCACCACCATAAAGAATCAAGTTCTAGATCAGACTAAACATAATAATACAGTTTAATTAAATTTTTCTATGCAAAACCAATTTGTAAATTAAATTTTTATGAAAAACCGAATAAATTACGAAAAAACAAGAGGTTATTTATCGATTATGTCAAAATTTACCATGAAAATCGCTCAAAACCGTTTAAAATCAACTTGAAACCGTCGCTGCAAAAAAACCAAGCACCGGATCAAAAAAACTCATAGAACATTTTGTTCCTATTTTTTGCCGAAAAATTTAATGGCAGAATTTATTTTTTGAAAATCACGATTTTTTGATATTTCTAAATCTTAAAAAGTTTATAACTGACGCAAATTTTAATTTTTTTTTCTGAAAATTTTTTTACGGTTTTAAAACAATATTTTAAACAACTTCTCGCATGGGTTTTGCAAAATATTTATTAGAACAAAAAATAAAAGTCCTAACAGCTTTAAAAAAATTTTTCAAAATTTTTCGAGTACACCCTTTAAAACGCTTGTATTTTAAGAGTATATTCCCTAAATTTCAGCCCCATACAATTTTTTTATCCCTAGGCTGAAATCTCACCGGGGGGTCCCCTTAAAATCAAAGATTTCCAGCTAAACTGTGCAAATACACAGTTTTATCGTCTTTATCATCACCATTATCATAATCAGAAACAATTTTATAAATTCTTTTATTCAATTGAATATATTTTTTATCAACATTTGGAACAATCTTTTTTGAAATAATGTCACGTATTTTATTTTCGGTTAAACTTTGTTCAAGTTGAAAAGCACATAATTCGCTCAAATTTTTGTAAACATTAACTAAGGAACGCATAAAATAATACATTTTGACGAGTTATCACTTGATAAGTTGTCGTTTGACGAGTTGTAGTGTTGACAAACTGTCGCTTGACGAGTTGTCACTTGACGAATTGTCGCGGTACCACCGAGAAAGCTCAAAGTAGCTGCAGGAAGGTGCAGTGAAATTAATAAAGTCGAAAATTCTGAAGGTGCAGAAGAATACGCAACTCATAAAGGAGAAAGGGAGAAGAAAATCTCTTGGGTCAGACCCAAGAGTTACTAAAAGGGCATGGAGAAGTAAGGCAAAAAAAGCCTATTTGAAAGAATTCTTGTGTAAATACTTCTAGGTAAAGGCTGTACAAACATTATTTTCGTGTATATGCAATCACGAGTTGCGAAAAACAATAGGGAAAAAAGTGAAAAAACTGTAAGAACGACATGATTCAGAGGAGGAAAATCAAGAAGTCCTTGAAACAAGTTTAAGTAAAAGCTCGCAGACAGATGAAATGATTCAAGGTTGTGAGGGTATGGAATCTGAAGAACAAGAATCAGAAATAAATTTGAAAAACGGTAATGGAAACATACTGACATACCCAAAGAGAACGAAGAAATTGTAAACAAATCAGTTTACGTTGACAATAGTGACTTCAGTAAAATAGGTGCACGTGTTGAATCTGGCTTAAACTCAGATGATTGGGACACTTTTGTTGAGCAAATGGAAATGTTTTTTGAAACAAAGGATACTAAAGCTGAAAAAAGAAAAGCTTAATTGTTGGTGCCAGTTGATACAGAAGCTTTAAAATTATTTAAATTGGGACACTTTTGTTGAGCAAATGGAAATGTTTTTTGAAACAAAGGATACTAAAGCTGAAAAAAGAAAAGCTTAATTGTTGGTGCCAGTTGATACAGAAGCTTTAAAATTATTTAAATTAATCAAACAGTTGGTGTCTCTTGATAACGTACGTGAAAAATCATATGATGAAATTGTTAAAGTAAGCCTTCCGAGGTGATAAAAAGGCAAAAGTAATAGATCAAAACAAGAACAATCGGGAACGGTAGCAGAGTTTGTTGCAAAATTAAAAAAGGTAGCTCTGAACTCTAATTTTATAACAAACTGAAAAGTAGCTCTGCAAGACCAATTCGTCTTTGCATAAATATTCATTTGGTAATTTAATAATTATTTATTCACGTTTGTTCAATTCAGGCAACCCAAAATTTGAATGAGAACAATTTTCTTCTTACCATGCTGATTATATAACTAAGTACAAAATTCGGTTTTTCGGTATCTTTTTTAAAATGATTAGTCAGAATTCCAAATATTCAACGAATTAATACTTTTTGACGCAAAAAATTATCTCATTTGTGAAAGTAGAATTATTAAACAAGCTTCAATATTGATTTAAAAAATCTGCTAAAATAAAAAATTAAAAGATGAGAAAGATGGTCTGGAAAAGCGCAAAATGGATCCCTTTATAAAAGAGAGCTATCGCCATCTTGCGTAAACAATTTATTCATGAGCTGATTGGTAAAGAATTCCCTTTATAAAAGAGAGCTATCACCATCTTGCGTAAACAATTTATTCGTGAGCTGATTGGTGAAGAAGTTTTTAAAATATTCGAAAAGTGCATTTAAGGTTACTATTTTTATTTTTTTCCTATGCGCGTTGCGCGCTTATAGTCAATTCATAGTGGACGGTGTACACAGAAATTCAAACTAAAATTTTTTAGTTGAGGTACTAAGGAAAAGTGTAAAGTCGATCGATGATATACAAATAAAAACGTTCAAGCAGCTCATCAAGACACTATATAGTATTTAATCATCTTCCGAAAATTTTTCATTTAAAAATAATTTTTCGGCTACGCGTAATTATTCAAGAACAATGCTTCAAAACAAAGAATTTTAATGAACCACACAGGGC
Source organism: Encarsia formosa (assembly GCA_038277355.1). Taxonomy (NCBI): domain Eukaryota; kingdom Metazoa; phylum Arthropoda; class Insecta; order Hymenoptera; family Aphelinidae; genus Encarsia; species Encarsia formosa. Next base: position 49,479,865 of record CM076187.1, read on the forward strand.
CAGACTTCTCACTTTATCAAACAATGACTTTATGAAAGTCTTGTTACTTCATGATGAATCTAAAATTGAAAAATTGATGAGAACAAAATAATTTTCAAGAATAGATGAACAAACATTGAATAACTAGATATTGCATTCGCAAAAAATTTTAATAGAGTAAAAAACTAAAAAATTAAAATAGTCCTTCATCTTTATATAAGAACACAACATGGTTGAGTAAGATTAAATTACCAATAACCTAACGAATATTTCTGGCCAACTCGAAAATGATAGATTTTTGTAATGACAATTAATTATCATGTAAATAATTTTTTATCTTTAGTAAGCCTACTCTAAACCATCAAACTGCATATAGTTCTAGCTATAATATTACAAAACGAATAATAAGAAATTTAGATGAAAATTTTTTTGACGCGTACAATCGAGAAAAAGGTTGGAGAGTTGATAAGGCACCCAACGAGCAAATTAAATGTATAAAAATTAGTGAACCCAACGTCCGGATGATTTGTAACAATTTCAAAAATATCTATTGGCTCATTAAGGTAAAGATGCCAATTATGATCACAAAAATCGCTACTTTTCAGCATTTTGAATTTTATTGAAAAAACAAAGCATGTTAGAGTAAATCTTACATACTTAAATTTTAGGGTCTTAGGAACTTAAATAAATTTTTTTTATATGAAAATTGTATTTATTTATTGAATAATTTATGTTTAAAGACAAGACCTTTTGACCCCAGTTTATCAGACAACTTCAGCTTTGGCCCCAGTTTATGAAACACTTTTACACGTAAAATTCCGTCTGTGACTTACATACCCCAGTTGATGGAACGGTTTATCTAATTTTCATGTTAGATTTTTAATTTGTTCGTGTTTGGGAGTGATGAAACCCTCGAATTTTCACGATTCCGTTCCATCAACTGGGGCACTTAAGTCACAGACGGGATTTCACGTGTAAAAGTGTTCCATAAACTGGGGCCAAAGCTGAAGTTGTCTAATAAACTGGGGCCTTGACTTTAAACATTAATTATTCAATAAATAAATACAATTATCATATAAAAAAAATTTATTTAAGTTCCTAAGAACCTAAAATTTAAGTATGTAAAAAAAGATTTAGTCTAATATGCTTTGTTTTTTCAATAAAATTTAAAATGCTGAAAAGTAGCGATTTTTGTAATCACGATTGGCATCTTTACCTTATTAACTAAATTGGACCATTGAAAAAATTTTCACACAGAACATACTTGAAAATACAACTAAAGAAAGATAAAGAAAAAATGGTTATCTTTAAGTCTGATTAAACTAAGTTAAAAAACAAGTCAGAAAAAAATAACCATTTTATCGAGTAAGAAATGTAACAGATTCCACTGTCACTTGATACTAACTTAATGATACTTGCATTAGGTTCGGTCCTCGCGATTTTCAATTGGTACCATTTAAGAAATATCAATTAACTTCTTAGTTTTAAGTTTTTTTTTTTTTAATGTTAATTCAATTACTAATTGTTATCCATCATCACTTGTTTAAAATTATTATTTTAAAATTATTTCCCGTTCACCCGGTTCAATTTGGTTCATTACGTTGCGAGAAATCCTGCGCACAGTTATGTAATAGCGCTAAAATCGAGTAAAATGTGATTGTAAAAAGTTTTGGTATGAGCCATTTGTACCCATGTGATCCGTTCATGTTCGAAATGAAACTGGAATTATGGGACACCAAAACAAACATTTTCCCGTTCACCCGGTTCAATTTGGTTCATTGTGTCGCGAGAAATCCTGTGCACAATATTATTTTATTTTTGTTTTGTTCAGCTCGAAAGAATAGTTGAGCATGAAAAAAACGGACATTTTTAATATTGCTAAGATCGACCTCGGAACATGTTCAAAAGTTGTTTTGTAATCTGAATACTCGATTTTCGGTGGGTTGCATTTTTTGTTCTGGCGAATTTATAAGGCCCTCCCATTATCGTAGGTCGGTCGTGCCTAAAAATTAATCGTAAATTATTCAATGACTACCTTTTTTAAAATACATATTTTCTTTTGCTCTCTGATTTTACTGCGACTGATGATGGTTCTATTTTTTTTATTCTCCAACCAAGCCAGTTACCAGTGTCTTTTATCGTTCAAAGGTTAATTCTAATTTTTATTATTTATTATTTAATTTTTTTTTTTTTTTTTCATTTTCGTTTATTTATGAAAACAAATTTTCATAAACGTTAATTAAATTTGTTTTTTTTAAAAATTAAAAAAATCATGATAGCGCCATCTGTTGAAAATGTTGGGAAGGTCCGATCCCCGATCGAACGTTGATTCGAATGTTTTTTGTGGAAAGTCCAAAAAAGGCCTATTTCAAAAACGCGAATTAAAAAATAAGAAAATTAAAAAAATATAAGCTTCGAAAACAATCCTCATCTCTTCGGTAGTGAAAAGTAGGCGTTCTCTAGAGGTTTAATGATGCAGGTAACGTGTTTTAATTTTTAAATAATAAATTAATTGTGGTTAGTAGGGTTAAGGTAGCTCCAGTAGCTGTAAATAAAGCATGGCAGCTAGCTACTACTTTGGCGGGAAAAAAATCTCCCCAAGCCAGCTACCGCTGGCTTTGATAAAAAATAATTTTAATCAGTACAAAATTTATAAGGGTTTGAAAATAAATTTTAATTTTATTGTATCAAGGACGAATTAGTGCTGAAAACCGAAGTACTCCTTGATCAAGTTGGAATCTGAGATTATTAATTTCAAAAATGTTCATAATTTATTTATAAACTGGTCGTTAGTGGTACTGTCCATGTTAAGATAGTAAAGAAAACTACGACTTATTTAAAATCTTCTGAAAATTTAAGCTTTGATTCTAGGTAGTAACAGATGAAGTTTCCCAAGTTTTTCAGGAAACTGTTTTGTTTCTTCTAGGAGAAAAACACTTTCGTATTTAAATGTTCTGTTGAAATGAAAATCAAAGACTTTTTTCACTGTTTTTGCTTGGTTTTAAAATGAATGAACAAATTTCCAAAAGTTTTTTTCTCTTATAATTTTCTGATCGAACCTACAAGTGATTAAACGATGTTGTTTCTTTAAAAAATTTATCAATCCTCACTATTTAAAAAATAATGAAGCTATAACTGTGACTAACCTAAGGAATTTTTTCAACTAAATGAAAGTTTGTTTAAAGTTTAACTCAAGAGCTTTCAAATGAGACCTTAAACGTTAAATTCAGATTTTTAGATTCGAAGTTCCAGGAGAGTGACAAAAATGTAGTTTTTTGACAAAGTGAAAAATTGTGTGCTTTATCGTATTACTTGGCATCTTCTAAGAAAATCTTAAAATTCAGTTTGCTACCTGAAAAAACTTCAAATCGAAAAGATCAAACAAAAATAAAAATAAAAAGCGACTTTTTTGGAATCAGCTGATTGTGTATTTTAACAGTCAATTCATAGTGGAGGGTGTACACAGAAATTCAAACTAAAATTTTTTAATTGAGAAACTAAGGAAAAGTGTAAAATCGATCGATGATATACAAATAAAAACGTTCAAGCAGCTCATCAAGACACTATATAGTATTTAATCATCTTTCGAAAATTTTTCATTTAAAAATAATTTTTCAGCTACGCGTAATTATTCAAGAACAATGCTTCAAAACAAAGAATTTTAATGACCCACACAAGGCCAGACTTCTCACTTTATCAAACAATGACTTTATGAAAGTCTTGTTACTTCATGATGAATCTAAAATAAATTGAAAAATTAATGAAAACAAAATAATTTTCAAGAACAGATGAACAAACATTGAATAACTAGACATTGCATTCGCAAAAAATTTTAATAGAGTAAAAAACTAAAAAATTAAAATAGTCCTTCGTCTTTATATAAGAACACAACATGGTTGAGTAAGATGAAATTACCAATAACCTAACGAATATTTCTGGCCAACTCGAAAATGATAGATTTTTGTAATGACAATTAATTATCGTGTAAATAATTTTTTATCTTTAGTAAGCCTACTCTAAAACATCAAACTGCATATAGTTCTAGTTATAATATTACAAAAAGAATAATAAGAAATTTAGATGAAAATTTTTTTGACGCGTACAATCGAGAAAAAGGTTGGAGAGTTGATAAGGCACCCATCGAGCAAATTAAATGTATAAAAATTAGTGAACCCAACGTCCGGATGATTTTTAACAATTTCAAAAATATCTATTGGCTCATTATTAACTAAATTGGACCATTGAAAAAATTTTCACACAGAACATACTTGAAAATACAACTAAAGAAAGATAAAGAAAAAATGGTTACCTTTAAGTCTGATTAAACTAAGTTAAAAAACAAGTCAGAAAAAAATAACCATTTTATCGAGTAAGAAATGTAACAGATTCCACTGTCACTTGATACTAACCTTATGATACTTGCATTAGGTTCGATCCTCGCAATTTCCTGTTGGTACCATTTAAGAAATATCAATTAACTTCTTAGTTTTAAGTTTTTTTTTTTTTAATGTTGATTCAATTACTAATTGTTATCCATCATAACTAGTTTAAAATTATTATTAGTAATTTTAAGTTTCAAGAGACGTAAGTCATTCATAAAAATAGTCAAATTATGTCATGCTCAGTCATTAGGTATTTTATCTAAGTGAATTTGAATACTGGTATTCAAGTTTTTTATGTTACAATGTTTTTTCGTCTACTTCGTATGCGATATATGTAAATCATTCAAAAATTCGAGAGTCCAAGGATATTTTTATATAGTTCTAAGAACAATTGACTTTTATGCTGTTTTTTTACCGAAACTAGAATAAGATAATCCGATGACTTGAATAATCTGAGTTTAGAGAGCTTCAATTACGATAAGAGAAAAATTTGCTTAGCTTGAAGGTTCTAAGTTTCAATTAGCTACAAAGTAAAGTACCAAGCAATTCCTGGCTATTGGAAGTATTTGAGAGTCAATATATTTTTTAAGTTTCTAGGCAAGGATCGAAATTACTAAGCTTGGCTTCCGGCTTTCTAAAATAAGGCTTTAAACTAAAGGGCTCATGTAGTTAGCCTCCGAGATAAGTTTGTAGAATTCTTAGCTCATTTAGAAAAAGAAACTTGACATAAAAAATACATAATAATAATGAAAAAAACAAAACAAAAAGTGCGTGCTTTTTTAGTCAAGTTTTGAAATTCGCCAAGCTTGGGATTTCTTAGCCTGACTTGGCTCAAATTTATCAAGCTTGGGCATTCGTAAGCTAGCTCGAATGTGCCAAGCTTGAACATTCGTAGCCCAGCTCAAATGTGACAAGCTTGAGCATTCTAAAGGCCGTCACAGGAACTCTGGCGAATCGCTCGATGCTCCATCGATCGTTGCGCACCTAACCTCAATGCTGAACTGGGCGATCGGTCGGTTTAAGAAATCGGCATCGCTCGTCGACCGCTGGCCGATCGTCTAATCCAGCTGTGAGGTTGGGTGGGAAACGGTCGACGGTCGTCAGTCGACAAGTGATTTCGCCCGAATTCTGATGATGGCCCCAAGCCTAGCCGAAATTTGTCAAGCTTGGGCAATCGTAGCTCAGATTGAATGTGCCTAACAAGCATTCGTTGCTCAGCTCAAAAAGGCCAAGCATGGGCACTCTAAGCCTCACCGAAGCTTATCAAGTTGGAACATAATAAGCGTTGAAGAAATTTGTCAAGCTGGAACATTTGTAGCCTAGCTTGAAATTTCTAAGCTGAGCTGCTGATCTTCGGGCTAAGCTCCAATCCGTTGGGCCTAGCTCGGAGTTTTCGTTGCATAGCTTGAATGTGCCAAGCTTGGGTATTCTAAGCTTACGCGAAATTTGTAAAGCTTGAATACTCATCGCATAGCTCGGAAGTTCCTAGCTAAGCTACTGAGCTATCGGGCTAAGCTCCAAGCCCGAACATTCGTAACATAGCTCGGAAGTTCTAAGCCGAGCTGCTGAGCTATCGGGCTAAGCTCCAAGCTCGAACATTCGTAGCATAGCTCGGAAGTTCTAAGCCGAGCTGCTGAGCTATCGGGCTAAGCTACAAGCTCGAACATTCGTAGCATAGCTCGAAAGTTCTAAGCCGAGCTGCTGAGCTATCGGGCTAAGCTACAAGCTCGAATATTCGTAGCATAGCTCGGAAGTTCTAAGCCGAGCTGCTGAGCTATCGGGCTAAGCTACAAGCTATCGAGCTAGGCTCCGAGCCATTGGGCCCAGCTCGAAGCATTCATAGCTCAGCTTGAATGTGCCAAGCTTAGAATGCCCATGACAAATTTTGTCAAGGCTTAGGATGCTCAAGGCATTCTAAGCTCAGACAAAATTTTTTAAGCTTAGGCATTCTAAGCTCGGACAAAATTTGTCAAGCTTAGGCATTCTAAGCTCGGCCAAAATTTGTCAAGCTTGGGCATTCCAAGCTCGGCCAAAATTTGTCAAGCTTGGGCATTCTAAGCTCGGCCAAAATTTGTCAAGCTTGGTCATTCGTAGCCTAGCTCGGAAGTTCTAAGCCGAGCGGCCGAGTTATCGGGCTAAGCTCCAAGCTATCGAGTCAAAGGATTGGGGCCCGGGTGTTTATACATTTTAAAACAAAATAATAAATACAAGGAAAGAAAAAAAACGCCTACAAAAAAAAAAAAAAAAAAAAAGAAATGCACAAAAATATACACATTAAAAAAATTATAATAAAAACAAAAAAAGGTAAAAAGTCCACCACAATGAATAAAAATAAAAATAATACTACTTGAAAAAGAAAAACAGAAAAAGAAAAAAAAATATTAATTATGAAATTAAGGAGCATATTTAAAATGCTCGATTAGAATTAAATACGTCTCCTTTATATCATCTAGTCTTTGTAACTTCAATAGTAGATGAAATTAAAATCGCGCTCCCTAGCGGCGTGTATCGCAACGTAATAGCAGCTGTACTGAGCTTCCATGAATACTGCTAGGGGGCGCGAGTTTAATTTCATCTACTATTGAAGTTACAAAGACTAGATGATATAAAGGAGACGTATTTAATTTTAATCGAGCATTATAAATATGCTCCTTAATTTCATAATTAATATTTTTTTTTTCTTTTTCTGTTTTTCTTTTTCAAGTAGTATTTTTTTTATTTTTATTTATTGTGGTGGACTTTTTACCTTTTTTTGTTTTTAATATAATTTTTTTAATGTGTATATTTAGTTCATTTCTTTTATTTATTATTTTTTTTTTTTTTGTATGCGTTTTTTTTCTTTCCTTGTTTTTATTATTTTGTTTTAAAATGTATAAACACCCGGGCCCCAATCCTTTGACTCGATAGCTTGGAGCTTAGCCCGATAGCTCGGCCGCTCGGCTTAGAACTTCCGAGCTAGGCTACGAATGACCAAGCTTGACAAATTTTGGCCGAGCTTAGAATGCCCAAGCTTGACAAATTTTGGCCGAGCTTGGAATGCCCAAGCTTGACAAATTTTGGCCGAGCTTAGAATGCCTAAGCTTGACAAATTTTGGCCGAGCTTAGAATGCCTAAGCTTAAAAAATTTTGTCCGAGCTTAGAATGCCTTGAGCATCCTAAGCCTTGACAAAATTTGTCATGGGCATTCTAAGCTTGGCACATTCAAGCTGAGCTATGAATGCTTCGAGCTGGGCCCAATGGCTCGGAGCCTAGCTCGATAGCTTGTAGCTTAGCCCGATAGCTCAGCAGCTCGGCTTAGAACTTCCGAGCTATGCTACGAACGTTCGAGCTTGTAGCTTAGCCCGATAGCTCAGCAGCTCGGCTTAGAACTTCCGAGCTATGCTACGAATGTTCGAGCTTGTAGCTTAGCCCGATAGCTCAGCAGCTCGGCTTAGAACTTCCGAGCTATGCTACGAATGTTCGAGCTTGTAGCTTAGCCCGATAGCTCAGCAGCTCGGCTTAGAACTTCCGAGCTATGTTACGAATGTTCGGGCTTGGAGCTTAGCCCGATAGCTCAGTAGCTTAGCTAGGAACTTCCGAGCTATGCGATGAGTATTCAAGCTTTACAAATTTCGCGTAAGCTTAGAATACCCAAGCTTGGCACATTCAAGCTATGCAACGAAAACTCCGAGCTAGGCCCAATGGATTGGAGCTTAGCCCGAAGATCAGCAGCTTAGCTTAGAAATTTCAAGCTAGGCTACAAATGTTCCAGCTTGACAAATTTCTTCGACGCTTATTATGTTCTAACTTGATAAGCTTTGGTGAGGCTTAGAATGCCCATGCTTGGCCTTTTTGAGCTGAGCAACGAATGCTTGTTAGGCACATTCAATCTGAGCTACGATTGCCCAAGCTTGACAAATTTCGGCTAGGCTTAGGGCCATCATCAGAATTCGGGCGAAATCACTTGTCGACTGACGACCGTCGACCGTTTCCCACCCAACCTCACAGCTGGATTGGACGATCGGCCATCGGTCGACGAGCGATGCCGATTTCTTAAACCGACCGATCGCCCAGTTCAGCATTGAGGTTAGGTGCGCAACGATCGATGGAGCATCGAGCGATTCGCCAGAGTTCCTGTGACGGCCTTTAGAATGCTCAAGCTTGTCACATTTGAGCTGGGCTACGAATGTTCAAGCTTGGCACATTCGAGCTAGCTTACGAATGCCCAAGCTTGATAAATTTGAGCCAAGTCAGGCTAAGAAATCCCAAGCTTGGCGAATTTCAAAACTTGACTAAAAAAGCACGCACTTTTTGTTTTGTTTTTTTCATTATTATTATGTATTCTTTATGTCAAGTTTCTTTTTCTAAATGAGCTAAGAATTCTACAAACTTATCTCGGAGGCTAACTACATGAGCCCTTTAGTTTAAAGCCTTATTTTAGAAAGCCGGAAGCCAAGCTTAGTAATTTCGATCCTTGCCTAGAAACTTAAAAAATATATTGACTCTCAAATACTTCCAATAGCCAGGAATTGCTTGGTACTTTACTTTGTAGCTAATTGAAACTTAGAACCTTCAAGCTAAGCAAATTTTTCTCTTATCGTAATTGAAGCTCTCTAAACTCAGATTATTCAAGTCATCGGATTATCTTATTCTAGTTTCGGTAAAAAAACAGCATAAAAGTCAATTGTTCTTAGAACTATATAAAAATATCCTTGGACTCTCGAATTTTTGAATGATTTACATATATCGCATACGAAGTAGACGAAAAAACATTGTAACATAAAAAACTTGAATACCAGTATTCAAATTCACTTAGATAAAATACCTAATGACTGAGCATGACATAATTTGACTATTTTTATGAATGACTAACGTCTCTTGAAACTTAAAATTACTAATAATAATTTTAAACTAGTTATGATGGATAACAATTAGTAATTGAATCAACATTAAAAAAAAAAAAACTTAAAACTAAGAAGTTAATTGATATTTCTTAAATGGTACCAACAGGAAATTGCGAGGATCGAACCTAATGCAAGTATCATAAGGTTAGTATCAAGTGACAGTGGAATCTGTTACATTTCTTACTCGATAAAATGGTTATTTTTTTCTGACTTGTTTTTTAACTTAGTTTAATCAGACTTAAAGGTAACCATTTTTTCTTTATCTTTCTTTAGTTGTATTTTCAAGTATGTTCTGTATGAAAATTTTTTCAATGGTCCAATTTAGTTAATAATGAGCCAATAGATATTTTTGAAATTGTTAAAAATCATCCGGACGTTGGGTTCACTAATTTTTATACATTTAATTTGCTCGATGGGTGCCTTATCAACTCTCCAACCTTTTTCTCGATTGTACGCGTCAAAAAAATTTTCATCTAAATTTCTTATTATTCTTTTTGTAATATTATAACTAGAACTATATGCAGTTTGATGTTTTAGAGTAGGCTTACTAAAGATAAAAAATTATTTACACGATAATTAATTGTCATTACAAAAATCTATCATTTTCGAGTTGGCCAGAAATATTCGTTAGGTTATTGGTAATTTCATCTTACTCAACCATGTTGTGTTCTTATATAAAGACGAAGGACTATTTTAATTTTTTAGTTTTTTACTCTATTAAAATTTTTTGCGAATGCAATGTCTAGTTATTCAATGTTTGTTCATCTGTTCTTGAAAATTATTTTGTTTTCATTAATTTTTCAATTTATTTTAGATTCATCATGAAGTAACAAGACTTTCATAAAGTCATTGTTTGATAAAGTGAGAAGTCTGGCCTTGTGTGGGTCATTAAAATTCTTTGTTTTGAAGCATTGTTCTTGAATAATTACGCGTAGCTGAAAAATTATTTTTAAATGAAAAATTTTCGAAAGATGATTAAATACTATATAGTGTCTTGATGAGCTGCTTGAACGTTTTTATTTGTATATCATCGATCGATTTTACACTTTTCCTTAGTTTCTCAACTAATAAATTTTAGTTTGAATTTCTGTGTATACCCTCCACTATGAATTGACTATAAGGATTGATTGACTACTGTATCAACCCTAAGACATGAAAATAAAAAAAATTTGACGTGTTTTGATGGATTTTAGTATCTTTTTTCAAATGAGACCAACTACGTTAAAATCGGTTCGTTCATTTCAATATCACAGCAAAAACAGTGGAAAAAATTGGTTAATTTTGATTACAATAGAAAATTTGAATAAAAAAGTGTTTAATGTGGAAGGCCTCTTATGCATACATTGAAAAAAAAAAAATTTTATGATCTCATTATTTCTGATGGACTATAAAAATAAAGTATTTATTTGGACATGTTCGATTATGGGGGTTCTATATGGGCGTGTGTTTCTGGACGGTGCCGCCTTTCTGGTTATACTGGGCGGCGTAAATTAATCTACAGACGCGTCCATCTCAAAATTGAAGCCTCATACACAAAGTTGTTTGGGCGAAAGTTTTTTGGTATGAAAAAAAAGTAAAATGGCGATCTTCAACTATGGGTTGGGATTTTATAGTGTGCCCTACGGACCTAATGTCATTTTTTTCAAATGGATACCCCTATTTTTTACCACAAACTCGTAAAAAGCAGATAGTTAGATAATTTGAAGATACAAAAAAAAAATTATTAACCAAGAATATTTTCCAATTCATCGGCTTAGCGTGGGATGTATGATCTAAGAAAAACAACAATCTTAAGATTGTTTTTCTCATTAACGACTTTACCCATATTTCAATTCAATGTTTATAAAGCTCAATAAACTTTCACGGCAGTCGGCGTCAAAAACTCATTCACAGTTAAAGAGCTATCGCACTTTAGGATTCATATTATTACCTCCAATGCTGGCATTGTAGGCTACTCCAATTCCACAATACTGGTTGAAAGCAACAGCTGCAACTTCTCCAGCACATCTGGTACCATGTTTATTATCTCCATTATCCCGTGGCATAGGATCATCATCATTATCGTTTATATCTGTGCTTGCCTCATGATCATAGTTAAGAGCTAAATCTGGATGATTAGTTTGAATCCCATCGTCTAAAATTGATACAACTACTCCTTTACCTGTGTAACCTTTCTGCCACGCTGGACCAAGATTCATGTCATAACCATCTTTAGCTCCACCATTCTAAAACGATAATTTGTTTTTAATAATCAATAACATATCGTAATATTTCAGTAAATCTTAATATTACTGATCGCATCTTATCTTTTGTATCAACAAAATTTTTTTAGAGTGCAGTTTTTTATGTTTTTCATTGCTTCAAAAGCCTTTTTATTATTACAGTATTCAAATGAAACAAAAAAATCATAGATAATGGCTAGGATCCTCGATATGACAACAAATTCTAAAATCAGTACAGCATCAATCAATGCAGTCGTTGGAAAATGCAATCGACCCACATACTTTTATGACGCACAACTCTAGCACACAACGTGTTTCGAACCAACGATAAAAAGAAAAGTATATTATTAAAATTCTATTGGAGCCAATCAAAGCTTATCTTTGATTAATGAGTCCGGCCGAGTCGCGTCGCTCCGATCAACCTTTTATAGGCAGTCACGCCACGTCACGTTGATAGCACAGACTCGTTGCTTCCGGTTTCACTATAACGGCGTTTGAATAAGCTACTTTCAACGGGAATCCCTCGGGATTGTGATAAGGCCCTGGTTTTTTTAGCACGTATCAAGTTCGATAATTGCTTGTACATAGTTTTATAATATTACTCATAATAAGTGTTAATATGTGCTTTATTTTCACCTCACGTTACTTCACTCTACACTCCTTTTTATAAATCTAAGCCGATCTCCAGCATAGCTATAGAAACATCAAAAACTTTCCATCACGTTCCAACCAAATTTAAAATCCACTTCGGTCTACATGACTGACAGTCTAGTGTACTGAAGCATTGTAACCGACGATTTTTATCATCATTTTTTTTAATAAGATTTTTGAAATAAGTATAATAATCTGAGAATGATAACAAAAAGTACTGGTACTGCAATCTATCGTTGCGGCCAAGTACTAGAATACTGATCAAGCTGCGACAGCGTTGCTCACTGCTCTGTCTAGCTTGCATACTTCTTCTTGTAGGAGACGCCACACAGTGCAGTAAAACGTGGTAAGAATGTTCTAAGTTCTTTAGCCCCCTTAAAATTTGTCATTAATATAATAAAATTTATAACAAACTGTAGGATTGGTACCCAATTTTCGATCCCTCACGCACTTTTTTCTATAAAGGGAATTTGTTTGGCAGTAGTATATGGATTAAAAAAGTAGTTTTACCACTTTTTGAATCCTTTTTTTTATCATTTTAATGATTTAATTGACAGTAAACTGAAAAAATGTGTTAAAATTTTCATAAAATGAAGCTTTTTTGATGTATTTTTTGATGTACAGGGTTTTTTAAGAATAAAATCGAAAAAAGTGATTTTTACCATTTTTTTATTTTTTTTGGTTTTGGTCATTTTCATGATTTCACTTATGTATATTGCAAAAAATGAGTTAAAATTTCTATGAATAAGGCTTTTAGATGTATTGTTACCTATTAAGTAATAATACAAAGAGTTTATAGGTTTAATTTTGAAAAAAATGAAAAAACCTCAATTTAATCGATTTTTTCTATTCTGTATACATTATTCAAAGCGATTGTAACATAAAAAAAAAATTGATTAAATTGAGGTTTTTTCATTTTTTTCAAAGTTAAACCTATGAACTCTCTGTATTATTACTTAATAGGTAACAATATATCGAAAAAACCTTATTTATAAAAATTTTAACTTATTTTTTGCAATATACCATAAAAAAGCAATTTACCGTAAAACCATGAAAATGACCAAAACAAAAAATAAAATAAAAAAGTGGTAAAAATCACGTTTTTCGATTTTATTTTTAAAAAACCCTGTACATCAAAAAATACATTAAAAAAGCTTCATTTTATGAAAATTTTAAAACATTTTTTCAGTTTGCAGTCAATTAAATCATTAAAATGATTTAAAAAAAGGATTAAAAAAGTGGTAAAACTACTTTTTTAATCCATATACTACTGCCAAACAGATTCACTTTATCGAAAAAAGTGCACAAGGGATCGAAAATTGGGCACCAACCCTACAGTTTGATATAAATTTTATTGTATTAATGACAAATTTTATAGGGGCTCAAGAATTTAGAACATTCTTACCACGTTTTACTGCACTATGTGCCACGGGCGACGGTCATGTCATGCTCACCGCATCATACAGTCACGGGTAATTAATTATTATTTATTGTACACTAAACAACCTATTCAGTTATAATAAAACTATTATAGTTTATTTGTATTAATCAAATCAAAATGTAAATTCATTCTATGCCTGCTTAACTCACACCTCTCATCCCAACATGGTAGCAGAGCTTGTGTCAAGCACATGATGAATATTAAAGATAACCTTTTTTTAATTAAACCATTTGAAAAGAAGAAAAATATTGATAAAAATAAAATCTACTACCCGTTAGATTCACAAACCTTCGTAAAATAAAATCGATGAATTCAATTCACGTAATGATAAACACGAATTAAAATATGGTGAATAGGTTATGTTAAACGCACATGTGTAAAATAAAGACTAGAATAAATGATTAATTTCCTTAAAAACTTATATCAACCAACTAAAATTGAAAATGAAGAAATTATAACCCATATAACTATTAAACAACCAATTTTCAAAAATAATCAAAAACAGAAGTAAGCACATTCCACACCAACTTAAATAAAAAAAAGGACTGTGTTATTTTTGTGACAAACCGTATCATAAATAACGAGACTGCTGGCACACGGATAGGAATCGGCTGGCTGAAACAGGCCGTAAGCATACCGGGGAAAAATCCGGGAGAGTCTAGCGGCTAGCTGTACACGGGCGCCACCAAGCCTCAGCCGCTTTTACAAAAATGCTGTCAATTTTTACCTATTGAGAATACCTATCGCTTTGAAACTTTCAAAAAATCTTCTTCAAAGCATAATGAAAAACTTCCTTGGTGGAAGTTTTTCCAATTCTCAATTTTTATGCTTGCTTTTTTAATCCAAAGTTTTAGGTTATAAACTGTGAATTTTTGATTTTTAATAGTTAATTACTCGTATTTGAAGCACTTCAAAAATAGCTGGACCATTCTATTGGCAGCAGAAAGAGTTCAAGAGTATGCTGCTAAATTTTCATTAAAAAATTTTCAGTAGTTTTTGAGTTTTTGCGAGTTAACAAAAAAGTTGAAATTTTTTCGATAAACAAACTTTTTGTATAACTTGCAAAAACTCAAAAACTACTAAATATTTTTTAATGAAAATTTAGCAACATACTCTTGAACTCTTTCCGTTGCCAATAGAATGGTCCAGCTATTTTTGAATTGCTTCAAATACGAGTAATTAACTATTAAAAATCAAAAATTCACAGTTTATAACCTAAAACTTTGGATTAAAAACGCAAGCATAAAAATTGAGAATTGGAAAAACTTCCACCGGGGAAGTTTTTCATTATGCTTTGAAGAAGATTTTTTGAAAGTTTTAAAGCGATAGGTATTCTCAATAGGTAAAAATTGACAGCATTTTTGTAAAAGCGGCTGGGGCTCGGTGGCGCCCGTATACAGCTAGCCGCTAGGAAAAAATATATATGTTTTACGCCCATTTTAACGGCGTAACCTCTCTCGGATTTTTCCCCGGTATGCTTACGGCCTGTTTCAGCCAGCCGAGTCCTATCCGTGCAGAGTTCAGAAAGTAAATAAGGAAACCAAAGTGATCGTTAAAACACAACCAGACAAAGTCGAGGTAGCTGGCAACCACACCGAGATAATCGAAACAACAACAGAAGCAGAGGCAGAGGAAGATCATCATACCAACAACAGCAGCATCTTCAATTAGGACAACAACAAGAAGAGCACAACAATAACATTTCCACATGAAACATCGAATCAACAAAAATGTTTGTTAAAAATAGTGATAGTGAGTCTATACAGTGGTATTAGATAGTGGCTGTACAGCACACTTACCGTAATGCCCGGCGTATAAGCCCCCCCCCCCCCCCGGTGTATAGGCCCCCCCTCTGATTTCGTTATCGAGAATTCCGAATGTTTGTATGCCCAGCGTATAAGCCGGGTATACAAACCCGGGTATAAGCCCTTCTCTTTTATCAGAATAACAAACATAAGAGAGACTTAATTAAACTTTTTAATTAATTGCACTTTTATTATGAAAGCTCGGAATCAAGTAAAACTGGACGAGTTATAAAGTCATTTAAGAAATGTTGCATTTCAAACGCCTTCGACGGTAGTGAAGACGATATTTTGTGGAACGATGACATTGAAGAAAGTACAACGCTGGAAGCTCGGCTGAAAGTTGAAGATGAAACAGAAGAGTGGGATCCGTACTACGACACCTATGTTGATCATTCTTATTTAAATGATTACATGCAAAAGATAGATTATGAGTTGATGTTTGAAAAATTTTATATTGAAATTTGGTGTGTTAAAAGTGATGAAACTTTTTGTAAATGAAATGTTATGTATAAAAGAAATTATGAACAAAACAAAAGTGTTTCTAAATCAAACATTTACTAAATTGACTAATAATTATCGTTTTTATTTGATTTTAGATTCAGCTCGAAATTTTATAAAATTGTGTACTCGGCGTATAAGCCCTCCCTTAATTTTAAGAGTCGATTTTGGGAAATTTCAGGGGGGGGGGCTTATACGCCGGACGATACGGTAATTAATAATGAAACTTATTTCTCAAGCTGTAGTGATTTAAAAATCCAATTGATGTAAATTTACCGGATTACAGCCGATCAAGCGCAACTAAGGTTGATAAAGTATATATATTTTTTAATATTAATGATCGAATGAACGAAGTAGAACTAAAAAACGTTTATTTTGTGAAGAATCTGCAAAACAACATTTTGTGTTTTTCTAAAACCACTAAAAACATTAATATGAAGATTTTTTATGCTAAAATAGAAACTTATGATAAAACAAACCACAATTTATTAGCAACCGCGTAAGAATAAAATGATTTGTACTTTATGCAAAGCTTTGTAAATAAAAATGTAACGAAAAAAATATTTATTGACGTTACTAAACTCACGAAAAAAGAACGTTTTCATAGAGCTTTGGGTCACGTAAACTTAGACTACTTTGACACGATCGTTAAAAAATCAAACAAGATATTTTTTGACATTTGTCAACGATTATAGCAAATGTGCGCAAATTTACACCTGAAAGTCAAAAGACGAAACGATTAATTGCTTTAAAAGTTGTGAATTATGTTGAAACTCAATTTAACAAAAAGATTAAGCGATTATAATGTGATAAGGAACCGAATAAAGATATTTACGATTTTATTCGCGAAAAGGAGATAGAGTTGATGTCTTGCCCGACAAGAGTCCATGAACTTAATAGAGAAGCGGAACGCTATAACCGTCCGATCATGGACATCAGTCGGTGTCTATGCAAGGAAGCGAGAACAAATAAATGTTATTGGACGAAAATGATAGCAACGGCTGCTTATCTGAAAAATAGAACGTTAGCCAACACGATCCAAACAAAAGTCCATACGAGATATTTTTGAGTAAAAAACCACATATACGAAATCTAAAATTTTACGGATCTAGAGTTTTTACGCGAATCGCCGAAAACAAATGAAAAGATTGGAACGACAAGTCAAAAATCGGAGTATTAGTCGGCTACACACACTTCGGTTACAGGGTCTTGATCGAAGGCAAAGTAGTCAAGAACGATACTGAACTAATTTGTTTGCAAAAAGACCACGACACTAGAGAGAGCGAGTTTGTTAACTTTGATACACACGGAGAGATAGAAAGTGAATACGATCACAATGATAAAAGTAGCAAGAACAATAGCGTTTTTGAAAATCACGTGAGAAAAAGTACACAAACCAACAAGTTCAATGAACCTTCCGAACAACACACAAACACAAATCAACACAACGTCAACATGCGAGAGAAAAAACCCGAATTGAACGGAAATCCTTCCACAAATTTTATTTATATAAATAATGTGAACGTTCCCAAGGACTATTTTGAAGCAACAAATTGAAATGAATCACCCGAATGGAAGAGCGCGATAGACGTTGAGATGCAAGCTTTCGAAAAGAACAAAACGTTGAACTTAGTTCCGAAACCTGCGAACGCGAAAATAGTCGATGTGCGCTGGGTTTTCGCTAAGAAGTCAGACGAGCGATAAAGTGCGTATAGTCGCAAAAGGCTTTCAACAAACTGATTGCCCGAAGAACGTATACTCACCTGTCAGCCAAAAGCAGACGATTATATTATTATTGAGTTTCTGTGTGATAACGGATTATTTATCCATCAGTTAGATGTTGAGTCAGGCTTTTTAAAAGGCAAGATTAGAACCGAAGTCTACATGCGAAAGCCAGAAGGGAACGTATCTGATAAAGGTAAAGTCGCCAAGCTAAATAAAACGATTCATTGACTGAAAGTTCATTAACTTGGTATGACACGCTTGAAAAAATTTTGATAGATCTAGGATTTTAACGTAGCAAATGCGATAATTGTTTATAAGTTGATGATTGATGATGACTACATTTATTTACTGACTTTCGTTGATGTCGTGACTATTTGTGCTAGATTTTTAAAAAATATTCATAGAATTAAGGGACAACTGATGCAAAAATTTAGAATGAGGGATTTTTGCACAGTGAAAACTTATGTCGGAATAGAGATCAATTACAATAACACTGAAGGCAGAATGTTTTTAAGCCAGAGTAACTACATACAAGCTCTCATCAACAAATATAAACTTAACGATTCTAGAAGTTATGTAATTCCTATGGAGGAGAATTTGAAATCGGAACAAGCCAATGAGACTGATCAACGTATGAAATTTCTAAAATTGACCGGAGAACCCCAATAAAATGTTATGAAGATAATAGTTATGTTGTAGCTATAGCGACTATACTAAGAATACTAAGCACATAGTAATCCAATACCACTATATGAGAATTATAAAAATAAAATTATTGACATAACTAAGATTAAATCTGATCAAAACATCGCTGACATATTTACGAAATCTATGTCACAAGTAAATTTGTAAAAAATCGCGACAGATTAAAATTAAATTCATATTGAGCATGATAGGGTGGCCACTGAAATTTTAATCCTGCATTCCCTGGCAAACCCTGACTTTTCCCTGACCAATTTTTAATTTTCTCTGATCTTTTTTTTTAAATTACATCACAGCGATTAATCAATCATTTGAATGAACAAATAATGAGCAGACAAGCCTTAAACCTCAATAACGATGGGTACAGTGATTAATAATTAATTTTTATTAACAATAAACAAAAACCCTTAAATCTTAATAACACTGAGCACAGCGATAAATAATTTTTTTTTAAACACGTAGCTTACCGAGCTTTAAACCCTATTAACGCTAGTGTCACATCCTTATTGAACCCTCTTTGAACTTTTATTTATTAAATATTTAATAAATAGAGGTGTGCGAGAACCATACTAAGGTGAACAACCCCTGGTCAATAATGCCTACGTGAGAAACTTTTGTTTTGACAAAAGCTACCTCCTTTCGGCACGTGCCCACCCCCTGAAATCAATTATGGGTTCGGTACCTGCGCATATTTTCGGCAACTTAGACAGGTATATAAATACCGTGCTTAGAGCCTAGTAGTCAGTTGTCCACAGGATATTCAGTCAGTCGTTAGCAGGGCAGTGTGTCAGTCTGTCAGTCAGTAAGCTCGTAGTTTGCGGGACGGTTTCCCCTGAGTAGATACTCTGGTCAGTTGTCTCTGACTTTTTCAATTCTTTCTTTTGTAACAGTGCTTAAGAAGATTCAGTGTTCTTTTATTCATTAAATGTTCTCAGTATAAATCTTGAGTTATTCCTTAAATATCCTTCAAATTAAAGTTTAAGTTATAATTTCTTATTTAATCAATATCACCGGAGCTTGATCATCGCTGGACCGATCGACGTCTGCACGGATCTCAGGAGCATCGTAAGTACAACTCACTAGATTTAGGGCAGTCAACAGTAAAGGTAATTCGTAAAGCCACACGCTGGCATACGGGTTGAGCCCAGGACTCTCGTAGGTTCTGGTTTAACATTTTAAAGGTATTAAACATCATCAACCTTTAACAAATTGGGGGTTCGTCAAAAACTTGCGATTATCGATGCTATTGATATGTCTACTAATAATACTAATAAAAATTCTGCTTATAATGAAGCTAAAGTAATTTTGTTCAATCAAGCTAATCAATTACATCCGGATAAATTTAAAAATATTGATGATTTCGAATGAGAGGACATATTAGATCTTTTCGTGGATCGGTACAGAAACTTAGCTGGTTGGAATTTACCACAAAGTACGTTTAATATCAGATCGTTATGTACAATTTTTGAAAGATACGTTAGTAAAACTAAAATTGAATTAGTATCACGCGATCCAGAATTCGTAAAAGTACTGTTAAATTTTTTTTATAATCACATAAACCCAGATACTATAATTGAATATATGATAGAAGAATGCCCGCTTGAAATTAAAGAAATAAATAATTATAAACCGGAAGAAACTCTTGACTTAATCGATGAATTAAATTTAACCGAGGATAGGGAAAAGCAAAAATACGAAAATAAAAAAATTATTCAGAAAGAAGGAAAAGTTAAAAGACGATAAATTTTATAAATCACTAAGTAATTTTGACAAACAAAATCGGGAAGAAAATTTAAAAATAAAAGCCCTTGATGATAACACGTCTCCATTGTTTAGTCCAACAATCGATGATTTAGCTTCTAATTCATTATTTACGAATTTAAATAAAAATAAAGATCGTGACGGTAACAAGTTTGAAAGTATTCAAGATAAATTGGACGAGAATAAAAAGTTCCTACCGGCTTTTCATAAAATAAATCAAGAAAAGCCGAAATTAAATAAACATTCCTTTTTTGCATCACCAAAAAACAGATTCTCAAATACGGTACCAACATCGGTAAACATGTTTAATTCATCTATGGGTGCGGTAAAAAATATATCGATTAAAGACGCAATTTCATTAATTCCAGTTTTTAGTGATCAAAATATAAGCCTATTCTCATTTTTTGAAGTCTGTAGAAGTGCTAAGGAAATTATTCCAGCTGATTGTGAGTGTGAGCTAGCTAAATTAATTAAATTTAGGTTAGCAGGAGAAGCAGCTAATAGTGTAGAAGGAAAAAATTTTAATTCTCTAGCAGAATTAAAAAAATACTTTGAAGGATTATTTAGGTCCACAAAAACCTTATTGCATTAAAATGGCGAGCTAGCAAACATTAAACAACAGCGTGGCGAAAATGTGTTAAAATACTCAAATCGTGTTAGGGCTGTCGCGCAAGAAATAACAGCTGCGGCTAAAAAAGAAGATCGATATAATATTACGTATGCGCGGACACTTGAGAAAGATTTGATAACGTGTTTTTTGAGAGGGCTTGAATGGGTAATAAAAGCTAGAATGGTCACTAATTTAGATAGTGGTATAGACGAAGCAATAAGAGAAGCTATTGCTATAGAGAGAGAATATAATTATTATGAGCAGGAAGAACTAAATAAAATTAAACTGACAGCGGAGTGTAAAGAGGTGGTTCCGGTCTCAGTAAAATTAATCGATGGTGAACCTCAGTTAAAATGTCAAATTTGCAAAAAAAATGGTCATACGGCAGAAGCTTGTTTTCAAAGATATAAAAGAGAAAATTTTAATTATAATCAATCTGCAAATAGACAAAGAGACAATCGCTTTAGTAATTTTTATCGTGAAAATAGGAATTTTAACTTTAATAAAAATAATCAATCGATCAATAACTCATCACAATTTAATGAACCTAGAAATTTTAGAAATAATCAATATCGTCAGAATCATCAGGGTTATCAAAACTCAAGTTCGTACCAACGTACCCAAATAATGTACGCCCATTAATATGTGCTTATTGTAAAGGTATTGGTCATACAATCCAGCGGTGTTATAAAAGATCAGCTAATAATGATAGGATACGGCAGGAAAACGCACAACGTCTCCAGAAATCGGGTGCGATCGAGGAGACTACCGACGTAACGCGCCCATGAAAGGAAAATTAAATTCAATTTATATTAAGCGCGTATATCTTACTTATAATGATGAAACTCCCACTATTTTATTAATAAATCCACTTAATGGTAATAAAATTGACTTCATTTTGGACTCAGGTGCAGGTCCAAATTAAATTAAATTGAGTAATATTCCAAGAAATAGTGTAATTGATACTAACATTATTTTAGAACTGCGTGGGATTTCAAATATATAATATATATTCTAATATTCAAATATATAAATATATTTCAAATATATTCAAGTATATATGCTCGGAAAAGTGCAAGTTCAATTTTCAAATTTTTCTATTGAATTTCATTTAATTGAAAATTCTTTTCCAATTAAAGAAGGAGGACTTCTTGGGGCAGAATTTTTTAGAAAATTTAATGTGAATATTGATTTTAAGAATAAGCGAATCGTTTCAGATTTTTTCAATATACCTTTTATACGAACGAAAGAAATATTAATTGCAAACTCTTCCACCCATAGCTTGTCTCGAAATAAAAAAACCTAGGCGGATATTGTAAAAGATAGAGTCACACCTAATAAAATTATAAAAAATAATTAAAAAATGAGAAATAATAAGTCGATTTTTAAGTTTTATTCTAAAGATTCTACAAGGACATTGAATTTCAATGCATTTTACGCGCCATTTAAGAGTGCAAGTTTAAAAACCATAGCATGTGGTAACCTTGCCTTTAAAAATGATTTAAATACAAACTTCGTACCACTTGCAAATTTTAATCAAGATACTATATCGAGTGCGGATTTTGTCTCAAATGAAAATGAAAATTCAAATTTATGCTCCATATCGAATTTAAATACAATTTCTAGTACGACGTCGGATACAAATAATGATGAAACTGCAGTTTTGAGTAAAGACGTGACATTTAAAAACGTAAAAACGAATGATAAATCTTCAAGTTCTAAATTTATTGAATTAAAAAATAATCTCAATATGGGAAAAACCATTTTATCTAGAACAGTCTTGCCAGACGATTCTGAATTAGATTTTGGGAAATCAGCTGAAACTAAACATCATAAAAACCCTTTTTCTTCCTTGGATTCTAGTTGTCATAAAGTAAATAGAGACCATAAAGAAACAATGTTAAAAAATCTTAAACAAAGCGCTAGCGTTATAAATAAAGAAAATATAAATTCAAGTTCAAGTTCTTATTAAACTATAGATCTCATAAGTTCTATAGAAAATATAAATGCGGAGCAAAATAAAAATGTTATAAATTCGATAAAACATTCTAAAATAAATGAAAATTTTGATAAAGATACTTTGAGATTAATAAAAAATTACAAAGAATCAGGATCTGAAATAAAGCCTGATCAAGCTTCTATTTCTAAAGGCAAGTTGAAAACTAATCATTTTGAGAATAAAAACTTTGAGGTATCTACTGATGCGTTGAAATTTGATGATCTTTGTGAATCTGAAATTATTGCACGGTAAAAAGTTTAGGCGCTGGCTGTTATCGCTGTGTTCCTCAAACAAAACTGTCGTCAAAAAATAAAGGTTGGGAAAAAAATAAACAAACTAACCTTGGTCATAATACGATCAATAAAAAAGGCGCATGGCAGTTGGAAAAAGGTGTGTGTTTAGAAAAAGGAGAAAATTTGGAAATAAAAGAATTCGGAGACGACGAATTTTTTGAATTAATAAAAGGAGTGGTGCAGCTCATAAAAAAAAAAAAAAACGAGCGAGATAAGAAGCTGTTAAGGGAAAAAATGCTTGAGGTAAATTTGGGTATAATAAAAATACCATTGCGGAAAAATTGGAGTCCTTTACTCTTAATATAATTAAATTACCTGAGAGTCAATTATCAAATGACCATCCGAAAATAAAGGAAATGCTTTCGTTATTAGTTGAAATAAGAAGTGTGTTGAAGAGGAAGAGTATAATTCAATTGGTCTGCCTATAAAGCATGTCTTAAAATGCGAGGCGGATAATTTGAGGATGAATTAAATTAAAGATTTATTGAATTTGAAACACTTATCTCCAGAAGAAAATGCTGCAGTGTCGGAACTAGTTGAAGAATTTCAGGATATTTTTTATCTTAAGGAAGATAAACTTTCAGCTACACCTGTGTTGAAATTAATGATACCTACTATTGATGATATTCCGATATCATCTGAACAATACCAATGACCTCCAATACACAGAGAAGAAATTAACCGGCAGGTGGATTAATTATTGGAAGACGGGATCATTGAGCCCTCTACTTCACCCTGGTGTAGTCCTTGCTTTTTAGTTCCTAAACCGGAAAACATGCTAGGTCGAAAGCAATATCGTATGGTAATTGATCATAGGGCTTTAAATTTGAAAACAATATCAGATTCTTATCCTCTTAGAAATATTACTGAGATTATTGACCAATTAGAAGGTTCTAAATGTTTTTCTGTCTTTGATTTGAAGTCATCATACCACCAAATTAAGATAAATGAAAAACGCCGGTATAAAACAGCTCTCGCTACGACTCAGGGATTATTTCATTGTACTAGAGCTAGTTTTGGACTTAAAACAATGCCAGCAACATTTTCAAGGGCCTTAGCCATCGCCTTGGCAGGATTAATTGATTCCGTATTATTTTGTTATATCGATGATATTATAGTTTATTCAAAGAATTTTAAAGAACATATAGTAAGACTAAAGCTACTTTTTGAAAGATTGCGTTCTACAGTATTTAGGACACGTTATAACTACGAAAGGACTTAAGCCAAATCTCAAAACGTTAATAGCGGTTAAAAATTTTAAGACTCTCACTACACCAAAACACATTAAAATGTTTTTAGGACTAGCTGGATTTTACCGAAGATTTATTAAAGACTTTTCAAAAACTGCAAAACTCTTAACAAATTTATTGCAAAAAGATGTATGATTTAAATGGGATAAAGAAACTCAAGAAGCTTTTGAGTGTCTAAAAAATTCATTTTGTGAAGAACCTCTTTTGATTTATCCTGATTTTTCAAAAGAATTTAACTTAACAACAGATGCGAGTGGATATGCAATTGGTGCTATTTTAAGTCAGGGTCCCATGTCCGAGGATAAACCAGTGGCTTATTATTCACGAGTAATGACTCCACTACAAAGAATGGTCTAAGATAGCTCAAAAATTGCAAACCTTATTCAATAATTTTTCAACTAAATTAATTATTGGTTGAATTTGATAAATTATCCAGCTTTGGAAGATCGACAAGATATAATTCGGAAATATCATGAATCTGCTGTTGGGGGTCATCGAGGTACAGTAAAAACGCTGAAAAGAATCAGGCAACGATTTTATTGGGAAGATTTGAAAGAAGAAGTCCAAAGTTTTATAAGAAATTGTTTAGAGTGTCAATTGAAAAAATTAGTAAGAGTCCGTACCCGTCAACCCATGAGTATTTCAGATACTCCAAATTGTCTTGAAATATTGGCCATGGACATAGTTGGTCCACTTCCTATAACTAACTCAGGAAATGAATATATTATTACTTTTTAGGATTTATTTTCAAAATTTGCAGTGGCTGAACCATTACAGACAGCAAGCGCTGTAGATGTAGCAAATACGCTCATTAAGAAGGTAATATGCATGTTTGGTAGCCCAAGAGTAATTTTGACAGATCAAGGCAGAAACTTTTTGTCAAGCCTAATGAAAAGAGTTGCTAAACGTTTTAGAATTAAACAGATAAAAACTACAGCATTTCACCCAGAATCAATTGGCTCGCTTGAACGCTCACATTGGAGTTTAATTCAGTTTCTAAAGTTTTTGACACATAAAAATAATAAAAACTGGAATGGATATGTCGATCTAGCAATTTTGGATTTTAATACATCGGTTAGTGAATCGACTTTACATACTCCGTTTGAACTAGTGTTTGGAAAATTAGCGCGTCTACCAACTAATCATGCAATCGTAGAAGAAGATTGCGCACCAACATATAACCTTAATTACCAATGGTTCGCATACTTCAATATTTTTGAAATGCGGTAGTTTATTAATTTTTTCTAGCTGCTTAGCTCCGTCATCACAAGGTTTTCCTGAAGAATCAATAAAATATAAATAATTGTCTTTCCGCATGAATAATTTTTCTCTGCAATTAATTAAGGCATTAAGTATTTGATTCTCATTTATAAAATTAGTTGGTTCTGTACGTTTTTCATTAAATAATTCGTTTAATGTAAAATCATCATTAATAGCCTCCGGACTATAATTATCAATTGACTTATTAATTGAAAAATTAATATCATAGTCATTGTTTTCTTTTTCCACTACATCTTCTTGCTCCGTCTCCATGATATTTTTCTGTTTCGGCGGTCTATATTATTTCTAGTTATTATAAAAAAAAGAATCTAATTCGCAGTCTTCAAAATAAATATAAAGATTTAATTGAACCATACAATTTTATGGCAGAAGATCAAGAAAGTTTTGCTACGGAAGTTCTTAATACTTTTAATTTATTTAAGAAAGAACATATTAATTTAAGCATGGAAGGTATCAAAAAAATATTTTTATCATAAACGAGATCTCTAAAACAATGATAAGAATAAATGATACTTACGCGAGACTGATTGAATATGTAGAACCGTTGAATCAAGAACGTAAAAGTACCATAGTAGATATTAAATTTTTGGATTTAGCAGTGAAGCAAATGATTTTATTAGGTGAAGATTATATTAATGCATTAAAATCATTGAATAATATTCTGGAAAATAAGCAGTTTACCTTTTATAGATTTTTTTCATTCTGTGACGATTTCGGCGAACCGATTGCTGCGGTCAAAGACGCAAACGAAGGGGCATCCGAAGACTTGAAGTAGCCCCGGGTCAACAAACCAGTGCCAGGCTCTATCAACCAGCGGTGTCGAACGTCGACGATGAGACCGTATTGGCTGAGTAGATCGGCACCGATAATTGGACAGGGGACTGAAGCAACACAAAATTTCCAGGAAACACGGAAAGACGTTTGCTTGCTAAAAATCGTTCCTTGCATCCCAAAATCGATGACAGCATCAAAAAATCAGTGCTTGTCACTGAAAGGATAGTGACGGTCACTTATATTCTTTGACTTATCTGAACCACTATCATGTTCAAATTATTTAAATTAAGATTTGAAAATATTTTTCCATTCAAGTTTAAAAAGATACAAAAAAAATGAGAGGTCCCGCATCTCTGTAAGTGCGATTGGCTTTGAACACCAATTTTTTGAAAATTACCTAAAAAACCAAAAAAAGGGACCGAAATGACTGGGCCTGCCCTTGTAAGTACCCTCTTCGAGCATCGACTTCGCGCCATGAATGCTCCCTTCGGGAAGTGACTTCACGCCGGCTTTGACCGATGCTTCACCCATGTTGCCAAAAAAAACTACGTTTTTGGTTTAAAAAACAGCAAAACAATTTAATAACGATCGTTTGCTAAATTGAGCAAAAAAATCTTTGCACGAGTTATTTGCCTCGCTCAGAGAAAGTGTACGACTTTCCCGCTCCTTGTGTGTTTTTGTTCGGCCGTTGGTCAGCCGGTGCAGGACGAACAAGTCTTGAAGTTTTTCACGACTTTTCAAGTCGACTTAGGGTCACCAGTGTAGCGATTATTAGTCTTGATCGACTGCAGGACTATCTCCAGCTTGGAATGTGTTCGGGTAAAGTCAATGAAATTCACCAGGTGAATATAAAATGAGTAAATCTTTATTTTCAGCTTGCGGTTACAAGGAGCATCCGCCCAGCGTGGCGGATAGAGCGGAACTGATATCGAAGTCTCGACTGGCGCAGCAGTCACGCGCTATCGATATTGCGCGTCGAGTGTGCAGATCCCTACATACTGACTGTGATCACTAAATTGTAAATTTTTGACTTGGAATTTATCTGTGATACGTTTACGAATCTGTAGCAACTGTGAATGTATATATGTACCAATGACGACTATTTAAGATACTACTAAATGCAAAGCGCGAATGAATTCTAAGGGAAAGTTATCTTTTATTTAAAAAATTTAGAATAAGAGCTTTTTATTTATGAATATACCAGCAGATACCCACGTCCTTGACGACGATTTTTATATGCAAAATTACTTTTTAAAAGTTTCATCTAGCTCATAATTCAATTTTAAGGATATCTCTTACAAAAATAAAATTATACTTTTAATCTTATGGAAAAAAAATTTATGAAAAGTTCAACAGAACTTCTTGAAGAATGTCGGGCTTCGTTACCCCCTTGGTGTTTCTAAATCGCCCAAGTGAAGATGCGTTATCGGTACAAAAATTATTTACTGAAAATCAGAGAATTGGTTATGAACGACATAAAAAGCATGTCTATTCTTCGTGACTTTTTAAAAATTGAATGGAAAGAATTGGTTTTGTAAGTCACAGAAATGATATGAATTTTTGTAATAAAACTCTTACAGCATGCTGAAAGTTCGTAATCTGAATAAAAAATACATTTATTGAAAAAATAACTTCCCCCTCAAAGGAGGGTACAGATTGCATGCGTGTGTGAGTCGCTAAGGTTTTCTTCCAATCAATAATCCATTCGCACTAGGTACTTAATAGTATAAATCTCACAATGTTTTTATCACAGTTGAGTTGCTATAATACATATATAAATAAACATATAAAAATACAAATACATAAAATACAATATAACATAGCCATACATTAATAATGTGGTGATCACAGTCAGGTAGCTGCTAAGTAACTGAGTCAATCTGCAGTGCGGTCAATAAACATAATATATAATAAATAAAAATTTCGTACACACAACATAGAATGAGTAATTATTAATAGCAACAATACAGAATAAAACGCAACATACATCACAAGAAAGAAGGGCGCACTTTGATTGGGCCAGGCTAATTCACAAATAATAAAAAATAAAATAAAAGAAGAAAAACAGCAAAACAAGCTAGTTAATAATCACAATCAATATTGCCTGACCCCCGACAGGTGCTCTACGTAAATGTTTCGGGACCATTTAATCAGGTCGCTGATCATGAGCCTCCTCATTATCCGCGCATAAAAAAAATAAAAATAAAGCTTCGCCGTTCTTGCTTCACAGAACCCCTCCATCCTGTTCTCGAACAGCAAGGCCACATCAACGATCATGATCTTTCTCTCGATCTCATTTTGGATCACCAGATCGAGACGCAGTCTGGCAAACTCCTCGTCGACACCTCTGATAGCTTGATTCACTCTGATTCCCCCGGGGATTTTACTTGCATTGACGAGCCTGTCCAAGATGGCGTCGTGGCGTTTGGTGCGAGCGTCAGAGCGAACGCCACAGTGCTGGAGCACATGAGGTAGTGTCTCAAGGTCACCGCATTTTCTTCATTGCCTGCCCACCCCAGGAGCTTTCCATCGCATGGTAGCGTTTAAACACACTACCCCCAGGCGAGCTCGGTGGACAAAACGCCAGTCAGCGAAGCGGGTGAAACTGCCGGTGCGGAGGAAGTGATTGCTTACCAAACTCCGGCCAGTTACCTCGAGCACCTTGCCTTGACCTGATTTGGCAAGAACTCTTCTCTCATAGTGCCACACCAGTGCAGCCCTCAGCCTCCGTGCGACCTGTCCGCGAGCCATGGGTGGGATGATGATGATGTCATTGTCGTCCCTGTTGCCTGGGCGACGACACTCGAATGAGAGTTCAGCACGCTCGGCAGTCCAACGCCATTTCAGACCCAAGGCAGGGGACATTCGTCTGGTCGCGTTTCTGGCTCTCGACCAAAGTGAGGAACCTCTTGATGGTCGAGCAAATTCCTTCTCTAGTGAGCCCGACAGATAGTTTGCCATATCATGCTCGTCGGCGGGGTGGCCCACTCGTTTCGCTACGGTCTCCCGCAACGTAGACATGACCACATTAGCCGTGCTTGTGTCCTTAGAGCTCAAGAGCTTAAAGGCATAAACGATGGTAAGAATACCGGCTATGTCTGCGAGAGGCAAAAGCCCTCCGCCTCCCATGTATGAAAAGAGGAAGACAAATTCAGCGCTCGCAAGTAGAGGGAGATTCATCCATCTCTTGGCAATCCTTTTCAACTCCCTGTCAGCCTCCCCGAGAGGACCTTTTCTCACATCCGACCCCCACAGACAAAAGTCCATTCATG
Organism: Encarsia formosa; assembly: GCA_038277355.1. Lineage (NCBI taxonomy): Eukaryota > Metazoa > Arthropoda > Insecta > Hymenoptera > Aphelinidae > Encarsia > Encarsia formosa. Next base: position 49,509,393 of record CM076187.1, read on the forward strand.
GCAGGATAAAGGTAGCCACGGTCTCAAGTTTCTGCCAAGGGGCCAGCAGTGAACCGTCGACCGCACGGATGTCCGTTGACAGCTCTTCTATGGTGGTGTGCGGCGACTGCTTGACTTGAAATCGCGTTGGGGTGCCCAAATGTTCATAAGCTTCTCCACGGTCTAGGGCGCGTATCACCTCACCCTGTATGCTGAAGTGCGTTCTCTTAACCGCATCGACACCCATGCCCTTCAGGTATAGGGTGGCAGATTTCGCAGGGTTGAGGGTAAGGCCAACAGCCGTAGCAGCGTCCTCGGGCTCATGGGACATCCTTGCTTTACGCCCGAGTCTATGGAGATGGGCTTGGTGATGCCGTCCGCTGTTCTGACAGAGGTGGTCGCGCCATTATACGCTGATGCGATCAGCTATAATCCTGACCGGCTCCAGGACCCGATGCTGCTAGAGGGCACTGAAGATAGAAGCGGGGAGGACCAAGCCAAATGCATTCGTGAAGTCCAGCCACGCGACCACAACTTCGTTCCCTTTGGACTTCGCGTCGCGCAGAATCTCTTGCAAGACAAAATTATGTTCATGACATCCCTCAAACGGGAGGAAGCCTTTCTGGGACGCGCTTATTCTCTTGTTAGCCATGGTCCAGCAGGTAAGGCGGTCGGTGACAAGTAAGGAGAAGAGTTTAGGGGTAGTACCCCCCATCGCAATGGGCCGCCAGTTCCAGATTTGGTCCCTCTCGCCTTTCTTAAAAAGCAACACAGTGACGGAGTTTTTCCAGCACTGTGGTACTGCACCCAATCTAAGGAGAGTATTGAAAAGAGAGCCGTTAGCACGTGACAGCCCGGGCCAGCTTTCCTTAGATCTACGTACGTAACGCCGTCGGGCCCCGGGGATGAGTTACTCATACCTCGGAGCATTTTTGCGACTTCGTCGGATCCGAATGGGTGACACAGGCTGGCACAGCTTTCGGCACTGGGCTCGTCGGCGTTGAACAGAGGGGGTAATTCGCTGCAAGGCTCTCTCGCAGAATGTATCTGCTGGAAGTGCTCTTCAACTTCCTGCACTGGTAATTCAGAGTGACGGAAAGGGCCACCTAGCACTTCCTGGACCGCTTTCTTGCGGTTGGAACGGTAGAGAGCCTGGATTAGCTAAGACCCCTCCATCCACGTCATCCTATCATGACCTGGGATCTCCTCGGAAGCCGGCTGGCCTTGTGTGGCTGGCGTTACATCGCACCCATCGCCACGGTATCCGGATCTCCTTAGCCCCCGTTGACGACAACCACGACTGCGGACGAGGCACCCCCGGTGGCGGGTATGTCACCCCTCCCGACTCGTCATCCTGGACAGAAATATAGCAGCTAGACAAATAGGGCAGCCTCTTCCAGCTGCAGGGCATCCAACACTAGATTTGCCAGTTCAACGAACGCTCCCTGGTCCCCTGATGGACCACGATTACGACTCCTGCGCCGGCTACGTTGGCGAGGGGCATTCTGGGTCCGAATTGTGTGTTTAACTGGGTCCTCCAGAGTTAATGCGGTGAGAAAGTCAGGAGGAGCAGGGCTCCCGCCCCGCGGGGTATGAGAAAAAAAGTTGGTGGTGGGACTCCGTCTTCAGGGAGTTCTGGTCCAAGAGCAGCACTCGGTGCAGGAGCCGATTCTCTTCTGGCGCCACCCTCCGCATCAGAAGAGCCAGTAAGGGGGTCTCCCAGAACATCAACGCTGGATTGTTGCAGGTCCCTGAAATGGTAAGAAATATCAGTGTCATGGTCACAGACTCCGAGACAGTGAAAAATATTATGCGACAAAAAAATGGGAGATACGGCGTTGCTGATGTTGTTCCTCCCCTGCTAGAGCACTTCGACGTCGTGCTCCACTTCGGTGATGATGGTGGGCTACCAGGAGTATTCCTTCTTGTGCCCCTTGTGATGGTAGCTTGGCGGCAAACTACGGTGCCGGTGGCAAGGAGAGGGTCGCTGACATCACCGCACCCATCGTCGTCATGCACATCGTGTCTGTCTTGGTGGTGGCCGTTGACGGCAGTATGAGACCAAGGGGATGGCAATGCACTGTGCCCGTCTAGGTGTCGGGCCCCACCTCCGTGGTGTTGTGGGGAGTCTCAAGGTGGCGCCGGCTGGGCTGGTGGTTGCGGGCGTCGATGACGATGACTTCTGCAGCGTTGGTGGTGGTAGTTGCCACTTCCCGGTGACGCGTGTCCTCATGTCCCGGAGTATTGTTCTCCGCGCCCTCTGCTGATCCCTGGATGGTGGTGTAGCCTCCTTATGGGCTGACGAGACCTTGGATCTGGCGGCCTCTTGTCTCAGACGCTCGGCCCTCGTCAGCCATACCAGTAGAGTTGGTAGTTTGGCAGAGGACGTAGTCCGGGCGACAAAGCTGGTCTCGCTGCTACTGGGGCTGCTGCCCATGACGGGGACTCCTCTGCGACCAACGGGTCTGGGCCTTGGCGCTGATGTTGTCGCTGCTACCACGACGATTGTTGTGTGGTGACTTGTATTGCTATCCTTGGAGACCCTGATCTATGAGCAGACGATTGGCGCGGGGGCCCCAGCTCGCGGCTTATTTCTGCGCCTTGGCGGCCTTAGCGGTGTAGTTCAAGTGCTTGGTGCTTGACCGAATCTGGGTATTTTGAACGCTTGCTTGTGATCAGCGGGCGGGCAGTGGGCTCGGTGGCTCTGCCGGGCTGGCCTGATGTTGCTGATGCCCGGTCGTTTGGTGAATGAAGCCGCAGCCGACGGATCTGGAGACACGTCGGTAGTGGTAGTGGCGCTCCCTTCGTTGCGGGAACAGATCGTGGCGATAAACGTGGGGGAAGAGAAGCATCGCGCGTGGTCTTAGTCATCGATGTAGCTGGGCAGGAGAGTGCGTCTTTGTGTTGAATAAATCTTTCCCGAAATCAGTTTTACGACATCTCCAAGTGGTTTTACGACGATCCCGTGTCGGCTAATCAAAAATATTTTGAATGGGTTTACATTGAAGTAGATTATCAAGCCACCTTGTTTGTTGCTTAGAAAAGTACGAGGTAAACATGAGAAGAAATGCTGATCGAGGCCGGAGCTGATTTGAACGTGAGAAGCGTCGGGTTGAACCGGACAGCGCTGTACTTGGATTGTGCTGTCAGAAGCGACAGGACTCAGTCGCTAACTCTTGGTGTGTTGTATCAGCTTTCTGGTGACGACTCGAGGGTGTTCTTGGTCCTGTCCATCGGGGAGCTAGACACCAGGGCACTGTCAGATAACCTCGAAGCTCCGAGAATCGAGCTTTCTCACACGACACGCCCACTGCTTGTGCTGTTGACAAACATGTCAAGTATACAATTTTTGTCGAATTCTTGAAGATTTTCATGTATCTTATAATCAAAAATTATTCTTCTCATTTTAAAATCTTTTACATCCTTTTTAAAGCACTTAAAACACTGAAACTAATTAAAATAAGAAAACTTTTTAAATCTTCTAATATATTGAGTAAAGGACATGCGTTTGATTATGATTATTAAAACTACTTTCTATTTAATGCATAATTTCCCAAAATTCAAAGGTTAATAGCAGACGTTTCATATCGCTTCGCTGAATAAAAAAAGTAAATTTTGAGCTAATGATTCTTTTGTGAATGTTTAAGTCTAAAACGCTTTATCTTAAAAAAATTTAAACCATACTTTTGATCTACTTGTAGACTTCCGCCTCTTTTTTACATTTATATTCTGTAAAGGAGAATTTTCATTGAAAGTTTAATAGGGCTCACTTTGATACAACTTATTTGTTATAATGAAAGGTACATGGTAATTTTTCCGCAGGACAATTTTCTGCACAGACAACATTCCGTACAGTTCTAAAAAAAGAATTTTAATTTTTCTGTATTGTTTGATGAAAATATTATTAACAAGGTATGCATTGCCATGCTCCACTATCGCTCCACGCAATGCATAAAAGGCACGACTGACCGACACTCGGGCTTCGCGCTCGACAATTTTGTTTTCGGAACTTGGACCGAAAAATGTCCAACGGAATGAAATAATATTCGTTTGTCAATAGTTAAATGTAAATTATTTAAATTATAAAAAAAAGATATTTACGAAATTCAATTTTTTTCTGAAAAACAAATTTTTTGGCTCACTCTTGTAAATAAACTATTTATACATCTTACTATATTATATAGTTGTGATTTCTTCTTCGCTCCTAACCCGCTCTCATTTTTCTCCTTTTTATACCGTAAAAAAGGTCAAAATTCATACTTTTAACGCCGCTTCCGCCCAGCTCTCACCCCGATCACAGCCTCGCCCTTTTTTCGACCCTCCTCATTCATGGGTTAATATTTAAATATACATCATTCTCAAATAAACCAAGAAAAATTATTCATTCCAATTACCACCCTTTTCCTGACTTTAAATTGATTATTTAAACTGAGTCAAAATTGCTGAAATCGGACAGAAAAACAAAACTTTCGAAATTCGATAGTCTTTGTACACAAAAGTTAAGTGTTATGCTTTAAAAAAAAGCCAGTAAAGTTTTTTTTTTAAATAATAATTTTTTTAAAGTTATAAACAATTAAACTTTTGGGTGACTATTTTTTTAAATGGCCATTTCTAGAGAACTATTGAATAAAACTTTACAAAATTTTAACAACGACTTCACAAATAAGTAAAGTATTGAATGATAAATAAAAAAAAAAAAAAAAATTTAATTTGTTTACAAAAAATTAATTTTTTAATAAAAAATTGAAAATTTAATAAACTTCTCATATGGGTAGGGCAAAATTTTTTCAACGATATTGTTCCTTAAAGTGTTACCTAGAAGTGCGTGAAAAAAATTTTGGTAATATTCATAAGAAAAAAGTTATGAATTTTTTAAGACCGCAAAACGAGCGCTGCGACGAGCGCGGCGAGGTGACGGAGCCACGGCGCGCACTGAGGTAATTTTTCGGTATCTGCAGAAAAGTAATTATATAAAAAAGGGACATGCTAGAAACATGCGGTTTGGTGGAAATTGAAGAAAAGGGATGAAATTATTTGGGAAAAGTCAAAAAATGCATGATATTTTCTTATTTAATGGTTAAAATCAATTTTGAAAAAAAGGTGTTGTTTGACAATAATGCTATCGCCTTGATAACTATCCTAGACACTTTTTATGAGTTTGTCCAGATTATTTTAATCATATTTCGTCATTATTTAACTTATAATTATTTTTTAAATATCTAAACTCTTAATTATTTGAAAAAATCCATGACTTTCACAAATCAATAAGTATTATGAAAACTGAAAGAATTATTTTCATTAATAGACTTTTTTTGCTGAGAATTCATCATTCAATTGAATAATATTAATTATATTTACTTGATAAAATATCAATAGAACCAATAAAACTAAAGTTAAGAATTTTAGATCACACAGAGACAATATTTTATCATCTCGTGAGTAACAAAAAAAAAAAAAAAAAAAAAAAAAAAAAATGTATAAGAAAGGAAAAAATGACAGTATGATTAAGTTAACTGTTTTTGGTTAAATATTCATACGTTTTTTTTTGGTTATGAAAAAAAAACGTATGAATGCCATGTGCATATATGAAATATGATTAAAATAATCTGGAAAAACTCATAAAAAGTGTCTAGGATAGTTATCAAGCCGATAGCATTATTGTCAAACATAACCTTTTTTTCAAAATTGATTTTAACCATTAAATAAGAATATATCATGCATCAAACCACATGTTTCTCGTCCCTTTTTTATATAATTACTTTTCTGCAGATACCGAAAAATTACCTCAGTACGCGCCGTGGCTCCGTCACCTCGCCGCGCTCGTCGCAGCGCTCGTTTTGCGGTCTTTAAAAATTCACAACTTTTTTCTTATGAATATTACCAAAATTTTTTTTCACGCACTTCTAGGAAACACTTTAAGGAACAATATCGTTGAAAAAATTTTGCCCTACCCATATGAGAAGTTTATTAAATTTTCAATTTTTTATTAAAAAATTAATTTTTTGTAAACAAATTAAATTTTTTTTTTTATTTATTTATCATTCAATACTTTACTTATTTGTGAAGTCGTTGTTAAAATTTTGTAAAGTTTTATTCAATAGTTGTCTAGAAATGGCGATTTAAAAAAATAGTCACCCAAAAGTTTAATTGTTTATAACTTTTAGAAAAATTATTATAAAAAAAAAAACTTTACTGGCTTTTTTTTAAAGCATAACTCTTAACTTTTTTGTACAAAGGCTATCGAATTTCGAAAGTTTTGTTTTTCTGTCCGATTTCAGAAATTTTGACTCACTGTAAAATAGCTCGAAATTTAATATTTTTACGACAGCTAATCCTACTTCCAACGTTTGCCTTTTTAGACATTGCTCATTTATCCAGGATCATTCGAAAATGCATTTGACTGTTATACAGCAACTAAAGGTCATCAATAATCGTTTCGTATAATGTGGAACGTTGCAAGGTTTTCTGAGATTGCCGAAACTTTGATCTGGGATTCTTCCTGAACTATAAGAGCAATAAAGGTACATTTTGATTCATTGAAAGTTGTTCGTGTATTCTTGGAGTCATCTAAAATTTCCAAAGATAATCTAGAACCGTTTGTATTTACGTGGATTCTTATCGGTATTCTAAATAAGAGATTTTAAGTTTTTTGTAGACTTTGTAGGGTCATCGGGGTCATTCCAAGATGTCCACTGGGGTCATTCCAAGTGTTCCAGAATGTCGTATTGAAAACAAAACTGCTTGGACTCACCTATGATTGTACTAGAATTTTGGCATATAATTAAGATCATTTTGAACTACTTGAAATCATTTGTATTAATTTTAAATTTTTTGCCATAATATGGTAGATAGATTTTGTCATAGTAGCCGGTCTCGAAAATTTTATGTTATCCAAGGTTAATGAATTTGATTGAAATAATCTAAAACCGAATCATAATTTTGGCTTTCTTGGAAAAGTTCAAGTGTGTTTCAACTTTTTTTTTTCTCTTTGTCTACACGAAGAAAAAAAAGTGGAGTTTCTCCCATTTAAAATAGGAGGTGCTATGAACCTCATTCGATTGGAGAATCTCCTAACAAAAATAGGAGTTTCTCCTATTTTTTTTGGAAACTATCTGTTTAAAATTTATCCCTTCTGACTAGGTTAAAATTTTCGAAGATGGTTCTCGTGAAGGTGTAGGAAATAGGAAATAATCTTCCAGACCCGGGTTAGCATATCGGGATGGCATATGTACTTGGAGAGTCTACCTTGGCCAACCTGGTCGCCGACGACGGACCCTTACCAAAATAATTAAATACTGCTGATAAAGGAAACAATAAATTCTCATTGTGACCATGTTTTATAAAATTTAAAAAATTTTATATTTGTTTTATTATATCTTAGGTAAAAAAATCTAACAACTGTGATGAGTCATGGTTACATGATGTTGGGCAGTGCAGACTATATGGGTTCAGCAAAAAAGCTAAGATTGACAACATAAACTTGCCTGAAATGGTTTTAATGACTTTTCATGGTTATAAGTTTAAAAAAAAAAAAATTCTTCATATTTTTATTATAAAGTACTTTAGTTTGTGGTATGAGATCTTTGGGCACTATCCATGGTAAGATGTGATCCACTGCTCAGTATTTTCAGCTCATTTTTTAGTTCAAAATCATTTCCCTTCCTCTGTAGAACATCTGTCGTGCTCTAGAAATACCAGGGTTGTTTTTCGGGATAACAAATAGAACTTTTGAGCATATTTAAATTTTGATGCTTGTAATGATCCAAATATAACCTCAAAAAAAATATTGAGTTTAGTGTAATAGTTTTGAATAATTAATTTTGAAAACTACTTCTACAAAGCTTAAAACATTTCTTTTTAATCAACATTTAATATCTAATGGTTTTTTCCACTGTTTACAGTTAATAAATCTAAATTATAAAAAGAAAAAAATCACGCTGGCATTCGCCAGAATCCCTATACCTAATGCATGAGCCTTCTGGCGATTAGCTGGCGAACGACCTCACTAATTTTCTGCTTAAATTTGTTAAATCTGCCCAACGGCTGGCGGAATTCTGGCATACATTTCTCGCAGGGTATAGTAAAACTCTTTTTCTTTTTTACATACTCTGTGGAAAAACGAGTACAAGTGAAAAAAAAAAAAATATTTAAGAAGGCCCACGCAACTTTTTTCTATGAGGTCAATGTACCTAAAATTTTGAGAAAACGTGGTTTTTATACCATAGATTACATTTTTAAAAAAAGAAAAAAAATTTAATAGAAATATAATGAGTTAATTACTCGATGTTTGAAGAGCTTAGTTCAAAAATAATTTAGGTTGGGGACCTAAATTTCAAGAAATTGCAATCATAAAATATGATTCTTTCATACGTGTTCTTATGTTAAATCATCGATTTTTTGTTTGTTTAAAAAACTGACGAGGACAGTTGTTCTGAAAAAATTTACTAATAATTTATTTTATCCTGAATATTTTAATGAAAAAAAAAAAAAAAAAAAAAAAAAAAACATAGGTTGCCGGATTGACTAATGAGAAAAAAAAATTAAAAAACTGCAAAACCAGGTGGTCTTAACCCAACTTGAAAAATATACGAATGCAGCTTTAATTTATTGTATCAATATTCAAAAGCAAAAAAAAGCATGTGATTTGTTCATTTGAATGTTTTTTTTTTTTACTAAATATAGAAAAAATATATAATCACGATCTTGGGGACCCTTCACTTGATACGGCCCTGCTCACGTGAGCCTCTTTAATATTTGTCTCAATCGTTGGATGTGGGTTTATTGTAAATAAACTGGCGTAAGACAAAAAATAGATTCATGGAAATTATTGATTGTTTATACAATAACGTATATCATTCCGTTTATCAAGTATATATTCTTGTTTCATCTTCCATCAAATCAATAGTCAAGAAATTGATTCATTAATTCAGCAAATAAGCCCACAAAATAATGAGAAATAAAAAAAAAAGTAGTAGCAAGAGCCAATGAAAAAACTAATTTTACGACAACTGCGCTCACTAAAATGGTCGAATAAGAACAAAGAAAGGGGGTCTCTCTCGACACTCGATATTTAAATGCATTCCTCCAATTTACTGGACTATTCTGAGATCGTCTCCTCATCTGACACGATTGCAAACCGTGTATGGCATGAGTTGTAGAAGTAGAGAGAGTGAAATGCACGTAAAACCATAAGAAACTATGCTTACAAAAAGATTTCTGCCCCACAAGGCTGGTGTCGCACCAGCGTTGTGGGAAAACGTAGAATCGTTCGTGAATTTAAATGAAAATAAAGGTACATTTTTTTATCTATTGAAAATAGTTTCTGTATTCATGAAATTATCTAAAATTTCTAAAGATAATCTAGAACCGTTTTGGCGTAGTTTAGGATTTTCACATCACTCGAAATAATTTAATTTAGTTCTGTCTTAATGTAATACGATTTACTAAATTTTTAGTTTGACCAAGATTGTTCTGGATTTTATGTAATCAAAGAATAAATTTTATTAGAATCATCTAAAATGATTTATAATTTTTTTGCTCTCTTGGAAAAGTTCCAAAGTGTTCTAAATTCTTTTTTCTTTTTTTTCTAGCATCATTTGGGATTTTCTATAGTTTTTGTCTTTTATTGGAGCCGTTTGATAGAGTTAACAATTTTTCATCTATTTCAAACTTTGATGGATTGCTTGAAATTTTCTAATTTGAGTTTAAACCGGCTCTTGAGCGCACATTAGCGATTACCTAGTTATTGTATCCACTGCTTTAAATATGGCAACCAGAACGTTTTTTGCTTCGTCAAACCACTGGCAAATTTTTTCTTTGTCTAAAAGTCTCTTGAGTATCAATGAAAATCTTTTAGCTTCGTAGCATTGGTTACTGTAGAAAATTTTTCATCTTTTTCGTAAATTGATGCTATCAGGAACCAAAAAAAAAAAAAAAAAACTGTTACTACAGACTACTGGAGGTATTGAAGGCTAACTTATAAATTTAAAAACCAGCTTGCTGGTTAAATCTTTTTGAAGAAATATTGTTGTTAGTTATTTTGATCATTATTTTTCCTTTTAGATTCAACCTTCACTTTGAATGACTTTTTAATTGAAAACGTCAATCTCAATCGCTAATCGTTGCTGTACCTGGCGAAAATAATATTATTCTTATCTTTTTTCGAACTTCTTGCTTCAATGACGTAAAATGTAGTTTTTTGAAGTATGAAATTATGAAGTACAAAATGTTATCTAAAAATATGTCCGATTTCCTAAACTGCTCTTACACTACCCTCTTTCAGTTACTTTCGTAAAACTTTTAGATTATGATTAAAATGTCACTTTTCCACTGAAATCAAGTTTTTTGTTCCTTTTTCACATCCCTGAGTGAATAAAAAATAAGATACAGAAAAAAGCTGAAAACTGCGTGAACAATTCAACCTTAACCCTCACTTAACCCCTACGGTTAACACATAAAAAAATTTATTCTAAGCTCACACGGGGTCTTTTGGACTCAAAAGTAGTTAAAACTTGTTTAATTTTACAAGTAATATCAAAATAAATTGTACACCTTCTTCAACATATCTATTAAGTTACAAAGCAGTAATTTTTATCGGACTTTATAATTAACACTGTTGGAGTAGTTTTGAAGAGAAGTCTAAGCACGCAGGCACGAGCGTGGCAACGTCGCTACGCGTGCCCGGCTCGAGGCAAGGAAAGGCCGCCGGGACTGAACTACGACGACTAAGCGCTCACACCGTTCCTCGTGTTGCTGGTAGATTAGCTTTCTTGTATTTTGTCCTAACTAAAATCTAGTATTTCGATAGCTCTCGTTCGTGTAAGAATAAAGCTTGTGATAAATGAACAAACAAACAAACATTGTTGTTAATTAATTCTGTTTCATTTATTGAATTTCCTCCTGGTCGGTATCTATTTGTCTAAGAGGTTAAGGGCGACAGCTTTTGAAGTTTTTTTTCTTCTGTGTGAGCATGAGGCTTTCGCTCTTTGTTTCTCTTCTCGGCAGAGCGACGAGACTCAGCCGGCCATCAAAGCACACATGATCGCGACATATGGATGCGTCGGCACGTGAACTCTGTGTTGGCTGACAGTGACGAGCCAGATGACACGCTCCGTGCTGTGTTGGATATTTTTTTTCATTTTTTTTTCGAAGGGATTTATGAGAAACGAGCGACGCAGAGGTTTCACTAAACCATCGTGCCGTAAGAGTAGTCGTTTTGCGGCACTCTTACAAGGGCGGGTGGCCGATATACGGTCTAAAACTATCGGCGGTAGACGCACACGGCCACTTCAAAAATTTTGAGGGCGCGGTTACTGCGGAGAGAGTTGGATTCATCGGCTGCTCGGGTATTACGTTGCTTTGAACGTGCTACGGACAAGTAACGTGATATCCAAAATCACACCTAAAAATTGGAGTGTATTGGTAGACTAAATTTTTCAATTTTTTTTCCAGTCAAAATCGGGCGCCGCGGGTGGAGAAGATGGTTTTACTCTTTTGTCAAGGTCAGCTTCTGCCGAGAATTTACACTTGGTAGACACCTACGGGTACAAACAGCTGATAGAAGTGCTTGACGAAATGATAAATGGTAAGATTTAGATCAAACAGTCAATCAGCAAAGTAAACAGAAAAAAAACAAACATTCAACTAAATTTTTTAAATTATATCAACTCCGAATATTCTTTTTTTTTAATTTTATCATGCTAACAAACATTCTTTACAGAAAGACAACTAGCAGTCAGTAGGGAGAATGAAGATGAGTGGCATGTGGTGGACGAATACAGTGCTACCGACGGCCAGAACACACCAGAGAGGTCCGAAGACGAGTCGTTGCAGGAGGTTGGACATCCTTGGCAAAAACGACCCCTGGCAAGAGACTCAATCCGATAGCCACCTCCTCTCCAACCAGCCGTATCTGGGAGGTCTGGTAGGCAGAGTAAGGCTATGACACAAGCTCGATCCCCAGAGGGAGAGGAATGGTATCAGTAGGCAAATCAGCAGGAAGAAGAGGCGAGGAAATGGAAAGGAGTCCTTAGAGCCTTTAAGGGGGTACAATATACCTATAATTTTTCAAAAATTAATTTTCAGGTTTTTGTGTTTTTTGATGTATAGAACAGTACCGATAATATTTTTGAAGGGAAAAATTAATGAGCAGTAACTAACTACGGGAGTTTGTTGATTATATGATTCTATATGAGGGAAAAATAATTTCAAGTAATTCAGTTTGGAAATCGAAGGAGGGGGTGGGTTTTTAGGGGTGAAAAGTGGTTTTTTGCATTTTCTGAGAAAACTACAGGTTTTATCAAAAAAGTTGGAACGCAAAAGTTGTAGATAATCAAAAAACCTACAATTTTTGTTCTAACACTTTTTTTACATGACCTCAAAATTTCTGTGAAAAATGCAAAAAACTACTTTTTTCGTTTTTGATTTTACCTGATCGCAAAAATTAATTAAATTAAACAATATTTGGTGGAAGTTTAGCATTTTATGTGCAAAATATGTGGTTTTTTTTTTTTTTTTAATTTTGAGCGGTTTCGGAGAAATCGTCAAAAAACGTGAAAAATTTTTTGTGTTCGTATGTGCGTGGGCTTTAAAATAATGCTTCTGGAAAATTCTGCTTGGGCTCATTTTTTACTTTGAATTTTATATTTTTTGAAAAAAAAAAATAATAATAATAGTGTTCCAAGAGAAAAACATCCGGAAAAATGCGAAAAACTGAAAACAACAATTTTTTTTACACAATTTTTATACTATTTGTTATAAATAATGTATTGTTTGTCAATTTTTATTGTTAAAAGTCATGTTTATGGAAACGTATACTTTTCTATGTACTAGTGCTTTATTGTCGAATATGTCCAATCACGAAAAGTGTCGAAAATGACTAAGAAAACATTGAAAGTTAAAGAACTGAAATTGGTTAAGTCGAGGTTTTTTTTTCTGAGATTCAATTTTGATTTAATAAAAATATTTTAATTAATATTTTCCGGTATTTTGTGCATAAATTTTCTAAAATGTGTAAGTACATTGTGCTAATACATTTATGTAGTATGAAAATCATGATACGGGACATGTTTCCTCTATAAATATTGCAATAATTTTTTAAAATAAAGGTTATTAATACAAATAAATTATTGAATAATGACACAAAGACTTTGGTTGCTAAAAAAATAAATTTTTATTTCTTACATTTTGTACAAATTGAACGCTGATATTAACCTACAATTGAGTTTATACAGATATATTACACTTTTCTTCTTTTTACTTGAGTCGGACCTGCGTCTTCTTCAACTTCTGAATCTTGTCCTGTTTCTCCTTCACTTTTTTCCTCTTTTTCTTTGTCTTCTTCTTCTTCTACTTCTTCCTCTTCTTCTTCCTCTTCTTCTTCCGCTTCCTCTTCCTCTTCTTCTTCTTCTTCTTCTTCATATACGCATGTTACTAAATCGTATGGATCGTGAATATCGAAAGGATCGAAAGAATCATTGAAATCTGGTATCGTTTGATCTTCTTCTTCAAAATTTTTACAGCAGTCAGAATCACATTTTGTACATAAATTAGTACATTTTAATCCATGCTTTCGACATCCACATCTTTGTTTATCACAACCAGTTTCACAACTACAGGAAATTTTTTTAAGTAAATCATCTGGAATTAATTTTTCGGCACTGAATTTTGGTATTAAATTATTTTCAGAGTCATATTTCCAGCCCCACTCAATTGCAGATTTATGAACTCCTAGCCACTTTTGTATTTGGTAATAAACCCTATAATTGTGTTGAACTGCAGCTGCTTCAGTGGGTGGTAGTTTGTCCAGTTTGAATCCAGATTTATATGTTTTAGTTGTATAATTTAAATATCTGACTTCATTGAGTGATAAATTTTTTTTTTTTTTCACAGAGTACATCCAAGCAATTAGTTCACATCCATTTTTACCAATCATTTTTTGCAATTGACAATTTTCAGTTTCACTTTCAAAAGACTTGTAAAAAACTTCGGCTTAGCTCAATACATTTGGATTTGCGAGTAGTGATTTTACAGCAGTTAATTTTCCTTTACCAGAAAATCCTGAAGTAGAATCACATCCAGTAAACGCATGTAAAAAAGCTACTATTTTACGATTATGTTGAAAACTATCTGATCCAAAAAATGATTCTTTTACTGATGCAGTCCCAACTTTATTAAGGAAAACATTTAAATCATCTGAAACAATTTGACACAAAAGTACTAAAAGGTCTACATCATGTCCTACTACTACAACATTTGTCGTTATTGATGACGATGACGATGTTTTTTTCTGTATTGCTACGGTCTTTGCAGTAATGATAATCAGTCTGTCTGCATCTTCCTCTGCTTGTTGACAGTTAAAACCTGAATCCGAAAGTTTTTGCATTATTTTTTGAATTAATTTATTTTTATTACGCTCATTTGTTAAAAATTTATCGGAATAAATTAATATACAACCAACCAAAAACTTTTTATTTCAATGTTTACATACTTATTTTTCTACTTTCTGTTCTCTTTAATATTATAATAATTGGCAGCACAATACACTCGACTATCAACATGACTTTTAACAATAAAAATTGACAAACAATACATTATTTATAACAAATAGTATAAAAATTGTGTAAAAAAAATTGTTGTTTTCAGTTTTTCGCATTTTTCCGGATGTTTTTCTCTTGGAACACTATTATTATTATTTTTTTTTTTCAAAAAATATAAAATTCAAAGTAAAAAATGAGCCCAAGCAGAATTTTCCAGAAGCATTATTTTAAAGCCCACGCACATACGAACACAAAAAATTTTTCACGTTTTTTGACGATTTCGCCGAAACCGCTCAAAATTAAAAAAAAAAAAAAAACCACATATTTTGCACATAAAATGCTAAACTTCCACTAAATATTGTTTAATTTAATTAATTTTTGCGATCAGGTAAAATCAAAAACGAAAAAAGTGGTTTTTTGCATTTTTCACAGAAATTTTGAGGTTATGTAAAAAAAGTGTTAGAACAAAAATTGTAGGTTTTTTGATTATCTACAACTTTTGCGTTCCAACTTTTTTGATAAAACGTGTAGTTTTCTCAGAAAATGCAAAAAACCACTTTTCACCCCTAAAAACCCACCCCCTCCTTCGATTTCCAAACTGAATTTCTTGAAATTATTTTTCCCTCATATAGAATCATATAATCAACAAACTCCCATAGTTAGTTATTGCTCATTAATTTTTTCCATTTTTTTTTTTTATTACCAGTATCGGTACTGTACTATACTTTTACATCAGCTTTCAAATGCCGCAAACCGTGTTTCTTAATTCGTTAAGGAAAAAAAGTTACAGCTAAATCAATAAAGACATTCAATTTATTAAATTAACGTTAAAATGGATTTTTTTGAAATTCAAGAATTTCAAGTCAGTTCTAGTAGCAGAAATACTTTCCACGATACTATAGCTACAAATGCTTTTTCGATGTATTTTTTCCTTTTTTAATTTTCGCAATGCAGGTATAATTTTTTTTTTTTTTTTTTATCAACGAACAGAACTGTAAGTTGTAACGGTCGAGTTGATTAATCGCGACGACATTGAATTAATTTCATGTTCACTGCGCGACCGTTAAAACGCGGCACGAGTGGGAATGGAACGCGCGGGAATCGGTAGAATATCGGGCCGCGTAGAAGGAGGACCGGAGTCATTCCAATCGCCGCACGCGTTCGAGTACGTATCGTGACGATTCGAAACTACACCGGGTTATTGAAAAGACGAGTAAAAGATCGGTTTTGTTGTGTCGTGCGTGCTCGGGAGTTATTGCCGGAATGAAACCAAGACCTCGACAGGATTGTCATCCTCGGACAACTTGGTATCCTGCGACAACGAGACGACGACACTGAACCGTACGCCGGCAGCAAGGCATAGCGGTTTACGTTTTGGGCGTCTAGCTTGAAGGCTAGAGTTTCAGCCTAACGACTTGTAACAGGTGCACCTGCAGCATCCTCGTGAGTTGTTATTTATTAAGCGACGATAACCGTTATTGTGTGTGAGTGTGAGTGATTGAAATCGACCGTAAAATATTCTTTGTTTTTCTCGCGCGCGTGTGAGCTGCCGATAGCAGCAGGTTGTTGTATGCGCGCGCAGCTCAACTTAGAGAGCACTGATAACTCTTTGTTGTTGACTGGAATACTCGATCGCACGAGTATTTAGTTGTAAATTATTACCGTGTTAAGCATAAATTTTTGTATTAGTTTTTAAGTTAATTTTTGTCATTAAATCGAAAATTAACTTTTCGAGTTGCAATTATTTTTCTGACCGGTGTTCCACGCGCTCGATTCCTCTAGCCCGCTCCCACCTACCGAATTCAACGAGCTGTCGCGCCCTCCCCGATTGATAAACCGTTTAGGGATTTATTATTGCGGACGGATTTTTCTCCTTTTTCAGGAAGCTTGTCGGCGTGTGGCCGACTGCGACAGAGCTTATAGAGGCTGCACAGCAAACTCGACAGATCAACGTGGATTGTACTCCCGACTCTGCTTGTTTAAATAACGCCCTATAACAAAGTATTTATATCGTTTTCGTCTAATAAAAGCGATGAAAAAACAGAAATTTTTTTTATCTGTGATTAGATTTTTTCCGTGACATAATATCTTAATAATGAAAATTAAGAATGAAAGATTAACTTTCATTTCAAGTCTAATGCTAAAAACAATTTATTAAGTTAGAATCGATCGCATGAAAAAATTTATAACCTTTATGACATAATATATGACATATATTACCTCTACGAGTCTACTTTAGTATATTACATCAATTAGTATCGAATATCGATCTATCGATATCAAATTATTTCCGCAGCGTTGCAAGTTCATGACGACTTTTTTATTCTTTGAGTCATCTTTCTAGTGAAATTTTACTTTACTTGGTTTTGTTTTTGTTATTATTTTAATCTGAAGTAAATAAGTTAGTTTTATTCAAAAAAAAAAAAAATTTAAGAATAAATGACCAATTCTTATCAGTTAAGTTTTTTAGTTGTTAAAAAAAAGGTGTTTATGTACAAATTTGAAGTGAAAAAATAATTCTGTGATTTGAAGTTAAAGATAATTTTTAGATAATTGCATATGAAGACTCCGCTGACTCAAAGTCTTAACTTGGTCTTGGTGCCTAATAGTGTGTAATCTGTGTTTTTGATAAAAAAGCTGATTGGGTCACTTTAGGAGCAGGAGCAAAAAAATAAAGTATCCGGCTATGTGCAAAAGAGTATTTACATCAAGCATGAGTCCTGTGACAAGATATTTTCAAGACATAAATGTTTATGTGTTTGTGTGTTACATTTTATTCATCAAAATCTGTTCAGAACTTCAAAAGCCATTTTCTCAAAAATGTGATTATTGAAAAAATGAGGGCATTGCTCGTAAGGCCAAAATTTTTCCAGACAGCGGATGGACCCAGGACTTTGCACACTTGTTGTACATGTGAACCCTCATGAGCGCAACCTCAGGCAACAAAATCTAAGCATTATTAAGCTGATGGCACACCATAAATTGACTAAAATGATGAAAACTATCAAAATTTTTACCACATTAAGCAATTTTAGAGTATGCAAGTAGCTTAATAATGCTTGGATTTGGTTGCCTAAGGTTCCGCTCATAAGGGTTCACATGTACAACAACTATGCCCAGTCCTGGGTCCATCCGTTTTAAGGAAAAATTTCGACTTAACGAGCAATGAACTTTCAGAGCCTAAATAAGCTGAATTTTATAACGGTTATAAAAACACTTATTTTAATTTTTTAAATCTAAAAAATTATGTAAAAATGTGTGTATATAATGGAAAAAAATATCTTTTTAAATAAATAATTTTTAAAAAAACTTACAAAATTTTTTCTGTGGATTTTTTTTTTTTTTTAGGTACATATATGTACCCCCTTAAGAAATGGGCGAAAAAACAGCAGGAGGATCAACATAGATGGGTCAACAAACAGATAGAACACGTCAAACACGTGAGTAGAAATAACCACCCTACCACCATTCAAGCGGAAGAAACATCGACACAAACATAAAATTCCCGAAATCCTTTAAATCCTTTGACGACATCTTCAAATGATTCGAGAGGTGGAGAATCGGGTTCAAAATCAGGAAATTCATCAATGTGCAGCCAAAGGAATGGAGTAAATGCAAGTAGCTTGTCATCAATACACAGCTGTCAAACAGAAAACCGCTTAGACCAAACACTCGAACAACTGAGGAATACTTTGAATCGGCAGAATGATGGCGTAAAAAGTCAGGGCTGCAAGCTCGCACGAAGTACAGAGTACTGACTGTGGTTCGATAAGCTGATGATAGATCTAGCTTCAAGTGGCTTGAGTGACGTTATTGATCCTGCTCAGGGCTCAGGCAAAAATTACACGGAAGAGCAGCAAATAAACAGGAGAAATAAGGTCGAAGGAGCCATCATTCACCGTTTGGATTATGAACAGCACAAGCAAGGATTACAAGAAACTTGCTGAGACGGGTGAGAAAACAGCTCTGATAACGGACAACACCTTTGCCAAGTTTGTCACTGTCGGATCGGACAAGTTGGAAGTGTTCTTTAATTTCAAAGAAAAATTGAAAAATCGACATCCCGAGGAATACCAACTTAAATGTGCATTTTTGGCTGAAGTAAAAAGAGACTCAACGATCTACAGAGAAGCAATAGTCTCCGCAGATGCAAAACAGTGCAAGAAGCCATCAAACAGGAACTGGAATCTATAAAATGCAACGAGGTCTGAGACATAGTCAATCGACCCGACAAGAGCCAAAACGCAGCTAAAGTCATCGATTCAAGATGGATTTTCAAGAGAAAGATAGCAAACAGTGATGAGCCTACTTACAAAGATAAGTTAGTCATAAAAGGCTTTGAAGACGACACACAGTACAAGCTCTATGAAGTATATGCCCCGGTTTCCAGGCTTCCTCTCATCACGGCTTTTCTGTCGGTGGTAAATAAATACGACTTAGAGCTATACCGATGGACGTCAAGACAGCGTTTATGTAGGACGAGCTGGAGGAAGAAAAATTCATGGAAATTCCGGTCGGGTTGGAGTTTTCCGAGAAGATCAAGAAAGTCAGAGTGTGTAGATTGAAGAAGTCTCTCTATGGTCTGAAAATTACCCCAAGAAATGTAATAAGAAGTTAACTTCAGAGGTCCAGAAGCTTGGTCTCAAAAACACTGTGAATGAACCTTGCCTGTTACCACGAGGTATCAGGGAGAGGTCAACGCTGTTCTTGTACGTCGCCGACATGCTGATAGCATAAAATAGTAAACAGAGGCTGGAGAAGATCAGAGCAAGTCTCAGAAGTACGTTCGAAATCATATCAAACAGAATACACGGAGAAAGTTCTAGTGCGTTTTGGTATGGAAAATTGCCACCCTAGAAGGACTCCAATGGACACCACGACAGGTGCAAAGGCGGAAAAATGTGCCAAGCAACGAGTTTAAAGACATAAACAAACAGAATCAACCAGTGAAAACTGGAGTTCTTTGCAGAGGAGCTATTGGCTCGCTATTATATCTGGCAGGGGGTGCTCGCCCATATATAGCATACTCAGTCACCGTATCGGCAAGAAGACAGGTCTAACGGTGAAAGATTCGGAAGACGTAAACAGAATTTTTGAATACCTGCACGGAATAAATCAGTATGACTAGATTCTAAAAAAAAAAAAACCAAGACATTTGAGTTGAATAAAAAAAAAAAATTATTATTTTAAAAAAGTAAGTATTCATATTTTTCTTTAGTTAATAATATCATATTAAATTTAAGGGATTAGCGAGCAGAACGAGCAGGGGGTACCCCGCTAGTATAAATGTTCACAGTTTACATATAAGTGTGAGCCAAAAACTCATATATGTCTATGGGTCATTCCAACGGATTTCGAACTTTTGCTGTCCCAGCAGGGTCAGTAAATCTAATCGCTAATTTTTTGACCAAAAGGACTATCAAATAAGAGCCTTTTGTCATGTCCCGAAATCGGGACAGATCTATTTAATTAATTTGAATCTACTTCACCCTTTTTTAATTACCGGGTAGGTGAATCGAATAACTGAGAGGAGGGGTTAATTGATAAAATTACAAACCCGAAAGACTACTTTGAAAATCTATTTATTAAACAAAACCAAACCATTACAAAACGTTACACGCTACTTCCTTACTATAACCTTACTTCTATAAAAGTTCTGGTCACTTTACAGAGAGAGAGAGAGAGTGTGTGTGTGACGTTGTTGTAGGCTGAAGACTCCCGCTGGGCTGCTTGAGGTGGTGAATCGGTGGTTCTGCACAGTCCTGAAGGAACTTCCCGGCACTTTTCTCTAGTCGGTCACAAAGGCTGTTGTTTCTTTAAAAGTCTTTCAAAATATAATCGTCACTACCGGAGCTCTACTTTTTATTTTAACTCGCACTTATCCGAAACTCGAGAATTAGGTAAACTGATTAGTACTCTCAGAATTGACCTTAAAACGAGACTATAAATAGTCACTCAGGTTGATCTCGATCTATTTTTATAAAAGTATCGAGACCTTGAAATCTCTAACTCTCGTGAGTCCGGTCGTGGAGATCTTTCTCGCGGAACGATGTGCGCGGGACGAGTTCTGGTACGCGACTGAATTAACCAAGCTCCTGGGCCCTCGTTCGTGGCCCTATTTATACCCCAACGCATGAAGACCCACCCCCGTAGAGGGGATCATGGACCCTCCCATGTATGCCCGAGTCTGGGGGAAAAACCAATGATTTGGCCTCTTTTCCACGAGGGCTTGGCCTTGGCCTAATTTATTATAATACTCCTCATGTGTGGACTCCCTCTCCTACAAGTAAAGTCCGCCTAAACTATTATCGGACCCGATTCCTTGAGGCCTCATTGGGTCAATGTCACTGACCAGCGGTCGCGGGGGATTGTTTATGGCCTCCCGCCTCCTTGCCGTGACGCTCTATTGTTGGGTCCGCTGCTGGCTTTTCCTTCACTCAGCCAGGCGTCCGCGCTGACGCGTTTCTTTTGTCCTCTCCCTCTCTTCTTTTTCCCAGCACCTGTTCGCTTTTCCTCTCTCTCTCTGTTTTTCTTCCATTTATTCTCTCTCTTACTTATACTTATTAATTTATCTTATTTGACTAATAATTAAATAATTTGTCAATAATTTAAGAATTATCTGAAAACTATTTTAATATTAAAATGGGGAGCTGGTGCCGACACGACACTTTGATAATATATCGCTACACAGCCCTTTTTTCATGTTCATTTTTAATTTTACTTAATCTTCAATATTTCGTTAAAATGACCCATTTAACTTGGCCTTAATACAAAAAATTGTTTTCAAATTCCAATTTTCATAGAAAGTTTTCGCCGAATCTTACATAGCCTATTTCATATTTTGAGTAAAAAAGAAAAAAAGAAAAAAAAAAATGCAAACCACAACAAAAAATATTTATTTGTTTGAAAGTTATTTGAAATTTAATAAGAAAATGAAGTTTTCAAATTTTAATTTTTCAAGCTTTTTGAGCAGATTTAATTTTTTCGTCTTATCTAATAAAACGCATAAAAAAAATTTCACCTGTTCTTCAATTACTAGCTAACAAATTCACAGTGAGTCACGCAGACAGAAATACAGAAAAATTAATCGATTGGTATACTATAACTTCGATTAATCGATTGGTAACTATAAAGATTTTATATCTGAAAAAAAATAATAATAAAAAAAAAACGCTTACCTCATAAAAACATTAATTTGACCAAAAGTTTAAAATTTAATTTAAAAATTACCGTTTTCTAATTCGAATATTATGAAGTTTTTTAACAATATTAATTGTTTCTTCTATTATCATGTAGCCTATTTAAATTTTAGAGTAAAAAGTAAGTATGTAAGGTTAACGTCCCATCGTAAGGATCGCTGTTCAAATAGACTCAAACTTTCAATTTCGATAAAAAAATTAAAGTCATAAAAGAGTGACTAGCAAAGTATTACTATCGTCTCGTATGTTTCAAGATTAAAATTCAATAGTTTATTCTAAGAATTATCGTCAATTATTTATAAATTTCAATAAATAATACAAAAAAAAGAAACGGACCCATTTAAAAAACACTCGACTCTTTTTTGTCCGGCGTTCGTTAGAAGTTGTCCCTTAATAACGAATACGTATTTATGACTAATAATTTGACAATATCAATGTATTTTAAACGTCTAAATAGCATTACTGATTTGAAATATGCAAGTGAAAAAATTTATGCGCATGTGTGTGTTCTGAAGCTACTGCCGAAGAGCGAAGAGCCATCAGCGAAGCTACCTTCTTCTCGTTCCGGTACTCGCTGCGTACGGTCACGTGATGTATGGCTTGTCGAAGCCGAGTATATTATTTTACTAAATAAACTCTAATAATTGTTTATAACTACATTATACTTATTACTTAAAGATCCTAATCCTCAATTATTTACAACCAGAACAAATTGTTAGGTTATGAAATCTGTAGCTCATGTCCATCGATGGCACTTTGGAGCTGATGTCAACATAAAATTCTGAATTTTTTATCAAAATTTAGAGACATTTGTAAGCAATATTAGCAATTTATTTTTTTTAATTGCTATTTATAAAAATTATACTTATAAAAAAAGTTGAATTTGTCTAGAGATTAATTACTCAAATCAAAGATTTTGAGTTTTAGGCCAGGCCAGATCGGTCTCTGGAAGGCTCAATTACTAAGAATTTCTCAATAAGAAACTGACCACGAAAAAATTTAATTAAAATCACGTAAAATAAAAAGAGGTGAAATCCCAACTCGACAAACTCACGGGTAGGGTTGAGCGGTGTGTTTTATAAGTTAAAAGCGGTTTTTTTCGTTTTTCAACGATATTATACGTTTCAAGTGAAAAAAAACCTTTGCAAAAGTTGTAGGTAATCAAAAAATCTATCACTTTTTCCTATGCATTTTTTACCATAAACTCAAAATTGACGAGATCAATGCTAAAATCCGTTTTTTCAGTTTTTGATTTTTCTTTTTTATAAAAATAAATAAATCTATGAAATTTAAATAAGATGTAGTATTTTTTACGGCAAATTTACAGATATTTTTATCCGAAATTCTAAGTAGTTTATGAAATATTTCATTTTTTCTATTTTTAAGGTTATGTGTTCAAGTAAAAAGTTATAGGGTGAAGTGTACTTCAATACATGATTATAAAAAGTATTGTTAAAATGCAAAATTATGTCTAAAGTCGAGAAAAACCAAAAAAGTCAATTTTTTTCCATCTATTTTTCGATATTTGTTGCAAACTCCACAGTTTCGATTGATTCAATTGTTTAAAATTCATATTTTTTTATTTTTTTTTTTATAAATCTCAAATAAATGAAACTTCTTTTTTTTTTTTAATACAGTGTCCAAATTAATTTTTTAAAACAATCTGGATCACGTTCGACTTGAACGTGAAAACCCTCGTAGTTTTTCGGTCAGCTGTAAACAATTAAAGTGCACTAGCCTGTGTACTTTCCAATTATTTTCGGTACCTAAAAATAATAATTAAGACATGTTTGGGAATTATCGCGTCCACGAATTTAATACTCTTGATTGACGAGATCTGACTAACCCGATTTATGTCGGTAGTGGACGAGGTTTTCATCTATGGGAAAAGCGAACAGGGGAACACGGTATTTTGAATCACAACAAACAAAATGATTTTTAATATTTAATAAAAAAAAACAACTCAAAACTAATACATCAATAGCAACAACTGTGTTGCTCACGAGAATATTAACAAACTTAGCTTTTGAGCTGGTAAACAAAGTTATAAAATCCTAACGGTTTTGAACCGGCTTTGATTTAAATACCTGCGCACGATATCTCCATACTAGAGAAAATGAATAATCGAGAAAAAGACAGTTTGCGAGTGAGATGACTTTTCTCACTCACCACAAACACTCGATCCGATCCTTCACACTGCATACAATGAGCAAACAAACCTTAATTTTCGGTGATCACCACCGGGCTTGCTCTCTCGCTCAACGCCACTACCTGGCCTTAGACAATGACCTGGATGCTGGGAACACTTGCTATTCGTTTCCTACACTGGGAAAATAATGGGTATCATCTAGCCCATTAGTAGGGTTATGTTATGCCTGGCAGTTTCGGGCATCAGAGTTACCGTGGTGGGTACGGTGGTGCCCGACGTGGGAAAGACAATCCCCAAACTGTCGCGCCAACGCCCTCTACCGTTGTTTTGGATCTGCCTTTCGCTTAGTTTTACCCGTATGAGAGCACCATCGTCCCCACACTGTCGAGCAGCAGCGCTCCTATTTTTGGGATCACTGACTCCCATTATTTTCCCAGTGTAGCCGTACACTGTTAAAACCCTGCAATGACACTGTGCACCGAACACGTACAATTCACCGTAGCATATATCGAATATGAATTACGGTCACGTGAACAAATTATCGCACTTAATAAGCAATAAATAAACAAAGTGGCAGGAGCTCTAAAAATCCGAGTTTGGCGGTTACGAATCGAAAGCTTCTTCGTATGCTCGACGACTCACGCCTGTTGTATCGACCATCCGGTCGGTACACAGTTAATTCACACGTGATTTTCTTTATCATCCCTTCAACCACTCTTACAATTTATCTAATAAAAGTATGTAATAACTCTGTTATACTGATAAATAATAGAAAAAAAAGGAACGATTTTTGTGGAAAAATTTTTTTTTCCTTCTCAATCACTAACAAACTTGAAAAAAAATTTTTATTTTGCTTATTGATTTCAGATGAAGAGATTTTTAATCAATTTAGTAGAAAAATATTTTATAATAAGATAATCAAGTTTTATTTTGTTTAGTTTGGCTGTATACTAAGCAATGTAAAAAAATTTGTAAAAGATAACATTTAAAAATAGTACATTTTATAACTTTATTGAAGTCGGGTATTAAATTTATCTGCATAATCATTCATTTTCTTCCAATGCAGGTCTTTTTGAAAAGTTTGTGTAAGGCGAGTCGTCGTCAGATTCTGCAATGTCCATTTGATAGGAATTTTCTTCTCTTGCAACTTCCTCTTCATCTCCAGAATCTATGAGGCTTTCAAGTTCATCGGACAGGACTGCAGAGAGAAAGACTCCAAGTCGGGCAGCTGCTTCCAATGCGGTAAGGCTGGACACTGGAAGTCAGGGTGCGAGGAACCTCCACACTGCTTTCCATGCGAGAAGAAAGGAATCGCAAAGTGCGAACACATAGCTATAAGTGGTGCCTGCCCCGTGTTTCGACATGAGCTGAAAGTCGTGAAGAAACGGCACGCTGCTGGATACCGATAGGACGAAGATAGTGACAGGACACGGTGATGACTTGAGTGTTACAGTAAGTACTGGATGGCAGGAGACGATAGGACAGTGACGACAACAAAGACGACAGAAAGGATGCGAGACTATAGCAAGGCTTCGTCACGGCGAAGTAATGCTAACGCACACCACGTGAATTGAATTGAATTGAATTGAATAAGTTTATTTATTGTACATCATGTTGTACAAAAAACAAATAAGTGATAAAGTAGCAATAAATTAAGAAGTAGTTAAGTAAAAATAAATATACAAATATATCAATAAGTAAGCTGTCTATACAGAGATGATTTAATATCATAATTATAAGTGATAAAATATTTATATACATGAGTAATTAAAAACAAAATTAACAATACGAATAAAGATGAAAAAGAAAGTTTGCAATAACAATAATAATAATAATAATAATAATAATAATAACAACTATCTGTAATAACAGGTATACAATGATAATAATAATAATAATAACACATAACCAGGTATTTATGCATCACCTTCGTCTGCAGCAAAAATATGAGATTTAATGAAATTCTTGAATGTAAACAATGAAGTAGCATTGCGTACATGTGGGGGTAATGAATTCCAAAAGTAGGTGGTTGATACGTGAAAGGAGAGTTCAAGGCTTTTGATAGTGTGGCGGGGAACAACCAAGGCTTCACGAGTAGCAGTGCTCCTCTCAAGGCGAGAGCTATGCTGCATCAAGAAGAAGTTCGCAAGGTAAGACGGTCTCCCCGTCTCCAGGATTCGATACAATAAACAAGATGCAAAATAATCCCTGCGACCCTTCGACGTAAGCCAGCCAAGCTCACGCCTATAAGGAGTAATATGCGCACTCTTCGCCACTCCATAGATGTACCTAATGCCTCTGTTGAGGACCGTTTGCAGCCTAAGATCCTGCTCACCCGAAATATTGCAATAGACAAGAGAGCAATAATCTACAATAGGAAAAAGTCTGAACAAGATGACGACGTAAGTTGAGGTTAGTGCTACTTCTGAAATGAAAAAGCCTGTACATAAGAGCGTAGGCTCGTTTACACACATAGTTGACATGCTCCCTCCAACTCAGCTTTGAATCAAGCACGACCCCCAAGCTACGTGCAGAGGACACAAATGGGATACACGAGAGTCCAAAATGCAGGCATTAAATGTCCAGTTCAACAAAAGCATTCACAAACTTCGGTGTACCAAAGATCATAGCCTTGGTTTTCCCCACGTTAAGGGGATAGTAGGGTCAAAAGGCTAAAAAAAAACGTTTTTTTGACGATTTTTAGAAAAAAATCAGGTAGATTCCGTTTATTTAAAAAAATAGAACATTGTCAAGTAACTTTTAAAGAAGCTTTTGTCAAATTTTGGAGTAAAAATGTGGGGATCGCTCCCCAGAACGTTCCGCGCGGACACAGGCGCAAGCGGCAACTTCAGCCACGACTGTGGACCGACGTCGTAAACAATCGAGCCACGCATAGCCAGGCAACGCCTTCAGTCTCTTATCAACCTCGACACGAGCGACAGCTACGTTAACTCTTAATCTCGGCCCTAGAGCCGTTGTAACTTTGAAAATTTAATTAAAAATATTATTAATAATTGGACTGTCTTTCATTATTTATACCCGCACCCTATACAGTCCATAGTGGTGACCCCGACTAAGTAACCCTTCGTGTCGCGCTGCCGCGTCGCGTTTAGAAAAACGGAGGAAACACCTATATTGACAAGGCAGGTTGAGTTCGCCCGCTCCCTTGCCGCAAATTTTGCAAGAAAACTTCTTCAAGGAAATTCCGCGATGGTGAATGGAAATGACGACGGAGGGGCCGATGGTCAACAACTGCCAGTTCAACAAAATGGCGCCCCAGTGGAGGTTGTCACGCAGTGTAAGCTTCCGAATTTCTGGAAACATTCCCCGGAAGCATGGTTCATGCAGATCGAGGCCTTATTCGGCGCGAGTAACGTCCGCTCGGATTTGACGAAATATAACCTCGTCGTCGCCTCCCTTGACCAAAACTCCATCCAGGACCTTCTGGATGTCCTGCGCACTGCTCCAGCAAACGGGAAGTACGAGCATCTGAAGGCGCAAGTGCTGTCCCGGTTCTCGGACTCAGCAGACCAGCGGCTCACCAAACTCCTCACCAAGGTGGAGCTGGATGGGCGCACGCCCTCGCAGCTGCTTCGCCACATGCGCAACCTGGCCGCCGGCACGCAGGTCGCCGATGACGCGCTCAAGGTTAAATGGCTCAACCTCCTGCCCGCGCACGTCACACGCACTCTCCGAGTCCTGCGGAACAACACCTTGGACGAGTTGGCCGAGGCAGCCGACGAGATGCACGACGTGCCTCCAGGACTCCAGGCGGTGAGTAGTAACAGTCAACGCAGCCCGTCCCCTCATCATCGTGGTGGTGCCCAAAGCACCAGCTCTCACAGGTCCAGCCTGACAGATGAGCTCGCTGGCATACGAGCAGCGCTAGCGAAGCTCAACGCATCCAACGACCTGATTCTAAGGGCCGTCCGTGGGTCTCAACCGAGGCCAACTGAAGGGGCCCATCAACCGCGTCGCCGAAGCAGGAGTAGGCCACGCTCATCTACTCCAGGTGGGTTCTGTTATTTTCACCACCAGTTTGGAGCCGACGCACGAAAATGCGAGCAACCCTGCAGCTTCACATCATCAGCCAACCAGGGAAACTAACTTCGCTGCCATCAGTTGAGGCGACTGCTGGCAGCAAAGATCAGCTCCATGAAAATCGCCTCCTCATCATGGATTCTACCAAATCCCCATGGCAGAGGAGCACATCAGCAAGACGGCCGTCACAACACCCTATGGGCTCTACGAGTTTCTGTACCTCTCCATGGGTTTGCGCAACGCCACGCAAACGCTTCAGCGCTTCATGGACACGCTGTTCCGAGACATGCCCTTCGTTAGGTCCTATATTGACGATGTGCGCATCAAGTCCCGAAACCACAAGGAGCACCTGGAACATCTTTGTCTCGTCTTCCAGCGACTGCGAGAGGCAGGACTTACCATCAATCTTCAGAAGTGCCAGGTGGGTCAGTCCGAGGTCCAGTTCCTAGGCTACACCATCTCGCCCGAGGGTTTCCGGCCACCAGCACGCAAGGTGGACGCCATCATGGATATCCCCAAGCCTGAGACGGCCACACAGCTCCGCGGCTTCCTAGGGGTGCTAAACCATTACCGACGCTGTATTCCTGGAGCGGCCAAACGACAGGCGTCGCTGAACGACATGCTGTGCGGCCTTCCCAGAGGACGCAAAGTCAAAGTCATTTGGACTCCTGAAGCGGAGGCAGATTTCCAGAGATGCAAGGAGGACTTAAAAAAGGCCACAACCAACACATTCCTGTCGCCATCGACGCCACTGCGCCTGACGACAGACGCCTCCGACAAGGGCATCGGTGCCGCCCTAGAGCAGGAAATCGACAACGTCTGGCATCCGGTCGGTTTTTTCTCCAGCAAGCTGTCACCCACGCAACAGAAGTACAGCACCTACGATCGAGAGCTACTGGCTATTTTCGAGGCCATCAAGTTTTTCCAGAGGTACTTGGAGGGTCGGAGCTTCAAAGTGCTCACCGACCATAAGCCTTTAACCTTTGCGGCCCAGCAGCGGTCGGACAAGGCCTCCCCAAGGCAGCAGCGCCAGCTAGACTACATCCTCCAATTCAATGTCACCCTGGAGCACGTGAAAGGTGAGGACAATGTAGTGGCTGATACTCTGTCCAGAGTCAACGCAATCGCCATGCCATCCGCTCTACTTGCTCGGGACATTGAGGCAGCACAGCTCGAAGACGACGAGCTGGAACATCTGCTGGACAAAGGCATTTTGGACCTGCAGGTACTCCATGTCGATGGCTCTTCAATCGCTTGCAACATCGAGGATGGCATCATCAGGCCGTACCTTCCAGCCAACCTGCGCCGTCGTGCCTTCGACGTCCTGCATTCGCTGGCGCACCCCAGTCCACGCACGACTACAAGAATCGTAACCTCCAAGTTTGTCTGGCCTGGCATCAAGAAAGACGTCGACCATTGGGCTCGATCTTGTGAACCATGCCAACGATCCAAGGTCAGTCGCCATAACCGAGCCGCACTTGACACCTTCCACGTGCCCAGCAACCGCTTCGAGCACGTCCATCTGGACATTATCATCATGCCGCAGGTAGGCAACCTGCGTTACTGCCTCACAATGATTGACAGGTTCTCGAGGTGGCCTACTGCAGTTCCACTGTCGGACATCACAGCGGAGACCGTTGTGGGGAGTTTCTACCAGCACTGGGTCTCGAACTTTGGTTGCCCAATCGAGATCACCACTGATCAGGGCAAACAATTCGAGTCGTCACTCCAGGCGGCTCTTGCACGCATGATTGGGGCTAAGCCCATCCACACCACACCCTGGCATCCGAAGTCCAACGGAATGGTGGAGCGTGTCCACCGCACATTGAAGGCAGCTCTCATGTGCGAGGGTCAGATTCCTTGGCCACAACGCATACCCCTTGTCCTGCTTGGCCTGCGCAACTGCTTCAAGGAAGATCTACAAGCATCACCAGCTGAAATGATCTTCGGTACAACCCTACGCATTCCAGGAGAATTTTTCACCCATACTACGAAAGAAATTAACCCCAGAAGCTTCTTGGAGAAGCTGCGGACCCTCATGCGGGAAATCAAGCCTGTGCCAGCCTCAGACCATGCCAAACATCGACCGTTCACCTTCAAAGACCTCAAAACCTGCTCGCACGTCTTCCTGAAGGTGAACACCGTCAAGAAGCCTCTGGAACCTCCGTACACTGGCCCTCACGAGGTAACGAAACGTGTCAACGAGAAGGTTTTTGTTATCAAGGTCAACGGCAAAGAGAGGGTTGTGTCCACCGACCACCTAAAGCCAGCGTACCTGGCCACCGCCGATTTGGAAAATCCTCATCTACCGGAACAAGCTGCAGAGCCGAAGATTCCAACAACTCCGGCCCCAGCTGCATCGACGCCATCCTCTCCTCGGAGAACGAAGCGGGTATCGTTCCCTTCGCTGCTTCAACCTGCGAAGGTCTCTGGAGGGGGAGTGGCTGTGGGGATCGCTCCCCAGAACGTTCCGCGCGGACACAGGCGCAAGCGGCAACTTCAGCCACGACTGTGGACCGACGTCGTAAACAATCGAGCCACGCATAGCCAGGCAACGCCTTCAGTCTCTTATCAACCTCGACACGAGCGACAGCTAACCTTTAACCACACACAAGCTTAATCTCGGCCCTAGAGCCGTTGTAACTTTGAAAATTTAATTAAAAATATTATTAATAATTGGACTGTCTTTCATTATTTATACCCGCACCCTATACAGTCCATAAAAATATTCGAATTTGAAGCAGTAGCAGGTGATTTTCCGAGGCATCTTCAAAAAAAAGGTGTTGCGCGGTGACAGTGATAACTCATCGTAGAATTATCTGAAACACAAAATTTAAGAATTTTTCGTTAGAGTAGTTGAATATCTCGAGGTTATCGAGGTGTTTTTATTTTTAACAATTTTTTAATTTTTTATGACACTTTTACGAAAATTTGACAATTTTTTCGAAAAAATCGCCATTTTTGAGTCGCCATTTTGTCAAAAATGAAAAAATTTATGAAAACGAATCGATAACCCCGAGATAATTATGTATTTAAAGTGTGTGCAAAATTTGAATGTGATCAGTTCAATAGTTTTTGAGCTGGAACCGTCACCGTATTCAAAAAAGGTAGTTTCGAGAAAAACGAGTTTAAAGTTAAAAAGTTTGAAAAAGAAGAAATAGTATATTCATCCCAGAGGGACTAAAGTTTGCAGTAGAGGCCCACTGTCATTGCAGCCCGAGACGAAGTCGAGGGCTGCAAATACATGGGCCTCCTCAGCAAACTTTAGTCTTGAGGGATATATACACTTTTTTAATCTCGTATCACAAGATTTAACTTGATTTCCTCCGATCAAAGCCAAAAAACGGCACGGTTGCTCCCTGCGCATAGCGACCGGCGCGCATTTCACAGCAGATCAGTGTGTGTCTCCCCGAGCCGCAGGCGAGGGGAGACTGCTGATCTGCTATGCACGCTGGTCGATTGCGCAGGGAGCCCCCGCCGTTCTTTTGGCTCTCATCGGAGGGACTCAAGTTATTACTTGCGATATACGAGATTAAAAAATTTTTTTTTTACTTACTTATACTGAATCGTCCATTCCAGCTCCATAGAGTAGAGTGCCTGCTGCAGCTGCAACGTCCAAAGCATCTTTTTGTTTCATTCTATTAAGAATTCGAGCCTCTTTGGTCTTGGCTATCGCGGCTTTATCTGTAAGCGCGATGCGGGCACTATCCTCTATGCGTGCGTACACTCAGAGAAGCCCGGTATGACAGTAAAGGCAGCGTGCATTAACTGTTAAGTCGTAGATGCAAACTTTAACAGTTAATGCATGCATCTTAACAGTTAATGCGAGACGTATTAACTGTTAAGTATCAAGTCGACTTGATTTTCACGCATGTTCGGGGTTATGTTCATCATATTAACTAGATCGACCTTAAAAATTTACTGATGATTATTGAACTGTTATACGTCCCGCATTAATTGTTAAAATCAAAATATTTTCGGCGTGCGAGTGCGATTACGCTCGGTGCATTTGCGCGGAATTGTGCATGAGATCTAGTTTATCACTTGTATGATATAAATCAAAGCATTTATATTTTAGTAAAAACATTAATACCCAACATTTTGTATGCAAGTATAATAATCATCAGTAAATTTTTAAATTCGATCTAGTTAAGTGAAAATCAAGTCGACCTGATACTTAACAGTTAATGCGGGACGCATGCATTAACTGTTAAAGTTTGCATCTACGACTTAACAGTTAATGCACGCTGCCTTTACTTTCATACCGAGCTTCTCTGAGTGTATTCATGAGCCATCGAACCAAGTTCAATGCCCAATTCAGTCATGTAGACTAATAAAGCAGCAGTGCCTTCATTGAAAGTACCTGCTGCTATGTTAGCTGCAATTTCGACGATTTTTCAACCTCCAGGAAGTACTTTTAGAGATATTTTACGTGACAGACAACTGATTTACGGCACCACGGAAGGACCGATGATCAGACGGCTCACCACGGGTGCGGAGCAGGGATCAATAATGGGACCGGATTTCTGGCTTGTCGTCTACGATAGCCTTTTAAGATTGGAAATGCCCCAGGGCGCAGAACTGGTCGCCTTCACGGACGACGTGGGGGTCACCATTGTGATCCTCTTGTACGGCGCGGAAGTCTGGGCTGACGTGTTCGACAAGGATTGCAACGCCAACTTACTGACAAAGGTACAGAGGCGAGGAGCACTGCGAATCACTTGCGCCTACAGGACTGTCTCTCTAGAAACAGTCCAAGTGGTCACGGGAGTGATTCCCATTGATCTCCTAGCCAAAGAACGGAAACAGATATACGAGAACAGTTAATAGCGGTCCACTTGTGAAGTAATCTTAGCGCAGCCCCAAAAGAGTCTGTACCATCTCCCAGGATTTATTTCTCAACCCCTCTCCCTTGAGTTCCTAGTCGTCTAGACCATTAGGCAGTCAGCAGTGATTAAAACAGTTACAGAGGCTAAAGAAAGACGAGCTAACCAACAAAGATGAATCTCTGACTGCCTACAACCCAAATAATCTAGTTAATGCAAGTACGTAAAGAGGTATATTAAAAATGTACATTGTATCGTGAAAAATTTGTACCAGATGATTAAGGCCTCAAGAATCAATTTTCCATCAAAACCAAGAAATCCAAATTTCTAAAAAATTTCTCGGGTACGACGGGTATATGTGTCCCCCTTTCACAGAATATAAAACAATAATTTAAGTTACATACCAAATACCATTGTTCCTTAAACAGAGGATCAGTAAACAAATTTTGTAGCCGAATACCACGATGTCTTTCTGTGCGTGAATTATGATGATTCTGTTCGGCAGCAAAACTATTGAAGAATGGTGAAAATCCACTGTAATTGTCATCTACTGCATAATCTCTTTTTTTACGTTTACGTTCATGCTGTTGTTGAAACCAGTGAACCTAAAATTAATCATACTAATAAAACATACAGCTTTTTTACAACTCAGTCTCTTAATATTTTGGATGATAATGTTACTCTAATAATTAAATTAAATTTTATTAGGCATTTAATAAATCGCTTGTATAGTCTTAAAAACTTAATTTTTCAATAACAATATCCCAACTGACTTTTACTCGCCTCTTACAAGAAATTTATTCAGATTAGCGCTGAAAAAAACTTTTCTATAATGACAAGAAATGTGTTGTGTACGTCGGTGAGCGCAAAGCGCTGTCAATGTGTAGGATGGGCAATAAATACACTAATTCAAAGTATACTTATTTAATATACTTATTCAAAATTATTCATGATAAATTTTGATTTAAAATACAAAGGCGAATAAAATACAGAAGCGAAAGTCTCTGCAGTTCAAAATAACCTGACAGGTACAGGCCATAGCTGTTGCAGGCCCTCCTCAAGGTATGCTGCAGGGATGAATGTGATATCTTTTCTTAGTGCGTCGGCGGAAGAATGCACTTCAGATACAGCTGTATAAATGCAAACCTGCAAAAGTGTTTAAAAAAAAAAAAAAAAAAAAAAAAGGATCAGACTGTAATATGATTTTACCTAAAACTATTAAGTAACTATAAATCAATAAAATACATATAGGTGTACATATCTTTAAACCAGAAAATCCGAAAAAATAAGTTTTAGAAAATTATAAACAGGGTTTTTAGAAATATCCGAAATTATCCATCCACAATCTTTGATAAAAATACTTAACTAGTAAATGAATAAGACTCATTGTTTGATACTGAAGCTGTTTAACAAGTTATTTTTACAAATATTTTAAAAATTTTTTGAGATTATTGTTTAAAAATTTGTTTTGGATCGATTTTGAAAATAGTATTTAAAATTTTTTACGCTATAACGATGACTGTCGTGACTCCTTAAATCGCTTCTTATCTTAGCTACCCCAACTGATGGTATTCACGAGCAACGGTCCATTAAGGCTTTCACAAAAACTCGTGGGATGCAAGAATTCTCGTATCGCGCGTTTTGACTGTGAATTTAAGTTAGGGTACGCGGGATACGAGATGCGGGAATTCTCGCATCCTGCGAGTTCCTGTGATAGCCTTTAGTACTGGCATTTTCAGTGAAGTCTCATTTACTCCAATTAATGAGACACTAATAATTTGCTTTACATACTAAAATACCAGTTTAATAAAGATTACTAGGAGTCGAGTGGGCGCACGTACGCGCGCCGCGCAGAATTTGATAAAATTACAACCTTTAAAATTTATTGTTGATTAATAACCAAGTTTACGATGAAGAACTCGATAGATGACGACATGCTTAACCAATAGGATCAAAAATAAAAGTCTTATACTCAAAAATCGATATCGCTTACTCAATTTTAAGAGTGGATAAGAAGTTCAATTGCTTTTGTTGTGAAAAAGCCAGTTTGTATCATTTAAAATTGTATATGAGTACCATTTTATTTAAATTCAATGTCAAAAAGAATCATAACCTCAAAAGTCAATAATTTGAAATGAAATTTGCAAATACCCACAGTGTCCATTAATAAGGGTAAAAAAACGCAAACGAGATTTTGCATGTAAAAAAGGTCCATTAATTGGAGTCAGCTATGAAGCGGTCTCATTTACTGAGTCAAAAAAATATCTTAACTTCAAAAATTAATTACTCTATAAAAAAATAAATAAAATATTTTGGTCAAAAAATTTATTTTAACTTCTAGAAACCCTTAAATTAATGATGTAAAAAAAATTTACTCTCACGCGCTTTATTAAAAAAAAAAAAAAAATTCATTAATGTTGAAAACAGCAATTTTTCCGGACTATCATTGGATCCTTTACCTTACTTACAAGGAGAGGTCACACCCTCGGGGTCACCGATCTTGACGAAACTTTAGGGATCGTTTTTTTATACCAAAAGATGAAGAAATCTACCAATCATCCCGTCTAATGGGCCTTTCATACCTAGTTCCTACATAGCTTATATCGTATTTTTAGCTCTTTTTGGGTTTTTTTGCGAATTTTCCAAAAGTTCCTGCTCGAAGCTTATTGCACTTACAAAATTCTGCAACCCCGCATTTTTTTTGTTTTTTTATCTTCTTTTGAGAAAAAATATTTTTAAATCTAATTTTGAAGTTCATGTAAAATTAAGGTAATCAAAAGCATTTTTTTTACTGTTTTTTTGGTTTTATGAACTTAAGGTGGTTTTCTACCAGAGCTAGTCAAGTTCAAGACTAAAAAAAAATTATTTTACCAAATTACTAACAATTGGTTATTAAAATTTATTTTTTAACTTTTTATGGGTTCTGAAATTATTTTTTACCAAAAAAACATTGACAATCACAACAAAACATTTTTTTAAACTTTTAACCTCACCTTTGAATACCGCAGTTTTGGAGGTTATTCACGTGAAAATTATTTTTGTAAAATTACTGTAAAATTTGTAAAAGGTCCATTTTTTGCAGTTTGAAGAAATGAATTCTTCGATATTGAAACTATATGTATGTGGTTTTTCTAAAGGATCTCTATAAATAATAATAATTTAGTACACTTTTTCAGCGTAGCGGCCATACGAGTAATGAAAAAAATTCAATTTTTAACTTGCTGTAACTTTCAAACTATATGGTCAATTTTGATCAGACTTCGTAGAAATGTTTATTAATATCTAATAAACACTTCCAGAAAATCTGAGCTGATTCTCTATTGTTATGCATTTGGTAGAAAACCACCTTAAACTGTACGTCGTCAGCCTTATCAAAATTATGTCTAAAAATATTTTTTCTAAAAAATTCATAAAAAAACAAAGAAAATGCTGGGTTGCAGAATTCTGTAAGTGCAATAGGCTTTGAGCAGGAATTTTTTGAAAATTCGCAAAAAAACCCAAAAAGAGCTAAAAATACGATATAAGCTATGTAGGAACTAGGTATGAAAGGCCCATTAGACGGGATGATTGGTAGATTTCTTCATCTTTTGGTGTAAGAAAACGATCCCCAAAGTTTCGTCAAGATCGGTGACCCGGAGGGTGTGACCTCTTAGATAAATGAAAAAAGCTCTAAAGGTTTTGACCACCCTCTCGGCAAAAAAAAGCCCGGCGGGCGTTATATTGCACTTTGCGCCTTTAAAACAGCCTTTTTGCGGTCAACAATAGAGAAAAATGTACTTATTTTTAAGAGCTAAAAATTTATAAAAAAATTGCCTGCTCAAGCTTAAATCCTCTTCTTTGGGGTCCAGATATTGCTATTTCAAAAATAATAACGAATTTTAAGAAAAAATTCAATGATTAGTTTGACAGTGGGACACGTGTTATAAAATGCTGATAACTTCATCAAAACAAAGTTTAAAATTTGGCCTGACCTTATCAATCACTGTTCTTTAAACAATCTAGTTCTTTGTTTAAAGGCTTATTTTTAACAAGAATGTTTGAATGTTTAACCCTGAGTAGATTGTTCAAATTAAAACTTGAAAACTCGTCTCGAATAATTTAAATATGTAGTAAAAACACAATTGGAAAAAGCCCTGATTAAAAAAATAAAATAAAAGAATCATGTATGATTTTGTATTTTTTTAAAATGATTATGTAGCGAAATTAGATATTTGAAAATATGGTACTTACCAATGTACGATTATTCAAGTGCCAATATACTTCCAAGCCTATATTCAGGGTGATCGAAAAAGGTTGGATATAGCAAACAACTCGAAAAATATGCACTTTTTGTATAGCATATGCATTGGGAAAGTTTCTTGAAAAAAAATTTTCTACCAAATGGGCCCCAGAAATTTGGGCCCGGGGCTGTTCGGGAACACCTATTGAAAATTTTTTTCAGGAAACTTTCCCAATGCATGTGCTTTACAAAAAGGGCGTATTTTTCGAGATCATAGCGATTTAGAAAATTGGGACTTACCAGAACCCTCCAGGGCCCCAAGTAAGGCCCAAATTTTTTTCAAAAAATACTAAAAAACCATAGATTTTTCCGCCCTTTCAGAACTTGGGGACAAAAATAGGGGTTCCCGTTTAAAAAAAAACAAAGTTTGGGTCCATAGGGCCCAAATTTCTTGAGCCGATTAAGTAGAAAATTTTTTTTCAAGAAACTTTCCCCAGTGCATATGCTATACAAAAAATGCATATTTTTCGAGTTATTTGCTATATCCAACCTTTTTCGATCACCCTGTATATACAGGGTGAGTCATTTTAATCTATAGGCTCCAAAATCTCGAAACTGAAGCCCCGGACCAAAAAATTTTTCGTGTAAAAGTTTTATGATTTGGAGGGGGAAAGAAAATAGTTACCTTGGATTTGGGCCCGGGGCCTTATTTTGGGCCCTAGGGACCCAAAGTCCGTTTTTTTAATTAGGAACCCCTATTTTGGACTCCCGATTCAGAAAGAGCAGAAAATTTTACGATTTTTAAGTACTTTTTGAAAATTTTTTGGGCCCCCTGAGGCCCTGCAGGGGCTTGTAAAGCTTTTATAAGGCCCATTTCTTTTTAACTCGAATTAACTCTGAAATAACGCAATTTTTGTATAGCACATGCATAGGAAAAGTTTTTTGGTTGGAAATTTCTAACAAAATGGTCCAGAAAAAATTGGGCCCGGGGCCTTATTTTGGGCCCTACGGACCCAAAGTCCGTTTTTTAAAATGGGAACCCTTATTTTTGACCCCGGGCCTCTGGGGGCCCAAAAAAATTTTCGAAAAATACTTAAAAATCGTTAAATTTCCTGCTCTTTCCGAATCTGGGGTCAAAAATAGGGGTTCCCATTTAAAAAAACGGACTTTGGGTCCGTAGGGCCCAAAATAAGGCCCCGGGCCCAATTTTTTTGGCCCATTTTGTTTGAAATTTTAAACCAAAAAACTTTTCTAATGCATGTGCTATACAAAAAAATGCGTTATTTCAGAGTTTATTCGAGTTAAAAAGAAATGGGCCTTATAAAAGCTTTACAAGCCCCTGCAGGGCCTCAGGGAGCCCAAAAATTTTTTCGAAAAATACTTACAAATCGTAAAATTTTCTGCTCTTTCCGAATGCAGGGTCAAAAATAGGGGTTCCCATTTAAAAAAACGGACTTTGGGTCCCTTGGGCCCAAAATAAGGCCCCGGGCCCAATTTTTTTGGCCCATTTTGTTAGAAATTTTAAACCGAAAAACTTTTCTAATGCATGTGCTATACAAAAAATGCGTTATTTTAGAGTTAATTCGAGTTAAAAAGAAATGGGCCTTATAAAAGCTTTATAAGCCCCTGCAGGGCCTCAGGGGGCCCAAAAAAATTTTCGGAAAATACTTAAAAATCATAAAATTTTCTGCTCTTTCCTAATCCGGGGTCAAAAATAGGGGTTACCGTTTAAAAAAACGGACTTTGGGTCCCTAGGGCCCAAAATAAGGCCCCGGGCCAAAATCCAAGGTAACCATTTTCTTTCCCCCTTGTTACAGATTTACTGCTTTATTAATTTTATTTTGTTGCCGGATTAAAAGCTGGTGGGGGAGGGTTGTCAAATAACTGTTGAGACAGACTTTATTTAATACCAACAGTGTTAATTTATTTATTTTAACACAGCACTCTTTTTACAACAATATTCAAATAATTCAAAATTACAATAAATGAGTTTATACAGGTTAATAAAAATTATTTTTAATGAAAAAAAAACTGAGAGGTGAGAATATTATAGTTTGAGTGGAGAATTTCCACCCTTAATTTTCATGTAAAGAAAATTAATTAATTAACTAATTTGAGAAACACCTAGTCAAAACTCTTTATGGACTTGATTATATTAATTAAAGCCATAAACATAAGTTTTGTTTGAGTATAGTTGATGTAAACAAGGCAACAGAAATGGCCTTGAAAAGAGAGAGAGAGAGAGATGCCCAAGAGAAATTAAAGCAGCAGCAGAGAATGACCTTGAACAGAATAGAAAAGAAAATGGCTGCTTGTAAGACAGCACAAAGAAAGGAGAGAGAGAGCAAGAGAATGCACAGTAAATTTTATTGATTTTCTGGCTGCGAAATGACGATGAGAAGCACCGGTAAATTATTGTTACCGGTGCTGCGCAAAAATACCTGAGGATGCCTAGGATGATCTCCTTGCTGAGCTGCTAACCCAAGAATTGAAGTGAATCAAGCCAATCGAATTCAAGATGAGATGTCTCCAGAGTTGACTACCACCAGGTGAATTATTTGTTGAGATGACTGTGCAGATGAGACCACTGCGTTGATGACGAGAAAGAGTCGAGAAAAATGCCAAGTGAAAAGAACCCAAGAGATAACACAAAATGGCGAAAGAAGCGTCTATTCACGAGCGTTGCCGAGAAGAGAACTGGAGAGACGCCGCAGGCCCAGCAGCGTCAGCGACAGCAGCAACAGCGCGTAGCTTGAAGGCACGTGAGAGAGAGAGACAGAGCGAAAAATCAATACTCTGCGCAGGTGAGTCAGCGGTTTTGAACCGCTAACGATTAGCAGCGCTCATTTTCGAGAGACGCCGCGGCGACGACATCAACTGCGGACATGGGCGCGAATATTTAAATTTGATAAATTCCGCAACACCCCTCCAAATCATAAAACTTTTATACGAAAAATTTTTTGGTCCGGGGCTTCAGTTTCGAGATTTTGGAGCCTATAGATTAAAATGACTCACCCTATACATATACATATAATGTAAGTGCTAGAAATAAAAATAAACCTGTCACTTAAAAAAAAAAATTTTTTACTTTTTCGGGGCTGAATTCAAAAATGTTTACTTCATCAATCATTCATTTTTGTTCCTTTTTCAATCCCTAAAATTTGAATTAAACCATGAAAAATAACTTATAGATTCTACTTTTTACATTACTTAGAACTAGTAGCCCCAATTACTGAATGATTTTATCATAAAGTCGTTAATGCAAAAGTACTCATAATCTTGGTACT
The DNA here is from genome assembly GCA_038277355.1 of Encarsia formosa. Taxonomy (NCBI): domain Eukaryota; kingdom Metazoa; phylum Arthropoda; class Insecta; order Hymenoptera; family Aphelinidae; genus Encarsia; species Encarsia formosa. Next base: position 49,549,630 of record CM076187.1, read on the forward strand.
CCATTTTTGAGGTATTGAAAATATCTTAATACCTCACTGCTACAATACTTGAAATTTTTTATTTAGGTACCTTCAATATCGATACACAGCTGGTGTTAATCTCAGATTTGTCTTTTATTTCTTTTGCTACTGACGGCGAGAGGGAAGGGGGGGGGCTTAAGTTCCCTCTCCGACCCTTTATTATTTTCCAGTTGAGAGTTAATTAATTTAATACGAATCCGATCCGATCCCAATCCAATCCAATCCTATCCAATCTCAATCAAATCCAATCCAATGCGATCCGAGGCGATCCGATCTCAATCCAATGCGATTCAATGCGATCTGATCCAATCCAATGCAACCCGATCCAATCCAATCTGATGCCATGCGATCTAATCCAATCCGATCCAATGCGATTCAATGCAATCCAATCCAATCTAATCCAAGGCGATCCAATGCGATTCAATCAGATCCAATCGGATTCAATACAATTCAAAATGGTATGGCGTGATCGAATACGATTCATTATAATCCAAAGTCAACATTCAGTCAAATACAATTAAAAAAAGTGATTCTCTCAAGCTCAATTCGATCCAAGTACATCGAATCTAATGCAATGAATAAAAAGTGATGAAACCCAATCCGATTCAATAGTATTCAGGTAATCCAATTCAATTCAAAATAAGAATACAACGCAGTCTAATTCAGCACATCATGATCCAAAGCGATCCTCTACAATGTAATTTTTTAAAATGCAATACGCTGCGATTTAGTCAGATATATTTTCAAGCAATGCAATAAAAAAATAATTCTACGGTGTTAAATGCGATCGACTGTAATCTTATGCAACTTGATTTTTTTCAATCTAACTCCATATGACGCATTGACAATCACAATAAATCATGCATTCAGATGAGTTTTATATCAAGATATTTCCCGTGGAGATGCATAATATACGACTGTACATTTTAGAAACATACAAACAAAATTATAATCACTTTTTATAATTCACCATGCTTTTTTTTTCTTAGATATTTTTGCTCGAGGCTGCCTACACACGTTTTTGAGCATATTCTTCTTCTTCGTATTAGACTTTTAGGGTGAAATCGGCATCGCGTGTCTGTACGATGCAACAATGAGTTTTAATTCTGTAATATATAATTTTTTCATCGAATTTTTTGACACCCTATAGTCTATGCTCAACTAATACATATGTGCGAGTAATCCTCTAGAAGTTCCTCAACACAATGCGCAGAAAAAAATTTAGCGCATGCTTAATTTCCACAACCAATACATTCTTTATTATCAAATTTTTTTTTTTTTCGAGTTTTTTTTTCTAGTTGTTTTTGTATTATGCAACTTTTTGACATTTTAACATTCGTCTTATTTTCTTATTGGTTGCTTCTTTTAATAATGCTATGGCATCCAATTTGTTACAGTGGCCCTGGCACTAAGTTTTAAAATTTTACTAGCTGACATGCCACTGTGATACCACTAAAACTCATTACTAATTACACGCTCAGTGTTATTAATTATTCATATACCCGACTTGTCCCAGGATTGTTAGGGCACCTGGATAAATATACTATCACCAAGTCTTAAGACCCTACAGTAGTAACCCCAACGCGTAAGAAGACGCCCAGGATTCTTCTGTTTCATTATCAAGTTGTTGCAAGTTAGTGTGTGTTTTTTAAGTGCGGTCGACCACATTATCCCGCTTAAATTTTCTTACTAAGGACCAGTTTTGTCTCGGAATTCAAGAACGAGCTAAAACACCCTGATCTACAACTCGACGACGAAGGCAAACTTCGCAACCTTCACTTGTTCGTCATGCAAGTTCGTGCACATTTCGCAGCGGTCGATTAAGTTTTCCCGCTAACACCGAACGCAAAAATTCTTTCATCTTGCACGTCACGAGCGAGTACAAAGTCAACAAAAATACCGTAACTCTTCACCCTCGACGATGAAGGAAAACCTGGAAGCTTTCGCTGGCCCGTCGTAAAATCGTGCGTGCTTTAACGGTTGATCTCGTCATCCCGTCCGCACTTTACAAAATTTTTTTTTCCTCGCACGTTAAGAGCGAGTACATTTTTTTCTCCTGAAAAAAAAACCTGGAAATCATAAATAAAAAAAGCCATTTTTTACACCTCTAGGTGAATTTTTTTCAAGATAAAAGTATCAAAACTTTTTTTATCGCCCGAGACGTCATTACCTCGGCGATTTTTTTAGAATTTCGTGCACCTTGGGCACGCATGGCTTCGACGGAGCTGCAGCGGGAGGCAAGCATGAAATCACTCCCCGAAGTAAGTTTCACCTGCGCGAAGCAGGAACTCGAAGACGAGGCCCGGACGTGAACTTCCCGGACGAAAAGCAGCACACGGCGTGCGCTCAGCTCGTGGTCGCGGCGCGGCGTGGTGCAGTAGGACTTGTCCTTGTGAGCCTGCTTACATCCAACGACGTACGTAGGTAAATTTTTTTTTTCAACTTTCGCGATTGTGGTCGATCCTCTTTTTCCCCCGCGAAGTGATAGCCCACGTTCACACCATGTCCATCCCCGGGGCCTTTCAGTCAGCTGACTCGTCCGCTGATCCCGGGAATCGCTGGACTGCCGATGAGCTCGAACGCATCGAGCTTTCGCGTAAAATTAACGAGTTGGAGAGGAACTTTCGCGACAAAGTTACCTCCGCTGTTTCTTCCGAACTCGGAAAACTCGGTATCACTGCGCTCCCCGCGGGCTTGAGCAAATCATGCAGCTTAATCTCTCTCAGTCCGCTTCGCCAAGATCATGTCAAAGCTCAAACCTTTATCCACCAACCCGTGAGGATATCCAGCGCCAGATCAACGCGCTCGAAAGCCTTTTGTCCCCGGGAGGCCTAGCTCAAATTATTTCAGACATCTTTGCTTGGAATCAATCTGAGATCGTAGACGCAGGCTTACCTTGTTATTCAGCCCTCGGCTTGCAACCACCACCCCCTGGCACAACGACCTCAAGTCTCCTGGATCATAATGCTCCGGATTTCGTGCCTAGTGGAGTGTCTGTGCGTACTCAAACGCCACCATCCGAATCTCAGACTTACCCCGCTTTTGCACAGAATACGTTCACTAAGAATGGTGCCACTTTAAGAACACTTCCGTGCCCTACTAACGGACCTCATGTCCTTACAGCCAAATTGCTTCCTGAAGTTCCTTCGAACACTTACACCCAGCAGCAACACACTCCGGCTGACCTCTTAACCTCTGGTCTCGTCAAGGTTGACCAAGGTTGATCAGTTCTGACGAAATCCCCGAAAGCGACGATCTGCCTGGTCTCGTCTCCGAGCAAGCTGATCGAACCCCGCTTCCTGGATCACTCGTTTTACCCAAAAAAATTTCCACCAGTCACGGAAAGCCTCGTCGCTTTGGCCTCAGCCATCTGCGATGAAAAACCCATTTCTCTTCCCGTTGTCACCCATGACAGCAATGATCAAGAATTTCGAGAGCTTCCCACAGAGGTTGAGCCTACTCCCTCGGTTCGCAAATTTGAGACTCAGATACAACTGACAACTCCGTCTCTTATCTCGTGCCAAACGGTTGTCCAAAGCCCCGCTCAGACCTCTGATCCGGCCGTAATTTTTTTTAAAAAACCCGAAACCCGCAATCCACAACCCTCACAAGCGCGCCCACCTTAGGGCCGTTACCTAAATTGTAAGTCCCAGTCTATTTTTTTGAACACAATTTTTCCGCGACCACCTCACAAGCGCATTCGATTCAACCACTACTGGAAAGTGCGAACCCACCTGATCCTTGCGACCAATTTTTGCCTTGCAAAAATTTCCTTTTTAGGGGGGAGTACTGTGGGCTCCGCTCTGCAAGTCCATGGTAGAGTGAGAGAGAGCGCGAATGTAAGCGGTGTTCAAAACGCTCGCTGCGTCGAGCCGAGCCATAGCACTCAGTGTGCACCCAACCTCTGCGCCGAGCAGACCTGCCAAGCGCCCGTTCATTGTACCTAACTAACATACTAAGAAAGTGTTAGTTAGGTGTTAAACTCATTACTAATTACACGCCCAGTGTTATTAATTATTCAGACACCCAACTTGACCCAGGATTGTTAGGGCTCCTGAATAAATAGACTACCACCAAGTCTTAAGACCCTACACAAACTCATGATCATGAGTTTGCGATGATGTATACGGAGTGAAATTATTGTTCACTCCGTAACAAATATACTATTCTTTTGTATACAAAATATGCTTCTCGATGTTTTTTTAGTGTTTGTAAATGTGTTGGTTTTCTTGATTAAAATACGGGTAAAACTTAAATCGGCTATGTCCACTGATTGCTCCTCTTGATAAAGGTAGTTTGATGATAAGTTTTAAGTGCGTCTAATGTCTTTTCTTGATGTAATGGCCCTGGGGCTTTCACAGCTACTGCTTGGAGTTGTGTACACTGGTTCGCTGTAGTTTGGAGACTATACACCGTCGATTACTTGTGCTGTAAAGGTTCAATTCTCTGAGGTTAACTCAACACTTTTTTATTCACGGAGATACATAACACTACCAACACTATTGAAGTTTCTTCTACTGTAAAAAATTCTTTCTCTTTTTAAGTAAGTGGTTACAATGAGAATGGTCATAAAGCTTACGAGACATGAGTTCAAAAAAGTGTGCTTTACCACGCGTCAGGTTGGCTCATCTCGTGTTTTTAAGAGCTCGCTCATGTTGTAGAGTTATTTGCAATACTTCCGCTGTCACCAATTATCAAAATGTAGGATTGGCTATAAATAAAATAAGTCAAACCATACATATTTAAGAATAACAGTTTGTTCTTATGTTCTTTAAAATTATAGTTTACGAGAAGATATTCTTGATTTTATAAAAAATATTTTGATACAAAAATATTGTAATTTATTAATTTAAAAAATTTTTTTCGGTTCAAAAATAGATTCAAATATTTATTTTTCGGAGTAATCATTCTATCTATATAATTTATGAAAAGTTTTATGAAAAAGATCCAAACTTATTTTTTAACAGTATTGTCATGTATCGATCTCCATAACAATCCCACATTCCCAAGTTGCAACAGACTTACTTATAATCCGCCTAAAAGGAGTTAGGGAAGGGGCCGCGCAAACTGCAATTAAGCACTTTGTTAGCTGACGCCTCCGCTCTGCTGGAACAGGTGGGGCGAAGTAGCTTCCTTCCGCTGCTTAGCCGCGCTCCCAAACCACTCTTGTCCCCGACACTCAAGTGGTTTGATCGCGAGTAGCCAAGCGATTTAAGCCACGTGAAGCACATCTGGACAAGTAGAGCCGGAGCCGGCAAGGATCCGTTAGTGCAAGATCGCCTTCGCCATCGCAGTAGGTTAAGGTCCCGGAAGGCCCAGAGAACCTACCGAGAACATCGAACCGCCCAGACACTCCGGTAATTTATAAGGTATTTTATTGTAATCTTTAACTCTGTCGAAGGATATTAAACTGATCAAATTGTAAACTTTCACTTTTTACATTTCATTACTTAAAAAACTTTTTTTTTTTAACAAAAAAATGTATTTTTTAGTGATTGAAAGAAATTTTTTTTATAAAAAAACTTTATTTTATTGAAATTAGAAAAATATATAAAATTTTAATGTCAACCTGAAATTCTCAAAAATAGCTGTGTGTGGTATGGATAAATTGTTGTCACCAAAAATTTTTAAAAATAGTTTTGATTGAAAAAAAATTTGCCATTTAGTATAGAAAATAATTCAAAAAAAATTTCATTTTTTTACTATGCCTTTTTATTGCTGCATTAAACTTAATTGTTACTAGTTTTCTGATAGCAGAGATTACAAAATGAAAGTCATAAACTTATAGTAAAACTAAAAAAAAAGTCATTCTTTTAAACTCAAAAAATTCACTTAACAAATTTTACTTTTTATTTTATTTGAATCTAAACCAATGTGAGCAGTGCCCTTTATTTTATATTAATAGCTTGAAAAAAAATTTCCAGCCTGTATTTAATAACACTTATACAATAGAATGATATTAGCCAAAAAGAGCCCTGCGATAGAGACTAATATAGAAAATTATAGTTTTATAGAAAAATCATTATATTACTGGCCAGTTCTGTTCAAATTTCATTTATTATTTTTTTTATAAATTACATAGCAACGTTTCGCGTGACTATTTTTGTTTCACGCCTTTTCAAGCTAAAAATAAATATCAATATAATTTTATTAAAAATATAATTACAATAATACAAATCACAGTCTGTTTTCACAATATATTAAAATATATAAAATTCATAAGTTTCATTTACCTAAAATTAATATTTGATATAAAAGTATTGCAACATGATTGCACAGTCAAAATGCTTATGTGGCTTATTTTCTGCTCGCCAACGGTACAAAGGTGTAAAGGTTCGTTTACAATTTAGACTTTAAATGTATATAAGTATCTCGTAAAGGTGTAAACACTATGGAGTTGTGATCCCGAAATCATATAACACATGCATATGTGTCATATGTGTTCTAAAACATTTACATTAATTATTTACATTAATTGCGAATTGTTTTGTTTTCTTGTTAATCATATTCTCTCCCTCTCTATATTCCATCATCCTTTGTGAGTAACATTCTGATATATTGTTTGAATTCCGGTTTGAGTTTCTCTGTGTCCTTTTGAATATTGACAGTGTCGTTGTTTGTAATAAATACCATTTCAGTAAATAAACGTTTATATAAGTTATTCTCAGTATGTAGTATGTTAATGTCTTTTAAATCTAACTTAAAATTGTGTCCAGTCGTTTGTGTGTGTAAATACATTCAGGCTTTTCTAATGTGAATTGTAAATGTCTATCTTTATCTTGCCTATTTAGAAGCTTTAGAAAATCATCTTTGTCATTTTGATTTATGCAAACTAATAAATCATCAACATATTTTTTTACAAATTCTATAGGTCTATCAAATTTTCTACAAGCCTTTTCTATAAAATCATCTAACACAATTGTTGAGAATATAGGACTCACGGGACTGCCCATGGCCAATCCATGTTTTTGTCTGTATATAATGTCATCACATATGAAGTAATTCAAATCAAAAATGGTGTCAATCAATGTGTTAAAAATATCAAATGGTAAATCTATTTTTCTCCTAATAGTACACCATCTTTTTTTTAAAGATTTTTTTACCGCCTTTGACGTGATGTTATTGTACATAGAAATTACATCAAAACTAACTAATGTGTGGTTATTAGGTATATTATAGTTTTTCAATAACTCAAACATTTCTAAACTGTTTTTGATGTTAATGTCTGACTTAGGTAAAATTCTCTCTAAGAAATTGGCAACAAATTTAGATAGCTGATAAGTTGGTGAGTTTATGGCAGATACTATCAATCTCATTGGTTTATCTGGCTTGTGTAATTTGATTAGCCCGTAGCATCTGGCTAAGTTGCATTTGTTTATTATTGTATCTAAGACATTTTTAAGATCCCCAAAAACATTCAACTTGTTTATAATTTTTAAAACTTTGTCAACCTTAGTTTCAAGAGTTTTAACAAATTCTATCTCACCTTTCTTGTTTATTTTTTCATTAATTTCATATAAATTTAAATCATCCAAGGCCTCCTTCATTTTTTCTCTATAAATTTGTTTATCAATAACTTCCAAAGAGCCTCTCTTGTCTGATTTAATAGTGATAATATTTTCATGTGTATTGAAAAATTTTTTTGTATGTTTAATAATCTCACTCAACTTAATATCCAACGGATCATTAATTTGTTTTCTCATGTGATAAGAGTTTTCATTGTAAGGTTTTTGAATTACTTTTAAAATGTCTCTCATCAATTCTACATTTAATAATTCATCATCAAAAACTTTCTTGTCAAGACCCTTAAAAATCTCAATGTTGGTGTTATTATTGAAATTTAAATTAAAATTAAAATTTTTTCCTAATTGTAAAGTCTTAAGAACAGGTTCTGGCGATTCTGTGGTTGACAAATTGACAACAAACTTATTTTTTATATCAAAAATAAAGGGTGGTGAGATAGATGTGATATTATTATTGGTCAGTGGTAGTGTATGTGTGCAATACTTTTATACCAAATATTAATTTTAGGTAAATGAAACTTATGAATTTTATATATCTTACTATATTATATAGTTGTTTTTCCTCTCTCACGCCCCCCCCCCCCCACGCCCCGCGCCCGCCCCCCACAGGCCTCTCAAAAAAGTGCTTAACTAACCGTAAAAGTGTACCGAAATATGCTTATTTCTATGAGTTTTGAATTGTCCTATAATTTTACAATCACGCCCCCCGCCCGCCCTTCCCACGCCCCCCCCCCGCCCTTTTTTTCCCCGCCCCCCATTTTTAATGTTTTGTTACAAGTTTTGTATATTTTCTTAATTTATTAATTCTTTTTTAATGGTATGATTAAACTATATAAAATTTTAAAATTTGAATTAATTAATTTTAAAAAATTTCATTATAAGATTAATTAGAAAAATCCAAGTTTTTCATTTAAAAAAAATGAAAAAAAGATTTTATTTTCAGAAAAATTAAATTTATAATGGAGTAATTTTTTCTTTTTAATAAATTGTAAAATTTTATTTAAAAAATTCTTGTTAAACTTTAAATCCTTATTTTTTTATTTTTTTTTTATTTTGTAATTATCATCCAAATATATTCATGTATGTATTCATGTATGTACTCGTGCGCGTACGCGGAGGAGTCTCCGCGTAGGCGCAAACTTACCCTTTCAAATTGCAATTACAAAAAAATTTGAGAAGAACAATAGAAAAGATAGTTTTCACAAAGTTGAGAACAAAGATTCAAAGTCAGAGACCAAAGCATGAAAAAAAGAAAAAACAACAGCAAACACCAAAATTTAAGCAAGTAGATTTATGTGAAAGAGATAGAAACAATATTAAGCAAAAATGTATATATGAGCGTAGGTTCAAAGTTACAAACGTAATGACAAGTCCAGGTACGGCAGTAGGTACAATGAAGTTACCACAGTAGTTATCAAGTTTGAAACAATGTTATGAACAAGGTTTGTTATAGGGTTATTTAGAGTAGTAAGTACAAGAGGATAAAAAAGATTATACACAAGGCTAGATTCAGTGTAGAAGATTAAAAAAAAAAAATAAAGAACTAGAGTTAGCATGGGACTAGAAACAGATGTAGAAACAAATGCATGTGCGGAAGGTTCGGCGTTAGAAGCTTGAGTAAAAAATAGATAGTAAGCACAAGATTATTAACATATGTAGGAAGTAAAAAAATCAACAGACGTAGTAAAGAGAGTTGGAAAAAAATACTCAACACACGTGGATAGTAGCAAGGTTATAAAGCAGGGAAGGTTAATAAATAAAAAGACGAAAATAAGTCGGTAAAAGCATAGAAACAGATGTTTAACAAAGGATTGAAATGAAAGTATGATCAAAGATTAGAACAAAGTAGTCTTAGAATTAGAAATAAAAGCATGAAAAAAATTCAAACACCAGTTATCACCATGATAGAAATATATATATAAACATGAGCATATTCCTGGGTAAGAGCTTAGTTATAAAAAGCAGTAAGTGCAACGGTAAGAACAAGGGTACACGGGTTTGGAGTAAGATGAAAGGTGAGAACAAAGGTAGGCACGAAATAAGGTGCAGGTGGAGTCACAAGCTATAAAAGTAGAAACAATGGTATGGGTCTGTCCGTATGTGACGGGTGTTACATCGTACACAGTTTTTCAAATATTTATGAACATAGAATACTAAAAAAAAAAAAAAAATTGACACTAACGGGAAGTACTTTTTTTTTAGAAAATTTTCATGTCATTCAAAAATTTTTCACATCTTTCATTTTTCTAAAAATTTAATTCAAAGTCCGTTCCGGGCGTTACTGAAAACAGAAGTGGTTCTGATGTTACCGGTAAGAATACAAGAACTCAGCAAATTATGAAATGATGCAGTTCTGAAAAAAATTCATGTTAAACTTAAGTCTTGAAACTTTTACGCTCACATAAAAGTTTTTGTATTTTTCATTTTTTTTACTTAATAAAAATTTATCTTTATGTTCCGGGTGTTACACGAATTTGTTCCGGGTGTTACGCGTACGAATAAATTTCTTGTAGAACACTGAAAAAATGATTTCTGATACATATTTGATACTATTACATTAAAAATCATCTATTGAAAAACTCTGAAGCAGTTTATTTAAGAAAAAATATTTTTTGAAGATTTTACATTTTTAACGGGTGTATAATATAAACATTGTTATATAATACTACTTAAATTAAAATCTTTGATAATATAAGATCTAATAGTCAAATTGATCACCATGAATATATTTTTTCATATTTTATCTCATTTAATTCAACGGAATTTTTTTTTAAAAGTAATTTTTTCATTTTTCGTCTTTTTTTATCTCTGATTCTTTCTTTATAGTCTGGGCGCCGCGCCGTAGGGGTTTTCGAGACCCGATAGCGGTCAGCGATCCACCCAGGCTTAAAAGATGTATTTTGACCTCCTTATGAAGAATTTCGAGGGTGGACCGAAAAATTTGTTTACAATTATCTAAACAAATAACAAAGTAAAAGTCATTTTTTCGAAGAAAAAAATTTTTTTTATATTTTTCAGCTAAAAATAAGTTGAAAATGTAAGCGGACTTTTATTTGTAAAGTCAATAGTTTTCGAGAAAAAAATCATCAAAGTTTAAAAAAACCGTGCATCTGTAGAAAATCAGTTGAGCCTACCATGGCGGCCGGAGTATAAGTTTTTTAAAACTTTGATGATTTTTTTCTCGAAAACTATTGGCTTTACGAAAAAAAGTCCACTTACATTTTCGACTTATTTTTAGCTGAAAAATATTAAAAAAAAATTTTTTTCATCGAAAACATGAGTCCAAAAGATTGAACGGAGACAAAAAGACCAATGCTCTAAAATACGTTTAAAAGTGAAAAAAAATAAAAATAAGATATCTGTATTGTTTCTTTTTAATGCTTTAGTAATATTATACTTTTTTCTGCTTAAATAATGTATTAATTCTGAAAGATTCAAGTGCACTTTAACAGCGACGTCCGTGACATGTAACACCCGGAACGCATTTTTTCGGAAAGAGGAGTCTCAAAAAATTTTTTCTACAGTAGGGGGGGATTAGTTATCTTAAGATAGCTTTGTAAACAAGAAGCTGAGTAAAAATATTAAAAACTCAGGTCACTATACAAACAATACCCTTTTTTAGCGTTCCGGGTGTTACAGAGAAATAAGAATCTTTACCACAGCACAAATTTTTCTGTAATTACCGAAACAAATTGAAACTTTGCTGAGAGCTCAATCACACTGCATTCTAAAGAGTGAAACATAACTTATAAATCTTTGTTGATATCGAACGATTTACAGTGCTACCAACTTTGCACTAGAATCACACAAGTCAGGCCGGTGGTGTTCATAGATTCATCAACAGGCTAAAAAAATTTAAATTAAAAAAAAAAGTGGTAGAATCAGTATAGTTCCAGAAACTACATGTAATTTCTGACCAGAAAAAACGGTTTATATATTTTTTTTTCATAATTTAATTTTTTACTCTGAGGTTCGTTTTTATACGGACAGACCCGTATGTATCAGAGTAGGTACAGAGGTAGACACAAGAGTATGTGTATAAGCGTAGGTACAAGTGTAGATTCAAGCATAAAATTCTGGGGGGTTGGCGAGCGAAGCGAGCAGGGGGGTACCCCCCCTAGTTTTAATATATTGTGAAAAACAGACTGTGATTTGTATTATTATTATATTTTTAATAAAATTATATTTATATTTATTTTTAGCTTGAAAAGGCGTGAAACAAAAATAGTCACGCGAAACGTTGCTATGTAATTTATAAAAAAAATAATAAATGAAATTTGAACAGAACTGGCCAGTAATATAATGATTTTTCTACCAATCATCTCTGTTCGTAAAATCTCCAAATTGAAATTTATAGTTTTATGGTTAAATGAAACAAGTAGTTAGGTTAATCTGACTACAATTGTATTTTAAAGCTGTGTAAAACATTGACTCTGCTAAATCAACCATTTGGTTAAATTAATCACATTGTCTTTTAAAAATCTCAAAAATTGACTTTGGCTGAAATGTCATTATTTAAAAAACAATAGGAATAATAAAAAATGCATCTAAAATGAATCTGATAAATCTTTATTATCGTTTTTGGGGCTGCTGATAACGAATTTGATACATAATTTTCTCTCATTCCTCATTTATAGGGTTCAAAGGAGGCCTGTTAAGGAGGGGTGAAGTGCCCCCACGCAAAACCCCTACAAAATATATATCATTTGAAAGGGCATAAAAAAAGAAAATTTTTGGCGCCAACCAGAAATTTTTTTACGCATTTTTGCGTCCAAAATAGTGCTTTTTCAACTTTTATTCATATCTCGGAACCTATGAGGGATAGAAAAACGCGGTTTGCGGGAAAATTTTGTTTAAAAAAAATGTAGTTCGGTCATTTTTCAAAAAAAAAATTTGGTGCCAAATTCGAATTTTTTAAGCAGTTTTAAGCATCAAATTCGTGATTTAAAACAACCTGAGATAGATGCCGATCCAAAAAAAAAATTTTTATGCGTATTTTGACGAAAATTTTCTGAAAAAATTTTTTCAAATTTTTTCAAGGGGTGGAGGGTATTAAAAAAACTCAAAAAACCATTTATTTCATCGTTTTTTGGCCTTTTTAATGCATAAAACTGAATTATAAATTATAGAAACCAGTAAATTTTTATATTTATTATAAAACTTTGACCTAATATACACTAAATAATGTCAAAGAATGGTTTCGGGTTTTTTAAAGGCCAAAAAACCGTTTTTTTAGACGCTTTTAGCCTGTAATAAATATACAAATCATTCATTTACATTTGAAAATCATTGTAAAACTTTTTTTTTTTAGGTGTATTCAAAAAAAGTCATAACATTCATAGTCGCGTTAAAAGCCAAAAAATTTTTATTTTTAACTTTTTTTGCAATATCGTAATTGAAAAGTTATCATCAACTATCAAAAAAATGATACAATTCTTACAATCAAAACAGTACCCTATAGTATACCTTTGCAAATTTTTTTAATTGTTTTTTGGTATAAAAATAACTTATGAATAATTTAATCAATTTAATAAAAAATAATGTTTGAATGGTTATAAAAAATTACAACAGAGACATAACTCAGTTAGTCCAGACCCACAGATTCATTCGCTCTAGATTTAAAATCTCAGATCCGATTCTTTAATTCTTCTAGTATCAATTTGTACATAAAATCATTATTAACAAAAAGATATTTATTATGTAAATAAGCCAACACATGATTTTATTTGCAGCCTAGCCTATAACAGTAATTTAAAAATTATGTCTTCAATCATGTGAATTTTTTTGTTACCGAAAAGCAAAAAGTGTTTTTCTTGTATAGACTATATTCTTTTCATTTTTTAAAAAGCCGATAGTGTAAAAGGATAAGATTAAACACAATAATAACTTACAATCTTATGGAAAAAAATAGTACAGAAAAATGCGAGAGTTGACAATCGTGATTCGTGACTCGAGTCTTGATAGCTCGACTCTCGGAACCCTCAGTCCAGTAGCGTCTCTCGCGGTAGACTCCGAAATTCAACATTCAAAAACTATCAAAAAAATATTTATCGGAGAAAAGATGAAAATTTATTATTTTGTGGTTTTTATATTAATCTTTATCATTTTTTCTGCAATTCATAATTTTTTTATTTTCTGTGTTAATAAATGCTGTAATAATAATTAATAAATTAAAGTTAAAAGATTTTTTTTTTCAGCCACTAGTTAGCGCTTTTTTCAATCAACGAAGAGAGCTTAACCCGCCAATAACTGTCATTCGTCTACTGACAACTTGCACTGCGTGAGATAAACATTTTAACATCACAGCAATATCTATTTGCTGAAGTTTTCGTTTTTAGTTATAATCAAGTGCCAGTGAAATATTAACTACTCTCGTTTTTACTACTTTTACGCTGTTTTATTTCGACCTTTTTGGGTATATTTTAAGTTTAATTAACAATGAGTAATACTTTCACCAAGTGAATTTTGAACATCTGCAGGTATACACATTATTCGCCATTAAAATTAGAAAATATATCAAAATTTTTTTTTTTTTTCATTTTGAATAAATAATTTTTTATTGTATTATGTTCCTAAACCATCAAGTAGTTGTCACTATCAAATAAATGACCCCACTGAAATAAATCGTTTGTTTTAAAGCGCTAAACACTAAATTTGCTATTTAAATATTAAATTTAACTAAAGTAAAAATAAAATATAAAGGACGTTTTAAAACTTATTTAGCTTATAATAAAATTCAAAATAGTCAAATGATCAAAATTTCTCATAGTTACCTGTAACTAAAAGTAATTGATTTTCAATTATCATTTTTGAAATAATTTTAAAAAATGTGCAAACAAATGTAAAATATTAACAAGAAAACAATTATTTGAAACTTCATTGTATCATTCTTTTTTCAAGATAATTTCTAAATTTTTTCACATTTTTTTCTTTTGTTAAAGGCTAATGATACCTTTAAATCAATCAGACCAGAACCTGCGAGAGTACTGGGTCAAACCCGAATGCCACCGTGTGGCCTTGCTATGATCGTTACTACTGAGTGCCTTTAGTCTAGGTGTTGCACTCACAGTGTTCCAGAATTTGTGAAGACGTTGTTATGTTCAGGGATGGTCGGACTCCAGCGATATCAGTTAAATAATAAATAATATCTTAAACTTTAGTTGAAGGGTTGTTAAATGAAAACTCAAGATTAACACTTAGAACATTTAATGAAGAAAAGGACACTGAAACTTAAACACTGTTACAATAAGAGTGAATTGAAAATGTCAGAGCCGGCTGACAAAGACTCTAATCGGGAGAAACACCCCGCGGACTCGAACTGACTGACGTACCGCACACGTCCTAAGACAACTCACTCGCTGGTCACCCTACGCTTAACTAACTTACTTGAACGCTATCCATGGTCCTCATATATCCGTCTAACCTGCCGAAAAGTCTCGCAGGTATCGCAAGCATGATATCGATTTCAGCGTAGGTGGCCACATGCCAAAAGTAGACGGCTTCTTGAGGTAGCCACGCGCCGAAAGAAAGAGGAAAGTTCCTCACGGAGACAGTAAAAATTATCGATCCGGGGTAGTTCATCCCAGTATACTCCTTGCACCTTTATTTAAAATAAAAGCTCAAAGAGTCACATACGGATGTGACACTTTAATTATTGTATTATATCAAGATATCAATTATAAATATAACTTTGTGTATTTTTTAACAGTTTTCAAGACGAAATTTAAATTTTTCTATGTGAATCCAACATGGAATCAAGATCGGGTGATGTCAGATGCTTAAATTGCCAAAAGAATGGACGTAAATTGTCTGACAATGAGAGAAAAATAATATATTCAGAGGAATCAGCTGATGAAGTTACCAATTGGTTATATAATACTCATCAAGATGGTTACTTAGTGCACAAAGTTGCATATGTTGGCAGTTTTTTGTGCATGAAATGCTATGCTAAACTTAAACGATATAAAAGCAATAAAAAACGTAAGCTGGAAGAGCAGCAGCAGCAGCAGCAGCCACTCGAAAATCCATTTCCCCAAATGAGCCAACTCTTCTCACAATCTACGCCTGAGGCATCATCATCACAATCATCAACAAATGATCCTACCTTTCAACTAGAGCCTGAGCCAAAAAAAATTGACGTGGTAGAACTCCCAATCAATCGAACAGTTTCTACTCATAAATATTGCTGCTTATGTGGTTGTAATGCTACTAACAATTTGGTCCAGATTTCTTTTGAGGCTCGCTCTCAAGCTTACAGTCGAACGCAAATTTTTATTCCTCACAGTAATTTGAAAATATTTATTTTCTATTTTTTCTTTTATATTTTAAATCATTCATATGTTTTATTTTATTTTCAGAAAATCCATGCAGCAAAAAGCACTTAACTGTCAAAAACCGTTTTTACGAGGATGATCTCCGACACTTGCGTATATATGCCAACTCCAGTACGATAGAAGTTCCGGAACTCACTAAACTACTAAAAGGTTTTTCAGCAAGAGTAGACAGAAATTTTTTCGACAAAGTTCCAGACTTTTCGATCCCTGAAAAAAGTTTAAAAATATTCACAGGTTTGAACTGGGAACAATTAATTCAACTTCGAGAAATGCTGACAATTATGAGGGACTCGCATAATAGAGATGTTACTCAAGTCTTGGTAGTGTTTTTACTAAAATTAAGAAGCGGTAACTCCAACGACATGATTGCAGCTATTCTAGGCATTGAGTGGTCCCAAAGAATTTCAGACTTTGTAAACTCTGTCATGAAATCATTCAAAGTTGACGTTTTACCCTCGCGATTTGGAATTCACACTACACCTAGAGAAGAACTTATTGCCCATCATACTACAACCATAGCTAAAAAGTTACATAACTTGAGTGACGATCAACTAATGCTGATTGGTGATGGAACGTATCTGCGGCAACAGAAAAGTTCGAATAATAATTACCAGCGACGGTCATACACAGGGCAAAAAAATTGTCACTTGGCAAAACCTTTTACACTCTGTATGCCAGATGGTTTTGTCGTTGATGTGCTTGGACCATTTGAAGCCAAGCTAAGTAGAGAAGATGCAAATCATTCAAGATTAGCAACGAAAATTCGATGGGCAGTTGAAGCTGTTCATGGAGTATTTGGTCAAAAAAACAAACTTTTGCATCATCAATTTGATAATAAAGCTTTATATAATGCAAAATGGTTTTGTCGGGTAGCTCGCTTCCTTAACAATTTTTTTGGAAAACGATTTCACTCTGATATTGACATGACCGATGAAATCGTTGACCGAATGAACCAGCAATTTTAAGTCGAAAATACTTTAGCTAAAGAAGTAGAAGAAAAAAGATGGAGTAGACGTCAAGTGCCATTCAGTGATTTAATATCAGAAGATTTGGATGATTTTCCAGAGATAACCGAAAAGGATTTAAGAATCCTCTTTACTGGTGGATATCAGTTAAAGCAAGCTGTGTCTTATTTGGCAGAAATGCTTGATAGCAATGGTGTCCTTATTTTGAAATTTCTTAAAGAAACTCCAGAAATAATAAGAGTACCAGTGCGGTCAAGACACATAAATTCAAAAACATATAACTGCTATATAGACTACACTCCTCAATCTACTGGCTACAAAGGTATCAAAAGATGGTGTTGTGAATGTGCGAATGGGTTGCTTACAATTGGATGCTGCTCTCATGTTACTGCTGTTGTGTACTACTTATCATGCGGAAGATTCAAATCTAAGCTACTGAATCCATTCCAAATTTTATCAGATCTCTTCGTGGAAGATGACACTATGCCTGTCATTGATGATGACAGCGACTATGATGATTAGATTGTTAGGACACGAAAAAATTCATTTACTCACATGAATTAAACGTCTTTAAACACTTAAAATTAAACTTATTTATTAAAATTAATACTTTAAACGTAAAGTTTTAAATACACTTTTTATTGAGTTTGAATCCGTTACATATACATGTAAAAGTTTATGAATCAACAGTACAAGTGAAATTATTGTCTTATTTTTATACCAAAAAACAATTAAAAATATTTGCAAAGGTATACTATAGGGTACTGTTTTGATTGTAAGAATTGTATCATTTTTTTGATAGTTGATAATAACTTTTCAATTACGATATTGCAAAAAAAGTTAAAAATAAAAGTTTTTTGGCTTTTTCAAGGCGCATAGGTACGCGACTATGAATGTTATGACTTTTTTTGAATACACCTAAAAAAAAAAAGTTTTACAATGATTTTCAAATGTAAATGAATGATTTGTATATTTATTACAGGCTAAAAGCGTCTAAAAATCGGTTTTTTGGCCTTTAAAAAACCCGAAACCATTCTTTGACATTATTTAGTGTATATTAGGTCAAAGTTTTATAATAAATATAAAAATTTACTGGTTTCTATAATTTATAATTCAGTTTTATGCATTAAAAAGGCCAAAAAACGATGAAATAAATGGTTTTTTGAGTTTTTTTAATACCCTCCACCCCTTGAAAAAATTTGAAAAAATTTTTTCAGAAAATTTTCGTCAAAATACGCATAAAAATTTTTTTTTTGGATCGGCATCTATCTCAGGTTGTTTTAAATCACGAATTTGATGCTTCAAACTGCTTAAAAAATTCGAATTTGGCACCAAATTTTTTTTTCGAAAAATGACCGAACTACATTTTTTTTAAACAAAATTTTCCCGCAAACCGCGTTTTTTATCCCTCATAGGTTCCGAGATATGAATAAAAGTTGAAAAAGCACTATTTTGGACCGCGCATGCGCAAAAATGCGTAAAAAAATTTCTGGTTGGCGCCAAAAATTTTCTTTTTTTATGCCCTTTCGAATGATATATATTTTGTAGGGGTTTTGCATGGGGGCACTTTACCCCCCCCCCCCCCAACAGGCTATACCCTTTGAACCCTATAAATAAGGAATGAGAGAAAATTATGTATCAAATTCGTTATCAGCAGCCCCAAAAACGATAATAAAGATTTATCAGATTCATTTTAGATGCATTTTTTATTATTCCTATTGTTTTTTAAATAATGACATTTCAGCCAAAGTCAATTTTTGAAATTTTTAAAAGACAATGTAATTAATTTAACCAAATGGTTAATTTAGCAGAGTCGATTTTTTACACAGCTTTAAAATACAATTGTAGTTAGATTAACCTAACTACTTGTTTCATTTAACTATAAAACTATAGTTTTCTATATGAGTCTCTATTGCAGATCTTTTTTTGTCTAATATTATTTTCCCTTAAGGGGAAGTCAGGCGAGTTTTTTTGATGAATAGATTTTAATTAAGAAAATATTTTTAAAAAAGGGCTCTGTAGCAGGGTAGAGAAATTTAAAAGCTGTAATTTAAAAAAAAAAAATCAAGAAAATTGATTCAAAATTCACTGAGTAAAACAGGGAACGGCAGTTGAAGATTTTTTTTCGTCAATCGCGGCAGCCATGTCGTCGTCTGCCGCTGTTGCTGTGCGTAGCTATGCGCGTCTAACCTATAAGTTTGTAAAACTTTATGACTGCCTTACGGCTTACTCCTCAGCTACCTCTCCTCAATAAATCAAATTCGTAGTAAAAATTATCTTGCAAAATCAAATATATATGTGATGAAAAATCAAAATAATGAAATAAGCTGAAACTCAAAATTACTTATTCATTACACTCAATACAAGGCTGAAAATGTGTCAATTGAAAAAAAGAATCATACATTATTTCTTAAATAAAATTAGCAAAATCACTAATTTTATGAAAAAATTTTCTTCTTAAATAAAACTCTTCAGTTACATTATAAACAATTCATGTTTCTTCAATTATATCTTAAATATTTACTCTTGATTTGCTTCAGTACATAAAAATTTCAATAATTTTCTTCATGTAAAGTAGGTCTCTTGAATTATAAAAATTTCAAATACAAGTAATATTTCAATAAAATAGTTGTTTTATCAATATCTGTATATAAAAAAAAAAAAAAAGACACAGTCATAAAATTAAACAAATCTTGAAAGAGTTGTAATCAGGTTTATTTTTATAAGCTTCAGTCACACAAAGTTTATTATGGCTACAAATTCTTTAAGATTTACTTGGCTGACAATAAAGCTGAAATATGATTTACTATGAATTACTCACAGAGGTGACCAACCGAATGCTTTGAAGTTAAAATGCCAGAATTTTCTAGAAAGTGGTGACTTCGAAGGAGGTCACGGATATCCACTTTAATAAACTCAGTAAACCTGGTTTATTTGAGTTTAAAAACTGACAAGTCAAACCGAAAATTCTTCGCTGAAGTTACAAAAGATTCTCTCTTTGTTTGGTAATCGGGTGGGTTTTTACTGTAAGAGCAAGTTACACTTGCGTGGCAGGATGAATCTAATTATGAGAATTTGGATGTTTTGAAAGTGACAGTTTGAAAGATTATCTGTGATCTTTACAGAATTTTCGTTTCAGCACGAAAACGGAGGGAGTAAACCTCATGGCTGAAATACAAGCCAACTGAGCGCAGGTGAGGTGACTAATTTAGTATGTGACGGAAGTGTGCGCGAAGGGGTAATGAAATTCAAAACCGACCGGTGCAACGAGTGATTGCTAAAACGGGCCGATTATTAAGAACGACTATGGCGGAAGTTAGAGATGAAAGAAGGAATTTTAATCAACTGAACGAAGGCTGAACTGTAGTTATTGAACAAACTGAAAGCTGGATTATTGCTTCTGAATAAACTGACCGAGTTGTGGATGCATAAAGAAAGGAGAGAGAAAAGTCAGCCGGTGCAGTACTTGCAAGTTGATTCACGCTGTTAAAGCGGTATTTAGCGTCTTGCCGGAAAGAGAGAAAAGACGCGCGGACGTTCTCATTCTCTCTCTCTCTCCCTCAAACTTCCCTTCTAAAACCTGATCAGAGGTCCATGCGGGGCGGGGGCATGCTACTGCGTGTCTGTCATTTCAATGCGAACTCGCTTAAGGGGCATATTGAGCAGCTCAGGCTGTTTCTTTTGACTCAGACCAGGTTACACGTGATTGCTGTCACTGAGACCCATTTGAGTCCTTCGATTGAGGATGTGCTTATTGCTCTTGAGGGTTATACTATCCTTAGGCGTGACCGTAATAACCAAGGGGGCGGAGTAGCACTTTATGTGCATCAGTCCCTCTCAGTCAAACACCTCTGCTCGTCTTCCACTGAGTGGGATGGTAGGCCTGGTCATCCTGCGTATTTGCTTGCTTAGGTTTCTCTGGGTAGCGCTGACCCCATATTTGTAGGTGTGGTGTATAGGCCCCCACATGCTCCATTTGTCCTTGGGTCTGACTTTGTGTCCAACCTGCGTGATAGTATGCATGATTACGGCACCAAGGTCATACCCGGGGATTTTAACGCGGACCAGCTTTCAGACTCCCCTGATGCGAATTTTGTGCGCAATTTTATTGAGGAGAACTCTCTGTTCTCGGTTCCATTTGGGTCTACACACCACACCTCTCACTCGGATACCTGGCTAGACCTAGTTCTCGTTGACGCACTTGACACTGTGACTGACTATTGGAAGACAGAGACCCCTTTCATTGCAGGACATGACCTACAGACTGTTACCCTTGACATTCAAACCCCACAACTTTTGGCTAATGACTTTACTTACAGGGACTTTAAATCTGTAGATGCTGGGGCTTTGAATAAATTTTTGTTTGACTGTGACTGGTCAGTATTCACGGATGAGTCTTATTCACTTAGTGACAGGGTTGATTGCTTGTATTTTAATCTTAATGCTGCTCTTGATATTTTCGCTCCTCTAAAAACCCTCAAACAAAAGAAGAATCGCCATCCGTGGTTTACTACATACCACCGGGACCTATTGACTGAAAGAGACAGACTCTACAGACGTTACCGACGCTCAAGACTCGATATTGAACTGTTTTTATACAGACAGGCGCGAGATTTTGCACATGAAAGGATCGAGTCTGCGAGACTTGATTACTATTGGTGTAGGCTCAAGGACATCACTGATCCTCATCAGCTCTGGAAGGAAATAAGGCGACTTGGTATCTCTTCCGGAGCGGATTCTAATTTGGGCGGTTTTTCGATGGAAGATCTTAATGCTCACTTTGCCTCTGTTTCTTTTGATAGTATGGCGCCGGATCTCTCTCTCTTTCTGAATGACTTGGGAAGAGAGGAAGATCATGGTGGCTTCGCGTTTGTGGATGTGACGGAGGACGAGATAGCACGTGCTATCAGTCAGTCGACATCCCAGGCAGTGGGCATTGACTCTCTTCCACAGAGCTTTATTCAGTCAGCTTTTCCATCTATTGGTCCTTTCATCTGCAAAATCTTTAATGCTTCCCTATCGACTTCGACTTTCCCTGAGCACTGGAAGAAGTCGATGGTGATCGCACTGAATAAAATTCCCTCTCCGTCTTGCCTGAATGATTTTCGTCCCATCTCCCTGCTCAGTTTCATGTCGAAGATTCTTGAGAGGCTTGTCCATAACCAGATTTCTACTTTTGTTGAATCGCAGGGTTGGATGGACGATTATCAGGCAGGTTTCAGGGCGGGACATAGTACACAGACGGCACTGCTTAAACTCACGGACGACATTCGAATCGGTATGGATAGGAGACAAATGACTGCGCTACTACTTTTTGATTTTAGTAAAGCCTTCGATTCGATCTCGCACGTAACATTGCTCAGGAAGCTGCAATCTCTGGGTTTTTCGCATGGGGTTTTGAGGTGGGTTGCCTCTTATCTGACTGGCCGCTCGCAGGCGGTAAGAGCGGAGGACGGCACTTTTACTTCTTTCCGTCCCCTTAAAAAGGGTGTGCCTCAGGGCTCGGTGCTGGGTCCTCAGCTCTTCCTTCTGTTCATCGTTGATATTGCCCATGGCCTTGGCCCTGGTGTCTGCTATGTGGTTTATGCGGATATTTGCAGATTTACGTGCGGGGCCGACTTGAGGACATGCATGCCATGCTGGGAAGACTGAGGCGGGGAGCTGAGCACGTCGCTGACTGGGCTGCCGCCAATCAGCTGGTAGTGAATGCTAGTAAGACCAAGGCAATGGTTTTTGGGACTCCGTCGTATGTCAATAGCTTTAATGAGTTGGGTATTCATGACCTGCGGTTTGGCGGCTGCACTGTCCCGTTTGTCCCCTCAGCGCGTAGTCTGGGGGTGGTGCTGGACTCTAAGCTGAGCTGGAAGGACCATGTTCGTTATGTTTCTCGGAGAGCCAATTCTCTTTTGTACTGTCTTAACCACTTCAGACGCAGCACCACCTTTCAACTGCGCAAGCACCTTATACAGACCCTGCTCTTTCTTATAATTGACTATTGTTCACTTGTGTACTGTAATATCTCGGGTGAGCAGGATCTCGTATTACAGCGCTTGCTCAATCGTGGGATCAGGTACATCTTTGGGATCAGGTAGAGCGATCATGTCTTACCTTATAGACGTGAGCTCGGCTGGCTTCGGGTGGCGCAGAGATTATTTTGCTGCCTGTCTGCTCTACAGGATTCTTCATATGGGTACTCCGCCATATTTGGTGAAGTTTTTTAGTGAGAAGCTCAGCTCGCGTCCTTTGAGAATGGCGAACCCGCATACGCATGATGTATTGATTGTTCCCTCTCACCGCACGGAGTCTCTGAAACGCTCCTTTCATGTGCTAGCTACCTACTCCTGGAATTCACTACCCCCTCATATTCGCCAATCGTCATCCCTTCCCATTTTCAAACACCTCATCAAATCACACATCTTTACTACTGAGGGGGAAGATTATGCTCTGTACGCTGAGTATAGACTGTAGTAAGACTACTTACCTGTTGCAATATTGTTTGAGATTATATATTTTTATTTTTATTTTTATTTTAATTATTTTTAGAATATTGTTCTTATTTTTTGTATACTTTATTTTATATTTGTTATATTATTCTGATGTAAATACTTATTTGTTGATCTATGTATTTTGTACAACATAATGTACAATCAATAAACACATCAAAATCAAAATCAAATCTTTCTCTTTGTCTCTATCTGCTCCGTGCTGATGGGTGCGCGCGCCACCTGGTCCCAGAGAGCGCTGTGCTTACAGCCGCGCTGCAACTGCCGGCTGATCGACAAACGTACACTTTCTTGTCACTGCTCGGTTTTTGCTTCGGGCTTGTTCACGTGAGCGTCATGTATTTGTACATGCACGGGTGACGATCCCTGGCTCGGAACTTGACTCCGAACAAAATCGTGTTTTACTGAGTGTTTTGGAACTAAGTTTAATTACTGTGATAATATTTATATGTATGTGTGCGCAAACGGAACGATAATCATACATTGAGTGTTTGTTACGGTGATCATGAATGCAAATACTGAATGTGAATATATATAAACTAGGGGGGGTACCCCCCTGCTCGCTCCGCTCGCCAACCCCCTAATTATAATTGATGAATATAAAAATTAATCGAAACAATACGTAAGCTCTATGTTTGGTAAAATAATCAAAAGACTAAAGCGCTCAAAATCAATAAAAATTAGACACGAGAGTTCAGTTTGAACTTTACTTACTCATCATAACTTGATTCATAAAATCAGACTCATAGAGAAAAGTTTTTAATTATTTAGGCAAAATCATGAGGTATAGAATTTTATTTCTTTTTTTAATAATTTTTAGTCAAAATCTATCCAGGGCTAAAATAGATCTAAAATTGACAAATGAAGATATGAATCAATTTTAAAATAGTTATAGCGTTCATGTAAGGTACATACATAAATTTTTGATGACTCATAAGAAAAATTTTAGTAAGCCCACTGGTATTTTGAACCATCTCATTAGATCTTACACACACAAAAATATTTTTTAGAGCTTCTTTTGCTTATGGCGGGCATATTAAATAGATTCATTTCAGATCAATATTACAAACTTTATTATATTTGCCGGCACACAAGTGTCACTCACCTAATCACATTAACTATCTAACCTACTTCACTATCTCACCCATTTGGAGAACCCTACTAACCTTACTTAATCTTTCATCTTTAACCACCTGAGCTATTTTAATCTTAGCCGCATTACTGACCATACTAATTTTACTTACTTCAAATACCGTAAATAATTCCCAACTCATCTCTCACTCACTCTACCAACAAACCCTACTCACCTTATTCATTCTTGATCTGACTCATCTTAGATCTCTAGCTTATACTCCCCATCCTCAAAACTACTCTAGTAATTTGCCGAATGATAAAAAAAATCAAGATTTTTTTCAAATTTCGCAAACTCGTACAAACGAACCTTGATTTTCTTCAAAATTATTTTACAGATTCTTCATGAGATGAACGTATTTCCTTTATAGTAAGAGCTTGCTAAGTTGCGTTTGAACTGACTAATTGATAAACGGCTTTGTTCAGCACCCTCTCATGAGAGTCATGACAACAAAAAGTATTTTCTGCACTCCGGCCGGGAAGTAGCAAAGACTGGCGCGCTCAGAGGCCAGAAAATGCGACGAGCAGAAAAATAGTAGTACCTATACCACAAGTTGCCACGAAAATAAGAAATGTCTCAGATCACATGTAATTTTCAGCCGAGGCGCAGCCGATTGTAGTAATCTACTAATTAATAAGAATTTGAGGACATAATTAGAAAGCTGAGCTCAAGACCTTTTTTATCATACATAATTTTATATAAAAATTTTCATTGGAGCCAAAGTTATAATTTTAATATGTCTATACCAGCCCACAACCACACAACTATCACTCACCCCATCTAAGTCTCTTTACTATTCTCACCCGTGTTAAGGCGAAGTCATTAGGGTCATTTTAACAAAAAATTGAAGATTCAGTAAAATTAAAAATGAAAATAAAAAAAAGGCTCTGTAGCGCTGGAGCTACTATCTTAATATATCTTTTAAGCCCAACCCCATCAAAATCGGATCAGAATTAAAGTCAGAATATGGGAAACAGTTTTGTAAATTTTTGTATCTTAATAGCATTTGCTATACATCTATATTTATTGAATCTTTAGGAAGTTTTTTTATTTTCGTTGTCGTTTAGTTTTAAATGATTTTTTTCGCAAATTCTGCAACTCCCCTTAAGACTTCGAATTTTTTTATCTTCAACTACATGACCTAGTTTAATCTTAGCCACATTACTGACCTCACTAATTTAATTAACTTCAAATACCGTATTTTATCCCCACCCCTTAAATCCAGCTGGATTTCCAGCAGGATTTCCAGCTGGCTATCCAGCTGGATTTCGGTTTCAATATGACGGCTGGATTTCCAGCTGGATTTCAAAAAAGAAATTTTTTGGTGAAAATCAATATTGCTTGAAATCAAGTTATTATTCATTTTTCAATGATTTTGAAAAAATTTATCGTAGTTTTTTTTTTTTAATTTTCCAGCCGGATCTGTCCAGCTAGAAATCCAGCTGGACAAATTGAAAAATGAACAATAACTTGATTTTAAGCGATATTAACCAAAAAAATTTTTTTTGAAGTCCAGCTAGATTGAAGGGGTAGGGATCTCCCAAACTTATTTCACCCAATCTACCAACGAATCCTACTCACCGTATTCATCAACTCAGTCACTAACTTTAAAGTTTTGTTGAAGTACTTTTAATTTTGAAAAAGCTCTATTAATATTTTTAAGTAAAATAACAAACCCTTCCTCACCTCATCTCCCCTTCCACCCTCCTCCCACCTAGCCAACCTTATCTACCTTACTAACCTGAATCGACTTAAATTATTAGCTCTCACTAAACTAACGTATCTCGCTTATCTAACCAGCTGGCTTGGGATTGCGTAAATCTGCCCACTTAAGTGTCCCTTGATTACCCGTAAAAATTTCTAGTACCGCACAAATTTTTATTCCTAAGTAAATGTTTTTTATCAAAAAGTAAACATTGGTATAAGGCTTTTTCATAGCAGACTACATCTAGCAGAACATAGAATAACCAAAACGATATAAGTCAGTTTTATTTAATTTCATGAACTTTTTAATTTTTCGTATTTGTTATTTTCCAATCTTATCATGATTTTCTGTGATTTTGACAACTTCGTTGAAAAAAGATCTATGCTCTTTTCACTTTACAGTTGATTGAAGGTCTTCGCCGACCCCGAGCATTTGACCAAAAATGCTCGGGGTCAGCGAAGACTTTCAATCGACGAAAAAGTAAAAACAGCATAGATCTTTTTTCATTGAAGTTGTCAAAATCATAGAAAATCATGATAAGATTGGAAAATAACAAATACAAAAAATTATAAAGGCCATGAAATTAAATAAAACTGGCTAATATCGTTTTGGTTATTCCATGTTCTGCTAGATGTAGTCTGCTATGAAAAAGCCTTATTAAGTTAGGTATGGGTTATATAAATTAATATAAATAATATAAATTAGTAATTAATATATATAATATAAATTAAAATCCAATCGTTCGTTGATCTTAAATCGGTATATAAATATATATAAATAATTATTGGATTTTAAATTATATTATACTTTCAACGAAGAATTAAAAGGGATCTTTGAAAAGGGGATTTTTGAAAAAAAGGGGATCCAACTGAGGGGATCCAATACTTTCGACGAAGATCCAATTTAGGGGATCCAATTTAGGGGATCAGAAAAGTGCGATATTTAACTGTGTTTTGACCGTGTTTTTAAGAATTTCAGATTTTCGAAGATCCAATTTAGGGGATCCAATTTAGGGGATCAGAATCAAAAACGGAAATATAATATAGGGAGATATACAAAGATCTTTGTGTTTATAAATTTTGTTTTACACCGCTAAGTTTTTAAATACTAGTACCTGGAATTGTGACTTCTTTTTCATGCGCAACGATAAAAATAAACTCGAGTTACGGAATGAAATTTAAATTAGGTGAATAAAAATTATTTTTGTTGTGACTTAAAACTATGCCATTTCTAGGTTAATGATAACGGAAGGTTTTTGATTGAAATAATATTTTGGTTAATTTGTTTATGTTTGAAAGTGTGAGTTAAAAATTGATGACTAGAAATAAATTACAGCTGATCTGGCTTGAAATTGTTTGAACTTAAATACAGACAGCTGTAAGGTCGGAATTAACTGAGATTTTGGAGTTATTTCGTTTATTGAGTCAACGTTGACTGCATCAGCTGATTGCGATTTTAGCAAGTGTAAACGGAACGGGATGGAATGAAAATACGACATGTCGAACTCCAATTTTTATATCAAGGCCTTGTAAAAATAAACTTGAATTGTGAAATAAAATAGTCTGGATTTATTGAATCAAATAGTCAGGGCACTGGTTGTGTGGCATACTTGTTCGTTTGGTTTAGGACAATTCCTGGACGCGCAATCGCACTTGTGTGGCAGCATCGTTGAAGTTCGCGCTCTGTTGTTGTGTATGTGTGTGGACGCTCGGAATGAGTCGGCTGACTTTTTGGTACAAATCAATGAATTTAAATTGACACCTTATCTTCTGGTACGGACTGTAGTATTCACACGAAGTTCGTTGTGGTACTGCATGTACGTGAGTGAATGCGTGTGCAAACTTGAAGTTCGGTGGTACACGTACTTGCTAGCACTTGATAGCTTGCATTTGGTATGGTCTGCTCGTTTCAGTGCATTTCCTTATCGTCAGTTGAATTGGTCGGTGTGTTGCTTGTGCACGTAGCATTCAGCGCAGTGCGTTGATGGTGCGTGTATAGGTATTCAACTGAATGAGTGGAAAATTCCCCTTGGAAAAATAATGAAAGTTTCAGTAACCTTTAAGTAAAGGTTTTAACTGCTATCTTGAAAATACGGAAAGAAACCGGACGGAGAGCTTTGGAAATTCGAGCGACTGACATTCAAAATTTATTGAATATATTTGAAAGTAAATGAAATGGAAGAATGATTTTTAGTCAAACCAGAATCATTAAATCCAGAAGATAAAAACCTGAGGTGCCGTGAACTGACAGTAAATAATTAGTATTAACGGGCAGTATTTATTTGATATTGACTGACGGTAATCACTTTTTCTGATTAGACCGTAACCCGCACGAAAAACGGAAAGTGTCTGACCTACCATAATACTTGAAGATATTTAGGCCGTTTCAACTCCTCTTTTATCAAAGAGTTTAAAAGGCCCTCAATTTAAACGCTGAAACGCTGAAACGCTTTACCGGAAAGTTATTAACAAACTGAAGGACGTAAGATAGATGCTAGCGTCGCCCAGTCATTGTTTGACTACGTGACCGTTTGTTCTGAACGTCTGAATGTCTGACCGTGCGAATAAAGTCCACAAACAACGAAGCTGAAAATTATAAGGTGTCTAATTTTAAAGTAAACCAAACGAGTTAAATTCTTAATCTGAAAAGCCGACCGAAATTCTAGAGTTGAAACAGGAGCCAATCTTCTTGCTAAACTGAGAGATTTTGTTACATAAATGAACTGAACGCTAACTGAAGAAAGATTATTTTATTGTCAAAATTGCAGTGAATCTATTAAAATTACCTCTGTTGAACTCACGGAAGGATTGATGAGACTGTTATTTCAAATGCCGTAGGACGTGAAAAATCAGTGAATTTTCGATTAGTTAATTTGAGAATAACGCTAAGGGATCATTGACTGTCGATTGCTGTTGAATTTTGTAATTTCTGTCGATTTTATAAGTAATTCATGTGAATCACTTTGAAATTAAAATTCGTAACGGAAGGTTGAGGTTTGATTGGTTGAAAATCATGATCAAATGTATTAGACTGACTGCTTGAATGATTTTATGGCGAATTGATAGCACTAGTATAAAACTCAGTTATCCCGAACGATATTTAATACAAACTTAATACTGGACGTATTTATATGTTGATTACTTGACTTTATTATACCGAGATGCGATACGGATGGTTGGACAGAAAGGTGTTTTTATGAGTGGAAGTTTGAATAATTATATGAAAAATTAATTTGAAAAAAAAAAATTCACTCTAACACGGAATGTAGACAGTTGAGTGTATTTTCGACTAATGCTTTGTATGACTTGACTGTCCATCAAAAAAAAAAAAAATAATAAAAAAATAAAAATAAACGAAAGGAAGGAAGGAAAGACTGTTTGGGATTTTTATTTAAAGTCAAGTCGGCCTATTATATTGAACGGTGTTTATTTATGGAACGCTCGTTTTTGAATTCTATGCTAGTTGCTGACTTGGCTCTATTTGTGTAGTGATTAGACCAAGTTGATTTTGATTTTGTAAGCCGGCGAGTTAAAGTAAGTTTTGACAGAAAACAGAAGAGGTGGACGTTGTTGATTGATGAATAATTTATTATTCATTAATCTGTCCTTTGAAATTTTTACTGTATTGAGTCTTCAACTCACTGCATGTATTAATTTTACAGGGAAATATTTGATTCACAGCTCAGTCGGGTTTGTGATTTTGATAAAGAATTACTCACAGAGGTGACCAACCGAATGCTTTGGAGTTAAAGTGCCAGAATTTTCTAGAAAGTGGTGAGTAAACCTGGTTTATTTGAGTTTAAAAACTAACAAGTCAAACCGAAAATTCTTCGCTGAAGATACAAAAGATTCTCTCTTTGTTTGGTAATCAGGTAGGTTTTTACTGTAAGAGCAAGTTATTTTGCGTGGCAGGATGAATCTAATTATGAGAATTTGGATGTTTTGAAAGTGACAGTTTGAAAGATTATCTGTGATCTTTACAGAATTTTCGTTTCAGCACGAAAACGGAGGGAGTAAACCGACAGTTCTCATTCAGAGTGTAGCTGATGAGTGTACATCCAAGCATGACTTCGTTGCTTATGCTGATAATTATTGCTTGTTGACTTTCAACAACTGACTGAAAACTGAAACTTCTCTCAGGAATAGGAGGACTTGGTCCTGCGTTGCTTGAGTGTTGTACCTCGAAGCAAATTTAAAGTAATACTGCCTTGATTATTGATTCATTGGAGAATTCTTAATAATCAGACCGACTGAAATACTGGAAGTATATTTTGAGTGATGTAATAAAATGAAGTTTACTCAGTTTGAGTAGTAACTGTGAAGTTTAGCTAAATAAATCCTTCGAAATTGTGTAACCATGATTGAAGGAAACCGTGAAGTATTTATTTAAGTTTTCGTTTATGGAACTGAAAATTGTCATTGTAGAATGTTAAAACTGTAATGAAATAAAGTATTCAGACTCTAACTGAGATCAGACTGAATGAAACTGTATGAAATGAAATTCGTTATCAATCGATGAAACGATTTAAGCTGTTGGAATTTTGAGAGTGGTAAAACTGACCGGGGACAATTTGAATTTTGATTAGTTAACAAAATTCTAAATTTAACTGTAGGAAATTATCTGATGTAATAGCACGTTTACGCTTGCAGTGCGGCGTTAACTTTACTTGTGGTAAACCGAAGGACGAACACTAAGTGCCAGTCCGATGATCAATGTCAATTCTATACCACTGTGTTGCAACTGAATTGTTAGTGATTGCTTGATCTATTGGAAATTCAAAATTATGTTTATTGTTGAAAATTCGCCAAAACTGTTTGAAATAATTGTACTCTAGACTGTAATGAGTGAGCGATAAGTCTAATGACTTGTTTGACAAATCATCAAATCATCACTGGGCAAAGTGATTTTTGATGATTTTCTATTGTTTGCGAGGTAGCAGCAATAGACTCTGAAGACTGCATTTGACGAGTAAGTTTGTTGTGATTCAAAGGTTGAGAGTCTGGAGGTGATTGAACTTACTTCGAAAATGTTACTGACTGACCGTATTGGTAATTGTCATCATGAGATGAAACTGAACTTATCGTTGTACTTGTAAGTGTGAAACTGATAAGCCCGATTTTTATTATGATTTAAACCGTACGAAAATTAAATCTGGTGACTTGTGAGACTGGACTTATCATTATATTTTCAAGTGTAAAAATCTAGAACCAAATTTCGATAATGATTTTAATCGAACGGAAGATGGAAAGTTGCATTTGTTAATTTTCTAAATTAAATCGAATTTCAGCAAAATTGATGAACGGACAGCTCGTGAAGATTCGAGAGTTAATCATCGTGTTAGACATCTATAGATGGATTTTAACTCACTGAAAAATTTCGATTAATTAATTCGATTATTGGGAAACTCGGAAACGGAGGGAGAGTTTCTGCACGGAATTTTAAAACTGCAAGGACGAAGAATTAAATTGTGCAGCCATGACTGAAATCAAATACTGAACTTAAACTATTTCATTGAGGCCATGGATATGTTGACAGAGTTTTGGACTTGTTGAAGTACAAATCCACGGGTTAAACCAAAAATTCCATTATCTTATTTTTATTGCAACTGATAGTTAAAACTGCATCTTTGAATCGTACTTTCACGGTGGACGAAAATGACGGATTTGTAGGATCCTTATTGATGTAACTGGACGTATAATGGCATGTATAAATTTACTTGAACAAAGACTTTATACACTGGAAGATACCGACTGAAAAGATATGAATTTGTTTATGAACAATACTGTGCTAGATATTCTGGATTTAGAGACGACGTTAAAACTAAAAGACTCTGTGAATTCTTATATTCTCTTATCTATGAATTTTTATAGATTAAAAGAGAATGAATTGTAAGCCTGAAATTCTAAAACTGCTAGAGCCCTGATATTTTGTGAGATGATACTGCAGAACTTATTTCTGAGTGAGGAAAATTGTGAACTTAGCTCTAAGCTTTTATTATTTTGGCGATGTTTTCAGGGATTCTAGTAGATGACAGTGAGCTTTATATACGATTGAGAAACTGTTTTATGACTTGAGGATTGGTTGAAACTAAAATTGATTACGTCTATTACTTGAAATGTTTATTTTAAAATCTGTTGAAAACTGGAAGTATTTATTTTCAAGGCTGCGGGTGAAGCTACATATAAGAATGGTACGATAAAACTGAAAAATATTTTATTCATCACTGCACTGCTTGGTGATTGAGAAAATGCACTACGAAAAATAATTATGATTAGA
The DNA here is from genome assembly GCA_038277355.1 of Encarsia formosa. Taxonomy (NCBI): domain Eukaryota; kingdom Metazoa; phylum Arthropoda; class Insecta; order Hymenoptera; family Aphelinidae; genus Encarsia; species Encarsia formosa. The sequence goes on from CM076187.1 coordinate 49,582,088, forward strand.
CCTGAACCAGAAGGAAACTAAATTTTGAATTAATACTTCAGATTCTACTGACAAATTCTACTGACAGTAAGATTTTCGCCTGGATGCTGGTTAAAAAAAAATGTGAATTGAATATTTACTGAACGATGACCAATTTGACAAAGTCTGTGAACTTACTCAACTAAGTGAGAAACCAACTGATTGAAATGTTGAATCAAATTCAGGACGGACCGTTGGTTGGTACTGGTCGGAAAACTTAGATTGAGAATTTTGCTGTGAAATTTTTTGTCAAAATAAATCATATCGAAAATTTGAAAAAAGATTCTAAAACTAGAAACCAAGCGTCCCCGATTTATCAACTTTTCCACACAAAAAAAATTTCTACCCTCCGTAAAATTTGATTGAAAAAAAAAAATGCATGAAAAAAAATGATTTTTTTTTTAAATTTGTTAATAAACAATATAAAAACAAATTTTTTTGTATTTTTAACTACGGGATCTTGTAGAGCATCCTTGAAAATAGTCGGTAGGGGGGTTTTCCGATCAATTTTCCAAGTTTATCCTAAACATTTTTAACCCCAAAGTTTACCAAAAAATTTTTGACTTTCAGGCGTTAATGGGTTAATATTTTAACACTCTCACAAACATAAATGCATCGTGAACTATAAACTAAGTATATACGATCCCACGTGGAATAACTAACTGCACTCGCGGCGTCAACTCATCAGCACTCGAAAAATACTTTGACAATCGTTAATGCACCGCGCGATAACCGTCAAGACGGGTGCATTAATTGTTACAGCACCCGTCAGGTAGTAACTGTTAACGCGCTGTGACGTAATCGTCATTGCGGTGCATTAACTGTTATAGCAGTTCTCTGAGTGTACCATGGGCAGTTCTGACTCTTTCCTTTCTTGCTATTCCTGCAGTTGTCCTCGAAATACGTCACTAGTGCCTCCTGAAGAGACTCTGCGTAGTGCTTGAGTTCAACTAAAGTACCATATCTCCCAGGAAAATTTACGGTTCTCCTGGCTAGATCGGTCCTATAAACTTCCCAGTTTGTATTCCTGGGATTTCTCCATATCGGTGTGTGAGTAGTTCTGCCCGCAATCGAGAAGGCGATGTAGCTGTGGTCTAAAGGCTCATCAAAAACTCTCCAGTTTTCTATTAACGACCCCAGTTCAATCGTGGCCAGATAATACCAATGACCTCTTCACGCCTTCTGTCCCGGAAGGTCGATTTCCCTCTCTTATTCAGGATCTCCAGGTTAGTACTCGCCAGAAAGCTCAATAGAGCGCCCCCCTCCCTCCCTACTGTTGCAGTCCGAGCTGCCCCACACTGCGTGGTGTGAGTTGGCGTTGCACGCTAGTAGATGGTCCAGCCCCCTGAGCTCACAGGTTCTGGCCAGATCCTTGACCCTTTGTGAGGGTGGATCGTCCTTTCCGTGTGGGAAGTAGGCCGAAGCTACTACAACTTGCCTTTCCCATTCTTGTACTAAACAATAGTACGAATTTTGCTGCTATTTTACATTTATTTCCGATTAGGTATTGAACACACCGTTGGTGCTGCAATCGCTCACCGTAGTCGACGGATAGGGATTTTTTTTAAAGATAGGCCGACGGCCGAGTTAACAGTACGAGGAAAAGTGTTTTCAAAGGTACGGTTTTTTTTCTTGTTGTTTCGGAAATCACCGAATTATTTCTGATTGAGTCAAATCTGAATATTTATCCAAGACCTTGTATGTGTAAAATCGACAATCCTGGACCTAGATGTCGAAGTATACTGTGGTAGCCTGTGATTAAAAACCACGTATGGCATGTTGAATGCAGAAGATTAATCCATAAGTGTTTGGCGGGCGATTGCGTGCCCCAAGACAACCTGAGGATTTCATCTCGGAGGAGATTTTGTTAATGACTTTAGGTCAAAGGACGGAGGACGAAAAATGTTCAAAACCCTAAGAATTTGCTTAAGGGTTTTGAGTATTGGGCTGAATAAAATACGTCTACTAAAGTGAATTCAAGACCCTGAAACTAACCTAAAAATGAAAAATTATTATAAAATGGTTCTTTTTGAAAATATTCTTATTCAAGAATAAATTTACAGCGGTATTTTAAAATTTATGTACAAATATTATGCTTTAATTGGGGGGTTGACCAGCGGAGCGAGTAGGGGGAACCCCCTATATATATCTTACTATATAAAACAGTTGTTTTTCCTCTCCCACGCCCCCCACAAGCTCCTCAAAAAAGTGCTTAACTAACCGTAAAAGTGCACCGAAATATGCTTATTTCTATGTGTTTTAATTTTTTCTATAATTTTCCACTCACGCCCTTTTTTTACCCACGCCCCCCATTTTTGGTACTAGGTACACGGATATACACAAGGGCGGGGAAGAGAGTAGGTATAAGGGTATACGTAGGAGTAGACACAAAATTAAGCACGTTGGTAGGTTCAGCATTAGAACTTTAAGCGGAAAAAAAGTTAAAAACTAAGTAAGCACAGTAGTACAAAAAAATATAAGAACAATGAAAAATGAATCAGTAGAAAATTAAGTAAAAAAAGGGAAGTTATGAGGAAAGAAACCAGTGCATCTATAGAAGGTTCAACAGTATGAACAAGTATAAGGTAGGCACAAGTATAAGAACAATAGTTATACTACCAGAATTTATACATCTCTGATCTCTCATTCTTCCATTCAAAGTTTTATAAAAATCAGTGCATTAGTTTTAACGCCAATTTCTTGACGAAATTCGCAAAAAATTGCTGAAAATCTGCCGAAAAGGGTTTTGTACTACTGGCCAAGTACAAGGATATGAGTAATTGTATGCACGTGAGTAGGTACAGTGGTAGTCATAGAGTTACGAGGGTATGAACACGAGTTTAACAAACATAAAAACAAAGATATGCGCAAGAGTAAATACAGGAATAACTACAAAAGCACGAAACAATAGTAGCTACGAGGGTAGCCACAATTGTAGACACAATGGTAAGCACTAGCATAAAAATCTGGGGGGGTTTGGCGAGCGGAGCGAGCAGGGGGGTACCCTGCCCTACTCTTCTCTTACACTCTCCCCATGCCCTCCAAAAAAGTGCTTAACGAATCGTAAAAGTGTACCGAAATATGCTTATTTCTATGTGTTTTAACTTTTCCTATAATTTTCTAATGGGAAGTATTAAAATGCACGGGAAATAAAATCATTTGCACGGGATGTAAGTCGCACAGAAAAATAAATACTTTTGCACGGGAAAATAAATACATTTGCACGGGAAAATAAATACTTTTACACGGTTTAATTAAAGAGTGTTTACCTATCAAGCCTAGAAACAAAAGACCACGTGCTCTTTCACTAAGCATCTCTCCACCCATTTTATTATTGAGCTCAGTTCAACTTACAGTGTCGCCTCAGTCGAGGAGTAAAGCAAAGAGCCAAAATGGCTGGTGAGTGAACATATTTTGAAACTTCTGAGGACTCATCTGAAGAAGAAAATTCATCTGAAGTGTTCCAGCAGACTAAAAAAAATATGCAGGCAATCAACACGAGTGTCGCTTTTACGTCACAAATACCCATCAGCAACAGAGGCAGAAAGTGCTGTAAAGTTAAAAGAAGTTTGAAAAATATCTTCAACGAAAATGGTGGCAGAAGGAAAACGAGTTGAATATCGGTGCGCAAAGGAAATTTATAGAGTGTCTGAGTGTCCAGCATGCTTGTACCTACTATATCATTCTTCGGATACTTGCTTATCCTTGTACGAAACAGAAGAGAAGCACGAACATAAAAATATTGATTCTACACGAGGCTTATCATCAGAATTTAAGGATTTTGTAGAAGATAAATATGCAAATGGTATTACAAAGCCAAATGCACTACTAAATCTCATTCGTAAAAATCAGATGAAAGAACCTGCAAAAGAAAAACTTGTTGCATTTTTTAGAAAAATCCGAAGTGATAAAGGCACCGTATTGGCCACAGATCTTAGAGCTTGGTGCAATGAGCGCACTCAAGTTCCGGATGATGAAGATGTACCATACGTGGTTGATTTCCACATTTTTGCAGAATCTTTTGATTAAGAAGAACAGGATTTGAAAATAATTTTATCAACGCTTACATTGTTAGCATTAGCCAGGAAATTCATGAGATTAGTGCACAATAGATGCGACCTACAACCTGATTTACAAAATAAAAAAAAGCTTTACTAATGTATTTATCTTTTATAAAAAACATCGATAGTTTCAATCACAGTTGTATAATGTTCAACAAAACAAATGTTTTGCTTGATTTTTGTTGAGTTTTGCTCTCAATTCTTTTTCCCGTGCGAGATCAATTCTATTGCCGTTTAATACATTTTTTTCCCGTGCTATGTTAATTCTACTCCCGTTCAATCTATTTTTTTCCCGTTTAATACATTTAACTTCCACTCAAGTATTTTTTTCCCGTGCATTTACTTTCTTTCCTGTTTCATCACTTATTTTTCCGTGCAAATGTCTTTTTTCCCCTTAATTTGACTTAAAATTTCCAGTGCGTTTGCTTTTATTTCTGTGCTTATAAATCACACCCTTTTCTAATCACCCCCCCCACGCCCTTTTTTTTACTCGCGCCCCCATTTTTGATATGTGTTATCAGTTTCTACCCACACCAACAATTTTTGATACAAGCTATCAGCTATGTATCTATAGAAATTTAAAAAGTAACTACGAAACATTAAAAAAATTAACTAATATCCTAAGATAAAAGAGAGAACCCTAAAAGAATAACAGCATTTTATTCGTGATGTGATTGGTTGAAGAACAAAATTTAAAATTTGAATTTTTATTTTTAATTTTGGTAGGTTCAGGATTAGAACTATAAGTAGAAAAAAAGTTAAGAACAAAGTAAGCACAGTGGTACAAAAAATATAAGAACAATAAAAGAACAGTGCCTGTATTCGCTATGGGCACGACTTTGCGCACCATGCGGTTTGAGGTCTAAGTATCGACTTTGAAGATTTTTGAAGGTTCTGTTAAGAACAAAGTAAGCACAGTGGTACAAAAAAATATAAGAACAATAAAAATTGAATCAGTAGAAAATTAAGTAGAAAAAACGGTTTAATTTTGGTAGGTTATTACAATTCAATTAAAACATCTAGAGAATAGATTTGATAAAAAAATAATTATGTAATCAAGTGTTCGAAATTATCCGATTAAAATCATGAAAATAATGATTATTAGTATACAAACTGAAACAAAACCAATGAATCTATAACCACAAAAGTTTAAATGAATATGAACTCTGAGCGTAGCGCAAAGGTAAAGGGTATATATAACTAACTGTGGATTAATTTAGATGAAGCTTAAACAAAATTTGTTTTAGATTATAAAATGCAATTGCGCGTGCACTTTGCTTAGAGAGCTTCAAGGTTTGGCAAGCGGGTAGGTACATGGGTAGATTCAAAAGTGGATAAGTCTTTACCTACAAAGGTTTGTACAGGATCGAAAACAATAGTATAAAAGATGATAGTTTCAGGTATAGATGTTGAGAAAAAAAAAAAAAAAAGAACAACATACGTTCAAAGTTACAAGTTGAAGTATGAAAATAATAAAAAAGTAAAAGAGGCTGCACATGGCTGGTCACTGGTGTCGTAAGGTGAACTTCGATATTAATCAGGATAGGTTAATTGGGAGAAACCTAGGTAGAAAAAATGTTGATAACAAATGTAAAAGGATGTAGGAAATATTTGTCAAAAAAGTTAAAGAACTGTGTGGGCAAAATTTTATGAAGATGATTAGTTTTACGATTGTAATTACAAAAAAAATTGAGAAGAACAATAGAAAAAATGGTTATAACAAAGATGAGAACAAAGATTCAGAGTTAGAGACCAAAGCATGAAAAAAAGAAAAAACAACAGCAAACACCAAAATTAAAGCAAGGAGATTCATGTGAAAGAGATAGGAGGAATATTAAGCAAAAATGTACATTTAAGCGTAGGTTCAAAGTTATAAACGTAATGACAAGTCCAGGTATGGGAGTAAATACAATGTAGTTACCAGAGTAGTTATCAAGTTTGAAATAATGTTATGAACAAGTTTTGTTATAAGGTTATTTACAATAGTAAGCGCAAGAGGATAAAAAAAGATTATGCCCAAGGCCAGATTCAGTGTTAAAAATTGAAAATAAAAAAAAAATAAAGAACTAGAGTTAGCATAGGAGTAGAAACAGATGTAGAAACAAATGCATGTGTAGAAGGTTCAGCGTTAGAAGCTTAAGTAAAAAAAAAAGGTAGTAAGCACAAGATCATTAACATATGTAGGAACAAGAAAAAGTCAACAGACGTAGTAAAGAGAGTCGGAAAAAAATACTCAAGAGCCGCGGATAGTAGCAGGGAAGGTTAATAAATAAAAATACGAAAATAAGTCGGTAAAAGCATAGAAACAGATGTTTAACTAAGGATAGAAATGAAAGTACGATCAAAGATAAGAACAAAGTAGTCTTAGAGTTATAAATAAAAGCATGAAAAAAATTTACAGTTATCACCATGATAGAAACATATATATAAACATGAGCATATTCCTGGAGAAGAGCTTAATTATAAAAAGCAGTAAGTGCAACGGTAAGAACAAGGGTAGTTACAATGGTTTAGAGTGAGATGAATGGTAGGAACAGAGGTAGGCATAAAATAAGGTGCAGCTGTAGTCACAAGCTATAAGAGTAGAAACAATGGCATGTATCACAGTAGGTACAAAGGTAGTCACAAGGGTACGTGTATAAGTGTAGGTACAAGTGTAGATTCAAGCATGAAATTCTGGGGGGTTGGCGAGCGAAGCGAGCAGGGGGGTACCCCCCTAGTATATAGGTCTTATTGTGCCTCATAGGGGCCCAAAAATATTTTCAACAAATATCTAAAAATCGTAGAATTTCCCGGTCTTACCGAATCTGGGGTCAAAAGTAGGGGTTCTGACTTAAAAAAACGGACTTAGGGTTCGTAGGGCCCAACATGAGGGGGGCCGATATCCAAGGTCACCAATTTTTTTTCTTCCTCCAAACCATATAACTTTTATCTGAAAAACTTTCTCACTCGAGGCTTCAATTTTAAGATAATTGTAATTGTGGATTTAAATGGTCCGTATTTGAAAACTACCAATTAAAAAAGAAAAGAAAATAGACAATCCAAGTAAAGTTTTCCTTGCTCGATCATTTTACGGTAGATGGGCCAAAACTCACAGATATTGTGACATTCAATAAAGTTTCTTCAACTAATATTCTACTTATAAAAAAAATACCAAGTAAACTCAAAATAACCTGGGAATAGTACGTATGGATTCGGAAAATTCAACTCCTTATACACTTTCATATTGCCACTTCAAATTGATTGATTTCTCAAATAATCAAATCACAAGAAATAGTAGGTATCATCGTAGTATAAGATCAGTCTTCATTTTTTTTCTCTAGCATCGTTCCCTTTCTAGGACGAGTTTATTTTATTATCGGCGAGGATGTTACTCGATCGTTAAAGATCTATCAATCCACGAGATTGCACTCAGGCTCCGGGCCAGTAGGCTTGGAAAACCCATTATAGATCCAGAGGATCTAAGGCAGGCCTGCATATCTGCAATCACAACGGTAATCAGCATCGTAGATAGAGCTTTGGGCAAGGAATGAGTAAGGCAGGGAATTCACTACAATGGGTGTATATCTGAGTGCTGGGGTGCTAAATCCTCTTAATCTAAACCTATTCTAACCTTATGCCAAAACTTGTTTTGTTATGATAATTTTTTTTTTTTTTCAGGGGTTGTTGTTTGAGGATATTTATTAATCATCTTAATTATGGGGAAGGTTGTGTAGAATGTACTGGCAATAAGTTATATTGTAAACTGGCTCCTTTAGTCTGGGGTAATACAATGTATCAATCTTTTCTTGATTGGATGGCATAATCACCACAGCGCAGAAACATGTGACTTTTGAGCTAAAAGCTCGTGAATTGAGAACCAAGCACGGGTTGATGCGCCAGTGGAAATTGCAATCTCGTGAAATGATAGATCTTTAACGATCGAGTAACATCCACGCCGATAATAAAATAAACTCGTCCTAGAAAGGGAACGATGTTAGAGAAAAAAATGAAGACTGATCTTATACTATGATGCCTATTATTTCTTGTGATTTGATTATTTGAGAATCAATCAATTTGAAGTGGCAATATGAAAGTGTATAAAGAGTTGAATTTTCCGAATCCATACGTACTATTGTCAGTCCTGGGTTATTTTGAGTTTTCTCGGTATTTTTTTTTATAAGTAGAATATTAGTTGTGCCACAAAAAATGTATATTTTTGGTGTAAATTACGTCTGTTATTAGAAAAATCGATTGCTTGCAGCTCTTTCATTATTGATGGCACAAAGTTCAAATAAGTCTAAAAATGTTTGTTTTTGAAAATATTAAGGTTGCATGTTCGATGCGGGAGAGAGCGATAGAGTTGTGAAAGTTCAGAGGTAGTAACGGAGCTCTTCATCTCTCTCCATCTCTCTCGCTCTTGTGTAAAATATGGTGGCTGACCGTAGATTTGAGTGTTTAGTGATTTTTTGAACTAACTTGTAACGACAAACACTGATTGCTAATTACGGCTTAAAAGAGCGTATTAGATATTGATTTATTACTCAGAGTTAATTTATTGCAATCTTTTAGTTAATTTGTCTGAAATCTTGTATTAAACTAAAAAAACTGCGATTTTCCATATGATTGCGTGTTGAACTATATTTGTTTATATCTTTTTATTCATGAGACAGAGAGCTCTGAAAATTGAACTGATTGTATAACTAATCACTAACAACATTTTGGCCAAGTCTGGTGCGAATCTTTTGGTTAAAATGAGTACCAAACATGCAACCTTAATGAAAAATCAAAAAATAAAATAAAAAATTAATTCGCTTAGAAATTTATACATAAAAGTTTTCAAAATTTCAAATTTTTATAGAATTTCATTACACTAGTTTGAAGAAGTAGTACTATGATTGCAAAGCTGGCATATGAAGTTCGCCGATTGCACTAGATTCCTGTTAGAAAATTGATAAACATGTCCAAATCTCAACCGAGTACTCAGCATGCTTAAAAAGTTATAATGAAGAAATTTAAAAGAATATCTATAATTACAAACTAAATTTCATGATTTTTCTTTCTTTCAAGCTATGAATTAAATTCATGCACGTAAAAGAAAAATTGATAAACTGAAAATATATAAGAATTTAAAAAACGATTTCCTCCATAAAAAAAACATTTTTTCATAAAATATGTATTTAAATCTAACTTATATTCAATTTCACTAAAGTTTAAAAGTTTCAAGATTTGACCATATAAATAAGCTTGCATATTTCTGAGAACTATGAAAATTAATCGATGCTACAAAATAAATTCAATTTTTAATTTAACTGTAAATAAATCTAAAATAAATAAAAAAGCTGAAAAATCGGAACTTTTGATTTTTGTCGTAATAGCAACTAACTGAGGCTTAACTGATGAATTCATTAAATATTATTTTGTATCAAGAATGACGATTTATAAACGTAGAAGAAACATGGATAGTTCCAGTATTGGGTACTGGGCAAGTAATGAATCTTATACAGCCTGACTTTTTATAGTACGTTTAATACTTGCTCTATTATTATTTGTGAATTGGAATAAAAATGAGTTAAAGTCTTAACAGCATGCAAATAAAATAATTCATAAATAGTGATAATTTCTACCAAACAAGTAAAATTAAATCATGATAAGTAATTCATAAATATTTCTTACGTATTTTTCTGCTTTTAAAGTATTGTGATGATGCTCACTTGAGCTAATTGACCTTTTGCGAAGACCACGATGTTCGAATAGATAATAATTTTTCAATGAACCAATCTGTAATAAAAACCGAATAACGAGTTAAATTTTCTGAATGATTTAAATGAAATAAGTACAAATTATAATATAATGCGAAAATACATATGTAAGATGAGAGCGCAGCGATTACGTATACACAGCAATTGACGAAATGCGAGCACAACATAATGGCAACTCGAGTGTTCCAAGAAGATTTTTCTCTAGGAGGTCAGGGTCGACAATTTGCCAAAGAGTAAGCTCTAGAGATAATTCCTCTAGTAAGTTTCGACATAGGTTGCTAAAGGTAGATCTCTTATACAATGGTAGATGATTTTATATCTACTTGAAACTACCCGGGACCGTTTGAAATTTTAAATATTTAGCCCGAGCCATATGTAACCGTATATAACAACCAGAAAGTTTTTTGCTTCGTCTGAAAACAATAATGACTACTGGATATCGTAGGAAACTTTTTTGCTACATTGAAATCCATTGGTGATTACAGAGAATTATTCATTTCTGGAAAATCGTTGGTGCATGGTTTTCAGAGAGCAATAACGACAAAAAATTACGATGATAACGAACGACTAACTAACGTAGACGGAAAACCTTAATATCCAAGCTCAACGAAGACAAAAAAATGTCAAAAATAGTATTGTTTGTGACAGTATCATGATTAAAAATATTAAAAAATCTGATCGGTCTAGTTAAGTTGAGTTGGAAAGCAGGCAGTGTAGGCATGGTGACTGGGGTGGGATAGGTGAGTGCAAAAATGGATCAGTCAAATAAGTGAGGGGTAGATACAGATGGAAACAAGATAAGCCGGAAATGGGCCTACTATATCATATAGGAGTAAGGTTTTTAAAACTCAGCAAAAAATAAGGAGCAGCCAAAATATATGTATATCAAAATATTAGAAAATATAAGGTTCTGCAGCTACTTTAAGCTATTTCTCCTTATTCTTATATTTACTATTTATATATCTTACAACTAGTCTTACTCTATGAAAGAGTTATAATTCCTTCTTCACTCCCACCCCTAATTCGTCTTTTTATACTATGAAATAGATCAAAATTCGTATTTTTAACACCGTTCCCACCCTCACCCTATTCCCCCTTTTTTTTTGCTCACTCTGCTTCGTTCCTGTAGCAGAATTCGAACTCGCTATAGCTCAAATTTTACTACAAATATAAATTATTGTTTCTGTCGCGTTTCGTGCCGTTAGGCTCGGAATTTTCTAAGTTTGTAAAAAAAAAAGGTTAACGGTTCGACAGAGGGGACTGAACACAGAGTAGCCTCTATGTCCAGGTATCCCTGAATTCAAGTAAAATAAAAAGGGTAAATCTAAATTGACTGACACTTGAATAATAAATAGGGCATAATTATCCACTATTAGTTAATCTCTAAACTTCATAAAACTGAACTCAGAGAAATCTCTAAGTCTCAGTTTTATGAAATGAAGAAGAGAAGGAAGAGTAGAAAAAAAAAGAGAAATTTAATAATTTGAGGTCTTGTTCGAACTCTCGTCCGAGTAGGACGTGTTTGTCAACAGCACAAGTAGTGGGCGTGTCGAGTGAGAAAGCTCGAATCTCGGAGTTTCGAGGTTATCTGACAGTGCCCTGGTGTCTAGCTCCCCGATGGAGAGGACCAAGAACACCCTCGAGTGGAAGCTGATACACACACCAAGAGTTAGCGACTGAGTCCTGTCGCTTCTGATAGCACAATCTAAGCACAGCGCTATGAGGTTCGACCCAACATTCAAATCAGCTCCGGCCTCGATCAGCATTTCTTCTCACGTTCACCTCGTACTTTTCTAAGCAACAAACAAGGCGGCTGGATAATCTACTTCATTGTGAGCCAATTTAAAATATTTTTGATTAGCCGAAACGGGATCGTCGTAAAACCACTTGGAGATGTGTCAAGCAGGCGTTCAAAATACCCGGATTCAGTCAAGCTCCAGGCGCTTGAACTGCACCGCCAAGGCCGCAAAGGCGCAGAAATAAGCCGTGAGCTGGGGCACCCCACCCCAACCATCTAGTCATGGATCAGGGCCTCCAAGGGTAGCAATACAAGTCACGACACAACAACCGTCGTGGCAGCAGCAACAGCATCAGTGCCAAGGCCCAGACCAGTTGATCACAGAGGAGTCTCCGTCATCGACAGCAGCCCCAGTAGCAGCGAGACCAGTTTCGCCATCCGGACACCGTCCTCTGCCAAACTACCAACTCCACTGGTACGGCTGACGAGGGTCGAGCGTCTCAGACAAGAGGCCACCAGATCCAAGGTCTCGTCAGCCCATAAGGAGGCTACACCACCATCCAGGGGTCAGCAGAGGGCACGGAGGACAATACTTCGGGACATGGGGACACGCATCACCGGGAAGCGGCAACTACCACCACCAACGCTGCAAAAGTCGTCGTCATCGACGCCCGCAACCACCAGCCCAGCTATCGCCACCTTGAGACTCCCCACAACACCCGTGGGGGTGGGGCCGGACAATCAGACCAGCCACACTGCATCGCCATCCCTTTGGTGTCTCACACTGCCATCGACGGCCATCACTAACACGGTCACGACGTGCACGACGACGACGACGACCAACACGAGCCCGGTGATGTCAGCGACCCTCTACTTGCCACCGACACCACAGTTCGCCGCCAAGCCACCACCACCTTCACCACCTTTACAGGCGGCAACACCTGAGGGCACATCGGTGGCCGGGGGCACAAGAAGGAATACTCCTGGCAGCCCCCCATCATCACCGAAGTGGAGCACGACGTCGGGGCGCTCTAGCAGGGGTGGAGGTAGCAGCAATAACATCAGCAACGCCGTATCTCCCATTTTTTTTCACATCATATTTTTGACTATCTCGGAATCTGCCACCATGACACTGATATTTCCTACCATTTCAGGGACGTGTCACAATCCAGCGTTGATGTTTTGGGAGACCCCCCCTACTGGCTCTCCTGGCGCGGAGGGTGGCGCCGGAAGAGAATCGGCTCCCGCACCGGGTGCTGCTCTTGGACCAGAACTCTCTGTGGACGGAGTCCCACCACCAACCTTTTTTTCTCATACCCCGCGGGGTGGGAGCCCCGCTCTTCCTGACTCTCTCACCGCATTAACTCTGAAGGACCCAGTTGAACGCTCAATTCGGACCCAGAATGCCCCTCGCCAACGTAGCCAGCGCAGGGGTCGTAATCGTGGTCCATCAGAGGACCAGAGAGCGTTCGTTGAACTGGTAAATCTAGCGTGGGATGCCCTTCAGCTGGAGGAGGCTGCCCTTTAAGCTGCTGTATTTCTGTCCAGGATGACGAGTCGGGAGGGGCGACATACCCGCCACCGGAGGCACCACGTTCGCAGTCAAGGTGGTCGTCGACGGGGGCTAAGGAGATCCAGATACCGTGACGATGAGTGCGATGTAACACCAGCTACACAAGGCCAGCCGGCTCCCGAGTTGATCCCAGGTCATGACGGGATGGCGTGGGTGGAGGGGTCTATGCGCATCCAGGCTCTCTACCATTCCAACCGCCAGAAAGCGGTCCAGGAAGTGCTAGGTGGTCCTTCCCGGCACTGTGAAATACCAGTACAGGAAGTTGAAGAGCACTTCTAGCAGATACATTCTGCGAGAGAGCCTGGCGGCAAATTGCCCCCTCTGTTCAACGCCGACGAGTCGAGTTCCTGAAGCTGTGCCAGCCTATGTCGCCCATTCGGATCCGACGAAGTCGCAAAAATGCTCCGTGGTATGAGTAACTCATCCCCTGGGCCCGACGGCGTTACGTACGCGGATCTGAGGAAAGTTGACCTGGGCTGTCACGTGCTAACGGCTCTTTTCAATGCTTGCCTTAGATTGGGCGCAGTACCACAGTGCTGGAAAAACTCCGACACTGTGCTGCTTTTTAAGAAAGACGAGAGGGATCAAATCGGGAACTGGCGCCCTTGCGATGGAGGATACTACCTCTCAACTCCTCTCCTCACTTATCGCCGACCGCCTCACCTGCTGGGCCATAGCTAACAAGAGAATAAGCACGTCCCAGAAAGGCTTCCTCCCGTTTGAGGGATGAAATGAACACAATTTTATCTTGCAAGAAATTCTGCGCGACGTGAAGTCCAAAGGGAGGGAGGTTGTGGTCGCGTGGCTGGACTTCACCAATGCATTTGGCTCGGTCCCCCACGCATCTATCTTCAGTGCCCTCGAGCAGCATCGGGTCCCGGAGCCGGTCAGGAAGCTGATCGCATCAGCGTATGATGGCGCGACCACCTGCGTCAGAAGTAAGGATGTCTCTTGAGCCTGATAGTTTTTAACCTCACTCTGGAGCCTGTTATTAGGGCAGTTGCGGCTTCAGGTGGGGGCTACGAACTTGCGGGAGAGGCTTTCACAGACCTCGACTATACGGATGACATGGGTCTCATTGCGGACTCGCCCGAGGCGATGAGAATCCTCCTGAGAACTGCGGAGGACGCTGCTGCGGCTGTTGGCCTCACCTTCAACCCTGCGAAATCTGCCATCCTACACCTGAAAGGCAGGGGTGTCGATGCGGTCAAGAGAACTCAGTTCAGCATACAGGGTGAGGTGATGCGCGCCTTAGACCGTGGCGAAGCTTACGAACATTTGGGCACCCCCAACGGGATTTCAAGTCAAGCAGACGCCGTACACCACCATAGAAGAGCTGTCTGCGGACATCCGTGCGGTCGACGGTTCACTGCTGGCCCCTTGGCAGAAACTTGAGACCGTGGCTACCTTTATCCTGCCACAAATGGACTTTTGTTTGAGGGGGTCGGATGTGAGAAAAGGCCCTCTCGGGGAGGCCGACAGGGAGTTGAAAAGGATTGCCAAGAGATGGATGAATCTCCCCCGACGTGCGAGCGCCGAATTGGTCTTCCTCCCTCCATCCATGGGGGGCGGAGGGCTTTTGCCTCTCGCAGACATGGCCGACATTCTTACCATCGTTCATGCCTTTAAGCTCTTGAGCTCTAAAGACACAAGCATGGCTAATGTGGTCATGTCTACGTTGCGGGTGACCGTAGCTAAACGAGTGGGCCACCCCACCGACGAGCATGACATGGCAAACTATCTGTCGGGCTCCCTAGAGGGGGAATTCGCTCGACCATCAAGAGGTTCCTCACTTTGGTCGAGAGCCAGAAACGCGACCAGACGAATGTCCTCTGCCTTGGGTCTGAAATGGAGGTGGACTGCCGAGCGTGCTGAACTGTCATTGGAGTGCCGTCGCCCAGGCAACAGGGACGACAATGACATCATCATCACCCCACCCATGGCTCGCGGACAGGTCGTACGGAGGCTGAGGGCCGTACTGGTGGGGCACTACGAGGAAAGAGTTCTTGCCAAACCAGATCAAGGCAAGGTGCTCGAGGTAACCGGCCGGAGTGTGGTGAGCAATCACTTCCTCCGCACCGGCACTTTCACCCGCTTCGTTGACTGGCGTTTAGTCCACCGAGCTCGCCTGGGGGTAGTGTGTTTAAACGCCTCGATGCGATGGAAAGCTCCTGGGGTGGGCAGGCTGTGCAGGAAATGCGGTGACCTTGAGACACTGCCTCATGTGCTCCAGCACTGCGGCGTTTACTCTGACGCTCGCACCAAACGCCAGGACGCCATCCTGGATAGGCTCGTCAAGGCAAGTAATGTCCCTGAGGGAATCAGAGTGAATCGAGCTATCAGAGGTATCGACGAGGAGTTCGCCAGACTGCGGCCCGATCTGGTGATCCGAAAAGAGATAGAGAAAGATCACGATCGTGATCTTTTGATTTGATTGATGTGGCCGTGCCGTTTGAGAACCGGATGGAGGGGTTCTGTGAAGCAAGAACGAGGAAGCTTACACAGAGAAAAATAAATAGGAGATTTCACTAATAGTTGATGAGATTCGACAAAAAAAAATGGAGATTCTCTAATTTCGAAAAATAGGAGTTTCTCCTATATTTTTTTCTTAAATCTCCGTTTCGAAATTGTACTTTTCAATAAATATATAAGTTAAAAATCTTAGAGATGATCCTCGTGAGATGTGCGAATCATATAAAGACTATTACATATTATACACCGCTGCAGACCCGGGTTAGATATAAGGTCGCAGATGAAGTAAGCCCGGACGACCAGGGTGTCGATGACGGGTATACCTGGAGATCATCTTCGAGGATTTTTTAAAAATTGAATATAGACGAATATGTAAAGTATTACTTAATTTAAACTATCTTATAGGTAATAAGAAATATCTCCTGACGCACCCGGTCGGCTTCACCTGGGACTTATTCTCGTAACCGGTGCTCGGGTCCAATAATGCCGGGTGCCCTGGATCGACTCCTGGTGCACCCAATCGACTTCTCCTGGAATTTTTCCTCGTAATCAGTACTCGGGATCTAAAACAAGGTACAGAGTACCCTGGGTCGACTCCTGGTGCACCCGGTCGACTTCTCCTGGAATTTTTCCTCGTAACCGATGCTCGGGACCTAGAATAAGGTACCCGATATTCTGGGTAAAATCAAGGAAGTATCCCAGGAAAAGCTGACCGGGCGCACCAGGAGTCGACCCGGTGATCTTTCCTGAGACATTTCCAGGATCCGACCCGGGACACCCGGTACCTTGTTCTAAATCTCGAGTACCGTTTACGAGGAAAAGTTTCAGGAGAAGTCAACCGGGTGCACCGGGAGTCGACCCGGGGCACCCGGTTGGCTTTTCTTGAGACATTTCCAGGATTCGACCCGGGGCACCCGGTACCTTATTCTAAATCCCGAGCATCGATCACGAGGAAAAGTTCCAGGAGAAGTCGACCGAGTGCACCAGGAGTCGACCTGAAGCACCCGGTATTCTTGGTTCCAAGCACTAGCTACGAGAAAAAGTTCTAAGAGAAGTCGAGTGAGTGCACCAGGAGTTATTTCTAAGTACCTATGAGAAAAGTATGGGTGAGTACATAAACTTTACTAAGAAGGTAACTGCCGGCGAAGAGTACTATATAATAGCAGAAACTCCTATTTTTGGCAGAAGATTCTACCATCGGATACGGCTCAGAGCGCCTCCTATTTTAAAGTGGAGAATATTTTATTTTATTTATTTTTATTATTATTCTTTTTTTTTCTGTGTAAGATGACTTAGCACTTAGCGAAAACTGACTGTGATCACCAATGAATTGTAAATGACTGAAGGATGTATATGACTGTGTATCCTAGCAACTGTTAAGATAATAATATTCTGTATTGACGTAATCACGCGAGAGACTCATATGTATGTCTGGAGTGAATCAACGACGAAGCAAAATTGTGATCAAGAATTAAACTTATGACGTGATAAGGTGATATAAATTGAACTCAAGCTAGTGTTGTATGATTTTAACTAAACTATATATTGTCACACCAGTGGACCCCCCTTTGGGAGGAAGTTATTTAATAAAGAATTTCAATTAAAAAAATAAATCGTTTGTGAATACACTCATTTTAAAAGTTACTTTTTTTTTATTTTAAGTTTTTCTTTCTTTCGGGAGGCTTGACGGCTCCTCGGCCCGTCTCTCGCTTTCGCCTCTGCTTAGTAGATGATGGTGAAAACTCGCTGGATGTTTCCTTTTCGGAAAATTTCATTGGTTGTTGAGTGGCTGAGGCGTGGAAAGCGAGAGGGGAGGGAGGTCGTCAATGCAGTCCTTACATGGATTTTTCTAAAAATTTTGATTAATTTTAATAGTATATTATTCACCGAGGGACTAAAGTGTGCCGGGGAGGCCTGCTGCGGTTGCAGCCCGAGCCGAAGGCGAGGGCTGCAATTAGCGGGCCTTCCCGGCACATTATTAGTTCCGAGTGATATATACACTTTTTTAATCTCGTATCGCAAGATTTAACTTGATTTCCTCCGATCAAAGCCAAAAAAACGGCGAGGTTGCTCCCTGCGCATAGCGACCAGCGCGCATCTCACAGCAGATCAGTGTGTGTCTCCCCGAGCCGCAGGCGAGGGGAGACAGCTGATCTGCTATGCGCGCTGGTCGATTGCGCAGGGAGCCCCCGCCGTTATTTTGGCTCTCATCGGAGGGACTCAAGTTATTACTTGCGATGTACGAGGTTAAAAAACAATATTCATTTGCCATTTTAATTTGATGTAACCCGTGAATAATTAACATGATTTTAGATAAAGGTATATAATTAAACTTAAATAATTATTTAAACAGAGGGAAATTCCAATAATGTTTAGGTAGAAAAAAAAGTCATCTGTCAACAATTTAAATAATTTTTATACCACCCGTGAATAATTAACATGATTAAAGATAAAGGTATGCAATTAAACTTCAATAATTATTTTAACAGATGGAAATTCCAATAATGTTTAGGTAGAAAAAAGTCATCTGTTAACAATTTAAATATTTTGACGATACTAAAAAGATTGATCCATTATTGAAATTTTTATCTGATTAGGAATTAATTGTAAAATAAAAATAAATAAAACTGAAAATAAAGGCATGGCATCGTCTTTAATCATAAATCTATCTTCTTTTTTTTTTATATTTTCTTCTTTCCAAATTTTCGTCAAGAGAATAAGATAATAATATTTGAATGAAAAACTATTATTTATGTATTCTTTTCAAAATTTACCATGCAAAATTCACTTATTTAAATAATAAAAATCTTAAATTTGATCACACAAAAAAAAAAATATAAAATAAAATTTATTGCACTCAAAAAAAATTTTCTTCTCACGATTTTACAGTCTCGTGGGGAGAATGAACGGCGTACCAGCGGGGCAGCTGGAAACACTTAAAGTCATCTGCGCTATCTTTACGATCGAGCAAAAGGGGCCTTCTTTGTACGTAGTAACCGAAAATTGTTATCTAACCTGGGAAAATCTGTTTAGATTTTCTTTGATGCTTTCTCGGTAAAAGCCCACTTGCTAGTGAGCAGACCTCTGAAGCAGGAAAAGATTAATATAAGTAAAACAAAAAAAACTGAAATTAGATTATTTTTCTGGGTGGTGGAAAAGGAAAAAAGCATTATTTGTAAGTGCCCAGGATGTTACAGTTCCCACCCTCGCCCACCCCTAATTCATAATTTTACACCGTAAAATAGGTTAAAAAAGGTATTTTTAACTCCACACCCACCTTGCTTATAATACCTGAGTTTTAGGTAATTAGTTTTTTGAATTTTTAGTAATTAATTTGACACCAGACTACTCGTGCGCAAGCAATTATACTTCTTTTATTGCTTACATTTCCATTGTTCAATATTAATCAATAATTAAATATAGTTAAACAATCATTCATACGTACTTAGTGGGCATCATATCTGTTCCATTTTTAAATTACGCGCTATTCAAACAGGGAACAGATACGATGCCCACTAAGGGTACTTATGTTACATCCCCATTCAACCGAAAAATATATTTTATCCAAATATTCTCTCTCAATGTTTATCGTATTATTCAAAAATATATATTCTACCTTACTTACTACCTCTTTCGTAGTAAATGCAGTTAACTTAATCTTATTAGATAAAAATATACAACTAGGATCACATAGTTCGAGTAGTATATGGGGAACAATATTGATTTTCAAAAGAGTATGATTATTTTTACAAAGTACATTAAAATTCATTTCCTCCATAGGTGAAATTCTCCAATTGTTTGCCTCTCCGCTAATCCTTGTAATATAATTATCGTGATAGTGATATAAAACTCTTTCACATTCATCTATCTTTGATTGAAGTATCAACTGTGTATAACAAATTTTTTCTAAAAGTAAATTTGTAATATGATTCTTACTCTCACAAAATTTTATCCTAGGTTTATAATCAATACAACTGCTTAGTAATGTATAATATATCTTATCTTTCAATGTATATATTGCTAAAAGAAGACTTACTTTCTCTATGAGCTAATAACTTAAAATTCAATATATTGGGGTTTTTTCAGGAATTGGCGTTGTTACAATAATAACTAACTTATTATTCTGAATATAAACTACAGAAGAGGACACTTTAATTAAATCATCATGATAATCTTTGTTAATTTCTATAAATGAGTTTATCGTTTCATTCCTTCCAATCTCCCTCAATGCTTTCAAAAAAGTATCTGGAAAAACTAAGGTTGGTAAAACTATCCCTAGTTTTGCAAAAGCAATCGCAGTATGTATTATTTCTACCTTCTCTTTATATTCAAATAATGCAAATTGAAAATCATGCCATGATATCATTAACATTTTATCAACTTCTAACTTTGTTAAGGTGGTTTTCTACCAGAGCTAGCCGAATTCAAGACTAAGAAAAAATTATTACACCAAATTACTAACAATTATTTATTAAAATATATTTTTTAACTTTTTATGGCTTCTGAAATTATAATCTACCAAAAAAACATTGACAATCACAACAAAACATTTTTAAACTTATAACCTCACCTTTGAATAGCACAGTTTTGGAGGTTATTCACGTGAAAATTATTTTTGGAAAATTATTGTAAAATTTGTAAAAGGTCAATTTTTTGCAGCTTCAAGAAATGAATTCTTCGATGATGAAACTATATTTATATGGTTTTTCTAAAGGATCTCTATTGTAAGAAGACAAATATCAATAATTTAGTACAATTTTTCAGCACAGTAGTCATACGCGTAATGAAAAAAATTCAATCTTTAACTTGCTGTAACTTTTAAACTACAAGGAGTCGACTGGGCGCATAATTTGACAAAATTACAACCTCTAAAACCTCTAATTTATTGTTAATTAATAACCAAGTTCACGATGAAGAACTCGATAGATGACGACACGATTACGAATAGGATCAAAAATAAAAGTCTTAAACTTGAAAATCGATATCGCTTACTAAATTTTAAGAGTGGATATGGTCAATTTTGATCAGACTTCGTAGAAATGTTTATCAATATCTAATAAACACCTCCAGAAAATTTGAGCTGATTTTCATGCATTTGGTAGAAAACCACCTTAAATATCTACTCACATTATTATTCCAACTCTCTAATTCTTTAATGTTTTTCTTATAATTGATCAATTGAACAGATGAACTATTCATATTTTCAATAACTAATGCAGTTTGTTTTCGCAATAATTTTAAAAGACTATTTTCTTCCATATTCATTAAATCTATCTCTTTATTATAATATTCAGCATCAGCACTATCCGTTGTACCGAACAAATATTTAGAACCTAACTCAAATAAATTTCAAAAATCTCGCTTACTTGTCTGTCTTCTTTCCATAATCTTCTTGCTTCTCTCCTTTAATTCTTTGTTATTTTCATCTGCCTTTCTTCTTAATTCTAACATCTGCCTGATTCTTTCTTCCTGACGTTCCTAATAAGTTTCATAACTTCTTTCCTCCAGCCCATACAATAATCTAAATGGACTGTAACCAGTGCTTGAATGTATCATTGAATTATAATGATTAGCTGCCTTGAGTATTTTCAAATTCCCAGCTGGGCTTGTTTTATCATTTTCTGTCTTCTATAGCTCTTTTATTGTTCCCATTAGACTTTCACGAACACCGTTGGATTCTGGATGATAGGATGCAATAGTCATCTTGTTCGTAAAATATCCAAACTTTAACAGTTTATCTGATTTTTGAATTGATTAGTTCACATTCTTTTATTTTTATTAACAAACTAACTTTCGAAAAGGACACACGTACCTTTTTGACTTTGTAACGGGCAATCCCGGTTCAGCTCCCCTGGGCCTCGAAATTAGCCCAAGTACCATTGTAGTTAGCGATAACGCTAACCGATTTGTAAACACCGGCAAGCAGCAGCTCGAGCGAGCGCTGACCCCAAGAGTGAGTGAGACAGAGAGAAGGAAAGCTACGCGCCGGCTGACTGGCAGCAGGCTGGGAGTTGAGCCGCGCAGCGCCCACGTGCAGATCGTTCTTTGTACGCGTCGTGTAGTTCTGTGCCTTAACGTGGTATTCGTGCGCCGTTTTGCTGCCCTCAACCCCGACACTGTGCCAGAGTGCCGACTTCGTCATCGAGCATCATTGTACACCCGTGACCAACGCTGGGGATTTCCAGCAGGAGCCGACGTGTAAGTCTATCATCTCTCTCTCTCTCTCTCGCTCACTGAGTTCATCCTCCTGCTCGCTTGCGCGGTTTATTAATTACGCTTATACATTAAAAATAAAGAATTCAGTTACAAAGGGTAACAGGCACTGTTATGATTTTTCCTCACGCCTTCCCGTGAATATAATTATACTCGGTCCTTCCGACCTTGAAATGACATGTAGTCACAACTTGATGTGTTTTTGTTTTTGGAACGAAGTTCATTATCGGAGCTTACGATGCGCAAGAAGGTTGCAGCAAAAAAACGTAACGTCACGAAAAAGTGTAAGATTACGTTGCAGTATACCTATATATATTTCCCCCCTTCAACAAGCCCAGGCCCGCAGCTGCACACGCGTTAGAGAGACAGAGAGAGAGAGGGAGAGAGAGAGAGAGAGATTTGATTTGATTTGATTTGATAGATTTATTTACTGTACATTATGTTGTACAAAGAGAGAGAGAGAGAAAGAGAGAGAGAGTAATACAACAACTAGTATGAATTCATTTAAGACTTCAAAACTTTACTGGAAATGAAGCTGAATTTAAAACATTGTATGTTCATGTAATTTACATTTATTTGTGTTTGTCACTAAAATTAAATTTTTGATTAACGGAATTAAGTACAAGTCTAACTAATCTTTGGTTAAAGATGTGAAAAAATTTCCAAATAAATGCCAGTGAGTAATACAACTAGTATGAATCTATTTAACTTTTCTAAACTTTATTAGCAATGAAACTGAATTTAAAACATTGTTTTGTTCATGTTATTTATAATTATTTGTGTTTGTTAATAAATTTAATTTGTAATTAACTGAGTAAAGTACAGCTCTAATTATATATATAATAAAGTGGTTTGTAGCAAGGGGTTAAGTACACAGTCCTCTTTAATTGAGAAATATAACAGTACTAGAGGACTAAGTGCATGAGCCGACCCTTGGCTTGTTGTTTATCTACTTAGTTTCAATCTTTAGATTAAATAATAGAAAAAAAATTAATCAATCCACTAAAAATGAAAAGAAATCTAAGTATACTTCAATCTTTAGTTAAAGATGTAAAAAAATTTGTTAAAAATAAGAACAATGCTTAAGCCATAATTTCAAATCAATAGCTCTACTGGTTTGAAAAATAATAAAAATACCTACCGAAAAAAAGAACGACACCTCAGTTTATATAAAAATATTTTTATAAAGTTAAATTAATAAATGATTTGATACGATGTAACAGCTAGCGCGTTGATTAAATTCGAATTCGGCGCTAACTGTTATGGAACGCAGATGCGGATTGGTAAGTCAGGTGATGACGAGATCTACCGATCAGCATTACTCTAATCTCGGCGCTTGGCGCGATCACACGTGTGTCAGAGAGCGAATATACTTATTTACTTTTTTTGTGTTGTTAGATAACTTTATTGAGGTTGTGTTAGATAAAGTTATTAGTGAGAAGTTGTGTAGATTTTCCTGTGATCCAGTTGTCATTGGATCGGAGCGGGGAAGGCAAACATCTCACGGAAAGTCAGCGTGCGGCCTTGGAAGGCATTGTCGTCTTGTGTGAAGCCATTCAGGCTAATAGTAATTATCATTATTATTGTTTAATCAAGCGAAGGTGCACCTGCTAGAAAAGTAAGTCCGCGTAGCGGTTAATCATTGAGTATTTGTTCGTGTGATAGTTAGAGTCGGAGTGTGTGCATGAAGTACAGTAAGTACTTAGATTTTGTATCGGAGTTAGTCCACACCTTTGTTCTTTTGGCGCGCTGCAGCAAGCAGACGAGCGCGAGAGTGTGTGTGTGCGTCGGTGTGTTAATAGCGACCACAACACAGATGACGAACTTTATTTTTGTAGAATCAATTTCCGTCGACTTAAGATTTCGGGTTGGATTGTTCGTAAACAATCAGATAGAATTAATTTGGAATATTATGTAAATTTTTGATTCATTTCTTTTTATTGTTAATTAAAATTATTAAAATTTACATTTTATCATTAATTTAATTAACCCTTGTTCCTGCGATCGGTCCACGCAAACTCACGCCACTACCGACGAAGGAGAGCAGCCGCGCCGCGTAATAAAAACATTAGTTCGCGTACGCGTCTTCCCCCCTCTTTTCAGGTATTGAAGAAAAATCGACGGATTGTCGTGTGCACAGAAAGTGCATTTTGTCATCAGGCCGGAGGAGTGCGGACGACGATCGCCGCGGGTTCTCGTGTTCAATCACGATCCTCCGAGGAATTAAATTCCTTAATTCGAGCCCTGTGAAGACGAATTTTATTTATTTTTTTACTTTAGACTTTTTGAATTTATTGAAATAGTAAAACACTAAATTTAATAAATACTAAGTATGGCCTCCAGACCCAGTATTGTTTTCTTCAGTCTGTTTGTTTCTCTCTCGTTAAATGGCGGTAAAAAAATTACTCCATTTTTTACATTCATTAACGCCAAAGTATAAAAATGGTAAAAAAATCAAGTTTATATTAATTGAAATAGGATGTTAAAAAAAAATTCTTACTGAGATCTGAGTATCGAAAGTACAATTTTAAAATACCCGATAATTGTGCATTTCTTCCAACTTCTGTCCAACTATTTTCATTTATATCTTCATCATGGTAAGCAGCTCTAGATTTATCAAACAAGCACGGTCTTTCACCAATCAAATCAAGTAAATATTCGTCACCCTGTCTATCAATTGGTATATATTCTGACATTTTATATTTTAAATAAATAATAAAGCAATTTATATAATTTTGTGATACTTTTTATTCGTCTCTTTGATTTCGGTCAATTTTTGTTTTTTAAAACAGACGACTATTGCGTGGGCGGTAAGGGCGTGTATGTTTTAAAAAGTTGATTTTGCCGTTGTTGCTGTCTGCTATACAGCTTTTCGCATGAAATTAATTTCATATTTTAAGAAAGGAGGTACAAATAATTTCAATTTTTAAGTCTTAGCCAATGGTTTAAATTACTGTTCTTTTAAAATTTATCATAAAGTGTTTATTTTATTTTGACTTACACTGTTTTTTAAGCTTAAATTAAAAAAAAAATGCTTTGTCAATTAAAAATATACATATTTCCTAATTGATCAAGTAATTAATTTATGTATTTTAATGAAATTAAATTTTGTCATTATCATCTAATTTTCGTCCTGTGAAGTTGCTTGTGTGAACTATTTACTTTGAAATGTTTGATTATTTATGACTGTTTTAAAAAAAATCTTATCTTACTAGATCTTAAATGAATTCCGGTCAATTTAGCAACCATGATTACTGCAAAAATAAATTTCACACTGAAGAACAAAATAGTTGTAACCTCTCAGACTCAGAATCATCTTCAGATTCTGATCAAAATACGTTTTTAAATAAAAAAGATGAGGGTACATTTACAGCCGCGTTTTTATCAAAGTACCAAATTACATGATCTAGTTGAATAAAATATGATCAATATGTGTCCGAAGTTGAGTAAAATATCATTATTATAAAATAAGACTTGGATAATTTCATAAATACTTATTGAAAAATAGAAGAATTTAAGATACAGTGATTGTTTATAATGATTAAATTTCTTTAGAGTTTTGAAATTACTCCATATCAGATTGACTTTCAACCTACAATTGGTAATCATAGTAGATATAAAGACTGGAATGCTTCTTGGTCGACAAGTAACAAGATCAACAATAGTAACGTATGGACATGCACACTAAGCGTTTGATTACTGATTTTTTTCTATTTACTGAAAATAAGTTAAAATTTCTTTTCTAAATCGAAAACTGGAAATACATATGAATTTTAAAATGTGTTAATTTAAAATTGAAAAATTTTTAGAGAAGCTATTAAAATTTATAAGGTATTCTAATTTTATATGTTTACTAACAGGAATAGTATTTTCTTGACCAAGCATGGGAACAGTGATAGAAACATCACTGTCCCATGCGAGGTCAAGAAAATACTTTCTCGAATCTGATGAATTTTCTTGTTAAATATATATTTTAATCTCAAATTCATCATTTTTTTTTAATTGCACTGCGTATATCGGCTTGTCACTACGCGTCAGCAGCTATGTCAGCATTGAGTACAGCTATATGTACAGTTCATGTATATAGATATACATCAAACGTTACTGTAAGCTGCAGCTTATAGTCTTTGTTGATCTTACAGTTTGCAATTAATATGTACAATAAACCTATTGATAACTTCTTGCCAAATCAATGAATGAAATTGAAAACATATTACAACGATTTTTGGACGATAAATCTTACATTTTTCATTATCAATTTTGAAGTGAATGAAGCGTCGGTAAAACAGTGCGTAGCAGACGCAAGCACAGCGTGAAGTTTCTTTCATTGCTTTAATTCTATATTCCTCAAAACTAACGAAGAAACGCGATTCTTCGTTGCTTCAATTCTATATTCCTCAAAACTAACGAAGAACCGCGTTTCTTCGTGAGTTTCATTTTTCATTCATTTTAGCAAGGCTACAGCTGTAATGATTTTAAACCAATTAAATATGTTTCCTGATATTCGCTAGGTCAAAACTTGAAGCGCCCCCTGGATCGGAACTAAGTGAAGAACTTGAAAGAACCGATTCGTATGTAAATATAAGGGATCGGACTATCAAAATTTAAAAAATATTTTTAAAAAACCCTAGTCCAATATGTTGATGCAAAGTAACTTTTTATAACTATAGTAATTTTTAAAGTTAATATAGCTGCTTTAATGAATTAAAAACATTATTTTTAATAAGTTTTTTCTAATAAGTGTGAGTTTTTAGGGTTATGTTGCTACATCGGTGGAAGACAAAATAATAAAATCGTCTAAAACTTAAAATAAGTTATTAGTAAAATACTTTGCTTATGTATTATTTTTTATTAAATTAAATCAAATAGTTAAGCTACAAAAATCACTTTTTTTACTCTGAGTGATTACATAGTTTGAGTGTTTTGAAAATGGATTTAACTGATGATAAATGTACCAAATTTTTCATAAAATATAAAAAGTGTCTAGGTACCATCGCCGTGTACCGTATTCGATGCACCGTGCACGGTACACGGTACCATATAAGAGTTACTTTAGACACTCTGTGAATTTAATTGGGTTATTAAGGATGGGCAATTGGATTTAAAATAAAAATTAGTAGTTTTTTAAACTTAAGTGGTTTATTTGGAATAAATTATAGGATCTAAAGTCAAAAGGTACCGTGTACCGTGTACGGTACACGGTAATGGTACCTAGATTAATTTAACTTTGCTATTTTCATAATTTTTTTTTCAACAGTTTTAAAATAAATTAAAGCTTGAGTATGTTGATCACGTATGAATGTTCTTCACTTGGTTCACTTTTCAGCCACCACGAGTTCTACGGTCAAATGCGTTATCTCCTCTTCTCAGCCTTGCATAGCGAATAGAAAAACGTAAAAGCAATGTTTACTTGACTGCTGTACTTTATGATTTGGAGGAGGATGACTGGTATACTCTGAAGATCTTAGATAATTTATTTAATAATTTTACTAGTTTATAAGTTAAGAAAAAATGCATGCAATTAAAAACAAATTGTTAAATTCAAAGATCTATAGTATACTGTAAAAATTACTATAAAATTATTTTATTGATGTTATGATATACAACTGCCCTTAAGAAGGATTCCCCGACAAAACGTCAAAAGACAAAACGTCAACGACTAACCGTCAAATGACAAAACAACAAACTACAAAATTTCAAATGACACTAAATGTCAAATTACAAAACGTCAAGTGACAAAATGTCAAAAAAAAATTTTAAAGTAGGTTACAAACATTTTTTATTTTTTGATCAGAATGTTTAATTAAAAATTAAAAATATTTGAATTTAATCGTTTAATACATACTGATGTAATAAACGTTATGTATGTATTAGAATTATAGGTAAAATGTTGTCATGTTTTCATTTGTAATAAATCGAATATTTAGTATCAAGTCAGTTCTACGACTGTAAACATCGTTTTCATAATGGGTTTGAGTTTTATTATCAGTCAAAAAGGAAAGAAAAATTTGATTCATGATAATTTTGTTTACAGAGAGTATTATCGTAATAAGGATTCTGTATTTTGGAGATGTGCACTGTATGAGGAAAAAAGTGCAAAGCAAAAATATTAACAACCCCTGACAGAAAAAGCGGATCAGTCATCGATACTGGAGTACAAATAACTCATAATCATATTGTTGAAGAAAGTGACTTAGAAGTTTTGAAAGTTAAAAGTAAAATTAAAAAGTTAGCTTAAAAATCCGCTGATTCGTCCATGAGCATTATTAAATGTATCAGGTATTGTTTGGTATATATACTGCGATGGCGAAGGCGATCTTGCACTAACGGATCCTTGCCGGCTCCGGCTCTACTTACTCAGATGTGCTTCACGTGGCTTAAATCGCTTGGCTACTCGCGATCAAACCACTCGAGTGTCGGGGACAAGAGTGGTTTGGGAGCGCGGCTAAGTAGCGGAAGGAAGCTACTTCGCCCCACCTGTTCAAGCAGAGCGGAGGCGTCAGCTAACAAAGTGCTTAATTGCAGTTTGCGCGGCCCCTTCCCTAACTCCTTTTAGGCGGATTATAAGTAAGTCTGTTGCAACTTGGAAATGTGGGATTTTTATGGAGATCGATACATGACACTATTTAATGATAAGGTGTATTTTTTATTCATTTATAAGTTATATTAATAACGCAGTTATTGCAGTTAAAATATATTTTTTGATGTTTGCAGGAAATGCAAAACAACGCATTGTCCTATACCTTCTCAATTTTTTGTGCGTGGAGTTCTCAGAAAAGCGAAGCGTTGTAAAAGTGTAGTGGGAACATAAGTTTTATTGGTGGCATTAGCTTACCGGAGAATTTTGGGAAAAAGTGCTGCAGACCAGGTAGGTCATTAGACTGGGTCCGACTCACCGACGCTACGGTTTTTTCCCCTTAATACCTGTCGCTCTTCGGTAAGCACGTAACTGTTGTAAACAAACGCATCGTCGTGGAATCGTATAGTGCAGCCAAAATTTTACATCCCACTGGGATGGAAAAAAATAAAATAATAATTAAATTCAAAAGTATTTTAAGAATTCATTTAGTTTTTTAATATGAAATTCTTGGAGCTGGAACATATACTTGGTGTCATGTGTCGACCTTGTTTACCCCTTTGACCCCATCTCCAAACTGCGCTTTTATACAGCTTATACTTTGTTTTGAATTACACCACCAAAAGTAAGGGAGGGGCCAATCCACGTGATAAGGCGCTGAATAATTGGTGTCCCATAGGAAGGTCTTGGCAAGAGGGAGATAACTGTTCAAGCTCTTCTGGAGACTTGTTCTGAAGTCACTCTTATTCCGATAACATTGGCTCGTAAACTGGGACTAAATCTTGAACCAGTTGGAGAATTAATTTTCGCTGTCGGTGGAAAAGCGGTCAAACAAGCATAATCTCAAACTAATTTGACATTGAAATCGGTTGATTCCAACTTTTCATTGACAATTAATGCACATTGTATTCATCAATTATGTTTACGTTCTCCATCAGTTGCTATATGCTCCAAAGTTATGAACGATTGTCATAGAATAAGCTCCGTGGCAGATCCAAGTTTTAAAATTCTTGGCGATGTTGATATTTTGTTGAGAGCGTGTATCATCACCTTCTCAGACCAGGCCTTATTCGCCAAGACTCTTTCATTATTCACTTCACAGCATTGGGTTGGATCTTAACTGGTCAAATGCCAAGCTATAATGTATCGTCTAATTCGATGATATGCTTGAACTACACAGGAAGATCAGTCCCCATATTGGCATCGTCAACTGGTCTCACTAGTGCAGCGTTTTTGGGAAATTAAAGATGTACCGCATGTTATTCATAAGTCGTCAGATGATATAGAGTGTGAAGCTATTTTTGCACAATATCGGCAAGGTAATGATGGCCGATACATAATTCGCATGCCTTTCAAACGTGACAATATGAACTTACTTGATGATAACTCGAACCGAGCTCTAGCCTTCCTTTGTGCTTTACAGAAAAGACTGAAACGCGATTTAGAAATGGCAACTGAATACGCAAAGTTTATGAATGAGTACCTTTCTTGTGGCTACATGCGACAACTGACAGATGCGGAACGTAGAAACTCCGCTCTTCAAATGCACTACATAACGCATCATGGAATTTGGCAAGGGGTTGATAAAGGAAAAAACTCGGAGTGTGTTTAATGCATCCAAACCGACGTCCACGGGTTACAGTCTAAATGATATGTTATACACCGGGTCGAGACTCCAGACATTTTTACCGGTGGTTTTGATCCGATGGAGGAGGTATGCGGTCGCGTTTTCCATGGATGTACGAATGATGTGCCGACAGATCTGGATCAACAGGCAAGATGTCGACATGAAAATAATTGTTTGGAATCCTAATGGATATGAAAAACAAGCATTTTCAACTGCTTACCGTCACTTAAGGGACATCATGTGCACCATACCAAGCCCTTCGTACAATTCAACAATTATGCGAAGATGAAGGCGAGGATTGGCCTGAGGCTGTGCCCATCGTCTCGGAGGATAGGTATGCCGATAATGTCTTATCAGAAGCTGATGATGTGGAAACCGCTCGAAAGCATCGTGACCAGGTGATCGGTCTTTTACAGTTTGGAGGGTTTCCACTCAGAAAATGGGTTGCGAATCATCCTGAAATATTAAATGATCTTGATGAAGACATCAGACTTCGGCCATCATGGCAACAGTTCAGCACAGATGGTTTTGTGAACGAGTTAGGAATTAGTTGGGATCCAGTAGCTCATTGTTTTCAATTAACACCTCCAAAGATACAGGTTTAACTGACAAAACGAACGATTTTGTCTGCTGTTACTCGACTTTTTTGTAACTAGATAACATCCCAATTTAAAAATTCACGTCTGTCACGTGTCAAAACCTCAAATTTTAGTTAATAAATATCTATTTAAGCCGAAGGTAAAAATTAAGAAAATCAAAAACACCTGGGCATGATTCCATTCTTAAACACTAAAACTATCGAATAGTACTTTCCCAATAGGCTCAATTTTGATGGTAAATTTTAAAAACAAACTGAAACATGCGTCCGCAATTTTCGCTCACGTCTGTCACACGCACAAATATTGAATTATTTTACTGAAAAACTACTATGATCATATTTTTATCTGTACTAATTTGTTGAAAAAAGAATCATTTATCACGTTGTATTCATCAAAAGTCATAACTTTTCAAACTTGCTATCTTATATAGTAGTTTTCCTTTTTTCCTGCCCTCCCTTGCCCCCCATGCCCTTTTTTCCATTAAAAAAAAATGCTGAACTAATCGTAAAACTGTCCTGAAATATGCTTATTTTCTTGTTTTTTAATTTCTCATATAATTATCTTCCCATGCCCCCCACCATGCTCTTTTTGTCACCCAAATTCCCATTTTTCATATTTTTATTTCAAAATTTTGTCTTAAAAATTAAATTTTAAAATTACTTAAATTATTTTAATCTAAATGTTTATTTTGATTTAACCCATTAAGTCCGAGGATTTTTTAAATTTTTGGTGGTTTTCGAGCTGGGAAATCTTGGGGAAAATTTTGAAAAATTTATATCTAAATACCCTACCCCCCTATTTTCAAGTATGCCCTACACGATGGTATAGTTTATAAAACTCAAAAATTCGATTTTCATTTGTTTATTTACAAAATAAAAAAAATAAACAATGTTTTTTTAGCTTTTTTTTTTAATCGAAAAATTGAGTGGTAAAAAAAATTTTTACACACTTAAAAATATGATCACAGGTGATCATGGATTTCAAAGATTTCAAATCTTCTTTAAAATTGCAGCTGCGGTTTTTCTAAACAAAATGGCAGCCAAAAAACTGCGACGAAAAAAATCGTGTACAGCAATACAGCAGTCAAAGGCGAAAAAAAAAATGAGTAATCAAAAAATAAAAAATACCACCATTTTTTACGTTAAATTTTAAGAGTAAAATATACTTGTCTTTTTTTTCATTGGGACCACCGTTTTTTCATAAAAATTAGTTGAAGTTGGGATTATCATGATATAACCACTGCAATTCTTTTTCCTGCACCTGTAGCGAATTTATCTAGCAATTAGATGGAAAAAAATATCGAAATAGAGGTTTTGGTTCCGCTGATTACGAATTTGAGGTCCAATGTGCGATATTAGAATAATTGGGCCTTATATTATGGGACCCAAAAACAAAAATCGAGTAATGAAAAAATAAAAAATACCTTCTTTTTCTACGTAAAATTTTAAAATCAAAATGAACTTGTTGTTTTTTATAAGGATCTTGGTATCCTGGCGGATTCTCCTAATGCTTTAGAATCCGCTAGGTGGCGTACCGTTTAAACAATATACAAATAAATACGGTGACAAAAGTGAATAAAGAACAGTTGGTCAAATGACATTTTTACCCTGGCAGATGATAAGTTCCACCAGGGCCGCTGCTCAAAGGCTTTGGCTAATAATTTTAGCGAATTTCAAGCTACTGCATACTATAGAGATAAATAAATTGCAAAATTTTGAAATCTATTCAATCTTTTGTGATTGAATAATTTCAAAAGTTTCAATATGAGACCAAAGCGTAATAGACCAGATCCACCTCCTGATTTAGATTCTGATTCTGAATCGGAATCTCAATGTTTCAGTTCAGATGAGGAAGAGGAGGATCGCTATTGCTTACCGGATCCAAATTATTCTGGAGATGATAGCTAAGAATCTGGAGCTGAAGATAGTGATGACTCTACAATCGAATATCATTATAAAAAACTCCAAAAATATCATATTCGGAAGCTTCCAAAAATTATGTTAGTAGTAACAGTCGTTTGGAGGATAAATACGTTTATGAGTGGGTAGAGGGTGAAGAAAGTTATCCCAAAAACGTTGAAAATACTTGCCAAATGTCAGATGCAAACAAAAAAAAAATAATTGAGATTCCGATTCAGAATCAGAATCTAAATCAGGAGGTAGATCTAGTCTATTACGCTTTGGTCTCATATTGAAACTTTTGAAATTATTCAATCACAAAAAATTGAATAGATTTCAAAATTTTGCAATTTATTTATCTCTATAGTATGCAGTAGCTTGAAATTCGCTAAAATTATTAGCCAAAGTCTTTGAGCAGCAGCCCTGGTGGAACTTATCATCTGCCAGGGTAAAAATGTCATTTGACCAACTGTTCTTTATTCACTTTTGTCACCTTATTTATTTGTATATTATTTAAACGGTACGCCACCTAGCGGATTCTAAAGAATTAGGAGAATCTGCCAGGATACCAAGATCCTTATAAAAAACAACAAGTTCATTTTGATTTTAAAATTTTACGTAGAAAAAGAAGGTATTTTTTATTTTTTCATTACTCGATTTTTGTTTTTGGGTACCATAATATAAGGCCCAATTATTCTAATATCGCACATTGGACCTCAAATTCGTAATCAGCGGAACCAAAACCTCTATTTCGATATTTTTTTCCATCTAATTGCTAGATAAATTCGCTACAGGTGCAGGAAAAAGAATTGCAGTGGTTATATCATGATAATCCCAACTTCAACGAATTTTTATGAAAAAACGGTGGTCCCAATGAAAAAAAGACAAGTATATTTGATTCTTTAAATTTAACGTTGAAAATGGTGGTATTTTTTATTTTTTGATTACTCATTTTTTTTTTTTCGCCTTCGACTGCTGTATTGCTGTACACGATTTTTTTCGTCGCAGTTTTTTGGCTGCATTTTTGTTTAGAAAAATCGCAGCTGCAATTTTAAAGAAGATTTGGAAACTTTGAAATCCATGATCACCTGTGATCATATTTTTAAGTGTGTAAAAATTTTTTTTACCACTCAATTTTTCGATTAAAAAAAAAAGCTAAAAAAACATTGTTTATTTTTTTTATTTTGTAAATAAACAAATGAAAATCGAATTTTTGAGTTTTATTAACTATACCATCGTGTAGGGCATACTTGAAAATAGGGGGGTAGGGTATTTAGATATAAATTTTTCAAAATTTTCCCCAAGATTTCCCCGACAAATGAAAATCGAATTTTTGAGTTTTATAAACTATACCATCGTGTAGGGCATACTTGAAAATAGGGGGGTAGGGTATTTAGATATAAATTTTTCAAAATTTTCCCCAAGATTTCCCAGCTCGAAAACCACCAAAAATTTAAAAAATCCTCGGACTTAATGGGTTAATTAAGATTCATGTTTTTTTTTTTTTTTTTTTTTTTTTTTAATTAAAATTTGAGAATTATAATTATTTTATTTGTTTTGTTTTAATTATTTTTTAATTATTTTTAATTATTTTATTTCATCGTCGACGGGGGCTAAAGGCGATGGCACGAACTCGCGGGATGCGGGAAATCCTGCGTCCCGCGTCTTGCAATCATCGGTCATGCGCACGGCGGCCAGGCTCCGGCCAGCAGTTCAGAGTCCTAACCTTAAAATTTTATGTCAGCTTAAAATTCTGTATTTTTTAATCGTATTTATATATAAAAGGTAGGGTTCCAGAATATTTTTAAAAAATACAGAATTTTAAGCTGACATAAAATTTTAAGGTTAGGACTCTGAACTCGCTGCCCGGCCGTCGTGCGCATAACCGATGGTTGCAAGACACGGGACGCAGGATTTCCCGCATCCCGCGAGTTCGTGCCATTGCCTTAAGGAGATCCGGATACCGTGGCGGTGGGTGCGATGTAACGCCAGCCACATAAGGCCAGCCGGCTCCCGAGGAGATCCCAGGTCATGACAGGATGGAGAGGAGAGGTCTAAGCTCGGGGGTCTCTACTCCAAGGTATGAGTAACTCATCCCCGGGGCCCGATGGCGTTACGTACGCTGATCTAAGGAAAGCTGACTATACACTTACCTTATGAATAAAAGCACAGGCTCAGACACAGATTCTAATTCAAATTTACAATCCGACGAAGAGATTGATAGATTTTACGAGGTAGACGGTATACATAAACCTTTGATAGAAATAATTAGAGATAAAAAAATGAGTCACGAGCAGCAAACAATCGTACCACAAACTCAGACGGAAGAGATACTTTTAGAACAATTAAGAGTAATGCAGCAGGCGGTATCATCTTTACAGGCTGAAATAAATTCTTTAAAGGGAGAAAAAATTGAGCCAACGGCGCCGCCGCCACCAACGACGATTTCCACAGATTCTCATCGGTTAGTTAGAGAATTATTGAATGAAATTAGAGTTTTCGATGGTAGTTCGAACGTTGAGTATTTTCTCGATCAATTAAGAAATGCACGGGACCAGCTAGAAAATGAAGCCGAAAGAAAGGCTCTGTTGAGAAAAGTAATAGCTTCGAGATTAATAGGAGAGGCTGCAAGAATAGGGGAAAGTACACGAAGTGCTGGCTATTCAGATTTAGCTAACGCGTTGCGAGCTAGTTTTGGGCAGGCCGATTTGACATATGAGCAAATATCGGAAATTCGTAATAATACTAGACAGGGCCAGAACGAATCTATAGATAATTATGTAAAAAGATATGAAGAACTACATCGACGTGTGCAAAAATCGATCGAGCAAATAAAGATTGAATATCGAGCTGGAATTCGGTACATCGAAGAGGACTCCCATGTCCGACGTTTTATTCAATCACTGAAACCAGAGCTAGAGGTAAGGCTTTTAAATATAAAAATTGACTCTCTGCGTCACGACATGCAGGAGGCACGGGCTATTGATAAAAGACTACGCGACGACGAAGTAATCCGAAGCCGAACACAAAGAAGAGGTGAGCCATTAAATAATACAAAGAGTAAACCCAGAGACGATAATAATAAGCAAGATGATAAAAATGAAATTAAAAATAATTATGTAAGTAATAATAGAAACGAATTAAAAAGGTGTAAATTTTGCAATAAATTGAATCACACCGAAAATGAATGTTGGAGAAAAAATCCACAGCTTCGAAATTTTCAAAGAATTCCACAGATCGACAAAGGGCCCCCACGAAAATTTCTGATGACCGACGAGAACCAGCAAGATACTACATCGGATCTGGAGGAAAATATTATGACCTCTACATCCAACTTCAAGGAACAACAGGAGTTAACAAATTTCTGGTCGACACAGGAGCGCCAGAATCAATTGTAAAAAATTCAATATTAAAATTAGAAGACTGCAACCCAAAGAAAATACCACCAGGAGATAGAAGGAGATTCCACATTGTAGATGGCCCTCACGAAATGATAGGTGAATGTACATTAAAAACTTTAGGTAGGTCGCATATTTTTCATGAAGCCATGAATGAGTTTCCTTTAAATACACATAAAGGAATTTTAGGTAAGGACTGGCTCGAAAATTATGGAGCCCTTATTGATTGTAAAAATAAAATAATTACTCTGTCTAATATAAGAAAGAAAAAACACGATTTTAAATTAAATACAGAATTGCTTACAGAAGTAGAAGCAAATTCTGTTAAACATTTGAAAGTACATACAAAACCAGGTACTCATGTGTTTTTCGGCTCTAACTGTGTCCCTGCTTTATACACAGGAGTCGAGGCTATTTTGTATTTAATGAACGACTCTTATAAGAAAATCCGTGTTTACAAGTCAGACATTTGTCATGAATATTACGAGAATGATGAGTTAGGGGCACCATGTATGCAAACTCGAAGAAAGGAAAGAAAGCAAGAGTCCCTCGTGTCGGAAATTCTAGACAATAATATACCTCAAGAAAAAAGAAAACAGATGTTGAGAAATTTGTATGAAAGTAAGAATGAAACAAAAATTTTTACAATGAAAAAGTCTGAAGATGAAAGACGCATTGAACTGTTGAAAAATAAAATAAGATTATCTCACTTATCTGAAGATGAACAGAATGATTTGTGGGAAATTATAAAGAAATAAAATGATATATTCAATTTGCCAGGTGACCCAATGCCTGTAGTAAGTGATGTAGAACATGAAATTCTACTAAAAACAGGTAAGCCAATATCTTCAAAAATTTATAGGCAACCTATTCATATACAAGAAAAAATTGATGCTCATATTAGAGAACTCGAGAGCAAAGGTTTAATACGGCCAAGTTCGTCACCTTACTCAGCAAATGTGCTGTTGGTACCAAAGAAGATGGATGCTTCTGGAGAAGTAAAATGGAGGCCGGTTTTTGACTTCAGGAAGGTTAATTTTGAAACCGAGCAAGACAATTATCCTATTCCTTGTATCGAGGAAATACTTTGCTTATTGGGAAAGGCAAAATATATGAGTGCATTTGACTGCGCTAATGGATTTCATCAAGTGGCAATGAAACCAAGAGACATCCCAAAGACGGCTTTCAGTACACACAAAGGACACTGGGAGTGGTTGAGAATGCCTTTTGGACTGAAGAATGCACCAGCAACCTTTCAACGGATGGTGAATTTTAAATTGAGAGGCTTGATAGGAAAGATATGCTTCGTATACCTAGATGACATCATAGTATTCTCTTCTACATACGAAGAACATTTGAGAAATTTGGAAATAATATTTCAAAGACTGAGAGAAACTAAATTATCTCTACAGCCAGATAAGTGTGAATATATAAAGCCGGAACTTGACTATTTAGGGCATCTCATTACACCAGAAGGTGTAAAACCTCAAGAGAAGCACGTTGAGAAGATGAAAAATTTTCCAGTTCCCAAGGACGTGAAAGAGATGGAAAGATTTTTGGCATTGGTAAATTACTATAGAAAATTTATCCCAAAATGTGGCGAAATAACAGCCCCTCTTCATAAAATGAGAAGAAAAAATGAGAAGTATGAAATCACAGATAAAGAATTGAAATGTATAAAGAAACTGAAGGAAATAATAACAAGTGATCCAGTATTGAAATATCCTGATATAAAAAAACCCTTTATTTTAAATACAGATGCCTCTAATGAAGTTATTGGTTGTATATTATCGCAACTTGACGATAAAGGAGATGAACACCCGCGTGCTTTTGCTTCAAGGATACTGAATGCAGCTGAAAGAAGATATTCAACTACGGAGAAAGAATTTTTGGCAATAGTATGGGGATCGAAAGTTTTTAGACCCTTCTTATGGGGAAGGAAATATACAGTTTACACAGATCATAAACCGTTGGAAGGAATAATAAAAAGTCAATCCCCAG
This sequence comes from Encarsia formosa, assembly GCA_038277355.1. Taxonomy (NCBI): domain Eukaryota; kingdom Metazoa; phylum Arthropoda; class Insecta; order Hymenoptera; family Aphelinidae; genus Encarsia; species Encarsia formosa. The sequence goes on from CM076187.1 coordinate 49,620,004, forward strand.
ACATAACTTCAAGATGTTTCAAATTTATAGAAAAATTAACTGATTATCACCCGGAGATAAAATATAAAAAAGGTAAGAAAAATCAAAACGCTGATGCTTTTTCTCGGGCATTCGTTGCAGAAGACGAGGATGATACTCCAATCGAAGAACTGTTGGATTATATGAACGAGATGGAAGCAGATGAATCAGAATTCCCAAGCTGGATAGATGAGACAGTGGATAAAGAGGCAGCTGAAGAAAATTTACCTTGTGAGAAGGAAACGACAGATGAGTCCAAATTACAACCAGAAGTGACAATTTGTGATGAATTTGAAAATGTGGGATTGAGTAAAATAAGGTTGGTAACTGAGAAAAACAGTGGTGAGCAGATTGATCGATGGGTAAATATTAATAAATTTACACTCTTCTACAAGACAAAGCGAGATTTTGAAAGAATCATAAAGGCAGGTAAGAACACCATGACTATAAATGCCTCCGACATGAAAAATTTTGAAATACACTTTGAGGTAAGGAAGAAGGCTGGACTAAAAGAAAAGTCTAGAGAAATAGAAAAATACAAATTAAGAGGTGATAAAAGAATTAATGGTGCACCATATTGTGAACCAGGTGACATCATCAGTCTGTTCTCATTATTGGATGATATAGAAGATGATGAAACCATCATTGAATTTACCCACGTTCAAGATAATCAGCATGAAAATTTATTACTTGGTACATATATTTATACAAAGATGACAGAAAGAACTTTGTATATACGACAAAAATATCCAATTTATATAGAAGATTTAAATACAAGAAAGAACTTAATAGCAAGGGCTCACGAGCATGGACATCAAGCTTCAAAGAAGATTGTTATGCAACTCCGCCAACAGTACGTGTGGGAGAACTTACCTAGTGATGTGGAACAATATATTAAGATATGTCAGGTATGTAACAGGCTGAAAGATAACTCTAGAAAATATAATACTCCAGGCATGAATATAGAACCGCCAACTCAACCATTTGAGACAATAGCGATAGATTATTTAATGCTTGAACAAAGAAATTACTTACTTTTGGAAGACGTATTTTCTAGATATGCATGGTTAAAAGAAACAAGAGGAAAAAATCCTTACAAAGTGTTCGAAGAATTCATTCTTTAGCAGAGAATTCCGCAGAATTTAATAACCGATAATGAGTCTATATTTAAATCAGAATTGTTAACAAAAATTGTAGAAAAATATGGAATCTACAAAATTAAAATTTCATCATATCATCCAGAATCCAACGGTGCATGCGAAAGACTTGTGAGAACAATTAAAAAGATAGAAAAGACAGAAGATGATAAAGCTAGTCCAGCTTGAATTTGAAAATACTGAAGGCGGCTAATCATTATAATTCAATGATACATTCCAGCACTGGCTATAGTCCTTCCAGATTATTATATGGACTCGAGGAGAAGAATTACGAAACTTATGAGGAACGGCAGGAAGAAAGAATGAGGCAAATGACAGCAGTAAGAAGAAAAGCAGATGAAAACAACAGGGAATCAAAGGAAAGAAATAAGAAGATTATGGAAAGAAGACAAACAGGAAGCAAGACATATGAGGTTGGAGATTTAGTATTAATTATTTTAAATAATCAATGGTCGGAAAAACCCTATGTTATACGAAGAATACAGGGACATACTGCATATTTTATGATGAAGAATAAAGAAATAATGAGACATTTTAATCAAATTAAATATTTTTATGGCGAAATAGTCTAATCAATTTTTTGTTTCAGATTCTACTTTTGGTAATTTGTATATATAAAACAAAAGCTTTTGACAACAATACTGAAATTTATAAGATAATAAATGAAATACCAGATGTCGCAACGACCTTTTCGGGAGAAGTACATCTTTACTCTGAGCAGTGGAAAGTAATTCATACAACTGATCTCAACAAAATCTACAACCAAGGTCAAAACTTGAAATCACAGCTTGGAAAAATGAAGAATATATGTAATAAGCCAAATACAAAATGTAATTTACAGGGTCTAATTGAAACTATAAGTAGAGAATTAAACTCAACCGTTGACGTACCAATTAGAAAAAATAGAAGAAAAAGAGGTTTGTTAAATTTAGTAGGAAAAGGTTCTAAATATTTGTTTGGTACAATGGATAGTGCCGATGCTGAATATTATAATAAAGAGATAGATTTAATGCATAAGGAAGAAAATTATCTTTTAAAATTATTGCAAAAGCAAACTGCATTAGTTGCTGAAAATATTAATAGTTCATCGATTCATTTAATGAATTATGAGAAAAATATTAAAGAATTAGAAAGTTGGAGTAATAATGTAAGTAGATATTTAACGAAATTAGAAGTTGATAAAATGTTAATGATATCACTGCAAAATTTTCAATTTGCACTATTTGAATATAAAGAAAGAGTAGAGACAATACATAATGCAATTGCTTTTGCAAAGTTAGGAGTAGTATTACCAACATTAGTTTTACCAGATACTTTTTTGAAAGCTTTGAGGGAGATTGGTAAAAATGAGACGATAGATTCATTTATAAAAATTGATAAAGATCATTACGATGATCTAATTAAAGTATATATAGAAAATGATAAGTTAGTTTTTATTATAATAACACCTATTCCTGAAAAGACCCCTTACGATATAATGAATTTTGAAGTATTACCACATAGAGAAAGTAAAACTTCTTTTAGTAAAATTTTTATTGAACAGAAAATAATATATATATCGAAAGATAAGATGTATTATACATATCCAAGCCATTGTTGTATTGAATATAAACCAAAAATAAAATTTTGTGAAAATAAGAATCATATTACAAATTTACTTTTAGAAAAAAATTGTTATACACAATTAATATTTCAGTCAAAAATAAATAAATGTGAAAGAGTTCTATATCAGTATCACGGTAATTATATTACAAGAATGAGTGGGGAGGAAAATAATTGGATAATTTTACCCAGAGAGGAAATAAATTTTAATGTATTTTGTAAAAATAGTCATACTTTTTTGAAAATTGATACCGATACATTACTCCAAGTAAGTGATCCTACTTGTATATTTATGTCAGATAAAATAAAGTTAACTGCATTTAATACAAGAGAAATAGAAACTTAGGTAGAATATATATATATTTAAATAATACAATAGACATTGAAAGGGAATATTTAGATAAAATAAATTTTTATGGTTTGGAAAATAATTTGCATGAGAAATTAGTAGAGTTGGAGGAAATCCAAAGTAAGATAAATCAATTTAAATTTACAGAACGCACTACGACTTTAACACAAAAGATATTAAATTATTTAAGTACTGTAGGACAAATAGCTTTGATAGGATTAATTTTATTCGTTATTCATAAATGTAGAGACTTTAATTTTCTATATAATATAGTTGGAAAAATTTATCGGAAAATATGTTGTTGTAAAATAAGTTATAAAAGAAATGTAAATGTGGTACACAACCCAAATAGTCCAGTGTATATAGCTTCTTATGATTCTGGAAATCAAGGAAGTGAGAATATACCTAAAAATTCTAAAATAATATTTCGAAAAAAACTGTCTGATGAATTTTAAAAAAAATGATAAACGAAAATTTTTCACTCTGAAAAATTTTCTAAGCTGGATAATGGGGGTGTAACATAACTCAAATTAATCGTTTGTATATCTATATTGAATTATTGATTATTATTAAACAATGGGACAGTAAGTAATATAAACGAGTGTAATTGCTCGCAGGCGACAGTCTGCCGTCACACTTCTGCTCGCAAACACTGCGTACAATTTATGTAAAATAAAGAAACTAATAAATAAAGATACTAAAAGTGAAATATAAACATTTCTTTTTAAAAACATAAATACCATAAATATAGGTATTACAATATGGGGCATTCTCTGTAAAACGGACCTCCTTCCAGACCTCTGTCCATTTTTCTAGTTGACTTAGGAAAAAAAAAAAATTGCAAAATAAAGCTCAAAGTTTCAAAAGCTCTCAAATGCGTCCAGGCGTTTTTCAAAATTCAAAATGGAGGCTTCAAGATGGTGGCGAAATCGCAGCAAGTAGACAAAAAAATTTAATAATTTGGCAATTACTCTAGATTTAAACGTTAAAAAATTATTGTAAAACACTAAGGAATAGTTTTTGAGGTCCCTGGTTACAAAAATGTGATTTATATTTTAAAATTCAAAATGGCAAGTCCAATATGGCGGACCTTTATCGAAAAAAATTCAAAATTTCTAAACGAAAAAAATATTAGCTTGTTCTCCATAAAAAAAGAAAAAACTTTTATTTCAAGTAATTTTTTGAAAAACCCTATATTTTTTCAGTAAAAAATCATACAAATTCGGACATGATTCACCATGTGGCCTTTTGGCGCCAAATTTAATATTTTTCCAAGCCACGAGCTTATAAAGTCAATGGCACCGAGATAAATTATCACAGGAGCCCAAAAAACCATGAAACCAAGATATAATTACTGTTAAGCCCTAAAGCTATCAAATCAAGTGCACAGAAATAAACTAAACTACCCTGCAAGCTCTGAATTAAAAAAAAAAAAAAAAAAAAAAAATATGCTGCCAAACTTAATATTCCTGCGGTTAAATAAAATATACCACAGTTACAGAATGTTATTTTAGCCAAAACCTTTAACTTAAAAGACTGATGGCGTTGAATAGAACAATCCCACAACATTGGGCCCTAAACCCAAAAAAACCCGAGGACGCCAAGATGAAAAATCATGCAAGCCCGAATTATAAAAATCGAGGGCACCGAGTGCAATTTTACCTCAAGTCCTTACAAACATTTTGGAAATTTTTTTTCCACATACAATACGTAATTTTAATTTTACTAAAAAACTAGTTTTACCAATAAATTCAATTGCATTATACGTAGAGCTTTAATAATTCATTCAAGATCGAGCTTTTCGCTGGGTTCGAGAAAAATATCGATTCTCGTGCATGCCTACCACAAGCCCTAAAACTAAAAAACCAAGGGTTCAGAGCTTAAGGGTCTGGCAATTTTTGAAAAATCGAATTTTTTTTTTTTTTTTTTTCTTATAGTAAAACATTTCAAGAATGCTGTGTTAAAATTTCTAAGGGTTTGGAGCAAAACTCACAAAGTTACAGAGTTTTAAGTCTGGGGCCTTCGAGCGGAGCAGGTCGAGGCAGCTGCCCCTCCCCGCATGCTCTACGCTGAAGGCCCCTGCTAAGTCGGTCTTTGTAATCCTCTAAGACCCTTTTGTAAAAAGGGAGGGGCAGTGAACCCAGGTAGAGTATAAGGCGGTTCTAAAGGTCTGTGTGGAAAAAAAGACGTGTCAGTTTGACGGTGTTCGTTCACCAGAGCGGTCCAATTATTTTTCTTCTTATACTTCCGATTCGGTTTTTTTTGGTTTTAAAATGGTTAGAACAAGTAAAGTGTCGAGAGAAACGCGTAAAACTGAAGGAAAAATACTTGGAAAACCAAAAAAAAGACCCAATCCGTTTAAAAATAATGACGTGCAGACAAAAAGTGCGTCAGCTAAAAAATTCGGCTAAGTTCTCAACCGTCTGTGCCAGTGGATACCGAAATACATTATCGTATATTTGACTTTCTGCAAGTGTTTACAACACTTTCAACGTTGGTAAATTGCAAAGTGTGCAACGGTAATGTTGAGTTCAAGTCGTGTAAGCCAGTAGGTTTAGCTTTCGATCTTCAAGTCAAGTGTGAACGCTGCGAAAATCGATACATTCCGTCAAGCAAAAAAAACGGAAGCAGATTTGAAATAAATTCTCGGTTTGCCCTCGTGATGAGGATTCTGGGTTTAGGACTTGCAGGATGCAATAAGTTCTGCGGTTTAATGGACTTATCAAGCAGTTTTTTGTGCAAAACTACTTATAATAATTGCATTAACAGCATATGCTCCGCAGTCCAATCAGTTACGGATAAAATTATGGCTTCTGCCGCTGAAGAAGAAAAGCAAGCGACGTCACATTCAGATTTGACAGTTTCCGGAGATGGAACTTGGATGAAACGTGGTTTTGCCTCCTTGTTTGATGTTGCTTCGTTGATTGGCTTTTACACAGGTAAGGTTCTTGATATTATTGTAAAAAGTATACACTGTCAAGTATGCAAAACTTGGGAACATCGCTTGAATACTGCTGAGTTTGAAACGTGGTATGAAAAGCATGTTGCTGAAGGTGCGTGCAAAGCAAATCATTCCGGACCCTCGGGAAACATGGAAGTTGACGCAGTAAGGGGCAAGGAAAATTGACAGGGGCACTTATCGACAAGTTTACTGTGTACTACGGTTTGGCGATTAGAAGAAACTGTCGAGAAGAAAATGCTGTAAATAAAATGAAAAAGGCTATCTGGGCAACGTACGCCCATAACTCATCCACAGACGAAGATCCACAGCACTACGATTGTCCGAGCGGCGCGGACTCTTGGTGCGAATACCAGAAAGCTGTGGCATTGAACACCTTAGAAAACTTTTCTCACTCTAACGAGGCCTTACCAGTTGATGTTTTGGATGCAATGAAACCAATATACGAAGATCTGAGCAAAGACGAGCTTTTAGAAAGATGCGTTGGTGGATTTACGCAAAATAACAACGAGAGTTTAAATCAACTTATTTGGAAAATTGCTCCCAAAACATCGTCTGCTGGCTGCAACATAGTAGAGATTGCAGCAAATATAGCTGCATGTACTTTTAATGAAGGAAATACAGCTTTATTAATGATTCTTCAATCAGCAGGAGTTGGTACTGGATGCAGCGCCCATGAGTACGCGAGGCTGGCGGACGAAACTCGCATAATGATAGCCGACTCCGAAAGCGCCGCTCAAACCAAAGAAGGTAGAATTCGGCGAAGACAAGGACAAAAAGATGCCCTGGACATTGCTGAAGCTGCTGGTGACTTACTTTATGGAGCTGGAATAGATGATTCAGTGTAAGTTGTAAATCAAATAGTTTTTCTTCACTTTTTTCGTACCGAAAACTTCAAACGCGTTTTTCTCGAAACACTATTTTTCAAAGTCGGTGAAAGTTCTCATTTGAAAACTACTGCACCGATCTTTCTAGAACTAAACATACGTCTTTAATGCATAAAAAACCCGCCCCCTAGTGAGTTTCATTTTTTTTTTTTTTTTTTGGCCGAGTTTTAGCCATAAAATGGCCGGTTTTGGTGACCAAAAAACAGTGTTTTGGCTTCAAAACGTCGCCAAAACTTCAAAATTGAAAAAAAGTGAAATTGATCCTACTAGGGGGCGAGAAAAACTATTATATTAACTAAATCTACTTTATTTTTTGATTTCAGATGAACCGTTCGCGAGTTACAGCCTTCACCGCAACTCATCTTTTTTTCGAAGCGCCTTGTTTGGTCGGCTCCCATTGCCTCAATTTTTAATATTTTGATCTGAAATTTTGACAGAATGTTCTTTGAATGTTGTATGATATGTATATAAATTCTTATTAAATTATAATAAACAGGAGCTTCACTATAAATCATCGAAAAATCATCATTTTTTGACCGCTCAGACCCTACCCCCCCCCCCCTTAATATTTCTGCTAGGTCTACATTAAATAACCAGGCTCCAGAGCTGAATATTAAGCTGAAAATACCAAGGTTGCCGAATTGATGAGTTCCTCAAGTTCTTTAACTAAAAAACCATGGACCCTGGATGAATATTTCGGCAAGCACTGAACTTTTTTAATCGATGTCGTTATGTTAAATGATCTTGCAAGCTCGAAACTACATAAGTATGCTATGAAAAAAAGATAAATTGTAACTATAGTTACCTTGTTTACTGCATATAAACTGTCAACACTAAATAATTACGTAAAATCCATGAACAAGAGTAAAATTATTAATAAAACAAAATTATTAAAAAAAAATTTTGAATTGTTTATTATGCATTTTAACAAAATATCCTTAATATTTACTATTTACAGTCATAAATTTATTTTTAAATAAAGCCATTTATTTATTTTTTGCGTGGTTTTAATTGTTATCTAGATCATATTCCTACCCATTTGTAGCGTGTGAAAATCGTTTGACTTGAAATTTTCCAGAAGGCAATAATTTAAAAGAATGATTTTTTGTAATTTCAGGTATTGTAGCTGCTGTTTTAAACCTCTGATTAAGTTTTCTTGTGAACATGTTGCAGTCTTTTCCGCTGTAATAAAAAACATCAGTTTTAGCCTTTTTTGAATATTCATGGCCCCATTTATAAAGATCTTTTGCAGATAAAATTGCGTTTTTTGGATCAGCAAGAAGACTTGCTCGTGCAGGCTCTTTTTTGAAAGTAGCTCCAAGGCCATCACCGGCATTTTTTCCATGCGCCGTTGCATGAAAGTGCCATTCGGCCTTAATTCCAAAATCATCCTCATGATTAATTCAATTTACCATCTGAAAGCGATTCTTAAAATGCTGCTTAGCCCCATCGCTAAAATAACGAATCAAATTAATTTTTTTAAATTGATTTTTCAGGTACTTTATAAGGATTGATTGAATATTATACACAGCCACAGTATCATGCTTAAGAACTTCAGATAAGAATACTAAACTTTTATGCTGCAACTTATTTTCTTGCTTGTAATAGTATTATTATTATTATTATTATTATTATAAAATCACAGCATACGGGTGCTAAGCTTAGGGACACTTAGTTTTCACCATTGTATCCCTGTCCCCCTTGCTATACCTCTGGAGTGTTCGTGAGTCCTAACACCCTGCAATATGCGAGTGTGTTGTCCACACTCACTCCGTAAAAGCTCTCAGGATCCAGGATCCCGGTTTCAAACCATTTCAGGCGGTGGCCTATCAGGTTAGGGCATTTGCATAGTAAGTGGCACGGGGTCTCTTCCTCTGCTTCACACCATCTACACAGGTTACTATGCCCCTGCGTTTTGTGTGTGTAGCACCGAAGGTTGCAGTGTCCGGTCATAATGCCCATGACCTCTCTAGCTCTTCGTTTGTCTAGCCTGGTGATCAGTTTGGCCCAACCGGTAATATAACTTCCCAGTAGTTCCTTGATCCACCTGTAGCTCTGGGACTCTTCCCAGAGTTCCCATCTTTGCCTCTTCGAGTATTTCTCCAAGATACTGCAGCCTTCTGAGAACGATACACCCATCCCATGCTCCGGCCGTGTATCTGTCGAGGCCCCTCTCCTCGCAAGCTCATCTGCCCTTTCGTTTCCCTTGAACCCGGAGTGTCCGGGTATCCAGGTAATAACTACTTGGTTAGATCTTGCCAGCGCGTTAAGGGTGTTCTTAGCCTTCCTAACCAACCGTGAGATTGTAACTGGGTTTTCCAAGGCCTCTATGGAGGCTTGGCTGTCAGTGCAGAGGCAGATGCGTCTCTTACTGACGTTCCCCAGAGAGAGGTTGTTAGCGCACGAATAAAAAAAAAAATAATAATAATAATAAATAAGATATAAAAATAACAAAAAAATACTCATAGGAATAGGTTCATTAGCCATGGTTAGGAAAAACCTTATTTTTTCAGCTAGATAATAAGAAGTAAACAATAAATAATGAAATTTTTATTCGAACGAGAATGAGACTCTTTTCGTATTTAATTTTTCTGAAATTTTGGTTTGATTGATTTATTTTTGGAATTTTGCTTTAATTAATTATTTATTGTTTACTAATTAATTTAATATTATTTTTTTGTGAAAATAGTTCTAAGTATACAGTTCGAGGTATCAAATTAATTGTAAAAGTATTTTAAAAACTTTTGTCAATTAAAATTCCCGAACGCATTAGTTATATTTTAGTTATTTAATAAATTAAGTCTTAGGCTTGCATGCCTTAAGAGAGGGGGAACAGTTTCCCTCCTTGTAGGATTTTCCGAACAGCCGCCAAGGACCTCAGATATAAATTGGCAAACTTGACCCTGCCGCCGCAGTTACTCTGCCGTCGCAAACATAGAAACACCGTTCTATTCCACCGCGTCGGTTCAACACCCGAGACCCAGCCCAGCAGCATCCAGAACTCAGCAGCAGCATCCAGAACTCGTCCGAGGGACTTTCGTCCAGGAGGAGTAACTGGCGGCTCAAGCTCATCGCTAGTCCAAGAGGCTGGTCAGAAAATCCAGTAGTAAAAAAAAAATTATTAAATAAAAGTGAGTAAATAAAATTTAATTTTTCCTCTTTTTATTTCTGTAGTTTTCCCCCACTTAATTTTGGAATTGGGCTGTCTCTGACAGTTCGGTTTTGTATGGTCTGCCTCGCGCAGTTTGAACCCAAAATTAGGAGGTCCTGCTGATAGAGCTCCATAAAAGGATTCGAGCTCGGTCAGAAATAAGCGTGTTCTAGTTTATAGAGGCTGGGTTCCCATTCCCAGAATCTGCCCATGCGTGCACCATTCCTGCCGGAATCCCACCCAGATAGGGGGTCTGAGTTTAAAATATAAAATCGTGATAAGTAAACCTCTTGTTGATTCACAACGTTTTCCCTAAGCTTCGGCTTGAAAAAGGATAAATTTTAAACCTAGACGAAAATATCTTTTTTTTTTATTCAAACCAATTAATTAATTCGGACGTCACATTCTGTTATCACAAAAAATACCCCAACCAGTAAGAGATGCGTTCAAAAAAATTGTAATTTTAAAATTTTTGTCTTTTATTTTATTTTTACTGAAAGGTATTTTTTTCATCCACCATTCCAGATCCTAATAAGTTTCATTTGAAAAAATTAATTTCTTATTATAATCACCATTGGATTTAATAAGGGCTTAATATTTGCATCATTCAAAATTTTTTAAACACAAATTACTATAATTTATTGCTGGAGAAGCAGCAACTAAATTACCAACGAATTGAGCCCATTCCCTGATTTTACATTTAGATTTTTTCTCACACATTTTTGCGAAACTAAGAAGCTTTATACGTTTTTTATCTGTTAAACTTATTGAATAATCAATTGAATCAAATGTAAAACCAAGGTAATCACATTTTTGAGATGGATTAAAACAACACTTTTTCAAATTTAACATAAATCCAAGTAACTCAAGTAATTTTATAGTTTCATTGATATTATTTAAATATTCGATTTCAGTTCTACCAAACAATAATATATCATTTAAAAAGAAAACTGATCTGAATTTTTTCAATCTTAAGTATTGAGCAACTGGTTTTAATATTTTTGTAAAAATATAAGGAGAAACGTTTAAACCAAATGGAAGGCAACAAATTCATATAAGGTGTTTTCAAAAGAAAATCTCAAATATTTTCTGCTTTCTGTATCGACTAGAATTAAGAAAAAAGCATCTTGCAAATCTATATGCAAGATATATATGCAAGATAATCATTTTTTCCTAAAAGAAATATTACTGTTTTCTATCTTTCATCTTAAAGTGTTCATTTTTTATTAATTTATTTAAATTTTTAAGGTTAAGAATGAATCTTTTGCTTCCATCAGGCTTGTCTCGTAAAAAATAAGAGGATGAAAATTGATTTTTACAAGGATTTTTGAATTGTTCCTTTTTGTAAAAGGTTATCGATAGCATTTTTACAGTGTAAAAAATCATCATTCAAAAATTTTGGGTCTTTCGGAACCTCTGATTGTTTTCACGATTCGCACGAGTGCGCTGATGCCCATCCTTATATTTGTGGCGTTTACGAATTTTGTTGCCATGATGCCTACCGCAAGATCGCTCTCTCATCCTTCTCCTACAGTAAGGTGACGCTCTTGTAGAAGAATCAGAGTAGCTTGACTATGAGTGTCTCCTACTGGGGTATTTCGAAGCATGATACTTCGACCCGGATGACGATGAGGAAATCGAATACGACCTGCGCCTCAATTTCGAACGTGAAGAAAGAAAACTCTCTCATGACCTTCTTCTGGTGCAATTTTTCTTTCTTTTCTAATCTCGAGAACGGCGATGACGATCACTGGATCGAGATCTTGTCATTTTGTAATAAGTCTTATTTATTAATTTAAGTAAATTAATATAATTTAACCTTGTGCTTGGACCGCAGAACAAAACATAATGAAGTTGCAGCGGAAGGGTTGCCATGAAGGTTACGAACATGTATTTTGGAACATTTGCTTTAAAAATGTTGTGAATGGACCATGCCACTGACGTGACTACACTTTGATCTCGAGGACGAGACTTATATGCAGTAGAATTAATTGTTTTTCTATTTAAAATTTTGAATTATATTAAAATATCAACTTTTCATTTTTTTAGGTACTTCTTTTCTTCAATTCAAAATTTTTTACCGACAACTACATTTTTAAGTGAGTAAAGGATGAATATTTTTTTAAGTTACTAAAGTAAGTTACTAAAGTCATTGCTCTGATACAATAGAAAGATGAAAACATTCAAAATACGTAATTGATTATAATTGAGTAAAGGTCGGTCATTTTCAGGTACGAAATTATGAAAACATTGTTACTCAATAGTAGGATGAATATAGATGCTAAAAAACGCTACTGCAGCGATCAATATTGTTAATAATAACAATAAAAAATAATAAAAACGTTACAATCACTTCAAAATTTTTACACAATTTAGTCAAATGGTTTAAAAACGAAATTTTTTTTTTTCTTATTAATTTTTTTTCGGTTTAAATTAGCTCTAAAAATTGTTCTCTTTTTCCATGGTGGAAGTTTTCATTCAGCAACCGTTCATCTGAAACCGAAAAGTAAAATATTTTCTTAATCTATATAGTTTTGGCTATCGCAGCACCTAAAATAATTAAAAAAAAAAATAAAAAATAACATAATAGCGGATTTTTTGACCATTTTATTGCAACTTAAATTGTTTATAACTTTGTAAAATAATAACGAAATTGTTTAATTGTAGGTGCTGCGATAGCCAAAACTATATAGATTAAGAAAATATTTTACTTTTTGGTTTCAGATGAACGGTTGCTAAATGAGAACTTCCACCACGGAAAAAGAGGACTAATTTTCGGAGCTAATTTGGACCGAAAAAAAATTAATGAAAAAAAAAAAAAAAAAATTTCGTTTTTAAACCATTTGACTTTGTTGTGTAAAAATTTTGAAGTGATTGTAACATTTTTACTACTAAATAAAAATTTAAAAAAAAAAAAAAAAAAATTAGTTCTCAGGAGTGGCCTCTAAAAATTATTTAAAATCTCTGTTTTAATGATTTTAGTCCAATTTCAATAATTAAAAGTAAAAATGTAATTATTTTCTACTCACATTAAAAGTTGGTCACCGATCAGCTGATCGATATCTCGACGCCATATTCCCGCAGAATAGCTTGCAGTGTGACAGACATGAGCACGATTTGTGGTTAAGATTTGCGTAAAAGCATTGAATTCTTTTGAACAAAGTTCCTATTACATAATTGAAAGTAGTATACCTATTTTTTTTACTTCGCTGAATTCAATATTGAGGTTAGTTTTTCGATAAAAGCAACAGTTTTTGTGCTTGGATGCATGACAGACATGAGTTGAATTAAGGCTTGTTTCGATTTGTAGGAACTTTATTTGACTTTTCATAATATTCGAAAATTTACGACTTTTCATGAATACAACGTGATAAATGATTATTTTTTCAACAAATTAGTACGGATAAAAATATGATCATAGTAACTGTTTTTCAGTAAAATAACTCAACATTTGTGCATGTGACAGAAGTTAGCAAAAATTGCGCACTCATGTTTCAGTTTGTTTTTAAAATTTACCATCAAAATTGAGCCTATTGGGAAAGTGCTATTCGATATTTTGAGCTTTTAAGAATCGAGTCATGCCCAGGTATTTTTTTTTCTTAATTTTGACCTTCGGTTTGGATATATATTTATTAATTAAAATTTGAGGTTGGGACACGTGACAGATCTGCATTTTTAAATTGGGATATTTTAAATCTAGATTTTTTTATTTAAAATGTGATAAATTTTTATTTGAAGGGATAACTTTTTTTGTTTTGTTTTAAAGACTGCGGATGTCAGTTTGACCGAATTATAGCCTTTTACTCATATAAAATACTTTTTGATTCTACAAATTAAAGTTTGTGACTTCAATTTTTCAAGTAAAATTTTTGAAAGATTTTAAATTAATATAGTTTATAATTTAAAAAATTTATCATCTGAATCGTTCATGAAGTTTTAAATTTTTGCAGAATAATCAACAAATTAATCATGTCCAACGAAAACAGATGTCTAAAGTGTTGTCAAATTTTCTACGATTCTAATTCTTTAAATACTCATATACAGTTAAAACATATAAATTGGGAAGATTGTTGTATTATGTAATAAAAAATTCAAACTATACGTTATTTAAAACATTTAAAAAGTCATTCTCATGAAAAATTCAAGTGTAGTTTGTATCTAGAAAAATATAATAGAAAAGATAATTTAAATAGGCATAAAAAAATTCTTAAGGACGTTGCCTCGTCGCGGAAGTAGTGGGAGAACCCGCCCATAGGTTAGGCACGGGAACAGCTGACATTCGCCTCGAGTCTACCCGGCCGATTAACAAAATTATTTTATTTTCAACTCGTTGGTACTCGAGACTGAATTAATAAAACTTTCTGAAATTTTTACATAGTATTACTGAAGACTTCTAGTTTTTAACAGTGTGAATCAAAAGTCTAGAAAACTTTTTTAAAAATAAGGAAAAATCAGCAAACTTTTTACTGATTTTTTAATAACAAAACAATGCCGAAATTGTTTAAAAATCCATAAGAAGTTTTCCAAAAACATAGCAATTTGTTCTTTAAGAATCTAGGAATGACATATCCAAATTTTAAGATGGTTGCCAACCTGGTTCGAAAACTACAGCAAAATGAAAACAGCATGGTTTTCCCATAAGAGCCTATGTTAAATCACCCGATTTGGAGCGATTTTAGCTCAACTTTGAATTAAAATTTCTCAACAACTGTATTGTAAATCCTCTTGAAATTTTGACAAGTTATTCCTTAAGCCTAAAGTTAAAGATTGCAATAATTTTCAAACGATTCTTATGGATTTTATTTCACGAGGCAACGTCCTTAAATAAAAAAATTTTTATAGGAATAAAACAAGAAACGCCTATATACAGGATAGAGCATTTTAATCTATCGCAGCAACTATCTCGAAAGTTAAGCCTTGTGTGAAAAAACTTTTTATATAAAAGTTGTTTGGTTTGAAAGGGGAAATAAAATGGTGACCTTGGATTTGGGCCGGGAAATGGGGCCTTGTGTTGGGCCCTACAAACCAAAAATCCTAATTTTTAAATAGGAACCCCTATTTTTGACCTCAGATTCAGAAGGAGCAGAAAATTTTAGTTTGAGATATTTTGTGAAAATTTTTTTGGGCCCCCCTGAGGCCCAGTGAGCCCCGATAAGGCACTTTTATCATTGTCAGCGTTATTTCCGAAAAAAAACTTTTTTTGTATAACATATGCATCGGGAAAGTTGATTAGTTTGAAATTTCCAACAAAATGGGCCACAAAAAATTGGGTCCGGGGCCTAATATTGGGCCCTACAAACCCAAAGTCCGGATTTTCAAATAGGAATTCATATTTTAGAGCCCAGATTCAGAAAGAGCAGAAAGTTTTACGACTTTTAGGCATATTTTGAAAATTTTTTTTCTGTATCCCTGAGACCCAGTGAGTCCAGACAAGGCACTTTTATCATTTTCAGCGTTATTTCCGAAAAAAAAACTTTTTTTGTAAAGTACATGAATCGGGGAAGTTGATAAGTTTAAAATTTCCAGCAAAATTTTAAAAATCCAGCAAATGGGCTTTGAAAAATTGGGTCTGGGGCCTTATGTTGGGCTCCATGGGCGCAAAGTCTGTTTTTTCAAATTGTAATTCCTATTTTTGAATCCGGAATTGGAAAGAGCAGAAAATTTTACGATTTTTAGGTATTTTTAGAAAATGTTTTGTCTTTTCCGGGACCTAAGCCTACTTGTCTTTGGAAATGTTATTAATATTGAAGATTTTATGTAATGCACATGCATCGGGAAAGTTTTTTAGTTTAAAATTTCTAACAAAATGAGCCTGAAAAAACTGGAATTTGGGTCTTAAGTTGGGCTCTACGGAGTCAAAGTCCGATTTTTAAAATTGTAATAATATATTTTAAAAAAATAATAATAATAATGATCCCTTTATAAAAGAGAGCTATCGCCATTCTGGTGAGATTTTCACTGTAAGATTTTATTCGTGAGCTGATTGGTGGAGCAGTTTTTAAAATATTCGAAAAGTGCCTTTTGAAGTTACAATCATTGTTTTTTTCCTATGCGCGCTTGCAGCGCGCTGAGTGGTACTAGTAATAATAAAAGTAAAGTAGTTTACAATTGATAAGGTACTCACGGTGATAACATTCAATATTAGGACTTTTAATTACTTTTTAATCAGACTCAGAAAAAGGAATTACAATTTTTCAACACAGACTTTAGGTAAGTTAGGCTCAACTTTGTTGATTTTTTTTTAAAGCGATAAACTTTTCCAATACATGTGCATCACTTAAAATCTTTATTATTAATTACACCTCCAAAGATAAGTAGGCCTTATCTGGGCTTAGGTCTCGGAGGAGACAAAACATTTTCTAAAAATACCTAAAAATCGTAAAATTTTCTGCTCTTTCCGATTCTGAGTTCAAAAATAGGAATGACAATTTTAAAAAACAGATTTTGGGTCCATGGAGCCAAGCATAAGGCCCTGGACCCAATTTTTTAAAACCCATTTTGTTGGAAATTTTAAACTAACCAACATTCCCGATGCATGTGCTATACAAAAAAAGTTTTTCTCGGTAATAACGTTGACAATGATAAATGTGCCTTATCGGGGCTCACTGAGTCTCAGGAGAACCCAAAAAAATTTTCATAAATGCCTAAAAGTCGTGAAATTTTTTGCTCTTTGTGAATCTGGGGTCAAAAATAAGGGTTCCTATTTGAAAATCCGGACTTTGGGTCCGTAGGGCCTAACATAAGGCCCCATTTCCCAGCCTAAATCCAAGGTCACTATTTTATTTCCCCCTTCAAACCAAACATCTTTTATATAAAAAAATTTTTCACACAAGGTTTGCTTTCGAGATAATTGCTGCGATAGATTAAAATGCTCCAACCAGTATAATTATCTTAATTGTAAAAAAATAATTTTAAATTATGAAAATTATGAAAAAACTTGCGTTATTTGCAGTCTGGTTTTAAATAGGAATCAAATTTACTTCTACATTTAAAACAACATTGTGAGAATAAAAAACATAAATGCTCTTATTGTAATGCTAAATTAAGTTCTATAAAAATTTTCAATGTACATTTATTACTGCATACTGTAACGGGTAGCGCGGATGAATTAATTTATTAATTTCGTATTTTTGCGCTTATGGTTATCGAACGCGGAACGAGATCCAGCCGTACGGTACGGTCGGACGTAGGATCACTCTGAAAGTAACCGTTGCGTGAGTCAGATCGGTACTTTGGCTCATAGACATGGTGCCCCCCGCTTTATTTGAGAAGATTGAACGTCACAGTTACCGCGCTAGTTTGAAAGCTGAATTACAGAAACCGTTGCAAATAATAAATCAATAAATATATTTATAAATAAACCAACAAGCTCTAAGCCCCAATAACGCTGGGGAGAGCGATAAAAAATTTATTTTTTATAAACAATTAATTAAACCGCTAAGCTCTAAGCCCCCAGGACGCTGGGGAGAGCGATGAAAAAATTATTTTTTATAAACAATTAAATAAACCGACAAGCTCTAAAACCCCATAAACCTGAACGCCCGAGTTCAACAAAAAAGCTGATTGGCCACCCCCAAGCTCTAAGCCCCCAAAACCCTGGGCGCCCGAATTCAACAAAAAAGCTGATTGGCTACCCCCCAAGCTCTAAGCTCTCAAAACCCTTGCCGCTGGAGTTGAACGGAAAAACTAATTGGTTACCCCCCAAGCTATAAACTCCCTTCCCCTGGGTGCCAGAGTTCAATAAAACAAACTGATAAGTTGGGGGTTTAGAAATTGAGGGAAAGCTAATTCGTTTTTTTGTTGAACTCGGGCGCCCTGGGTTATTGGGGGCTTAGAGCTTGGGGGGTAGCCTATCAGCTTCTTTGTTGAACTCAGGCGCCCAGCGTCTTGGGGGCTTAGAGCTTGGCAGTTTATTTAATTGTTTATAAAAAATAATTTATTTATCGCTCATCCCAGCGTTATGGGGGCTTCGCTTGGTGGTTTCATTAATTGTTTATAAAAAATGATTTATTTATCGCTCCCCCCAGCGTTGTAGGGGTTTAGAGCTTGGCAATTCATTTAATTGTTTATAAAAAATAATTAATTTATCGCTCTCCCCAGCGTTATGGGGGTTTAGAGCTTGTCGTTTCATTTAATTGTTTATAAAAAATAATTTATTTATCGCTCTCCCTAGAGTTATGGGGGTTCAGAGCTTGTCGGTTTATTTAATTGTTTATAAAAAATAATTTATTTATTGCTCTCCCCAGCGTTATGGGGGTTTAGAGCTTGTCGGTTTATTTAATTGTTTATAAAAAATCCGAGGTCAAAAATAGGGGTTCCCATTTAAAAAAATACACTTTCGGTCCGGGGGCCCAAAATAAGGCCCTGGACCCAAATTTTTTGGGCCCATTTTGTTGGAAATTATGAACCATGAAACTTTTCCGATGTATATGCTATGCAAAAAATGCGTTATTTTGGAGTTCATTCGGGTTAAAAAGAAATGGGGCTTATAAAAGTCTTATGACAGGGCCTCATGGGGGCCCAAAATTAAAAAAAAAAAAACCTAAAAATCGTAATTTTCTGCTCTTTACGAATCCGAGGTCAAAAATAGGGGTCCCCATTTAAAAAGACGAAGTTTGGGTCCGTGGGGCCCAAAATAAGGCCCTGGGCCCAAATTTTTTGGGCCCATAAAATCAGCCCCAAAAAATAATGAAACTTTGGTCTCTACTTTTTTTTCGATTTGGGCCTTTGGGTGGGTCTTTTAAAATGGGTCACCCTGTATAGTCCTATTTAATATATTTTTAACGTTGCCAAAAACATTTTTAAAGTTATCTGACTAAAATAGAGTATTCTTATTTTTAAAAACTCTGTAGTGAAGTTCATACGTTCAACGAAGTTAAGTACACAACTTGTATATGCATATTTAAGTCGGCCTTTATTAGTCATATGAAAGTATGAAAATACAGGTAAATAAAAACTCAAGTTAATTATGATGATTTAATTTTGAATATATCTAAATTGTATTGAACTGAGTTATACTTTTCTAGTTATGTCTAAAAATATAGTATACAAATATTTTACCAAGTTGGAAAAAGGTCCCAACAAAACTTTGGACAATTACCAATGTAATTTCTGTACAAAGCAATATGCTAATCACATTACAATGATGACGACTCATTTGTCTGTGTGCAGAGAATGTCCAGAGGATATCAAAGCAGTTATATCTGTTCAAACCTCCAAGGAACCTGAGACTAATTTAACCAAAAATTCATTAAGTAACACTTTGATAGTAGAACAGTCAGAACCTTCTTATGATGCAACTGGAATTGACAGAGAAAAAAATGAAATGGGGCCAAAAAAACCATCTCAATCTAAAATAAGCTGTTTTATAGAACAAACTACCCCAAAAGATCAAGAAGCTATAGAAGAAGCATTAGCAGAAGCCATATACTGCAGTGGTAAGCTACTTTTAATCACTATTTTATCATTTTGATTCAGATTCAAACTTTTAGTTATTTTAATTTGTTTAGTAAGAAAGTAAAATATTTTCATTAATTTTTTGACCTGACCAAATACTTTTTGACCGGTCAATTTGCATCGAAATAGCTGGAGCAGCTTATTTGTTTTTTAGTGATAGTTTTTAGTTGTTATTATATAAACAAAAAAATTTAATACCAAAATAATATTTTTTTTTTTTGTGACCTGACCAAATAATTTTTGACCGGTCAATTTGCATCCAAAAAGCTGGAGCAGCTTATTTGTTTGTTTTTTTTTGTGATAATTTTTAGTCGTAATAATCTAAATAAGAAAAATTCAATATCAAAATAAGTTTTTTTTTGTGACCTGACCAAATATTTTGTGACGGGTCAATTTACATCTAAATAGCTGAAACAGCATGTTTTTTTTTTAAATGACAATTGTTGAATTTTTTTTCCCAAGTAAGAATTATGAAATTGAAGTTTTTTGTGATATACATAGTTAGATATTTTAGAACTGAGTTTTTTTTTTTCTGTCTATAAACTAAATTATAATTTATAAAGTACTTTTTTTTTACTTTAATTTTTGAAATATTTTTTAAAATTTGACAGGTCGTCCATTGAGTATGACCGAAAATCCGTATTGGGTTAGAGTTTTCAAAATGTTAACGCTATCATTTGTCCTTCCATCAAGGCACGACTTATCCAACAATTTACTCAATAAAATTTATGAACGAGTCAAAGCAAAAGTGCTACAGAAGGTACAAAATGCAGTTTCTTTGGGGTTTCGATGCGATGCATGGTCAAATGTGAAAAACGATAGTATTATTAATGTGATTGTTAACACACCGGATCCAGTTTTTTTTGAAAGCCTTTGGGTAAAAGCACCATATCACGACGCCAAGTTTTATGAAAAAGAAATTTATAAAATAATCAATGCTGTGACTCCAGAGAGGGTACTTGGTGTGATTTTAGACAACGCTAGTGTCACGTCCCAAAATCGGGACAGATCTATTTAATTAATTTGAATCTACTTCACCCTTTTTTAATTACCGGGTAGGTGAATCGAATAACTGAGGGGAGGATAATTAATAAAACTACAGAACCCGAAAGACTACTAAGAAAATCTATTTATTATCAAAACCAAACCATTACAAACGTTACACGATCTACTTCCTTAAAAATAATCTTACTTCTATTAAAGTTCTGGACACTGCACAGAGAGAGAGAGAGAGTGTTGAAAGCCGAAGATTCCCGCTGGGCTGCTTGAGGTGGTGAATCGGTGGTTCTACGCCGTCCTGAAGGAAATTCCAGGCTCTTTTCTTTAGTCGGACATAATACTGTTTCTTTAAAGTCTTTTAAAACCAAACTAGTCACTGCCGGAACTCTAATTTGTGTTAACCCTCGCAATTATTCGAAAACTCGCGAATTAGGTGCACTGATTCGAAAACTCAGAAATGCCCTTAAAAATAAGACTATAAATAGTCACTCAGGTTGATCTCGATATGTTTTTTTAAAATATCGAGACTTTGAAAATCTATAACTCCCGTGAGTCAAGTCGGGGAGATCTTCCTCGCGGAACGATGTGCACGGGTCGAGTTCTGGATCGCGACTGAAAAACCAAGCTCCCGGGCTCGCGTTCGCGGCCCTATTTATACCCCAACGCATGAGGACCCACCCCCGTAGAGGGGATCATGGACCCTCCCATGTGTGCCCGAATCTGGGGGAAAAACCAATGATTTGGCCTCTTTTCCACGAGGGCTTGGCCTTGGCCTAATTTATTATAATATTCCTCATGTGTGGACTCTCTCTCCTACAAGTAAAGTCCGCCTAAAATATTATGGGACCCGATTCCTTGAGGCCTCATTGGGTCAATGTCACTGACCGGCGGTCGCGGGGGATTGTTTATGGCCTCCCGCCTCCTTGCCGTGACGCTCTATTGTTGGGGTCCGGTGCTGGCTTTCCCTTCACTCAGCCAGGCGTCCCGTGCTGATGCGTTTCTTTTGTCCTCTCCCTCTCTTCTTTTTCCCAGCTCCTGTTCGCTTTTCCTCTCTCTCTCTCTCTTTTTCTTCTTTTTATTCTCTCTCTCTCTTATTTATACTTACTAATTTATCTTATTTAACTAATAATTGAATAATTTGTAAATAACTTAAGAATTAGCTTAAAATTATTTTAATTTTAAAAAGGGGAGCTGGTGCCGACACGACACTAGTGTATGTCAAGCCGCTCAAGATCTCCTAGATTTGAAATACAACACATACGATCCAAATGACGATACGGTTATCAATCATCATACATCATTTTATGGCTGCG
This sequence comes from Encarsia formosa, assembly GCA_038277355.1. Classification (NCBI taxonomy): domain Eukaryota; kingdom Metazoa; phylum Arthropoda; class Insecta; order Hymenoptera; family Aphelinidae; genus Encarsia; species Encarsia formosa. Next base: position 49,641,895 of record CM076187.1, read on the forward strand.
CGGCGCACATACTTCACCTTTTAGTCAAAGACATTCTTAATCTTAGTCTATCTCTGAAATGATGGAAATTGCAAAAAACATATCCAAGGAGATAAAAAAATCCCAACCTCTGCTAGACGAATTGAGAAAAATTCAACATTCAGAACCCGATAATACTGATCAAGTAGTCATTACTTTAAAACTTCCAGGCCTAACTCGGTGGGGAAGTCATTTATCTTGTTTAGACAGCTTATTGAAAAATAAAAAGAACTTAAAAAAATTAGCAATATCAGATGTAGCAGAAAGAAAAATTAATTCAACTTCTAAGATTAATATTCTAGATGAAATGTTCTGGATTAAAGTTGAAAAACTCTACAAATTTCTTAAACCAATTTGTTTAAACCTTACCTTACTTCAAAGTGATACATCTAAGATAAATGAAATAGTGCAGAAATTCTTTAATATAAAAAAACATTTTGATAGTGTTTTTGAAGACTCTTTATGTTTTTTAAATTTTACAGAGCAAGAAGTTTGCTACTCTAAACTCCATGAAAGAAAAGAGTTAGCGTTAAGGCCGGTTCATTTTTCTGCTTCATTTTTTGACCTGAAGTTCAAGGGTAGTAATTTAAATGAGGAAGAATATGCGCTGGGTCAAGCATATATTTTAAAAGTAGCAAAAAAATTTGCGCTTCCTCGTGCCAACATTCTACTGAATTTGATGGAGTGTACAAATGGTAATGGTCTATGGGAACACGAGCATATTCGAGTAGGAATAAGAATCGCTGAATCTCCGTCTCAGTGGTGGTCTGCTTTTTGCAATAAAGTACCACTTCATAAAGTGGCTGTAGCTATTCCAGATCTTCCATATACAACAGCCGCGACCGAGAGAAGCTTCAGCTATCATGGCTGGATCCATAGCTCGAAGATAAATCGTCTTAGTGTGACTCGATCGGGAAAAATTACATTTATAGCTTATAACAATAATAAACTTTTGAATAGCGAAAAAATGAAAAACAAACTATCCAAAATCTCCGAAGAAGACACAGAAGATGATTTCAGTTCCAGCACAGAATCGGTGTTGAATTTCGATGATGAAACTTCGAGGGTTGATGATTTCTCATCAAATAAAATGAGTTCCAGCATAATCGATATCAATAATCTACCAATGTTTCTTCAAGACTCTATTAATGGAGATATGCTATTACCTCAATAACTTTGATATTTTTCAACTAAGTGTTTTTTTTTTTTTTTTAATTTTATGATCATATTTTTGTAATCATTAATATTTAATTGATGTTAAATTTTATGATGTATAGTTTATTTAGTTCTCTAAAAAAACTTAAAAATGATTCAAATGTTTTCAAATAGTATATTATATATTATTATATATTATTAATTTGTCTAAATAAGTTTGCGTTCGTATAAAAAATTGATGTTAATAAATATACTTAAATTTGTTTTTGTGTAATATTCAAACAGCAATACCAAATTAATAAAATACAATTTAACTATAATTTATACTTGTGTTTAAATTTATTTGTTTAAACTTTTCTAAATTAAAGAAAATTTCAATTAAACTTAAATTAAAATTCACAACTTTATGAAATAAAAAATACTTGATATCAATTAACTCACATCACTTAAAAATTTTTGTTTTAAATTTATTTTGATTCAAACGAATATTTAAAGAATAGAGATTATATTGACTGATTTTAAAATGTAAACATCAAACTATCTATATATATAAACTAAATTCACGCTGCAAAATATAAAAGGTTATCCCGCGAAAATGTACTGTACAAAAATTAAAGGTAGTTTACATTGAAATTATGTGTATAAAAAATCTCCAATTACTTGTTGAAATGAAGTTAATAAGTTAAAATTGAAGAAGTAAACAGACATATACATATACGTAGATAATACTACAGTTTTTTAATTAAATGAAAAATTAAAAACTAAGTTAAATTGAGATTGAAAGATCAAAATCCAAAATTATTTAAAAATGAAGAAAACGAATTCTGATAAGTGTAAAGATTATAGAAGAAAATTAAATTTAAAAAAACTACAAAACAGTTCTATTAAAATAATAAAAAAAAATTCTGAAAGATGTAAAGAGAAAAGAGAAAAAATTAAGATTCAAAAATTAAAAAATTTTCCATTACTAATGAAAAAAACAAATTCCGAAAGATGTAAAGAGAAAAGACAAAAATTTAAATTAAAAAAACTACAAGATATATCTATAAAAATTAAAAAAACTAATTCCGAAAGATGTAGAGATAAAGGAGAAAAACTCAAATCAATATTACAAAATGAATCTATTAAAGTGAGAAAAACAAATTCTGAAAGGTGTAAAGAGAATAGTATATTCCTGTGCAAGTAAGGGAACCGCGTCGGTTCCACGAGAGTAGGATGTTTCAACACGAGACCGTAATTTTTACTGGATGGCGCGCGCGTAGCGCGTGCAAAATCGACCTATTAAAGAAAGAAAAACAAATTCTGAAAGGTGTAAAGAGAAACGAGAAAAACTCAAATTTAAAGTACAAAATGGATCTATTAAAGAAAGAAAAACAAATTCTGAAAGGTGTAAAGAGAAACGAGAAAAATTCAAATTAAAAAAATTACAAACTCTATCTATTAAAATAAGAAAAACTAATTCTCAAAGATGTCGAGAGAAAAGAGAAAAACTCAAAACTAAAGTACAAAATGGATCTATTAAAGAAAGAAAAACAAATTCTGAAAGATGTCGAGAGTATAGGAAAAAACTTACATTTTCAAAAAAATGTAATATAAATAGTCTTCACAATTTAAATAAAGAGTAAGTTAAATATTCATTATGAAAATAATATTTAAACTAAAAATAAATTTTTACATAAGTATATTACATTATATTATAAGGTTATGTCTAGGTACCATCGCTGTGTACCGTGGCTTTTTACTTTTGATCCTATAATTTATCCCAAATAATCCACTTATGTTTAAAAAACTACTAGTTTTTTTTACTTTAAATTCAATTTCCCATCCTAAAAAACCCACTTAAATTCAAAGAGTGTCTAAAGTAACTCTTATTTCGTACGGTATTTATTGAATTACCACTTAACTTTAATTTAATTAATTTATTACAGTGAAAAAATTGAATCACAAGAAAATTATGAAAATAAAGAAAATTTAGACAACAAATTAAACTATAACGGATTTAAAAATCATCATTTGGCTAGATTTTTATATATTAAACTTTTTATAAATAATCCCTTTGGTTATTCATGTCAAGTATGTGACAGACTATGGTTCAAAAATGATTTAAAATTTATTAAAAACAATGAAATTTTACGAATGATAATGGAGGTAAATTAATATTATTAACATTAATGATAATACAATTTTATAGTTAACAAAATATATTAATAATACTATAAATAACAGAACAATAAAGATGGTGACACATTCCAAGTCTGTTCTACTTGCTATACGTCAATAAAAAAAAATCAAATACCAATGTTATCTGTATATAATGGTTTTAAATACCAGCAATTACCGTCTAATTTACCACAACTTGACTTAATCTCTGAACGTCTTATTTCTCCAAGATTACCTTTTATGCAAATCAGACGATTAAGACATTATGGACAACAAGGGCAATACAAAATTTATGGTCAAGTAATTAATATACCTGTAGAGGTTGATACAATGGTAAAAAGTTTACCTCGTAATTTAGAAGACGACTACTGCTTTTATGTTCATATTCAAAGAAAATTAATACATAAAAGTAGTTATTTACAAGGTTTGATCAATAAAAAAAATATAAAAATTTGGTTAAAGTATCTTGTAAATACTCCTCTTTACAAATACTATAATATTAAAATTAATCAAAATTTTTTTAAAAATATAAATGATGAAGATATCAATATTGATGAAATCAGTGAAAATATTCCAATTGAAGATACCCTTATAGCTCAACAAGAAACATTGATGTGGAATGAAGATAAATTTTTATGCATAGCTCCAGGAGAAAATAAAAATCCAATTAGTTTATTGTTCGACGAACATGCTGAAGAATTGTCTTTTCCATCAATTTATCTTGGTCATTTTAGAAATTTCAGAGAAAATGTTTTTATTACACCGTTCATGACTGCGACAAGTGAATTACGACGTACAGATAGAAGAGGGGCAACACCAAATCATTTGTTATATATGGCTATGAAAATTATGAGATTGAAAGTCAGAGATTCTCTTACTATTGCATTCAAAAACATTGGTTATAATACAAAAATTACAACTAATCAAATATTGCAAAAAGATTACATAAATAATTGTATAGAAGCTAACCTTGCATTTTTAAAAAGTATTCCTAATTCTGTTTGGTACTGGTCAAGTAGGAAAAAAGATTTATTTGCTATGATAAGACAATTAGGGAAACCTACAGCATTTATGACGCTTAGTGCATATGAAATTAAATGGATTAATTTATTAATTTCATTGTATGAATTAAAAAATAATGAAAAAGAAATTTCAAAAGAAAAAATTGAAAAACTGAATCCTTTGCAAAGAAGTGATCTTGTTAATGAAGATCCAGTAACTTGTTCTATTTATTTTAATAAATTAGTTCATGTTTTATTAAATATTTTGATGTCAAAAAATTCTCCTTTTGGAAAATATAGAGTTCTTCATTATTTTAAAAGAATAGAGTTCCAACATAGAGGAAGTCCTCACGCTCATATTCTTTTATGGTTAAATAATTGTCCCGAAGACATTTTAGATAAAAACTACAAAGAAGGAATAGAAATGATTGACAGTTTAATTTCAGTATCAGAGTCAGAAGCATCTGGAAATATAAAGTTGAACACACACAAACATACGGATACTTGTTATCAAATAAAATCAAATTATAAAAAAAAATGTAGATTCGAAGCTCCATTTATGCCTTCTAAAAAAACAATTATCTTGACACCAATGAAAAAACATGAAAAAAATTATAAACCATATAAAAAAAATTATAACTCTATAAAAAAAAATTTAGAATTGTATAATTATACTGATTTTGATGATTTCTATAAAGAAAATAAAATTGAATCTGATATTCATTATAATAATATTATAAGAGCTGGTATTAAAAGGCCAAGAATTTTTATAAAAAGAGAATTAAAAGAAAAATGGAACAATAATTTTAACCCTTTCGTTTTTAATATTTTAAAATCAAACATGGATTTCCAAATTATTACAGAAGAATACTCCTGTGCTCAATATGTTGTAGAGTACGTCAACAAGACTGATAGAGGTATAAGTAATTTACAAAAAAATATTATAAAAATAATCGATGAAAACCCACAATTTGATTTTATGGATATAACACGTAAAATGAGTATAGACATGTTAAATACTATTGAAATGTCATCACAAGAAGCAGCATGGTATTTATTACGTCAAGCTATGTCGAAATCTTCTATCACAGTTACTTACATTCCCACTGTTCCACCAGATGAACGTCATCGTATTAAAAAAACCACAAAAGAATTACAAAAATTAGAAATTGACTCTACTCAAATTTGGAAAGATAATGTTTTTGATAAATATGAAAAAAGACCAAATGATTTGAAAAATATTACACTGGCACAATTTGTTTCAAATTATTATAAAAACAAAGAAGGTAAATTATTAAAGAGAAATGAATCAAAAATAATAAGATATAGAAATTACGACTCTCAGAAAAACTATAGTAACTATATACGAGAAATGGTAACATTACACATACCTTTTAAAAATGAACTTGAAGATATTTTAATTGAAAATAAATACATTGATATTTATAAAAATAATGAACAGTTAATTTTAAACAGAAGAAAAGAATTTGAATCTAATTTAGACATCGAAAAAACTATGGAAATTTGTAAAAATTTATGTAATGAGAATGATTTTGATGATAATGATATAAACAAAATGTCTAAAACTGGACCAATTGACCCTTACCAACAATTAAATAATTCAAATAGTATTGGAAATTTAGATTTAAATTTATCTGTTTTTAATAAACTTGGAGCTATTGCAAGAAAAAAAGAAAATTAAATGAATAACGATATATTTTATGAAAAAATGAGATTATGTAATGATGAACAAATGTCTTTTTTAACAAATATTATTTATCATCTTACTTATGATTTAGAAACGATTTTACAAGTGTTTTTGACAAGCCCAGCAGGATGCGGTAAAACTTGGACTCTTAAATTAGTAATGGAAATATATAATAGATTTTATGAAAACGATGGAATTTGTAACTCTTACATTGCTTGTGCATCAACTGGCAAAGCTGCTGTTGCAATAAACGCAACAACTGTCCACACAGCTTTAAAAATTGAAGTTATGAAAACAATAAGACCGTTGTCTTTTGAAAATATAAATATATACAGATCATTATTTAAATATATTAAAGTAATTATCATTGATGAAGTAAGTATGATTAGTGCTGAATTAATGGCAAAAATTGACTACAGATTAAAAGAAATTACAGGAAACTATAACTTCAATTTTGGAGGACTAGATATCATATTTGTTGGTGATTTAAGGCAACTACCGCCGGTGAAAGGTACTAAAATTTACAAACCTTTTGGAAATTTATCACAATTATCAATAGGACCAAGATTATGGCGAGGATTAAAATTCTATGAATTAACAAAAGTCATGAGACAAAATCAAACTGAATTTTCATCTTTACTTACAAAAATCGGAAATGGCAAAAAACTAAGCACAAAAGAATTAAAATTAATTGAAAGCAGATTTTTTACTCAAGAAGATGCGAAAAAAATGTGTCCAGATGGCATAAGAGTCTATTATAGTAACGATTCTGTAAAAAAATATAATAATATGGTTCTAAACTCCTCTGAAAATAAAATTACTTCAATAGCCTTAGATCAAATTATTGGATGCAAGAATAATGAAAAAGAATCTTCAATGAGGCAAAAACTACATAAAATGAACGTAGGTGAAACTGGTGGTTTGCCATATGAAATTATTTTTGTAATCAATAAACCTTATTTGATAACGTCAAATATAAATGTTAACGACGGTTTAGCTAACGGTGAAGTTGGAAAATTGATTCATGTCGAGTTAGATGAAAAAAATTATATAAAAAAAGTTTGGCTTGAATTTACAGAAAAAAAAATTGGTTTGAAAAAAAAAAAAATGAGCATTGAAAATGCTAGAAATTTAAGTATTAACTTCAACTCTGTACCAATATCAAGAAGAAATAGCACTATATATTTGGATAAAAATAAAATTATTACTGCTAAGCGCAATCATTTTCCTCTAGTTCCTGCATTAGCAATGACAATTCACAAGTCACAAGGTGGTACATTTATGAAAATAGTTTATCAATATGAAAAAACACATTCTATTCAAATAATATACGTTGCATTAACACGTGTGACTGATATAAACAACCTATATATAACAATACCTAGTAATAATATTTCAGATTTCAAATTTTATCATGGTTATAAAGATGATTTAACAAATAAAAGTTTATTAGAAGAATTGGAAAGATTATCAAAAAATAAACTAGAAACTGTTTTTGAAAAAATGAAAAATTTAATAAATGATAAGAATAGATTCAGTATAATTACACTGAATTGCCAAAGTTTAAAAAAACATGCTTTGGATTTAACTGATTACATAACTAAAAAAACAAACATACTAATCTTAACTGAAACAAAAATGAAAAATAATGAAACGATAGAAATTCCAAATTTTAAATGTATTGCTAAATTTCAAAGAAATAATTACACGAGTGGTGGAGTAGCTATATACAGAAATAAAAAAAATAATAACAAAATTTCAAATAAAATTATTAATTTGAAATTATACAATGACAATTTAAATGAATTGAATTCTAAATTTACTGAAATAGGAGAGGTATGTTCTATTATTTTAAAAGGAATAAAAATAAAAACTTTAGCTATAGTAGCGGTGTATATATCTCCTGGAAATAGTATAGATAAAATTATAGAATTTATTGATAAATCGTTATCATATTATTACGAAAAAGATTATAATGTTCCACTAGTTATAGGTGGTGATTTCAATTGTAATTTTCAAGAAAAAAATTCTGAAAAATTACTTGAGTTTTTTTTGAATAAATTTAAATTGAAAATGAGTAACAGTCGTGAAATTTCAACTACAAGAAGAGGGACAACTTTAGATGCAGTTTTCATAAGATTTATAGATGATACAGAATCAAAAATTTACGTTTCTTATTTCAGTTATCACAATCCAATAATATCATTTATTAAATGTAATAAATAAATAAAATTTTTTTTCAATCCTCGAAATTTTTAGTTTTATTTTTTAATTGATAAATTTAATCGTACACCTAATTTTTATATTGTTCAAAAAATTTTCAATTAAAAAAAATTTTGCTTCGCTTCTAATAGGCGTCCAAGACACCTTTTTTTCATAGAGAGACTGAGTCGTACTGATATATTTTTTTTTATGACTAGTTTTTCTGCGCTCGATCCTATTAGCTTGCGCCCACTACCGAAAATAATAAGCAGCAGTGCTCTCCAAGGTTAAATAAATCGGTTAGGGATTTATTGACGCGATCGGGATTTTTCTCCTTTTTCAGGAAGATTGTCGGCCGGTATTCGACTGCAGCAATAGCTCATAGGCTGAAATTAATAAAGTAGCGAGTCATCGCGGGTTGTAATCCGAAGTCTACAATTCGAGCACTATAACAATACAAAAAAAAAAACATTCAGTTGTTTGAAATGTCTTTTGATGTAGAAAAGCCAATTATAATAGACACTTTATTAAAATTTGTAGTAGTAAGTTATAACTTTTATTTAAGTATTAAATTGTTTTTTTTTAGTATTAATTTTTTTATTTTTTCAGAAAATCTATCATCAGATTTTATCTGCACTGAAGTAAAGATGTGAACGAAATTTTGAAAAAATAACTGGATTCGGAGAACATTTAAAAACAGTACATAAAAAACAGATTATATTCATTTGTTCTAATTGAAACGATCATTTTTACTGTGATCTTAAAATACATTTTAAAAATTCTTGTATGTGATAAAAATTTGTAGTTTCAATTAAAGGAAAATTAAAAATAAATTTTTTTATTCATTTTTAAGTTTTTAAAAACTTATAACTATTTTAAATCGGAGGTTGACGAGCGGAACGAGTAAGGATTACCTGAATTCTTATTTTTCCCTTTTTAATGTACACCCCCTTTTTGGGATCCCTTCAATTGGATCTACGTAAATCCAAAATTCTTAAAAACACGGTCAAAATACAGTTAAATATTGTACTTTTTTTATCCCCCAAATAAGATTTCCTTCAATCCCCAAAATAGAGTTGGCAGCTTATAAAAATTTATAATATTTTATTGCTTAGTTGGAGAGAGCATAAAAAGAGTCAACATGTGTTTTCTCTTTTCTCGAAAAAATAAAAACCTAAGATACTGAAAGCGCTTATATATATATATATATATATATATATATATATATATATACTAAGGGGTACCCCCCTGCTCGCTTCGCTCGCCAACCCCCATAAAAATAGTTATAAAATATGGAGTTTTTTGACAGTTAATATTAACATCTTTTTTGAGTTGAGTTTGTGTATTGAATAAAAGTTCAAACATGTTTAGGTAAAATTGTTGAATATGATTTAAATTGAAAAAAGAAAATTTTATTATGGTGAGTCTAAAAAAATAGTTATAAAAATTAAATAGTAAGTTGAAATACTTCAAGTACTTGAAACATGTTAAATATAATATTTCCTAACCGTTTTGAAGTACTCCTTTAAAAAGGGCTTTTAAAATTACGACTCCTCTAGGAAAAGCGCCCTTCAAAGAGGTTAAATATGGAGTTTTTTGACAGTTAAGGTGCTCGTACAGGAGAAGCTCCTATAATTTAAAATCAACTCCTCCGGGAGGAGCCCCTTAAAACATGTTAAATATAAGGTTTTTTGAAGGTTTTGAGGTGCTCCTCCAGGAGGAGCTCTTTAAACTACGGCTCCTCCGGGAGGAGCCCACTTCAAACATAATAAATATAAGGTTTTCTGACGTTTTAAGGGGCTCCTCCGGGAGGAGCTCTGAAAATTACGGCTCCTCCGGGACGAGCCCCTTAAAACATGTTAAATATAAGGTTTTTTGAAGGTTTTGAGGTGCTCCTCCGGGAGGAGCTCTTTTTTTTTTGGCTCCTCCGGGAGGAGCTTTTAAAATTAAGAGCTCCTCCCGGAGGAGCACCTCAAAACCTTCAAAAAACCTTATATTTAACATGTTTTAAGGGGCTCCTCCCGGAGGAGCCGTAATTTTCAGAGCTCCTCCCGGAGGAGCCAAAAAAAAAAAAGAGCTCCTCCTGGATATAACTTTTTTCATTAACTCTTCACCCCTTCCCATTCCCCCCCCCCCTAATTCTTTACTTTTTCACCGTAAAACATCCCAATTTTATAATATTTTTTTTAGTCAATACCTCCCCACCCCCTCCCCACCCGTACCCACCCCTCCCCTTTTTTGGATGATCCATTTTGGCCCCCACCCTCTTAATATTGTTCATTATTCCCATTTCACTAAACTATTCAAACATTTTTTAATTTTTATCTTCTTCTTATTCTTTTATTTTAAAAATCATTTAACATTTGTTGTTGAGCAAAAAAAAAAAATCTTAAACATAACCATTCAATTTAATATTATGAAATTGAATTGAAAAAGAAAAGTTTATAATGATGCGCGCATAGGAAAAAAACAAAAATAGTAACCTCAAATGCACTTTTTCAATATTTTAAAAACTTCTTCACCAATCAGCTCACGAATAAATTGTTTACGCAAGATGGCGATGGCTCTCTTTTATAAAGGGAATTTAATATTATAAAATTGAATTGAAGAAGAAAAGTTTATAATTAAATAAAATCGTATTCTTAATTTTAAAAAATGTGTCGATTATGCACTGAGGATTATTATAACAAAACCTGTGGAGATTGTAAGCTTATTGTTGAGTATGTAAACCATTTTTTTAACATACATTAATTTAATTTAATTTAAAAAATATGAAATTAATAAAAAAATTTACTTTAATTAAAAAAAAAAAAATTACTTTTTTTTATTTTACTTATTATTTATGATTAATTTAAAAATTACTTATTATTTATTATTAGTTCTGATAATGCTGGTTCCTCAAAAATTTATCAAAATCATTTTAATGAATTGGTTCATACTGGTATTGTTCAATATTTGAAATTTTTTTATAAATCATAACGAATTTCATTTAAAAATGTTTTGTTTCAATTTGAAATAAACTTTTTTTAATCTATACCTAATCTTTATACCAATGTTTACTTTTTTATAAAAAAAATTTATTTAGGAATTAAAATTTGTGCGATACGATAAATTTTTACGTGTAATCAAGGGACACATAACTGGGCAGATTTGCGCAATCCCAAGCCAGCTGGTTAAATAAGCGAAATACGTTAGTTTAGTGAGAGCTAATCATTTAAGTCGGTTCAGGTTGGTAAGGTAGATGAGGTTGGTTTGGCGGAGGTTATGGGGGAGGACGGTGAAAGGCGAGATGAGGTGAGGAAGAGTTTGTTATTTTACTTAAAAATATTAATAGAGCTTTTCCAAAATGTAATGTACTTCAACAAAACATTAAAGTTAGTGACTGAGTTGATGAATAAGGTGAGTAGGATTCGTTGGTAGATTGGATGAGATAAGTAAGGGAGATAAAATACGGTATTTGAAGTAAATCAAATTAGTGAGGTCAGTAATGTGGCTAAGATTAAGGTAGTTACCGCAAAAATCGAGTTTCTTGAAAAATCTCTAAAACTTCGCACAGAAGTACATTTTTGTGTCCGCTACCTGCTGATATTTTTCCTGTTCCCCAAGCCATACTTAATTTTGAGATATTGAGCTCAGAAGTTTCAATTTTTTACATGGGATTCCTATGCTGAGCGTAAAAATTCGTAAAAATTTGAAGGTTATTCTCGGATAGCAAACTTAATTTTCTTTAAATATTTTTAAAAAACAGGTTTTCTTGTGGGCCAAGATCTGAGAAATCGTGAGGTACAAAGATAAACATATCAAGTGACATTAACTTTTGAGATAATCAATCGAAAAGAATGAAAAATGCGTGATTTCAGCATGACTTGGAGCAGCGGTGGCCGCGGCGGCGCGTGGCGTTGGAGTGCGGGCAACGTCTATAACTAAATTTTAGGTTAGCTTTATACATAAGTTGTAACTAACTTAAACTAGGCCAGGTAGTTGAAAATAAAAAAGTAAGTATAGTTAGCAGGGTTCTTAATATGGGTGAGAATAGTAAAGCGGCTTAGATAAGGTGAGTGATGGTTGTGGGCTGGTAGAGATATTAAAATTATAACTTTGGCTCTAATCAGAGTTTTTGAATAAAATAACATATCAAGTGACAGTGGAATCTGTTACATTTCTTACTCGATAAAATGGTTATTTTTTCTGACTTGTTTTTTAACTTAGTTTAATCAGACTTAAAGGTAACCATTTTTTCTTTATCTTTCTTTAGTTGTATTTTCAAGTATGTTCTGTGTGAAAATTTTTTCAATGGTCCAATTTAGTTAATAATGAGCCAATAGATATTTTTGAAATTGTTAAAAATCATCCGGACGTTGGGTTCACTAATTTTTATACATTTAATTTGCTTGTTGGGTGCCTTATCAACTCTCCAACCTTTTTCTCGATTGTACGCGTCAAAAAAATTTTCATCTAAATTTCTTATTATTCGTTTTGTAATATTATAACTAGAACTATATGCAGTTTGATGTTTTAGAGTAGGCTTACTAAAGATAAAAAATTATTTACACGATAATTAATTGTCATTACAAAAATCTATCATTTTCGAGTTGGCCAGAAATATTCGTTTGGTTATTGGTAATTTCATCTTACTCAACCATGTTGTGTTCTTATATAAAGACGAAGGACTATTTTAATTATTTAGTTTTTTAATCTATTAAAATTTTTTGCGAATGCAATGTTTGTTCATCTGTTCTTGAAAATTATTTTGTTCTCATTAATTTTTCAATTTATTTTAGATTCATCATGAAGTAACAAGACTTTCATAAAGTCATTGTTTGATAAAGTGACAAGTCTGGCCTTGTGTGGGTCCTTAAAATTCTTTGTTTTGAAGCATTGTTCTTGAATAATTACGCGTAGCTGAAAAATTATTTTTAAATGAAAAATTTTCGAAATATGATTAAATACTATATAGTGTCTTGATGAGCTGCTTGAACGTTTTTATTTGTATATCATCGATCGATTTTACACTTTTCCTTAGTTTCTCAACTAAAAAATTTTGGTTTGAATTTCTGTGTACACCCTCCACTATGAATTGACTATTATGGGGTTGTAGCTTATCGGCCTATTTGTTTAATAAAAAAATTAAAATTTTTTTTAGCCATGCCCAAAGTTATAGGGTTGTGAGCTTGTCCGCTTATTTGTCTATTAAAAATGTAAATTTCGTTACTCACTTTATAAATTAAACAAAAAAAAAAAAAAAAAATTCAAATCAGGCATGCCTGAAGATTTCAAATTAGGCGCGTCCGGCTGGTTCACACTTTTGAGAGGCCTGAAAGGGGGCGCTCTTGCTCCAAGAATCAAAGTTTAAGTTTCGATTCGATAAATCGACTCGACTTTCTAATCGAATCTCTCATTCTCTTTTTCATAAGTGGATATAATTATAAGTAGAAAGTAGATTGGTAGATTGTTTTATGCTTCATAACATTCAAAAAATAACATTTTTAATTTGGACTCATTTTTTTCAGAGTAAGCAATAGTAATCCATGATTGTTTTATCAGAATAATTGATAAACTATGATCAATTATTTGTAATTTCAAAAATAGAGAAAATTAAATAAACAAGTGGTATAGTATTTACAATATTTGAACATAGAACATAGATCTTTAACGAATCAAAAAACTAAAAAACTGAATAAAAGTAGTATATTATTTTGATATTGAGATCAATATTTCGTTGAGTATCAATTTTTTCATAGCAGGCGACCTAATTTTGGCTGAAATTTAAATAATTTTTAGTCAAAAAATAATTTCAAAACATCTATAATGAACGAAAAAGTTAAATGTAGCGTGTATATTGTTAAAAAAACACTACTTTAGCACATAAAATGTGTCAAAAGTGTATGCTTTGGAATCAACTAAAACCCCAAATCCGCACTACAATTACTATGGGAGCTTGTTTGAAAACATATGAAGAGAAGATTCCACATTTTTTTGAGAGAAAAAAAAAACGTCGAAAGCGTTCAAAAATGCGTGTGAAAATCGTAAAAAACGCGTTTTTTGTGTTTTTTGACAACTTTAAACAGCTGTATCTTGGAAGCGGAAGATCGTACAGAGTTCCGGTTTGTCGAAAATTTGTTGTTTGTTCATAAAAAAAATTTAACAATTTTTTAATATGCACAAAAATTTAGCCTAGAAAAAGCTACGGTAGTTTGAAGCTACCTGCAAATGAGCAAAAATAGCAATATCTGTGTAGGACTGTATTATTATAAAAATAACCATTCTATGTTGTCAAAATATTTTTACAAAAAGAACTTATTTTAAACAAAATTTTGCCGCAAACTAGAGGTTTCTATCTCATTTTGATCAAAAGTTAGAATTTTTCGAAAAATACCTTAAAATTGCTTAAAATAGTTTAAAAATAGGCCAATTTTCAATTTTTGAAAAATTCTAGCACCAAGCAGAAATAAGATAGAGACCTCTAGGTTGCGGCAAAAGTCTTCTATTAAATAGTACTTTCGCCAAAAAAAATTGCAATAAAATCCGTGAACCTCATGCGGGCTGATTTGCCGAAAAGTATTATTTTGACCCATATACTTATTTAAACCTAAAAAATATTAAACAATTAAACGATCTTACCTGTAAGTGAAGTTCGATTGTAATTATACTCATAGTCTCGTCCGAAGAGATCAAAGTGTAGTCACGTCAGTGGCACGGTCCATCCACAACATTTTTAAAGCAAATGTTCCAAAATACATGTACGTAACCTTCATGGCAACCCTTCCGCTGCAACTTCATTTGTTCAAAGTCTAAATTGCACCCATACATGAACTATAATAGTTCATGCGGGATTTAACTCAATAAGTTAGGGTGTGGTGGGTTATGATCTCTTCGGGCGAGACTATGAGTATAACTACAATCAAACTTCACTTACAGGCTTTCATTATGCGAGTTTCGACCGCCAGCTTCGCGTACTCATGGGCGCTTTAATTTTTAAACGGATTGGGTCTTTTTTTGGTTTTCCAAGTATTTTTCCTTCAGTTTTACGCGTTTCTCTCGACACTTAACTTTTTCTAACCATTTTAAAACCAAAAAAACCGAATCGGAAATATAAGAAGAAAAATAATCGGACCGCTCTGGTGAACGAACACCGTCAAACTGACACGTCTTTTTTTCCACACAGACCTTTAGAACCGCCTTATACTCTACCTGGGTTCACTGCCCCTCCCTTTTTACAAAAGGGTCTTAGGGGATTACAAAGACCGACTTAGCAGGGGCCTTCAGCGTAGAGCATGCGGGGAGGGGCAGCTGCCTCGACCTGCTCCGCTCGAAGGCCCCAGACTTAAAACTCTGTAACTTTGTGAGTTTTGCTCCAAACCCTTAGAAATTTTAACACAGCATTCTTGAAATGTTTTACTATAAGAAAAAAAAAAAAAAAAATTCGATTTTTCAAAAATTGCCAGACCCTAGCCCCCCCCCCCTTAATTGTTTAATTATACTGTATGTAAGTCTCGTCCTCGAGATCAAAGTGTAGTTGTTTAAAGAGTGGGTGCCATATTCTTTTTTTTTTTTTTTTTTTTAAGTGCTTATTTTATTTATTTGTTTTTCTATATTCATATTACAAAATAAAATCCGCAAAATTTTGTTCATCACATAATGGAAGATTACAAAATTTAGAAAATACATTAGAATTTTTTGTCCAAACCGCCGTTTTCCTGATTATTTAAATCGTAGCGCCCTTACGAGCAGCTGCTGACGTAGACGAGTGTCTAGTGCTATGTGCAGTAAAAATATCAGTATTTACGCCACTATTTTACAATGTTAATTTTATCCATGTACTTATGGTTTGAGATGACGCAGCATGGTGAGGTTTCTTGATAGTTAATATTAAATTATCGCAATTTTTTGGTCTGATTTTTGATGTAAATTGAATGTAAAATTTAAGAATTGACAGCACACAAACCTTTTCATTTTGACAATATTTAGGAATTATTAGAATTGGTTGTGTTTTATTGAAATTTTATTTCTTAATCTTATCAGTAATAAAAATTTGAGCCCGATTTTCTTCAAAAATTATATTAGAAATTTTGATCAGCGATAGAGTTTGAACGCGTTGAGCTGTAATCAAAGCCAAAAGAGTTACAAGTTTCTTACTTAAATTTTCTATTGACAAACTTTCATTCAGATATAATGATTCTAAATAAGTTATGACAACACTGGGATCGTAAATATAATCAAATTTACGCTCTAAAGGTTTGAGATTAGCAGCTCCTTTACAAAATCTTTTAACGTTTGAATCAAAGCCTACATCTTTAGTCGTCACTAAAGAAATTGCTGATCTGTAAGAGTTTAATGTACTGTAACTATTTATATTTTCAAAACATAAATTTAAAAATTCAATGATTTTAATTATTTCAGCGTCAAAGGGGCAAATTTTTTCTTTTGTACAAAAATCAGACCAAAGTTTCAAAGGTTTATTGTATTGACGTAGAGTGACCGATGATAGAGACGCAATCATGGTGTCAATAGCTGCTTCTGGCATTCCACGCTTTACGTATGCTCTCCTGATAAAATCGCGGCTACTAACGAAAGGGATTTCCACGTCGGATACTCCTTCCTAAAAGGAGAAGAAATTAATTTTCTATTTGGTTCCAATCTAATCATTTTAGAAATTTGTAAGTCTGAAAATATTGGAAACCATGCTTGTGTAGTCCAGTAAGGCACAACTAAGACACCTTTAGCTTTATCATGTCGTATTTTCTCAAAATTTTTAAAATTAATGAAAAAGGTGGAAATATATAAAAATATATGTTTGACCATGATAAAGTAAAAGCATCGATCGCAAAAGCTTCAGGATCAGGGAACCATGAAACAAATTCCGAGCATTTATAATTAATTTTAGAAGCAAATAAGTCCATATCAAATGGACCAAAATCATTCAAAATTATTTCAAATGCATAATCTGCAATAGACCATTCAGTCTCTACCGACATGATTCTAGCTTGTTCATCAGCGATTACATTATCTGACGACTTTATGTAAGAAGCAAAAACGTATAAATTTCTTTTTTCACACCATTTCCAAATTTCTCTACTTAAGTTTGATAGTTCCGGAAATTGAATGCTGCCCATTTTGTTAATATAGCTTATAGCTGTTGTATTGTCGATTCGTAATAAAATGTCACAGTTATCTAAATTTTCCGCAAAACATTTTAATCCGTATTGAACAGCTTTCAATTCCAAATAATTTATATGGTGAAGTTTTTCCTGAGCACTCCAAAACCCGTGAGATTTTATGTTATCACAACAAATACCCCAACCAGTAAGGGATGCGTCCGAAAAAATTGTAAGTTTAAAATTTTTGTCTTTTATTTTATTTTTACTGAAAGGTATTTTTTCTATCCACCATTCCAAATCCTCATAAATTTCATTTGAAAAAGTTAAGTTTTTATTATAATTACCATTGAATTTAATTAGTGCTAAATATTTGCATCTTTCAAAATTTTTTAAATACAAATTACTATAATTTATTGCTGGGGAAGCAGCAACTAAATTACCAACAAACTGGGCCCATTCCCTAATTTTACATTTAGATTTTTTGTAATACATTTTTGCTAAATTAAGAAGCTTTACACGTTTTTTAACTGTTAAACTTATTGAATAATCAATTGAATCAAATGTAAAGCCAAGGTAATCACATTTTTGAGATGGATTTAAATTACACTTTTTTAAATTTAACACAAATCCGAGTAATTCGAGTAATTTTCTAGTTTCATTGATATTCTTTAAACATTCGATTTGAGTTCTACCAAACAGTAATATATCGTCTAAATAGAAAACTGATCTGAACTTTTTCAATCTCAAGTATTGAGCAACTGGTTTTAGTATTTTTGTAAAAATATAAGGAGAAACGTTTAAACCAAATGGAAGACAACAAAATTCATACAATGGGTTCTCAAAAGAAAATCTTAAATATTTTCTGCTTTCTGTATCGACTGGAATTAAGAAAAAAGCATCTTGTAAATCTATAGAAGCAAGATAATCATTTTTTTCTAAAAGAAATATTACTGTTTTCCTATCTTCCATTTTAAAGTGTTCATTTTTTATTAATTTATTTAAATTTTTAAGGTTAAGAATGAATCTTTTGCTTCCATCGGGCTTGTCTCGTAAAAAATAAGAGGATAAAAATTGATTTTTACAAGAAGAACATTTTTGAATGACTCCTTTTTGCAAAAGAGTTTCAATAGCATTTTTACAGTGTAAAAAATCATCATTTGAAAATTTGGGTTCTTCCGGAACCTCTGATTGATTTACATCGAATTTTATCGGTATTTTATAACCTTTTATATATTGTAATATTATTTTATCGTCTGTTATGTTTTTCCAATTTTTCAAAAAATTTCTCAACCTTCCTGCAACACGAGGAATACTTACATATATCGACGATTCCGTTGATGTCGAAAATTCCCGTACGATCGATGTTTCCTTCCCTGGTTGTACGGTTTTGATGGTTTCGTGGTGTTTTTCCTGGGAAGGAATTTAAGGGCGATGGCACAAACTCCGTGGGACGTAGGACGTCCTACGTCCCGCGTCCCTCGTCCCACGGCGCTGCGTTCACTTTGCATTGCTCCAAAACATGGGACGGCGGACGCCTGAGCGTCCCACGAGTTTGTGCCATCGCCCTAAAGGACGATTATTTGATGTAGCACCGGCGTCGGATTTGTTGTAATCAGCATCGTAGCGGGTCGTGTTCTTCTTCTGGTTAGCAGGAGTTTTGGCGATGTTTTTACCTTCTTTTTCAACATCCATGGCATTTTTTAATTTTTCAGAATAATCCTTTACAAATAAAAACAAATCAATTTTGCTGTTTTCTGCAACTTTTTTGGCAGTAGGATTCAGGGCAGGATAAATTGATGAACGACGTCGCTTGCTTAATTCATTAAAAAGATCAGTCAAAACCCTGGTGCCATCACCTTATTTTTCTATGAAGCAAGCTTGTGTGTCAGGATTAATTTCATCTTTTTTCATGTTTAAAATACTTGTCAGTACTTGAGCAACTGCAGTGATACCACTACCAAGCTGCTGTTGTCTGCTTTTACTAAAATTATCCTTATTATCATTAAATTTTGGTAAAATATTTCTAATTTGGGGATTATTTTCAGGAGCATTAAGATACTCGCAATTTTTTGGTGCTGGATATTTTTTTATCAAATTTTCTTTAATTTCCGCATTCATGCCGTTTTCCAAAATTTAAGTCCATCTAGTCGCGAGTGCAGCGTGAATTTCAGGTCCCGCTTCGAGTTTTTTAGTAACTTCGCCGAGTAGTTTTAAGTTTTCATCGTCCGCAGTTGTCTCAGTTGGATGAGCTGGTTCATTTTGGTCCTTAACCTGTTCCTGCTGGTCCTTAACCTTTTCATTTTCGTTCTTGTCACTCACCTCTTTTCCTAAATCAACTGTCGAAATAAAACATATCATTTTTAGTTACCTGGTATTTACGGAAGCAACAATTGCATGTATAGGAAAATATGTTTTCCTTATCGCGTATAGTGATGGCATACTTGTTTTATCATGTGCATCACTATCTTTGCGCGATATTTGCGAGCGTGGAGTTCGTGAGCGGCTCGATCTCGAGGAAATCGACGGCGATGCGCGACTGCGTTGGCGCTCGTCGTTATATTTGTGGCGTTTACGAATTTCGTTGTCGTAAAGCCTACCGCGAGATTGCTCTCTCATCCTTCTCCTAGAGTAAGGCGACGCTCTTCCAGAAGAATCAGAGTAGCTTGACGATGAGTGTCTCCTGTTACGGTATTTCGAAGCATGATACTTCGACCTGGATGATGATGAGGAAGTCGAATACGACCTGCGTCTCGATCTCGAACGTGAAGAAAGAAAACTCTCTCGTGACCTTCTCCTGGTGCGATTTTTCTTTCTTTTCCGATCTCGAGGATGGCGATGACGATCTCTGGATCGAGATCTTGTCATTTTATAATAAGTAAAGTCTTATTTATTAATTAAATTAAATTAGTATAATTTAACCTTGTGCTTGGACCGCACAACAAAACATAATGAAGTTGCAGCGGAAGGGTTGTCATGAAGGTTATGTACATGTATTTTGGAACAATTGCTTTAAAAATGTTGTGGATGGACCGTGCCACTGACGTGACTACACTTTGATCTCGAGGACGAGACTTACATGAAGTATAATTATTTATTTTACATAGGCGAAGTATCACAAATCACACACACACGCACGCGCGCACGCACGCGCACACACACACACACAATGGTTCCGAAAAAATAATTATTGCAATTATTTAAATAAACTGATTTCAACAAATTATTAAATTTAATTTAATTGATTCTTATTGACTTAAAAACTTTACCTATTTATAAATTTTAAAAGTAAAAACCCTTCATGATACCTAAATTTTTAAGTAAACTATTCTTTTGCTTTATTTTTTCTTAACAACTAGGTACATGCAGCAAAGTATTTTAACTTTCCATAATCGTAGTTTCGACATCATCTCTACAATCCATGTGAAAAATTACAGTTTCTTTAACTTGATAGACATGGCTTTAAAAATACATTAATAGTTTTTTTTCCAGGTTTAAATCTCTCCCGGTGCTACTGAAAAACTGAAAAACGTGCTTAACATCTCACGGGAAATTCAGCAGGACGCCCTCGGCCTAGTTCTAAAGGAGTGTTACTTCCAAACGAAAGGGGATACAACAATCCAAGTTAGGTCCAGGGCGCCGATTAGGACTTATGCAGCCCTAATCAGTTTGGGTGTGCCGTGAAACATTTTTTATGTTTCTACCTGAAGAACATAATTTTTTATGCATATTTGATTCTAATTTCAAATCGTTGCGACAGATTATAAAATCCTCCATTCCTAAGAATACTCAAAACCAAGTAGTTTTCGATAAAATCAAATCAAATTAAAGTCTCTTGGCTATACAAAAGCACAGTTGTAACTAACGCTCGCACAAACTGATTAGGGCTGTATAAGTCCTAATTTGGATTGGTGCTTTCCTTTCTCGTTCAGGACTTAAACTCCCCACAAATTGGACAGAGAGCGTCCTGCTGAATTTCCTGTACTGCCTCTAATCTTTAGCGGAGCCCCGGAGTAGATTTAACCTAGCAGAATACTATTTTATGTCCTCAAGGCGCTATCCAAAGTCAAAATACCTGAAGGACTTAAATATTATTTTTCGCACCAAGGGTGTTAGAAAAACGTTTCACGCACCGAGTTTTTATCATCCTGAACGATTATACGAGGTCCTAATTTTTTACATTCATTGCGGTTATTATTTACAAATAGTTGCAACACTAATTTTTTACGTCACGATTTTATCGTGCGGAACGGTTACTCAACGAACGCTGAGCAAAAAGTAAGAGTATAAAAAACTAAGTAGTTAAAAACTAAATAGTACTATTTTTTACTTTTTTCTAAGTGTTCGTAAAGCGACTATTTTACGCACTAAAATCGAAGCGTCTAAAATAACTTTATTCAACTGGGCCCTGTAATAGATACTTTTAAAATACGCGGTAGAAGTAACACTTTTACATTACTTCGCAACGTTGAATATTTGGTACATTTACGTCCGCTACAGCGAGCTTGAAGAAAAAGCTATCACAATTATCTCAAAGTATCATATTATATATGGCCCTGTTAAATAAAATACAATACACAACCAATGTCCGAGGCTATGCATTTAAATCAAGAGTTGTCAATGCTTTTGGCTACAGATAAGCGTTTCGAACTTCCCTTTTTATTTTATTTTTATCAAGCCTTATTACCTTATTTAGGTTACTCGATACAATACACTTTAATTACAGTGGGGTACAATAGGGTTTAACCGTTGGTTTGTGATGACGTTCGTCGCATGCTTCGATCCTAAAATGCTTCATCTGTAAAGGTGAAGATGCCGTTACATATTCCATTAGCTATAGATGGTTAGCAATGAAGGGTGAACAGGTCTTAGTCTGATCTGGTGGGATTTAATAATTCCTAGTGAATATAATAATTCATTCTTCGGTGGCCATCTCCTTTGTTCCTCAGAATGCATCATTATTTGACCAAGAATTTTCGTCTCGTCCAAGGCGAGTCGCACAGCTCGCCTCGCCGCCAGACTTGAAAAATCGAGTCGGAGGAGATTCGAACCGGCGTCCCTCGGCGCGCCGATGTTTCAGCCGACTATGACGTGCGCTTTAACCAACAGAGCCATCGACGGCTTCGCACTCATCTAACGCCTCGAGTATCAACAAACTCAATTTAAATGTATAACTTCACACACTAGTGTGTAAAATATCTTTAAGCATATTATTATGATAAAAACAATATTATACTAGTGTGGGGTAAAATTCAAACATCAAGAACTTGATTGAACAAAAAAAAATAGAATGACAATCTCTATATAAAATTAAAATTTTCCATTATAAATACCGTCAGATGCAAACGTATCCGAAGTATTTTTTGTTGTTGATACTTTATGAATTTGAAAAGTATCCGAAAATATATGATCCATCCCATCTCAAATCGCACACCGCTCTGCCCAAAATTGGTTTGGACGGATTGAAACGTGTAAGGGCTTAAATGAAAGCTAATTTTATGTAGAATCGAAAGGTGAGTGGAATTTTATGAAATTTTCAAAATGGCGGCCGTGCCCATGCCATTTATGACGAAAAAAGCTGATTGAGTTTTTAAAAAGTGTAATAATAAAAGTAATAAACAATATTTTTTCTCGAAATCGATGGATGAGTAGCGTTTGAGTTGACATTAGTGGAACGCATACGATTTTTTTGGAAATTCAAAATGGCGGATTCAATATGGCGTCCAAACTCCAAAAACAGTACTTTTAGTGACTTAATATCATTGATTACTTTAGACAAAGCATTAGAAGTGAATAATATATTTCAAAATCACGAATTACATTAAAATTTTTAATTTCCGGCTACCCACAAGTCATTTTGAATACAAAATGGTGGGAAATAACTCAAAGAACCACATTTTCAGAACTTTTTCAATATATTCTGAATGTTACAGATTATATAAACCGATAGATGAGTAGTGATTAAGTTTATACTGATGAAATGCATCCTTATTTTTGAAAATTCAAAATGGCGGATCCAACATGGCGTCCTAACTCTCAAAAACAGTACTATTAGTGACTTATTATCACTGATTCCTTTGTGCAAAGTATTTCATGTTAATATTGTATTTCAAAATTACAAATTACTTTTAAATTTTTCAATCTTAGTGACCTGAAAACCATTTTTGATACCAAATGGCGAAAACTTACTCAAAAAACTCAATTTTAGAAACTTTTCCCATATTCTGAATGTTTCATATTATATAAACGAAATAAATGGATAGATGAGTAGCCATTAAGTTTATACCGATGAAATGCATCCTTTTTTTTGAAAATTCAAAATGGCGGATCCAACATGGCGTCCCAACTTTCAAAAAAAGTACTTTAGAAGACTTTTTACCACTTATTCGTTTTTCCGAAGCTTTTACTTTTTGAACTATCACTTTAAATTTAAAATTACAATAAATTTATCGTTCCCAGTGACCCGCGAAATATTTTGGATTTGAAATGGCGAAGAATCATCCAAAAAATCACATTTTTGGATTTTTGTTTTTGTTTTGATCGATATATATTATAAGACAGATCAATCTAATAAAATTTATAATAATAATAATATTATTTTATTAATTTATTTAATTTATAATTCAATTATTAGTATTAAAAAGGTAATTATTAACAAGCTATATGCTCATTATATTTATTTGTTTTAATGTAAGTACTTAAGGCATGTTCTTGACGAAGCATCAATTTAGCTCTTATAAAAGACCTGAAGTAAACGGTTTGTGCCTATACATTTAAATGTAACATTTGTCAATATGATGCGTAGATCTTTAGTTTATTTATCATAAATAACATCTTTACTAACCTTGTATATGTTTAAAATTAGTTCAAACTATTGTATCAACAAAGAGTGTTTAAGTAATCAAAACTGAATTTTTGATTGAGTATCCATTTCAATCGAATAAAACAGTGTTAATATAACCTTTTTTATTACTATTACACTAGTAGATAGCCAATCAAACTTTTATTTTGAAATAAGACGTTCCATTATTGATAAAAACTTTATCATTTTGTAAGTTTAGTTTTTTTAAAATAATGTATTTAGGTAAAAAATATTATTTTAAAAGATTAGTCTTGAATTTTTTGACTGTTAATCGATTAACAAAAAATATTAATTATTGTAGTGACGTTAATCACAATGATCCTGGATTTTTGAAAAATTTTTATAAAATTGGTTTCTTCATCACCAACTATGTACTGAGGTTGATAAGCTTGTAAATATTCTATCCATTTTCATAGTATAGAAGAAAAATTAGGAATTCAAAGAATTATAAGTTAACAGTGAGTGATAAATTTTTAGAGAACCATAGTAAGACTTTTTTTAATAACAATGAAATTAAAAATTTAGGGATAAATTTACTTTATGATTAACCGAGATTCTTTTTAAAGAATTATAACATCATTATGTTTTTTTTTTAACTTCAAGTTTTTGAAACTTTTTATCCAATGGCAGTGGAAGCGTAATGTTTTTGACATTCAGCTGTTGTGAAACTGCGCTTCCACTGACGTTGATGATAAAATTTTACTTTTTTTTGTAAACACTTATTGATCTTTCTCGTTCATCCTTTTTGTTTAATTATTTGCAGTTTATTATGAGCGATGGAAAAGCAGATCGATGTTCGAATCCTTTCCAACTGCTCGGTCACAAAGGGAGTAATATCCGCAATGCTCCAAAAACCTTGTTGCAAAAATTTCCTTCTTTATCACGAAATACCAAAATATGTGAAAAGTGTCGGAAACATTGGTATAAAGACAAAGAAAAAATTATTTCTAGCTCCAATATGTCTTTTGACTCGTCTGAAGTCGATTTATCACGCTCAACTATTTCTCTTGACTCGTCTGCTACTAATTTATCAGATTCGATCTCTGATAGTTTTGAAAGTATCAACAGTAGTATGGATGTAGAAGACAGCTTAAATATTTCTTCAAATAGTTCTCTAAGTTCATCTATTGGCTACACTGTAGAAATCTGAAAGGCATTTTGTATTAACTTAAATACAACGGAATTTTGTTTGATGTAAATTTTAGTTCCTAAAATGTTATTTGTTAATATGTTTGTTAGTTTGTAATAAAAACCTGTTTCAACAAATTTTTCTTAATTATAATTTGATTACAATTTTCTACTTCCATTAAAGTACACCTTTATGAAAAAATATAATATGAATTGAATTGAATTCAATTGATATTATTTATTGACTTTAGACTCATGGTCCACTTTAGTCACTGCTCAGTGATCTATACAGACTTTGTACAATGATTTGAACGCCGTGCCCGAGTCTCCACGACCCGAGCTAAACTGACATCTCTCTAATTAAAGAATAATATTTGAGTATACGCAAGATCTGCCAATCTCATGTCTAAATAATTCAATAAATTTATTTATTTTATTATATGTAACGCTTAAAACAAAAACAAAAATCGAAAAATGTGATTTTTTGGATGATTCTTCGCCATTTCAAGTCCAAAATATTTCGCGGGTCACTGGGAACGATAAATTTATTGTAATTTTAAATTTAAAGTGATAGTTTAAAAAGTAAAAGCTTCGGAAAAACGAATAAGTGGTAAAAAGTCTTCTAAAGTACTTTTTTTGAAAGTTGGGACGCCATGTTGGATCCGCCATTTTGAATTTTCAAAAAAAAGGATGCATTTCATCGGTATAAACTTAATGGCTACTTATCTATCCATTTATTTCGTTTATATAATATGAAACATTCAGAATATGGGAAAAGTTCCTAAAATTGAGTTTTTTGAGTAAGTTTCCGCCATTTGGTATCGAAAATGGTTTTCAGGTCACTAAGATTGAAAAATTTAAAAGTAATTTGTAATTTTGAAATAAAATATTAACATGAAATACTTTGCACAAAGGAATCAGTGATAATAAGTCACTAATAGTACTGTTTTTGAGAGTTAGGACGCCATGTTGGATCCGCCATTTTGAATTTTCAAAAATAAGGATGCATTTCATCAGTATAAACTTAATAACTACTCATCTATCGGTTTATATAATCTGTAATATTCAGAATATATTGAAAAAGTTCTGAAAATGTGGTTCTTTGAGTTATTTCCCGCCATTTTGTATTCAAAATGACTTGTGGGTCGCCAGAAATTAAAAATTTTAATGTAATTCGTGATTTTGAAATATATTATTCACTTCTAATGCTTTGTCTAAAGTAATCAATGATATTAAGTCACTAAAAGTACTGTTTTTGGAGTTTGGACGCCATATTGAATCCGCCATTTTGAAAAAATCGTATGCGTTCCATTAATGTAAACTCAAACGCTACTCATCCATCGATTTCGAGAAAAACATATTGTTTATTACTTTTTTTATTACACTTTTTAAAAACTTAATCAGCTTTTTTCGTCATAAATGGCATGGGCACGGCCGCTATTTTGAAAATTTCATAAAATTCCACTCACCTTTCGATTCTACATAAAATTAGCTTTCATTTAAACCCTTACACGTTTCAATCCGTCCAAACCAATTTTGGGCAGAGCGGTGTGCGATTTGAGATGGGATGGATCATATATATTTTTTAAATCAAAAAGTATCTGAAGATACTTTTTTTGAGTATTTTTTAAAAGTAACTTTTATACGAAGATACTTTTTCGGATACTTTTGAAAAATCGAAAAATATCCGAGAATCTAGATTTTGGATACTTGGTTAACTCTGCCCTCTAGTGTCCATTGTCAAAGGACTACTAATGCTTTTAATTTTCCTGTTCTTCTTAGGCCTCCACGTTCCTGAATATGACTTGGATGGTGATGCTATCAGATGCATAGTAAAAAATGTATCGTTATAATAATGTTATGAACTTTTTCATGAACAAAAAGAAAAAAAACTAGCGCGCCCTCTGCGAAAGGGCCAGATGACTTGCCTGGCTGCGCAAGACCTGAGACTTTACAAAAAATTTGGGCAAAAACACCTTCGGGGTCAGTCGTGCCTAAATATTGAAGTAGTTGTATTGTAAATTATGTAAAAACCATAAAATATTACCTGTCCATGATATGAAAAACCATGTTTTTCAGCAATACTTCGCGCGGTGTCTATGCCAGCTGGTACATAAACTGCAAATTCATTTGAATATATAGTCACAGTTCGACGTCGATTTAGTGATTCTAAGCCCGCTGATACTATTAAAAAGAATCCAAGTGATGCTATTGTTATGACAATGATGTTCATTTTTTTTTTCTTCGATCTAAAGAAAAATTTGATTTAATTAAAAAAAGACATAAAATATAGTAGCTTCATTTTAAAAATTAATTTTTATTGAATTGAATTTATGATTGGTTATTCGTTCAAATCAAAAAGGGTTAGGGAAAAAAAAGTTAAATAAAAGTTGTAAGACAATAAACTTAAAATTTAAAATTTTCAGATGGTACTTGATCGATATTTAAAAATATCCTGCTACAGGCGAATCTCTCTTATTCCGACAAAACGGGTGGATTTCTGCCTCTCTTATTCTGCTTAGGTCTGCAGGAGAAACACTCGATACGTTTTCTTCGAAAATTCCGTATAAGAGAAGTCCGAATAAGAGAGCGTCACCTGTATACTATATAGTTTGAATTTTCTATTCACTTCCAATTTTCTGCCAACCACATCCTAATTTGTAATATTCAATCGTTGAATAGAAAATTGCTATTTTGTCATCCTTAATCCCGCTTCCGTCTCTTTCAGTTACACGACCAAGAAACATAAAAAATATAGTATATTGCAATACAAGGGCAGAAAGTTTAACATTGCTGCACTGCGCGACAAATGCCCGAGGCGAAGCCGAGGGCATATATCGCGCACTACAGCAGTGTTCAACTATCTGTCCATGTGTTGCATACTATTTTTCTCCATTTGAGGTCGAAAGTACGTTAATTTATTAAAATGAATAGTTTGACTAAACTTCAGCTGATCGAGATAAGCGCGACCATGTTTTTCTTTCTGCATCGCTTGAGAGCTGACGCTTTTGTTTATATTCATAGCTTGATGGCTGCTGCCGTTTTTACGGCACGAGCGGAGCGGGTGCTATAGGACGGCGCAGCAGCCATCAAAACATGATATAAAAATTATAAGTATTACGAGTCCTATGACAAACGCATGCACGTATGAAAGAAATTGAACGCCAAGATAGCTGACTTGTTTGCTTATAACCTCAACTACTCGCCGAGGCATGAGGTTCGGGATAAAAACATCAGCATCGGTACCATTTAAACCGCACTTATTTATACGGACACACGCATTTCTTTCTATCGACCCCAGATCTTGTTTTGATTCGTTGCATGAAAATTATTTTGGATTTTGCTAAGGTCCGAAGATACGAGCAACAAAAGTCGAAGCATCAGTATCGGCACCCGTCACGTACACGCACACGCACACGCACACGCGCGCGCACACACACACACACTATTCGTGATATACTGCGGAAATTTTATTTTGATTGTCGCTAAATATATTTTTTCTATAAAATTATCAATTTCAACTTTAAATATTCACAAAAAGGTTAAACGCTACAGCATAGCTGCTTTGCTCTATACCCAACGCGGCACGCGCTGCTGCATGAGGTTAGCCGTGTGATTTCTTTCTGCACCGTTGTTTTGCATCGGTATAGTAAAGAGCATCGATGCAGCAAAGTGGAACTTTCGACTGAGAAATCGAATCAGAAGGTGCGTACTTCCGACCATCGGATGGAGAAAAAATATTAAGGTCAGGATGAAAGATTTTTCTAGAACAAGTATTGTCTTTACGACAAAAACGAGCATAAAATTTTTTGAATAATTTTTTGAAAAAGTTATAGTTGATACTGGGAGTTTTTTAATGATACGTATTTTTTTACAGAAATTATCTCTGAAGCGTCACCAAGAACGGTTGGTTAATCGAACGCTCCGAGTTTTTCTCACAAGTGTCTTCAATTTAAGGTGATAAAACCGTCAAGCTTATCGAAACAAACAATTAACTGCCGAAGGTGAAGGAATCAAAGTCACACTTCTGACAAGCAAATCGTAATTATTTCAAACGCAAATGATTATATTTCCAACACTGCAACCAAATGATTTTTAAATCAAATCTGATAGATTGAAATTGCTTCTAGTGTATCTTTCTAGTGGATCCTTATTTATTGCTTTTGCAAAAGAAATTTTTGTTAAATAAAATAAAAAATTCTAACTCCATCAGTTTTTAAGCGCGCAAGCGCGCATAGGAAAAAAAACAAAAATAGTAACCTCAAATGCACTTTTTGAATATTTTAAAAACTTCTTCACCAATCAGCTCACGAATGAATTGTTTACGCAAGATGGCGATAGCTCTCTTTTATAAAGGGAATTTAATATTATAAAATTGAATTGAAGAAGAAAAGTTTATAATTAAATAAAATCGTATTCTTGATTTAAAAAATGTGTCGATTATGCACTGAGGATTATTATAAAAAAACCTGTGGAAATTGTAAGCTTATTGTTGAGTAAGTAAACAATTTGTTTAACATACATTAATATAATTTAACTTAAAAAATATAAAATTAGTAAAAATATAATTTATTTAAAAAAAAAAAAAAAAAATTACTTATTTTTATACTTTACTTAAACATTATTTATTTTTAGTTCTGATAATGCTGGCTCCTCAAAAATTTGTCAAAATCATTTTAATGAATTGGTTCATACTGGTATTGTTCAATATTTAAAATTTTTTTATAAATAATAATGAATTTCATTTAAAAATTTTTTGTTTCAATTTGAAATAAACTTTTTTTGTATACCTAATCTTTATACTAATGTTTACTTTTAGATAAAAAAAAATTTACTTAGGAATTAAAATTTGTGCAGTACGAGAAATTTTTACGGGTGATCAAGGGACACATAACTGGGCATATTTGCGCAATCCCAAGCCAGCTGGTTAGATAAGCGAAATACGTAAGTTTACCGAGAGCTAATCATTTTAGTCGGTTCAGGTTGGTAAGGTAGATGAGGTTGGTTTGGCGGAGGTTATGGGGGAGGAAGGTGAAAGGCGAGATGAGGTGAGGAAGAGTTTGTTATTTTACTTGAAAATATTAATAGAGCTTTTTCAAAATTTAATGTACTTCAACAAAACTTTAAAAATAATGACTGAGTTAATGAATGAGGTGAGTAAAATTCGTTGGTAGATTAGATGAGATAAGTTTGGGAGATAAAATACGGTATTTGAAGTAAATCAAATTAGTGAGGTCAGTAATGGGGCTAAGATTGAGGTAGTTACCGCAAAAATTGAGTTTCTTAAAAAATCTCTAAAACTCTGCACAGAAGTAGATTTTTGTGTCCTCTAGCTGCTGATATTTTTCCTATACCCCAAGCCATACTTAATTTGGAGATATTGAGCTCAGAAGTTTCAATTTTTTACATAGGATTCCTATGCTGAGCGTAAAAATTCGTAAAAATTTAAAGGTTATTCTCGCATAGCAAACTTAATTTTCTTAAAATATTTTTATAAAACATGTTTTCTTGTAGGCCAAGATCTGAGAAATCGTGAGGTACAAAGATAAACATAGCAAGTGACATTAACTTTTGAGATAATCAATCGAAAAGAATGAAAAATGCGTGATTTCAGCATGATTTGGAGCAGCGGTGGCCGCGGCGGCGCGTGGCGTTGGAGTGGGGGCAACGTCTATAACTAAATTTTAGGTTAGCTTTATACATAAGTTGTAACTAACTTAAACTAGGTCAGGTAGTTGAAGATAAAAAAGTATGTATAGTTAGTAGGGTTCTTAATATGGGTGAGAATAGTAAAGCGGCTTAGATAAGGTGAGTGATGGTTGTAGGCTGGTAGAGATATTAAAATTATAACTTTGGCTCTAATTAGAGTTTTTGAATAAAATAACATATCACTAAAAAGGTCTTGAGCTCAGCTTTCTAATTATGTCATTCAAATTTTTATTGAATATTTTTTGTTGTCACGAGAGAGTGCTGAACAAAGCCGTTTATCATTTTAAATTGAATCCTACCCCTACAAACTCATTCATCGGTTTAAACGCAAGTTAGCAAGCTGTTACTATATAGGAAATAAGTTCATCTCATTAGAAGAATCTGTAAAAAAATTTTGAAGAAAATCAAGGTCTGTTTTTACGAGTTTGCGAAATTTGAAAAAAATCGTAATTTTTTTACTATTTGGCTGATTAATAGAGAAGTTTTCAGGGTGGGCAGTTTAAGCTAGAGATTTAAGATGAGTCAGGTCAAGAATGAATAAGGTGAGTAGGATTTGTTGGTAGAGTGAGTGAGAGATGAGTTGGGAATTATTTACGGTATTTGAAGTAAATCAAATTAGTAAGGTCAATAATGTGGCTAAGATTAAAATAGGTCAGGTGGTTAAAGATGAAAAATTAAGTAAGGTTAGTAGGGTTCTCAAAATGGGCGAGATAGAGAAGGGGGTTAGATAGTTAAGGTGATTAGGTGAGTAACGATTGTGGGCCGGCAAATATAATAAAGTTTGTAATATCGATATGAAATGAATTTATACAATGTGCCCACCATAAGCCAAAGGAGCTCTAAAAAATATTTGTGCGTGTGTAAGATCTAATGAAATGGTTTAAAATACCAGTGGGCTTACTAAAATATTCTTCATGAGTCACCAAAAATTTATGTATGCACCTTACATGAATTATATGATTGTAAAGCTGAGCTCAAGACCTTTTTAATGATAAATAATTTTATATGACCGTACCGGTCTTACAAGGAGAGGACCAGACATTTGGGTCTTGGATTTGGCCAAAACTTGGAGTATGGGCTCCAAAAATACCAAAAAGAAACCTCCAAGTGTCAGTTTCTCAGAATGGGCCTTCTAAATTAATGTTCCCTCTACACCCCATGTTAAAAAATCAACATGTTATCAGCATTTTTCAATAAAAAGCTGTTTTTGACCTGATTTTCAAAAAAATATTGCTCAGACCCTATTACACTTACAGAATTCAGGAACCTTGCATTTTTTTCGTCTTTCCAAGTAGTTTCTGAAAAAAATTACTTGAGATTTTTTTTATCTACATGTTAAATAATAAGTTAAAATACTTCAAACATGTTAAATATAAGATTTTTTAACAATTTTGAAGTACTCCTTCAGAAAGAGCTTTTAAAATTACGACTCCTCTAGGAGAACAGCCTTGCAAAGAGGTTAAATATAGAGTTTTTTGACATTTTTAAGATTCTCGTACAGGAGAAAACATGTTGAATATAAGGTTTTTTGACGTTTTGAGGTGCTCCTCCGGGAGGAGCTCTTAAAACTACGGCTCCTCCGGGAGGAGTCCACTTCAAACATGTTGAATATAAGGTTTTTTGACGTTTTGAGGTGCTCCCCCGGGAGGGGCCCCTTAAAACATGTTAAATATAAGGTTTTTTGAAGGTTTTGAGGTCCTCCTCCGGGAGAAGCCGACTTCAAACATGTTAAATATAAAGTTTTTTGACGTTTGAGATGCTCCTCCGGGGTTTCCCCCTGCTCGCTTCGCTCGCCAACCCCCCTATATATATACAAAATACAGGGTGTATTTTAACCATCGCATGTGAGATATACCACGTGAAAGAGCGGAAAAAGTTGAATTAGGATATAACTATTGTTTTGCTCTGAGCTTATAGATTAAGCTTTAATTAAGTATTCAAATTAACCAATCATAGCGAACTCAAGAAAGATGTGGGCGGGTTCTGGTACAGAATGGAGTGGGACATCTTTGATTCGTAAGCAAAGGGAAAAGTTGGACTTAGGTGAGAAAATAAGTCCAATTATATGTCAAACATGTGTTAGTTTCCAGAATTACAAAATTTTTTTTTAAATTGAAATAATTTTTTTTTTCAATTATTGTTTTATTTATAAAATGAGAATTCACGTAAATTTTGAATCGCAATTCTACGATAAAAATTGCCAGAGTTGGAGTATCAAATTAATTCACGAGAAGATTTTATTCAAAATCTAAATCAGCCAATTTTTGTGGTGCAATTATGATTCAAACTTCTTTAGAATCGAAGTTTTACAAGGAATGTCACCAACTTGACAAAAATAGTCATTTATAAAAAATTATAAAACTGGTTTTTGCATCTTAAAAGTGGTAAGTCAATAAGTGCCTACTTCTTTCATTGTTGAGAGAGAATCGGCCAGGTAGAGAGCGGGGTAGCCGGACCCCCGCGCGCTGTAGCGCTGGACAGCTTACTGAACCACGGGGGGGGGGGGGGGGGGTATTGACTTACCACTGAAAATCCAGGTCCCAAAGAACACACTATCTCCTTGTAAGTATATACTTGAGGTACAAATGAATTATTTACTAAATATTTATAACTCAAGTGAATTAAAATATAATATGAAATAAAATTATAATATAAAATAGTTATAAAGATTTTTAATAATTATGTTTTTTACTTTTATTATGCAGATGTCCACACCACCAAGGAGGTACTTGCAGGGCGCGTTGGGTTTTTTTAACAATTTTTGAAATTTTTTTATATTTTAAGCAAGGTTGGTAGGACCCTCAAAATTTATTTCAAAATTTATCTCAAAAAGAGCGGGGGTGGGAGCGGAATGAAAGTGCAGTTTTTAACCTATTTTACGGTATAAAATGAAGATTTAAGGGTAGGAACGGAGTGGGAGCGAAGAGCAAACTTACTACTATATAATAATAAACTTACAACTATATAATATAGTAAGATATATTTGAAAAAATTCAAGCGCTTCCAGTTCCTTCGATTTTTGTTTTTTCAAAAAAGAAAAAACACGCGTCAACAGTTTTTTTATGCTTTAATCAACTAAGCAAAAAAATATTACGAATTCTAAAAAGTGTCCAACCCTATTTTGGGGATAAAAGGGGATCCAACTTAAAAAATCCAATACTTTCGACGAAGATCCAATTTAAGGGATCCACTTAAGGGGATGAAAAAAGTGCGATATTTAACAGTGTTTTGACCGTGTTTATAAGGATCTCAGATTTTCGAAGACCTAATTTAAGGGATGAAAATAAAAAACGGAAATATAAATTAGGGAGAAATCCGTGATGAACTTTACAAGCGAGCCACAAGGTTCGAATCCACCCGTATATTTGCCTAATACCACACCCTTCAAAACCAGGTTATCGATGGCCTTGATCGGCTTAAAAACAAATGAGTTAGGAACATCATTGAGAAGACCCCCAATCACTCTACAAAAAGGCATGGATGAGGGGTCATTTTTCCGCATCCAATTTTCCGCGAATACTTTCTCCGCATGACCATTTTTCCGCATGTATGTTTTCCGCATGACCAATTTTCCGCTCAACAATAATTCCGAACACTATGACAGAGAACTCAAATGTTTCGAATTTGAAATGTCGTTTCCATGCCCGATCTACAAGTAGTGTTCGAATGTTTGTTTGATGAACAAGTATTGCTCGAATGGGGTTTTTGTTAACTTTTTTTTTTTTCTTTCAATTGTGAGTAATGTAACTTTAATTTAAAAAAAAAGTCTACATAAAAAGTTTTACGCTAAATATAATAATCTTTTTTTGAAAATGAATTAATGAAAGAAGTGAAATCAAAAAATTTATTACGGACGACTTGAGGCCGAATTACTTATTATTTAAAAATAATTTCTCTTCTAAAAGATGATCATATTATGTTGAATCACCTTCAATATACGTAAAGTTAACAATTTTTCAATTATAGCACATACGTGGGAAAACACATGCAAATTGCACACAACTCAAACACTTTTTAAAATTAAAAATTAAAATATATTGTTAAGAAACACACTGAGCATTCAAAATATAATTTAAAAAATACAGGTATCAATGATTTTTTTTGAGATAATTTAGTTCAAAGAATATTAAATTTTTACAGGTCGAGTATAGCAGTACATTGTGATTTAGTTGATTTCTAACTTAATTACAACATATTTTAATTTCAAAAAGTGTTTGAATTGTGTGCAATTTGCATGTGTTTTCCCATGTATGTGCTATAATTGAAAATTTTTTAACTTTACGTATATTTAAGGTGATTCAACATAGTATGATCATCTTTTAGAAGAGAAATTATTTTTAAATAATAAGTAATTCGGCCTCAAGTCATCCGTAATAAATTTTTTGATTTCACATCTTTCATTAATTCATTTCAAAAAAAGATTATTATATTTAGCGTATAACTTTTTATTAAGACTCCTTTTAAAAAAACCAATCGCCGTAAATATTACTTTTTTAAAAGTATTTTTTAAAGATTTTATTGCGTAAATTCGGTAAATATTTAAATGTATTTCCTTTTTGTCTACAAGTTCAAAAAACCAAACTCCATAAATAAATCATTAATATTGTTGAAATATGTATTAATAAATTATTTCACGAACTTAACCAATTCTAAATAATTTAACAATAACTAAGATATATTCAATTATTCTGATGTAAAACCACGACATAAACCAGAACCTATAAAAGTCCTAGGGAAATCAATTTTATATGTAAAAAAAAAATTCAATTTAGTATTTCCCTTTTTTTTAAATGTACATTGCATAACTTTATTTTAATGTAAGTTTACATTGAAATGTAGCAAATACTCATTTGTAACCTTAAAATGATTAAAAATAAGATAAAAATTTTCAATGATTGGTTCATGTTAACTTAGATATATCTAGTTCTTCTGTTTAAAATTACTTTTATATAGTTTTATCATTATCCAGAACCCATAAAAATCATAGACATAATTTACTGTTATGAAGTACTTTTGAATTCATTTTGCATACATAATTGATGGACAAACTAAATCCACTTTGAAAATAATGAAGCAAATGCTCATCTGTACTTTAAAAATCCATGCCAAATAGAATTCATAATTTCTGGTCCACTGGATACCTAGACCCAAAACCATATATTTCTTTTGTACTTCTTAATTAACCAATTTTAAAATGTAAAATCACTTTGGCCGCATAAATTAAGCTTGCATACAGACAACAAAAAAGATAAAAATTTTTAATAATTGATTCATGTTGACTTAAATATACTTATCATTAACACCCTGAGTGAATGTAACAGTAACAATCAAAATTAAAATTCATTGTCAGACATCAAGTTTATTTTAGAAAAAAGGTGGGATTACAAGACTTTCAGACATCAAGTTTATTTTTGAAGAAGGATAGGATTACAAAACTTTAACAGTTCAAGTGTATTGGCTCAGAGCATATACATTTCTATGATGATTCTATGAAATTAAGCGATAATGCGTATGACAATGACATTATGTGCTGCAATCGCACTTTTTGCAATTTGCAAGTTGGGTGGATTATAAAAAAGTAATTTGCAAGTTCAACCTGACACACACACACACACGCGCGCACGCACACACACACACACACACGCGCGCGCGCGCGCGCACGCACGCACGCACGCACGCACGCACACACACACACACACACACACACTCATTCAGAAAAAACTTTATTTTTAATATTGCCAATATGCACCTCCAGTCATCAGGTCCCCAACACAACCACAGCACAATTATTATCAACTCACAGGGCACACCACAATAATTGAAAAATCTTTGATGATGATGATCATAGAAAGACTGTAGAGATTATTTATTTCATACTCTTTTATTGAAATTAAACAAATTAATAATTATAAATTCTACCACTTATTTAATATATATTGAAAATAAGGGTGTTCAGTACTGTTTTTTCTATGACAATCAATTATTTATAAAAAAATTATTGCTCATAACACATTACAAGCTGCTCTGCTCAGCGGCTCCGCAGTCACCCGTCAGCTGTAGTCAGCTCACGAGTCAGCTGTAGGGAGCTGCTAATTGATACAGCGCCACCAGTCGCCTCATGGCTACAGGCTCGGGCCTACATGCCCCCGTCTGCCGCTGTAGGTAGGCAGTAAGAGTGAGACAGCAAAAATAGACACGCCCACCGCATACGTCACGTCCGGTTCAGTCTACAGAGAGCGCAGGCAGAGAGACCGGATGCTCGAAACTGAAATCGAATTCCCCTGACTACCGTGAGCCAAAGGAAATCAGCGTTTCGAAAAATGAAACGTTCATAACTTTTCAATGCGGGCTTTGTTCAGGATAATTTTTTTTTTAAATTACTCAGGGGATCATCAGCTACGCATGGGATGTAGCATATAAATGAAATAATCATCCTAAAATAGTTTTCCTTTGAAGCGTCCTAACCTCAAACCAAAAATCAAAGGATATAAAGCCCTGCAGGCTTTCACGGCAGTCGGTTTAAAAAAAACCAAATCGCCGTTAAAGCCCGATTGGGCTTTAGGATAGTACAAATAATCTAAATTATGTTTACGTAATGGATGCTGAAGTAAAAGAAAAATTCTTATTTTTGAGTGGTTATGTGTACTAGCACTCAAAAAATATTGGAACAAACAGTCACCGTTAGGAGTATAGGAGAATAAAATCAAAAACATGCAGGGCGCATGCGATTACTGTCCACCCAGAGTCAGGACCTATAATCATCAAGAAAGGCCCCAAAGAGTCTGGAGCCGAAAAAGTGTCCTAACATAAGCCCCCCCCCCCCCAAATTTTAAGGAGTGTGAAGCACAAAAAATAAAAATCAATTTAAAATGTAATGCTGAAGAAAATCCCGAACGGCCTCCTTTTCAGCTGCTCCGTACAGGATTGAGTGATGTTTCTCAGGGTAAAAAACGCTAAATAATTCTTTTAAAAAATTCGATCTCGGTGGTCATTTTCCTCACCCCAGGTGTTTTATGTCAATTTCCAACAAGAGAAAATTTAAAGAAAGCTATGAGAAGAGGTCGAAACAAAAACCGAGAACCAAATCCTACGACCCTGGACGGTTTTTACGTTCTACCAGATAGGTTCCTGCGCACGTTTGCCGAAGTAAAGTTTCTGATTTACGATTCCGGAAAACCTGAAAAATGGAGAATACTGGCGTTTGTGACTCAGCGGAACCTGCAGCTACTGAACAAAAGTTTTTGGTTCCTTGACAGCACTTTCAAAGTAAGTGTCATAACTGTTTACCTTTATAAGTCTTACTGAACCTAATAACTGTTGCTCTAATTGATGACGAATTTCGAATTGGCTATCCTGAATTCATGTGCAGAAGTTTATCCTACCGATGGGATAAAGTGCTGTTGTTTCCCACCTGAAACAGTCCCTCTACAGAAGAATTCAAGAGGAAGGGCTGCAAAGAAACTACAACGACCTCCAGGATGAGACAATTCGATAACAAACTCATATGATAGCAGCCTTGGATTTTGTTCCCGTGACACATGTTTCAAAAGTTTTTTGTTTGTTACAGGATGAAGTAGATGAAAACTTGGTGCCAGTTCTGCAGTATTTTGGAGAAACGTATGTAAACGGTCGACCAGCCCAAGGCAGGAGAAAAGCTTTTGCACCGCGTTATACACCATCAGCGTGGAATACGTACAAGTCAGCTCTAACTGAAGAGCACAAAACAAACAATCTGAGTGAAGAGTGGCATAATCGCTTTAATATCGTCTTTGGAAAGGCGCATCCTGACTTATACTCACTGCTAAACGAATTTCAAAAAGAACAAGCTGACTCTGAAAACATGGTAGCTGAACTTAGCGCAGGGAAAAGGGTACGTCTGAAATTAAGTAATGTAAGACCTCTCATGCTTGACTAATTATTCGTTTTTGTGACAGGTGAAAGCAGCACCACAGCAAGAGTAACTAGACACTCAAGCACGGTTGCGCCGAGTCGTCGAAACTTATGAAGAGCATAACGACGAAGGAACTAGTTGGAATATTAGATTAGAAAAGTTGGCGGCATTGCCCCAACTAAAGCATCCCCATTGCCCATCTTTGATAACCCCTCCTTAAACTCTCACTACACTTCTGTATATCAATCCTCAGCACCCCTTTCATTTTAAGATCTCATTGACATTATGTTCATCTCATCCAATCTCCTTCCTCTACCACTTTTTGAATTTTCACCTGTGAATGAGACCATTGTTTTGAATACTTTTAATAAAACCCGTTCCAGAGAAATGGATTCTGACCGTCTCTAATCCTCTATGATAAAACTCGCTCTTTCCTCAATTCTCCCCTACATCATCAAACTTATAAATACATCCTTCACAACAGGCTACTTCCCCTCTGAATGGAAGAAATACTCTCGGAAGAAGGAGGGCAAGCCCTCTTCGATAAAATTCTCCACTTATTCTCCCTCATTTTTAGCGATACACAATCTGTTGCTGCCTGGACCTCTGCAAACTACCTGAGCCTAAACCCCAGCAAAACCATACTCAAAATCCTCAGCAGTGAAACCTACCTTTCCATGATCAACTTTAATCCCCCCCCCCCCCCTTAACCATAAATGGCCAAACCTCCCGTATTACAACTCAATCAAATCCCTTGGTCTCGACATCACCTCTATCGTAAACTTCAACAGACAGATCAGCGAAACCACTAAACGTGTTCACTTCTCCCTCTACTCCCTTCGTCATTTTCGCCAATTCCTGAGCCGCTCCGCACGTATTCTCCTCTTATACTCGCTCATTCTTTCCCTCTTCGACTATGCAGCTGCTGTCAAAAATCAGTTTCTCACTAACATCACCAAACAGCAAGAACAAAAACTCCACACCCTTTACAACGCCTGCACTCGCTTCGCATATCCCGTACTGAGGACGTCACCTAACTGCGTCTATGGCTTACACGATGACTAAGTCAGGTAAGCCACATCCTTATGCCAATACCTACATTAACCCCGGTGAGGACTCGGTTGGCCGTTCGAATCGTCACCTCCACCTACCTCTACTCCATCGTATCTCGCGCACAACACCTATAAACACTCATTCACCCTACAATCCACCCATACCATAAAGAATCACCCCTCAATTTTCTACAACAGCACCTCCATTCAAGAATACAAAAACTCCCTCAAATCCACCCTTTATAAATTAGACTGCACGAAGTGGATCAGACGTGCCCACACAGAAAAACTCAACCTCATCCCCTCTCCATTTTACCAAACATAATCCTCTATTATATTAAGAAGTTTTTTTTCGTTGTCGTCGTCGTCGTCGTCGACTTCTTTTTAAAAAAAAAAGTGACTTAGACGTCTCAGATCAATTAAAATTTTGGTACTCGAGGGTTTTCGGGGCTGCTGATCACGAATAAAACATTTATTTTTAGATTTCACCTATGTAAAGTCTACTTATTCAAGGTTGAAATTTATTTTTTCTCAACTCTTTTCAGACTTTGACGTCTATGATTGATTAGAAACTGAGTAGTCAGGGGTTTTTGAGGTTGCTGATTACGAAACTGACCTCTATTTTCTGATTTGGCCTATGTAAGGGCTACTTACGCTAGGTAAAAATTCATTTTCAATAGAATTTTTTTGAAACTTCTTATATGGAAGTTTTTGGGGTTGCTGATTATGAATTTGACTTTTATTTTTAAAATTGACCTACGTGAAGGGCTATTTACGTAAGGTAAAAATCTATTTTTAATAGTTTCTTTTTCAAACTTTGTTTACGAGGGTTTTTAAGGTTGCTGATTACTAATCTGTCATTTATTTTTTAATTTGGTCTACTTAAAGGGCTTTTTATTTAAGATAAAAATTTATTTCCAATAGCATTTTTTTCAAACTTCATGAACGGGGTTATTAGGGTTGCTGATTATTAATCTGACCTTCATTTTCAAAATTGACCTATGCAAGAGCTGTAAAAACAATATATTTCTTATAAAAAATTTTAATTTTCTTTGTTTTAAAAAAAAATTTTTAGAATTGTAAATGAATGTGTTTTGAGGCATCTCCTTAAATCATGAAGAAATTTTTAAAAGTACAGTCGAGTGTCAAGTAACGAATTAAAATTAAATAGTAAACAGAGATAAACTTAATGATTTCCTATTTAAAAAACTCAGTAAAAATCAATTCAGCTACATTTAAGTCCTTTTAAACTATTAAGTTTAATTTACTCTATCTTGTTCTAGTGCTGCAATTCAAAAAGTGGACTCGGGAATACAACCCTCGAAGGCCCGTTGTCCTTGATGCCAGAGACTATAATCTCCTGTCACAGTCGGCTCCATGCCGACAAACTTCCTGAAATAGGGAAAATACCGTCCACGTTTACCACGTCCCTTCGACTCCCGTACACGAGTAAGCTTCTTCAAGATCTGCCATAAATCGATTTCCAGCTCTTCGCGCGTCTGCCGGACGTTGGTCTAGTTCCCCGTCGTCCATGGCTTCCAAAAGCCGGTTGACTCGTCTTGACAAAAGAATGCTTCCCGGGTGATGACAATCGATCCCACACCTTCTGTCACTTACAACACTCTCTTCGACGATGTGCTACTCCCGAAAAGTACAATAATTCGTCGAACCGAGACGAGTTGAATTTTATGTACGTCTTAACGCACGGACACGAAAATAACGAGTGGCTTCCCGATTTCCGCTCTACCACCTCAGAGGTCCACTCTGATCCGCGTTCGTCAATCACGTGACTCGCGCCAAATCCTAAATCGTTAGCGACGATTTAATTACGATCACTGACTGTCACAATCTACTCTCACCCCTTACTTATAAAAAAAATTATCACATTTTAAAAAGTTTTAAAGCACTAAGAAAATAATATTTAAGCGCTTTTCCAAGTTTGGGAACCATGTTGGGATTATCGTAGAGGTCGATCAGATTAGTGAAACACTTTGTGGTTAGTTAATAGTATTTAATTATTATTTAATAGTAAGATTACAAATTATCCGCATGCGAGCATCGTGCTCCGCACCGGTCAGCTGCTAGTACAGTACTCGACTGGTCGCGTCGCCTCGCGTGACGTGGTTACGTGATGTGCTCTCGCTCACACATACACATATAAGAATCGTGTCACCATCTATTGTCTCGACGCCCGACGGTGAACACGAATAGAATGTGTATGTGTGAGCGAGAGCACATCACGTAACTGCGTCACGCGACGCGACGCGGCCAGTCGAGTACTGTACTAGCAGCTGACCGGTGCGGAGCACGATGCTCGCATGTGGATAGATTGTAATCTTACTATTAAATAATAATTAAATACTATTAATTAACCACAAAGTGTTTCACTAATCTGATCTACCTCTACAATAATCCTAACATGGTAGCAGAGAACGTAGTTTAGTGTAAAAAGAAAGTGAGGTTGTTAAAGTGAAAACATGTGCTCCTAAAAAAATTTTTGTTCTACTTCTTCTATAATAGAGGAATAGAATCAATTGAAAATATAGCTGTGATTGATTATAGCTTAGAAGCTAAGTAAGTAAGAGGCGTGAAAAGCCTGTAGAAAAAATCCGTGCAAAAGGTTGATGCACAAGGATTTAATTTTGTGAAACCACATGGCGCGTCGCGAGGTTTAGCGAGCGCATGGCGATAAGTAAGGTTAAGCACATGTTGAGATTTTTTGAAAATTAAGTTTTTGAATTAAATGAAAAGTGAACAGTTAAATGCTTTATTTATTTTAAGAGTATTTTGAAATGTGAAGGACATGACTAATGATAAACTTTGTGAAAAATAATCAAAAATAAGGTTAACTAAATGTTTAATTGGTTTAATTTAAAAAAACAAAATTAAGAAGAAGAAATAAATAATCTTCTGAAAGAAATAAATGATCCAAATTCTAGATTAAGCAAAGATAAAAAAAATTATTTAAGAAGAATATTTTTAAAAAATTTAATGGAAGTTTTGATTTTAAAATATATGGTGGATAAAAAAGAGAATAAAACAAATTTAAAAATAAAAATAGCTAGAAACAAATCTAATGATTTTAATGATGGAATTGACATGTTTGATGGTCAAGAGTTCGATAATTGGAAATTTAGAGTTTTAATGATGCTAGATTGCAAAGATTGTTTAGAACAAGTCGAACGCGAAAGAACTTTAAATGATGATGAAGATGTTTGCAATAAAAAAGAAAAGTTAGCAAGAGCATTTATAATAAGTAAAATTTCTAATAAACAATTAGAACATATCAAAGAGTGAAAATCAAGTCTCGAGATAATAAATAAATTAAAATCAATGTATGAAACAAAATCTACTGCACTACAAATAATACATAGAAATAAAATCGAATCCATAAAATTAAAACAGTGCAATACAGTGGAAGAATTTTTTGTAAAATTTGAAACAGCGTGCAATCATTATACAGCCGCTGGCGGAACATTATCAGAATCAGAAAAATTAAGACACATGCTAAATGCTTTACCAAGCAATTATAGCTATATTTGTGATTATCTGGATTTATTACCAGAACAACAAAGAACTGTGGACTATGTAAAATCAAAAATAAAAGAAAAAAGTTTAAAATCGAGTGAACAAAGTGAAAATAAAAAAAATGTGAGTACCTTTAATACAAAGGTAAAAGGAGTTAGCTACAACTGCAACAAACCTGGACATTTGCAAACAAAATAAATATGGACAATTTGATCGACACGGCAGTGAACGAGGCAGAGGTGCTTATCAGCAACAGCACTACAGAGGACAAAGTGGTTCTCAACGAGACAACTACAGAGGCAACAACTTCAGAGGCCAAAGCAGAGGCAGAGGCAACAATCAACAAAGAGCTGAGTCAACGGATAACCAGAGCGACGACAACTCTTTTGCAGCATAGTTTACAGAATTAAATATAAACAAGATTAATGAGGTAAAGGTAAACAATTTTGATAATCTTAATGATGATTATAATCAATTAAATTGGTTATTAGATAGTGGTTGTACACATCATGTTGTAAATTCTGATAAATATTTTAGTCATTCTGTAAATTTAGATAACCCGATGCAAGTAAACTTGCCAAATGGTGATTGTATTAAAGCAACAAAGAAAGGTAATATGAAAGTTTATTTTGAAAGCTGTAATGGTAAAAAACTAATTGAATTAAAATATGTATTTTAAGTGGAAGGTATTAAAAAAAATTTGTTGAGTTATCATCAAATTGCTAAAAATTCAATTCTTTATTCTAGTGATGATTATATTGAAATATATACTAAACAACAGCAATTAATTAC
Source organism: Encarsia formosa (assembly GCA_038277355.1). Taxonomy (NCBI): domain Eukaryota; kingdom Metazoa; phylum Arthropoda; class Insecta; order Hymenoptera; family Aphelinidae; genus Encarsia; species Encarsia formosa. Next base: position 49,686,196 of record CM076187.1, read on the forward strand.
AGTTGCATATGCTATTAATGATCTTTACTATTTAGAGAGTTTTATAAAGAATGAATTTATTAATGAAGGCATTTACACTAATGCAGTAAAATTAACTCAAAAGGAAAATTGGCATAGAGCCTTAGGGCATGTTAATTTTAATTATTTAAATAAATTAGTAAATTTTAAATTATTAGATGGGTTACCAGAAAATTTAGAAAAAATTGATATGAAATGTGCTAATTGCATAAAAAGTACAATAGCAAATGTTCCTTTCAAAAATGATGCAACAAGTTCCTCTGAAATTCTTGAATTAATCCATACAGATTTGAATGGACCCCATAAAACTTTAGGTTATAATGGGGAGAAATATTTTTTAACATTTGTTGATGCTTACAGTAAATGTACCAAAATTTTTTGTATAAAGAGTAAGTCAGAGACTATTCATTGCTTTATAGAATGTGTCAATCTTGTTGAAAATCAGCTGAATAAAAAAATTAAAAAATTTAAATGTGATAATGGCAAAGAATATTTCAATAAAGAAATTTTTAATTTTATTAAATATAAAGGGATTAAATTAATAACTTGTCCACCCTACGTCCACGAATTGAATGGAGTAGCGGAAAAGTACAATAGATCTGCAATGGATATTGGTAGATGTTTAATGAGAGAAGCTAAAATAAATTTGAGATATTGGGCAGAGATTATTAATACAGTTGCTTATTTAAAGAATCGAACAATGACCAACACTATTGAAAACAAATCACCTTATCAGATATTTTTTGGGAAAAAGCCTAATGTTAAACATTTGAAAATTTATGGGAGTAGAGTATTTGTGAGAACACCAGAAATTTTAAGAAAAAATAAGTGGCAAGATAAAAGCCAATTAGGAGTTTTAGTTGGGTATAATGATAAATGTTATAGAGTTTTGATTAAAGGCAGAATTATAAATGCCAGACATGTACAAGTTATTGAAGATAGGACAGAATTAATTTGTTTAGAAAGGAAGGATGATAATGTTAATGAAAATTTAAATTCTAGAGGAAATTTTATAAATTTTGATTCAGAGAGTGAAAAAAATGATAATGAAAGTAATGATAGCGAAATTTAAATTGAAAATGGTAACGGGAATGAAATTAATAATGAAAATAGAATTGAAATTGATGAAAACAGTGAAATTAATAAGAACGAAAGTAGACAAAGTCCGAATGAAATTAAAGATAAACAAAATGAAAATTTAATGCCAGTTAGGAAATCAAATCGTTAAAAAAAATCCTATTGAAAGATATGGAAATCCTGTAACTAATTTTATATATGTAAATTATGTAGATGCGAATGTACCTAGTACAGTTGAGGAGGCGTTGAACTCCATAGAATCTTTAGAATGGAAAAAAGCTATGGAAAATGAAATAAAAAGTTTGAATAAAAATGAAACTTGGACTATTGTAAAAAAGCCGAAAGATAAGATGTAAAATGGATTTTCACGATGAAAAATAATAATATATATAAAGCGCGTTTAGTTGCTAGAGCCTTTCAACAGAAAGATTATATTGAGAATGTTTATTCGCCACTAGGCAAAATGCAAACCTTGAAAATTTTGTTAAGTTATTCTTGCGCTAATAATTTATTTATTAATCAGATGGATGAAGAAACAGTCTTTCTAAATGGCAATGTAAAGTCAGAAGTTTATATTCGCAAACCACAAGGTTTTGAAACGGTAGAACATAAAGCATGCAAACTGAAAAAGGCACTGTATGATCTTAGAGAAAGTTCTAGAGTTTGGTACGATTGTTTTAATGATTATGTTGAAAAACTGAATTTTACTAGAAGTAAATATGATCAATGCTTATATGTAAACAAAACAGGGAAAGATCCTATATTTATATATTAGTTTTTGTTGATGATTTGTTGATATGTTGTAAAGATAAATCTAGAATTGAATATATTAAATCAAAACTAATGAATAAATTTATTATGAAAGACATGGGTAAAATCAGTAATTATATAGGGATTGATGTGAATTATAATGATGAGAGAAATTTAATGACATTAAGTCAAACAAAATATATGGAATCTTTGTCTGTAAAATACAGGTTAGAAAATGCAAAATTATACGATACTCCTGTGGAGATTAATCTTAAGCTAGAGCAAGCTTCTGAAATCGACGAAAGAATAAAATATAGAAATTTGATTGGTGAATTATTGTATATTAGCTCAGGTACAAGACCTGATATTTCTTTTGCCGTAAATTATCTTAGTCGATTCCAGAACTGCTACAATGAAACACATTTTAAATACGCTATGAGAATTTTGAAATATTTTATTAAAACTAAAGATTTAAAATTAACTTACACCGATAAAGAAAAAAATGCAAATTTAGATTGTATGGTAGATTCAGACTATGCAGGCGATAGCATAGATAGAAGATCGACTACCGGATTTGTAATACGTTTGTTTAACAATGTTGTATTTTGGAAATCGAGAAAACCAAACTGCGTAACGAAATGTTCAACCTTTGCGGAGTATACTGCTATGTCCGAAGCAGTGACTGAAATTTTAGTTATAAGAAGTCTTTTAAGTGAATCATTTGATATTAAATTTATTAAACCGATAAAAATGTTTGAAGAAAATTCGGGTGCTTTGTTAATCGCGAAATTTGGAAATTTTACAAAGAACTCTAAACACATAGAGATTGAATACCATTTTGTTAACGAAAATTATGAAAAGAAAGTTATAGATATTTTGAAGGAAGAGTCACAGAATAATATTGCTGATATCCTGACTAAAAGTCTTGATAAAAATAAATTTATTAAAAATCGCAAAGCCCTGAAATTATTGTAAATTTTTTGAAACTGATTAAACTTAAACTATTATAAAATAATGAAATAATTGTAGAAAGAAAACAAATATTATAAATTTAAGGAGGCGTGTTGAAATATAGCTAAATATTATAATATTAGAATCGTGTCACCATCTATTGTCTCGACGCCCGACGGTGAACACGAATAAAATTTGTGTATGTGTGAGCGAGAGCACATCACGTAACTACGTCACGCGACGCGACGCGACCCGTCGAGTACTGTACTAGCAGCTGACCGGTGCGGAGCACGATGCTCGCATGCGGATAATTTGTAATCCTACTATTAAATAATAAATAAATACTATTAATTAACCACTAAGTGTTTCACTAATCTGATCTACCCCTACAATAATCCCAACACAGATACGGCATCAATGAGAAATTAAAATTAAGGCTTTGGACCAAATGAGAATCCCCATTGGGCACAATGTGCTAAAAAAGTAATGCTTATTTTTTAACAAATTGTACGTTGTAGGGTCAATAAGCTTTTTGGGTCCCTCAGAAGCCTCATGGAAGCCAGAAAACATTTTTTAAATAGAAAATCGTGAAATTATCTGCTATTTTAGAATTGAACCCTTTCGTGCATGCAAGGAAACGATAATTCTCCCGTGATTCAAACTATGAAAATTCGAAGTCCAGCGTTGCGCTGAACGCGAATATTGAGTCCAATTTTATAAATTTTTATTTTTAAGCCCAATAATGATAGGGTCCAGTAGATACAAAGGAAATTAATTTAAAAAAAAAAAACCCATCATAATGGGTATGTAATCAGTGACCTTCGAAATATTTTATAACGCTGATTGCAGCTTGGTAGAATCGTCGTATTCATTGCATGTATAAGTAAAACAATAGTTAAGAGTTGGTTTGAGCAAACCCAGCGATTTCATTTTTTAGGGTTTTTTTAGTCGCAATTGGTGCCCCTTATCAAATAAACAACAATTCATGAAATTGCACTCTATATTCATGCTCAGCGCAACGATGAATATCGAATTTTCATAGTTTTAAACACAGGAGAGTTCCCGTTTCCTTGCATGCAGGAAAGTTCAAGGTCAAAAATGGAATTTCCAATTTAAAAAAATCGAGTTAGGGCCCTAGGGCCCATGGAATCTAACATCAGGCCCGGGGCCCAATTATGACTGGCCCATCTAGTAGAAAATTTACAAAGATTATACTTCCCCAATAAAAGCGCTGTACAAAAAATTATTATTATAATGTAGAATCAACTTTGTATTGCCTAATGGAGAATAATAACGTAAGGTGACCTTGTTTTAATGATCCAGGCAAAATGAACAAGATGTTATTTGTTTGAAACTTAAAAAGGAGGGTTCATACCCTCGAAACGTGCAACAAATAAATATATTCAAACAAATAACATCTTGTTCATACTGCCTGGATCATCAAAACAAAGTCACCCTACATTAAAAATTCTTATTTTTCACGAACTACACGCAGTAGGGTAGATAGGCTCTTTGCCCCCCCCCCCCCTGGCCTCAGCAGCCTCATAAAAGTCAAAAAACATTTTTTTGAAGTCATATAATATCGTAAAATTTTCAGAATTTTTGCTCTACTTGCCTTAAACCGAATTGTGACGCAAACCACATATCGTTGTCTTGTTTAAAACTAAAGTTATGATTTTTCAAAGAAAGCTTTAAAATACCACTAAAATGGGTCTTTTTTCATATTTCAAGACGACCCCGCACGCAGTAGCATTGTGATAGCGACCTCTAGTTTGCGGAAAAAGTCTTGTTTTGAATGGTGCTTTAACGTCACAAAATTTCAGAAAGATTCATCAACCTCATGCGGACGGTTTTTTAAAAAAGTATTAATTTGACCCATATATATATACTATATGAATATGTGTATATAGTATCTAAAAAGGCCTAGAATATAGCAACTCTTCTACTATCGATATGAATGTATTAGATAGTAGAACTACTATAGAATAAGGGTTGCTATATTCTAGGCCATATTAGATACTATATATACACATAATTGTATAGTAGATATACATATCTATATATCGTGGTGTATATATCTAATCTATATATCTAACATATACATACCTAATAAGCCAGATAATGGTAGATGTTATTTAACCAGTTCAAGATTTTGAGTTGGAAATTTTGTTTTCAAATTTTCTAAATTTTCAGTTTTATTTTATAATATATAAATTTAATCATATACCTAATTTTTATATTGTTAAAATTTCTAATTTTCAAATTATAAAATTTCGAATTAAAAAATAATTATGCTTTGCTTCTAACAAGCGTCCTAGACACCTTTTTTTTCATAACATCGTGTCGTCGATTTAGAGTGAGAACCTACTATCTCATCGGGCCAGATCAAGAACCTACTATCTCAAGGGCCGGAGCAAGAACCTGCGATTTCAGGGGCCGGAGTTGAAGGCTACTATTTCACGGGCTCATTTGAACAATGGTATCAATTTTTTTTTCCTTTTTTGAAGCGTAGCAGAGTAATAATGTAAGTATATAAGCTATGCTTCAAAAAAGAAAAAAAAATTGATACCATTGTTTAAATGAGCCCGTGAAATAGTAGCCTTTAACTCCGGCCCCTGAGATAGCAGTTTCTTACTCCGGCCCCTGAGATAGTAGGTTCTTGCTCTGGCCCGCCGAGATAGCAGGTTCTTGCTCTAGACCGCTGAGATAGTAGGTTCTTACTCTAAACCGACGGTGTGTCATTCCCAGATTATTTTTAAGACTTTTAAAATAGACCATTAGAAGCAGAAAGAGTCAAATAATCGTGGTCTTCAAACCCCGTAAGAAAATATTCACCCGTTCCCAAGATATCGTGAGTTAAAAACGAATTTTTTTAGTTTTTAAGGTTAAAAAAAGAAGAGATTTATGTTTTTTAACTCAAAAACTAAAAAAAATCTCTGATGACTTTATATGTAAAAAAGATGCGCAATGTGATTCTACATAAAATGGTATTTTTTAAATTTAAGTTCATCAAAATTCAAAAAACACTCAAAAATCGACTTCGGAAATCTTCGACTGGACTAAGATTCGGCCGGCCGAGCACTAAGCCCATTATTGCACCGAGCTATTCAATTGGGACTGGACCATCTAGTAGAAAATTTTGAAAAATTAAACTTTCCAAGTACATGTGCTATACAAAAAAAAGCTTTTTTTTAGTGATAAGACTGGTTTCAGACTTTTGCAACATCCTGTAGATCAGTATAACTATACTATATATATATATACTAGGGGGGGTACCCCCTGCTCGCTCCGCTCGCCAACCCCCCCCAACTATAGTTGATGACTATAAAAATTAATCGAAACAATACGTAAGCTCTATGTTTGGTAAAATAATCACAAGACTAAAGTTCTCAAAATAAATAAAAATTAGACACGGGAATTCAGTTTGAGCTTCATATATTCATCATAACTTGATTCATAAAATCAGACTATTATAGAAAAGTTTTTAATTATTTAGGCAAACTCATGAGGTATAGAATTTTTTTTCTTTTTTTAATAATTTTCAGTCAAAATCTAACCAGGGCTAAAATAGATCTAAAATTGACAAATGAAGATATAAATCAATTTTTAAATAAGGTAGGTGTACCTAATATGGCCCAGTGCCTAATATGCCCCCCCCCCCCTGTTATTTTGAATATGCTCGATATGCGGCATCTCTACATGGTAGGAAGAAGTCAAAAACACTGAATTATGTAGTTTTGAGTTGTTTAGAACATTTTAAAATTATTTTTGCACACGCCTTATAGCTAAAACTCGTTTCGTATACCTTCGTTATTATTTTAAGTTGTGATTAAATGGTCTGCCAAAAGATTTAGACACACCTGACCAAAATTTTCATAAGTAGCTTCGATTCGTTATTGTTCCAGCTTTAAAACGCGATTTTAGTTTTTGTTCAACTCGTTTTCTAACGGGTTTTATTCTTGAATAACTTTTTATTCTGCAGTGTACCTAATATGGCCCCCCGCGAATTAGCAGAAATACCGATATTAAGAGTCCTTAGTTTCATATTTACTTTCTAGAAAATCATATCCTAATGTTATTTAAGAAAAATAAATTAAATTGTTTCAAAGCTTTTTTTCATTTTATAACTAAAAAAGCATTCTAGCTCAAAAAACAAACTTTAATAAAAATTTAAAGTTGAAATTTTTCTACTGGTTCCAAAGCTTTTAAAAAAATTGTAAAAAAGGCTCAATTTTTAAATAAATAATTTTTAAAATAACGAAAATTTTGAAGTTTCTTAAATCTTCCTGATTGATTTAAAAAATAGGAACAAATCGCAATTAATAAATAACTTCGAGGGGCCATATTAGGTACACAAATTTTTGGTGACTTAAAAAAACGTGTTTTGGTAAATCCTCTGGCATTTCAAGCTCATTGATCAAAATCCAACGCGTAAGGTCTCATTTTAAAGCTCTTGAATTAACCTTTAAAATGAGACCTTACACATCAAAAAATATGGATTTGATTCGCCACAACGTCGATTCTCGCTTAGGGGGGCCATACTAGGTACAGGTACCTTAGTTAGATTTTCATGTAAGGTGCCTACATAAATTTTTGGTGACTCATGAAGAATATTTTAGTAAGCCCACTGGTATTTTAAACCATTTCATTAGATCTTACACATGCACAAATATTTTTTAGAGCTCCTTTCGCTTATGGTGGGCACATTGTATAAATTCATTTCATATCGATATTACAAACTTTATTATATTTGCCGGCCCACAATCGTTACTCACCTTATCACCTTAACTATCTAACCTGCTTCACTATCTCGCCCATTTTGAGAACCCTACTAACCTTACTTAATTTTTCATCTTTAACCACCTGACCTATTTTAATCTTAGCCACATTACTGACCTTACTAATTTGATTTACTTCAAATACCGTAAATAATTCCCAACTCATCTCTCACTCACTCTACCAACAAGTCTTACTCACCTTATTCATTCTTGACCTGACTCATCTTAGATCTCTAGCTTAAACTGCCCACCCTGAAAACTACTCTATTAATCAGCCAAATAGTAAAAAAATTACGATTTTTTTCAAATTTCGCAAACTCGGAAAAACAGACCTTGATTTTCTTCAAAAATTTTTTACAGATTCTTCATGAGATGAACCTATTTCCTATACAGTAACAGCTTGCTAAGTTGCGTTTAAACCGATGATTGGGTTTTTAGGGGTAGGGTTGAATTTAAAATGATAAACGGCTTTGTTCAGCACCCTCTCGTGCAAACAAAAAGTATTTAATAAAAATTTGAATGATATAATTAGAAAGATGAGCTCAAGACCTTTTGAATGATATATAATTTGATTCAAAAATTCTAATTAGAGCCAAAGTTATAATTCTAATATCTCTACCAGCCCACAAACATCACTCATCTTATCTAAGCCACTTTACTATTCTCACCCATATTAAGAACCCTACTAACTATACATACTTTTTTATCTTCAACTACCTGACCTAGTTTAAGTTAGTTACAACTTATGTATAAAGCTAACCTAAAATTTAGTTATAGACGTTGCCCCCACTCCAACGCCACGCGCCGCCGCGGCCACCGCTGCTCTAAATCATGCTGAAATCACGCATTTTTCATTCTTTTCGATTGATTATCTCAAAAGTTAATATCGCTTGCTATGTTTATCTTTGTACCTCACGATTTCTCAGATCTTGGCCTACAAGAAAACATGTTTTTTAAAAATATTTTAAGAAAATTAAGTTTGCTATGCGAGAAAAACCTTTAAATTTTTACGAATTTTTACGCTCAGCATAGGAATCCTATGTAAAAAATTGAAACTTCTGAGATCAATATCTCCAAATTAAGTATGGCTTGGAGTATAGGAAAAATATCAGCAGGTAAAGGACACAAAAATTTACTTCTGTGCAGAGTTTTAGCGATTTTTTAAGAAACTCAATTTTTGCGGTAACTACCTCAATCTTAGCCACATTACTGACCTCACTAATTTGATTTACTTCAAATACCGTATTTTATCTCCCAAACTTATCTCATCCAATCTACCAACAAATCCTACTCACCTTATTTATCAACGCAGTCACTAACTTTAAAGTTTTGTTCAAGTACTTTAAATTTTGAAAAAGCTCTATTAATATTTTTAAGTGAAATAACAAACTCTTCCTCGCCTCATCTCGCCTTTCACCCTCCTCCCCCATAACCTCCACCTAACCAACCTCATCTACCTTACCAACCTGAACCGACTTAAATGATTAGTTCTCACTAAACTAACGTATTTCGCTTGTCTGACCAGCTGGCTTGAGATTGCGCAAATCTGCCCAGTTAAGTGTCTCTTGATTACCCGTAAAAATTTCTCGTACCGCACAAATTTTAATTCCTAAGTAAATTTTTTTTTTTAAAGTAAACATTATTATAAAGATTAGGTATGGATTAAAAAAAGTTTATTTCAAATTGAAACAAAAAATTTTTAAATGAAATTCATTATTATTTATAAAAAAATTTTAAATATTGAACAATACCAGTATGAACCAATTCATTAAAATTATTTTGACAAATTTTTGAGGAGCCAGCATTATCTGAACTAAAAATAAATAATTTTTAAGTTAAATATAAAAATAAGTAATTTTTTTTTTTTAAAAGAAAGTAAATTTTTTTATTAAACTCTTATTTTTCAAATTAAATTAAATTTATGTATGTTAAAAAAATTGTTTACTTACTCAACAATAAGTTAACAATTTTCACAGGTTTTGTTATAATAATCCTCAGTGCATAATCGACACACTTTTTAAAATTAAGAATACGATTTTATTTAATTATAAACTTTTCTTCTTCAATTCAATTTTATAATATTAAATTAAATAATTATGTTTAAGATTTTTTTTTGTTATGCTTAACAACAAATGTTAGATGATTTCTAAAATAAAAGAATAAGAACAAGAATAAGATAAAAATTTAAAAATATTTGAATAGTTTAGTTTGAATAATATATGAAATGGGAAAAATGAACAATAAGAAGAGGGTGGGTACGGGTGGGGAGTTAATGAAAAAAGTGACTATATAATAAGACTAGGGGGGTACCCCCTGCTCGCTCCACTCGCCAACCCCCTAATTATAGTTGATGACTATAAAAATTAATCGAAACAATACGAAAGCTCTATGTTTGGTAAAATAATAAAAAGACTTGAGTAATCAAAACCAATACAAATTAGACACGAGAGTTCAGTTTGAACTTTACATACTCATCATGATTTGATTCATAACCCTACCAACCCTACTTAATTTTTCATCTCCAACCACCTAACATATTTTAATCTTAGCTACATTACAAACCTTACTAATTTCACTTACTTCAAATACCGCACTTAATCCCCAACTCATTTCTCACTCACTCTACCAACAAACCCTACTCACCTTATTCATTCTGGACCAGACTCATCTTAGATCTCTAGCTTAGACTGCCCACCCTGAAAACTACTCTAGTAATTAGCGAAATAGTAAAAAAATCACGATTATTTTCAAATTTCGCAATCTCGTACAAGCCTCGATTTTCAGTTTTTCTCCAGTTTTTTTGCACAGCAACTTGCGGGGCAAGTTTGAAAAAAAATCACTCGCACTTCGCGCTCGTGATTTTTAACCTGTCAAACTCTCCCCCCTCGTTGCTGTGTAACAAAACACAGTCGGAAAATTATCGACAATTTTGAAGCACGAGGGGTATTCGGCTGGATTATTTTCCCCAACTGAATTTCAACTCATAGAAATGCTGTATTTTACATTTTTGCGGTTATAGTTCTAGTACTATTTGTTTACTATGAATGTACCTATGAATACTCATATATAGGTATACACCGCAGTGACTCGGGTCCAGCCCAAAAGCTGATTCGAGTAAGTCTAACAATTCAAGTTGCTATGCGACTCAAAACGTTCGAATTGGAAATAACCGACAAATTATCGAAATAAGTTTACCCAATTTTACCCCTCCACCAAATGTCAAATGCGGCGTTCGTATTGGTTGAAACTCAGCTCCGCAAAATAATCTACAAAATTTTTTTACCGATTCTTCATGCATTGTAACAGCTCGCGAAATTGCGTTTAAGCTAAACGGCTTTGTTCAGCACCCTCTCATGACAAAAAAAAATATTTAATAAAAATTTCAATGACATAAAATGACATAATTAGAAAGCTGAGCTCAAGACCTTTTTAATGATATATGATTTTATATGAAAATTCTGATTAGAGCCAAAGTTATAATTTTAATATCTGATCTACCAGCCCACAACCACCTTACCTACACCCTACCTTCCTCACACACTCGCCTTATCTAACCCGATTTACTATTCTCACCCATATTTAGAACCCTACGACCTATACTTACTTTTTTATCTTCAACTACCTGACCTAATTCAATCCTAGCCATATAACTGACCTCACTATTTTAATTTACTTCAAATACCGTATTTTATCCCCCAAACTTATCTCACCCAATCTACGAACAAATCTTACTCACCATATTCATCAACTCAGTCACTAACTTTAAAGTTTTGTTGAAGTACTTTAAATTTTGAAAAAGCTCCAATATTAATATAAGCGTTGATATTTTTAAGTGCATTAACAAACCCTTCCCACCTCATCTCCCCTTCAAACCAAGCTGCTAAAGTTGTTTTCCAATTTTTTAACTTTTTTCATCTTCATTTTCTTTACATATTATGTTTTCTTGATTTTCTGTATGAACTGCTAAACGTTGTACCGAATGACTACATATACACAATTCAAATCTTTCTATACACCAAGCTGGTTCTTTAGAAAATATTACATGAGAATCTAAAATACACCGTTTTGAGAAAAGGAGGATTCAACTTTGAGGACTCAACTTTCCCGTCGTAGACTCAACTTTGAGGACTCATAAGTATCTTTTTTACGTGTCTTTTGACCGTGTTTTTATTGATTTTCAATTTTGAGGATCATCAAAAAAAAAAACCAGATTATAATATCTCCCTATATCTCCCTATATTATTATAATTATTTACACGACTTAAATTATTAGCTCTCACTAAACTAACGTATCTCGCTTATCTAACCAGCTGGCTTGGAATTGCGCCAATCTGCTCACTTAAGTGTCCCTTGAGTACCCGTAAAAATTTCTCGTACCGCACAAATTTTTATTCCTAAGTAAATGTTTTTTATCAAAAAGTAAACATTGGTATAGTTAGGTATACGTTTAAAAAAGTTTGTTTCAAATTAAAATTTGAACAAAAAATTTTTAAATGAAATTCATTATTAAAATATAAATTAAAATCCAATAATTATTTATAGATAATTATATACCGATTTAAGATCAACCAACAATTGAATTTTAATTTATATTTTCATAATCACGAGCAATCAACACAACGAAGAAGAAATTCATTATTATTTATGAATTACTAAAATTAATTATTTATTTTTTGACAGTAAAAAATACAATATTGCAGCAAAAAATTTTGAAAAGGGGGATCCCACTTAGGAGATCCAATATTTCGACGAAGATCCAATTTAGGGGATCCAATTTGGGGGATCGAAAAAGTGCGATATTTAAGGGCCATGGATACTCAGATTCTAAAATTCTTTGGAGTTGCACTTTAATTTTATTTATTTAAAAAAAAGTAAATTGAATTTGGCTAAACTAAGCTAAGGTGCACTAGATAAACATACAATATATTGAAAAAAAAATTTTTAACCTCCATTTCCGTCGCACTTTTTCATACTTTGGTTTCAAAAATTTTTTAATCTAAAAAATATTAGCATAAAATATATTTGGTAAAAAAAATTTTCCAAACCAAAATATGAAAAAATACCTTTAAAATTTAGGCTAAAGAAATTTTTTTCAAGTATACTGTATAGTTATCTATTGCACCTTAGCTCAGTTTAGCCAAATTCAATTTACTTTTTTTCTAATAAATAAAATACGTGACCCTGGTAACTTAGAATCTGACTTTCCGTGGCCCTTAACTGTGTTTTGACCGTGTTTTTGAGAATTTCAGATTTTCGAAGATCCAATTTAGGGGATCCAATTTGGGGGATCAGAATAAAAAACGAAAATATAATATAGGGAGACTAGGGGGTACCCTCCTGCTCGCTCCGCTCGTCAAACCCCCAATTCAAGCATAATATTTGTACATAAATTATAAAATACTGCTGTAAATTTATGCTTGAACAAGAATATTTTTAAAAAGAACCGTTTTATAATAATTTTTTATTTTTAGGTTAGTTTCAGGGTCTTGAATTCACTTTAGTAGACGTATTTTATTCAGCCCACTACTCAAAACCCTCAATTAGGCAAGCAAATTCTTAGGGTTTTGAACATTTTTACCAACAGTATAAATTAAATGCACCTTATTTTATGCCTACCTTTGTTCCTACCTTTCATCTTACTCAAAACCCATGTGACTACCCTTGTTCTTACCGTTGCACTTACTGCTTTTTATAGCTAGGCTCTTACCCAGGAATATGCTCATGTTTATATATCTGTTTCTATCATGGTGATAACTGTAGTTTGAATTTTTTTCATGCTTTTATTTCTAATTCTAAGACTACTTTGTTATTATCGTTGAGCATAGTTTCATTTCTATCCTTAGTTAAACATCTGTTTCTATTCTTTTTCCGACTTATTTTCGTCTTTTTATTTATAAACCTTCCCTGCTTCATAATCTTGGAACTATCCACGTCTCTTGAGTATTTTATTCCGATTCTCTTTAATACTCCTGTTGACTTTTTCTTCTTCTTACATATGTTAATAATCTTGTGCTTACTACCTTTTTTTTTACTTAAGCTTCTAACGCTGAACCTTCTACACATGCATTTGTTTCTACATCTGTTTCTACTCCTATGCTAACTTTAGTTCTTTATTTTTTTTTAATTTAAATTTTTAACAATGCATCTGGCCTTGTGCATAATCTTTTTTTATCCTCCTGTGCTTACTATTGTAAATCCCCTCATAACAAACCTTGTTCATAACATTGTTTCAAACTTGATAACTACTCTAGTAACTACATTGCATTTACTCCCGTACCTGGACTTGTCATTACGTTTGTAACTTTGAACCTACGCTTATATGTACATTTTTGCTTAATATTGTTCCTATCTCTTTCACATGAATTTACTTGCTTTAATTTTGGTGTTTGCTGTTGTTTTTTTTTTTTTTTTTTCATGCTTTGGTCTCTAACTCTGAATCTTTGTTCTCATCTTTGTGAAAACTATCTTTTCTATTGTTCTTCTCAAATCTTTTTGTAATAACAATCGTAAAACTAGTCTTTCTCTTACACTTTTGGCCACACAGTTCTTTAACTTTTTTGACAAATATTTCCTACATCCTTTTACATCTGTTATCAACATTTTTTCTACCTAGGTTTCTCCCAATGAACCTATCCTGATTAATATCGAAGTTTACCTTACGATACCAGTTTCCAGCCATGCGCTGCCTCTTTTACTTTGTTATTATTTTTATACTTTAATTTGTAACTTTGAACGTAAGTTGTTCTTATTCTTATGCCTACTTTCGTTTCTACCATTAGTTCAGTTTTTTTCTTTTTATCTTCCTAGAACTGTTTTAAGCCTTGGAACTAATATCATTTCTACCCTTTGTTCTTACATAATAGATACGCAACCCTCTACCTAGAATTGTGCCTATCCTTCTGCCTACTATTGTGCATTTTTGAATACTTTCTCTTGTTCATAAAATTATTTATACCTTTAAACATACTCTTGTGGATATACCCTTTTATGGTGTATTTTAAGGTGGCTAAAACACCCCCGAAGTCTATCCTAAGTCATACCCCAAGAATTCGACCCGAATTCTTGGAGATGACCCCCAGGTACCCCCAGTACCCCCATCATCGGTGACCTTGGTACTTAGGTTCAAATTGCCTCGATAAATACTCTAGAACTTTCCTCTAAGTCATCCCCGAAGAATTTAGTCCAAATTCTCGGAGATGACCCCCCCCCCCCAGGTACCCCCGTCATCGGCGACCTGGAGGTCCAGGTCGATAAGTGACTACGGATTCATGTAATGTCATCCGAACCTAGACCCTCTGCAAAATTTCAATCCTCCAGGTCTTACAGGCTCCAAGTTCTAGAGCTTGGCAGTTTTGAACGTACGACGACGACGACGACGAAACATTGTGAGTTAAAGAAAGGCATGTAAAAAAAACAATTTTTTGATTATTTATGACATAAGAGGCTATAAAATTATCTATCATAAATTTTTAACTAAAAACATTGAATTCACATGAAAGTTCCTGGAGAAGTCGTCTGCAACGAATATATTCAACCTGGTGCACCAGGATTGACGGTGACAACGTCGAAACTTTATCTATCATAAATTTTTAACTAAAAACATCGAATTCACATGAAAATTCCGGGAGAAGTCGTCTGGGTGAGTTTTTTTGACCTGGTGCACGAGGTGTCAAAACTCGAGGGCGTAGATTAGTTATTTAGGCGGTTATTCTATTCTCAAAGATAAGTTAAAAAATATATATATATTTTGTAGACTTTATAATACACTACAAATCCTTTTTCCTCCTATTTCATGTACCATAATTTAATATTTTTCAACCTTTCATTTAATCCTTGAAATAATATTTAAAAAAAACTCTTTTAATGATGATATAATTGGTTGTTAAACGAATAAATCATCAATATAGATTTTATATTCAAAACTCTATTGATATTTCATTGAGAATCAATTGAGAATCAATTGTTATGTTGAGTTGATTCTCAATTGATTCTCAATTGAGCTTCGTCAGCAGTGTATAGCAGAAGACTTGAATTTCTCGTCGTGTACCCAAAACGATATTTTTTAGTTTTATTTAATTTTTTATGAACTTTTTAACTATTTTTACAAGTTATTGTAAAATCTATTGATAATTATATAATTCTAGCAACTTTATCTTATAAAAATTCAAGTTGTTTTTACTTTAAAGCCGTTATAAAAATTCTTGTTGTACACCATGAATTATACCCTAAGCTACAAAAGATATGCATGAATTATGTCTATTGAACTTTTCATAATTATTTTTACCAAGATTGTTTAGATTTCCATGATTTTTTTTACATTTAATTGGAAAGCATTTTTTTCCTTTAACGCTGTAAAGCCGACGCAATCATCAATTTTTTTTTTACCATTAAATAGTAGGTTATGAATATCGTCTGCTATGAAAAAGCCTTATATCTTAATGTCACTTTATATTTTTTAAATTTCTGCCTTGTTTTCAAAAACTTTAAAAATATTCAATTGACTTTTGATATTAATTGTTAGATACCTAAGCTTAAAAGATAATATTTATTATTACTTTTTAGTTTTATTTGTACCACTGATCAACTTCAAATGAATAACGAAAACCCTACCCCTAAAATCCAGCTAGATTTCCAGCTGGAAATCCGACTGAAATTTCAGCTGGATTTTGGTTCCAATCTGGATATCCAGCTGCAATTCTTACTGGATTTCAAAAAAAAAAAAAATTTTGTTAATATTGCTTAAAATTAAGTTATTGTTCATTTTTCAATTATTTTGAAAAAATTGAACTTAATTTATTTCAAAATTTTCCAGCTGGATATGCATTAGGAATTTAGGGGTAGGAGAGTAGTTTGTTTTGCCCTTCTGAAAAATTTGTATCAGATCTAACCTCAGATCTGACACCAGAAACTAATTCAGATCTGATATCAGATCTGTCATCAGATCTGACCTAAGAATAACGATTTGAAAAAAAAAAACAATTTTTTTTTTGTTTGTACTTATTAAATTAGAAAAATTTACAACCACAAAAGTGAAATGTAATAAAAAAGGCATTGTTACTGCCCTATTGGAACATAACCTCTTAAAAACGTTTTTAAATAGGAGTTCCCACAACCAAGAAACTTTTTTTTTTCGGTTGAAAAACGTTTTAAAAACCTTTTTATATCATGAAAAATGTCCGCTTTTGCGAAAAAATTTTTTCGATGAAATGTTCTTTAGGATACGTTTTGAAAACGTTTTTGATAAATTTTTCCAAAACGTTCCTAAAAGGTTTTAAATGTGGTGTGAAAACTTATTATTATTATTATTATTTTTATTATTATTTTTTTTAATTAAAAAGTTGGACGTATGAGTTGTAAATATTATAAATTTAAAAATTGAATAAAAATTTTTTTCGAGTTTAATTTAAAAAAGAGGTTTAGCCTTTTATTCTCATTATTTTTTTTGTAAAAAAAATAATAATAAATATCAACGGCTTCTCCATGTAAAATTTGAATCAGGAAAATTACTGGATGAACAAAAAAAAACACACAAATTTAACATTTACAAATTATTACTTTCAGCAACTAATAAGTATAATTAGAATATTTACAGTTCATAATGAAATAATTTAAAATTAATAAATAAAAGAACTTAAATTGTTCAGTTGTTGCCAACAGCTGCCACAGTTTCTAGCCCGGCTAGTTTCTGTGAAAAAACAAAACAAAAAAAAAATTTTAAAGTTTAAAGAAAATTGAATCAAAATAAGTACTGGTTCAGTTACCTTTCGTTTTTCGCTCTAAGTGCTTTGTCGTTCCCAGCTGCCCCCTTCAGCCAAAGACTGATTGAATTTTTAATTTTATCCTGTGAATAAGCAGGAAATTAGACTGCAACAGACTCTGCAAAAATTAAAAAATCAACATGTGGTAGTTAATTTAATTAGATTTAATAAAGAAATTTCTAAGTATTATTTTGTTTTAAATTACCTTCTATTAAGCTATTGATAATTAGTTTTGAGAAAACTTTCTTTCCCTTCTGTACTTTTTGGCCAGCTCGAGATAAAAAAATTTTCCCATAATATTAAAAACCATTTTATGGCCATCGACTCCTCCGGTCTAAAGCATGAAGTCGACCTGGAAAGAAATTTTTCAATATTAGAAAATTAAAAAAAAAAAAGAAAGTATTTTTTTCCATCTCATAAATTAAACAAATTTTTGAAAAATTAAAAAAATTATTGTTCTTACTTATGTTATAAGCTAGTTAATCCTTCATTGGCATCTCGATCAGTTCTACTTCAGACCAAAAGAAGTTACTTTTTCTTTTTCTGCTGTAGGAAACTAAAACACAGGTAACAAGAAATTTCAATTATTATTCAGTACACTAAAAAAAGGAAAAAACTCTACATTCAAAATATTTTTATATTACTCAATGAACAAGAATGGTAACCAACACTTTCAAAACTCATGTTTTTTGAAAATAAACTATGCAGAAATTTAACTAAAATATTGACGTTTTAAGCAACGGATTAGTGAAACCGCATGGCTCCGAATAAAATTAAGAGCAAATGCGTATTAAAATATTTTTTCTAATTACCTTTTGTCGACGCTTTTGATGACTGTAAATTGGATGGCGATTCATTGTTTATCATACAAGGTCTTGCGATTGACTCCTCTTCGATACTCGGTAACTGCCTAAAAAAATTAAACTGTCCCTGTCCTTCACATTGAAGTAACTTTTTAAATGAACTTTCACTGTTTTTCATTCATTAAACAATCATCACTTACTGGCGCCCATTCCTGTTGAAATTTCTATTATCGTTGCGTGGATGAATGAATAAACGAAGTGTTACGGTTCACTTATTATAAATTGAGAAAGAAAAATATTTGTAATTTAGTTTTAAGGAATTTATTTGTTAACACGTTTTCTGGTTTTTAAAACTTAGATGAACCCGCGAACATTTTAAATATTGTGTACTTTTCTCCTTACAATTCGTTGATAGATAGTCTCTCGAATTCGGTCGTGTGCACGAAATTGTTAGAAATTTCGGGGCCACATTGTCTCCCTGTCGATTTGAGAAATAAATCGATTAGCGGGCAAAATCTCGGGACAGGGAGCGTTTGATTAGCACGCTATGATCTGTGGACGTAGTGACCACAAAGGAGAGAAGCACACAGTGAAAGAAGAAAGAGTGAGAAGAATGAGGATGCTTTTTTGTTTTTGCTTTCAGTTGCGAAGGAAATGTTTTTAGTGCTTAGAGGTTACCAGAAAACGCGTTAGTGTGTTGGGCTTACTTGTATTCAATTGAGTTTTTGTTATTTTTTTTAAAATGAAATAAAAAAAAAGATGAAAATATTGAAAATCTTAATTAACTCGAGTTGAACAACATTTATTTTAATATTTTTAAAATTAAAATTTAATTGAATCGATCTCTCTTGATACGGAACATTTTGGCGACCGTGACAAAGGACAAGAAATAACTTCAATCATCGCAAGAGAGATCTGAAAATGTCAAATAAAAGGAAAGGCGAACGCGCAGTTGCAGGACATTCAAAAAGAAGTCGCAGTTGCGAGCCGATCATTCGTACTCGAAGTCAAACCGCACATGAATCTCAACAGCCTCGTACAACGAATTCAGCCGTAGCCTTACGTTCATCAAATTCTAATATTCAACCCGAAGTATCTAATCAAATTGATTTGAATTTGATATCTAATAATCACGAAGACCAAAATGATGTTATTTCAAATGATAATTCCTTAAACTCAGGAAGTTATGTACAACGTCATTTGGTGGTTGTCGATGTACATCGCTCTCAAGACACACCACCTAGGAACGAAAGAGAGCTCTTGTCCACAGACAGAGCTTTTTTCAATCAGCTACAGCAACCTAATTCACAATCACAAAATGACGTCATACAAACTCAACCGATTGATTTTTCCTTTTCACATAGGTCAAACTTACATAGCGTAGAGCACTGGCCTCCAGGTGTTGAAGACCAATATCCTTCTACGCCTTCGATTGAACTTCTTCAATCGACTTCTCGAGTCACACGAGGACCACGCTTGTCCACTGTATTCGAGGATTCCCTCCCACCGTTGCCTGACGTCCGCAGAGCCTCTCCAGCATCACGACAACAAGCCACGCGAAGATCACGCTTGGCCGCTGAGTTCGATGTTCGTCACCCGCCGTCGCAGTCAGCAGACGCCTACCGTAGATCCTTCCCGAGTCTACTCGCACAAGGACCGCGCTTGGCCACTGTGTTCGAGGATCGTCAACCGCCGTCACCCAACGTCCACCGTAGAGCCCTGCCGAGACCTCAACAACAAGCCAGGCGAGGACCACGCTCAGCCACTGATTTCGAGGATCACCATCCACCGTCGCAGTCGGCTGACGTCCGCCGTGGAGCCTTTCCGAGATTTCAACAGCAGACCACGGGAGGACAACGCTCGGCCGCTGAATACGAGGATCACCGTCCACCGTCGCAGTCGGCTGACGTCCGCCGTGGAGCCTTTCCGAGATTTCAACAGCAGACCACGGGAGGACAACGCTCGGCCGCTGAATACGAGGATCACCATCCACCGTCGCAGTCAACTGACGTCCGCCGTGGAGCCCTTCCGAGACTAGGACAACAGGCCGCTCTTCCCGGTTCGGAGCCTGCCACGAGGGAGACATGGACGGCACCTGAACCTGAAGGACTAAATGAAGATTGCGAAAATATGTATGATGAATGCGGTTTGAATGATGTTAGGAACGATAATAATCGTCACGATAATTCTACGCGATTACCTTCTCGAAATGTGAACCCTGTAGATCGATTGACGACTGCGATCGTAGAAACCTTAAGCGCCATCAAAGAATCAAGTACCACAAACGTTCTTTCAGGATGTGTCAAGCGTGTTTCGTTCAATAAGCTCCCTGCGTTTTCGGGCAATCCACTTGATTGGCTTAGATTTAAGCAAGCTTATGATACATCGACAGAGTCAGGTGGATACACTGATAGCGAAAACGTAGTGAGATTATTTGAATCGTTAAAAGACGAGGCACGCACAGCTACTAGTAATCTTTTTGGTTCGGGAAGCGGCGCGACTGAGATTATTAATACCTTGGAAAAGCGCTTTGGCGATCGAAATGTTATTTTAGATCAGATAGTAAAAAGTGTGAAAATTTTGCCAAGTCTAGATTCCGGTAAAACTAATTTGATGAAGTTTGCTCTCGAATTGAAGAATGCAATTTTTGCTATGAGAAAATTGGAGAGTATAGGTTATTTACATAGTCCTGAATTTACTAGGGAAGTTTTAAATAAGTTACCGGAATCTATGCTTCAAGATTATGCGAGATTTGTGGCTACAACTGACCAAAAGAGTTCACCTCTCGAGAAAATCGCTAACTTTGTAACTCGAGAGGCAGAGATAGCTGCTCAGGCCGGAATCGTCGGTTTACACGGAAAAACTGAACATCGGAAAAGTTTGAACTCTCAAAATCATCACCACTCTCAAAATTCGGGTCAGAGACACGTATTTGCTACCGATATTCGAACTTCCAAGCAAGATGATTTAAAATGCTTACACTGCGGCCGCGCACATTCTATCTCTGATTGCCGAGATTTTACCCGTGAACCTGGACGAGAGAGATGGAAAATTTTGAGGAATTTGGACCTTTGTTTTAATTGCCTTGATCCTAGCCACAAACGGAAAGAATGTAACAAGGCAAATGCTTGCGATATTTGTAATAGAAATCACCATAGAATTTTACATTTTACCGACGAAATTCGCAGAAAATCATCACACACTAACAATCACCGTCAAACGCCGAACGCGAACAATTGTCGTCAGACTCCGACTTCACGATCGTCTCAATCACAAAATACCTCTGCAGCTGTTTCTAGCCAAATAAACACCGGTAATTCACAAAAATCTGATTGACTATATGAAAATACGTTATTGAAAGTTGTGCCCTTGCGAATATTCGGTTGCCAGAATTCTGAAATTATATATGTCTTATTAGATGAGGGCTCGACGATTTCTATTATCAATAAAAATATTGTAAAGCGTTTAAATTTAGTCATGAGCCACGTGAACATTGGAATTAAAAGCGTTGGGAAAAATGACTCTCTTTTGATGTCAACTAGTAAAGTGTCGTTCAAGGCTGCTAATTTTACTGAAATTTTTGAATTTGAGAATATCTTAGTCGTTAACGACTTAGATCTTCCCTCGTATAAATTACCTGAGAAAGTTTCGGAATATTGCGAGAATGAGACCGGAGTTAAAGTGCCACCTTTTGAAACCAAACCAGATTTATTGTTAGGTCATGATCACATTCGTTTAATAGTAAACTTGGAAACTATTTTTTTGAATAAATTTGATTTAATTTTATCGCGATGCCTTTTAGGTTGGACTATTCACGGTAATTTTGTCGGGGGGAGAAATTCGACTCAACGAGTAAATTTTTTGAACCACGCGAAGGGAGAGAGGGACGAGTTACATGAACTTGTTTTGCAAAATTTTGAACTCGACGCTGTAGGAGTAAGTACTAAACCTCGTGTTAGTGAGGGAAACCAGAGAGCCTTTGAGATATTGGAACGAACCAGTAAACGCATTGATCAAGGGTGGGAGATTGGTTTATTATGGAAGGACGATTATGAGAGTTTACCTGGCAGTCGAGCCAATGCTTTGCATCGTCTTCGATTGCTGGAAAGAAAGCTCGATCAAAATCCTCGGTATGCCCAACTGTATTATTCAGAAATGAGTCGTCTTTTTGAAAAGGGTTACGCGGTTAAAGCCAATGAACCTCCGAAAGGTCGCATTTGGTACTTGCCACATTTCGGCGTGGAAAACGTGAATAAACCTAATAAAGTTCGGCTGGTTTTCGACGCGGCCGCGAAATCAAACTCTATAAGTTTTAACGACTTGCTACTCACCGGGCCAGACTTATTAAAACCACTTTTAGGTGTGTTAATGCGCTTCCGGCAAGATTTCGTCGCTGTGAAAGGAGACATGCGCGATATGTTTCTAAAAGTCCGGATCGTGAAGGAAGATCAAGACGCACAGAGATTTTTATGGCGTAGCAGCGCGAGAGACATTGAACCGGATGAATATCTGATTCTTTCAATATTTTTCGGTGCTAATTGTTCTCCTTGCTTAGCATTATATATCAAAGATGAGAATGCAAAAAGTTTTAAATCAATTTATCCAGAAGCGGCACTGAGTATCACTGAAAATATTTACATGGATGATTATTTAGCTAGTTTTTCATCCTGCGCTGAAGCGAAACGTATAGTGAACGATGCTATTAAAATAAACGCGGCTGCTAATTGGGAAATGCATGGGTGGGCGTGCAACGAACCGGAAGTTTTACAATCAATACTAGGGGAAGTCGAAGACGTAAAATCAAATTTTGTTGAATTAAAGGGTCACGATGAGCGAGTTTTAGGCTTACGTTGGTCGACCGAATTCGACTGTTTGATTTTCGAGTTTAGTGAAATTAAATTTCCCCCTGAAATTCGAAACGGTGAACGTAGACCGAGTAAACGTGAATTTTTAAGCTTTATTATGTCTGTTTTCGATCCCTTAGGGCTTATTTCTCCTTTTACAATTCGCGCTCGTATATTGATGCGTGACGTTTGGTCAAGTAAGATAGGATGGGATCAGTTGTTACACGACGATGAATTCCGTCAATGGAAGTTGTGGTTAAATGACATTGCTAAGGTAGAATCGTGTAAAATTCCGCGTTGCTACCAAATCAAAGCTGGAGTTGTAAATTCTATAGAACTATACACTTTTTGTGACGCAAGCGAAAAAGCCTACGCGACCGTGTCATATTGGCGTTTTATATTGAATGACGAAAACTATCATACATCGATAATTGCAGCTAAAAGTCGCGTTGCTTCTCTTGATCCTTACACGATTCCTCGGCTAGAACTCGAAGCGGCAGTGTTGGGAGTGAGATTGGCTGAAACGATCATTCACGAACACAATTTCACGGTCACGCGACGTATTTTTTGGTCTGACTCTAAAACTGTTTTACGTTGGATAAGGTCTGATCCTCTCTCTTACAAGGTTTTCGTCATGAACCGTCTCGGCGAGATAAGTAGAAAATCTAAAATTCATGAATGGAAATGGGTTGACACTTTGAATAATCCAGCCGACGATGCCACTAAATTAGCTCCGGACGCACTGAATTCGAATAGTCGGTGGTTTTTGGGACCTAGTTTTCTTCGAAAGTCTGAAGAGTTTTGGCCTATCGAGAACGAAGACAAAAACTTAAGTTCGAACGATGTTGAGGTCAGAGGGAAGGGAAAGAGCCGTGAGGTATTCGTCTTAACTCATACATTCACAAAATTTGATTTTCTTCCCGACATCGACAGATTTTCTTCGTGGTATCGATTAGTCAGAGCAACAACACGAACTCTGGAAGCCGTCGATAGATGGAAATGGGTTTTAAATTCTAGGTCAGATTTAGATAGACAAATTTCCGCGGAAAATCTTTTGTATCAGAAAATCCAGTCTGAAAGCTTTTGCAAAGAACTACTGTCCGTTAAAAATTCACGTCCTTTGTCGAAAGAAAGTCGTATTATCAATTTAAATCCGTTTGTTGATAAACAGGGCTTACTCCGAGTCGGTGGGCGTGTGAAATATTTTCCGGATACTGGCGAGACTTTTCAACCAATTATTCTTAATTCAGACCACCCTGCGGTTCGACTTTTGATTTTACATTTACATGAAAAATTTTTTCATAAAAATCACGAAGCAGTTGTGAATGAACTGAAACAAAAATACTGGATTTTAGGAATTCGGAAATGTCTACGTTCCATAGTAAATAAGTGTAAATTTTGTCGTATCCTCAGAGGTTTACCGTTTAGTCCAAAGATGGGTAATTTACCGAGAGCACGAGTGGGATACGGTTTAAGACCTTTTTATTA
Source organism: Encarsia formosa (assembly GCA_038277355.1). Lineage (NCBI taxonomy): Eukaryota > Metazoa > Arthropoda > Insecta > Hymenoptera > Aphelinidae > Encarsia > Encarsia formosa. The sequence continues at coordinate 49,710,663 of CM076187.1, forward strand.
CTGTGGGGTTGACTATTTTGGTCCAATGATGATTAAAATCGGGCGTAAGAGGGAAAAACGATGGGGAGTCTTGTTTACTTGCATGACCACGCGAGCGATTTGGATCGAGACAGCTCATAGTTTAAGCGCAGACTCTGCCATAATGGCAGTTCAAAGACTAGCAGCAAGAAGAGCATGGCCCGGGGTCGTTTACAGCGATAATGGGACAAATTTTCGTGGCGCGAGCGAAGAACTAAAAGAGGCCTTAAAAACCATGGACAGGGAAAAACTGAGTTCCTTTGCTGTTAAAAACAATATTGATTGGAAGTTTAATTCACCAACTGCGAACAATATTGTTTGGAGGTTTAATCCACCGACAGCTTCACACATGGGAGGGATCTGGGAAAGAATGATACGGTCGGTGAAAGAGTGTCTTAACTTTGCTTTGAAAGATCACATTCCCAGTGATGAAGTACTACGTACGTTTTTAGCAGAAGTGGAACACTCAGTCAACTCTCGCCCTTTAACTCATGTCTCTCTCGAGCCAAACTCTCAGGAAGCATTGACCCCGAATCATTTTCTCTTTGGTACCTCATCAGGTACGTTTCGATTAAGACAATACGAGGCCGGGGAACGGTGTTTAAGGAGACAGTGGCATCAAGCCCAACACTTGGCCGATGCATTCTGGAATAGATGGTTGCGCGAATATTTCCCAACACTTTTACCTCGAAAAAAGTGGTTCGTTTCTGATGGTATAATTCACGTTGGCGATCTAGTCTTAGTGATAGATAACAACATTCCTCGGAATGAATGGCGTAAGGGTGTGATATCACGTGTTTTTTCGGCAGACGAAAACGGCGAAGTTCACAAGGTTGAAGTTAAAACTTCGAGTGGCACTTTAATTCGTCCCGTTCGGAAGTTAGTACGATTTTCTTCGGTACAAAACCCGTGAGTTTTGTACGGGGGTAGAGGGTGTTACGGTTCACTTATTATAAATTGAGAAAGAAAAATATTTGTAATTTAGTTTTAAGGAATTTATTTGTTAACACGTTTTCTGGTTTTTAAAACTTAGATGAACCCGCGAACATTTTAAATATTGTGTACCTTTCTCCTTACAATTCGTTGATAGATAGTCTCTCGAATTCGGTCGTGTGCACGAAATTGTTAGAAATTTCGGGGCCACATTGTCTCCCTGTCGATTTGAGAAATAAATCGATTAGCGGGAGAAATCTCGGGACAGGGAGCGTTTGATTAGCACGCTATGATCTGTGGACGTAGTGACCACAAAGGAGAGAAGCACACAGTGAAAGAAGAAAGAGTGAGAAGAATGAGGATGCTTTTTTGTTTTTGCTTTCAGTTGCGAAGGAAATGTTTTTAGTGCTTAGAGGTTACCAGAAAACGCGTTAGTGTGTTGGGCTTACTTGTATTCAATTGAGTTTTTGTTATTTTTTTTAAAATGAAATAAAAAAAAAAGATGAAAATATTGAAAATCTTAATTAACTCGAGTTGAACAACATTTATTTTAATATTTTTAAAATTAAAATTTAATTGAATCGATCTCTCTTGATACGGAACACGAAGTATATTTAATATATTGAAGTTACAAAAGTTGGGGTTACAAAATAAACGTCTTTCCCTTAACCTGCCCTGGCCTGTACTGAAGTAGCTAAGCTGCAGCGGCCGAGCTGCAGCAGCAGCGGCGGCGGCGGCTTAGCACCCCTGCAGTTCCGCACATGAGGAAAAAGGCCGTTGCTTACTTCCATCCATGGCTTTGTAAACATACAGTCCGAAAAACTTACAAAATTACTTTCAAACTGAAGAACACAAAAAACACTCAAAGTATACTATCAACAAATATTAACGTTGAATTCCAACAATGATGAGCAAAACCATCAATGTTTCCTCTGATTGATTCTTTTTACCTATTAAACATGAAAATTTACGCGACTGTTAGAATTTTTTGTTTTTTCAGCCAATTTTACCAATAGGCTTTGTAGTTTTTTTCAAAATTGGCTGAAAAAACAAAAAATTCTAACAGTCGCGTAAATTTTCATGTTTAATAGGTAAAAAGAATCAATCAGAGGAAACATTGATGGTTTTGCTCATCATTGTTGGAATTCAACGTTAATATTTGTTGATAGTATACTTTGAGTGTTTTTTGTGTTCTTCAGTTTGAAAGTAATTTTGTAAGTTTTTCGGACTGTATGTTTACAAAGCCATGGATGGAAGTAAGCAACGGACTTTTTCCTCATGTGCGGAACTGCAGGGGTGCTAAGCCGCCGCCGCCGCTGCTGCTGCAGCTCGGCCGCTGCAGCTTAGCTACTTCAGTACAGGCCAGGGCAGGTTAAGGGAAAGACGTTTATTTTGTAACCCCAACTTTTGTAACTTCAATATATTAAATATACTTCGTTTATTCATTCATCCACGCAACGATAATAGAAATTTCAACAGGAATGGGCGCCAGTAAGTGATGATTGTTTAATGAATGAAAAACAGTGAAAGTTCATTTAAAAAGTTACTTCAATGTGAAGGACAGGGACAGTTTAATTTTTTTAGGCAGTTACCGAGTATCGAAGAGGAGTCAATCGCAAGACCTTGTATGATAAACAATGAATCGCCATCCAATTTACAGTCATCAAAAGCGTCGACAAAAGGTAATTAGAAAAAATATTTTAATACGCATTTGCTCTTAATTTTATTCGGAGCCATGCGGTTTCACTAATCCGTTGCTTAAAACGTCAATATTTTAGTTAAATTTCTGCATAGTTTATTTTCAAAAAACATGAGTTTTGAAAGTGTTGGTTACCATTCTTGTTCATTGAGTAATATAAAAATATTTTGAATGTAGAGTTTTTTCCTTTTTTTAGTGTACTGAATAATAATTGAAATTTCTTGTTACCTGTGTTTTAGTTTCCTACAGCAGAAAAAGAAAAAGTAACTTCTTTTGGTCTGAAGTAGAACTGATCGAGATGCCAATGAAGGATTTACTAGCTTATAACATAAGTAAGAACAAGAATTTTTTTAATTTTTCAAAAATTTGTTTAATTTATGAGATGGAAAAAAATACTTTCTTTTTTTTTTAGATTTTCTAATATTGAAAAATTTCTTTCCAGGTCGACTTCATGCTTTAGACCGGAGGAGTCGATGGCCATAAAATGGTTTTTAATATTATGGGAAAATTTTTTTATCTCGAGCTGGCCAAAAAGTACAGAAGGGAAAGAAAGTTTTCTCAAAACTAATTATTAATCATTGGCCAGAAAGGAAAGAAAGTTTTCTCAAAACTAATTATCAATAGCTTAATAGAAGGTAATTTAAAACAAAATAATACTTAGACATTTCTTTATTAAATCTAAAAATAATTAACTATCACATGTTGATTTTTTAATTTTTGCAGAGTCTGTTGCAGTCTAATTTCCTGCTTATTCACAGGATAAAATTAAAAATTCAATCAGTCTTTGGCTGAAGGGGGCAGCTGGGAAGGACAAAGCACTTAGAGAGAAAAACGAAAGGTAACTAAACCAGTACTTATTTTGATTCAATTTTCTTTTAACTTAAAAATTTTTTTTTGTTTTGTTTTTTCACAGAAACTAGCCCGGCTAGAAACTGCGGCAGCTGGTGGCAACAACTGAACAATTTAAGTTCTTTTATTTATTAATTTTAAATTATTTCATTATGAACTGTAAATATTCTAATTATACTTATTAGTTGCTGAAAGTAATAAGGGGTCATTCACAAAGTACGTCACCAATTTTTTAGACACTTCTGACGCTCTCCCCCCCCCTCTTGTAACAGGTAGTCACATCTTCGCAAACCCCTCCCCCTAAAAGTACGTCACCATTTTATCATTAACCCCCCCTTTTTCTGGGAAATGAACTATTATAACTTTTCATAAGTGTTTAAAAAATTAACAGTAATAATAAATGAAAACAAAAACTTTTAGATGGTACGTTTAGTTTTAGTCATAATTATAACGTTACTTATTTTATTATTACTTTCATTTTTATTTTAATACTTGGTGCATTAGAGTTAAATCAATAGTTAATTAAGGATGTTTGGTACTTACAAAAAAATGCAACCGTTTTGTCAATTTTAATCGAATCTTCTAATAATTTATATCAAAATAATGGTTGGCGTTGTTCCCTATTTTTGTCCATATTAGTTTTTAGAAAAATCGAATTATTTGTTTAAACAATTGAAGAGGTGGTCTAAAAAAATCAAGCATTTTTTTTTCTTAATCACTTGTAACTCTCTGAAAAATGCAGAGATCGCTGAAAAAACTGTGAGGTAGTTTCGGTGACACTTCAAAGAAAATTTAAAAATTTTTAAAATATTGAATTTAAAATTTTTTTTATTTAATAAAATTTTTCATAAGATTACGTGTTCAATTATTTAAACAACAATTTCAATTTTTGAAAAACCAAAACGGAGAAAAATAGGAGAAAATTCCAACGTTTATTTTAATATAAATTATTAGAAGATTCAATTAAAATTGACAAAATGGATGCATTTTTTTGTAAGTACCAAACATCCTTAAAGTAAATTAAAACTATAATACTTTTTAGCAGGGGCGCAACAACTCCTTCCAGCTAGGGGGTGTCCTGAGGTCCAACCCTCCCCCCTCTCCCCCAATGAAACTGACGTCTAAAAAAAAAAAAAAAAAATGTGAGTTTAATAAATAGACTGGTTAATCATCCCCCAAGCTCTAAACCCCTAAAACCCTGGGCGTCGAGTTCAATAAATAATCTGATCAGCTATCCCCCAAGCTCTAAACCCTCCAAATACCCTAGGCGCCCGAGTTCAACATAAAAACTGATCAGCTATGCTTCAAGCTCTAAACAACCAAGACCCTGGGCGCCCGAGTTCAACAAAAAAACTGGTCAGCTATCCCTCAAGGGGGAACTCGGGCGCCCATGGTATTTGGGGGTTTAGAGCTTGGGGGATAGCCGACCAGTTTTTTTGTTGAACTTGGGCACCCAGAGTCTTGGACACCCCTAAGTAATTGTAAAGGGTGTCCTCTACTAGCTTAGGGGGTGTCAGGACACCTCCACCCCACCCCCGTTGTTGCGCGCCTGCTTTTTAGTAATACTGAAAAATTTTGACGGTAACATACAAAACCACTTTTTATCTTTCTTTTACATCTTGCCAAGGATTTTCCATACAATTTTCAATAGATTCTATTACAGGAATATTATTTGATGGATCAGTTTTATCTATGTTTGAAGAATCATACTCAACATCGGATTCTTCGATCCATTCAGTATCTTCTGCTCCTGTTTCTTGATCTTTTTTTATAATCATTAATTTGCGTGCTCGTTGAGCTGCAATTTTAACGGGTCGAATTTTGGTAGCACGAGCCGATGTTTTTTTGTGCGTTTCTTCAATATGCTTTTTAGAAGAGTGCAATTCATTTTGGTGTGATTAAATCTTGAGAAAGAAAAAGAAAAGAAAAAAATTGTATGCATGTGCAATTTTACTTAGTTTTAAATTTTCATCAACGAGATTCATGTAAGTATGATTTTTTTATTTAACTTTTTAGTAAAAAATATTTATTTTTTTCAACAGAAATCATTTCTAAAAAAAACTTTTGTTTCTTAAAAAAAAAAATTTTTTTTGTGACGTAACAATCATATTAACCCCTCTCCCTCCTCAAGTCACCAATAGTAACATCTCAAAAACCCCTCCCCCCCTCCCCTGTGGTGACGTACTTTGTGAATGACCCCTAATTTGTAAATGTTAAATTTGTGTGTTTTTTTTTGTTCATCCAGTAATATTCCTGATTCAAATTTTACATGGAGAAGCTGTTGATATTTATTATTATTTTTTTTACAAAAAAAATAATGAAAATAAAAGGCTAAACCTCTTTTTTAAATTAAACTCCAAACAATTTTTTATTCATTTTTTAAATTTATAATATTTACAATTGATACTTCCAACTACTACTTTTCAATTTAAAAAAAAAAAAAAAAAAAAAAAAAAAAGTTTTCACACCACATTTAAAACGTTTTAGGAACTTTTTGGAAAAGCTTATGCTTATCTAAAACGTTTTTAAAACGTATCCTAAAGCAATTTGAATTTGGCTTTTAAAAAATTGATAAATTTTTTGTAAATAAGTATTGAAAAATTGTGCAAAGCTCTTTAAAATAATATTTTATCAATTTTCAACATTGAAAAAATTTTTTCTTATTAAATTTGGAGGGTTTATAATTTCTTAAATTCAAAGTACCGCTCAATTTTGGCTGAAAAAACTGTCCATGTAGTCGCACCCTAATTCCTCATTTAATTCTACAATAACTTATCTTCAGTTAAAAAACTGTTTCATATAATTTTTTAAAAATAAAGATAAAAATAATCAAATTTTACAAAAGCCATATTTGATAAAAATTATTGTTTTCCTCCTTACCCATAATCATACTTGGTCTTTATGATTTTTGCCACTATTAAAAAAAAAACTCAACTAAAAAAAAAATATGAATTTCAAGTTAAATTTTTTAAGATGACAGTAACAATGCCTCTTTTATTACATTTCACTTTTGTGGTTGTAAATTTTTTTAATTTAATAAGTATAAACAAAAAAAAAATTGTTTTTTTTTTTCAAATCGTTATTCTTAGGTTAGATCTGATGACAGATCTGATATCAGATCTGATGAAGTTAATGATGTCAGATCTGAGGTTAGATCTGATACAAATTTTTCAGAAGGGTGGTTAATAATCATGAAATCCAAAGACAAATCACAAAAAAATCAATAACACAAGTAAGACATTATGTTGAACATATTTTTAAGAGTTAAAAAAAATTTTACTACCTTAAAAATATTAATTTTAAAAATTGTCTTGCAGAAAAATTGTGCAAATAATTTTTGAAACTAAAAAATCAAAAAATTATGTAAACGTTTCATAATGCTTTTACGTGAAGATTCTTCATTAGTAAATTTTTTTATCCTTAACGGATATAGTGACTCTACTTTACAGTATACATTTTGTACAAAGTCATAATTTAAATATTTCAAAAAATTTTTACAGCAACGTTGATATGAAAAACATCAAAATTTAGTTTTTTACATAAATAGCATTTAAATCAATCTAACTGATTTAAAAGGATTGAAAAATAGATAAATTTATTTTATTCTGACAAATGATGAATAAGTATTAATTAAATACAAAATAATAGAATAATTCTAAAATTGTTGAAAAAATTGATTTTTTTAGGGAAAAAAAAAAAAAAAAGTTAAGTATTTGAAAATAACAACTATAAATCAATCTTTTTCAATTTGAGAGATTCATGATCTGAGGTCAGCAACAACAAACTTGATCTTTATATTTATTGGATATAAAATTAAATAAGAAGTTTAATTCATAAGAATGTCAATTTTATTATAACATACTAATCTTGTTAAAAACATTGAACACTATTAAACATTAGATTTTTTAAAAACTTACCAATTATATATGTAAAGTATATCTTCTTTGATATTTAAAAAAAAATTTTTTCTTTTCTTTTTTTTTAATAAGGATCATAAGTTATTCCTGTATTTTATTCAAAATCTCTACTAAGACTGTTGTGATAAATGTACAAATAGTTTAAAAAATTGTAAAACTAAGTATTATTTTGTCCATAAAAATCCTTCAATTCTGAATTTGAAAAAATTATTAAAGAAGTAATACCTGGAAAAAAATAATTATAAACAAAAAATATTACATTTCTAAAAAAATTTAAATATATTTACAAGTAAGTAATTAATCAATTTTTAATCATAATAAAATTTTAAAGAGAATATTAATATTATTAAATATTTATATTCCATTACTTAAAAGAAAAAAAAAAAAATAAATTAAAAAAACTTTTCATCACTTCTATTGCCTTAACTAGTTGTAAAGCTATAAAGCATAGTAATTATTTAAATCTTATACTAAAATAGAACTAAGAAAACATTAAATTATGAATTTATCATCCATGATAGGTAACAAAATAAAAATGAATCAATATTTAAACTTTGAATTTACAACATAATTTGTAAAATTTCTAAAACCATAAAGTGTTAATAAAGATTTTGATTTTTCTAATAATTATTATCAGCTAACTATCTTTTTTAATATTTGCCTATTTTATTATAAAATATAATATACTATCCATTATTCTTTTTATAAAACTTGTAATTTGTAGCATTTTATAATAAATATGATTAAAAATATTAACAATGTAATATTCTGCATAATATAATAATTCATGAGAAACTGAAGTCTTCAGTTAGAGCATAATAATAAAAAATCTGAATATAATTCTTACTCTTCTAATAAAAACTAATTTGTACATAGAGTTTGTTTATAATCAAGCTTGTGATAAAGTACTCAACAAGAAACTTATTGGTTAATTTACAAGTTAAATAATTTTTATAGATCATTTATCAAAACACTGTTAATCTGTATAATTCCATTTAAAGTTAGAAATGCTTTCAATGTATATTTCAGGAAAAACCACTCATTACATCTAACTTAGAAACATTGTTTTTATATTCATCTTTACTTAATTATTTATTTATTTATTCATTTCATAACTAGTAATTTTAATTTTTTAATAAAATTTCTTTAATCGATAATTATCAATTTTCAACCTCGCAAGCCATATTACAATCCGTCATAATGGCTATATATTCATGCAGCGTAATGAAAAAATTTCCTAAATACTGAGCACTAAAGAAAATCTGTTAGCTAGTTGAGGAAGCATATACAAAGTATAACAGCCAGCAAATATTACACTTGGTTCACAGAATTTGCAGACTGCACGATGCACAAGATATTATGCTCTAACTCATGTAACTCTTTCCTTTTCTAAAGGCCCGGTTTCCATCCTTTTTGTATCCCACTTGCAGACCTATTGGAATTTATGCCTATATTTGAAATTTTATCAAGATAATTAACTATAAATTATAGTCTATAATGCTAGTTTAGTTCTTATTGCATTATACTTTTTTCAAAACGATGGCTAAGCTTTTATTTTCAGAGAAAAAATCAATCATAAAATATGCTGGGAAATTTTTTCTTTTTGTCCTATTTAAGCTGGTTCATTATAATTTTCTTATCTCTTAAAAAAGTTTTCTAAATTTGTACAGAATTAACTTAGACGTTGGTACTTTACAAATGAGCATTATCACGCGAAGGTTGAATTCTTGTAAAATCAGTTTTGTTGGTCGTTATTTCATGAAATCATCTTTTTGACCTGTTATAGTTTGTACATAACGAAATTTTTGAGTGACTTAAAATACTCTATCTTTGAGAGAATGCTTTAAGAGTGCTGCCTACCTCGGAGAGAGTTCCGAATTGACCGTGCCGCCGTCAACTAAGCCAACGGCCAAAACAATAACTAACCGCTCTACTATACCGGCACACAGGGCCGTCGCTAATAACTTGTAGCTATGCTGTTGGGGTTCAAAGGGAAGTTCCTAATCAAAATAATTTCTTCAAATTTCGCAACTAAATTTTTACTGACGCATACAATTTTTTTTTGATAATGGGATCTAATATTTTGTTCAACATTATTCCAGAAGTAATTAATAATATATTGCGTAATTGAGACACCGGCGCGGCGCGCGTCGGCCCACGGTCGCGGCGGTTCGTCTCACGCTGCCGGCATACATGAGCCGTATCTATATGCAGAGAAACAGCTGGGTGCCTGTGTGGCAGCGGTTGCTATGGGGACACGCTCGGCTACCTTCGGCTTTATTCGCGATGTCGTTTCGCAAACAATCCAGCCTGCATGCATGCTAGGCTCTCCGTGGCTTGTTCACGAAATTCTGGCTCCGCTCAGAATTATTAGACACCGACAAGTCTCCCGTCCCCCGACCGTTAGCATGTGTATATGTATATATACAATATAACAGCAGTGTCGTTTTAGTTGTAAAAATTAGACATTATTAAAATTAATTATCCTGTAAATTAGTATTATATTTAGGTTCATGTATATATTTTTTGACTAACATTGTTTCATTTGTTTATGAATTTTTTTTTTTTTTTTTAAATAAATGAAATAACGTAAGTCAAAATTTACAAATAAACCTAAGTATAATAATTTTTTTTGTATAGATTAATTAATTATAATCATGCCTTATTTTTGTAACGATATCTATTATCGGAAAAAGATACCACATGGAATTTTTTATTAACAATTTCTTTTGAAAAATAAGGAATAATTAAAAAATATACATCTACATTGATTAGAGCAAAATCGTTTACGCATAATAATACTCCGTCCATTTTTTAACATTGTTTTTGAAAATCAAGAAAAATAATATTTATAAAATTAAAAAGAATGCATAAAATTTATTATATTTCGTTATTACTTGTTCGAAGATAATGTAGTACCGCGACTTGTCGCCAGATGACGCCACCTTTAGAGTCTATCCTAAAAAAAGAGAAAAGTTTCTACCCTAACCGCCGTCGCTCTCACCTATAGATACCCTCAGCTGTTCACTCATTCGTGTTTTGGCGCCAGTTGACGCTACATCGATCCAAAATGGATCGTAAAAAGAAAATGTTGGAAACAAAACTGAGATTGCACGAGCAAGGAATGAATAGAATGCTCCAGGCCCTAGCCGAACTCGACGAAGAAGAGCCGAATGAAAATATTTCTTTTGAAGGTAAGAACGATATTAACGGCTTTTTCTTTGTTTCAGAATCCAAGATGGACGCTCACATCGTGGAAGGTTTTTCCTTTTTATTGTAGGCTGAGGCTAAGTCGTGGAACTTAGCCCAATAGCCAAATTAATCAGGCTGATTCTTAATCCGCAGAGATAAGAACGATAGCTTAAATTCATAAATGCAGAATCTCAACCCTTAGAGACGAGAACTGTAAAAAAAAAAAAAAAAAAAAAAAAAAAAAAAAAAATTTTTAATAAATAAATAAACTCTAATAGCAGGACAATTGTTTTCCAGACGTATCGAGGCTCGAGGAGCGACAACCGACAGGGAACTCAGAGGAGAATACCCAAGAAGATCAAGACCCACCGCAGGACGATGAGGACGAAATCTTAGAGGTTTACATGGGAAAACGTCCGGGAGAACATGAGGATTTGCGCATGAGTAAAAGCCTTGCGACACGAATCCAAGACTGGGTTCAAAATGGCCTTTTCGAGAAAGATGAGCTACAAAATTTGCTAAATGAAGTCCCTAGGAAGGGACGGGTCAATTTAGAGGCCCCAAAATTAAACAACGAGATTAGCACGGAAGACATCCCGCAAGCGACCAAGACTAAAGAAAGATATTTGGTCGAATATTCCAACATGGCCGGATCGGCTCTGACATGCACAGCTTTGGCTCTAACTTTGATCGCTCAGGCCGATAAGATCCCCTTCGATAGGGACGAAGTCATGGAAGCCTTGAGCATTAGTGTGAAGCTTCAAAGCGCGCTTATCAACAAGTTGACGATTGCGCGTCAGTTTCATTTTTCTAAGCCTTACCCACCGAAAATGCAAAAGATGTTGAAGTCGAGGATACCGACAGCCCTACTGTTTGGCGATAACCTTAAAAACGCCATCGACGAAGTAAAGGCACTGGAGAAAACAAATCAGGAGATGGGTAGTAAACTCAGGGGTCCAACACCTAATCATTCTTCGTCGGGTAATTTAAACTCCAGAAGCCCGATGGCCAGGGGCGAGGCACGGCGATCGGGCACCAGAGATCAACGCTTCAAACCGTATTTCCCAAATACGCAACCGAGGGAAACTTCGAACTCCAGAACCCAACACCGGCCAGCAAAAAAATTCTACAACCAGACCCAGCCACAACAACGGCGCCGTTGGTAAATCAGAGTGAGGTAATCATGGCCGGTAGGCTTAAAAATTTTATCGCTAATTGGGGAGAGATTACAAGTGACGCATTTATTTTGAATATGATAGGTGGTTGTGAGATCTTTTTTGAATACCCTGCTTGCCAGACCGAAATACCTCGAGAATACGTATTCTCAGATGCGGAGAATGATAGAATGTGTATTGCGATCGATAAACTTATAGCATCCTCCGCGATCCGGGAATGTTCCCCGGTGGATGGCCAGTTTATTTCATCAGTTTTTCTTGTCCCTAAGCCGGATGGCACAGACAGATTCATTTTGAATCTGAAAAGCCTAAATTATTTTGTGCGGAAAGAGCACTTTAAATTGGAAGACCTTCGGTCAGCCTTAAACATTTTAGGTGAGAATGATTTCATGGCAAGGTTGGACTTGAGGGATGCATACTTACTAGTTCCTATGGCTGAGAGTTACAGAAAATTTTTGCGGTTCAAGTTTCGGGGAAGACTTTATGAATTCAATGTTTTGCCATTTGGGTTATCTTCGGCTCCGGGTACATTTACAAAGCTTGGGAAACCAGTAGCAAAATATCTGAGAGAAAGAGGCGTCAGGCTGGTGATATACCTGGATGATTTTTTCATAGTTGGCTCCTCTAAGGAGGAATGTGAGTTCTACATACAGCTAACACTTTCCCTCTTGTCTTTCTTGGGTTTGGAAGTCAATTGGGAAAAGAGCGATACAACACCAGGCAGAGTGTGTAAATTTTTAGGTGTAATGATCAATTCAGCCAACATGACACTGGAACTGCCGGAAGAAAGAAAGGTCAGAGTGAAAGAGTTGGTTGTATCTGCAGTGAACGCTGGAAGGATAAAGTGTAAGAATCTTTGTAAGCTAACTGGAGTGCTCGTGGCTGCTTGCCCAGCCGTTGCCTATGGCTGGTTGTTCTATAAACAGCTGGAAGTTTTGAAATGGCAAGCTTGCAAAGGGAAGGATCCGGACCCAGGCTTAATGGTCACACTTACCCAGGAAGTGGTGGAGGATTTGAAATGGTGGGCCAGTGAAATAATGAATTCAAAAAACAAAATAAGATCCGACTGTTATGATCTTGAAATATTCACAGATGCTTCAACTACTGGTTGGGGAGCCACCTGCAAGGAAGAGAAAGCCTCAGGCAGGTGGAGCGAGGCAGAGTCAGAAATGCACATAAATTATTTGGAAATTAAGGCAGCTTTCTTTGGTCTCCAATGTTTTGCAAAAAATTTGATAGACAAACAGATATTGTTGAGGATAGATAACATTACTGCACTAGCCTACATAAATAAAATGGGGGGCACAAAATTCAAAATTTTGAATGATTTAACCAGAGAACTTTGGAATTGGTGCAGAGCCAGGGATTTATGGGTATTCGCTGAATACGTAGCTTCCAAGGAGAACAGAGCGGATGAAGGTTCCAGGATCACTAACATGGACACAGAATGGGAACTGGCAGACTATGCGTTCAGGAAAATCTGTGATAAACTTGGTCATCCATCGATGGATCTATTTGCTTCAAGAACTAATGCTAAGTGTGGGAAATACTCTTCATGGGACAGAGACCCACAAGCTTTCATAATAAATGCGTTTACTTTTAATTGGAAGAAAGAATTCTGGTTCGCTTTTCCCCCCTTTTCATTGATATCTAAGGTCATAAAGAAAGTAAAGAATGAAGGTTCCACAGGCATTTTAGTAGTCCCTTACTGGACCTCACAGCCTTGGTTTCCTGAGTTTAGGAAAATTTTGAGATCTGAATTAATTATTTTTGAACCATCAACTCACCTGTTATTATCTCCCTGCAGAAGAATGGTCCATCCACTGGCTCACAACCTTATCTTGGCTTCAGCGATAGTGTCAGGCAGGCATACAAGGAAAAGGGTTATGGAGTAGACACCATAAACATCTTAGTCTCAGCGTTAGCTCCCAACTCTGTGAAACAATATAATGCCTCTCTAAGGTACTGGTGGACCTTCTGTCAGGATAGTGGTCAAAATCCTTTCTCGGCAGGAGAAAATGCAGTTCTGAGCTGTCTTACGGCAAGGTTTAATCAGGGGGGTTCTTACCAAACACTTAATACCTTGAGATGCGCAATCAATTACATAAATGAAGGTGCCCAGGACAACAAGACATTTAGAAGATATTTTAAGGCGATATTCAGGCTTAGACCAACTGCTGCCAAGTACCATGCAACTTGGGATATGGATCTAGTGCTGGACACAATAAAAAAATGGGGCCCCACAGAACTGCTGACTCTTCAAAAACTTACCTTAAAACTCACCATGCTGTTGGCCTTGGGATCAGCCTTTCGTGCCCAGACTCTGCACTACATTGAGTTGGATGGAGTGAGGATCCTTAAATCTGGAGTTGTGATAAAGGTGAGGAAATTAATTAAAACATCCAAGCCTGGGTCTATCCAGCCATCGGCTATGTTTAGATTCTTTGAAGAACCGCTGCTGTGCATAGCTAGAACCCTAGTTCACTACATGAAAATCACTCAAGAAATCAGGAAGAAGGAAAGGCAGCTTTTGATATCCTTTGTTAGACCTCATCGAGCAGTGAGCAGAGAGACCATAAGTAGGTGGTTGAGGACAGTGATGGACGAAGCTGGTATTGGGCAAAATTTCACAGCACATAGTACTAGGCATGCCTCAACATCAAAGGCCTACGAGAAGGGCATGAGGGTGAGTGCTATTAAGGAAGCTGCTAGTTGGTCACAATCCAGTACAGTATTTGCTACATTCTATAACAAACCCATCTTGGGTAAGAGTTTTCAAGAGACAGTTTTTTCATAGATTTGGAGTTATCTGATTAGACTCTTCATGTTATCATTATTTTGTGCTTTATAAATTATTAAGTGTAATGTTTAAAAAAAAAAAAAAAAAAAAAAAGTGAGATAGAAAATAAATAAAGATAGTGTATGCTTGAAAAATACATAAATGTTTCAAAATATGTTTGACTTGATTGTTATTGTCACTCTAAACATCTACATTATCTTCGAACAAGTAATAACGAAATATAATTAAGGATTAAACGAACTTACCTGTAAGTGAAGTTCGATCATAATTATATGAGTATACTTGTTCGAAGATAAGAAATTCCCACCCAGGAGGATTTGCTGAACTTCACTTCAGGGATCGGATTTGAATAACGGGTGACACATTGATGTGTAAATCCCAACCCAGCTGACGAAGGAAGGCTCTGAACTAAATGAGTGAACAGCTGAGGGTATCTATAGGTGAGAGCGACGGCGGTTAGGGTAGAAACTTTTCTCTTTTTTTAGGATAGACTCTAAAGGTGGCGTCATCTGGCGACAAGTCGCGGTACTACATTATCTTCGAACAAGTATACTCATATAATTATGATCGAACTTCACTTACAGGTAAGTTCGTTTAATCCTTAATTTGATTCCGTCCTACTACTTAGTTTGCGTATGATACATATGAGCTGCAAGATCAAGAGGAGTGGACTGAGGCGGGGCCTACACAGTCGATTATCTGAAAGGTTGGACGGGATTTTTGGAACGAAGTTCCTTATCGGAGCTTACGACGCGCAGGGGGGCTGCAGCAAAAAAAAAACGTTACGTCACGAAAAAGTGCCAGATTACGTTGCAGTATATCTATATATACCCCCCCCCCCTCCAACAAGCCCAGACTCACAGCTCAGCAGCTGCACACGCGTTAGAGAGAGAGAGAGAGAGGCAGAGTGAGAAAGAGAGAAGACTATGCCGTTCGTTCGAGGATGGGCAACACGTGTGTTTTTATTTTATTTATTTTTTATTTATTTATTTATCATGCTTTTCTCTCACTACCTACCCCGAGTAAACATTATAATGCGGCTGCCGAAGCCGCGAATTCGGGCCGAGTTCGGCAGCCGAGCTCGGCCCGAGGTCGGTTGGGGGCGCGGTAGTGATCTCGGTCCGAACTCGGCCGATGGATTACTGTAGGTATTTAAAGGTTATGTTATTATAAAGTATGCACATTATGTTGCTTCTGCTATTTAAAATAAATAAACAATTTTGTTAGTGAGTGTAAATATAATCCATAGAATTAGCTGAAACTTGAGATGTAAATATTTGACAAAAAAAGTTTTAGCTATCTGTAACACAAAATGTTTTCTACAGAAAAGAGAAGATTAAATTTAAAAAAAGTAAATCAAAATAAATGTTTAAAAAAGGAGTCTGATAGCAGTTATTTAGATGAGCAGGAACTTAGAAGTGTTGAAAGTTTTTGTGAATTAAGTCAACCAAGTGAAAATGTGGTAATTGATGAACAAGTTGATCCTACTGAAAATGCTGAAAAAAAATATGAAAAAAGTTTTTTTTCGGTGGCATCTAAGTAAAATTTAATAAACAAATTTAGTATTGCAATGAATTAAAAACTTCATTTTTTTATTCAGTTATAAACAAACTACTAGAAAATTTGGTCTAATAAATGTAGTAGATAATTTTTTATCAAACTTTACCAATGAATTAAATCTTTGTTATCAATTTGTGGAATTAAAAAAAAACTTCTTAGAATAAAAGTGAATTGTTATTTATAATAAACCAACTGTATAAATAAAAATTTATTATGATTGTAGTTGAAGGTGTGAAAAGAAAATTGATAATGTAGTTGCATTCAGAATTAATCAAAAAAAAAAAATGTAAAACAAAAGTCAGATATTTATGACAATAAAAGTTTTATATTGGCTTGTCAAGGAGCAGTCAGATTTAGCCACCCAAATCTTTCTAACATTGGATCAAATTTACTCATTCGGGTGCTTTATAGAGCAAGAGAATACATTTTAAACGATATAATGAGCAAAAAATATACCATATTTAACTCAAGATAGTATCCATAGGTACTCGATACCACAACTTAAAGTATTTTATAAAGAAAATATGAAAAATGTATGCTATTTCAAAGTGAATAAGCCCACAAAACTATTTTAGGTGAATTTATTGTGTCAATTTTAGCTTTTTTTGCTTAAATTAGTCTGCACCACCCAACATCATGTAATTGAAACCTATCAAATTTTTTGCATTTTTTTATTTTTTCCAAACAGATACTTCAATGCTTTCAACTGATTCTTTTTAGTTAATATATATTCAAGTTACTTGATTTTTGTTTTTCACACAGGACACAGTAAAATTGATGTTTCAAAACATACTTAATTTATATCTAATAGGTTTTAGTTAATAATTATAAATGATTTTATTTTTTGTTTACACTTACCTAAATAATTGAAAACTGTTGGTATAGAAAAAAATAATTATCATTTTGAGCATGTTTCATAAAATATTTTTATCAAATTTATTGTATCTTAAGTAAAAAACATGAAACAACTTGGGTAAGTCATAGTTTCAATATAGTGGAAGGTGCAGACTAAGTACGGCTTAAGCAAAAAAGCTAAAACTGACAAAATAAACATAACACAGGTGGTAAAATGATCCTAATAGATTTTCAGTTTTGAAACAGTTTGAATCCTTCATTTTTTATTTATAAAGTACTTTAGATTGTGGTATGAAACCTGTGGATACTATCTGGTGTGAAATGTGCTCCACTATAGTGTATTTAAAATCAATTCTCTTTCTCTGTAGAGAATCTGGCCCAATCTAAAAATATCAAATGTTTTTAGGAATAAAAAGCTAAATTTTCAGCGTATTTAAAAAAATTTTGATACCAGTGAGCCAAATATAACCTTAAAAAAATATTGCATTTAGTGTAGTAGAACTAACTTTTGTAATATTTTAGGAATAGCTTCTAAATAATTACTTCTCTCAGGGCTCTAGAAGTAATTATTTATATAAAAATTCAGTTTTTGTATAAGAATATCAATGTATAAATGCACATCGATAAAGTTTATCGTCAGCTAGCTGAGCAGCTTTGCACTGTTTTGTTTTCGGCCGAGTTCGGGCCGAAAGCGTCGCCGCGCCCCCCACCGAACTATGGCCGAATTCGGCAGCACTTCGGCTGGTTCGGATACGAATTCGGGCCGAAGTCGCGCCGAATCATAATGTTTACTCGGGACGTTTCGTCGTCGTCGTACGTTCAAAACTGCCAAGCTCTATAACTTTGAGCCTAAAAGACCTAGAGGTCTGAAATTTTGCAGAGGGTCTAGGTTCGGGTGACAATACATGAATCCGTAGTCATTTCTCGACCTGGGCCTCCAGGTCGCCGATGACGGGGGTACCTGGGGGTCATCTTCGAGAATTTGGATCGAATTTTTCGAGAATGACTTTTGGGGTTGTCTTAGAGTGTACGAGGAGGAACTTTAGACCTGGACAGCTAGGTGGCCGATTATGGGGGTACCCGGGGCACCGGGGGGGGGGGGGGTCATCTCCGAGAGTTCGGAGCGAATGTTTGGGGTAAGACTTTGGATGGAGTTCGGGGATGTTTTAGAGTATATGAGAAAGAAGTTTTGACCTGGACAGCTAGGTCGCTGATGACGGGTGTACCTGGGGAACCTGGAGGTCATCTTCGACAGTTTGGGCCAAATTCTGTGGAGATGACTTTGAGAGGTGTTATAGAATATTTATCGAGTCAATTTAAACCTAGCTACCCAGGTCACCGATGACGGGTGTACTTGGTGAACCTGGATGTCATCTTCGAGAGTTTTGGGCCAAAATCTGGGGGGATTACTCCAGTTCTACCGAAGAATTCGATCAACTTATGAAAATTTACTAAATAATACAGTAAAACTCGATATTTCGAAGTAAAGTTCAGTGCTCTTGAACATATTTTTTATGAAATAGTAATGATAATTCTAATTTTGGATAGTTCTCAGTTTTTCCTGATTCTCTCAGCACTTTGATTTATCGAGGTTTGACTGTATGTTGAAACTGCATTTTCTGAAAAGAGTTGAAGGCTCAATAAGCATTCTTATCAGCTGTTAAGTAAAAGCTCTTCTTTAGCAGGTTTTTACAGAGTATCAATGATAACTCTAAAATTTTATCAAACTTTTTGAGCTTGTAAAACAGCCATTTAAATTTTCGCAGAGTTACTGTGAAGGTCTTTAGCTAAATGTAGAAACTCATGACAAAGCTTTAAAATTAATATTAGCTTGAAGCTCAATAAAGAAGCTTTGATTTCTGTGCTAAACAGTAATTGTACAAGTTTGTTACGCTAATAAGAAAAAAAAAAATTTGTCTTCGTTATTTTGGTCTTGTCACACATAAAAGCGATCAAAAAAAATTGAACGTTTCAGCTCATATCGGAGTTTCCACTTTGAAGAAAACAATTAAAACAAAAAAAAACTCATACTTAACTATATAGTTTACTAACTTTTGTCTTCTTCGGTTTGGAGTTGAAATTGTGTCAAAACCTCAAAACATCAGAAAAAACTGCATAATATTAGTAAATCCGGATGAGGAATCCAAAACAGGTACACGAATTTTCTTTACTAAGAAACCTACTTTTCGGAGGTTCAACGGTTTACAATTTAAACGTTTTACTATTTAAATACATTTGGAACACAGTTTCGTTCGATTTCTGATTTAGTTTCCCTGTTCAAGAACAGATTCATTAATTTACGAGACTGCAAGCAACATTAAAAGGTTTAAAACCTGCTCTCGGCGTTACCCAGGAACAACGGCTTGGACGTGGCAGGTGCTGTTCCCACAGGATGCTCTAATTGCATGAGCTCCCTTGAGTCTCAGATACATGTGAATCTTTGTTCATTATGTATCTGAACCTCAGATATTAAACCTCCACAAATACATGCGTGAAGTATGCTGCAGTCTCCTGTCTAGTCAAAATACTATGTTCATTCAGTTTTAGGAAATATTTACTGATACAGTTCTTATCTTATCTCTCATCGTCTCAACGTTTGAACTCTTGAAACCATCAAACTCTCATCGCGAATCACCTTCGGTCTTCAAAGCTAATCGTGTCTCAATGGGAAGGCACGCGAAGTGCATGAACCAATGGTTCGGAAGCGGTGATTTGTTCTGAGCGAGAGGCTACAATCTCCGAAATCATAAAAAAATTCTAAATCAATTATCTTTGAAAATCAGAGTACTGTTTGCAATACTACTAAAAGAACTATTTAAACGAAATCCGCATATTTAAAATAAGTATAAGTATATTTGAAAGTAATAAAAAAATTACGAAGCATTAATAAAAATGAAAAATATATAGACTCATTCATTTTGGAGATCGTAACCCTTCTACTGTACACTCCAACACTCTAGGAACAGTCAAACTCTCGTTGCGAATCACCTTCGGTCTTCAAGACCGATCACGTCTCAATGGGAAGGCACGCGAAGTGCTTGAACCTATGGTTCGGAAGTGGTGATTTTCAACTTTGCATATTATAAGTTTTTCATTTAAAACTTTTCTTCTTGCTGTATAAAACGTAATCATACCCCAATCAATCTGAATAGATAATGGAAAATTTTTAAATCATTTTAACGTACGAGGGGCTAGGTACTCCAGAATCAGCGAAAAAATTAGAAATAAAATTTATAATGATTAGAAAATTAAGTAAAGCACTTTTTATAAAAAATCTCTACGATTAGAAAAATTACAAGTGTCTTCTGAAGTTAAAGAATAATACAGAAAAATTGTCAAGCAAAGAAAAAAAAATTATTTGATTCTGGAGTTCGTAACCCTTCTACTGTACACTCCAACACTCTAGGAACAGTCAAACTCTCGTTGCGAATCACCTTCGGTCTTCAAGACCGATCACGTCTCAATGGGAAGGCACGCGAAGTGCTTGAACCTTTGGTTCGGAAGTGGTGATTTTCAACGTTGCATATTATAAGTTTTTCATTTAAAACTTTTCTTCTTGCTGTATAAAACGTAATCATACCCCAATCAATCTGAATAGATAATGGAAAATTTTTAAATCATTTTAACGTACGAGGGGCTAGGTACTCCGGAATCAGCGAAAAAATTAGAAATAAAATTTATAATGATTAGAAAATTAAGTAAAGCACTTTTTATAAAAAATCTCTACGATTAGAAAAATTACAAGTGTCTTCTGAAGTTAAAGAATAATACAGAAAAATTGTCAAGCAAAGAAAAAAAAAATTATTTGATTCTGGAGTTCGTAACCCTTCTACTGTACACTCCAACACTCTAGGAACAATCAAACTCTCGTTGCGAATCACCTTCTTACTGTACAAAACGTAATCATACACCAATCAATCTGGATAGAAAAAAGGAAATTTTTGAATCATTGTTACGTACGAGAGGCTAGGTACTCCGGAATCAGCAATAAAATTACAAATAAATTTTATAATGATTTGAAAATTAATCACTTTCAAAAAAAAAAAGTTTGTATTAAAAATATTAAAAGTGTCTTTGTTAATTAAAGAAAATTACGAAACCATTGTTAAGATAATAATAAAAAGTTTTTAGATTCTGGAGTTCGAAGCTCTACGACTCTACACACCAACACTCTACAAACAATTAAACTCTCATCGCGAATCACCTTCGGTCTTCAAGACCGATCACGTCTCAATGGGAAGGCACGCGAAGTGCTTGAACCTATGGTTCGGAAGTGGTGATTTATCAGTTCGAATACTATAAGTTTTCCGTTTAAAAGTTTTCATGTAATTCTTATTCAGGGGGTCAAAATACATTTTTTAAATCTGGGTGAATATCATACCACTTTAGATGTGATGGGACGGATACCTTTTGTGGTCTCAGTTTTTGTATCAAAATTAGTACTTGAAAAAAATTTAGGCCGTCTTAATTTTTGCAACGGTTGGGGACTGCTCCTGGGACGTCGCAAAATCTGAGACTAAGACACTTCACATCTCTACTCCGGAATCGTTGGTTGTGACTAGAGATGTGAAGTGTCTTAGTATCAGATTTTGCGACGTCCTAGTACATGTTCCAGGACCAGTCCCCGACCGTTGCATAAATTAAGATGGTCTTAATTTTTATCAACTTTAAATATACTTCTAATTTTGAGACAAAAACTAAGACCACACAAGCTATGACCGTCATATCACATCTATACATACCTCGCGATTATTTGTTAAGTTTTTATTGCTAGACAACGTTTAGAATTTCCAAATTATGTAGGTATTTATCCGAGCTCCGTACCTAATGTTGATTCTAAATGATACTTTAATCACCTGATGATTAGAGTTTCTCTTCATTCCTGTTCGAGTGCCTGCTTTGAATTATTCTGATCTTCTGTACTGAACATTCTATCTGCCCTTTTCCCCAAAAAACTAAACATCTGAACGCTTCAAGCCATCGAAATCTCATCGCGAATCACCTTTGGTCTTCAAGACCAATCTTGTCCCAATGGGAAGGCACGGAAAGTGCATGAACCGATGGTTCGGAAGTGGTGATTTTCAACTTTGCATATTATAAGTTTTTCATTTAAAACTTTTCTTGTTGCTGTACAATGCATAATCATACATCAATCTGGATAGATAATGAGAAATTCTCGAATCATCTCAACGTACGAGGGGCTAGGTACTCCGTAATCAGCGAAAAAATTAGAAATAAAATTTATAATGATTAGAAAATTAAATAAAGCACTTTTAAAAAAAATCTGTACAATTAGAAAAATTACAAGTGTCTTCTAAAGTTAAAGAAAAATTCAGACAAATTGTTAAGCAAAGAAAAAATTTTTTTCTAGATACTGGAGTTCTTAACCCTTGTACTGTACACTCCTACACTCTACAAACAATCAAACTCTCGTCTGAACTCTAGATACCATCAAACTCTCATCGCGAATCACCTTCGGTCTTCAAAACCGATCGTGTCTCAATGGGAAGGCACGCGAAGTGCATGAACCTATGGTTCGGAAGCGGTGATTTTTCCTATGCGAGAGGCTACGAGCTCCAAAATAATAAATAATTAACAAATCAATCATCTTTGAAAGACTGAGAACTGTTTGGAATACTACTCAAAGAACTTTGTAAACGAAATCCATATATTTAAAATAAGTATAAGCAAGTTTAAAAGTAATAAAAAAATTACAAAGAATATATAAAAAAGAAAAAAATATAGACTCATTCATTTTGGAGTTCGTAACCCTTCGATTGTACACTCAAACACTCTAGAAACAATCATACTCTCATCACGAATTCTTTATTTTCTGTCTGTATGGCAAAACGAAGTTATATGAGTAACTAAAAAATTGAAGGAACCAGTGACGAACTAACTTTTTGTTAACAATAAAAAGTATTGTAACAATGAAATCAAATAATAAATTTTATCAAATTTTTTTAGAACTCACTTCAATTACTTTATTTTGCATAGTGGTTCATCAACTGATTTAGTTCTTCTACAGTGTTAATCACTGGAAGATTGCCTTCGAAAACTACTTCGTAATCAATAACCTCACTGTTTTCGTTGTTAACTTCATCACAATAGCCTGTATCTTCATAACCAAATTGTTCATCAGATCCCGATTCGGAATCTGATGAATCGTCGCACATAAAGTCGTCATCGTCGTTGGTTCCTCCGGTTTCATCACAATTGTCGTCTCTTCGACTCTCCTCTTCGTCATACATGGCATCTTCAATTTCACCTTCCATTGCTTCTCCTATTTCTGGTGCAGCTTCAGTCGATATAGCATCTGTTTGTGCAGCTTCAGTTGATGCAGGATCTGTTTGTGCAGCTTCTGTTGATGCAGGATCTGTTTGTGCAGCTTTCTTGTTGAGATCCTCTTTGCGCTTTTTTTGGGCATCCAAAATATACTGCGGTTCACGTATGGGCATACGTCTGTGAATTCTGGAATCGACAATTTCAGGAACCATACAGTTATTATAAAATCTTTGAGCAAGGGTCATCATTTTCTCAATGAATTCTTCATTTCTGTGCACTATAGTTACGTGTACATTGTGAGGTTTACACTGAGTATATACTACAAAATAACACAGTTGCCTTCCAGTACAGCGCATTTGACACTGCATTTGATAATAATAACTGTCCTTTGTGTTTATTGTAAGGTCACCATTTTTTGAGTGCCTAAATGCTTTGGAAATGCGGGTGCTTCGATCCCTTATAGCTTCTAAAGCAGGTTTGTCTTTTGAATCCCAAGGACACTTAATCTCAACAACTGCATCTGTATCAATCAAGCCATCTGGAGTTGCTCCAATCCCTGGAATGATTTCATCAACAAATAATCCACAAGGCTCGACGTTGAAACCCCTTCTTCGCAATTCTTCGATTGCCTCTGCTTCGGTTTTTTTTCCATACTGAACGGCATCACCGTTTAGAGGCTTCGGGTTAAGAATAGCATTGACATTGTTATAGCATGATGTCCAAGGTTTCATTCTACAAACTATTGCTATATTCGATGCAGTAAGTAAAAACGACCGGGCATCAAACCAAAGATAATCGGACGCTTGTCCTCTTGTCATCTGCTCCAAGTTAACTCGTGTTGCGATGAAGCCTCTTAACTTCTTCATAAGTTCTTCAATTCTCACAGACATAATTTCTGTCGATAAATCTGGAGCCCTGGCATACCTTCCATAATCTTCATCAGGCCCTGAACATTGATTGATTTGAGTAGGACGCTCTTTTGGGCCATTTTCAGCAGTCCTAATGGATCGTTGCACATTCTCACTTGCCCGGAACGCTTGCAACTCTTTTCCTAAGACTGGACATGGAATTTTTAATGCTTTGCAAACAGGCTCGTAAGTTGCGTGCTCATTCCAAGAAATAGCAGCCATCCAGCAGCGAATACGGTACTCCCATTTTTTCGGCGTGTCCAATCGCTTGGCTGCATTGTTTTTTGCAATAAGAGCATTGCAACTTTCAGACTTATTGGTTGACTCATTGTGCAACAAACTGTCAACATTTCTTTCAGCATGAACAAAACATTCTTGATAAGCGTTGAGAAGGTTCGCATTTCTAACCGCAGATAGAAGATTTTCTTCACCATTGGCACCAACTCCTGTACAACCGAAATGATTTCCGTTGCGACAATTCGAATGCTCTCCTAATAAATGGTCCTTCATTAATACTATGTTCCTATGCAACAACTCCCGTTTTTCGGCAAAAGTCATATCCAATTGATTAATACTTTCTACTGCAGTCTTGATACATTGTCGAGCTCCTTTGCCAGCTTTCTTGATGACTTCCCTAACTTTTGTTCCGTACGAACCTTTACTTTTGGAGACAGTCTTCAAATTGTTTGAAATATTACGCTTGATGTGCTGGACGCACAGTAAGTTTTGTACAGTCACACCATCGGTAGCGTAAGGACGACTTTGATGGATAGCATAAATATTTGAACTGTCTCCATCCGAAACAAGAGTTTCATAAATTAAGCCTCTCTTGGCTTTGCTTCGTTCAAATATTCTTACAAAGCCTTCTCTTTCCATGGAAGTAGAACTTTCCATTTTATCATGATTCCTAGTACAGGGATGAGCTGGACGTGGCAAGTTTCGGCTATCGTACCAGTCGCATACAGAACATCGTTTTTGAAGAACTTCCATGTCTATAACTTTTTTGGTCTTACAACCAATAATAAGAACGCAAGCCCCAGATGAATCATGTTTGCTATTGGGGTAGCTTCTTTTTTGGAAGCTACCATCTCCTTCGACCTTGATTTTTTTATAACCTGTAAAAGATTCTTCGGTGGCCAACCGTTTTTCTTCAGCTGCAGCCTCATTCATTGATTTTTCTGCAGCTTCCCAAACAGCATCTTTTACCAACGAAACCTTGTTTTGCCAAGTTTCATTGCAAGGAGAAGGTATATTCCAAATACTGGAATCCTCCTGTTTTTGATAATAACCTGTACCAATCGTCTGTGTACCTATCACAGCTGCAATATTCAGGTCTAAAGAACCAGGTCGTTGCTTGCGAATTGTTGCTTCGAAGCCGCACATATTGCACTTGAACATTGTCTTCACCATGTATCCATTAAAATGTTGTTTGACTAAAACAATATTTTTAAAGTTACATCCGAGTATACCACCTCTATCATGATCATCAAAAGCTTCGTGAAACGCTTCCATGAAGTATTTCATGTTGACAATCATGTTAACGTCTTCATCTAATTTCTTTGTTCTTGATTGCTGGCTTGGTCTAGGTTGTTGACCACGAGTTGATGAAGCATTAGATGTTACCAACTGTTCAGTCTCTATTTCTGCTTCCTCCCGTCTCAATCTCTGTATTTCTTCGTGACACTCCTCTTCACGCGTAGGTTCTCCACTAACAGCCGCTTCTGTCTGTACTTCGTAAGCAACAAACTGAAAACGATTGCGAAGAATATCATCAGATTCTGCTTCTACCAGATGATTATGTAAAAGAATATCAAGTATTTCTTTTACATTTTTACGAAAAATATAGCACGCAACACCGTCAGCAGTAGCTTTTCCATCCATGCCTCTTGAATGCGAGTCGAATATTGCCAGACCCTGGTTTTCAGCCATGATAGCTACAGATGCACCATTACAAGTAAAAATGCATCTTTGAGTCACACCATTTATTAAATTATCTATCAATAAATCATTCAAGACATCTTCTAGATTGCGAGGCATTGCTTCGCTGCGGTCTTTTAGATGTCCAACTGAAACTTCTCCTCGTCGCAAAATACATTTGCGACCGAATAGTGTCAGTTGATCGTGCAGTTCCTCAGGCATCAGATAATCAATATTCTGATTATCTTCAGGCGCTTGCACTGGATTTGGACGATTTTGTTTACTGTAAGCATAAAAAAAATCGCCAGCGTGCAAAATAATCTGTACAGTCTCCTTCGTCCATGTTGAAGCTTCTTTTACAGATGCCATTGCAATAGCTACTGCGGCCATCGCAGTACATTGTACTCCTTGATTTCCGTTCATCGCAAAACAAGGAGATCCTTGATGAATAGTTCCTCCTACATAAAATACTGAAGGTTGAGGTAAGGATTGCTGATTCGTATTTTCAAAGCTTTCTGCTGAACTCTCAGCAACCGCAACATCAACATTATTGGTCGTTATCGTAACATCTGAAAAGTTTGAAACAACATTTTCCAAGACAGTATCATTTCGAATTCGCGCTAAATGGTCACAGCTCTGTGGAACGTTCAGACTATGACTAATCATCGGAGCATCGGAATCGTTCGATAGAATATTCTCCGAAATACTAACATTTACATTTTGCTCACAAAATTCACGGTCCTCTGACGATAATAAAGATTCGTTTAACGAACCATTTAAGTTAGCATCCACATGACTTTGAAAATCATGTGATGCACGGGAAAGGGCAGATTCACGTTCAGATTCATTGACAGCTGCTTTTTGTTTTTGCCAAAACGAAGCCCTAAAGATGAAACGATTGTGGTTGATAATATATATTTATAAATTTAATTTATTTATTATTTGTCATTTAAAAAGTAATGATATAAACTATTTTTTAATTATACGATTGAAATAAGTAATTTGATTCGAAAATTTTCGAAAACATAATATTTGGTCCAAACAAATTCTAATGTGAACATAAACATTAAAAAGATGGGGTAAGGGGAATTTTTCCAAGCAAGCGATAATTATTATATTCCTAAGAGAGCGCTGAACGAAAATATATTTTCAGTTCGAATTTATTTAATTAAACACTTTTGTAATATCAGAATAACCAAAATCTTTTGTTCATTCAAATAATGTTGATTGAAAATATGGGATGACGCAGTATTACATGCACGGAGAGAAAAAAATTGTAGTTTCTACAAGTTTTAGTAGGTAGCGCTGCAAATGGCTCCGCTTGTAGAGTCAACAAGCAGAAATTGGAGTTTTAACTATTTTTAGTTGTGGTTGTTACCTTCAATGAAAACCATTTTTTTAAGATTGAAATCGGTAGTCACCTGCAGGTAATAAGGTCGGCGATTACGACCTGGAGAAGATTTCTTCGGGGAGTTTTGACTCCGGAAGGGTCAGGACGGACACCCGGTGCACTTGGAAATGTTACACCTTGGAGATGATTTCCCCAGGAAGTCTTGACTCTGGAAGGGTCAGGGCGGACACCTGGTGCACTTGGTGTTAGTTACACCTAGGAGATGATTTCCCTAGGAAGTTTTGACTCCGCAAGGGTCAGGACGGATTCCGGGTAGTTAATTCAATTGGCCCAGTAGTTATTACTATCCCATGCACCAGGTGTCTACTCTGACCCTTCCGGTGTCAAAACTTACTGGGGAAATCATCCCCAAGGTGTAACTAACACCAAATGCATCAGTTGTCCGTCCTGACCCTTCCGGAGTCAAAACTTCCTGGGGAAAACTATTCATGCATACATATTATATAATCTGTAATGCGACTCCTTTCATCAACCTTTTAAATCTAAAAAAAATTCCAATTCATGATTGGAGATCTAACAAAAAAAATTGTAGAAACTCCAATTCGAGATTGTAGAATCTACATTTTATTTTTAGGTTATAACTACGCATTTATAGGTAGATACTACAATTTTTTTCTCTCCGTGTGAACCCACTCCTGATTGATCTCCCTTATACTGATGTAATTCGACCACAGCAACAGATATAGTAATAGAAGTACTCCTCCGTAATGCGTCCGTTTACAATATCTTTTCAACTTGAAATATTATGGTGAAAATTAAAAGTTTTCAACAACTTATCGTGCTTATTTTAAAACCGAGCTACATTAGTTCGATTAATTTTATTGTAATATATTTTTTATGTCACGAAAAATTTCGTGGAGACAATCATTGAGTCATCATAAATTTTTTAAAAATCTCGAGTCTGCAAAAAACACGTTTTCATAAGCATTAGCCATAATGTAAGAGTACTTTTATTACTGTTGCTAAGTTCAAAATGGTTTTATGGTTGAATTCTTACATTTTTTTTCAAATACTTTGTACAGGGGGGGGGGGGGCAGATTCGAGAATTTATCGTGCTACCTCAACTCCAAAGTTTAACGTGCGAGTACAGTAAAAACTCTAAGCAGTACGGTACCGCCAGCCAATCAATTGGAGTCTGTCCCCACTTTTCGATGTCTTGAATCTTATTTATCTATAATACTATTTATATCGAAGTCAGCTTATTCAGGACGTAAAAAAAGGGATAGAGTCGATTTGATTTGCTGGTGTTACCGTGATGCTTACAGTCTTTACGTTATTCATACGGTATTTTGTAGAGTATAGGTAGCACGATTAAAGTATCTAATGAACTCCATAACTTCTCGAGTTCTTTCCGGGATAAACTTTCCAATCTTTTCTCTCTGTGTACACACTGTAGTGGCTGATCTGAATTTTTTTTTATTTTCGTTGCAAACTTGTATAAGTATATTAGAGATAACATTAATTTTAAATGCTGAGTAATTAATTTTTGAAAATGTTAAAATATTTATAATTATAAAAAAAATTTGTTATGAATAAACTATTTTAAACTACCATTTAAAAGAATGCCATAATAATTACTTTTTTTTAATTGAGTAATGAAACAGTTATAGTAATAATGTACAAAAAGAAAATACAGGTTTTTACCAAAAAAAAAAAAAAAAAAAAAAAAAAAAAAAAAAAAAAAAAAAAACACAGGAAAAAGAAATAATAATCACAACAATTATTTTTGCAAATACAAATTATTTATTACAAAAGTACGAAAAATGTTTATTTCAGATACTACTGCTAATTTTGGCATTATCTGCTTTTTTTGGCGTAGGATCTATCGATCCAACTCGCATCACATTGTATGTTGTTTCTCGATCCATTTCTTGAGTTATTTCTATTGTCATTGTTTCGGTCATCCCTCGGGCGTACTACCAATTTTTTAATATATTTTTCATTATAATTGCAATTCATATAATTAATAACTAAAATTCTTACTGTTAAAGATATACTCACCTCCTCCATTGGTTTGCGGGCTTGTATCATCTCTTTGATGATCAGCTAAAAAAAAAGTTTTTAATTAAAGTTTATATGGACAGTTGCTTTGTTCAAAGATTGACACTGCGGCGTTTTGAAGATACGGAAAGCGTAGTGTCAAAGGCGAGGGACCATGCACTCCAGTCAGTCAAAAAATCACCAGAAATCAGAAAATAATAGAAACAATGAAAATTACTTTTCAGAGTTTCATTCTTCAAGGGCCAGGAAAATATTTAATTTTGTATTCTTAGTTTATTGTATTTTCCATGACTTATGTATTAATAGGTGAAAAAGAAAAAAATTTTTAGCACTACCAAAATTTACTTAATTACACTGAAGTGCATAGCACCGCGCCCCGAGTTTCCTCAAAGCTTTCTGAGAGACAACAGTGCCGAAAAAAATTTTTACGAAAAAAACAGGTTCAAACACCATGATTTGAGGTTATACTACGGTAAAAGATGTTTTTTATAAAACTAAATATTATAATCAACATTTATGAAAAAAAAATTATATTAACTTACCCATGTTTGATGATGGCTGAGATGAAATTTTAAATAAATGCGTTCCCTCTAAAAACTATAGTATTCACTATACACTGCAGACTGGGCATTGGCTGAAGAAAGAATCAGCAAAAAAAGAATTCTGCTGCTAATGAATCATCCACATCAATGTCATAACGTCGCGCTAAGTTAAAAATTTGACGTCGATACCTCAGTAAACACAATTACCGGCGTTGCGTACAACAGAGTTATATCGTTATAAAGTTACTCTCGGCTGATACCATTTTATTTCACATATAAGCTTTCGAATTTCAGTGTATCCGTCTTCGTACCCACACGACGTGGATGGAGCTTTCGCTTCAAGAGTATATGAATTTGTTAATTGTCATTCTAATGATTCAATTGAAATATTGATTACAGCAGAAATTTTCATAACTGAACAAATTATGAAACAAAACCGACATTAATCAAAGTAACAAATAAAATTGTATGCAGCTTACTATTTGACCAATAATATTAAACAAGTTCAAAAAAAAAGCGATTTCTCACGGATAGAAAACAAAATTTACTACCTTTTGCTACTAAATTTGCTACCTTTCCGAAAACATATAATTTGTGAAGGTTTTATTAATTAAAAACAGCTCCGTCGCTAAAAAGGCGATTTTTTACGTATCGAAAACTGAATTTTGAGATCGTTTTTTGAACCGCGCGAGGGCATTTACAAAATAAGCGAGGTGCGGTTCACGCTAAAATCTTTCTTTTTCTGCTACCTTTCTGAAAACATATAATTAGTGGAGGTTTTATCAATTCAAAACAGCTCCGTCGCTAAAAAAGCGATTTTTGACGGATCGAAAACTGAATTTTGAGGTCGTTTTTTGAATCGCGCGAGGGCATTTTCAAAGGTAGCAGGGTGCGGTTTACGCAAAAGTCTTTCATTTTCTGCTATATTTCCGAAAATATATAATTAGTGGAGGTTTTATAAATTCAAAACAGCTCCGTCGCTAAAAAAGCGATTTTTTACGCACCGAGAACTGAATTTTGAGTTCGTTTTTTGAACCGTGCGAGGTTATTTTCAGAGTTAGGAGGGTGCGATTCACGCTAAAATCTTGCTTTTTTTAATACCTTTCCGAAAACATATAATAAGTTAAAGTTTTATTAATTAAAAACAGCTCCGTCGCTAAAAAAGCGATTTTTTACGCACCGAGAACTGAATTTTGAGTTCGTTTTTTGAACCGTGCGAGGTTATTTTCAGAGTTAGGAGGGTGCGATTCACGCTAAAATCTTGCTTTTTTTAATACCTTTCCGAAAACATATAATTAGTGAAGGTTTTATTCATCAAAAACATCTCCGTCGCTAAAAAAGTGACTTTTGACGGATCGAAAACTGAATTTTGAGATCGTTTTTTACACCGCGCGAGGGCATTTTCAAAGGTAGCAGGGTGCGGTTCACGCAAAAATCTTTCTTATTCTGCTACCTTTCCGAAAATATATAATTAGTTAAAGTTTTATTCACCAAATACAGCTCCGTCGCTAAAAAAGCGATTTTTTACGGATTGAAAACTGAATTTTGAGTTCTTTTTTTTAACCGCGCGAAGGCAAGTTCATCTAATGAATTCGCTTGTTACATACCATTGATTTTTTATAACTAAACCTTGGGAAAAAAAAAAAAAAAAAAAAAAAAAAAAATCGAGTATTTTTTTTGTCCGCGGCTCAGGGCTCCATTGTTATGAAGTAAACAATCAAAGATTTTGGGGTTATTTCATTGTAAACACATAGGTAAACGAAACAATGTGTTTAGATTCGTATCCGATATAATCAAATTACTTATTTTCAATCGTGAGAGTATTGAAAAAACTAAATTTTCATCAATCAACGCGAAATACAAACATGTTTACCTTGACCGCTTCCCTCGAGTTTTTCGGCTCTTTCTTCTCGCAAAAAGCTGCTTCCGTCGTTTTGCAGGAATATCACCTTCGTTTGATTCGTACATCCCAATGTTTTTATCACTCATTGTTAAAAAACTGTTGTTTTTTAACTCAATCACTCACACTCAATTTTAACGCGCAAAATTAACCTATAAACTTATGTTAAATAAACTTATTCACTAAATAATCAAATAAATAAATTAAAAATAAAAAAGCTAGAAGCAGTGTCTGTTATCTCTCAAAAATATCGTTAGATTTGCTAGATCCAAGAATATAATTGAAACGTGTAATAAAAAATCAGCGAAAAAGCCTTATCTCGTAACACAGACAAATTAGTCGGGTATTGACACGATTAGGCGCGAAAGCTCTGTAGATATCACCTGACCTTTCGCTTTCCCGCGGTTTTATGACGAGAGAAAAGTGACATTTGATAACGCGGCAATTTGATATGTATTAACTATTTTTGAAATTATAAAGCTGCTTACTTTTAAATATTAGGGAGCCATTTCTAATAAATTATTTATTTGAATATAAAAATTTATAGCACCAAATAAAACTATTTAAAAACAGGAAAAAAAAAAAATGCATGGGTTGCTCCACGGTTGTTGGAAAATTTTTTTTTTCTTCCATCATGAAAAATTGTGCTCATTACTACGCATCAGATAAAAATGGTCGATTCAAGCTAGGCTCCGCCCCTCGTAATTGCTGCTCAACTATAAACACATACGTATGTTTTCATTTATATGTACAGGCCGGATAGTGACCGCTGTACCATGTGAAAAATTTGTAAAGTAATATTCACACCCTCTATCAGCGCAAATCACGCGCAATCCTCCCACGTATTCAAAAAAATCATAATAATCCATTTTTTAAATATTTCTGTTTCTAAATAACTCATCAATAAATACTTTGCTAGGTTTCCGTACCTCTTACAAAATAACCCATCCTAAAGAAATCACCGGAGGGTCAGGTCATATATGTCAGTTTGGCAGAAATCTTTTTTTCTAAATAAAATCAAGGTCATTCTATTTTTTTTTTTTTTTTTTCGCATTTTGAAAATGTCCGGACGGTCAGGTCTTATGGGTCAGCTTGGCTGAAACTTTTTTTCTAAAAAAAAAAACAAGGGGTCAATCAAATTTTTTTTTTTTTTTTTTTTTTCTCATTTTGAATATGACCGGACGGTCAGGTCTGATTGAATTTTATAAGTTTAGCGTGAAATTGAACCATATTTAAAAATATCCACTATGTATTTATTTATATTTTAGCTATCTATTTATTGATATTTTATTTAATATAATCATAGTAGTGTTTCAATTTTACTGTTTTTTGTTGTTTTTTTTCAATCGTGTAAAGTCTATTTTGAACTTATTGAGTCGCGGTTCACTTAGAATACTTCCTTATTTCATTACCTTTCTAACAACCCATGATTTGTATAGTTTTAACAAATAACAAAAGTTTAAGTTAGCTAAAAAGAGCGATGTTTTGTTTCATTGGTTTTTCTAACTGTGCGAGAGCATTTTTGTAGATACAGGGTTTCGGTAGTTGCAAAAAATTCCTCTTTTCAATACCTTTAGAAAGATTTATTATTTGTATCGGTTTTATAAATCCAAAACATTCCAAGGTACTGAATGAGCGCAAAGAGCGGTTTCTTACGATTACAAAATATATAATTTTTTTTGGTTTTGAGTTCGTAATTTTCATGGCTTTTGACAAACTAAAATTGAATGAAATCAACAAAAGATTGTAGCTAAAAAAAATAATTATTTTATCTACTGTTTTTTTTAATCGATAAAATATTTTTTTGCGGAGCATTAGTTGGTTAAAAAAAATCATGGTTTAGTGATTTTTAGGCATGTATAATGTACATACATAAAGGTTCATCGACGATCTCCGACTGAGAAAACAAGCCCGAGAGTGGGGAGTGCCTAACGGCCGAGTCGGTGAATCGCTGCGGAGCGAGCCTTTCCAAGACAATCTGCCATGCAGTCGGAACTCACACCGTAACAGCTGTCGCTAAGCCCCGGGGCCCCAGCAACTCACAAAAATATGTACGCCCTTGAATTTTTGCATCGTCGCCATCTACGGTCGGGCGGCGAACTAGATATCCGCTCTGTTTTATCCCGAAAGACTAAAATCACAACAGCAGCCGGCTGAAATAGTTCCTGACAAAATGTGGCCGCTAGAATCCACCAATTATTACGAAAAAAATACCAAAAAATTCGTTATTTCAGCCTACAAGTCCCTTACTATCCGGTTTTTTCATCAAGTGAAGGAATAATTCGCAGTAAGTAATTCTTTGTCATCGGCATTAACATGCGCAGCAGACGCCGATTTTACCGAGATTTTCAATCATTGTTTTCAAGCATTTAGAAAAATTTTTCGGGAAAACCAGATAGTAAGGGACCTGTACAATAATTTTAACTATTTTTTGAGATTTTTTTGGGAATGATTAAATCATTATTGAAAGCGTATTTTGTCAGGAACTTTTTCCACGCGCCCGTAATGCATCGTTAGGTAGCGCTCTCCGCGCGGTAGGCAGCACTCTTAAAATAATTGTAAACAGTATTTTTTAGAAATTTTTTGTATTTTCATTAAAAAAAAAATTTTTTAGCTTTGACTCTGTTAACGTCTGCAATAAAGAAAATTTAAAATAATTTCAAAATTATAAATCATTTTAAATCAAAACTTGCCCAAATTTAAAATAACATACAAAAAAGCAGCTGCCTGAGCAGCTTCCCAATTATAAATTGAATCACCAAAGCAGCTGTTTTCATAATTTCGAGAAAAGAAATATTTGGGCATCCAGCTTTTGACTGCTTGATGCTGTGACTTAGTGAGAGATTTGAGAATGTTAAAAAACCAGCTTAAAAGATCCGTACGAAAATCCATAATAAATTTTAATGGTCATATAAGCAGCTGCTTCAGCTGCAGCCAGCTGCTTTCATAATTTGGGAAAAAAAACTTTTTTATACAGCTTTTAGTAGCTGCGAGGGGTAATAGATCGAAAGGACCTAAGATTATTATTTATTTATTTCATTCTGAGATTAGGATTAGAATTTTGCTGTCCACCATTTTTTATTTCATGAATTGAGCGTTTTTATGCAGTATATATCTCTACGCCTTAAATGGAACCCTTAAGTCCAGCTAGAAATCCAGCTGGATTTAAGGGGTAATGATTGCTTAAAAAACTTACTTTCACACATAAAAATTTAATAAAGTTCACATTTTTTGTACCAGCCACACCGCCAGTCTGTGTCGGTTTTTTTCAACAGAGCAGAAGCATTTTTTCCGCACAGGTTCATATTGTAGTAACTTGTAAATAAAAATAATTAATTAATAATCATTCAAATACAATAAAACACTGAATTTATAAAAGAATTTTGAATACTCAGTTTTTATTCTCTAATAATAAACAACACGTTCGAACCTCAAACTTCGCATTCTAACACACATGACACAGCAACAACAACAACACTTGGTAACAATAACAAAGCAGCCATTCAATATTTACATAGCAACGCGTGCGACATTCACAACGTTCCAAATTCAAATACATAACATTACTCCCTCCCCTCTTTAATTGTCGTCCTCGACAAAAAAAATAAAAATTAAAAAAAAAATAATGAAAATTTTATATGCATTCAATCAATCCATCATCCAGAAATTATTTACAATATAAAATACATTCATTCCAATCATTCTATAATAACTATTTACAGTCGCCTATCACTATTTATAAAATTTATTATTCATAAATTCATCAACAGTATCTTTCAATTCCACAACATTTCACAACCGAATAATTTTACAATCGCAACTGATCTTGAAGAAGATTTTCTTTCTTCTTTCTTCTGATAGAGATGGGAAAATCTGCTGATGTTTACAATCTTTTGTTTATGTCTCATGCTTTTTCTCACACAGTACACGATGTCATATATTTTCTTGGTAAAATAAGGTCCTTCCCAGTTTGATTGTAGTTTTGGCGTTTTTCCTATCGTTCTCTTCGGATTTTAAAGCTAAACTTTTTGATTCTCTTCAAAATTCTTATAAGATGCCTTGCGATCGTAATTAGCCTTTGTCTCATCAGATTTGATCTTCATCGATGTTCTTGCTTTTTCATGGATCTCACTAAGTTTCTGTCTCAGTTTTTGGACGTAGTTGTCATGACTCTGCAATTCTCGCTCACGTGGACAACCTCGAACCAAATCAAGAGGAAGACGTAGATAGAACCCTGTCAACATCTCAGCCGGTATTCTACCGGTTGTAGTATGTTCAGAGGACCTGTAAGCCAGTAAAAATAATGAAATCCAACGATCCCGATCCTTCTGATTATCTGATATAAATTTTGTCAAGTAATCTAACATTGTCCTATGTTGTCGTTCAACCTGTCCATTTGATTGTGGGTGTAATGATGTTGTACGTGTCTTATGTATACCTAACAAAAGTGACAGTTCTTTAATCAGTCTAAAATCAAAATTTTTACCCTGATCTGTATTTATCTCTAAAGGAACGCCAAATCTACTAATCACTTCATTTACAAGAACCATTGCAATAGTCTTTGCCAGCATATTGGAAAGAGGAAACGCTTCAACCTATTTTGTAAAATTATCAACCACTGTCAACAAATATTTATTACCCATAGATGAAATCGGAAAAGGACCTAAAATATCTGTCTGCAATATCTCAAAAGACAAACCTGCATTATAAACCATCATTCTCTTATGACCTTTGTCAGATGGACCTTTCTTCGATATACAGACATCACAAGACTTACACCAATCCTCAACATCCCTTTTACAAGTTGCCCAATAGAATCTCCTACGAATTTTTCCTAACGTCTTATTAATTCCAAAACGAGCACCAGTAGCATCATCGTGAGCAGCCTGCAAAATTTCTTCCACCCTGTGTCTCGGAACAATCAGCTGTAAAATACTCGAATTCAAATCAGGAGTCCAATCCAAACTATCAAACCTCTCAAAATTTTTTCCATCAACCTTTGAAAAGTAGCTGGAGCATTAGACAATCCAAAAGGCATGACAGTAAATTGCCAAAGTCCCTCCCCAATCTAAAATGCAGGCTTATCCTTATCACTACACCTAATTTTTACTTGCCAATAACCACTCTTTAAATCAATCGTACAAAACCACTCAACACCATGAAAATTTATCAAAATCTCATATATACGAGGAAGAGGATAACTATCGAGGCATTGTTCAAAAGATGATAATCAATACAAAATCTAATTGAACCATCTTTCTTCCGCTTCATGACAGCTGGAGAACACCAAGAACTAGAAGATTCCTCAATTACACCTTGATCTCTCATTTCCTCAATCGCTTTCCTCACTTCAGCCTGCTGATGAAATGGAATTCTTCGAATAGGTTGTTTAATTGGACGTGGATTTATCAAATTAATCTCATGCTCAACAATATCACAATTACCAATCACCTTCTCATCATCAAACAAATCCTGAAAATGTGAAAGAAATTCTAGAAATTCTTCTTTCTGAACTTCGTCTAAACTTCCAGAATTTATTTTACAAATTTCCAAAAGATGATTAGGAACATTATCAACCATAACCCCACCACAAATCTTATCTGAATCAGAAATAAAACCAAACAACTTAGCCAAACCTGCCTGAATATTTTTCAAAACTTCAACCTGAAACAAAAAATCGATCCCCAATATACAATCTTCCCTTACATCCCCTACAAAAACTTCTAACTCTGACGAAAACTTTCCTAAAGTTAAACTAACCTTAGTTTTAAAACAAACAGGAACATTCTCTCCAGAAGGATATTTCAAAGATATATCAATTGGAATCTTTTCTGAACTCAAATTCACCAATCTAGAATTCAAAATCGAAACATCAGAACCTGTATCAATCTTCAATCGACATTCTTTCCCATTTACAAAACCATCATACACAAAGCAGTCTGAACTTCCATCGATTCTCCCTATAAAATGAGTGGAGTTTAAATTCGGTGGGGGTTTCTTACCATTTGTCAAACTTACCCCAGTTTGTTTGACAAAACTCAGTTTGCCTGATTAACCTGACTAGGACAATTTGCCCTATAATGACCTACCTGATTACATAACCAACATTGTTTAATCGATCTCTGTTGTGTAAGATTTTGTTGTTGATTTGGGTTATTGTATGTTTGAGTATTCGTTTGTGTATTAAAATTTTGACCTTGTGTATATTGCATATTTCCCACGTATGAAGAATTACGTCCAGTGTCGAAATTTTGATAAATCCCGCCATGATAATTTATTTCCTCGACTTCCATTGCCCTTACCAAAGCCTGCTTCAAAGAAGTTACCCCTTCAAGTTGAAGAACCCTCCTAACAGAAAAATCATTAAATGCAACAAAAAATTGAGAACAAGCAATCCGATCTTGAACCTCGAAAGAACACTCTGCATAAATTGAAGATGCCATTCGTTCTAAATCAGAAACAAGGATTAATAGATCTTCACCAGGCACTTGTCTCCTATTTTGAAACAAGACATAACTCGTCGCAGACAAATGGCCATCACCAAAACGCATTTCAAGCTTCTCCCTCAATTTATCAAAATTAAGATCACCTACCAAAAAATTATTCAATACAACCCTTGCTTTCCCTCTTAAATAAGAGGCTAAAGCAGTTGTTTTAACCAAATTATCCCAATTGTTCGCTCGAAAAATTATTTCAAACTGATTCAAATACTCCCTCAAAGGTGTGGTTCCATCATAAAAATCTGGCTTCAAATTATGACCAACAAAATTTGAATTAGAAGATGAACTGGGGATCTCTGTATTATGTGTCCTATAATGTAAATGGCCCTGAGTATCGGTGTTCAAACTATTCATAAGCCCACCATTCTGAGAATTTTGAGAATTCTGTACATTCTGTGAATTCATCAATCTCACATTCTGAGTGTCACCCGTGATTTGTGGATTCGTCAAATTTGTACCAGTATTAGTAGCAGGAATAATTTGTAAATGAGTATTTATGCCCGAATGATTCAAATTTTGTGTAGGTAGAATCCCTGTAAAATTCGTGTTTAGACTTGCATTGACTTGTGTATTATTCAAATTAGTGTTCATGGGAATGTTATGATAAGTATTAAAAAGGTTAGTATTTTCCCCACTTGTGTTTCCATGTAAAATATTTGAACGACTTATCTGGTTAATATCTTGAATAGTTTTCTTCAAGTCTGCAATCTCAGTTTCATAACTCTCTCGATGTCCAAGCAATTTCCTCTCGCTCTCATCGATGTTGGACATAAGATGAGCGTTGAGCCGATCTTTTTCTCGCATTTCCTCAGTATGACGTTCTCTCTCCAACCTCAGTTTTGATTTTAATTCGTGAATCTTGAGATTGAGATCTTCATCACCCACGACAGATTCTCGAGAAATAGATGATCTCGTCCTTCTAGCTCCCTTACGAGACATTTTCAGTAGATTGCACACTCATAGTTTTCACGTTTTTCGATTCAATCCCGGACGAACCCCCAAATGTAGTAACTTGTAAATAAGAATAATTAATTAATAATCGTTCAAATACAATAAAACACTGTATTTATAAAAGAACTTTGAATACACTCAGCTTTTATTCTCTAATAATAAACAACACGTTCGAACCTCAAACTTCGCATTCGAACACACAGCAACAACAACAACACTTGAAAACAATAACAAAGCAGCCATTCAATATTTACATAGCAACGCGCGCGACATTCACAACGTTCCAAATTCGAATACATAACAATATATATAAAAATTACAGAGTATAATCAATCAAAAACACATTTTCAGCTGTAAATATGAACACAAAAATAACAATAAAACTGATTAACACCATTAAAAACTTCAGCAACGCCATTTATTTGATATTCAAAATATAAATCGCAGGCCAGCAGGTTTAAGGACGTTTCAGGACTTTTGGAGCTTACTAGTTAACTATTTTTGTAACCACCCATAGAAGCACATTTTTACATGCAATTTCGAATGCCATAAAAAAAATATGGCTAGCGGGATTCGTTTTTGAGTTATGAACGCTCAAAGTTCGGTCGTTTTGCATGGGATGGCACCCCTGCTACAAAAAATTCATTCATTTTCATTGAAAAGTTGAATGATTTCTAATTGACATTTCAATTAGTACTTTTAATTGACGGTTTGTCAATTGATATCTATTGGAATGAGAAGGTCAATTGAAATTCATTGGAATTTATTCAGCAATAGGCCATATAATTCATTCATTTTCATTGAAAAGTTGAATGAATTCGAATAAGTATCTCAATTCGTACTTTTAATTGACAGTTTTCCAATTGAGTTCTATTGGGATGAATAGATCAATTGAATTCTATTGAAATTAATTCAGTACTAAGCCATACTTTGCTGCAAAAGTCTATTTAAATCGAATAAATTGAATCTATTGGAATTAATTCAGTACTAAGCCATACCTTTCTGCAAAAATCCATTGAAATCGATAGAAAACCATTGAAAATTTCAATGGTTTTCAATCGGTACTTTTAATCAATGAATCGTCGATCAGATTTAATTGGTAATGGGATTGCCATTGAAGTCGATTGCAAACATATTGGTGTAAAAATTATATGAAAAATCATAAAAAACTACATAATGTAGCGGCAAACAGATCTTTTAGACTTCCAAGTCGATTGCAACAGGGCAATCAGTTTAAAAACTATAGCTAAGGATATCTTAGTTACTTAATCATGAGAACCTTGCTCTGGATTATGTAATCCAAAAGCATTGACTTTAGTTCTAGATAGAGATAACAGTTGGCCATCTAGCGGCGTACTATTAAAAAAAGTTGATTGAAATTTATTGAAGTCTATTGGATTTTACTGGGCAAAAAATTATTCATTAGCAATAAGTTACAATTTTTTTTTAATATAAAGCATTTATTAACCATTTAGTTTTTATGCTCAATAAGTTACAATAGAAATCAATGGATTCAAATAGATTTTCTGCTCAATGAAAATCAATGAATTTGAATAGACTTTTGGCTCAATGAAAATCAACGGATTTTTATAGACTTGCGGCTCAATGAAAATCAATGGTCGCTAATTTTATAAGCTTAAAAAAAAAATACCGATTGGAATGGTACTTTTAATAGAGATGAATGGATTTTAGAAGACTTTCCGCTCAATGGAAACAATGGTCACGAATTTTATCGGCTCATAAAAACAATCGATTTAAATGGTTTTTCCCATGGATATTAATGATATCAATGGATTCTTTACTCATTGGAAATCAATGGTTACGAATTTTATCGACTTATAAAAACAAATCGATTTTAATGGTTTTTTCAATGGAAATAAATCGATTTTAATTTCATTTCTGCAACCCTGCTGCAAAAGATTCATTCAATTTTATTGAAACTCAATGTATTTGAATGATTTTAAATAGATTTGAATAGTTTGAATGGTCAGTCGAAAATTTTTCAATTGAAATCAATTGATTTCAATTCGAACTTTTTTTTTGACGACGTAATTTAATAAAATTGAATCGATTGCAATCGCGAGTTCAATAAAAATGAATTAATTTTAATAATTTATTTTATCAATAGAATTTAATTGTCACGACCGAATAAAATTCAATCGATTTTAATGGTTTTTTCAATGAAAATTAATTGATTTCAATAGTCTTTTATTCAATTAAATTCAATGATCGTAAATTTCATGAAGGTCAAAAAATCGAATCGATTTTAATGGTTTTTTCAATAAAAATCAATTGATTACAATAGTTTTTTATTCAATGAAATTCAATGATCGTAAATTTCATGAAGGTCAAAAAATCGAATCAATTTTAATGGTTATTTCAATGAAAATCAATGGATTTTAATCAACTTTTGTTCAATGAAACTCAATAATCGTGAGTTTCATGAATGTTTATAAAATCCAATCGTTATTAATCGTCGACTTAGCAAACCTTGAGTGGTCATCTATGAAAACCGTAATAAACCTGTTCCCGGCTGGATAAGACGGGGGTTTGATAGGGCCCATAGTGGCATAGTCATTAAAATCAATTACTTGCCATTCAGCTCTGAAAAATTCGCGACCATTGAGGTCCATTGGAAACATGAATTCATTAAAGTCCATTGATTTCCATTTAGCTCTGTGAAATTCGTGACCATTGAGGTCTATTCAAAAAATAAATTCATTAAAATCCATTGATTTCCATTCTGAGTTTTCTTTGTGAATTTGAACATTCAATCGGATTCAATAGTCAATGAAAATTTTAATGGACTTGAATTGATCTCAATAGATTTTTTGTAGCAGGGAATCAATCTAACATTTTTAAAAATACGTAAAGTTGATTTTTTAGTGTTCAGGACCCCACTAACTTTTGTACCACCCCAGCTACAACGCAAATACCAAACCAATCTTGCAGCACTGTGTGCTGCCTTCACTGCCAAACCGAAAACCAACATCAGTGGCATCTAATGCGTGATGACGAGTAGACGCAATCAAAACCTACTCAGTTGTTTGTATTTATAATTAATAATTTATTTCGTTAGTGTCCTGATTATTACGTTACAACAGGCACAGAGTTTACAGTATATAATTAAAGTGTTTTAAGTTCTTTTATTTATTAAAATTATAGAACTAAATTTCTAAGAAGTTTTATTATTGTGTTTTTTTCAATTTTCTACACTCAATTCTAAACATTTTGGTCGACTTCGAGCCAAATAAATAAAAGAAAAGCAGTGCCTGAGGAAGAAAATCATTAATGGTCCTTCGAAAAAAATAATTATCAAGAAAATTGAAGAATAAAACAGCATATCAAGCACTGAGAGTCCGCTCAATTGATACAGCGGGAAGTATTACAAGTACATGGACTTGTAATATCTACGAGCGTAAAATTGCAGCCAACAAGACAGTTAGCGCCATTTTTCACATCCAAGAGGCGCGGCAGCCGTTTGGTAAACCGCGAGGGTTCATTTTGGTCGACGTCATCGTTGGAGCTAAAGTGAGGTTGTCGTTTTCCTTAAATTTTCCTTTCCTCTATATTTATCTTATTCCTTAACGGTCTAGGGATATTATTGTTTTCTCATTTGATTTACTGAGTAAAATAAATTTTATCTCAGATGTTATTAATATTACTGACTTTGAATTTGATTGTAGTTTAGATTAATTCAAGTTTGATTTGTTTGAATTTGACGGTGCATTATTTTTATTTTCACGTATAATTCAGGCTGAATTTGTATTTACATTTCGTTCAGAAATGATTACGCCTCTTCTTACATTTAGAGTTGAACTCTGTTTAAGAAATGAGTTTTGGCAATTAAACTAAATTTAATTACCTTTTCCTAGAGAATGATAGGATTTATATTTGTTTTATGTCGACAGTTTATTCTGAATTGAATTTTGTAATTTGATTTTTTTCTTTTAACATTAAATTCCATTTATAAAAATTTGAAATTTATTTATGCAAGTGAAGTTTTTGTACTTTCACTTGATTTATTCAAATCATTTATTCACAAGGAGTTCAAACATAATTTTGCGACTGACTTAACCCCGCATTGTATTCTATCTCATCCATCGTCAAAGATACGCCCTCAACCTTTTTTAGTCGATCAATGTATCTTTGTTTTTCGGCCTCTGTTGTACAGTCAGATGGATAGCCGGAAGCTTTTCCTTTTTGACGAAAAAATTTGTTTATATATTCAGAAAAAAGTCTGCCCGTGCGTGTTACCAGATTATACTGTGCTGTTCTATAATTCCAAATTTCGTAAATGTTTAAAATTTTATAACCAAATTTAACGGCTACTTTGATCTCTTCCGACACCCACGTACCATGTAAAAATCGGTCTGATTGGGCCTCGTGTTGACAATCTGTATCGGTCATTAACTCGTAGCAAGTTCGACATAGAGGAAATAGCAGTTTGTTGTGCATCTTTACAGGTAATATAGGATGAAAAAGATCTATCGGCGGTAGCACGTCGCATTTTATAAAACCGTTCACGTTTGTAATGTCGTACAAGTCCCCTACTATTTCGTTGCACTCTCTACCAACTAATATTTTAGGGTGGCCCAAAATATACTTACTATATTTATTAACTGCAGGATACAAACTGCAGAAATCAACGTAATTAATTTTTTCGCCCTGTTTGCAAATGTATTT
This sequence comes from Encarsia formosa, assembly GCA_038277355.1. NCBI lineage: Eukaryota > Metazoa > Arthropoda > Insecta > Hymenoptera > Aphelinidae > Encarsia > Encarsia formosa. The sequence continues at coordinate 49,754,762 of CM076187.1, forward strand.
TTTCACAATGTTACCCGCTCGACCGCCAAAAACGCGTCTCGTGGGTTCAAAGGTAGATGTTTTATCAAATCACGATCTGTTTCATCAATAAATTTTTAAAGCTCATTATTATTTTTGATTTCTAAATCAAACCGACACTCACACTGTTTAATTAACTTATAACCCCTTGATAAAATATTTTCCCTTTTGATTAGTGTACTTTCGTAACGATTGTTTAATGTAACACCATTCGAATCTTGGACGTCACGATTTATTCGAAGACAAGGACAACCGTGCCCCAATAAAAATCATAGAATTAATAAACCATGCGTTTTCTTTTTCTTCATCGTTACTGTTGTCAATTTCCCGATACCCATCTACAAGAAGACTCCCAGGTAGTCGCTTTTCGCTACAGTGTCCGGCGTGATAAATAGTTTTATTACATTTTTTTTCCTCCCAGTACAGCCACTGCAGTGCTTTTCTGGACTGCTTATTACACCGTCGATATACTTTTACAGGAATTAGCCCAATTTGTTCGCGTTTTAAAAAAATGTTGCGAAATACTTGTAGGCACGAGGAAGCTATCGTAGTACACTCTGCAAAAGAATCTACGTTCATCTGTTTAAAAATTTTACGAAATTCCAAACAAGCAATTCTTAATATTTTCACATCCTGTTTACAGTACTTTACAAATTCATTTTGAAAATCAAAAATTTAATCTTCGTCAACTTTTTCATTATACCACTTTATTAGATTTTCACGATCTTTTGCGAAAAGGGTATCTGGGGAGAGACTTTTCAAGGGTGGCATTTTGCCACGATACTTTTGAAATTTAGGTAAATTAAAAAGATGCGGAAAAGTACCCTTTTCAATACCCGTAAAACCATATGCCTTAGGTAAGGATGCGAGAGCCTTGTGAAAGTAATTTAAACTATCTATGAATTTTATATTTTTGTATTTTGTTGAAATAATCTTTGATCCGTTTAGTATCACCGATGGACTTGAGGCTGGTCTGTTATAATTTTCGACCATATATTTTAAAACAAATTGTGCATCAAAGCCTTGCGCATTGTGAGCTATGCAAATTATTTTATTAAAATCTTTACGGGGCGCAAAAGCTAATTCCACCAACTCTGTTACTGGATTAATTTTGAAAACATACTCGCGTACGCCACAAAAAGAACAATTATTTGAAATATTAGTATATCGCTCATGCAATTTTCACACAACTGATGAACGACACATAAATTTAGTATGTGTTTTTTAATTTTTGTATCTCCTAAAGTTTTATTTACCATTGTTTCAAAATCATAAAAGAGAAATAAACATTTTTTTACTGACGTTTGGGTTATTTTTAATTGGTTGCATGTAACAAAAATGTTCAATTGACATCATTTTTTTACAAATTTGACAGTAAGCCGTATTGCATATGTGTTCTTTGAACATATCTGTTCCTTTTATTTTTTCAGTTTTATTCGTTTTCTCACATTTTTTACATACTTTCACCACGTTGCATATACGTAACGTTTTGTAAAAAACTCCTACCGGCAAATGGTGATTAAAACCTTCGTCACCGTAAAAATATCGCAAACAACTGTCACACTTTATTAAATCTAGACTTTGATCGCATTTTGGTTTTTTTTTACACATATAACACTCATATTTGCACTTATGATACAATTTATTGGTGTATGCTTTGTTACAGGGTACACAATAATATGCGTACCCGCTGGCACCCGTTAAGATTAAAATTGGTTGATAATGCGAGCCCGATGGTTGCTCATAATGCATTATTCGCAAAGTATAAATAAAATTTTGATTTGAAGCAGATACCTCTGCAGTACCGTCAAAAATTGGTAAACTACCTTTGCCGAAATTTTTGAATTCATATAGAACATTCGCTTTACCCATTCGCGCGTAAAATGTTTGAAATTTTTTTATCTCGGCTATTCCGCAACCTTCTGGTGGTATGTCTACTTGCGCTTTTTTTACAAGATATTTAGCTGCGGCAGTTTGCTCGCCATTTTTTGTTTGTCTACGAATCAACTCCCAATAATCGAACATTGGACTTGTTTTCAATTGTCCTCTTGACGGTACTGCAGAGGTATCTGCTTCAAATCAAAATTTTATTTATACTTTGCGAATAATGCATTATGAAAAACCATCGGGCTCGCATTATCAACCAATTTTAAACTTAACGGGTGCCAGCGGGTACGCATATTATTGTGTACCCTGTAACAAAGCATACACCAATAAATTGTATCATAAGTGCAAATATGAGTGTTATATGTGTAAAAAAAAACCAAAATGCGATCAAAGTCTAGATTTAATAAAGTGTGACAGTTGTTTGCGATATTTTTACGGTGACGAAGGTTTTAATCACCATTTGCAGGTAGGAGTTTTTTACAAAACGTTACGTATATGCAACGTGGTGAAAGTATGTAAAAAATGTGAGAAAATGAATAAAACTGAAAAAATAAAAGGAACAGATATGTTCAAAGAAGATATATGCAATACGGCTTACTGTCAAATTTGTAAAAAAATGATGTCAATTGAACATTTTTGTTACATGCAACCAATTAAAAATAACCCAAACGTCAGTAAAAAATGTTTATTTCTCTTTTATGATTTGAAACAATGGTAAATGAAACTTTAGGAGATACAAAAATTAAAAAACACATACTAAATTTATGTGTCGTTCATCAGTTGTGTGAAAATTGCATGAGCGATATACTAATATTTCAAATAATTGTTCTTTTTGCGGAGTGCGCGAGTATGTTTTCAAAATTAATCCAGTAACAGAGTTGGTGGAATTAGCTTTTGCGCCCCGTAAAGATTTTAATAAAATAATTTGCATAGCTCATAATGCGCAAGGCTTTGATGCACAATTTGTTTTAAAATATATGGTTGAAAATTATAACAGACCAGCCTCAAGTCCATCGGTGATACTAAACGGATCAAAGATTATTTCAATAAAATACAAAAATATAAAATTCATAGATAGTTTAAATTACTTTCACATGGCTCTCGCATCCTTACCTACACTGAGAAAAATATTTCATTGAGTTAATAAGATGTACATTGAATCAATGAAATATCGGTTGAAAACATTAATTTCATTAGCTCAATGAAATATTACTTCAAAAATAATAAAATATTTCATTAACGTGAGTAACTTTTCTTTAGTTGTAGCTTCAATGAAATATTTTTTTATTTCAATGTTATTGTTTTATTTTCAATGAAATGATTTTTTTGAAACAATAATTTTTGTTTCATCGTAATTTCTTTAAAAAAATAATGAAATATTGCATAGCGTCAATGAAATATTCTACTGATTCCATTTCCATTCTATTAATTTTATAAATTGTATTTTTTTTTTAAACTCAATGAAATTAATCTTTGACTGTATAATCTAATACAATCGCTTTACTGAAAATATTTAATTTTTTTTCTTTGTGATAAGCTTTAATTTGTTAGTTACTTGAAGCTAAAAAATATTTCATTGAATTTCAGAAACGTGATATTGCAGCAATGAAATAAGTTAATTGATTCAGTTAAATTGATACTTTACAATCCTTTAAAAATATTACATTTTTATCAATGACACATTTCATTGACTCAATTATAATTAAAGTAAAATAATGAAAAATTCGCAATTTTTTAAGATAAAAATGTTAGTAATCAACGAAAAACAAATTCTTTTTTAGAACTTTGTGCAATATTTTACGTAGCAAACTTAACTACTATATTTTTGAAACTAAAAATCATCCATTGAATCGCGTAAAATTATACTCCATCAATGAAATCACTTCGTTGATTTAATCACATTTGACACTGACGGTTATTTACCATAATATAATACCAGTTTCAGCCAAATATTTTAAAAATAGTAATGAAATTCGGCCAATGATATCAGACTATGCATTCAAACATATATTTCATTGAAGTTTCAAACGAAAATTTTTTTCCAAAGTCAATATATTAAACTTGAATAAATGAAATATTTCATTGCGCCTATGGAATATTTCATTACTTTTTTGAAAATATTTGGTTAAAACGAGTATTATTGATCCGAAAAATAATTTTATTTAAAAAAACAAAAACACCAATTAAGTATAAAAATTCAAAAAAAAAAAAAAAAAAAAAAAATGTAATCTACCAGGAATTGAACCGATGACAGCAAAATAGGAAACTCTGACTTTAGCAACCAGACCACAATTTTCTTTATCGAAAGTTAACTTAAAACTGATATTTAAGTTGTGACCCCTTCGGGGCTTGATTATAGAAACTTAAATGCATTAGATTTTGCTTAACCATGCATCAACATGGAATGTTAAATTGAATAATGTTATGAAGAGTTGTGATTGGATCAAACAACTAATATTTTTTTTTTTTTTTTTTTTTTTTTTTATTATAGAGCAACTAATTTAATTGATGAAAAGAAATTGTCCTTTGATCCAATGAAATATTTCATAGCGCAAAATTTATTAAATTGTTAAGTTTCGTACAAAAAAAAAATAATAATGGGTTGTAACTCGACCGCCCAGGACTATTGGGTTTTAGAGCTTGGGAGACGACTTATTTATTTATTTATTAAAAAAAAATCAATCCTGACCATCCAGGATAAAGGGGTTTTCGATCTTGAGGTGATTATTAATTTATTCAACTATTTAGTCAGGAAATCTCGCAGAAAATAAAATATTCTTCTGGTTTAATGAATTTTAATCATAATAAAATAAAATTATATTTTAAACCTATTTAAACAATGAAAAATTTCATTGCCTCAATGAAATTTTTAGTTATTTATTATGTAATATATTAATAAATAATAATTAAATATATCGAAGTATAAGCAGTTGTTTTTAGATATACCATTTTATTTGTGCCTGTATTGGTTGCAGAAACGAACTTCTTCGTCGGAAATATATTTTAGTTTCTAATTTTAAATGTAGATGGCGTACTTTTATTCAAAACCGCAAGTGGTGAAACAATCTGTCAATTCGTATATATACCGGTGCAATGAAGACTATATCATATAATATGAATTGCGTAAATATTTCATTGGTTTAAGTGTCTCGATGTATTGTATAAAATGTGCGTTTCATAGTATTATGTATATGTGTGTGTATAGTTATAAAAGCGTAAAATTTATTTGTGAATTAAAATAATTTGTAAACTTTAAAATAATGAATAATTAAACTACTGGTTACTTTAAATCAATGAAATTATATAATTCTTTCAAAAACTTGCAATTATTAAGTACGTCGTCTGAAAATTAAAAAATTTTTTTTGATATTTTTGGAAAAATTTTGGTGTAAAACCAATGAAATATTTCATTGTAGCACTGGAAAATTCACAGCTGGAACATCATAAAAATTTGAAAAGATTTCTCAATTCATTAATTCAATGAAATATTTTATCGATCAATTGAAATTAATAAACTTTTGCAATTATGAAAAGGAAATATTTCTTTAGGTTAATGAAATATTTCATTGTAGCACTATAAAGTTCATTGACACAAGGTAAATTGAAACCAAAACGTGCAATTAAATAACTAATCCAATGAAATAATTCATTGAAGGAATTGAATATTGTTTTGAGCAAGTATAAAATTTACAATTTTAAAATGAAATATTTCATTGAGTGAATAGAATTTTTTTTGATTTAATGTACAAAATTATATCACTAGTCGGTGATGAAATTTTTTCATTGAGGCAATATTTTTTTCATAGATTCAATGAAATTTTTTTCTCAGTGTAAGGCATATGGTTTTACGGGTATTGAAAAGGGTACTTTTCCGCATCTTTTTAATTTACCTAAATTTCAAAAGTATCGTGGCAAAATGCCACCCTTGAAAAGTCTCTCCCCAGATACCCTTTTCGCAAAAGATCGTGAAAATCTAATAAAGTGGTATAATGAAAAAGTTGACGAAGATTAAATTTTTGATTTTCAAAATGAATTTGTAAAGTACTGTAAACAGGATGTGAAAATATTAAGAATTGCTTGTTTGGAATTTCGTAAAATTTTTAAACAGATGAACGTAGATTCTTTTGCAGAGTGTACTACGATAGCTTCCTCGTGCCTACAAGTATTTCGCAACATTTTTTTAAAACGCGAACAAATTGGGCTAATTCCTGTAAAAGTATATCGACGGTGTAATAAGCAGTCCAGAAAAGCACTGCAGTGGCTGTACTGGGAGGAAAAAAAATGTAATAAAACTATTTATCACGCCGGACACTGTAGCGAAAAGCGACTACCTGGGGGTCTTCTTGTAGATGGGTATCGGGAAATTGACAACAGTAACGATGAAGAAAAAGAATACGCACGGTTTATTAATTCTATGATTTTTATTGGGGCACGGTTGTCCTTGTCTTCGAATAAATCGTGACGTCCAAGATTCGAATGGTGTTACATTAAACAATCGTTACGAAAGTACACTAATCAAAAGGGAAAATATTTTATCAAGGGGTTATAAGTTAATTAAACAGTGTGAGTGTCGGTTTGATTTAGAAATCAAAAATAATAATGAGCTTTAAAAATTTATTGATGAAACAGATCGTGATTTGATAAAACATCTACCTTTGAACCCACGAGACGCGTTTTTGGCGGTCGAGCGGGTAACATTGTGAAAAAATACATTTGCAAACAGGGCGAAAAAATTAATTACGTTGATTTCTGCAGTTTGTATCCTGCAGTTAATAAATATAGTAAGTATATTTTGGGCCACCCTAAAATATTAGTTGGTAGAGAGTGCAACGAAATAGTAGGGGACTTGTACGACATTACAAACGTGAACGGTTTTATAAAATGCGACGTGCTACCGCCGATAGATCTTTTTCATCCTATATTACCTGTAAAGATGCACAACAAACTGCTATTTCCTCTATGTCGAACTTGCTACGAGTTAATGACCGATACAGATTGTCAACACGAGGCCCAATCAGACCGATTTTTACATGGTACGTGGGTGTCGGAAGAGATCAAAGTAGCCGTTAAATTTGGTTATAAAATTTTAAACATTTACGAAATTTGGAATTATAGAACAGCACAGTATAATCTGGTAACACGCACGGGCAGACTTTTTTCTGAATATATAAACAAATTTTTTCGTCAAAAAGGAAAAGCTTCCGGCTATCCATCTGACTGTACAACAGAGGCCGAAAAACAAAGATACATTGATCGACTAAAAAAGGTTGAGGGCGTATCTTTGACGATGGATGAGATAGAATACAATGCGGGGTTAAGATCAGTCGCAAAATTATGTTTAAACTCCTTGTGGGGTATGTTTTGACAGAGGGAGAATATGACAAAAACCGAAGAAGTTAGGGATCCTCACCGACTAGCAGAGTTATTGAGTAGAAACGACACCGAAGTGAATGGCATAGTACCGAGCTTAGTACCGGTTAACGACCAGGTCTTGTACGTTAACTGGTCATATGCCGGTGAAATACACTCTGCGTCACCTCTTACAAATGTTGCAGTTGCGGCGTATATAACTGCTCGAGCATGACTAAAATTGAATGAGTGTTTGCAAGTCTTTAAAGAGCGTGTCTGTTATTACGACACAGATTCTATAATTTACTTGACCAAACATGGCGATGAAAATTTACCAACCGGTACAATGCTCGGAGAACTTACGGATGAACTCGCGGAAAAGGGCCCTGGTACTTTCATTAATATTTTTGCATTTCGCGGTCCCAAGTTTTATGCTTACGAGTGCACTAAACACGACGGGTCGAAAGAGTCTGTATGCAAAGTAAAAGGAATACGTTTAAATTACTTAAATAGCTAAAAAATTAATTTTGACTCAATTTGTAAACTTATTGATAGTGATTTAGATAATATAACCGTATCAAATAACTCTATCAGGCGTACCGTTTTTCATGACGTAATATCGGTGAAGGAGTTAAAACAATGTAAATCGGTATACAGTAATTGGCAATTTATCGGAATTGACAAAATTTTTCCATTCGGTTTTAAAACTAATAGCGCTTCTACTGCATCTATTACTACTACTGATACTACTCTACTACTATCGCGTAAAATTGAGAAAAAAAAAAAAAAAAAAAAAGTGGTTGCTCATTATAACACGTACGCTTGTTGTATGTCTGCGATTTATTTTTTATGTAATCACCTAATTTTTACTTCAAATAAATATTTTTCGTCAATAATGATTATTGTGTATCAAATAAATAATAAAAATAACTATGTAATTACTCAATTATTGAAAACCTTTTCCTGTTTTATTCAACCTCATTCTTTCTATTACGTATCACTTACTCATTTTTTTGAAAAAAATTTTTTATACAAAATTAAAATTAAAACACCAGAATGATTGTAGGCTTAAGCTTAAAGCTTGAGCTAGGACTTGAGCTAAGGCTTGAGACTTGGTCATACAACCATAGCGGCGGCGGTGGCGGTAAAAACAGCAGCAGCATTAGCCTGGACACGGTTGTCACAGCGTGACAGAACGAGGACACGATCGAGCTCGAACCAGAGCTCAATTTAAGTTTGATTATTTCGAATTGTGCGAGTCTACTTTATTTTCGTTTTAATTTTGCTTTCTCATTTAAAAACTGTCTACCATGACTTTGTTTTGTCATTTCTACTGTCACCGTCGTTGGTGCCAGTACACTTTTATTTTTTTATTTTTTTAGGACTGCTTAACACCTCTGTGATTGTTTTTTCAGTTTTGATCGTTAATTTTTTTAGTTTGAGTGTGTTTTATCTAAGACAAAATATGAGTGTTCTCTGGAAACATCCGTGGACATCAATACTGTGTGAACCAACAGGTTGCGGCAAGACACTGTTTACAAAAAAATTTCTAAAACATATTCATCAGCTGAGCGATACAACGTTTGCGCGAATCATAGTGTATTATGCTGAATGGCAGCCGGCTTACAAGAAGTTTGGTAAAAATATTGAGTTTCGTGAAGGTTTACCACGCAGCGAAGACTACTTTAGTGATCCACGTCCTAAACTTTTGATCATAGAAGACTTGATGAGTGAATCGTCTAGAGAAAGCGATGGCATCATCGTCAATTTGTTCACAAAAGGCAGTCACCACAAAAATTTGAGCATTATATTTATTACGCAAAATGTTTTTCACCAGGGAAAAGGACAAAGAAATATTTCTTTAAATGCACAGTACATTGTAATTTTTAGGAATTTGCGTGATAGAGCGCAAATACAACATTTATCTCGTCAACTTTGTCCTGAAAATTCCAAATTTTTACAAGAAGCTTATTGGGATGCTACTTCAAGGCCCTATGGTTATTTATTACTAGATCTTAAATAAAATATACCAGACAACTGCAGATTTCGCACATGTATTTTTCCTGATGATGAGTATCAATACGTCTACGTGCCAAAGCAAAAAAATATAAAAGGCACAAGCACACGCGATGAACTGCCAGTTGTTTCTTTGTAATGGCTTCAGAAAGTCATTGTCCGATCGGCAAAAAAACGCTGCTATATTGGCAGGCTTGTATCACTTGAACGACTAGCAAAGACGCGCAGTTTTACACACAGCTGACCCAGCACTTGCTAAACAGATTTGTGAGTGTATTTTAAATGTTTTGACCGGTAAAGTACCCCTCGCGGACAACCACAAACTTAGACTACGAAAACACGCAAATACTTTACAGAAACTGGTAAAACCTGCTGGCAGTTTTGTTAGTAAAAAAAAAATTTTAGTGTAACACGGTAACGGCTTTTTACCGATATTACTCGCAACGTTAATAAAGATAATTTTTTGAAAAAAATAAAATAAAAAAAATTAAAAAATTAAATAAAATAAAAATGGAACATACAAAAAAAATGATTTTATTGCCACAAGAGAGCGTCGAACGCATGCAGCACATTATATCAGTTGGTAATGGGGATAATAATCATGAGAGAAAATCTGTTCAAACTCCTGGAACACCAACGAGCAGGCTCGATGAAGAGATGAGTAAAATCTTAAACTCAGCTGACTATAGTACCCTCAGTGAACGCGAAAAATGGACACGATACTCCGAACTACTACAGCGATATCTAAATTTGCGAGAAACAGATGACAAACCACAAGGAGCGAATGTCATAGGTGTGTGACTCTAACATAAACTTCGGTAACGTCAATGCTGAGTCACAAGAAAATACGGATGAAAGTGTTATTGACACCGTACCACTGCTATTTCGAACCAAAGCGCGTAAAATCATGCAGTTATTGAGAAAAAAAAGTAATGTCAATTGGGACACAAACGAGCTGACTATAGAGGGGACAGCTCTACCGGGTGCAACTATAGTTGATCTCATCAACGATGCTCTTAGAGAAAGAAAAAGAGAAGCGCCGCAAGGATACCTTCAGTTTGCGGCAGCACTTCTACCAGCACACATACCCAAAGAATTCATTGGAAATTCCCGTGTTTGGGAAAATGTTTTAGCATCTGCTACATCGGCCACTCAAACATCTTCTAGTGCGTCGTCGTCATCATCATCATCATCGTCATCGTCACCCCAGGTCATTGACGTAGTTCGTGGCCATCAGCTATCACCGTTTAATAAAGGGAAACAAAAAAAAAATTAAAAAAAAAAGTTCGCGCTACAACTCTAACGATAGCGACGTGTCTAAGGCGATTTACAGTAGTAGTAGTTTTAGCAGTAGTAACAAAGAAGGAAAAAAATATAAAAAAAATAAAATTAAAAAAATAGAGAGCTCATCGGTGGTAGGTGTTTTAGGAGAAACGTCAGCTCCACCATTACCAACCCCACCGACGTTGACGTCGTCAGCTTCATCGTCACCTAACCCTCATCATCAGCAACATCATCAACAACCTGCGACACAAGGATGGCTACGACTGAGAAATTTTTTTAAGACGTAAAAAATAGTAATAAAGTTAAAGGCACAAAAGAGGAATCAAAAAAAAAAAAAAGGAAAGTAGTGCCGTAAATGACTTGATCGATCTGCTACCTTTTGAATTACACGTTCCTGATTATAGATACTGCGGTCCTGGTACAAAACTAGCAGAACATCTGAGCCGTGGTGAAGTTGGAATCAATCCTCTTGACAAGGTATGTCGTGAGCATGATATTAGTTACGCAGATAAAACTAAAAATCGACAACAAGCTGATCGTATATTGACTATAAAAGCATTTTCACGCATGCTTGACGAAGAAACACCATCTGATGAGCGAACTGTGGCTTTAATGACTACCTGCTGTATGATTAGTAAGATAACTTTTGAAAAGTTTTTTTCACGTATAAGAAAGATTTTGAAAAACCGAAAAAAAAAACGAAAAAAAATCGGTGAAAAAAAATTTAAAAAAGTTAAAAAATAACTAGTTCAATAAAAATAATAATAATAAATAAAGAAAAAAAATAAAAAAAAATAAAATAAAAGATAGAAAAAAGTAAGACAAGAGACGGTCAACATGACTGAAAAATTAGAAGAACTGTACTATAATTTACCATTACCGACAGCTTACGCCAGTGCAGATAAACTGATTGGAGCGTAATGCGAAAAGAACAACCTAAACAAAATGTAATAAAGTGGCTAGAAAGTCAGGCCTCTTACAACAAACACAAACTTGCACGTCGACGCTTCCCCCGTCGTTGTTACAATGTGCGTAACATTGATGATTTATGGGAGGGTGATTTGATTGACCTTAGATCAATTAAGTCCTACAATAATAATTTGCCTTATCTTTTAATAGTAATTGATGTTTTATCCAAGTATGTATTTTTGGAGCCAGTTCAGGATAAAAAATCTAAAAGTGTTGCCGAGGCTTTTACTTGTATTATTTTGTTAAAAAGTAATGGTCGAAAACCAGTATGTTTTCAGACAGACAAAGGTAAAGAATTGACTGGTCAAGACATGCAGAAAGTTTTAAAAAAATGAAATACAATTTCGTGTGTCACGCAGTCAAGATACAAAAGCTGCTGTTGCAGAGAGATTTATAAGAACTAGTAAAGAAAAAATTTGGCGATATTTTACCTTTAAAAATACAAAAAGATATATTGACGTGATACAACAAATCGTTGAAAGTTACAATCGAAGCAGACACACTGCTGCAAAAATGATACCTGCCGAGGTAAACATCGATAATGCAGCTATAGCGCGTAAAAATATTATGAAAAAATACAACATAAGCACTTTTAAATCACCTAAATACGAAGCTGGCGACGTCGTTCGTGTCAGTTGTTTGAAAAGTGTCTTTGACAAAGGTTACGAGGGTGGCTGGTCAGAGGAGTTATTTAAAATTAAACGCATTTCATCGACACGCCAGCCACCTGTATATTTTTTGGAAGACTCTGACGGTGAAGAGATTGACGGATTTTTTACGAAGAAGAGCTGAGTCGTGTTAGTAAAATTTAAATACAGCCAACAAGACATACCCAAATAATAAATAAAATATGACAGACCAATTTTATATTGCTCTACCAAGCAACAGTAGTATAAAATATTATCTAGAAAATACTTAGAGGGAACACCCTTCATTACTCAACTACCTCAACAAATACAGTTACAAGGAAAATGGTCTGTGGCTTTAACAGAAATTCAGATTCCGCTTACATTTTAGCATTTACCCGTAAATCAGGAAGGTGAAGGCACAGTGACTGTTATAACAGTGCCACAATCGTCTTCGTTGACCAATGATGTGAGATCACTAGAAGCAAAGGTTTCTTTAAAAAGTGTTGCTTCAGTATTACGGCCTGGCATATATGATAATTTACAAAGCCTCGTCGACAAAATACAATGAACTAAATTGCGTCAAAAATCATTTAAAATTTAAAAAGAACGTGGTGGATACATTTCTTTGAATAGATCATGTACCGATTGCGAAAAATTTGATCACACTATCAAGTTGTCTGCAAAATTGAGCAAAATTTTAGGCTTTCAAGAGCTCAAGTCGTTAAATTTTGCTGGAATAATTGATGTTAATGGTAACGAGCCGATAGTTGGTAACTTTCCAGCAAATTTAGCACATGTATTGCCAAATTCAATAATGGTGTTCTGTGATCTTTGCGAGCCGTATTTGATGGGCGATGTAGAGGTAAAACTTTTGAGAACTACAACCATAAAAACGAATCAATATACTTACGGTGACATAAAAATCAATAATTTTACCCCACCTATGTATTTACCGCTTTTACTAAACTCATTTCAGACCATTGAAATTGATATAAGAGACGAGCATGCTCGACCATTGTCATTCGACTTTGGTACGCTGACCGCAGTACTACACTTCAAACAAATTGATTAAAAAAATATAATAAAAATTTATAATATCAATAACAAGAATGGATTACGAAGAAATATTTTATAGTCAAAGTGGATGCGGTAATTCGGCTGGTGTTGGACGTGCGTTTTGTAGTAGCTCTTAACAACGAGGTCCCGGTGGTGTAGGGCGACTTCTCGCTGGTTTATTTCATCGTGTCCTACCACTGCTTAAACAAGGTGCCAAGACAGTAGGTAAAGAGGCTTTAAGAACAGGTGCTAACATTGTGTCGGCGTCACTAACCAAAATACGCCTATTAAGGAAGCATTCAGAAATCGTATTCGAGAATCAGGCAAGAACTTGAAAAGAAAAGCCGAAGAGAAATTGGACAAGTTAATGATGAATGGCTCAGGCTATAAATTCTCTCATCGCCACATTGGCTCTCTTCAGTTACCCGGCGGCACCGAAGAGGTGAGGAAGTGCATGTCCCAAAAAAACCACCAAGCGTGAATAGAAAAAAAAAAAAAAAAATATCAAGAAAAAAAAGTGTAAAAATTCTAAAAAAAAAAACTAAATAAAAAATCCAGAACTACAAGAGACATTTTTGGTTAAATAAATAAGTAAATAAAAATACTTTTAAAAAATGGCATTTTTGCACACAGAATCTTCCGAGTGCGTCAAATCGGAGTTGCTTTTATTTGATCTTCCCCCAACACAGACGACGGTAGAAGGCTCATGCTACGTTCAATACAAATCAATATCATCTTTGACCGACGTGCACCTATAGAATTCATGATACCAGGAGCCGGAGATGAGTACTTCGACTTCGCTCATACCATGCTCAATATACGTGTCGCTATTTTGCAACCTACAGACATTGATCTTACAAAATTAAATGCAACCGACAAAGCGGCTTTTGAAAAAGTTGGACCTGTGAACAACTTTATACATTCGCTTTTTAATCAAGTCAATGTTTACTTTAATCAAAAACCCGTGTCACCACCTAATAATTTATATGCCTATCGCGCTTACATAGAAACATTACTCAACTATGGAGGAGCTGCAAAAAATTCTCATCTCACCTGTAGTCTGTGACATAAAGACAGGTCAGGTAAAATGGATGACGTGGCCGATGCCAATGAGGGCCTTGTGTGTCGACGTGAACTTTTAGGTGAAAACAAAACTGTTGATATGCTTGGATATCTTCACTGTGATGTTTTCAATCAAGAAAAATTACTCATGAATGGCGTTGAGGTTCGAGTTCGTCTAGTTAAAGCGAGAGATGCTTTTTCAATCATGGACCCCACAGGACATTTCAAAGTTCGTATAGAAGAAGCAAGTCTTCTCATGAGGCGAGTGAAAATCAGTCCAGGTGTATTGCTTGCTCACGCAAAATCATTGTCAAAAACAACAGCTAAATATCCTATTTCAAGAGTCGAAGTAAAGGCTATAACTATGCACAGTGGTGTGCACGGTGAGAGTTTGTACAATGTCATACTAGGTCAGTTACCAAAACGAATAATCATTGGGTTTTTAAAAACAAGGCTTTTAATGGTGACAGAAAACTCAATCCTTTCAACTTTTCTCATTTAGATATAAATTATCTTTGTTTATTTGTTGACGGTGTACAAGTACCATCAAAACCTATCCAGAGCGATTTTTCTAACAAAAGTTTGTACACAGACGCATATCACACTTTATTTGCCGGAACAGGCATTCATTTTCTCAATATGGGAAATCAGATATCTCGAGAAGAATATCCCAATGGTTACTGTCTTTTTGCTTTTGACTTAACTCCTGATCTTTCGGCGCACGAGTGTGGTCACTGGAATTTAATTAAACATGGTTTTCTACGTTTAGACGTCCGCTTTAACACACCTCTTACTACAACAGTTAATTATATGGTATACGCTGAAAACGATAATATCTTAGAAATTGTCGCGTCACGACAAGTACTCATTGACTTTGGCGGTTAAAACACTAGATGACTCTGATCAAAATTCAAAAACTCTTTGCTAGCTACGTTGTCGTAAATTTTTTAGTTTCATTTCGGTCTTCTTCGCAAGAACACGTACTCTCTCTTCAAATAAAATAATAATAAATTTAAAAAATGGATGTGATTATCAATATCCAGTTTTAAAAAAATAATCATAATGATTCTTTTAACTAACTTCTGAAGATATTCAACAACATCAAAATTCAACCAATTTAACAGCCTCTTTTTATTCTCAAGGCTCGTCGCTAGACATATCTATTAATAACTTGGATGAGCTTATTAATAAGTTAAAAATTGAGATGGATTCAAAACACAATGAATTAGTAGAATCTGTATCTTCAATTAAAGAGGATATCTCCTCTTTAAATAAGAGAGTGGATGTTGCTTCTGAGAGAATGGATAATATCGAGAAAGATTTGCAAGAACAAACACCATTCTGTGTCGATGAGTGCATCTCAGAATTAGCAGATAGACAAGTGAGATAAAATAATTTAATTATCTTTAATTTCCCAGAGTCCTCTGAAGAAGAAGATAAGTTAAAAATTGTCTCTATTTTGGCAAAATCCTCAATTGAAGTTGGTAATTACAGATTTTCAAGGTTAGGAAAAATGGGAAAATTCCTAGGCTCTTAAAAATTATTTTTAAATCCCATGAGATTGTCAGTTGGTTTTTAGTTAATCAAAAAAAGTTACATTTAGACAACACTAAGCTCAGCAGCGACAAAACTAACAAACAGCGCATTCAATTGAAACAAACTATTGATCAACTTGAATTAAGGAAAAAAAATGGTGAGATAGACTTGCTACTTAAATTTTTTAACAACATACCCAAAATAATTAAGAAATAATTAAAAAATTTAACCAATTAGCACATTTGGAGCAGATAAAAATTTACTATAAAAATGTAAGGAGTATTAAAAGCAAATTTAAATTAAACTGTTTTATAAATAGTATTCTCTCTGCCGCTGTTAAATATCAGATTATATGTTTGATGGAAACTTGCCTGGACAATACGGTCATGGATGCTGAGCTGGACGTCCTTGGTTATAATTTCTATAGGATGGATAGAACAAATAAAAGTGGAGGTGGTACCTTGATATATGTTGTGAACTCATTTAATAGTTTCTTTGTTAGTGGTAGCTCTACAGGTATGGAATATCAACTATTGGATATTAAATTGGCAAACGTCTCTGTGATTCTTTCACTTGTTTATCTCCCACCGGCTACCACTATTGGAAAGGACAACTACTTACATTATATAAATAACTTTTTTAACGTTCTAAATGACTATATTATTGAGAAGCAAATCAGTAGCATCATGTTACTTGGTGACATTAATCTTCCTGCCATAATTTGGAATGACAGAGATGGTCTATTTTTCTATTCTGGTGTTCCAACATCTTTAATCAAGAATGCGGCAGATCAACTTTTATTATTTTTGAATTCTTTTTCTTTATCTCAATTAATCTCTGTGCCCAATTGTTGTAATAATTATCTGGATCTTTGTTTTACTAACCTAACAGCATCAACTGAGATTTCAGATGATCCTTTGAGTAAGCTTGATATTTACCATTTTGCTTTTTGTATTTCTGTCTCTGTTACTAAAGTTGATATTGTTAAAGAATCTTTTGCATTTTATAATTTCAGGAGGGCTAATTTTGAAGGAATTGTTGCTGAACTAAGGATGCTGCATTGATTTTCTCATGGTTTTGATTCTCCTGCTGTTGATGTGGATTTTAAAGTCAGGATTTTTTATGACATTGTTTATAGTCTTATTGATAAATATGTACCCTTAGTTCAGCGTAAGTCTTCTGATTATCCCACCTGGTTCTCGGGAGAGTTGAAGTTGGCGATTAAAAGAATAGTATATTCGCGTGCTTTTGCAGGAATGTGCTTTCTCAAATTTGATGGATAATCATGTACTTTTCATGAATTTCCAATATTAAATTTATAATTTATTATTCGATAACAATTTATTTTGAATTAATAAACTTAATAAATTAATTTTTATAATTGTAAATTTAGATTTTTATCACGCGCGCGTAGCGCGTGGTGTGTTTTTTTTATATTTTGCACGCGAAGCGCGCAGCAGACTGTTTACATTCTATTCAACAACTCTTACACAAAGTCATTTTCAACCTATGAATAACGAAAATAGTTCATGACAACAATGTTGCTAGACCGAAAATACTTCCAAGTAAAACAAAAATTGAGATATGAATATGTTCATTTATTTTTTATTTTTTAAATTATTAAATAAACTAGTAATTATAAGCTAACAAAAATTGAAATTAATGTTACTTATTCAAAGTCACAAAACCAACTGACTCCATACTTCTGCTACGACAAAGGGGCACCAAAAGTTTAGACGAATTGTTTTTACTAAGAAATACCATTGCCGATTTCAAGCGGCTTATCTAAAAACTCTCATATTCTCAACAGATTGGTCCAGTATGAACTTGACTTTATACGAACGAAAAATTATGATTTTAAAAATTATACAGTATTCTTTACAAACCATGCTTACATTATTTAAAGAATATTAAAACCAATTACAAATTGAAATAAAATAATTAATAAAAACATAACAAAAAAAAGGGGGGGGGGAGAGATAAGAGCTGAACGACACAAATTCACGATACGTACTAACTGAGAATAGGCCTGTTTCTCGGTTGGTATACTAACCGAGAAACGGGACGACTCTCGTATCAGATTTGAAGAAGAGGATATTACATTATCATAGTAATCAAGATGTTGCGAATGTATTTTTGTATGATGAATATAGGGAACAAAGATCTCTGTGTAGTAGATGAACAAAGCGTGATAGGCGTGAATTTAAGAATAATATTGAATGTGATGTCGAGAATGATGCTAGTCACTTTTGGAAATTTGTTAATAATAATAGAAAAAATAAGAAAACTATTGGTAATGTTTAGTATGAGAATCGATGTGCGAATACTATTGAAGAATCGGTTGAATTGTTTGCTGCTTATTTTTCACGTGTGTATAACTCCGGAAGTAATCCAACCTTTAATCAAGCAATCTCCAGCTCTCTTACAATGAGTGATGTTCACATTAGTCAGAGATCCATAGTTAATCCACTGAGCGGATTGTCTGATTCTCTAGGTCCGCGACCAGATGGTATCTCAGTATATTTTGTTAAGAATTTGTACAGAGAATTAGCATTACCGTTGTTTTATATTTATAACAGCTCTTTGTCGTCGGGGATTTTTCCCCAAGTGTGGAAATACTCAGATGTTACTCCTGTTTCTAAGAAGGGTGACAACTCTAGAGTCGAGAACTATCGTGCTATTGCCAAGTTGTCTATTTTTTCTAAGGTTTTTGACTCACTTGTTGAGAAGGAAATTGCACTCTTCTTGAAAACTTATCTATAGATAAATCAGCATGGTTTCATGTGGTCTCGATCAATCATGTCTAATCTGTTTGTTTATAATGAGTATATTGTTGATGCTTTGTCTGGAGGGTGTCAGGTAGATTCCGTCTATACGGATTTTAAATCAGCATTTGACATGGTAAATCATGATCTTCTTATTAGTAAGTTGGAGAAATATAGAATTTTTGGAGCATTGTTGGACTGGTTTAGATCGTATTTGTCAAACCGTGAACTCTCAGTGAAGATGTCTGATTGTCGATCAAAGGGTTTTATTGCCAAGACGGGTGTTCCAGGGATCTCATCTTGGTCCTTTATTGTTCATTCTTTTTATAAATGATATTGTTTATTTTATATTGCATTGTAGATTTTTACTTTTTGCGGATGATTTGAAACTCTTCTTGGCAATAAACTCCTTGGCAGATTTCTTGCGTATGCAGGAAGACTTGATCAGGTTGGGTAAATGTTCTGTTGATAACGCTCTTCTATTCTCCCTATCAAAATGTACTGTGATAACATTTCGTAAGACAAAAGCTATTTATTATAATTATTACTTATGTAATGTCCTGTTATCAAATATTGTTAGAGGCCTAGGAGTTTATTATGATGAGTCATTTCTGTTTAAGGAACATGTGAATTTTACGGTTAGCAAAGCTAATCGAATGTTGCACTATATTCTAAGATTATCGCACGAATTTTCAAAGCCGTCTACTTTGATTAAATTGTATACCTCATTTATTAGATCACTTCTAATATTTGCCTCTGGTGTCTGGAGACCAATGACTGAGTCTGACATTAGAACTGTTGAATCTGTACTCCATCCTTTCCTTCGCTCATTAGCTTATCGATCCCATCAGCCCATGGACAGGTTTGACCATGACTACTCTGTCATTGCTAAGCGTTTTGGTCTCTCCTCATTGGATTCTTTTTTGACTATTTGGATCTGATGTTTTTCTTCAGACTGTTGCAAGAGAGAGTTGACTCACCTGACTTGTTGCAATTGGTCAATTTTAAAGTTCCATGGGTCGGTGGAATCATGTTAAGGCAATCTAGTTCATTAGTAATCAAGTCCTCTGAATCGAAATTGCAACCAAGATCATATATCCATCGTACAAGTTTGTTAACTTCATCACTTTTTAATGTTTATGATTTATTTCACATGCCTTTTGAGGCCTTTAAGAGAGATATAACCAACAAAATTCTCAAGTTTATATAATTTGTGCTCTGATTATAGTTTTTTATATTGCGCCACCTATCAATATACTATGTATTATACTTTTTATTTGGGTCAATAGCCCGTATGTACTAAAATAAATAAATAAATAAATAAATAATGATTACATACCTAAAGAAGTTGCTCTAGTAGCAATCAACGAGGACTTTGCATCTCATTGGATCGTTTTACCACCATCGTTATCAGTACAGCATATAAGCAAGAGAACAAGAAGTCAAAACGAGTGGCTTACGAGACATCATCATGGTCTTGACTACTTTGACGGAGAGGTCGCTTTAAAAATTTTTTCTAAAAATTTGCGAGAATCAATTCAAAAAACTCGTCAAGTGTATGTAAGAGGTAATGAAAAATTATTATATCCAAAAAAATATTACTTCTCACGAGGTGATTAATTTAGAGGACAAACACAACTGCCCGTCATTTCACTATCTACCTTGGTCCACTAAGTATTGTTTCCATCACGGAGTTCGCGAGCCACACCTTAGATTTAGTTGTGCACAAAATAACGCCGAAAGATTAAAATTGTGGTTTATTGCTAACAATTGTTTAAACTCCGATTATGAACCATTTATTAATACCTACGATGAACAGCCTAGACATCTTAAAAATTATAGACCGGATCTCTCAGCACATAGTAGGAGTATTTCCAGCAGATCGAATTCCCCAGGTGTGGACAATACCGACAACATTTGTGTTTAACACAGACAATCGTAGTAAACCTGGCACGCATTGGGTAGCAATATTTTTGTAAATAGAGAAAACAAGGCCTGGTTCATGGACAGCTTTGGGGTGCCTCCATTCATACCAGATCACATAAGACGAACAAGAAAAAATTGTAAATATTTTCATTGGAAGCATACACAATTACACAGCGAAGACTCTGATGTTTGTGGACAATATTGTATTATGTTTTTATTTAACATGGCTTCAGGCCGAGGCATGCACAAATTTCTAGATGATTTTTCAAGTGATTTAAAAAAAAATGATGAAGTAGCAAAAAAATTTGTGCGTCAAAAAATGTCAAATAATAAAAATTATTATTCTGGTAAAGGTGCCTTTTTTATGCGAAACTTGCAAAATTGCAGTTCTAAAATAGTATAAGTTTGATGGAATTTGCTAACTTATCAATAAAATTCTCATCCCCTCCACCATCTGGTCATTCTCTGCTGCTTGAGCTACGTAGCAAAAGACCAGTTAGAGCACAGCAGCCCTGCCAAACAAATCGTTGTTTCAACTTTAACAAAAAATAACAACAACAATCACATCAGCTACGAAAATACCGAATAATTATTGTAAAACGTAAGTAAATTGAATATTGTATTTTATTTCTTTTTATTTTTTTTTAAAGTAAAAAATTCTACATTTAAGATACACCATGTCTTCAAAAAAGTTTGGAATCAATAATTTAAACGGCATAGCTCAAGCTCCAGCGGTAATACAGGTAATGGTAAAAAAATAAATTAAAAAAAAAAAACATCAGTCTGTAGCACTGTCAGCTCGAGGCCCCCCTCCTCCTTCACCTCTTTCCCACCCTAGGAGATGAAAATCTGTAGCAGCACGTGGTGGTGCCACCACCTTCCGCGGCCAGAGTCGCGAAGTCCTGGTAAGGGGTAAGGGGAGAGAGAGGTAAACACTCGCGCATCACCCGCGGGAATAGGGAGAGGGGCGGGGGAGACACTCGCGCATCACCCGTGGGGGCCCGGGAGAGGGAGAAAGGTGTCAGGGGGGCGTGGTGGGGTTTTTTTTTTACGGTTCCAACCGCATCTTATTTTACTTATATCATATAACAACTCTTTTTGAAGTTAACACTTTAAAAGAGTGGGAGAGGTCCTTAGGTAATTCTGTTGATCCACCCACTTTTATACAATTGAAAAGTTTTTGCGAGACTCAGTTAGCCACTTTAGAGTCTATTGATAGAAGTACTCATCGTTCCTTGCCAATTTCTAAAGTACAATTACCTTCAGTCAAGGTGAATAAAAGTATTTTTAGTACCTCGCTGAATACTCAAGTCAACGATGAGTCAAAGACTGCTAGGAAATGCCCAGTTTGTACTGAAAATCATTCTTTATGGCTTTGTGAGGCATTCAAAAACAAAGCTCCTCTAGAGAGGCTTGCTCTCGTGAATCAAATCAAATACTGTGCCAAATGCTTGAATAAGCATAGTAAACCATGTTCTTACAAACATAATTGTAATAAATGTAGACAGCCTCACAATACTCTATTAAATCATGATAATGGTAATACTTTAAGTGTCCATAGTTTCAACAATGAAATGAGTACACTTGTTGCGATTGAATCGTCTCAATCTGATAAATCTGATAATATTAGTCATCAAGATTACACTAATGCTACTACATCATTGTCAACCACTATGCCCATGCACGGTGGAGTTTTACTTTCAACAGCGTTGGTGCATGCTACTGGTACCAATGGACTGAAAGTGCTTGCGAGAGCTTTGATTGATCAATGCTCCCAAGTTTCTATTATATCCGAAGGATTTTGTCTGAGACTGAAATTGACTAAACAAAGTCTTCATATACCCATATCTGGTGTTGGCGATAGCCAGACTATTGCAAATTCGAGGGCAGCAGTTTATTTTGAGGTTAGTCCTAGATTTGAGTCATTTTTTTCATGTAGTGTTCAAGCTGCAGTTTTACCTAAAATTTCGTCATATAAACCACCTAAATTGAGAATTGGGAGTGACCTTAAGTATTTGGATGGTCTTTTATTGGCCGATCCCTATTATTCATCGGACGCTCCAATTGATTTGTTGTTGGGAGCATCTGTTCATGCTTTAATTATTGAAGGAAAGATAGAGAGAGGTCAGATGAATGAACCATTAGCCATGTCCACTCGTTTAGGTTGGTAACTGTCAGGTAATTACCCGTTGAATTGTAGCTCGATTTCTACTCCTGCTTTATTTCATTGTATGATTTCTAATGAGAAAGACCTCAATGAAACCCTTAAAAATTGTTGGAGGCAGAAAGAGGTCCCGAAGGATATGATTTTAACCTAAGACGAGAGAGGGTGTGAGAAACATTTCTTAAAAACTCATCGTCGGGATCCTTCGGGTAAATATGTCGTGAGACTACCTTTTAAAAATCCTGATAGGATTCATTTCGGTGATTCTTACAGGCCAGTTCTTCGCATATTACATCGGATGGAACACAAATTTAAGTCTGACGAGAAGTTTAAATTCGCTTACCATGATTTTATGAAAGAATATCTCGATACAGGCCACATAAGCTTGGCCAATGATACTCGTATTGACGAGAGTGATAGCTTTTTTCTCCCTCATCATGGAGTTTGGAAAGAGTCAAGTACGACCACTAAACTTCGTACAGTTTTTAATGGATCATTAAAACCCAGTCATGGTGTGTCATTGAACGACACTTTAAATACAGGTGAAAACCTTTTGCCAAATCTGAGTGATTTAATCTATCATTGGCAAAATTACGAGTTTGTCTTTGCTGCCGATGCTGAAAAAATGTACAGGCAAATCCTTGTCGATAAAGAAGATCGACTCTTTCAATCCATACTCTGGCGTTTTGATCCAGATCAACCGGTACACATTTATAGTTTAAACACAGCCACCTATGGTATCAGATCGTCTGGCTTCCAAGCTTGTCGTGTGATCAAGCAATTGGCGATAGGAGGAGCATATGGCGATTGGACCATAAGGGCGACTTTCCGTTAGGTGCTGAAGCCCTTGAAAGCGAGATTTATATGGATGACGTCACGTCAGGTGCTCAATCGCTAGAGCAGGCTATTGCCAAGCGAAAGCAAAAAATGGAGATATGCAAGGTAGGTAGCTTCTCTCTTCACAAATGGATGTCCAATCATCCTGTGATTTTGAAAGATGTGGATCCAAGACTGTGTGCAGCCGATCCACTTAATTTCAACGCAGGTTTGTCTATCAATGTGTTAGGTATTACCTGGCATCCCTCCGAAGACACTTTTCACTTTCAAGTGCAAAAATCCCAACTCACCAATGAAATTACCAAGCGATACATATTATCCACTATCGCTAAATTTTTTTATCCAATGGGATGGCTAGGCCCTGTAATCATAAAAGCAAAAATTTTGATGCAGTCTTTGTGGTTGTTGAAAGTTGGCTGAGACAGCCCTCTTCCGGCTGAGAATGTTGAACTTTGGGTAGATTGGCAGAGTCAATTGATTCACTTGAGCAAGCTTAGTATTCCTCGTTGGAACCACTTTTCCTTGGAATCTAGCACAATTGAATGCCACGGTTTTTCAGACGCATCTAAATTTGCGTTTGGTGCAGTTATTTACCTCAGAATTGTAAATCCCAGCCAGGTGACAATGTCTTTACAGTTGTCTAAATCTAGAGTTGCCCCATTGAAAATAACTAGCATACCTGGGCTTGAGTTACTCGCCGCAGAATTGCTAGCTAAGCTTGTTTGTCATTTTACCGCAATTATGAAGATAGAGTTTAGTTCAACTCATCTTTGGACTGCCTCCATGGATGTTCTCTATTGGTTGAAAGACCAACCTGCTCGTTGGCAAACATTTATTGCACATAAACGTTCCAACATTTTGACGTCGATGCCTAATGCTAGTTGGCATTACGTTAAATCCAAACACAACCCCGCAGACATCATCTCGCGTGGCATTGACGCATCTCAGTATGCAGATTGTAAATTATGGTGGAATGGCCCTGAATTGCTAAGTGACAGCTTAACTGCTTGGCCATCCAGTGATGTATTTCAAGTGAATATTCCCGATAGGACGAAGTCATTGAAATCATTCTTATTGGTTGAAGGTACTGAGCAGTCTTTGGCACGTAACCCTAAGCTATGGGATTTGATCAAGAGGTATTCATGCCTTTCGAAACTTCTTCGCATAACGGCTCTCTGCTTTAGATTTCTCGTTAAGCTTATGCTTGGAGTCAAAAGAGTTAGACAGACAGTCTTTAACCTCCTATCTTTGGAATTTTTTGATTTTTAACCTTTTATTGTGACTGATCCTGTGAGAATGCAACCCTCTGTTGATGAGATAAGATTTTCTGAGCTATTAGAGGTATATTTAACTCAGAGTCATTATTATGCTAAGGAGATGCATACAATCCACAAAAAGCAGTATTTGAAATCCTATAATCCATTGTTGAATCTCAACCCAATTTTAATCAAGGGATTGATGATAGTAGGTGGTAGACTATCTCACTCAAAGTTAGATCCTGATACTCAGCATCCTTTGATATTGCCTGAGAACGCAAGACTAACTTATTTTGTGATATCAGATGCTCATGAACTTACACTTTATGGTGACATCCAGCTAACTCTAGCTACTATTTGCCGGTGATTTTGGATTTTGAGAGGTAGATCCACGGTTAGAAATAATATCCACAATTGCTTTACCTGCAAAAGATATTCGAAGCGTTTTAATAGCCAGCTTATGGGTGAACTACCCTAAGCCAGACTGACTCCAACTTTGCCTTTTGTAAAATCCGGTGTTGATTTGGCTGGCCCTTATCAAATTCGATTGTCCAAAACACGTGGAAAGGGAACCATGAAAGGTTATATTTGCATTTTTGTCTATATGAGCACACGAGCTGTGCATATTGAGGCTGTTGAAGATTATTCAACTCCAGCTTTTATTGCAGCCTTTCATCGTTTTACCGCACGTCGAGGTCATTGTTCCGAAGTTTTTAGCGGCAACGGTACTAATTTCGTTGGTGCAGATAGGCAATTGAAAGAAATGTTTAAAGAGACTTCCAGTCAGTTCCGACAAATTGCCTTCTCATTGGCTAAGTATAAAACTAAATGGAGTTTCAATCCACCGGGTGCGCCTCACTGTGGCGGTCTTTGGAAAGCCGCAGTGCGTTCATGTAAATATCATTTGAAAAAGCTCATAGGTACCCAGGTTTTTACTTTTGTCGAGTTCGCGACTTTGCTCGCAAGGATCGAAGCCTTTCTGAACTCTAGAACGTTATTACCTTTACCTGATGATCCTTTTGAACTTCCCTTTTTGTCACCTGCCCATTTCCTTATCTAACGTCAATCTTTCTTAGTTCCAGAACCTGATGTCACTGCAATCAAAGTTCCAGTTGGAAGAAGATGGTTGCACGTTACACAATCAGCTCAAGAATTTCGGTCCAGGTGGTCGTCTGAATACCTCACAAGCTTACAACCTCGGGACAAATGGAAAACGAAACAAATGTCACTCGCCGTTAGGGATCTCGTTATTTTAAAAAACGAAAACACACCTCCAGCAAAATGGACCATTGGTCGCATCATTAAGGCTGACCCTTCTAAAGATGGTGGAGTTCGAATCGTTACGGTCAAGACTTCAACTACAACTTTAGACCAACATGTGACAAAAACAATCTTGCTGTTTCGTCCTTCTGCAACTGCAACGGACGAAAGTGGGCGGTATGTTCAGGACCCCACTATTTCTTGTACCATCCCAGCTATAACGCAAATACCAAACCAATCTTGCTTCACTACCAAAACGAAAAGCAACATCAGTGGCGTCTAATACGCGATGACGAGTAGACGCAATCAAGACCTACTCAGTTGCTTGTATTGATAATTAATAATTTATTTCGTTAGTGTCCTGATTATTACGTTACAACAGGCACAGAGTTTACTGTATATAATTAAAGTGTTTTAAGTTCTTTTGTTTATTAAAATTATAAAACTAAATTTCTAAGAAGTTTTATTATTGTGTTTTTCTCAATTTTCTACACTCAATCCTAAACATTTTTAGTCTTTGCGGTTATACTGCACCACGAGAGCGAGAGAGACAGAACGACCGGCGCGTCAGCTGTTTCTCGTGCGGAGAGTCCCAAAACTGAATAAGAGTCTGAAACGTCCTTAACTGCCATCAGCTGCTGCAACTCAACTAACTTGAAGTTAGTCACATCTATGAATATCAGCTGCGCGGAGGCGATGACTTGTAGGCTCTTACAAAAATTTCAAGTTTCTAAGTACAATCAAACAATTGCAGTTTTAATAAACAAACTTAACGTTATTTGAATTTTTTGCAAACTAAAAATTAATTTTAAAGCTATTACTTTTTGTTAACTTTGATTTTAATGCTAAAAATATTAAATTAAAATTGCCTTATGATGTTACGCTTAAATTTTGTTCACTCATTTTATAAAGTTAGTTTTTGAGATTAGTTATTTATTTTTATTTCTTTTTACTCAAAAAAAGAATTAAAAATTTTAAAATTAAATTTAATTTTTTCATTTTTTTTTTCTCCATCATAAAATATAAAACGGTATTGAAAATGTTAAAAATAATATTCCTAGATCAAAATTTTTTTCCTTAATTTTGAATTTGATTGTATTATTGACTTTGCTTTTAAGGAGGTTCCCTACCAAATAGATCTAGCCCACAGATTTCGATTAAATTGTCCGTACAGTCAATTTTTGATGTAAGATGTGGCTAGCTAAAATTTCAAGACGCTTAGGAACTTCAGAAGAAAGAAATTAACGTTTCAATTTTGACTTATTTAGCATAGTCTCTTATGGGAAATTCACGTTTATTTATAATTTTTTATTTCTAGCCCATAGATTTTGATCAAATTTTTTTAGAAAATAAAAGCAAATTTAAAATAAAAATTAAAATTTTTTAGTATTTTTTAATTAATCATTAGGAGACTCTAAGTAATAAATAAGAATCGTTTACGTGAAATATGCATAATTGCGTGGTTAAGGTACACTGCGCGTGTATACCTGTTTATACAGAAATCTAATCCTAGCATTGCACTTGACATATAAATTGGTAGGGAACCTCCTTAATTCATAATTTTTTTTTTTTTATCAAATTCGAAAAATCCTTGAATCTTACTCTTACTTCGTTTCTTACAGTGGCCGAATGAATGAAAACAATCTGGATCACGTTCGACCTGAACGTAAAAACCCTCGTAGTTTTCGGTCAGCTGTAAGTAACGAAAGTACACTAGCTTATGTACTTTCCAATTATTTTCAGTACCTGAAAATAATAATCAAGACATACTTGAAATCTATCGCGTTCACAAATTAAATACCCTCAATTCACGCAATTTGACTAACCTGATTTATGTCGGTAGTGGGCGGGGTTCTTACCTAAGGGAAAAACGAACTGAGGGAAACTGTAGTTGGAATTAAAACAAACAAAGTTGATTTTGAATATTTAATAAAAAAAGCAGCTTAAAACTAATAGATCAATAGCAGCAACTGAGTTGCTTGCGAGATGATTTTAATAATAAACTTGTCCCTGGGGGCTGATGAACAAAATTATAGAATCCAAACGGTTTTTAACCAGCCTTAATTTAAATACCTCCGCACAATGTGTTTACAGTAAACAAAATGTGCGCGTGAGAAAAAAACAGTTTGCGAGAGAGATGACTTTTCTTACTCGACACACACACACACACACACACTCGATTCGATCATTCACACCGCATACAATTAGTTAATAAACCTTAATTTTCGGTTATCATTACGCAACACACAACAAGTCCAAAGCACCAGGCTTGCTCTCTCGCTCAAGGCCGCCAACTGGCCTCATACAATGGCCTAGATGCTGGTTACACTTGCTGGAGTTTCCTAGTCGTATACTGTTCAAATCCAGCAATGACACTGTGCACCGAACACTTCCAATTCACTGTAGCAAATATCGAATGTGAACCACAGTCATGTGAACAAATTATCGCACTTAAAAACCGATAAATAAACACAGCAGACAGAGCTCTAAAAATCCGTGTTTGGCAGTTACGAATCGAATGCGAAAATCCGTCTGTCCGGATTCGCGCTTATTGTATCGACCGCCCGGTCGGATGACAAATAAATAATAAATTTAAAATTTACGATCAGAAGTTGAACTAAGTAGTTAATCAATAATTAAAATAATAACCAAATTAATAAAAATAAAAAATAAATTCAAAGGCGATATCGCTTATTTATGAATTCAGGGCAAAAAATAAAAAAAATTTTGTTAAATTTTAACGATGGTACCAAGAAAAATAATACTACGGATTATAGAGAGAGAAGCGTTCGCTCCTTTCGAAAACGAGGCCCGAACCAGAGTGCCCTCCGGCCCCAGTCCTTTGCCACTCCACGCCTCTGGCCCTCCTGATTCGTGCCCAACCCCACGCTCCCGAGGTGCGGCTCATGCGGGTAGCTGGAGGCTCTCCTCTCCCTTCCCCAACTTTTGGAACCGGGCGAAGTATGAAGAGAAAATGCAGGAAGACGGCCCAAGCGCCGCTCTCTCCTCTCTCTTCCATATCTCCTCTCTATTTCATTCAAACCAAAAAATCATCCATCATGAGACATGGCAGACCCACCTTTCTCACTCATCCGTCACGCAACAACAAATTACAAATACATATTTTATACAAACACAAATAATTAAATACACATAAAAGTCTATTTCTGTAAGTGACGCAAAATAATTGCAAAAGAGTGATGCTCTGAAAACGACAATAAAAATCCATAAAAGGAGAGAGCAGACCGGAGCGTCGGCTCGTTCCTAACTCTCCCCCAGTGAACGCGACTCAGTACGCGTGCCATGGGAGTCGGACGCGCGGCGCCTTTGCCACACCGTTGCGGCGCACGTGCGGAGCCCGGCGCGGGGTTTTTCCTTCTTCCCCTTTTCTCCTACCACTGCCCATTTGGGCACGTGCGGGAACCGATGTTTTCGCTTTTTCTTTTTCTTGACGATAATCTGGTACACACGTGCGCCCTTGCGCTGCACTGGATGCGGCCATAAAACCCGTCCGAGATTACGGCTTCGACCTTCATAGCCGTCATCCCCCGAAATTTCAGGGAAGCGTGCAGGCTTGCATCCCTCGAAGAGTTTCTGGAAAAAATTATAAATCACCCGCTCATTCCTGTCAGTAAGCGAGTGAAATATTCATCCGCAACACTGAGATTATGTTTTATTAACAAGGGAAGATCGTCAAAGTCGGATTTAATTTAATCAACAATTTAAATTTAACTTTGAAATTTATTGAATTTCAAATTTGGTTTTTATTTGAAAAGTTTTTGAGCTAAAAATATTTTTCGTAAATTTAAGAACGACATAATTTTTCGACTAAATACTTTGAATTAAATTTTTTTTAAAACTTAAAGTCTTATAATTTTTCAAAATTTATCTTCTTTATTATTATCTAAATTGTTCAAGTATTGTTAGTAGTGACGAATTTTTGTTCCTCGGTTACTACTCCCTATTCGCACGATTCATATATTTGTACTGGCTGGTTAAGCCAGGCGTTGATGATTAATTAATTATTGCACGGTAGATTGTTTATTTAACGCGAACGTGTCCACAATCTACCTGAATCATTGAGGCACGAGAAAGTGTACGAAAGGTATTCGTACGCACCTGGGCAGGAAGGTATAGTAAGTATTTGGCAGGACTTGCTTATAGGCTATCTAGCTAATTATTTATTTAATTCCTTTCCCTGTTACATGGCATCCCTTGTGGGGATGTAATCTACTATTTTTGCGGGACCAGTGGAGACACTTGAAGTCTTGTGATTTTTTTTTGTCACTTTTTCCTGGTACATGGCATCTCTTGTGATTGCTGTTAGGAAGAGTTCTGCGTTAATTTTGCGGTCGAACAGCGGCAAGGAGGAACAAAATTTTTCTTTATCTTCGTGCTAGAGGATAGGTAGCTGGGAGCGGGACGTGCGAGCCGCAGCCGAGCGAAAGAGAGATTTTGATTTTGATTTTGATGAGTTTATTAATTGTACATTATGTTGTACAAAATACATAAGGTAATAGAGTTCTACATCAGATTAAATTACAAAATAAAGGTATATAAAAGGTATATAAATATAGATAATATAAAATAACAATATCAATAATAACAATAATCATAATAATAACAGTAGTAATAGTAAGATGAATGTGAAGGTTTAGATCAGTGATAATAATACAGCAATGCAAATATAATCAAATCTAGTGTTGTTGTAGTTGATCAGTTTATCTGTATTCACTCCACAGAATCACTAAAATACTATATAACTATATAATATTGCAACAGGTACCCAATTCAACCACGGCGTACCAGACTCAGTCTTCTCCCTCAGCAGTAAAGATATGTGATTTGATGAGATGTTTGAAACTGGACAGAGATGATGATTGGCGTATATGAGCGGGTAGTGTGTTCCATGAGTAAATAGCTAGTACATGAAAAGATCGTTTTAGAGAGTCCATGCGAGAAAAAGGAAACTTCAACGAATCAAGTGCATGCGGGTTCGCCATTCTCAAGGGACGTGAGCTGACCTTCTCAGTAAACCAATTCGCCAAATAGGAGAGAGTACCTTTGAGAAGGATTCTATAGAGCAAGCAGGCAGCAAAATAATCACTGTGGCCCGCTACTCGAAGCCAGCTAAGCTCACGTCCGTAGGGTGTAAAGTGATCGCTGTTTCTAATCCCAAAGATGTACCTGATCTCACGATTGAGCAAAAGCTGTAATATAAGATCCTGCCCACCCAAGATATTACAGTACACAAGTGAACAATAGTCAATGATAGGAAAAAGCAATGTTTGCACGAGGTGTTCACGCAGTTCAAAGGTGGTGCTGCATCTGGAATGGTTAAGACGGTACAAACGAGAGTTGGCTCTACGACGAACATACCGAACATGGTCTTTCCAGTTCAGCTTAGAGTCCAGCACTACCCCCAAACTACGCGCTGAGGGGACAAACGGGACTGTGCAGCCACCAAATCACAGGTCACGAATACCCAACTCGTTAAAGGCATTTAACATAGGACGGGATCCCAAAAATCATGGCCTTGGTCTTACCAGCATTCAACACCAGCTGATTAGTGGCAGCCCAGTCAGCAATATGTTCAGCACCCCGGCTCAGTCTTTCCAGAGTGGCATGAATGTCCTCAAGTCGGTCCCGCACGTAAATCTGCAGATTATCCGCGTAAATCACATGAAAGAGACCAGGGCCAAGGCCTAGAGCAATGTCAACAATAAACAGAAAGAAGAGCAGAGGACCCAACATGGAGCCCTGGGGCACGCCCTTATTAAGGGGGCGAAAAGAAGTAAAACTGCCATCCTATGCCCTTACTGCCTGCGAGTGGCCAGCCAGATAAGAGGCAACCCATCTCAAAACCCCATGTGAAAAACCCGAGGATTGTAGTTTCTTGAGCAACGTTACGTGCGAGACCGAATCGAAGGCTTTACTAAAATCACAAAGCAACAGTCATTTGTCTTCTGTCCATACCCACCTGAATGTCATCCATGAGTTTCAATAGTGCTGTCTGTGTGCTATGTCCCACTCTGCAGCCTGCCTGATAATCGTCCATCAAACCCTGTGATTCAACAAAAGCAGTAATCTGGTCATAGACCAGTCTCTCAAGAATCTTCGACATAAAACTGAGCAGGGAGATAGGACGAAAATCATTTAGACAAGACGGAGAGGGTGTTTTATTGAGAGCGATCACTATTGACTTCTTCCATTGCTCAGGGAAGGTCGATGTGGATAGGGAAGCATTAAAGATTTTGCAGATGAAAGGACCAATGAATGGAAAGACTGACTGAATAAAGCTCTGCCGTAGGGAGTCAATGCCCACTGCCTGGGATGTCGACTGGCACATAACGCGTGCTATCTCGTCCACCGTTACATCCACAAACGCAAAGCCACCATAACCTGCCTCTTTTTCCAAGTTATTCAGAAAAAGAGAGAGATCTGGTGCCATATTATCAAAAGAGACAGAGGCAAAGTGAGCATTAGGATCCTCCGCCGAGAAACTACCCATATTGGAGTCTGCTTTGGAAGAGATACCAAGATGCCTTAGTTCCTTCCAGAGCTGTTGAGGATCAGTGATGTTCTTAAGCCTATGCCAATAGAAGTCGAGTCTCGCAGACTCAATCTTCTCATGTGCAAAATCATGCGCTTGCCCGTATAAAAACAGTTCAAAATCGAGTCTCGAGCGTCGGTAACGTCTGCAGAGTCTGTCTCTTTCAGTCAATAGGTCACGATGGTATGCAGTAAACCACGGATGACGATTCTTTATTTGCTTGAGGGTTTTCAGAGGAGCAAAAATATCAAGAGCAGCATTGAGGTTAGTGTTTATTTTAGTAATGAGGAAACGTATGTAGCCTTGATTAAACAATAAGATTTATTAACAACGTATAACTTTGGCTAAGCGCTACTATCATAAAAAACAAAATACCAACCAAAACATAACCATATATATCAACAAAAAATGGAACATTCGAATATCTCAAATTCGAACATTCGCCCGCCTTGGTTTTGAATCTCAATTGCAATCCATCGTTGAGTCTTCGGTCTGACTTTCTGCAGCATCAGCTTGAGATTGAGATTCAGTTACTGGACTTGATTCAGTGGTGACTGGAAGCAAAGTTAAACGTGTTACGTGTCAAGTACATTCACCAAGAACCGTTTTGATCTTGGCTTCGCGTACAAGACCATCGCTTCCTTTGACCACAGAAATAATACGACCAAGAGGCCAAGTACCATTCGAGAGTAATAAAGTTGGGTCCACAATGATTACTACATCATTGACCTCGAAGTTCCAGCGAATGGTTCTACATTTCGGTCGTTGTTGCAGAGTGTTCAAGTACTCCTGACTCCATCGTGCCCAAAACTGATCTCGGATGTCCTTGACTAATTTCCAATGAGTAAGCTGGTTGATATTGTCACTGGGTGCTCCTATTCCAATCACCGCATTCAAAGGGCCACCGATGAGAAAATGACCTGGAGTCAGGACTTCAAGATCATCAGGATCTCCAGTCAAAGGAGTGAGAGGACGACAATTTAGAACAAGTTCTATGCTGGCTAGCACTGTTGAAAATTCTTCATAAGTCAAAGCTCGGGTGTCTACGATACGATGAAGATGATTCTTGACAGATTTAACACCAGCCTCCCAAAGTCCTCCGAAATGAGACGCTCGGGGGGGGGGGGGGTATAAAATACCATTCGAAGTTGCTCGAGGAAATGAGTCCAACGTTTTGCTAATGAGACAGGTATGATCTCATCCCATTCGAACCGAGCTTGCCAAATATCCTGAATCAAAAGTTTTGCAACCAAAATAGTCGGTGACAACCAACCACAAGGATCGAAAATACGTGTCAGAGCAGCCAGGATAGCACGCTTGGTTAATTGAATTTGAATCAATGGTGGCGTAAATTGGAAACAATCTTTAACTGTATTCCAGTTAACTCCTTACTCGTTGACGTTGCCATCACTGCTGAACTGGTGCCATGTCAAACGCAATCTCACCTCTTCTGGAAGGTCTGTTGAAATAAACTAATAAAAGTTTATATATTCTGCATTACTATTGTAATAATGCAGAATCGCGGATCTTGTGTTAGTTTGTAATTAATTACTCTGAGGTTCTTTGTATATAAATGTTTATTAGAGTAATATTATAAATGAATATGATTATCAAGTTTGGTCTTACAGTTATTCTTATCTTGATAAGAACAACTTTATACTTTACGTAAATTTATGCTGACTACATATTACATGTGTCACTAGCTCAGTTTATCTTACTGCGGCCACTACACCTAGTAGAGTGGACGAACGCAGATAAACGACTGGTCTCGCCTCGCACTCGTTGCACGATCGAGCCTGCACACACACACACACACACACACACGCTCGCTTACGTCACTCTGCTATGAGCTGTATGTTTACATTTCAACATGCCTCGTAAACATATTGCGATTTATTACATTTTTTTCCTTTCTTATTCTTATTACAATTATTTTAATTTTAATCCACATCTAATTTTAACAAATTTACTTCGACCTAAGCTCTTGGTGAAAATATCAGCCAAGTTTTTATTTGTAACAATTTTCACAATGTCTATGTTACCATTTTCGTAGTTCTCATTTACATAATGATATTGCACTTCTATGTGCTTTGAATTTTTAGTAAGATTACCGAATTGAGCAATTGAAATCGCTCCAGAATCATCCTCATAGATTTTCAACGATTTTTAAATTTTTAAATCGAATACTTCGTTCAACAAATTTTTCAAAAATAAAATTTCGGTCACAGCCTCAGACATAGCAGTATATTCTGCAAATGTCGAGCATTTGGTCACAGTACTTTGCTTGCGCGATTTCCAATAAATTATATTCTCGTACAATCTCATTAAGTAACCTGTTATCGATTTTCTATCGGTAACATCACCCGCATAATCGGAATCTACCATACAATAAGGTGTTCGCTGTTCCCAAAGTGCCGGGGCACGACCGGAAACCCCTCAAAAAGTTATTTTAAGACAAAAAAATGATTTTCCAAAACAAAAAAAATTTTCCCGTTTTATACCGTGCCCCCGGACGCATGAAGTTAAAAAAAAAAACAATGAAAAAAGAATGAAAAACGGAATCAATAGATTACATGGTAAAAAAAATACAAGCTGGCAACCCACACAAATATATCGTTCGAAAGGTATGTCAAAAAGGAAGCTCTGTGCAAAATTTCAGATCTCTAACTTCAAAATTGCGCCTTTGCCATTGAAAAAAAGATTTTTTTTTGTCATTTTTGAGTTTTTTTTTTTATATTTCCCAGAGTTTGACCTCATACTAGCCCGACTGGAAAGCGTTTTTGGTAAAATCGCCCAGCAAGTTTTTTTTAGGTTTTTTTATGAAGTTTTCAAAAACGTATGATTTTTTGTGTTTATCTTTATTAATAGGTATGTACGATCAAAAAAACCGTTTTAGTCACTTTAATTTTTATCGTTTTCTTGTTATTTTCCAAAGTTTGACCTCATACTAGCCCGACTAGAAAGCGTTTTTGGTAAAATCGTCCCGAAAATTTTTTTTTGGTTTTTTCATGAAGTTTTCAAAAACGTAGGATTTTTTGTGTTTATCTTTATTAATAGGTACGTACGATCAAAAAAACCGTTGTAGTCACTTTAATTTTTATCGTTTTCTTGCTATTTTCCAAAGTTTGACCTCATACTGGCCCTACTAAGAAGCGTTTTTCGGTAAAATCGTCCCGAAAATTTTTTTTGGTTTTTTCATGAAGTTTTCAAAAACGTAGGATTTTTTGTGTTTATCTTTATTAATAGGTACGTACGATCAAAAAAACCAACGGCTACCCAAGTTTAAAATATGTATTTTGAACTCCTTTATCGAAATACCAAGGGTGGCCGTGATGAAAATAATTGCCACGATTTATAAACAATAATTAAGCTATTTGGTATGCAATTAATATATAACCTTAAATCATTAAAAGTAATATTGCAGTTTGGTGCAGTGGTCAGAGTATTAGCCTCAGACGTAATTGGCCTAGGTTCAGTTCCTCGATGAATTTTCTTTTTTTTTTTTTCCTATTTTTTTTAATTTTTTTTTTTGATTAGTGTATTTATTTTTAACAATACTTGTTATTTCAAATTTTGTTTAAAAATATTTGTAACTTTTTTTGTCAGCATTTCATGGGTCATCGTTGACAAAGTATGCGTAAAATTTTTCAAACATTAATTTTATTTGAACAAGTTAAATAATTAAATATCATAAAAGTTTAGCACTGAAACAATTGAAAAAAACGACTTTTTTACAAAAACTATCAATTATCCTTTGTATATTGTGAGTACTCTATTCAATTAAAGTAAGTAGATGTGCTTTTTAAACAAAATTGGAAATAATAAGTATTGTTAAAAATAAATACACTAATTAAAAATAAAATTAAAAATAATAGAAAGAAAAAAAAAAAATTTATCCGATGAATCGAACCCTGGCCTGCCACGTCTGAGCCTAAGACTCTGACCACTGCACCAAGCTGCATTATAACTATTGCTGATTTGAGGTTATATATTAAGGAGGATCCAGCGATTTGGTTAAAACTGCATGATTCACCCGAAAAAAATCACAGAGATTCCTTGAACCCTGACAATAAATTATCTATAAAAAAAAAGTGGGGTCACCGCTGAAAATTTTAAGAAAAAAATCGTTGAAAAAATTTTCTCACAACACGGTTTCTTATGGGAAAAAACAGGAAAAAAATTCTCACGTTGTTTAAAACTGCACGATATGGATAATTTTGTGATCACTGGATGACAAAAATTTCAAGGGTCATTTTAAAATTTTAAAAATATACGATAGCCGGATTAATTCTTGAGAAAAATAATAAAATGTGCGAAAAAAATACTCATTTAGATGCGTGTTCAGCCATGATGAAGGTTGTCGTCTGCCGCCACGGAGACGACAACCGTTTTGTTGCCAATTGCAACCTCGCAATTTCATGCAAGCAGCTGTTTGTAAACACTCTTAGTGGAACAAAATTCGATAGCTATGATTTATAGATAATATTTGTGTATGAAGTCTAATTTTTTATCAAAAATCCTAATAATTATAACGTGTTAAATAAAATTCGTGTTAACAATTGAGTGATTTATATTGATGATAAGAAAAAATTTTTTTTTAATGATTCATTGAAGCTAACCTAGTTTGAGAAAAAATGTTTTAATAAAACTTTGGAAGTGTAATTCAGTAAAATTCAATGTGTTAATATATTATTTTCTATAAACAAAAAAGTACTCGCACTTTCGACTTTTGATGAATGCAAATAGTCAACCGATTGGGACGTTGCCACGTTTCGAAAAATTCAGTCACGTACTAGATTATGGGGTGCAAGGGGGAATTTGTAAAAAATATTATTTTTTTATTTACGTATTAATTCTTCGAAATTAATATCTAGATACGTTTAAATAATTATTTTTACAGCATAGCAACATAAACATACGATAAAATGTGCATTTCTTAGATTGCACCCTGAAGGGGCCCCAGCTTGATACGGTGCAGGTCGCTGGATCCACCTTAATTGCAACGAAAACTTCTACGGCAGCTACACTATTCCTAGTAGGGCTAGTATGAGGTCAAACTTTGAAAGATAGTAAGAAAACCATAAAAATTAAAGTGACTTAAACGGTTTTTTTGATCGTACGTACCTATTAATAAAGATAAAACAGAAATTTTGCAGGCTGCTCACGATGATGCTAATGGTGGTCGTTTTGGAATTAATAAGACGTTAGGAAAAATTCGTAGGAGATTCTATTGGGCAACTTGTAAAAGGGATGTTGAGGATTGGTGTAAGTCTTGTGATGTCTGTATATCGAAGAAAGGTCCATCTGACAAAGGTCATGGGAGAATGATGGTTTATAATGCAGGTTTGCCTTTTGAGATATTACAGACAGATATTTTAGGTCCTTTTCCGATTTTATCTATGGGTAATAAATATTTGATGACAGTGGTTGATAATTTTACAAAATAGGTTGAAGCGTTTCCTCTTTCCAATATGCTGGCAAAGACTATTGCAAAGGTTCTTGTAAATGAAGTGATTAGTAGATTTGGCGTTCCTTTAGAGATAAATACAGATAAGGGTAAAAATTTTGATTCTAGACTGATTAAAGAACTGTCACTTTTGTTAGGTATGCATAAGACACGTACAACATCATTACACTCACAATCAAATGGACAAGTTGAACGACAACATAGGACAATGTTAGATTACTTGACAAAATTTATATCAGATAATCAGAAGGATTGGGATCGTTGGATTTCATTATTTTTATTGGCTTACAGGTCCTCTGAACATACTACAACTGGTAGAACACCGACTGAGATGTTGACAGGGTTCTATCTACGTCTTCCTCTTGATTTGGTTCGAGGTTGTCTACGTGAGCAAGAATTGCAGACTACGTCCAAAAACTAAGACAGAAACTTAGTGAGATCCATGAAAAAGCAAGAACATTGATGAAGATCAAATCTGATGAGACAAAGGCTAATTACGATCGCAAGGCATCTTATAAGAATTTTGAAGAGAATCAAAAAGTTTGGCTTTATAATCCGAAGAGAACGATAGGAAAACTGGGAAGGACCTTATTTCATCGTCAAGAAAATCAATGACATCGTGTACTGTGTGAGAAAAAGCATGAGACATAAACAAAAGATTGTAAACATCAGCAGACTTGCAACGTACACAGAAAGAAAGGTTCCTGACTGCTCTTCTTAAGGTTTTTAGACCATGGTTTTCCCTTGAGCTTAGGACATCGTATAATTTGTCAGTACAGAGATAGAAGTATGGACCATGGTAAAAAAAAATTTTTCCTTTATCAGAAGAAAGAAGAAAGAAAATCTTCTTCAAGATCAGTTGTGATTGTAAAATTATTCGGTTGTGAAATGTTGTGGAATTGAAAGATACTGTTGATGAATTTATGAATAATAAATTTTATAAATAGTGATAGGTGACTGTAAATAATTATTTTAGAATGATTGGAATGAATGTATTTTATATTCTAAATAATTTCTGGATGATGGAATGCATATAAAATTTTCATAATTTTTTTTTATTTTTTATTTTTTTTGTCGAGGACGACAATTGAAGAGGGGAGGGAATACTGTTATGTATTCGGATTTGGAACGTTGTGAATGTTACGCGCGTTGCTATATGAATATTGAATGGCTGCTTTGTTATTGTTACCAAGTGTTGTTGTTGTTGCTGTGGGTTCGAATGCGAAGTTTGAGGTTCGAACGTGTTGTTTATTATTAGAAAATAAAAGCTGAGTATTCAAAATTCTTTTATAAATACAGTGCTTTATTGTATTTGAACGATTATTAATTAATTATTTTTATTTACAAGTTACTACAATATATACAATGAGTTATGGGGTCTCCTTATATCAATTAACTGGTTTCCTCTGTCTTTCAGACTTTCTAACAATCTCATCATCACCAACATTCCCATCACTCATAGAATTAGTCTCGCTTTCAGACTCAAATTCTTTATTCTCATTACAAATAGGTTCATTAGTATCGCCCACCTTTCCAAGATTATCATTAGTATCACAATCGCTCTCGTAATTTTTTTCAATTATTTCTAAGCAAATTAATTTAACTTTATCATCAATTACTCTTACATGTCTAGCATTTATTACTTTATTGTTTAATAAAACTTTATATTTATTGTTGTTATAACCTTCAAGTATACCCACTTTAGCTTTATCATCCTATGATCGTCTTTTTTCTTCGGGTACTCGAACAGAAACTCTACTTCCATAGATTTGTAAATATTTAACATTAGGTTTCCTATCAAAAAATATTTCAAACGGAATTTTATTTTCTATCGTGTTTGCTAAACTTCTATTTTTCAAATATGCTACTGTAGTAATTATTTCAGGCCAATATTTTTTATCAATTTTTGCCTCTCTCAATAAACAACCGCCCATGTCCATTGCGGACCTATTATACCTCTCCGCCACACCATTCAACTCGTGGACGTAAGGTGGACTAGGTAATAATTCTATACCCTTCCTGTCTATGAAATCATAAATTTTATTATTTAAATATTCTGTACTATTATCACATTGTAGTTTTTTAATTCTTTTATTCAAATGATTCTCTACTAAGTTCACATATTTCTCAAAACAACCTGCCACATCTGACTTACTTTTAATGGTATATATTTTTGTGCATTTACTATAGTCATCAATAAATGTTAAAAAATAATTTTCCCCTTAATAACCTACAGTTTCATGTGGTCCCTTTAAATCTGTATGAATCAATTCTAAAGTTTCTGTCGAGGCAGTTCTATCATTATCAAAGAGAATATTTGTCATTTTACTTTGGATACAATTTGGACATTTCATTTCACAGTTCTCTAATTTAGCTGGTAACCCGTCTAACAATTTATTTGATACTAATTTATTTAAATAATCAAAATTTATGTGTCCCAAGGCTCTATGCCATTTTTCCTTGTCAGTTAGTTTCACAGAATTCACATATACATGATTCGAATCAATCTCACGATGATAACTTTTTATTACATATAGATTATTAAACGTGCTAGCTTCAGCTATCAAATCACCATTCATCTTATAAATTTTACAATAGTTACCCTATGAAACTATCTTACAATTTTTTGCTATTTTTGCAAAACTCAATAAATTTTTCTTAAATTCTTTCATATAATATACTTCTCTTAAGTCAACTATATTTCTACCATATTTTGTATAAAAAATCAATTTCAATTCATCTATCTTACTAGCTTTCAATGTATTGCCATCTGGCAGTTTAACATGTGCAGGATTTTTCAAATTTATAGATTCATAAAAATATTTATCAGTATTTATTATGTGATTACTACAACCTGAATCTAATAACCATTCTATCTCTTTCTCAGAGCAATCATAATTTGTCTGGGTATTGCTATAATTACAGAAATTAGTTTCGCATCCGTTTTCAATTTTACCTTTTACTATACCTGTTACCTTCTTTACTGCTTCTTGCTGGACTTTTATTGTCCATGCTGAATCGTCGTCCTGCTCTTGGTTAGTTTGTTGGCCACGACCTTGGCCTTGTTTTTCACCACCTCTGTGTTGTTGGTTTTGGTAGGCGCCTCTACCTCTACTCTTCCTCTACCTCTGGAGTTACCACGTTGTGGGCAGGCACCTCTACTTCTGCTTGGGTAGGTTTCTCTGCTTTTGGAGTTGTTCTGGTTCATCTTGTTGGACCAGCAGTTCTCTTGTTTGAGACCTTGTTTGCCACCCTTTCAACAATCGCCTTTGATTTTCACATTGAAAGCACTTACAGTCTGTTTTTTGCTTTCTTTTGGTTGACTTAATTACTTTTCTTGTATTTTGTCTTTCAAATATTCAAAGTTTCTTTTCTCAGCTGGCATAACTTCAATAAAGTCACCTATACAACTTAAATCTGCAGGCAATGCATTAATTAAATATTTCATTTTTTCTTCTTGTTGAATTGTGACACCAGCTGTTATATATTGATTGCATATTTTTTTAAATTGATTAAAAAATTCTTTTTTCATGCTAAATGCAGTTTCACATCCTTGGATGTATTCAAGTTGTCTGTTTGATATTGTACTCATTATGATGGTCCTTGCTTTTCGATCTATCTTTTTCCAACCAGTTTCGTCTTCATTTATCCTTTCTTTTATTGCAGGTGAATTGCATTCTTTGAATTCCAGTGCCAGCATAATTCTTGTTTTCCAAGCTGAGTACTCTGCACCATCAAAAATTTGTACGCCAAATTCTTCAATT
This sequence comes from Encarsia formosa, assembly GCA_038277355.1. Classification (NCBI taxonomy): domain Eukaryota; kingdom Metazoa; phylum Arthropoda; class Insecta; order Hymenoptera; family Aphelinidae; genus Encarsia; species Encarsia formosa. The sequence goes on from CM076187.1 coordinate 49,796,560, forward strand.
TTGTTTTCATGAGCCATTTTTCTTCTTTCTTCTCTGCTTATTTTTATGTAATTTTTTATTATCAAGATTTCCTCAGTAGTGTTTATTAAACTGTTCAACAAATATTTCACTTGTTTTTCACTTAATATCAAAGTATTTTCTTCAATTTGTTTTGAGAAATTTTCAATGTGTGTTGCTGTGTGTAATTTAACCTCTTTATTGCTCCAGCCTCGGAGCCAATTCATTTATTTTACCTCACTTCGAATTTTAAATCCGTTTCGATTTTTGTTTAATTTAATTTTTAATACATTATTTATTGTTAACTTCGTTGTTTTACTTTTCATTTACTCGTTGACTTAATTCAATCATTTATCGGCCACGTAGTTGCATGCCTTAACCTTACTTTTCACCATGCGGTCGCTTGGCTTACCGTTGTACAGAATTTTGTTGTTTAAAACTACGGCCTTGGCTACCATGTTGAAATAAACTAATAAAAGTTTACATATTCTGCATTACTATTGTAGTAATGCAGAATCGTGGATCTTGTGTTAGTTCGTAATTAATTACTCTGAGGTTCTTTGTATATAAATGTTTAATAGAGTAATATTATAAATGAATATGATTAACAAGTTTGGTCTTACAGTTATTCTTATCTTGATAACAACAACTTTATACTTTACGTAAATTTATGCTGACTACATATTACATGTGTCACTAGCTCAGTTTATCTTACTGCGGCCAGTACACCTAGTAGAGCGGACGAACGCAGACGAACGACTGGTCTCGCCTCGCGCGTGCTGCATGATCGAGCCTACACACACACTCTCACACGCTCGCTTACGTCACTCGCTATGAGCTGTATGTTTACATTTCAGCAAGGTCATTCAGTATTTCTGATCGATTGGCCACCCATTTTCGCAACGGGAATCCTTCAGAATCCAAAAGACCAATTACTTGATCTCGTAATATTTTAGCAGTTGCTACATCGTCAGCTCCAGAGAGTATATCATCTACGTATCGGTCCTTCAATACAATTGGAACGGCTTCAGGCCATGATTCTCCCTTGTCTTCACAAAGCTGTTGAATCGTGCGGAGAGCTTGATACGGAGCGCATGATGTCCCATAAGTGACAGTGAGAAGCTGAAAGTGCCGCAGTTTACTGTTGACATCTGAAGCCCATACAATACGTTGGAGGTCGACATCTCGCTTGTCAGTCCATATCTGTCGATACATCATCCGTACATCAGCACAAAATGCGATCGAATGCCTCCTCCATCGTATCAGTACACTTGGCAGCGACGTTTGCAGCTTTGGGCCTGTGTGTAAAATATCGTTTAAGCTGCATGCACCAGATGTCTTTCGAGATACGTTAAAAGCCACTCGAAGTTTTTTGCCTTGGTCACCCGATGGCCGAATACCATGATGAGGAATATAATGTACTTGAGATGTACAATTCTTTAATTCGATATCAATTAATTGACGTATGTGCCCACAAGACAAATACTGATCCATAAAACGTCGATACTCGTTGGCCATTTCAAGATTACGGTGTAGCCGTTGTTGCAAGGAACTTAGTGAAGCAATCTTGTGTTAGTTTGTTTTAGTGGAAGACGTATAATATATCGTCCGTTTTCTGCCCGTTGATATTGAGCAAAAATTTGTTCACACTCTTTATCATCGGGAGATATGCGAGCAGCATGAGGTATTTCTTCGGTCTCCCAAAACCACTGGACACATGTTCATTTTAGTAATAAAGAAACGTATGAAGTCTTGATTGAACAATAAGATTTATTAACAACGTATAACATTGGTTAAGCGCTACAATCATAAAAAACAAAACACCAAACAAAACATAACCATATATATCAACAAAAAATAGAACATTCGAATATTTCAAATTCGAACAGTTAGAGTATTAGCAATCCATGCTCTAACTAAATGAAAGCGTTTCATCCGTGAATACTGACCAATTACATCCAAGCAAAAATTCATTCAAAGCCCCAGCATCAACAGATTTGAAGTCCGTGAAAGTAAAGTCATTCGTCAAAACTTTCGGGGTTTGAATGTCAAGGGTAACTGTCATCAGGTCATGTCCCGCAATGAAAGATGTCTCTGTCTTTCAGTAGCTAGTCTAAGTGTGAAGTGCGTCAACGAGAACCAGGTCAAGCCAAGTATCCGAGTGGGAGGTGTGATGTGTAGACCCAAATAGGACAGAGAACAGAGAATTCTCCTCAATAAAATTACGCACAAAAGCCGCATCAGGCGAGTCCGAGAGCTGGTCTGCATTAAAATCACCAAGGATGACCTTAGTGCCATAATCATGCATATTATCACGCAGGTCGGACACAAAGTCAGACCCGAGGACAAATGGGGCATGCGGGGGCCTATACACCACACCTACAAATATGGGGTCAGTGCCTCCAAGAGAGACTTCAGCAAGAAGATACTCAGGATGACCAGGCCTACCATTGCACTCCATGGAAGACGAGCAGAGGTGTTTGACTGAGAGAGATTGATGAACATAAAGTGCCACCCCGCCCCCCTGGTTTATGGTCACGGCTAAGAAGAGCATAACCCTCCAAAGCAACAAGCGCATCCTCAATCGAAGGACCCAAATGGGATTCAGTAACAGCTATCACGTGTATCATGGGCTGTGACAAAAGAAACAGTCTAACCTGCTCGATATGTCCCTTAAGGGAGTTAGCATTGAAATGACAAATACGCAGCATTATGCCCTCACCCCGCACGGACCTCTGGTGTGAAGTGTGTATAGAAGGCTGAGAGAGTGATTGAGAATGAGATGAAGAAGAACTAAAGAGTAACGGATTGAAGTAGGAAGAAGTAGAGGAAGAAGTAGTTGCATGTGAGGTGGAAGATGAAAGATGCGTATTGTGAAGAAGACTGAAGTGATTATATGAAAATGTAATATTACCGCGAGAGAGAAGATGTGTCAGTATACCTGTTATTACAAAAAACGATTTAAATCTTCAATGCTGGAGATGAGTGTAGGGGTGTCTCCCTTCTTCCTGCGAACGTAGATTCGGCCACTGCGGATGAAGCTGATGAATCCAGTGTCAGATTGTCTCGCCTTCTCTCGTACAGCACGATGCAAATCAAAAACTTCCTTAGGAAGAAATTTGTTCAGGTTCAGCAGTCCAGGCATGATTGAGTTGGGATCAATCTCAGGGGGTAAATTTGATAATAATGCAGAGGTGTGCAGCTTACCCAACTTAATTTTGCTCTGGATGATTTCCAGCATGAGTGCTCTGGAGTGAAGTGTAACCAGAATCGATGGTGGGCGACTTTGCTGAAGATTCGTAGGCGAGGTTGTGGTTGGAGGTCGAGTTGAGGACGTTGCAGCGTTTGCAGCGGAAGTTTGCTGACCTTGTGGTGGCCTTGCTGATGAGCACCATTGCATCCACTATATCACGGGCTTCAGTATCCGGGCGCAGAGTCTTGAGTGCTGAGAGAACAAGTGATTTCACATTGGCACCAGGAGCAGCAGCAAGACCTCCAATTAGCAGCTCCGAGAAATTCGCAGAGCATGTCGTCGTGTTCAGTCGAGCAAGATCAGAGCTGAGAGTGGCATTCTTATTCTCGAGTTGTTGAATTTTATTCAACAGCTCGGTATCACAGTGGAGGATAGCAGACAGTTCGGGATTTTCAAATTTCTCCTTCAACTCAGCCAGTTCACCTTTAATATCTTTCAGCTGGTCCTCAACAGTGTCAACTCGCTACCAACTTCGGGATGAGATCCAGATCAGCAAGTTTGTTGTCGATCCCATCGAAGCGCTCCTTAAAGGAAGTCTTCAGGTTTCCAAGCTCATTCAGGATACTTCTCAAAAGTGCCTCATTGGTTACTGGCTCAACATTCTCTGAAGTTATGGCATTCGAGGTATTGGATGAAGTGGATGAGGTTGAGTTTGTGCGAAAACGAGTGTTCGGTTCGTCGTTCTTCTTAGTCCGGTCAGGCGTGGCCTGGGTGATGCAGAACGTGCAGGCTTTCGCTTGCTTACCTTGCAGCATAACAGTTGCTAATTTAGCACACTGCGAGTTGTTGAGCTTGCTACAATTTTCGCACTTGTGCGCGCGGGCCCATGACAAGAGCCGCAGAGAGGAGTATCTTTCACGTTCATGACTGAAGTAGGTTCCACGACACAACCAGGAAAGTATAAATGCTCAAATGATCAGGCGGCCAATTTAATTCCAGAATTATGCGGTGGATTGGTATGTGTTCTGCCGGTATTTAGTTAAGTACCACTGGCTACTCCTAACCTCTCGAACACACAGTACTGCACAAAGAGCTCGTGAGATGTCGGACAAGAACTACTAGTCAACCTGTGGTCAGGCCACAGGTAAGTGAAAAGGTCAAGAATTGGTCAGACCACAGTGTGGTATAGACCAGAGGCTAGCAAGTAGTACCAGACTATGAAAAGTCAGGCCATAAAAACCGCAGACAAGGGGTGACAGTTGCCAAAACAGTCAACCACGATAGTGTGAGGTTATAGTTCACCGTACAGCCTCCAAGGTATGCCGGGTTGCCAGCTATCAATTTCGCAGCCTAACTATAATTCAAAAATTCGCGCGGATTTACACTTGGTTCACAATGGCTATGTGCGCACTATTGTAGATAGAATTTAAGGGGGGAGTAGAGGCTAGACATTTTCAAAAAATCGATCAGCAATCAAAACAAGCCCTTGTCAAGGAAACTGCAGCAGGGAATGTGCTTTATGCAGCTGGAATCGACGATTCAATGTAAGTTGTAAAAACAAAATTTTTTCATGATTTTTCCCCCTCGAAAACTTAAAACGCGTTTTTCTCGAAACTAACTTTTTCAAAGTCGGTGAACGCTGCCATTTAAAGACTACTCAACCGATCGTTCTAAAATTTGACACATTTACTTGTTATATAAAATACCCAGCCCCTACGGAGAGTTTTTTTTTTTTTTTTCGGTTTTACGGATACAAAATGGCGTCAATTTTCCGCGAAAAATCCAGTTTTTTTTTTTAAATTGTTGCCAAATCTTGAAAAAAAATTTTAAAAATAAATACTCTCCGTAGGGGTCGGGAAAAACTCCTACTTTAACTAAAAAAATTATTCAATTTCATTTCAGGTAACCCAGTGCAGCCCAGGAGTGTTCACCGCGGATGACCTTTTTTTTTCGATGCCTCCGAAAATGTTACGTCAGAGGCTTATTTATGAATATTCTTATTCAAAAATTTGACCAAATTTACTTTAAATGTTGCTCTATTATGTGTCATTGTTTAAATAAACGCATTTGTTTATACGTCGCCCCAAAAAATCGTCGAAAAAGTGCTTTTTTTACCAATTAACCCCAACTCCCCCCTTAAAGCACTTTGCGCGACGAAACACTGATGCCGCCAAAATTTTGCACTAACCTCACTTTGCACTAGTGTAATTTAATAAGTTTTTTAAAAGTTAATTACTATGAGCAACACCACAGTAACATAAAAGTCAATCAATCCACTTAAAGTAACACGAGAACCGCTTCACTAGAAAAAATCACTGAGTGAACACTGTAAGGAGACTCAAACACTAGGCAAAAACCGAGAGCGTGTGTACGTACGTAGTTCCATAGGTTGAATTAGAACTCGATAAAGAGAGAGAGAGAGAGAGAGAGAGAGAAGCGAAAAGCCAGTGTGTTGTTCAGTTACTGTAAATTATCTGAATCTGAGAGAGACAGAGAGAGAGAAAAGGCAGAGCGCTGGCTGAATAATGGTGAAGTATCCATCGAGCATAAATGTAAACAGTAAACAAAATCACTGAATTTTTGTGTCTACGTGTATTGTGAGGACTGAGCGAAATTTTTTTTTTTTGAAAAGCAAGTTGAGCAGTGACACTCAACTTGTGGATCCTATTGATGGGTTGAGTTTTTTTGCTTAATTTTCGAATTTTTTTTGTGTTGAGAAATTGTGGTTTTTTTTGCTCGTGAAAATTGAATTTGTCAGAGACGGATGAAAGAATTTTTTTTTATTTTTGCTCAGGAGCTGTTAGAATTTTTCAAAGAATTAGATTGATTTAGATTAAATTGCGCACGTGCCATCAAATGAAAATTATTGGTATAGTTAGGGCTGCAAGAGCGAAGAGACCCAGTCGAGATGTCTTTGGAGGCAAAGGACGCAGTTATTAGCAAGAGTGGAATAGACGTATCGTCGAACAGGGCAGTCGATACAGAGTCGCTCCTTGAGTGGTGGAATGATGTTCCACCTGAACTGATTGGGATGATGAAAGATCTCTTGGTTGGATTTGCCAAGATCAAGTCAACGTATGATGAGTCACTCGCAAGAATGAGCGAACTCAACCGAGCATAGAGAATATTCTAAAGAGAGTTAAGCCAAGTTCGAGTTGAACTGAAAGATCTTTAAAACTGGTGAAAGGAATTGGCTTAACCCTCGACGCAAGAATCCATTTTTAAGACAGCCGTGAAAGAGAAAACCTGTCAACAGAAAAATGGAGGTCATGAGCATGGGACCAAAACTCAGGGCCCATACCTGACCCAGATTGCAGTAGGTGCAATAATTTCGACTCATGACAGCATTAATCAGCTACGGGAGTAGTGAGCTTGCCAGTTCGAGGCCGCAGACAACTGACCAAAAAGCCTTAATGGATTTGCCTCCGACGAAAACTAACGAAAGGTATTCGTACGCACCTGGGCAGGAAGTTATATTAAGTATTTGGGAGGACTTGCTATAGGATATCTAGCTAATTATTTATTTAATTCCTTTCCCTGTTACAAAAGACATTTGTTAATCTTTCATATATCCTAAGCTCTTTACTTACTGATAGTTATTTTGAACGCGTAGCCCTCTACTGGATGGTGAATGTCGAGATGGCACCATTTGCTTGATCTAGTGGTGTGGCGCGAACTGTAAGTTATCGGTTAATGGTTAACCAATTAACATTAACAGCCAATAATTTCACTCCGTACACATATCAATAGTTGGTAGACTGAGTGGCGCCATCTCTTGGACCACGCAGAACTACCGGGTGCTGGTGCTCTCGCGCTGCCGTCTGCGCAGCTAGGCACGACTGGCGCTGCTGCTGTCGTTGACGCCGCCGGGCTAGCTGCTCTTTGATCACTTCTCGTTTTGGCGCTTACTCAGCATGCAGCAGAGAATTTTCTCTCAAGTGAAATTTCGTTATCTTGAGTTATTTTTAAAGTTCATCTCATTGGTTACTTCTCATGTTTTTCTTGGTGTCTCCGTGAAAGTGCACTTGTGGTCCAGCTCATCGTGGTTGCGGCAATCAATAACGTTCTAGTGATCACATCGCATTTTCAAGCCAGCGTATCTACAGCTGTTCTTGTTGGCGGACCTAGAAATTCATCGCGCTCTACTACTCACTGGGCATCTCCAGGTATTTCGTCTTGGCTCAAGTAACAATAATTTACTTGAGCCACTCGTTTTAATTCATGCACAATAATTAACTTATTGTGCATTCTCTTGCTCTCTCTCTTTTTTGTTGTTGTGCTGATTTACACATAGCTATCCTCTTTTCTCTCTCTCTCTCTCTCTTTGCTGCTGATGCTATTAGCATTTCTTTCGGCTATCGCTCTCTATCTCTCTTTTTTCAAGGCCGCACTCAGTGATTTGTTTACCTCATTTATATTCTAGTTAACTCGTGTTTACGTTTTGAATTCATATAATCAAATCTGTACGGAGTTTTGGCTACAGTGTCAATTCTCAAATTAATTGATTTTCTTTACATGGAAATTAATTTTGGAAAATTCACAGTTCATAATATATGACATTTTCACTTTTCATTTTTTTTTCTTTTTGGAATAATTAGTATTAAACTTGTATGAACTCACTATTTATAATTTTATGATTATTTGAGATTTTTGTTTGTTTGTAAAATTAAGTGCTGTGTTAAAATTCAAATAAGTTATCACTGTTTTTATTAAATTGTGTCTTTCTCCAATTTATTTAACAACCCTCCCCTACCAGATTTATTTGACAAATTAAAAAGTAAATTAATAGACCGGTCAATCCGGAACAGAGTTCATGCGTGCACTTTATAGATACGCGTTATGTATTCATATATTTTATACTTATACAATAAATATTTAATCTATATTTTATAACTAAACAGACTCTCATTTATTTAACATCCTAACACATAAAGAACCACTTGACATGGCGCAGTCAGTAGTGTTTTAAAAAAAAAAAGTGTAATAATGTGTAATTGATAATGTGACTGACCAAAACACGGTTGAAACAAAGGAAGATCTTAGTGAGAGTGAGGTTAGTAACTATGATTCCACAGAAGAAATAATCATTGATGCTAAAGCGGAGGAAAAGAAGAAGAACCTGCCATAAATAGCTCAATGAGACCACCTTCATCACTTTCTTTTGATGGTAATATAAAAGAAAATTGGAAAAAACGGAGGCAAAAACTTAAAATCTATCTGCAAGCAACATACCTCGTATCAAAAAGTGAAGAAAGAAGAGTAGATGTTTTATTGCATATAGCTGGTGAAGAAGCCATGGATAATTTAACACTTTTGGATTGTCAAAAGCTGAAAGAAAGAAGATTGATAACGTGTACAAAGCTTTCGAAGATTACTGCATGCCAAAAACCAATGAAAGTGTAGAGCGGCATGTATTCTTTTCCCATGATCAAAAAAGTGGCGAAAGTTTTACAAGTTTTTTGACAGATTTTAAAAAATTAAGTGCTTCATGTGGTGTTGGGGTAGTGGGTATAATAAATAAAGGTAGACACAGTATTAGGTAAAAGTAAGGTTTATTCAGTTACTCGGGCATACAGACTTTCGGGACGTTCTTAAATCTACGACTTACTCGCGCGGGCGACGCGGACGGAATGCCCTAATGGCAGGCAAATAGCAAGGACTCGCAAGTCCCGTAATAGAGGGAGCTGCGGAGCGGCTTCCTCTATGCTTACAGAATAGTACCAGAGTCAATGAGTAGCTGTTGACGCTATAACTCTAACACTCCCTCCCGTCAATAGCCTACTCATTATTAATCCAGAATAATCGCAAAATGAAACAACAATCCAGTTTTTATTATTAAAGTATAAGCAATTCTGACATAAACAGCAATAATCATCACAAAATATACACATAAATAAACAGAAAGAAAATTAGGCAAGCTTAGGCATGCGCACCGTTGTACGAGGAACTGTAACATACGAAAATCATCCGAACAACTCATCAAACAGAGTTTAAGTTCAACGGTCAGTATTGTTAACTTCAGTCCAGATAACGTTAGTAAACCTTATCTCAGTTTTTCTCCTTCAATCATTATGTCTTTCTTTCTATCTTCAATCAATAAATACCACTGTGGTGATTATAGTTCTAACAGTTTCAGCATACGAATTAGTAATTTGTTTTCATCTGAGAAAATTCACAATTTCACAGCAAAATTCTCAATCTAAGTTTTCCGACCAGTACCAACCAACGGTCCATCCTGAATTTGATTCAACATTTCAATCAGTTGGTTTCTCACTTAGTTGAGTAAGTTCACAGACTTTGTCAAATTGGTCATCGTTCAGTAAATATTCAATTCACTTTTTTTTTACCAGCATCCAGGCGAAAATCTTACTGTCAGTAGCATTTGTCAGTAGAATCTGAAGTATTGATTCAAAATTCAGTTTCCTTCCGGTTCAGGTCTAATCATAATTATTTTTCGTAGTGCATTTTCTCAATCACTAAGCAGTGCAGTCATGAATAAAATATTTTTTAGTTTTATCGTACCATTCTTGTATGTAGCTTCACCTGCAGCCTTGAAAATAAATACTTCCAGTTTTCAACAGATTTTAAAATAAACATTTCAAGTAATAGACGTAATTAATTTCAGTTTCAACCATTCCTCAAGTCATAAAACAGTTTTTCATTCGTCTATAAAGCTCACTGTCATCTACTAGAATCCCTGAAAACATCACCAAAATAATCAAAGCTTGGAGCTAAGTTCACAATTTTCCACACTCAGAAATAAATTCTGCAGTATCATCTCACAAAATATCAGGGCTCTAGCAGATTTAGAATTTCAGGCTTGTAATTCATTCTCCTTTAATCTATAAAAATTCATAGATAAGAGAATATAAGAATTCACCGACTCTTTCAGTTTTAATGTCGTCTCTAAATCCAGTAATATCCAGCACAGTATTGTTCATACACAAATTCATATCTTTTCAGTCGGTATCTTCCAGTGTATAAAGTCTTTGTTCAAGTAAATTTAAACATGCCGTTATACGTCCAGTTACATCAATAAGGATCCTACAAATCCGTCATTTTCGTCCACCGTGAAAGTACGATTCAAAGATGCAGTTTTAACTATCAGTTGCAATAAAAATAAGATAATGGAATTTTTGGTTTTAAACCCGTGGAGTTTCCGATCAAAATTCCAATCCCTCAAATTTGAAGGAGTTACTCATTCAGTAAACATAATAAGTCTCAGTTTCCTTTCTTTTTATCTTATTTCTTTCTTTTATTTAAAAAGTCATCTTTCAATTTAGATTCGATGATGTCACTAGCTCGAACCTAAAATAACTTTATCCTAAACCGTGGTAGCGGTTGAACGGCGAGTAGTTTAACACAACATACTCAGTAAATGCTCTCAGTCCATAAGACCATGTAATACAAAATCCCTATTAGTGAGGGATCGAGCAAAAACGATTTGCAGACAACCATGATAAATAAAATCGAACTTTCGCCTGTCATGAAGCTATTATTGCTCTTAAAGCTATTATAATGTTAATTAGAAATTTGAGTATTAGTGATGGTTTATGTAATGCAACCAGATTCAAAGTTGTAAAAACTTATGAATATAACATAAAATGTTAGAGAGCGGTCGTTGGGTCAGTGGTTAGCGTGCTCGCTTCTGAAACAACGTCGTTCGAGGGGTCTTGGGTTCGATTCTCCGCACAACTAACTTGGAATTATTTTCTTCGTTAGTTGCGTCGGTGTTAAAATTAGTGGCTTAAAGAACATTTATTAATTTATATTTGTTACAGAATAATATAATTATAGAAACCGACATTCTGACGTCTCGATAGCGGTGTACCGAGTGGCGTGCACGTTACAACTTAACGCCTGTATAAATACTCTTTCTTAAAGTACGACTAAGCATTTACACTCATATACATAGTTCAATGCTCGGAGGAATTTCTCCTGTCAGCATTTCATCATTCAATCGTACAAGCATAAATTTGCTCTTATTTCAACACACCTCCTCAAATTTATGATTTACAAATTTTTCTTCCCAATTATTCGTAATTCGTTCCGGAATTTTTCAAACTTATTGCATCCCAGCGCTTTAGTTAATACGTCAGCGATATTATTTTCTGACTCTACTTTTACAATTTTAATCACACCTTTCTCATAACATTCATTTACAAAGTGATAATGTACTTCTATGTATTTTGAATGTTTAGTTAAATTACCAAATTTTGCAATAGCTATCGCTCCAGAATTACCTTCATACACATTAATCGGTTTTTCGAACACAACACTAAAATCTTTCAATAGATTTTTCACCACTTTTATTTCACTCACTGCTTCTGATAAAGCCACATATTCAGCTGCTGTCGAAGATTTAGTTACACTTCCTTGTTTTCTTGATTTCCAATAAATCACATTTCTAAACAATCTTACAATATAACCAGTAGTAGATTTTCTATCTACCTTATCACCAGCCCAGTCAGCATCAACAAAGCAGTCTAACACGTCAGCATTTAAATTTCTTTCATATGTTAATTTAAGATTTCTTGTCAAATATAAGTACTTCAAAATTCTCAACGCGTATTTATAATGAGTTTCATCATAGCTATTTTGAAATCTACTCAAATAATTCACGGCATAACTTATATCAATTCTCGTACTTGTGCTAATAAATAATAATGCACCGATCAAGTTTCTATATTTTACGTTATTTGATGCTGGCTGTGCAGGTTCTACACATAAATTTTGTTCCATAGGTGTATTATACAATTTCGCATTTACAATATTATATTTTCTGGCCAATGACTCTATATAGTCACTTTGGTCCAGTGTCATATTACATTTTTCATAATCATAATTAATGTTTATTCCCAAATAAGTGCTCACTTCACCCAAATCTTTCATAGAAAATTTATTTGATAATTTATTTTTAATTTGTTCAATCCTTCCCTTATTTTTTCCACAAATTAATAAGTCATCAACAAATAATATTAAATAAATTTTTTCATTCTTTTCACACTTTACATATAAACAATAGTCACTCTCGCTTCGTTGAAATCCTAGTTCCTTCATAAAATCATCAAAACATTCATACCAAGTTCTCGGGCTCTCTCTCAACCCGTATAATGCTTTAATTAATTTGTAAACTCTATTTGAACCGTCTTGATAACCCATTGGTTGTTTTACAAATACTTCTGACTTTACGAAACCATTTAAAAAATCTGTTTCTACATCCATCTGGATAATCAATAAATTATTTTGGCAACAAAAGGATAATAATAATTTCAATGTTTGAATTCTAGCTACTGGTGAATACAAATCTTCCCGTACTTCAGTTTGTTGGAAGCCTCTAACTACAAGTCTAGCTTTTTTTGGGTTATCAGATTTTTTTGTGAATACCCATTTTAAATCTAGAATCTTCTTATCTCTAGGTCTATCTACTAATTTCCACGTTTTATTTTTCATCAAACTATTCATTTCCCTATCCATAGCTTCTTTCCATAAATCATTTTCCTCGCACTCTACTGCCTCCTCGTAGGTAGAAGGGCTATCTGCGCTAACTACATTTACATAAACGTAATTTGAATCTCTATTTATCCCATACCAATCTGGTTTTTTTCTTGCTCTTTGCGGCCTATCTAAACGATTTTCATTTAACTCAACATTATCATGGTTACTCTCTTCTTCAGCAGAATCTACCTTTTCCCTACCCTCGTTGGATTCAGAGTTTTGAATTTCATGACTTAAAGTTTCATCATCCTCGTAATCACTGTTATCATTGCCTCTAAAACCAATCAAATTGTCATCATTTTCAACTATATCAACATGTCTGGCTCTAACTATTTTACCGTTTAACAAAACTCTGTATCCAACGTGGTCGTAACCAATTAAGATCCCTAAATCGGACTTTCTATCCCATTTGGTATTTCTTTTATTTTCGGGAACTCTCACAAAAACTTTACTCCCATATAAACGTAAATTTTTCAAATTAGGTTTCTTCCCGAGAAAAATTTCATAAGATGTCTTATTTTCAATCGTATTTGCAATAGTTCTATTTTTTGAATAAGCTGCGGTTTTAATTACCTCTGGCCAGTATCTACGATTCACGTTTGCTTCAAAAAATAAACATCTCGCGGAATCCATAATCGTCCTATTATATCTTTCCGCCGTCCCATTTAATTCATGCACGTTAGGAGGACACGGTTCAAGTAAAATCCCTTTTTCTTTTATTAAATTGTAAATATCGCGATTTAAATATTCTCTTCCATTATCACATCTTAACTTTTTAATTCTTTTCCCGGTAAGATTTTCAACTTTATTAATATAATCCACGAAACAATTAAAAACATCCGACTTTAATTTTATTGTGTAAATCAATGCACATTTACTATAATCATCAATGAAAGTTAAAAAATATTTTGAATCATCATAACCCGTTGTATTATGCGGCCCATTTAGATCTGTATGTACCAACTCTAAAATCTCGGTGGCTCTACTTCTATTATTTTCGAAAGATAAATTATGCATTTTATTCTGTATGCACGTCCCACACTTCAAATTTACTGACTCTAATTTTTCTGGTAACCCATCGACCAATTTATTCTTACACATTTCCTCCAAATATTTAAAATTTACGTGACCGAAAATTCTATGAAACTTTTCTTTCTGTGTCATGTTTTTGTTAATTTTCTCCGACGAATAACACACTCTCACATCAAAATAACTACTTATTTTATACAACCCATTTTCTTTGCAAGCTACTGCAATTAAACTATTATTACTTATATATATTTTCGACGTATTTCCGACAGAAATTATTTTATTTTCATTCGTAATTTTCGCAAAACTCAACAAATTTTTATCCATCTCAGCTACATAAAATACATTGGATATTTTTGTTTTATGCTTAATCCCGTTCACTTCAAAATAAGTTAAAATTTTACCAACTTTCGTGCCTTTCAAAACTCTACCGTCACCAACCTTGACATTAATTGGCTTTTTCAAAACTATAGATTCACAAAAATAGGATTCATCATTAATAATGTGGTCTGAGCAACCACTGTCTAATATCCAATCTATTTTATTTGTATCACAATTATATATATCAACAACATGATTATCGAATTTATCACCGTCTGTTAAATGCGCAAAAAAAGAGTTTTTCACCTGATCATCCGTACTGTCGTTTTCGGTGTTACTATACCTCGCGTTGTGTTGAATTGCTCCATCGTTGCGGGGCTGCCAGTTTCTGCCTCCGCGATTTGAGTGTTGTCGACTACCTCTGCCGCCGCGACCTTGAAACTGCTGAGACTGCGGCCGTTGTTGCTGTTTCTGCTGTGGTGCTTCTTGTGCACCTCCTTGCCAAAATGTATTGTTGTTTTTGGTCCACTTGTTTCTACAATTTTTCTTCAAGTGTCCGGGCTTACCACACCCATAGCATGTGAATTTATTTGAACTTTCTGCTTGAAATGCACTACACTTTTTCTTGTTTGATTCACTCAAGTTTCGGGTTTCCCACATGCTTATTTTATTTTTTAAGAACTCACAATTTCTATCCTCTGTTGATAGAGCATCTACCAGATCTCCAATGTAACTTAAGGATTCTGGCAAAGTTCTCAGCATGTAATTTAATTTTTCTGCCTCGGTGACTTTTCCTCCAGCATTTTTTAAGTCATTTATAGTCTTCTCAAAATCACAGAAAAATGTACTTGAATTATCATAATTTTTTAATTTCATCTGATCGAGTTTGTTTCTTACACAGATTTGCATTGCTGTAGATTCTTATAGATACATTTTGTCAAACTTCTGCATTATTTTCCGAGCAGATTTTCTCTCTTCTTCGCTCAAAAATTCTAATTGGTCGTTACTTATACTGCAATAAATGTAGTTTATTCCTTTCTCGTTCATGTTGGACCAATTTTCTTGTGAATCTGATGTCAAAGCCTCTCGAACTGCTGGTTCTGCACACTTTTTTGTTTTCAAGTATTGGAGTATCCTTATTTTCCAAATGCTATAATTCCTTCCATCAAAGATATGGAGTCTTGCGTCTTCGTTTTGCGACATAGTTAGCTCTTTAATTAGTTTATCTTTATGTTCCAAATTAGCACTATGACGGTTTTGAATTTCTTCAATTTGAATTTTTCCTACTTTCCTTAAATCACTTTCATGTACGTCAGCATACACTGCTTCTATTTGATATTTTTGCAGAATATCTATTATTTCACCCCTTGACTTTGTCGCTACAGTATTTTCTTCCTTTGTGCCTTTACAAAGTCTTTTTAGTTCATCTGTATTGAAATATTGCAAGATTTTTCTAGGTGGCAATTTACTTAAAGTTTTTATTAAATCTTCCTTTGGCACTAAATTTATACCTGCCAAGCTTAATTCATTCAAGCACTGATTTTCTTTTTCTAATAGGCTCATTTAAAATTCTTTCCAAACCTCTTCACGTTCGAAGTAACGTGGTATCTCAGTTTCACTTGAGAACACTTTAAAAGAGTCACTTTTCCGTTTTCAAAAACTACGCGCTCTTGCTACCATGTTAAAATTAGTGGCTTAAAGAACATTTATTAATTTATATTTGTTACAGAATAATATAATTAATTAGATAATATGTTGGTTGGTCGAACGAACGAAAATATTAATTTATTTATGCCAACGTTTCGTCATCAATTTATAATGACCTCTTCAGGGCTAAAAAATTAACAAAGATCACAAAGTTTAAATTACAAAAAAATTTTTTATAAAACATTTAAAAGTAAAATATAAATATTAAATACCAGTAGGTTTATTATTAAACCATGTCAGAAAATAAAACTAACGATGCTCATAGTTCAAATGATAAAGTTTGACTGGGCTTAAAGACTTACTTTGTACAACGCTTTGAAAGTAGCAACGCCTCAATTATTCGCTTATAATCATTTCTCAGAAACTGAGTGTCCAACTGTTTGTTGATATTATTAGGATTATAATAGATATATAACATTTCCAAAAAGGTTCGTTTTTTCAAAAATAACTCCGTGTCTAAAATTTTGACATTATCAAAATCAAAAAAATGATTATTATTATTGCAATGTAATGCAATTACAGATTTGTCATCCAAAAGTCTGACATAAGACTCATGTTCATTAATACGTTCTCTCAAAAATCTTTTAGTTTGACCTATATAAGTTTTTTCGCAATCTTTACAATTAATTTTATAAATAACGTTAGTTTTATTAAATTTATCTACAGTATCCTTGCCTAAATTTACAAATTGATTTAATTTATTGGTGTACCTATAAACAACTCTGATACCAAATTTCTTAAAAATAAACTGAACATTGGAAGAAAAATATTTGTGATAAGGCAAAACTATAAAAGGTTCATTGTGAAAATCATCTACATTATTATGAATATTGGGACTGTCAAGCTTTCTCAATCTGAATTTTGTGTATTTAGAAATAAAATCAACAGGATAACCATTATTAATAAGCAAATTTTTAACCAAACTCAAATTAGTCTTATGAAATCTTCTATCAGAGAGCTTAACAGCTTTATCAACTAACATATAAACGATAGATATTTTCATTTGTATCGGGTGATGGGAATCAAAGTGCACATACCTACCAGAGGATGTATTTTTCCGGTACCAATTGGTAATTAATTTGCCATTCTCCCTTTTAACTTTTAGATCCAAAAAATTAATTTCCAAATTATTATTTTCGTGTTCTATTGTAAATTTAATTGAATCATCATAGCTGTTAAAATAATCATGTATGTTTTTTAGGCGCGATTTTTTACAAATTAAAAAAATGTCATCAACGTAACGTTTAAATATTAAATAACTAGTTTTGAATTTTTCTAAACAGTTATTTTCAATAGCTTCTAAACATAAATCTGCAAACCAAGGGCTGCAACAACCACCCATTGGAGCACCCTTAATTTGATGGTAAAACTTATTATTAAATTTAAAAAAAGTGGAGTTAAGAATAAAAATGATTAGATCTAAAAATTCTCGTTTGTTTAACTTTGTTTTGTTTCTTAAAAAATGCCATTTGTTGTTAATAACTTGTAAAACTAAGTGTTTGTCTATGTTTGTGAAAAGGGAAACAACATCAAAAGAAACCATTGTATAATTATGTGGGACATGTATTTTATCAATATGACTTTTAAATTCTAAGCTATTTTTAGCTGTATGTTTAGGTTTTGGTAAATGTGCATTGAATAAAGCAACAATACGCTTTTCAAGCTCATGTGTGGGTCCATTAACAGTAGAAACAATTATACGAACAGGATGACCATCTTTATGAATCTTAATCAAACCGTAGGCTCTAGGCAAGGACGAACTGTTTACATTATGTAGTTTGTTTTTAAAAAACATCGCAATCTATATAATTTGTCTTACTATTTATTTTCTTAATAAGATTGTTAGTGCTGTTTTTAATTTTATTAAGAGGATTTTCAATAACTTTCTCATAATAATTAGTATCATCAAGAACGGACTTAACTTTGGAAATATAAACAGATTTCTCAATTATGACAGATGTGTTACCTTTATCACTCTTACTAATGTGTAAATTTAAATTATTTTTCAAAAAACAATTAGCCAATTTTATTTTACGTTCATAAATTTTATCAATAATATTAATGTGAATTTGATTTTTTATACTATAGTTCAATTTAGTGATTATTTCATTCCTGACTCAGACTTTTGGATGACAAATCTGTAATTGCATTACATTGCAATAATAATAATCATTTTTTTGATTTTGATAATGTCAAAATTTTAGACACGGAGTTATTTTTGAAAAAACGAACCTTTTTGGAAATGTTATATATCCATTATAATCCTAATAATATCAACAAACAGTTGGACACTCAGTTTCTGAGAAATGATTATAAGCGAACAATTGAGGCGTTGCTACTTTCAAAGCGTTGTACAAAGTAAGTCTTTAAGCCCAGTCAAACTTTATCATTTGAACTATGAGCATCGTTAGTTTTATTTTCTGACATGGTTTAATAATAAACCTACTGGTATTTAATATTTATATTTTACTTTTAAATGTTTTATAAAAAATTTTTTTGTAATTTAAACTTTGTGATCTTTGTTAATTTTTTAGCCCTGAAGAGGTCATTATAAATTGATGACGAAACGTTGGCATAAATAAATTAATATTTTCGTTCGTTCGACCAACCAACATATTATCTAATTATTTCTTCATCCCACGAACAACCAACAAACCACTACTATTTTGAATAATATAATTATAGAAACCGACATTCTGACGTCTCGATAGCGGTGTACCGAGTGGCGTGCACGTTACAACTTAACGCCTGTATAAATACTCTTTCTTAAAGTACGACTAAGCATTTACACTCATATACATAGTTCAATGCTCGGAGGAATTTCTCCTGTCAGCATTTCATCATTCAATCGTACAAGCATAAGTTTGCTCTTATTTCAACAGTCGGTAACATCGATCCCTACGTTCACCCCGACTGCTTTGGAGTCGGTTTTACCGGGGGCCATCATTTCAGCGCTGGTCGTAAGTTTATCTCGACTGGGGGCAATATTTGGGGCATAATTTCCCAATGAGCTAAACTCGGTTCGGCACTGGTCTAATCCAAGACTATCTGATTGGGGGCGATATGTGGGATAAAAAGTCCCAATGAGCCTGCCGGTTCAGCGCTGGTCTTACGATTAACTCGAATGAGGTACATACCCTGGGTTTCCCGTACTCCACATGGTCCATATGGGCCATGGGCTAATGCGAAGCAGTGTAGGGACAAAGTCGTCAATAAGCTCATACGGAGCATAAAAAGTCGCGACTATAAATAAGTATTAAAAAAAAAAAAAAAAAACATTAAATGTAAAATATTAACCGAAGATAAAGGAAATAAATTAGTTTCTATTTCAAGAATAACAATGAGTACAGCAGAAATTTCTTAATTTTCATTTGTAATACATAGAAAGCAGTTTCCATTAGTTTTACCTTTTGCAGTGACAGTAAATAAATCACAAGGTCAAAGTTTTGATAAAGTAGGAATATATTTAAATAAACCATTATTTTCTCATAGACAACTTTTTGTAGCATTATCACGATGTAATGATCCTAATAATTTATTTATTGAAAATAAAAATTGTTTACAAAATTATATAAATAATATAGTATGGAAAGAAATTTTTATTTAAAGTATAAAAAATTCATTTATAAGAAAGAAAAAATTATAAATCATTTAAATATGAACAAAATAAATTTTTTAATATTTAATTAAAAAATTAAATAAATATATCTTACTATAAAAAATATTAAAATGAATTTAGAACATGGGAAGAGAATCTTTAAGAAAATCTATTGAAGAATATCAAAGCACTGACCAAAGAAATAAGAAAATGAAAGAATATAATTTTTCGGATAATGAATATTTGAAAAATAATATTACTGTTGGAGACAGAACTGCGTATTCATAAATATTTTCTTCTAATAAATATTTAATTATAAATATTTATAAAAAAAATTCATTATTTTATAGTTCTATTGTAGTATAAAAAAGATGAAATTATTGGTCAAAATACATTTATTAAAAAAAGTGATGAAATGGAATTTAAAATATTTAAATTCATTGCAAACAATAATAGTGGAACAAAAATACAATGCAATATTTATGATAACAATATAAAACTATTTCAAGATAAAATCCCCTATTAAATAAGAGCTAGCGCCATATTGCGTAAGCTTTTTATTCGTGAGCTGATTGGTGGAGAAGGTTTTTTAAAATATTCGAAAAGTGCAATTTAAGGTTACAATTGTTGTTTTTTTTTCTATGCGCGCTTGCAGCGCGCTGAAGGGTCCTAGCTGTTTTAAATAAAATAAAATTCATAATAAAAATAAAATAAAAAAATTAATTTATTAATTTAATTAAGATAAAGGGTATAGCCGGTTAAGGGGGGGGGGGGTAGGGTCTGTCAATTTTTGAAAAATCGAATTTTTTTTTTTTCTTGTAGTAAAACATTTCAAGAATGCTGTGTTAAAATTTCTAAGGGTTTGGAGCAAAACTCACAAAGTTACAGAGTTTTAAGTCTGGGGCCTTCGAGCGGAGCAGGTATGAAAGCCGACTCCGAAAGCGCCGCTCAAACCAAAGAAGGTAGAATTCGGCGAAGACAAGGACAAAAAGATGCCCTGGACATTGCTGAAGCTGCTGGTGACTTACTTTATGGAGCTGGAATAGATGATTCAGTGTAAGTTGTAAATCAAATAGTTTTTCTTCACTTTTTTCGTACCGAAAACTTCAAACGCGTTTTTCTCGAAACACTATTTTTCAAAGTCGGCGAAAGTTCTCATTTGAAAACTACTGCACCGATCTTTCTAGAATGAAACATACGTCTTTAATGCATAAAAAACCCGCCCCCTAGTGAGTTACTTTTTTTTTTTTTTTTTTGGCCGAGTTTTAGCCATAAAATGGCCGGTTTTGGTGACCAAAAAACAGTGTTTTGGCTTCAAAACGTCGCCAAAACTTCAAAATTGAAAAAAAAATGAAATTGATCCTACTAGGGGGCGAGAAAAACTAATAGATTAACTAAATCTACTTTATTTTTTGATTTCAGATGAACCGTTCGCGAGTTACAGCCTTCACCGCAACTCATCTTTTTTTCGAAGCGCCTTGTTTGGTTGGCTCCCATTGCCTCAATTTTTAATATTTTGATCTGAAATTTTGACAGAATGTTCTTTGAATGTTGTATGATATGTATATAAATTCTTATTAAATTATAATAAACAGGAGCTTCACTATAAATCATCGAAAAATCATCATTTTTTGACCGCTCAGACCCTACCCCCCCCCCCTTAAATGCACCAGGCGTAAACCCCTACAATATATATATATATTATTCGAAAGGGCTTGAAAAAAAAAAATTTTTGGCACCAACCATTAAAGGGTATCCACAAGAATATGTTTAAAGGTATAAATAATTTTATGAACACGAGAAAGTATTTAAAAATGCACAATAGTAGGCAGAAGAGTAGGTACAATTGTATGTAGAGGGTTGCGTATCTATTATGTAAGAACAAAGGGTAGAAATGATGTAAGTTCCAAGGCTTTGAACAGGTCTAGGAAGATAAAAAAAAAAAAAAACTGAACCAATGGTGGAAACGAAAGTAGGCACAAGAATGAGAACAACATACGTTCAAAGTTACAAATGGAAGTATAAAAATAATAACAAAGTAAAAGAGGCTGCTCATGGCTGGAAACTGGTATCGTAAGGTAAACTTCGATATCAATCAGGGTAGGTTAATTGGGAGAAACCTAGGTAGAAAAAATGTCGATAACATATGTAAACGGATGTAGGAAATATTTATCAAAAAAGTTAAAGAACTGTGTTGGCAAAAGTGTATGAAGAAGACTACTTTCGCGATCGTAATTACAAAAAGGTTTAAGAAGAACAATAGAAACGATAGTATTCACAAAGATGAGAACAAAGGTTCAGAGTTAGAAACCAAAGCATGAAATAAAGAAAAAACAACAGTAAACACCAAAATTGAAGCAATTAGATTCATGTGAAGGAGACTAGGTAAAAAATTGTTGTTTACAATTGTCACAATTAGCATAGGAACAATACTAAGCAAAAGTGTACAGTAGTGGTCAAAAGTTTAAGCCACCCCCCGATTGTGTATTTTCACCGTTTGATTTTTGAGCTTGAAAGTGATAGAAAACATATAAAACTTCAAACGAGTTGTAACTTCTATTTTTTATCTCTTAAAATACCTAATAACTCAAGAAAAAACCATTTACTATGTATAAATTTATGATTTAAATTCATTTTATCTCAAGTTTTAGTTCAAAAAGTTATTATATAAAAAAAAGCTATTTTCGACGATTTTATCGTTTTCAATGAATTTTTAAAAAAATTTACAAATGTCCAGCATCATAATTTTTTTTCCTCGTATTTCTATTATGATTAAGTTTAAAGAAAAAAATTTTCAAGTCGATTTATGAAGAATTGTTCAAACCACAACAAAATAACAAATTTTTTTTAGAGTTTACAAATCATTGTTTTTGCGCAATTTTGCGTTATTTTAAGCTGTAATCAAATTTTTTTTCAGAATAGAGGGTCAAAATCATATAAAAACACATACTGAATGTAGCTTTAACTGTTTTATTTAAAAAAAAAAACTTAAAAAGACTTACAGGAAATCATAAAAAGTTCTTTTTAACAATATTTTTAAAGTATTTTAATTTTAACGAAAAACTTGAATTTTTTGATAATTTCATCACATCGAGAGAAATCTTTTTTCATCGATCAATAAAACTTCAATAACATATCATCAACAAGCTTGTTTAAAATTCAAAAAATCTCGAATTTCTGTTACGCTACACTGTCACGCAGTTGCGCTACCTATTTATGTAAGTTTGAAACTAAAAAAGATAAACAAAGTTTACCGCATACATTTTTTATCAGTTGATGTAAAATTCATGATGGGGAAAAGAGCTGTATCTGAAACAACAAAGTGGCAAATCATTGGCCAATTTAAAGCAGGCAAAAATAAATCACAAATAGCTAGATCGTTAAACGTAAGCAGATGTTGCGTTAGAAACACAATCGATATTTATCAAAAATCTAAAACAGTGAAAAACAAAAGCCGTTCAGGTCGACCTCGTAAAACAAGTGCTAGAGATGATAGATTCATTATTAATGAAGCAAAAAAAAATCGTACCGTTACAGCAAATACTTTAAAAAATAAACTAGAAACACAATCTTGTGTAAAGATTTCTAGAGAGACGATCAACAGGCGCTTGCTAGAAAGAAATTTGAAATCTGCTGTGGCGGCGCGCAAACCTCTTTTAACCTCAAAAAATAAAAAAGCTCGATATGATTGGTGCAAGGACAAATTATCATGGACTGCGAAAAAATGGAACTTAGTACTTTAGTGATGAATCATCTTTTCAACTTTTTTCTAATCGACCTAAGCGAGTGCGTCGTACACCGAGTGAAAAATATAATCAAGATTGTCTGTCTGCAAAAGTACAAAAAGGTGGCGGATCAGTGATGGTTTGGGGCTGTTTATCTGGTAAAGGAAAAAGTGAACTGCATTTTGTAAATGGTACAGTTGACAGTAAAAAATACATTGTTATTATGAAAAATTTCATGCTTCCCTCCAAAAAAAAATTTTCGGAAGAAGAAAAAATTGGCTGTATCAACAAGATAACGCCCCTTATCACACATCGAAGAAAACAACACGATGGATGGCTAGCAAAAAAATTCCACTTTTAAAATGGCCAGCCCGTTCTCCGGACTTGAATATTATTGAAAACGCTTGGGATCAGATTGAAAGAATGATAAAAGATAAGCATTTAAAAAATATTGTAAATTTAAAGCTAGAGATAGCAGCTGCTTGGCAAAGTTTAAGTCTTGACTACTGCAAGAAGCTCGCCCAGTCGATGGTACGCAGAGTAACATGCGCGTTTATTTTTATAAAAGATTATTTCTCTCGATGTGATTAAATTATCAAAAAATTCAAGTTTTTCGTTAAAATTAAAATACTTTAAAAATATTGTTAAAAAGAACTTTTTATGATTTCCTGTAAGTCTTTTTAAGTTTTTTTTTAAAATAAAACAGTTAAAGCTACATTCAGTATGTGTTTTTATATGATTTTGACCCTCTATTCTGAAAAAAAAATTTGATTACAGCTTAAAATAACGCAAAATTGCACAAAAACAATGATTTGTAAACTCTAAAAAAAATTCGAGCTTTTTTATTTTTTGAGGTTAAAAGAGGTTTGCGCGCCGCCACAGCAGATTTCAAATTTCTTTCTAGCAAGCGCCTGTTGATCGTCTCTCTAGAAATCTTTACACAAGATTGTGTTTCTAGTTTATTTTTTCAAGTATTTGCTGTAACGGTACGATTTTTTTTTGCTTCATTAATAATGAATCTATCATCTCTAGCACTTGTTTTACGAGGTCGACCTGAACGGCTTTTGTTTTTCACTGTTTTAGATTTTTGATAAATATCGATTGTGTTTCTAACGCAACATCTGCTTACGTTTAACGATCTAGCTATTTGTGATTTATTTTTGCCTGCTTTAAATTGGCCAATGATTTGCCACTTTGTTGTTTCAGATACAGCTCTTTTCCCCATCATGAATTTTACATCAACTGATAAAAAATGTATGCGGTAAACTTTGTTTATCTTTTTTAGTTTCAAACTTACATAAATAGGTAGCGCAACTGCGTGACAGTGTAGCGTAACAGAAATTCGAGATTTTTTGAATTTTAAACAAGCTTGTTGATGATATGTTATTGAAGTTTTATTGATCGATGAAAAAAGATTTCTCTCGATGTGATGAAATTATCAAAAAATTCAAGTTTTTCGTTAAAATTAAAATACTTTAAAAATATTGTTAAAAAGAACTTTTTATGATTTCCTGTAAGTCTTTTTAAGTTTTTTTTTTTAAATAAAACAGTTAAAGCTACATTCAGTATGTGTTTTTATATGATTTTGACCCTCTATTCTGAAAAAAAATTTGATTACAGCTTAAAATAACGCAAAATTGCACAAAAACAATGATTTGTAAACTCTAAAAAAAATTTGTTATTTTGTTGTGGTTTGAACAATTCTTCATAAATCGACTTGAAAATTTTTTTCTTTAAACTTAATCATAATAGAAATACGAGGAAAAAAAATTATGATGCTGGACATTTGTAAATTTTTTTAAAAATTCATTGAAAACGATAAAATCGTCGAAAATAGCTTTTTTTTATAAAATAACTTTTTGAACTAAAACTTGAGATAAAATGAATTTAAATGATAAATTTATACATAGTAAATGGTTTTTTCTTGAGTTATTAGGTATTTTAAGAGATAAAAAATAGAAGTTACAACTCGTTTAAAGTTTTATATGTTTTCTATCACTTTCAAGCTCAAAAATCAAACGGTGAAAATACGCAATCGGGGGGTGGCTTAAACTTTTGACCACTACTGTACGTATAAGCGTAGGTTCAAAGTGACAATCGTAATGACAAGTGTAGGTTCGGGAGTAAGTACAATGTAGTTACTAGAGTAGTTATCAAGTTTGAAACAATGTTATGAACAAGGTTTGTTATAAGGGTATTTACAGTAGTAAGCCTAACAGGATAAAAAAAGATTATGCATAAGGCTAGATTCAGTGTCAAAAATTTAAATAAAAAAAAAAAAGAACTAGAGTTAACATAGGAGTAGAAACAGATGTAGAAACAATTGCATGTGTAGAAGGTTCAGCGTTAGTAGCTTAAGTAAAAAATAGGTTGTAAGCACATGATTATTAACATATGTAGGAAGAAAAAAAGTCAACATACGGAGTAAAGAGAGTTGGAAAAAATGACTCAAGAGACGTGGATAGTAGCAAGGTTTTGAAGCAGGCAAGGTTAATAAATAAAAAGACGGAAATAAATCGGAAAAAGAATAGAAACAGATGATTAACTAAGGATAGAAATGAAAGTATGCTCAACGATAATAACAAAGTAGTCTTAGGGTTAGAAATAAAAGCATGAAAAAAATTCAAACTACAGTTATCACCATGATAGAAACAGATACATAAACATGATCATATTCCCGAGTAAGAGCCTAGTTATAAAAAGCAGTAAGTGCAACGCTTGCTGAAGCCACTGAGCGTTCTGATCAGAGGAAAGCCGTTGCGTGTTCAGACACGCCCGGTTCCCGGAAACAGAGAACATGCAAATTAGCCGGCGTTTTTTTACTGAATTTGGAAAACTCGACTATTTTAAACAGAGAAGTGTTTTGACTTAAATTTTCTTAACTGAATTTTTTCTGATTTGTGTACAGAGGCTAAATCAGGGAAACTAGAAAATTTGATTTTTTTTAAACAGAGAAGTGTTTGTGACTTAAATTTTCTTAACTGAATTTTTTCTGATTTGCGTACAGAG
The DNA here is from genome assembly GCA_038277355.1 of Encarsia formosa. Classification (NCBI taxonomy): domain Eukaryota; kingdom Metazoa; phylum Arthropoda; class Insecta; order Hymenoptera; family Aphelinidae; genus Encarsia; species Encarsia formosa. The sequence continues at coordinate 49,822,637 of CM076187.1, forward strand.
GCAAAATCAGTTAAACTAGGATATTCGACTGCTTTAATCAGAGAAGTGTTTTCGGCTTGAATTTTTTAACTGAATCAGTTTCTGATTTGCGTATGAAGGCAAATTCAGTGAATCTAGAGAATTCGACTATTTCAAGATGTTTTCGACTTGAATTTTTGACTGAGGCTGGACCCGTCTTAATTTTCTGTGCTCGAGAAAATCAGGTAACTTGGTCGAAAGATTTGATGTTTAGAGAGTTATTTTTTTTTCTTTCTTTAGTTTGTTTCTGTTCTTACTCGCGGTACAATGGGCTCTGCCTTGCGATGAGAACGATAATCCTTGTCAATGTAATTTTCTCGCTCACTTTCGGCTGTGATGGTTGTGAAAGGGAAATATTGCTGAGAATTTTTTATTGTTGTTTTTGAGATTTTGAGTATAGTCTTTTTCCCCTACTGGTATTAGCCATGCTAGTCGTAGGGGGGTGATGATAATTTTGAGATATTTTCACTATTTTTTTTATGCATAGAACGACTGAATCCTAATTGGCGAATAATTTTGAACTCAGAGGAGAGCCTGTAATTGGCTACTATTTATTGGTCGAATTTGGAAAAGCCAAAAGTTTTTTATCCTGGTTTCCATAAGTCACGTATGGAAAGGGAAAGTCTTTTATCTTCTGATTTTCATAAGTCGAAACTTCAGAGGTCAGAGTGAGTTTGTTTCGGCAAGTTCCTGCTTCAACCTCGCTGACATGCTGTGCTGGCTGCGGGAAGGAGCAAATTTGCTGAGATACATTTATTTTTGTTTTTTTCAAATTAACATTTAAAACAGAGTTCATTTTTTTAAGCTTCTTTCTGGCTTTATTCTCGCTGACTGCTAATGCACTTGGTTATCTCTCAAATTTACAGAGTCCGGTTTTAGCATCATCTTCGTTCAATTCTGCTGACCTGCTATGCTAATTGTGGGAGGGTTCCCAGGATGCTGTTTTTACCTGGCTATTTGATTTTATTATTTAGCTGTTCAACAATCTCTCATGCAGTAGTGCGAGTACATACGTAGTCAGCAGACAATACAGAGTTGGAGTTGTGAATCTTCTTTCACATAATTTTCGTTGCTCAGAGATTTGTGAGGTTCTTCAACGACCGCCAAATTTTGAGTTGAGTTGCCGGTTTTCTCAGGCTCGCAATTTTTACCCGGTGCCGATGTGAAAACTGAGTTGGAATGGAGGCGGTTGTTCGAAAAGTCTGCCATAAAAAGTTGGTAATGCAGTTTAGTATTATCGGGGATTATTCTATCACTGAATTTTATTGAGAGTCAAGGCAGAGTCTGCAGAGAGAGAATTTTTCAGGATATTTCATTCGGAGCATGAAATCATACCCGGGTATGAGGAATTCTTTTCCTTGAATTCTTTGATTGGAATATCTCCCAATGGCAGATCGATTAGGAAACGGCTGTGCAGATCTTTTTCTTTTCCGGTGGGATGATAATTGGTGGAGGTAGCTGTGTATCGTGAACGTACGATTTGAATTGCATACCACGGAGGGAGCGCGATCGGTATACAGTTGCTTGCAAAAATTATTGTCAGTCTTGAGTGAACTTGGATTATGCTGTGCGGTCCAAGGGAGCTCTTGACAACAAGTGTCCCATTTGAAAGAGTGAATGTTATAAGAAGAGCCGCTAAAAATGCGGAGTTTGACAGCCGAGATACTATCTTTCAACCCAACACACGAAAGAAAAGCAACCTAATTTACCGCAGCTCTAAGTGGTAATATTTATAATGGGACGGGTGCGATAACACCACCCACAATTACAGCTACGATCGAAGCTGTTGGACAAAAAGTATTTTTTGACTTGTGTTGTTTTTTTTAGAGAACTATAATTATTTTGAGATCAGAGAAGCACAGATCTGTCCTTTCCAGAGTTAGAGACATAACATTCAACTTAGAGTTTTTAAATTACAGTTAACCAGAGGTATACAGAGGCGAAAAACTGCAGAGTCTGAAGCAATGCAGAAGATTTCAAATTACTCAATGAAAGTTGGGGAATTTTGAGACCAACAAAATTTTATTCGAACTTTATCTTAGAAACAATTATAGAAACCGAGAAAATGCAAAGTCAGAGAAAAGTTGAGAATCCTACTTTGACTGAAAGCGTCTTATCAAGAAGAGGCGCCTGAGTTAATTGACGAAAGACAAATTGCAGAGAGAGTAAACATTTTCTAAATGAGAATTTACCTTGGAAATTTTTGCTGATTCCAGGCAGTTTTTTTCTAGTACACCATCCCGCATGAAAATAGAACCAGAGAATTAGTTATTTGATTATTTGTTGGAGGAGAAACCAGAATCTAGAGCATTTTTTTCCAGCAGTTTCTTAGCAGTGCAGAAATCTATAAATTTTGATTACAAGTGTAAACGAAACTTAAAAAAAAGTAAAAGTTACGGCGAGTTTGGTTTTTTCTTGGCCAATTAAAAACATACTTTTAAAAAAGAAAAAATTACAGTGAGTTCGGTTTTTTCTTGGCCAAATTCTTATTAAATTAAAATACAATTTTCAGATGAACAATGAAAACAAACAAATAAAAATACGACACAATTTAAACGCCCCATTTATAAAATTTTATGTTCTGCTTCTGTTGAGATATTTTAAAATAGAAACAGTTGAAAGTATTGAAATCAAATAATATCTGACGGACGAGTTTTATGCGGTTCGAGTACTATTGTTTCAAACCATATTTTTTTCTTGAAAAATAAAATTAACAAATTATTCAATTAACCTATATGTAATAATTTTTTATCATTTAATTTATTTTAACTCACTTTTGCAGCATAAATGCATAAACGCTTTAATTAAAATTTTTTTATTTGTAAAAAAAACATAAAACTAATTTTATCATGTTTGATGAGCTTTGGTCCTATAGAATTTGAAGACAATTTAAAAATATTTTAATACATATGTAGTTGTAAGAAAGATTTGATCACTAACATGATGTTTTGCAGTTACAATTGTATCTACTAGGAAGCTAAATGAATGACAACAACCAATATAATAATCAAAAGTTGTTAGCACAGCGCACAAAAATTATTACTTAACTAAAAAAGCACATCCATGAATATCTTGAAAAATATAATATAACAACTTGAAAAGTGAGATGAAAGCTGTAAATCATTTTATCTCACTTTTCAAGTTGAGTGTGCACACTACATCATAGTGTAATAAAAAAAAAATATCTTGAAATTTTTAAGCCGATACACTCATATTGATAAAATTTATTATTCTAATAGTTTTTGAAAAATGTTTTACCTACTTGTAAAAAAAAACAACTTAAAAATTATCACTATGACTGAATTGAATCCCACACAATTTGAAGGTTTCACAAAAATATTGCAATCTGTATTTGCAACAGAGATAATAGCTATGTTGATAAAAAAGCATGAACCACTGCAACATTTTAAAATTAGTATTAAACTGAAAAAGTTTATTTCACTTAAATTCTTCAAAAGGTAATTAAAATTTAATCTTTATGAGTGTATTGGTTGAGAGTCAGCATATGGAAATCTCTTTGACAACCCCAAAGAAAGTGAAGTAGTTCTGAATCATCATTGCAATGTATGGACTATGAATCGCTACACTTGCATTGATAAATTTTATTATCACAAACACACTTCCAATATAAAACTTTCTGACAATCAAGTTAAATTTTACTTTTGGCTGCTTAACTAACTTCCCATATTTGTTTATTAACATTAATAATGTAAAAGATGTGCTTTGATAGTAAATAAGTGCATTCAACTTAAAATTGTTTATATAAAATATACATAGACTTCACATCAAAAATAATCATTCATTTACACACATTCAGAAAAAAATTTCAATTTTAATGAGGACCAATTAACTTTCAAGGCTGCAACAAAATATTTCACAATTTTAACTCACAGCTTACCCAAAAATTAGAATAACTTATAGACGATATCATAGGACAACTGTCGACTTTAGAGATTTTGTTTTATATTTTGATTTAAAAAATTAAAGTCAAATATTCCTATAATTATTGGTTAGTAATTATAGAAATAATAATTATTAATTAAACTATGCTAATTATGAATTAAGCGTGATGCAACTATACATTTGACTACTTTCTTAATTACTTAATTTTTTATGAAATCATACAATAAAATAATCATTATGAGCGCTGTCTTCTGCTGAGAGCTGCAGCAGCTCACAGCAGCTCGAGCTGATCAGCTGTTGTCATGCCCTGGGCGGCCCAGGCTGGGCCACGGTCGTATGTACGACCGTAGGCTGGGCCTCTTGCGTCCGCGCACCTCGCCTGCGCAGGCTTCTCGCAACTTGCTGCAGCAGCAGGCTGCAAGAGTGAGACAGAGAGTCGATGCTCCGTAACATCCGGTTCCGGCCACATGCAGCCTATGCAGAGAAACTGGATGCTCTCGACTGATACGGAAATCGCCTGACGCCTGGACGAGAAGAAATCAGTGCTCCGAAAATTGAAATGTTTATAACTTTTTAATGCGGGAACTTTTTAGGAAATTTTTTTTTTTAAATTATTCAGGGAATCATCGTCCATGCGTGGGATGATTATTCTAATAAAAAAAATCATCCCAATTGTGTTTTTTTCACGAGTGACCTAACCTAAAACCGAAATTTAAAGTATATAAAGCAGTACGCTTTCACGGTGGTCGGTGTTGAAAACCAACTCGCCATCAAAGAACTACCGCCCTTTAGGATACCGAATTCAAACCTTGATATTTGGTGCGTTCTTAAATTTGAGACAACAGAGCTTCTCTTATTTAAATCACTGACATGGATGTTTCTGAACCGACGGTTTTGAATTCTAAAATTTACAGAGAACAACTGATTCTTGAGAATTATGAGTCAAATAAGAGACTTGATTTTGAGAATATTTGACTCAGGATTGAAGTCTATTTTGTGTGAAGTAGAGAGTCTCAGACTTGTACACATTTATTTGGAGTTTTAGTTTAAGAATCAAAATAAGATCGAGAGACTGTGTCTCAGGTTTTGTTTGACGATTCGTACTTCTTATTTTGGCAACTTATATGCGTATAGCAGTATTTGTCAACAAAGAAATGACTGGGTTTTGATAAAATCGTCGACCAGGGATCAATTTTTTAAATGATCTATCTTAGAGTTTACTAATGGGAATTTTTTTAAATAAATAAGGTTGACGTGAAAGATCATCACACAATGATCAGCTGAGAATTAACAAAAGCAGAGATTTGTTGGTTCTCGAATGTAAGTACAAATCAGAAGTTTAGACAGAGAAATGGCAAAAAACCTTAACAGAGCAATTTATCTGGAAAATCAGGTGAGAACACCTAGATTTGTTTGACTGAGTAACTGAGAATTAGAGAAAATACAGACTTTTGAGCATACATTGACAGAATAATCTCACTTGATGATTTTTCCGAACAATCTCCAAATGATTATTTGAAGTTAAAGAGTACGGAGGGAGCTTCAAATTTAGTACTTTCGAACTAATCATTCAGAGATTGGGAGAGAGAGAGAGAGAGAGAGTGAGGGAAAATTCAATCAAGTAGAGATAGAGTTAACTTACTAATTAGGATCAGAGTGAATAAATCTAAAAAGAATAATGAAAAATAATCCTGATAGTGATGAAAAGTTAAATCTGAGCATGCTAAGAAATGTATGTTTGCGCCATTGATTTCTGGGACATTATCCACTTCTTGCAACAAGTAGATGAATAACAGAGTGTTGAATACAACTAATCCACCAGTGAACCTGAAGTATTTGAAATTGACAAATTGCAAAGTAATTGTTAATGACAAAATAGAGAACAATCTGAGAGCTTACAACAGCATGAAGGTATTTAGCTACCCAGAGTTATTAGAACCGTATACTAGAGTAGTCGATCTATTATTGGTAATCACTTGAGATTTACTAAGGTAAAACTCAGTGTTCAGTAAATATAAACATGGTGTACACCATAGAGAGATTGGGTAGATGCAATTTATTGCTTTCCGAAATACAAAGACACTTAAATCACTTGTGGATGGTTGAATGAAAATCATTAAATTGATATCAGAGCTAGAGAACTTAAATGCACCAATACACACACCTCAACTAAACGACCTTGTCGTATAGTTTAATCTTACACCGCAGGAGGGTTTCTAGCTGTCATTGAATGACCTCAGATCTAAATTAGAGTTATCTTTCGATTGCTGAGAGATTATGCGATGTGAATTATGAAGTAGTGTTAGTCTGAGTTGTCTATGTGAGAGTAATGACCATAGAGAAAGGTCACTTATTGAAATTCTGAGTTTAAACAACATTGACTTCACAGATTAACTAGCTACTTTGAGAGAGTAAACATCCAGAGAATGATTGATGCTGTCCTGCTGAGTTTGAGATTCCTAAAGTTAGGTTAGTGCGATTTTGAAGCACAGCCAGACTTATAGCAGAGAAAAATAATTGAAGGAATATTTTAGAGTGGATTATCGAAATAATAGAGTAAGATCAGGTTAGTTAAAACCTTGTGAGGTTTTAATCAGAGTATAGGTACAAACTTTTGACTGTCATTGAGAAATCGATGACAAGTATAAGCTGAGGGAAGTGGAAGAGAAAAACTTGACAATCTACACTCTTCAAATGAAAGCCATGCATAGTTTTAGCAAGAGTTTTGGAAATTCCTGTTTGGGGCAGAGAACTGATTGGGAAAGGAATTTACTGAAATATTCAGAGAAAAATTAAACGTGCACTGCTAGACAGAGTTAATTCAATTATATTACCCCACAGAGTGAATGATGCGTCATAGAGTACTTTTCGGAGTCAAAAGACTAATCCCGAGAAATCAGACTCTTCGTGTAAGTCAGCTGAATAAAGACAGAGAGGATGAAACCACAATTCTGAAACTCGGAGTTTTCAAATTGTGAGTGTAAGCTGAAATAGACTTATCCACAGGAATCCAGACCAGCTAGAGATAAAGCTTGAACTGCCTTGCAGGTGAGAAAGTAAACGCTTCACGAGTGCCACAGGCTGATTACACCTACCAGGTGTAACAGAGCCTGAAATGAAAATGCGATTAGCTGGTTATCCAGGAACGAGTTGAGCGAGACTGAGGCCATCTGGGAAAAGGTTGGGAGAGTCTTCATCTATCAGAGACATCATGGAATTCAAAAGAGTTTTGATGGGCGAGCCTTCAAAATCCAACAATAGCCGATTTAACGAGCTGCAACAAGGGACAATCGATTGGATACCACGCAGACGAAAATTGAAACTCAGAGACTTCATTGGCAAACCATTCAACCAGCAGTTTGGCGAACGTGCCCCGGGACGATATCTGGAAGGATCTACTACAATGACAACGGGGAGACAAGGACACCGAGGAAAGTTGATTACGGTAAAATCTAATGCCTGTGAACAACCAGAGTGATTAAATAGCTTATCTGAGAAGCTATTTAACTTAGAGTAGAGAGAATTTGGTAACTACATTATGAAACCTATTTCTCAGGGCATACTACAGAGATTTAACAGATTGCGAGATAAATCCAGTGAAACAAAGATGTTGAAATATCTCGGAAAAATACCCAGAGAAAATTCAACTTTAATTAGATCTTAAGTGTCTGACACATTGAGCTCAGAGAAATTAACTGACTAATTATTCATTGTTGACTAGATTTTGTTGAATATTTCTAGAGATGCAGAGAAAGTTTAAGCGTCATACGATACATTTTGAGCAACAATCAAACAGAGTTAGGATCGAACAAAATAGCAGAGTTTGAAAAATTCAAGACAGCCGCAGTTATTTCGTCATGGTGTGACCCATCTACACCTGATTCAACTTAAATTGGAGTAATCGGGAGGAAGTGAGAAATTGTGTTAAATTTGTATTTTAGTGAAAACTGACTTTTCCAAATTGCAGACTGTGAGTCAGAATCCGGAGTGTTTTATTGTGATTGGAATATTGGAATTATCTTATTATTTTGTTTGCTCAATTTTGTAAAATTGTATGCTTTATGTTTAGAAGAGTAGATTTGAGTGCAAGCGGTCTTACGCGTAAGCGGAGGGAGTGTTAAGCTGAGCGAGCCTGAAAATTGGGTGCTTCAGCTTCGGCCCGCGTAAGTGTGTATGAATGCAAGTCTAGTATGCGCGCAGCGCCACGGCGCACGCCACGGTGCCTGCAGGCCCGGTAGGCCAGTTGTGAACCAAGCGCCATGCGGGGCACATGAATATCAGAGTCAGAGAAAACCATATTAAAATTTAATTTTTCTTAACTTTATCACCCATTTTCTTTTATTTATTCCCCAGAGTCAAACAGTTAACCTATATTCATTATTGTTAAAAATACGTCGTAAATAAGGCTTCCGATTTTGATGATAAGACTTTTTTTTAAGCTTCAAAAGCTAATATCTTCGATTCTAGCCGTAAATTCCACGAAAAATTTTGTACCTTTGAAATGCTATTTATTTCTTTTCTCATTTAATGTAGTTTAAAAGCATTAAAAATTTTAATTAAGCATCAGGTAACGATTTAATAGTCTCAAATATTGAAAACGGACAATTTTGGAATTTTTGCACCGATTTTATATATACAAGCTTGTTAAGGGACACTTAGGCCAGAGCTTAACTGACCCTTAACCCTTTTCTATTTTAGCAGCCTGGAAGTCAAGGTCAAAAAAACAGGGAGCCCGGTGACCTTTCGCGACTGCACCAGGAGCCGGCCGAAACTGCTCCCGTTACTCGTTCTTTCCTATAGGTTAAATAGTATCATGAGTTCTACCAGCTTACCAAAATGACTTCTCCGGGAAGTTTTCCTCGCGAACGCCTTCGGGGGGGGGGGGGGGTGTTGTAAAGGAGTTCGCTCGCACCAGGCTGTCTACCAGGTTACCAAAATGACTTCTCCGGGAAGTTTTCCTCGCGAACGCCTTCGGGGGGGGGGGGGTTGTACAGGAGTTCGCTCGCACCAGGTCGTCTACCAGGTAACCGAAACGACTTCTCCTGGAAGTTTTCCTCGCGAACGACTTCCGGGGAGGTTATAAAGGAATTCGCTCGCACCGGGCCGTCTACCAGGTTACCAAAATGACTTCTCCGGGAAGTTTTCCTCGCGAAAGCCTTCGGGGGGGGGGGGGGGGTTATAAAGGAACTCGCTCGCAGCAGGCCGTCTACCAGGTGACCGAAACGACTTCTCCTGGAAGTTTTCCTCGCGAACGACTTCCGGAGGGGTTATAAAGGAAATCGCTCGGACCAGGCCGTCTACCAGGTTACCGAAACGACTTCTCCAGGAAGTTTTCCCCGCGAACGCCTTCGGGGGGGTTATAAAGGAATTTGCTCGCACCAGGTCGTCTACCAGGTTACCAAAATGACTTCTCCGGGAAGTTTTCCTCGCGAACGACTTTCAGGGGAGTTATAAAGGAATTCGCTCGCACCAGGCCATCTACCAGGTGACCGAAACGACTTCTCCTGGAAGTTTTCCTCGCGAACGACTTCCGGGGGGGTTATAAAGGAAGCCGCTCGCACAAGGCCGTCTACCAGGTGACCGAAACGACTTCTCCTGGAAGTTTTCCTCGCGAACGACTTCCGGAGGGGTTATAAAGGAAATCGCTCGGACCAGGCCGTCTACCGGGTTACCGACACGACTTCTCCAGGACGTTTTCCTCGCGAACGCCTTTAGGGGGGTTATAAAGGAATTCGCTCGCACCCGGTCGTGTACCAGGTTACCAAAATGACTTCTCCGGGAAGTTTTCCTGGCGAACGACTTTGAGGGGGGTTGTAAGGAGTTAACTCGCACCAGGTCGCCTACCAGGTAACCGAAACGACTTCTCCCGGAAGTTTTCCTCGCGAACGACTTCCGGGGGGGGTTATAAAGGAATTCGCTCGCATCAGGCCGTCTACCAGGTTACTAAAATGACTTCTCCGGGTAGTTTTCCTCGCGAACGCCTTCTGGTGGGTTATAAAGGAATTCGCTCGCACCAGGCCGACTACCAGGTTACCGAAACGACTTCTCCTGGAAGTTTTCCTCGAGAACGATTTTCAGGAGGGTTATAAAGGAGTTCGCTCGCACCAGGTCGTCTACCAGGTAACCGAAACGACTTCTCCTGGAAGTTTTCCTCGCGAACGACTTCCGGGGGGGTTTTAAAGGAATTCGCTCGCATCAGGCCGTCAACCAGGTCACCAAAATGACATCTACCAGGTAACCGAAACGACTTTTCCTGGAAGTTTTCCTCGCGAACGACTTCAGGAGGGGGGGGGGTTATTAAGGAATTCGCTTGCACGAGGTCGTCTACCAGGTTACCAAAATGACTTCTCCGGGAAGTTTTCCTCGCGAACGCCTTCGGGGGGTTATAAAGGAATTCGCTCGCACCAGGTCATCTACCAGGTTGACAAAATGACTTCTCCGGGAAGTTTTCCTGGCGAACGACTTTCAGGGGGGTTGTAAGGAGTTAACTCGCACCAGGTCGCCTACCAGGTAACCGAAACGACTTCTCCTGGAAGATTTCCTCGCGAACGACTTCCGGGGGGGTTATAAAGGAATTCGCTCGCATCAGAGCGTCTACCAGGTTACCAAAATGACTTCTCCGGGTAGTTTTTCTCGCGAACGCCTTCTGGTGGGTTATAAAGGAATTCGCTCGCAGCAGGCCGTCTACCAGGTTACCAAAATGACTTCTCCGGGAAGTTTTCCTCGCGAACGACTTTCAGGGGGGTTATAAAGGAATTCGCTCGCACCAGGCCGTCTACCAGGTTACCAAAATGACTTCCCCGGGAAGTTTTCCTGGCTAACGACTTTCAGGGGGGTTGTAAGGAGTTCGCTCGCACCAGGTCGTGTACCAGGTTACCAAAATGACTTCTCCGCGAAGTTTTCCTCGCGAACGACTTCGGGGGGGTTAGAAAGGAATTCGCTCGCACCAGGCCGTCTACCAGGTTACCAAAATGACTTCTCCGGGAAGTTTTCCTCGCGAACGACTTTCAGGGGGGTTATAAAGGAATTCGCTCGCACCAGGCCGTCTACCAGGTTACCAAAATGACTTCTCCGGGAAGTTTTCCTGGCGAACGACTTTCAGGGGGGTTGTAAGGAGTTAACTCGCACCAGGTCGCCTACCAGGTAACCTAAACGACTTCTCCTAGGAGTTTTCCTCGCGAACGACTTTCAGGGGGGTTATAAAGGAATTCGCTCGCACCAGGTCGTCTCTCAGGTTACCAAAATGACTTCTCCGGGAAGTTTTCCTTGCAAACGACTTTCAGGGGGGTCATAAAGGAGTTTGCTCGCACCAGGTCGTCTACCAGGTACCGAAATGACTTTTCCTGGAAGTTTTCCTCGCGAACGACTTCTGGGGGGGTTATAAAGGAATTTGCTCGCACCAGGCCGTCAACCAGGTCACCAAAATGACTTCTCCGGGAAGTTTTCCTCGCGAACGCCTTCGGGAGGGTTGTAAAGGAGTTCGCTCGCACCAGGCCGTCTACCAGGTTACCGAAACGACTTCTCCGGGTAGTTTTCCTCGCGAACGACTTTCAGGGGGGTTGTAAGGAGTACGCTCGCACCAGGTCGTGTACCAGGTAACCGAAACGACTTTTCCTGGAAGTTTTCCTCGCGAACGACTTCAGGAGGGGGGGGGGTTATTAAGGAATTCGCTTGCACGAGGTCGTCTACCAGGTTACCAAAATGACTTCTCCGGGAAGTTTTCCTCGCGAACGCCTTCGGGGAGTTATAAAGGAATTCGCTCGCACCAGGTCATCTACCAGGTTGACAAAATGACTTCTCCGGGAAGTTTTCCTGGCGAACGACTTTCAGGGGGGTTGTAAGGAGTTCGCTCGCACCAGGTCGTGTACCAGGTAACCGAAACGACTTCTCCTGGAAGTTTTCCTCGCAGACGACTTCGGGGGGGTTAGAAAGGCATTCGCTCGCACCTGGCCGTCTACCAGGTTACCAAAATGACTTCTCCGCGAAGTTTTCCTCGCGAACGACTTTCAGGGGGGTTGTAAGGAGTTCGCTCGCCCCAGGTCATCTACCAGGTAACCGAAACGACTTTTCCTGGAAGTTTTCCTCGCGAACGACTTCCGGGGGGGTTATAAAGGAATCCGCTCGCACCAGACCGTCTACCAGGTGACCGAAACGACTTCTCCTGGAAGTTTTCCTCGCGAACGACTTCCGGAGGGGTTATAAAGGAATTTGATCGCACCAGGCCGTCAACCAGGTCACCAAAATGACTTCTCCGGGAAGTTTTCCTCGCGAACGCCTTCGGGAGGGTTGTAAAGGAGTTCGCTCGCACCAGGTCGTCTACCAGGTAACCGAAACGACTTCTCCTGGAAGTTTTCCTCGCGAACGACTTCCGGGGGGGTTTTAAAGGAATTCGCTCGCATCAGGCCGTCTACCAGGTTACCAAAATGACTTCTCCGGGTAGTTTTCCTCGCGAACGCCTTCTGGTGGGTTATAAAGGAATTCGCTCGACCAGGCCGTCTACCAGGTTACCGAAACGACTTCTCCGGGTAGTTTTCCTCGCGAACGACTTTCAGGGGGGTTGTAAGGAGTTCGCTAGCACCAGGTCGTGTACCAGGTTACCAAAATGACTTCTCCGCGAAGTTTTCCTCGCAGGCGACTTCGGGGGGGTTAGAAAGGCATTCGCTCGCACCTGGCCGTCTACCAGGTTACCAAAATGACTTCTCCGCGAAGTTTTCCTCGCGAACAACTTTCAGGGGGGTTGTAAGGAGTTCGCTCGCCCCAGGTCATCTACCAGGTAACCGAAACGACTTTTCCTGGAAGTTTTCCTCGCGAACGACTTCCGGGGGGGTTATAAAGGAATCCGCTCGCACCAGGCCGTCTACCAGGTGACCGAAACGACTTCTCCTGGAAGTTTTCCTCGCGAACGACTTCCGGAGGGGTTATAAAGGAATTCGCTCGGACCAGGCCGTCTACCAGGTTACCAAAATGACTTCTCCGGGAAGTTTTCCTCGCGAACGACTTTCAGGGGGGTTATAAAGGAATTCGCTCGCACCAGGCCGTCTACCAGGTTACCAAAATGACTTCTCCGCGAAGTTTTCCTCGCGAACGACTTCGGGGGGGTTAGAAAGGAATTCGCTCGCACCAGGCCGTCTACCAGGTACCGAAATGACTTTTCCTGGAAGTTTTCCTCGCGAACGACTTCTGGGGGGGTTATAAAGGAATTTGCTCGCACCAGGCCGTCAACCAGGTCACCAAAATGACTTCTCCGGGAAGTTTTCCTCGCGAACGCCTTCGGGAGGGTTGTAAAGGAGTTCGCTCGCACCAGGCCGTCTACCAGGTTACCGAAACGACTTCTCCGGGTAGTTTTCCTCGCGAACGACTTTCAGGGGGGTTGTAAGGAGTACGCTCGCACCAGGTCGTGTACCAGGTAACCGAAACGACTTTTCCTGGAAGTTTTCCTCGCGAACGACTTCAGGAGGGGGGGGGGGTTATTAAGGAATTCGCTTGCACGAGGTCGTCTACCAGGTTACCAAAATGACTTCTCCGGGAAGTTTTCCTCGCGAACGCCTTCGGGGAGTTATAAAGGAATTCGCTCGCACCAGGTCATCTACCAGGTTGACAAAATGACTTCTCCGGGAAGTTTTCCTGGCGAACGACTTTCAGGGGGGTTGTAAGGAGTTCGCTCGCACCAGGTCGTGTACCAGGTAACCGAAACGACTTCTCCTGGAAGTTTTCCTCGCAGACGACTTCGGGGGGGTTAGAAAGGCATTCGCTCGCACCTGGCCGTCTACCAGGTTACCAAAATGACTTCTCCGCGAAGTTTTCCTCGCGAACGACTTTCAGGGGGGTTGTAAGGAGTTCGCTCGCCCCAGGTCATCTACCAGGTAACCGAAACGACTTTTCCTGGAAGTTTTCCTCGCGAACGACTTCCGGGGGGGTTATAAAGGAATCCGCTCGCACCAGACCGTCTACCAGGTGACCGAAACGACTTCTCCTGGAAGTTTTCCTCGCGAACGACTTCCGGAGGGGTTATAAAGGAATTTGATCGCACCAGGCCGTCAACCAGGTCACCAAAATGACTTCTCCGGGAAGTTTTCCTCGCGAACGCCTTCGGGAGGGTTGTAAAGGAGTTCGCTCGCACCAGGTCGTCTACCAGGTAACCGAAACGACTTCTCCTGGAAGTTTTCCTCGCGATCGACTTCCGGGGGGGTTTTAAAGGAATTCGCTCGCATCAGGCCGTCTACCAGGTTACCAAAATGACTTCTCCGGGTAGTTTTCCTCGCGAACGCCTTCTGGTGGGTTATAAAGGAATTCGCTCGACCAGGCCGTCTACCAGGTTACCGAAACGACTTCTCCGGGTAGTTTTCCTCGCGAACGACTTTCAGGGGGGTTGTAAGGAGTTCGCTAGCACCAGGTCGTGTACCAGGTTACCAAAATGACTTCTCCGCGAAGTTTTCCTCGCAGGCGACTTCGGGGGGGTTAGAAAGGCATTCGCTCGCACCTGGCCGTCTACCAGGTTACCAAAATGACTTCTCCGCGAAGTTTTCCTCGCGAACAACTTTCAGGGGGGTTGTAAGGAGTTCGCTCGCCCCAGGTCATCTACCAGGTAACCGAAACGACTTTTCCTGGAAGTTTTCCTCGCGAACGACTTCCGGGGGGGTTATAAAGGAATCCGCTCGCACCAGGCCGTCTACCAGGTGACCGAAACGACTTCTCCTGGAAGTTTTCCTCGCGAACGACTTCCGGAGGGGTTATAAAGGAATTCGCTCGGACCAGGCCGTCTACCAGGTTACCAAAATGACTTCTCCGGGAAGTTTTCCTCGCGAACGACTTTCAGGGGGGTTATAAAGGAATTCGCTCGCACCAGGCCGTCTACCAGGTTACCAAAATGACTTCTCCGCGAAGTTTTCCTCGCGAACGACTTCGGGGGGGTTAGAAAGGAATTCGCTCGCACCAGGCCGTCTACCAGGTTACCAAAATGACTTCTCCGGGAAGTTTTCCTTGCAAACGACTTTCAGGGGGGTCATAAAGGAGTTCGCTCGCACCAGGTCGTCTACCAGGTACCGAAATGACTTTTCCTGGAAGTTTTCCTCGCGAACGACTTCCGGGGGGGTTATAAAGGAATTCGCTCGCCCAGGCCGTCTACCAGGTTACCAAAATGACTTCTCCGTGAAGTTTTCCTTGCAAACGACTTTCAGGGGGGTCATTAAGGAGTTCGCTCGCACCAGGTCGTCTACCAGGTTACCAAAACGACTACTCCAGGAATTTTTCATCGCGAACGACTTTCAGGGGGGTTATGAAAGAATTCGCTCGCACCAAGCCGTCTACCAGGTGAGCGAGACGACTTCTCCAGGAAGTTTTCCTCGCGAACGCCTGCGGGGGGGTAATCATGGAATTCGCTAGCACCAGGTCGTCTACCAGGTTACTAAAATGACTTGCCCGGGAAGTTTTCCTCTCGAACGACTTTCAGGGGGGGTCATATAGAAGTTCGCTCGCACCAGGTCGTCTCCTAGGTTACCAAAACGACTACTCCAGGAACTTTTCCTCGCGAACGACTTTCAGGGGGGTTATAAAGGTGTTCGCTCGCACCAGGTCGTCTCTCAGGTTACCAAAATATCTTCTCCTGGAAGTTTTCCTTGCAAACGACTTCCAGGGGGGTCATCAAGGAGTTCGCTCGCACCAGGTCGTCTACCAGGTACCGAAATGACTTTTCCTGGAAGTTTTCCTAGCGATCGCCTTCGAGAGGGTTGTAAAGGAGTTCGCTCGCACCAGGTCGTCTACCAGGTTACCAAAATGACTTCTCCGCGAAGTTTTCCTCGCAGGCGACTTCGGGGGGGTTAGAAAGGCATTCGCTCGCACCTGGCCGTCTACCAGGTTACCAAAATGACTTCTCCGCGAAGTTTTCCTCGCGAACAACTTTCAGGGGGGTTGTAAGGAGTTCGCTCGCCCCAGGTCATCTACCAGGTAACCGAAACGACTTTTCCTGGAAGTTTTCCTCGCGAACGACTTCCGGGGGGGTTATAAAGGAATCCGCTCGCACCAGGCCGTCTACCAGGTGACCGAAACGACTTCTCCTGGAAGTTTTCCTCGCGAACGACTTCCGGAGGGGTTATAAAGGAATTCGCTCGGACCAGGCCGTCTACCAGGTTACCAAAATGACTTCTCCGGGAAGTTTTCCTCGCGAACGACTTTCAGGGGGGTTATAAAGGAATTCGCTCGCACCAGGCCGTCTACCAGGTTACCAAAATGACTTCTCCGCGAAGTTTTCCTCGCGAACGACTTCGGGGGGGTTAGAAAGGAATTCGCTCGCACCAGGCCGTCTACCAGGTACCGAAATGACTTTTCCTGGAAGTTTTCCTCGCGAACGACTTCTGGGGGGGTTATAAAGGAATTTGCTCGCACCAGGCCGTCAACCAGGTCACCAAAATGACTTCTCCGGGAAGTTTTCCTCGCGAACGCCTTCGGGAGGGTTGTAAAGGAGTTCGCTCGCACCAGGCCGTCTACCAGGTTACCGAAACGACTTCTCCGGGTAGTTTTCCTCGCGAACGACTTTCAGGGGGGTTGTAAGGAGTACGCTCGCACCAGGTCGTGTACCAGGTAACCGAAACGACTTTTCCTGGAAGTTTTCCTCGCGAACGACTTCAGGAGGGGGGGGGGGTTATTAAGGAATTCGCTTGCACGAGGTCGTCTACCAGGTTACCAAAATGACTTCTCCGGGAAGTTTTCCTCGCGAACGCCTTCGGGGAGTTATAAAGGAATTCGCTCGCACCAGGTCATCTACCAGGTTGACAAAATGACTTCTCCGGGAAGTTTTCCTGGCGAACGACTTTCAGGGGGGTTGTAAGGAGTTCGCTCGCACCAGGTCGTGTACCAGGTAACCGAAACGACTTCTCCTGGAAGTTTTCCTCGCAGACGACTTCGGGGGGGTTAGAAAGGCATTCGCTCGCACCTGGCCGTCTACCAGGTTACCAAAATGACTTCTCCGCGAAGTTTTCCTCGCGAACGACTTTCAGGGGGGTTGTAAGGAGTTCGCTCGCCCCAGGTCATCTACCAGGTAACCGAAACGACTTTTCCTGGAAGTTTTCCTCGCGAACGACTTCCGGGGGGGTTATAAAGGAATCCGCTCGCACCAGACCGTCTACCAGGTGACCGAAACGACTTCTCCTGGAAGTTTTCCTCGCGAACGACTTCCGGAGGGGTTATAAAGGAATTTGATCGCACCAGGCCGTCAACCAGGTCACCAAAATGACTTCTCCGGGAAGTTTTCCTCGCGAACGCCTTCGGGAGGGTTGTAAAGGAGTTCGCTCGCACCAGGTCGTCTACCAGGTAACCGAAACGACTTCTCCTGGAAGTTTTCCTCGCGATCGACTTCCGGGGGGGTTTTAAAGGAATTCGCTCGCATCAGGCCGTCTACCAGGTTACCAAAATGACTTCTCCGGGTAGTTTTCCTCGCGAACGCCTTCTGGTGGGTTATAAAGGAATTCGCTCGACCAGGCCGTCTACCAGGTTACCGAAACGACTTCTCCGGGTAGTTTTCCTCGCGAACGACTTTCAGGGGGGTTGTAAGGAGTTCGCTAGCACCAGATCGTGTACCAGGTTACCAAAATGACTTCTCCGCGAAGTTTTCCTCGCAGGCGACTTCGGGGGGGTTAGAAAGGCATTCGCTCGCACCTGGCCGTCTACCAGGTTACCAAAATGACTTCTCCGCGAAGTTTTCCTCGCGAACAACTTTCAGGGGGGTTGTAAGGAGTTCGCTCGCCCCAGGTCATCTACCAGGTAACCGAAACGACTTTTCCTGGAAGTTTTCCTCGCGAACGACTTCCGGGGGGGTTATAAAGGAATCCGCTCGCACCAGGCCGTCTACCAGGTGACCGAAACGACTTCTCCTGGAAGTTTTCCTCGCGAACGACTTCCGGAGGGGTTATAAAGGAATTCGCTCGGACCAGGCCGTCTACCAGGTTACCAAAATGACTTCTCCGGGAAGTTTTCCTCGCGAACGACTTTCAGGGGGGTTATAAAGGAATTCGCTCGCACCAGGCCGTCTACCAGGTTACCAAAATGACTTCTCCGCGAAGTTTTCCTCGCGAACGACTTCGGGGGGGTTAGAAAGGAATTCGCTCGCACCAGGCCGTCTACCAGGTTACCAAAATGACTTCTCCGGGAAGTTTTCCTTGCAAACGACTTTCAGGGGGGTCATAAAGGAGTTCGCTCGCACCAGGTCGTCTACCAGGTACCGAAATGACTTTTCCTGGAAGTTTTCCTCGCGAACGACTTCCGGGGGGGTTATAAAGGAATTCGCTCGCCCAGGCCGTCTACCAGGTTACCAAAATGACTTCTCCGTGAAGTTTTCCTTGCAAACGACTTTCAGGGGGGTCATTAAGGAGTTCGCTCGCACCAGGTCGTCTACCAGGTTACCAAAACGACTACTCCAGGAATTTTTCATCGCGAACGACTTTCAGGGGGGTTATGAAAGAATTCGCTCGCACCAAGCCGTCTACCAGGTGAGCGAGACGACTTCTCCAGGAAGTTTTCCTCGCGAACGCCTGCGGGGGGGTAATCATGGAATTCGCTAGCACCAGGTCGTCTACCAGGTTACTAAAATGACTTGCCCGGGAAGTTTTCCTCTCGAACGACTTTCAGGGGGGGTCATATAGAAGTTCGCTCGCACCAGGTCGTCTCCTAGGTTACCAAAACGACTACTCCAGGAACTTTTCCTCGCGAACGACTTTCAGGGGGGTTATAAAGGTGTTCGCTCGCACCAGGTCGTCTCTCAGGTTACCAAAATATCTTCTCCTGGAAGTTTTCCTTGCAAACGACTTCCAGGGGGGTCATCAAGGAGTTCGCTCGCACCAGGTCGTCTACCAGGTACCGAAATGACTTTTCCTGGAAGTTTTCCTAGCGATCGCCTTCGAGAGGGTTGTAAAGGAGTTCGCTCGCACCAGGTCGTCTACCAGGTTACCAAAACGACTACTCCAGGATCTTTTCCTCGCGAACGACTTTCAGGGGGGTTATAAAGGAATTCGCTCGCACCAAGCCGTCTACCAGGTTAGCGAGACGACTTCTCCAGGAAGTTTTCCTCGCGAACGCCTGCGGGGGGGTAATCATGGAATTCGCTAGCACCAGGTCGTCTACCAGGTTACTAAAATGACTTGTCCGAGAAGTTTTCCTCAAGAACGACTTTCAGGGGGGTCAGAAAGGAGTTTGCTCGCACCAGGTCGTCTACCAGGTACCGAAATAACTTTTCCTGGAAGTTTTCTTCGCGAATGACTTTCAGGGGGGTTATTAAGGAGTTCGCTCGCACCAGGCCGTCTACCAGGTTACTGAAACGACGTCTCCAAGAAGTTTTCCTCGCGAACGCCTTTGGGGGGGTTATAAAGGAATTCGCTCGCACCAGGTCGTCTACCAGGTTACCAAAACGACTACTCCAGGATCTTTTCCTCGCGAACGACTTTCAGGGGGGTTATAAAGGAATTCGCTCGCACCAAGCCGTCTACCAGGTGAGCGAGACGACTTCTCCAGGAAGTTTTCCTCGCGAACGCCTGCGGGGGGGTAAACATGGAATTCGCTAGCACCAGGTCGTCTACCAGGTTACTAAAATGACTTGCCCGGGAAGTTTTCCTCTCGAACGACTTTCAGGGGGGGTCATATAGAAGTTCGCTCGCACCAGGTCGTCTCCTAGGTTACCAAAACGACTACTCCAGGAACTTTTCCTCGCGAACGACTTTCAGGGGGGTTATAAAGGTGTTCGCTCGCACCAGGTCGTCTCTCAGGTTACCAAAATATCTTCTCCTGGAAGTTTTCCTTGCAAACGACTTCCAGGGGGGTCATCAAGGAGTTCGCTCGCACCAGGTCGTCTACCAGGTACCGAAATGACTTTTCCTGGAAGTTTTCCTAGCGATCGCCTTCGAGAGGGTTGTAAAGGAGTTCGCTCGCACCAGGTCGTCTACCAGGTTACCAAAACGACTACTCCAGGATCTTTTCCTCGCGAACGACTTTCAGGGGGGTTATAAAGGAATTCGCTTGCACCAGGTCGTCTACCAGGTTATTAAAATGACTTGTCCAGGAAGTTTTCCTCTCGAACGACTTTCAGGGGGGATCATATAGAAGTTCGCTCGCACCAGGTCGTATACCAGGTTACCAAAACGACTACTCCAGGAACTTTTCCTCGCGAACGACTTTCAGGGTGTTATAAAGGAGCTCGCTCGCACCAGGTCGTCTCTCAGGTTACCAAAATATCTTCTCCTGGAAGTTATCCTTGCAAACGACTTCCAGGGGGGTCATCAAGGAGTTCGCTCGCACCAGGTCGTCTACCAGGTACCGAAATGACTTTTCCTGGAAGTTTTCCTCGCGAACGACTTCCGGGGGGCTTATAACGGAATTCGCTCGCACCAGGCCATCTGCCAGGTTACCAAAATGACTTCTCCGGGAAGTTTTCCTAGCGAACGCCTTCGGGAGAGCTGTACAGGAGTTCGCTCGCACCAGGTCGTCTACCAGGTAACCGAAACGACTACTCCAGGAGTTTTTCCTCGCGAACGACTTTCAGGGGGGTTATAAAGGAATTCGCTCACACCAGGTTGTCTCTCAGGTTACCAAAATGACTTCTCCGGGAAGTTTTCCTCGCGAACGCCTTCGGGAGAGTTGTAAGGGAGTTCGCTTGCACCAGGTCGTCTACCAGGTTACCGAAACGACTTCTCCAGGAAGTTTTCCTCACGAACGCCTTCGGGGGAGGGGGGGGGGGTTATAAAGGTATTAGCTCGCACCAGGTCGTCTACCATGTTATCAAAATGACTTCTCCAGGAAGTTTTCTTCGCGAACGACTTTCAGGGGGTTTATAAAGGAGTTCGCTCGCACCAGTTCGTCTACCAGGTTACCAAAACGACTACTCCAGGAATTTTTCCTCGTGAACGACTTTCAGGGGGGTTATAAAGGAATTCGCTCGCACCAGGTGGTCTCTCATGTTACCAAAACGACTTCTCCGGGAAGTTTTCCTTGCAAACGACTTTCAGGGGGGTCATAAAGGAGTTCACTCGCACCAGGTCGTCTACCATGTTACCGAAATGACTTCTCCAGGAAGTTTTCTTCGCGAACGACTTTCAGGGGGGTTATAAAGGAGTTCGCTCGCACCAGGTCGTCTACCAGGTTACCAAAACGACTACTCCAGGAGTTTTTCCTCGCGAACGACTTTCAGGGGGGTTATCAAGGAATTCGCTCGCACCAGGTTGTCTCTCAGGTTACCAAAACGACTTCTCCGGGAAGTTTTCCTCGCGTACGACTTCCGGGGGATTATAACGGAATTCGCTCGCACCAGGCCATCTGCCAGGTTATCAAAATGATTTCTCCGGGAAGTTTTCCTAGTGATCGCCTTCGGGAGGGTAATTATGGAATTCGCTCGCACCAGACCGTCTACCAGGTTACTGAAACGACGTCTCCAAGAAGTTTTCCTCGCGAACGCCTTCGGGGGGGTTATAAAGGAGTTCGCTCGCACCAGGTCATTTACCAGGTACCGAAATAACTTTTCCTGGAAGTTTTCCTCGCGTACGACTTCCGGGGGGGTTATAAAGGAATTCGCTCGCACCAGGCCGTCTACCAGGTTACCAAAATGACTTCTCCAGGTAGTTTTCCTCGCAAACGCCTTCGGGGGGGGGGGGGGGTTATAAAGGAATTAGCTTGACCAGGTCGTCTACCAGGTTACCAAAACGACTCGCCCGGGAAGTTTTTCTCTCGAACGACTTTCAGGAGGGTCATAAAGGAGTTCGCTCGCACCAGGTCGTCTACCAGGTTACCAAAACGACTACTCCAGGATCTTTTCCTCGCGAACGACTTTCAGGGGGGTTATAAAGGAATTCGCTCGCACCAAGCCGTCTACCAGGTGAGCGAGACGACTTCTCCAGGAAGTTTTCCTCGCGAACGCCTGCGGGGGGGTAATCATGGAATTCGCTAGCACCAGGTCGTCTACCAGGTTACTAAAATGACTTGTCCGAGAAGTTTTCCTCAAGAACGACTTTCAGGGGGGTCAGAAAGGAGTTTGCTCGCACCAGGTCGTCTACCAGGTACCGAAATAACTTTTCCTGGAAGTTTTCTTCGCGAATGACTTTCAGGGGGGTTATTAAGGAGTTCGCTCACACCAGGCCGTCTACCAGGTTACTGAAACGACGTCTCCAAGAAGTTTTCCTCGCGAACGCCTTTGGGGGGGTTATAAAGGAATTCGCTTGCACCAGGTCGTCTACCAGGTTATTAAAATGACTTGTCCGGGAAGTTTTCCTCTCGAACGACTTTCAGGGGGGGTCATATAGAAGTTCGCTCGCACCAGGTCGTCTACCAGGTTACCAAAACGACTTCTCCAGGAACTTTTCCTCGCGAACGACTTTCAGGGGGTTATAAAAAAGCTCGCTCGCACCAGGTCGTCTCTCAGGTTACCAAAATATCTTCTCCTGGAAGTTATCCTTGCAAACGACTTCCAGGGGGGTCATCAAGGAGTTCGCTCGCACCAGGTCGTCTCTCAGGTTACCAAAATATCTTCTCCTGGAAGTTATCCTTGCAAACGACTTCCAGGGGGGTCATCAAGGAGTTCGCTCGCACCAGGTCGTCTACCAGGTACCGAAATGACTTTTCCTGGAAGTTTTCCTCGCGAACGACTTCCGGGGGGCTTATAACGGAATTCGCTCGCACCAGGCCATCTGCCAGGTTACCAAAATGACTTCTCCGGGAAGTTTTCCTAGCGAACGCCATCGGGAGAGCTGTACAGGAGTTTGCTCGCACCAGGTCGTCTACCAGGTAACCGAAACGACTTCTCTAGGAAGTTTTCCTCGCGAACGCCTTCGGGGGGGGGGGGTTCTTAAGTTATTAGCTCGCTCCAGGTCGTCTACCATGTTACCAAAATGACTTCTCCACGATGTTTTCCTCGCGAACGCCTGCGGGGGGGTATCAAGGGATTCGCTCGCACCAGGCCGTCTACCAGGTTACTGAAACGACGTCTCCAAGAAGTTTTCCTCGCGAACGCCTTCGGGGGGGTTATAAAGGAATTCGCTCGCACCAGGTCGTCTACCATGTTACCAAAATGACTTCTCCAGGAAGTTTTCTTCGCGAACGACTTTCAGGGGGGTTGTAAAGGAGTTCGCTCGCACCAGGTCGTCTACCAGGTTACCAAAACGACTACTCAAGGAGTTTTTCCTCGCGAACGACTTTCAGGGGGGTTATAAAGGAATTCGCTCGCACCAGGTTGTCTCTCAGGTTACCAAAATGACTTCTCCGGGAAGTTTTCCTCGCGAACGCCTTCGGGAGAGTTGTAAGGGAGTTCGCTTGCACCAGGTCGTCTACCAGGTTACCGAAACGACTTCTCCAGGAAGTTTTCCTCACGAACGCCTTCGGGGGAGGGGGGGGGGTTATAAAGGTATTAGCTCGCACCAGGTCGTCTACCATGTTACCAAAATGACTTCTCCAGGAAGTTTTCTTCGCGAACGACTTTCAGGGGGTTTATAAAGGAGTTCACTCGCACCAGGTCGTCTACCAGGTTATTAAAATGACTTGTCCGGGAAGTTTTCCTCTCGAACGACTTTCAGGGGGGGTCATATAGAAGTTTGCTCGCACCAGGTCGTCTACCAGGTTACCAAAACGACTACTCCAGGAACTTTTCCTCGCGAACGACTTTCAGGGGGTTATAAAGGAGCTCGCTCGCACCAGGTCGTCTCTCAGGTTACCAAAATATCTTCTCCTGGAAGTTATCCTTGCAAACGACTTCCAGGGGGGTCATCAAGGAGTTCGCTTGCACCAGGTCGTCTACCAGGTACCGAAATGACTTTTCCTCGAAGTTTTCCTCGCGAACGACTTCCGGGGGGCTTATAACGGAATTCGCTCGCACCAGGCCATCTGCCAGGTTACCAAAATGACTTCTCCGGGAAGTTTTCCTAGCGAACGCCTTCGGGAGAGCTGTACAGGAGTTCGCTCGCACCAGGTCGTCTACCAGGTAACCGAAACGACTTCTCTAGGAAGTTTTCCTCGCGAACGCCTTCGGGGGGGGGGGGGTTCTTAAGTTATTAGCTCGCTCCAGGTCGTCTACCATGTTACCAAAATGACTTCTCCACGAAGTTTTCCTCGCGAACGCCTGCGGGGGGGTATCAAGGGATTCGCGCGCACCAGGCCGTCTACCAGGTTACTGAAACGACGTCTCCAAGAAGTTTTCCTCGCGAACGCCTTCGGGGGGGTTATAAAGGAATTCGCTCGCACCAGGTCGTCTACCATGTTACCAAAATGACTTCTCCAGGAAGTTTTCTTCGCGAACGACTTTCAGGGGGGTTATAAAGGAGTTCGCTCGCACCAGGTCATCTACCAGGTTACCAAAACGACTACTCCAGGAGTTTTTCCTCGCGAACGACTTTCAGGGGGGTTATAAAGGAATTCGCTCGCACCAGGTTGTCTCTCAGGTTACCAAAATGACTTCTCCGGGAAGTTTTCCTCGCGAACGCCTTCGGGAGAGTTGTAAGGGAGTTCGCTTGCACCAGGTCGTCTACCAGGTTACCGAAACGACTTCTCCAGGAAGTTTTCCTCGCGAACGCCTTCAGGGGAGGGGGGGGGGGTTATAAAGGTATTAGCTCGCACCAGGTCGTCTACCATGTTACCAAAATGACTTCTCCAGGAAGTTTTCTTCGCGAACGACTTTCAGGGGGTTTATAAAGGAGTTCGCTCGCACCAGGTCGTCTACCAGGTTACCAAAACGACTACTCCAGGAGTTTTTCCTCGCGAACGACTTTCAGGGGGGTTATAAAGGAATTCGCTCGCACCAGGTTGTCTCTCAGGTTACCAAAATGACTTCTCCGGGAAGTTTTCCTCGCGAACGCCTTCGGGAGAGTTGTAAGGGAGTTCGCTTGCACCAGGTCGTCTACCAGGTTACCGAAACGACTTCTCCAGGAAGTTTTCCTCGCGAACGCCTTCAGGGGAGGGGGGGGGGTTATAAAGGTATTAGCTCGCACCAGGTCGTCTACCATGTTACCAAAATGACTTCTCCAGGAAGTTTTCTTCGCGAACGACTTTCAGGGGGTTTATAAAGGAGTTCGCTCGCACCAGGTCGTCTACCAGGTTACCAAAACGACTACTCCAGGAGTTTTTCCTCGCGAACGACTTTCAGGGGGGTTATAAAGGAATTCGCTCGCACCAGGTTGTCTCTCAGGTTACCAAAATGACTTCTCCGGGAAGTTTTCCTCGCGAACGCCTTCGGGAGAGTTGTAAGGGAGTTCGCTTGCACCAGGTCGTCTACCAGGTTACCGAAACGACTTCTCCAGGAAGTTTTCCTCGCGAACGCCTTCAGGGGAGGGGGGGGGGGGGTTATAAAGGTATTAGCTCGCACCAGGTCGTCTACCATGTTACCAAAATGACTTCTCCAGGAAGTTTTCTTCGCGAACGACTTTCAGGGGGGTTATAAAGGAGTTCGCTCGCACCAGGTCATCTACCAGGTTACCAAAACGACTACTCCAGGAGTTTTTCCTCGCGAACGACTTTCAGGGGGGTTATAAAGGAATTCGCTCGCACCAGGTTGTCTCTCAGGTTACCAAAATGACTTCTCCGGGAAGTTTTCCTCGCGAACGCCTTCGGGAGAGTTGTAAGGGAGTTCGCTTGCACCAGGTCGTCTACCAGGTTACCGAAACGACTTCTCCAGGAAGTTTTCCTCGCGAACGCCTTCAGGGGAGGGGGGGGGGGGTTATAAAGGTATTAGCTCGCACCAGGTCGTCTACCATGTTACCAAAATGACTTCTCCAGGAAGTTTTCTTCGCGAACGACTTTCAGGGGGTTTATAAAGGAGTTCGCTCGCACCAGGTCGTCTACCAGGTTACCAAAACGACTACTCCAGGAGTTTTTCCTCGCGAACGACTTTCAGGGGGGTTATAAAGGAATTCGCTCGCACCAGGTTGTCTCTCAGGTTACCAAAACGACTTCTCCGGGAAGTTTTCCTTGCAAACGACTTTCAGGGGGGTCATAAAGGAGTTTACTCGCACCAGGTCGTCTACCATGTTACCGAAATGACTTCTCCAGGAAGTTTTCTTCGCGAACGACTTTCAGGGGGGTTATAAAGGAGTTCGCTCGCACCAGGTCGTCTACCAGGTTACCAAAACGACTACTCCAGGAGTTTTTCCTCGCGAACGACTTTCAGGGGGGTTATCAAGGAATTCGCTCGCACCAGGTTGTCTCTCAGGTTACCAAAACGACTTCTCCGGGAAGTTTTCCTCGCGTACGACTTCCGGGGGATTATAACGGAATTCGCTCGCACCAGGCCATCTGCCAGGTTATCAAAATGATTTCTCCGGGAAGTTTTCCTAGCGATCGCCTTCGGGAGAGTTGTAAAGGAGTTTGCTTGCACCAGGTCGTCTCTCAGGTTACCAAAATGACTTCTCCGGGAAGTTTTCCTTGCGAACAACTTCCGGGGGGGTTCTAAAGGATTTCGCTCGCACCAGGTCATCTACCAGGTTACCAAAATGACTTCTCCGAGAAGTTTTCCTAGCGATCGCCTTCGGGAGGGTAATCATGGAATTCGCTCGCACCAGACCGTCTACCAGGTTACTGAAACGACGTCTCCAAGAAGTTTTCCTCGCGAACGCCTTCGGGGGGGTTATAAAGGAGTTCGCTCGCACCAGGTCATTTACCAGGCACCGAAATAACTTTTCCTGGAAGTTTTCCTCGCGTACGACTTCCGGGGGGGTTATAAAGGAATTCGCTTGCACCAGGCCGTCTACCAGGTTACCAAAATGACTTCTCCAGGTAGTTTTCCTCGCAAACGCCTTCGGGGGGGGGGGGGGGGTTATAAAGGAATTAGCTTGACCAGGTCGTCTACCAGGTTACCAAAACGACTTGCCCGGGAAGTTTTTCTCTCGAACGACTTTCAGGGGGGGTCATATAGAAGTTCGCTCGCACCAGGCCGTCTTCTAGGTTACCAAAACGACGACTCCAGGAACTTTTCCTCGCGAACGACTTTCAGGGGGGTTATAAAGGAGTTCGCTCGCACCAGGTCGTCTCTCAGGTTACCAAAATATCTTCTCCTGGAAGTTTTCCTTGCAAACGACTTCCAGGGGGGTCATCAAGGAGTTCGCTCGCACCAGGTCGTCTACCAGGTACCGAAATGACTTTTCCTGGAAGTTTTCCTAGCGATCGCCTTCGGGAGGGTTGTAAAGGAGTTCGCTCGCACCAGGTCGTCTACCAGGTTACCAAAACGAATACTCCAGGATCTTTTCCTCGCGAACGACTTTCAGGGGGGTTATAAAGGAATTCGCTCGCACCAAGCCGTCTACCAGGTTAGCGAGACGACTTCTCCAGGAAGTTTTCCTCGCGAACGCCTGCGGGGGGGTAATCATGGAATTCGCTAGCACCAGGTCGTCTACCAGGTTACTAAAATGACTTGTCCGAGAAGTTTTCCTCAAGAACGACTTTCAGGGGGGTCAGAAAGGAGTTTGCTCGCACCAGGTCGTCTACCAGGTACCGAAATAACTTTTCCTGGAAGTTTTCTTCGCGAATGACTTTCAGGGGGGTTATTAAGGAGTTTGCTCGCACACGGCCGTCTACCAGGTTACTGAAACGACGTCTCCAAGAAGTTTTCCTCGCGAACGCCTTTGGGGGGGTTATAAAGGAATTCGCTTGCACCAGGTCGTCTACCAGGTTATTAAAATGACTTGTCCGGGAAGTTTTCCTCTCGAACGACTTTCAGGGGGGGTCATATAGAAGTTTGCTCGCACCAGGTCGTCTACCAGGTTACCAAAACGACTACTCCAGGAACTTTTCCTCGCGAACGATTTTCAGGGGGTTATAAAGGAGCTCGCTCGCACCAGGTCGTCTCTCAGGTTACCAAAATATCTTCACCTGGAAGTTATCCTTGCAAACGACTTCCAGGGGGGTCATCAAGGAGTTCGCTCGCACCAGGTCGTCTACCAGGTACCGAAATGACTTTTCCTGGAAGTTTTCCTAGCGATCGCCTTCGGGAGGGTTGTAAAGGAGTTCGCTCGCACCAGGTCGTCTACCAGGTTACCAAAACGACTACTCCAGGATCTTTTCCTCGCGAACGACTTTCAGGGGGGTTATAAAGGAATTCGCTCGCACCAAGCCGTCTACCAGGTTAGCGAGACGACTTCTCCAGGAAGTTTTCCTCGCGAACGCCTGCGGGGGGGTAATCATGGAATTCGCTAGCACCAGGTCGTCTACCAGGTTACTAAAATGACTTGTCCGAGAAGTTTTCCTCAAGAACGACTTTCAGGGGGGTCAGAAAAGAGTTTGCTCGCACCAGGTCGTCTACCAGGTACCGAAATAACTTTTCCTGGAAGTTTTCTTCGCGAATGACTTTCAGGGGGGTTATTAAGGAGTTCGCTCGCACCAGGCCGTCTACCAGATTACTGAAACGACGTCTCCAAGAAGTTTTCCTCGCGAACGCCTTTGGGGGGGTTATAAAGGAATTCGCTTGCACCAGGTCGTCTACCAGGTTATTAAAATGACTTGTCCGGGAAGTTTTCCTCTCGAACGACTTTCAGGGGGGGTCATATAGAAGTTTGCTCGCACCAGGTCGTCTACCAGGTTACCAAAACGACTACTCCAGGAACTTTTCCTCGCGAACGACTTTCAGGGGGTTATAAAGGAGCTCGCTCGCACCAGGTCGTCTCTCAGGTTACCAAAATATCTTCTCCTGGAAGTTATCCTTGCAAACGACTTCCAGGGGGGTCATCAAGGAGTTCGCTCGCACCAGGTCGTCTACCAGGTACCGAAATGACTTTTCCTGGAAGTTTTCCTCGCGAACGACTTCCGGGGGGCTTATAACGGAATTCGCTCGCACCAGGTCATCTACCAGGTTACCAAAACGACTACTCCAGGAGTTTTCCTAGCGAACGCCTTCGGGAGAGCTGTACAGGAGTTCGCTCGCACCAGGTCGTCTACCAGGTAACCAAAACGACTTCTCTAGGAAGTTTTCCTCGCGAACGCCTTCGGGGGGGGGGGGGGTTCTTAAGTTATTAGCTCGCTCCAGGTCGTCTACCATGTTACCAAAATGACTTCTCCACGAAGTTTTCCTCGCGAACGCCTGCGGGGGGGTATCAAGGGATTCGCTCGCACCAGGCCGTCTACCAGGTTACTGAAACGACGTCTCCAAGAAGTTTTCCTCGCGAACGCCTTCGGGGGGGTTATAAAGGAATTCGCTCGCACCAGGTCGTCTACCATGTTACCAAAATGACTTCTCCAGGAAGTTTTCTTCGCGAACGACTTTCAGGGGGGTTATAAAGGAGTTCGCTCGCACCAGGTCATCTACCAGGTTACCAAAACGACTACTCCAGGAGTTTTTCCTCGCGAACGACTTTCAGGGGGGTTATAAAGGAATTCGCTCGCACCAGGTTGTCTCTCAGGTTACCAAAATGACTTCTCCGGGAAGTTTTCCTCGCGAACGCCTTCGGGAGAGTTGTAAGGGAGTTCGCTTGCACCAGGTCGTCTACCAGGTTACCAAAACGACTTCTCCAGGAAGTTTTCCTCGCGAACGCCTTCGGGGGGGTTATAAAGGAGTTCGCTCGCACCAGGTCATCTACCAGGTTACCAAAACGACTACTCCAGGAGTTTTTCCTCGCGAACGACTCTTAGGGGGGTTATAAAGGAATTCGCTCGCACCAGGTTGTCTCTCAGGTTACCAAAACGACTTCTCCGGGAAGTTTTCCTTGCAAACGACTTTCAGGGGGGTCATAAAGGAGTTCACTCGCACCAGGTCGTCTACCATGTTACCGAAATAACTTCTCCAGGAAGTTTTCTTCACGAACGACTTTCAGGGGGGTTATAAAGGAGTTCGCTCGCACCAGGTCGTCTACCAGGTTACCAAAACGACTACTCCAGGAGTTTTTCCTCGTGAACGACTTTCAGGGGGGTTATCAAGGAATTCGCTCGCACCAGGTTGTCTCTCAGGTTACCAAAACGACTTCTCCGGGAAGTTTTCCTCGCGTACGACTTCCGGGGGATTATAACGGAATTCGCTCGCACCAGGCCATCTGCCAGGTTATCAAAATGATTTCTCCGGGAAGTTTTCCTAGCGATCGCCTTCGGGAGAGTTGTAAAGGAGTTCGCTTGCACCAGGTCGTCTCTCAGGTTACCAAAATGACTTCTCCGGGAAGTTTTCCTTGCGAACGACTTCCGGGGGGGTTCTAAAGGATTTCGCTCGCACCAGGTCATCTACCAGGTTACCAAAATGACTTCTCCGAGAAGTTTTCCTAGCGATCGCCTTCGGGAGGGTTGTAAAGGAGTTCGCTCGCACCAGGTCGTCTACCAGGTACCGAAATGACTTTTCCTGGAAGTTTTCCTCGCGAACGCCTGCGGGGGGGTAATCAAGGAATTCGCTCGCACCAGGCCGTCTACCAGGTTACCAAAATGACTTCTCCGGGAAGTTTTCCTTGCGAACGACTTCCGGGGGGGTTCTAAAGGATTTCGCTCGCACCAGGTCATCTACCAGGTTACCAGAATGACTTCTCCGAGAAGTTTTCCTAGCGATCGCCTTCGGGAGGGTTGTAAAGGAGTTCGCTCGCACCAGGTCGTCTACCAGGTACCGAAATGACTTTTCCTGGAAGTTTTCCTCGCGAACGCCTGCGGGGGGGTAATCAAGGAATTCGCTCGCACCAGGCCGTCTACCAGGTTACCAAAATGACTTCTCCGGGAAGTTTTCCTTGCGAACGACTTCCGGGGGGGTTCTAAAGGATTTCGCTCGCAGCAGGTCATCTACCAGGTTACCAAAATGACTTCTCCGAGAAGTTTTCCTAGCGATCGCCTTCGGGAGGGTTGTAAAGGAGTTCGCTTGCACCAGGCCGTCTACCAGGTTACCAAAATGACTTCTCCAGGTAGTTTTCCTCGCAAACGCCTTCGGGGGGGGGGGGGGTTATAAAGGAATTAGCTTGACCAGGTCGTCTACCAGGTTACCAAAACGACTTGCCCGGGAAGTTTTTCTCTCGAACGACTTTCAGGGGGGTCATAAAGGAGTTCGCTCGCACCAGGTCGTCTACCAGGTTACCAAAACGACTACTCCAGGATCTTTTCCTCGCGAACGACTTTCAGGGGGGTTATAAAGGAATTCGCTCGCACCAAGCCGTCTACCAGGTGAGCGAGACGACTTCTCCAGGAAGTTTTCCTCGCGAACGCCTGCGAGGGGGTAATCATGGAATTCGATAGCACCAGGTCGTCTTCTAGGTTACCAAAACGACTACTCCAGGAACTTTTCCTCGCGAACGACTTTCAGGGGGGTTATAAAGGAGTTCGCTCGCACCAGGTCGTCTCTCAGGTTACCAAAATATCTTCTCCTGGAAGTTTTCCTTGCAAACGACTTCCAGGGGGGTCATCAAGGAGTTCGCTCGCACCAGGTCGTCTACCAGGTTACCAAAACGACTACTCTAGGATCTTTTCCTCGCGAACGACTTTCAGGGGGGTTATAAAGGAATTCGCTCGCACCAAGCCGTCTACCAGGTTAGCGAGACGACTTCTCCAGGAAGTTTTTCTCGCGAACGCCTGCGGGGGGGTAATCATGGAATTCGCTAGCACCAGGTCGTCTACCAGGTTACTAAAATGACTTGTCCGAGAAGTTTTCCTCAAGAACGACTTTCAGGGGGGTCAGAAAGGAGTTTGCTCGCACCAGGTCGTCTACCAGGTACCGAAATAACTTTTCCTGGAAGTTTTCTTCGCGAATGACTTTCAGGGGGGTTATAAAGGAATTCGCTCGCACCAAGCCGTCTACCATGTTACCAAAATGACTTCTCCACGAAGTTTTCCTCGCGAACGCCTGCGGGGAGGTATCAAGGGATTCGCTCGCACCAGGCCGTCTACCAGGTTACTGAAACGACGTCTCCAAGAAGTTTTCCTCGCGAACGCCTTCGGGGGGGTTATAAAGGAATTCGCTCGCACCAGGTCGTCTACCATGTTACCAAAATGACTTCTCCAGGAAGTTTTCTTCGCGAACGACTTTCAGGGGGGTTATAAAGGAGTTCGCTCGCACCAGGTCGTCTACCAGGTTACCAAAACGACTACTCCAGGAGTTTTTCCTCGCGAACGACTTTCAGGGGGGTTATAAAGGAATTCGCTCGCACCAGGTTGTCTCTCAGGTTACCAAAATGACTTCTCCGGGAAGTTTTCCTCGCGAACGCATTCGGGAGAGTTGTAAGTGAGTTCGCTTGCACCAGGTCGTCTACCAGGTTACCGAAACGACTTCTCTAGGAAGTTTTCTTCGCGAACGACTTTCAAAGGGGTTATAAAGGAGTTTGCTCGCACCAGGTCGTCTACCAGGTTACCAAAACGACTACTCCAGGAATTTTTCCTCGCGAACGACTTTCAGGGGGTTATAAAGGAATTCGCTCGCACCAGGTCGTCTCTCAGGTTACGAAAATATCTTCTCCTGGAAGTTTTCCTTGCAAACGACTTTCAGGGGGGTCGTAAAGGAGTTCGCTCACACCAGGTCGTCTTCTAGGTTAACAAAATGACTTTTCCGAGAAGTTTTCCTCAAGAACGACTTTCAGGGGGGTCAGAAAGGAGTTTGCTCGCACCAGGTCGTCTACCAGGTACCGAAATAACTTTTCCTGGAAGTTTTCTTCGCGAATGACTTTCAGGGGGGTTATAAAGGAATTCGCTCGCACCAAGCCGTCTACCATGTTACCAAAATGACTTCTCCACGAAGTTTTCCTCGCGAACGCCTGCGGGGAGGTATCAAGGGATTCGCTCGCACCAGGCCGTCTACCAGGTTACTGAAACGACGTCTCCAAGAAGTTTTCCTCGCGAACGCCTTCGGGGGGGTTATAAAGGAATTCGCTCGCACCAAGCCGTCTACCATGTTACCAAAATGACTTCTCCACGAAGTTTTTCTCGCGAACGCCTGCGGGGGGGTAATCATGGAATTCGCTAGCACCAGGTCGTCTACCAGGTTACTAAAATGACTTGTCCGAGAAGTTTTCCTCAAGAACGACTTTCAGGGGGGTCAGAAAGGAGTTTGCTCGCACCAGGTCGTCTACCAGGTACCGAAATAACTTTTCCTGGAAGTTTTCTTCGCGAATGACTTTCAGGGGGGTTATAAAGGAATTCGCTCGCTCCAAGCCGTCTACCATGTTACCAAAATGACTTCTCCACGAAGTTTTCCTCGCGAACGCCTGCGGGGAGGTATCAAGGGATTCGCTCGCACCAGGCCGTCTACCAGGTTACTGAAACGACGTCTCCAAGAAGTTTTCCTAGCGGACGCCTTCGGGAGAGTTGTAAAGGAGTTCGCTCGCACCAGGTCGTCTACCAGGTTACTGAAACGACGTCTCCAAGAAGTTTTCCTCGCGAACGCCTTCGGGGGGGTTTATAAAGGAATTCGCTTGCACCAGGTCGTCTACCAGGTTATTAAAATGACTTGTCCGGGAAGTTTTCCTCGCGAACGACTTTCAGGGGGGTTATAAAGGAGTTCGCTCGCACCAGGTCGTCTACCAGGTTACTGAAACGACGTCTCCAAGAAGTTTTCCTCGCGAACGCCTTTGGGGGGGTTTATAAAGGAATTCGCTTGCACCAGGTCGTCTACCATGTTACCAAAATGACTTCTTCGCGAGGTTTTCCTCGCGAACGCCTGCGGGGGGGGTAATCAAGGAATTCGCTCGCACCAGGCCGTCTACCAGGTTACTGAAACGACCTCTCCAAGAAGTTATCCTCGCGAACGCCTTCGGGGGGGTTATAAATGAATTCGCTTGCACCAGGTCATCTACCAGGTTATTTAAATGATTTGTCCGGGAAGTTTTCCTCTCGAACGACTTTCAGGGGGGTCTTAAAGGAGTTCGCTCGCACCAGGTCGTCTTCTAGGTTAACAAAATGACTTTTCCGGGAAGTTTTTCTCGCGAACGACTTTTAGGGGGGTCATAAAGGAGTTCGCTCGCACCAGGTCGTCTACCAGGTACCGAAATGACTTCTCCAGGAAGTTTTCCTCGCGAACGCCTTGGGGGGGGGGGATATAAAGGAATTCGCTCGCACCAGGCCATCTACCAGGTTACCATAATGACTTCTCTGGAAGTTTTCCTCGCGAACGTTTTCGGGAGGGTTGTAATGGAGTTCGCTCGCACCAGGTCGTCTACCAGGTAACTGAAATGACTTTTCCTGGAAGTTTTCCTCGCGAACGCCTTCGGTGGGGTTATAAAGGAATTCGCTGGCACCAGTCGTCTACCTGGTACCGAAATGACTTCTCCAGGAAGTTTTCCTCGTGAACGCCCTGGGGGGGGGGGGATATAAAGGAATTGGCTTGCACCAGGTCATCTACCGGGTTATTAAAATGACTTGTCCGGGAAGTTTTCTTCGCGAACGACTTTCACGGGGGTTATAAAGGAATTCGCTCGCACCAGGTCGTCTCTCAGGTTACCAAAATGACTTTTCCTGGAAGTTTTTCTCGCGAACGACTTTTAGGGGGGTCATAAAGGAGTTCGCTCGCACCAGGTCGTCTACCTGGTACCGAAATGACTTCTCCAGGAAGTTTTCCTCGCGAACGCCCTGGGGGGGGGGGGGGATATAAAGGAATTGGCTTGCACCAGGTCATCTACCGGGTTATTTAAATGACTTGTCCGGGAAGTTTTCTTCGCGAACGACTTTCAGGGGGGTTATAAAGGAATTCGCTCGCACAAGGTCGTCTACCAGGTAACCGAAATGACTTTTCCTGGACGTTTTCCTCGCGAACGCCTTCGGGGGGGTTATAAAGGAGTTCGCTCGCACCAGGTCGTCTTCTACGTTAACAAAATGACTTTTCCGGGAAGTTTTTCTCGCGAACGACTTTTAGGGGGGTCATAAAGGAGTTCGCTCGCACCAGACCGTCTACCAGGTTACTGAAACGACGTCTCCAAGAAGTTTTCCTCGCGAACGCCTTCGGGGGGGTTATAAAGGTGTTCGCTCGCACCAGGTCATTTACCAGGCACCGAAATAACTTTTCCTGGAAGTTTTCCTCGCGTACGACTTTCAGGGGGGTTATAAAGGAATTCGCTCGCACCAGGCCGTCTACCAGGTTACCAAAATGACTTCTCCAGGTAGTTTTCCTCGCAAACGCCTTCGGGGGGGGGGGGGGTTATAAAGGAATTAGCTTGACCAGGTCGTCTACCAGGTTACCAAAACGACTTGCCCGGGAAGTTTTTCTCTCGAACGACTTTCAGGGGGGTCATAAAGGGGTTCGCTCGCACCAGGTCGTCTACCAGGTTACCAAAACGACTACTCCAGGATCTTTTCCTCGCGAACGACTTTCAGGGGGGTTATAAAGGAATTCGCTCGCACCAAGCCGTCTACCAGGTGAGCGAGACGACTTCTCCAGGAAGTTTTCCTCGCGAACGCCTGCGGGGGGGTAATCATGGAATTCGCTCGCACAAGGTCGTCTACCAGGTAACCGAAATGACTTTTCCTGGACGTTTTCCTCGCGAACGCCTTCGGGGGGGTTATAAAGGAGTTCGCTCGCACCAGGTCGTCTTCTACGTTAACAAAATGACTTTTCCGGGAAGTTTTTCTCGCGAACGACTTTCAGGGGGGATATAAAGGAATGAGCTCGCACCAGGTCGTCGACCATGTTACCAAAATGACTTCTCCACGAAGTTTTCTTCGCGAACGACTTTCAGGGGGGATATAAAGGAATTAGCTCGCAACAGGTCGTCTACCAGGTACCGAAATGACTTTTCCTGGAAGTTTTCCTCGCGAACGACTTTCAGGGGGGTCATAAATGAGTTCGCTCGCACCAGGTCATCCACCAGGTACCGAAAAAACTTTTCCTGGTAGTTTTCCTCGCGTACGACTTCCGGGGGGGTTATAAAGAAATTCGCTCGCACCAGGCCATCTACCAGGTTACCATAATGACTTCTCTGGGAAGTTTTCCTCGCGAACGTTTTCGGGAGGGTTGTAAAGGAGTTCGCTCGCACCAGGTCATCTCTCAGGTTACCAAAATGACTTCTCCGGGAAGTTTTCCTCGCGAACGACTTTCAGGGGGGTCATAAAGGAGTTCGCTCGCACCAGGTCGTCTACCAGGTACCGAAATGACTTTTCCTGGAAGTTTTCCTCGCGAACGACTTCCGGGGGGGTTATAAAGGAATTCGCTCGCACCAGGTCGTCTACCAGGTTACTGAAACGACGTCTCCAAGAAGTTTTCCTAGCGGACGCCTTCGGGAGAGTTGTAAAGGAGTTCGCTCGCACCAGGTCGTCTACCAGGTTACTGAAACGACGTCTCCAAGAAGTTTTCCTCGCGAACACCTTCGGGGGGGTTTATAAAGGAATTGGCTTGCACCAGGTCGTCTACCAGGTTATTAAAATGACTTGTCCGGGAAGTTTTCCTCGCGAACGACTTTCAGGGGGGTTATAAAGGAGTTCGCTCGCACCAGGTCGTCTACCAGGTTACTGAAACGACGTCTCCAAGAAGTTTTCCTCGCGAACGCCTTTGGGGGGGTTTATAAAGGAATTCGCTTGCACCAGGTCGTCTACCATGTTACCAAAATGACTTCTTCGCGAGGTTTTCCTCGCGAACGCCTGCGGGGGGGGTAATCAAGGAATTCGCTCGCACCAGGCCGTCTACCAGGTTACTGAAACGACCTCTCCAAGAAGTTATCCTCGCGAACGCCTTCGGGGGGGTTATAAATGAATTCGCTTGCACCAGGTCATCTACCAGGTTATTAAAATGATTTGTCCGGGAAGTTTTCCGCTCGAACGACTTTCAGGGGGGTCTTAAAGGAGTTCGCTCGCACCAGGTCGTCTTCTAGGTTAACAAAATGACTTTTCCGGGAAGTTTTTCTCGCGAACGACTTTTAGGGGGGTCATAAAGGAGTTCGCTCGCACCAGGTCGTCTACCAGGTACCGAAATGACTTCTCCAGGAAGTTTTCCTCGCGAACGCCTTGGGGGGGGGGGGGGGATATAAAGGAATTCGCTCGCAGCAGGCCATCTACCAGGTTACCATAATGACTTCTCTGGAAGTTTTCCTCGCGAACGTTTTCGGGAGGGTTGTAATGGAGTTCGCTCGCACCAGGTCGTCTACCAGGTAACCGAAATGACTTTTCCTGGAAGTTTTCCTCGCGAACGCCTTCGGTGGGGTTATAAAGGAATTCGCTGGCACCAGTCGTCTACCTGGTACCGAAATGACTTCTCCAGGAAGTTTTCCTCGTGAACGCCCTGGGGGGGGGATATAAAGGAATTGGCTTGCACCAGGTCATCTACCGGGTTATTAAAATGACTTGTCCGGGAAGTTTTCTTCGCGAACGACTTTCACGGGGGTTATAAAGGAATTCGCTCGCACCAGGTCGTCTCTCAGGTTACCAAAATGACTTTTCCTGGAAGTTTTTCTCGCGAACGACTTTTAGGGGGGTCATAAAGGAGTTCGCTCGCACCAGGTCGTCTACCTGGTACCGAAATGACTTCTCCAGGAAGTTTTCCTCGCGAACGCCCTGGGGGGGGGGGGGATATAAAGGAATTGGCTTGCACCAGGTCATCTACCGGGTTATTTAAATGACTTGTCCGGGAAGTTTTCTTCGCGAACGACTTTCAGGGGGGTTATAAAGGAATTCGCTCGCACAAGGTCGTCTACCAGGTAACCGAAATGACTTTTCCTGGACGTTTTCCTCGCGAACGCCTTCGGGGGGGTTATAAAGGAGTTCGCTCGCACCAGGTCGTCTTCTACGTTAACAAAATGACTTTTCCGGGAAGTTTTTCTCGCGAACGACTTTTAGGGGGGTCATAAAGGAGTTCGCTCGCACCAGACCGTCTACCAGGTTACTGAAACGACGTCTCCAAGAAGTTTTCCTCGCGAACGCCTTCGGGGGGGTTATAAAGGTGTTCGCTCGCACCAGGTCATTTACCAGGCACCGAAATAACTTTTCCTGGAAGTTTTCCTCGCGTACGACTTCCGGGGGGGTTATAAAGGAATTCGCTCGCACCAGGCCGTCTACCAGGTTACCAAAATGACTTCTCCAGGTAGTTTTCCTCGCAAACGCCTTCGGGGGGGGGGGGGGGTTATAAAGGAATTAGCTTGACCAGGTCGTCTACCAGGTTACCAAAACGACTTGCCCGGGAAGTTTTTCTCTCGAACGACTTTCAGGGGGGTCATAAAGGAGTTCGCTCGCACCAGGTCGTCTACCAGGTTACCAAAACGACTACTCCAGGATCTTTTCCTCGCGAACGACTTTCAGGGGGGTTATAAAGGAATTCGCTCGCACCAAGCCGTCTACCAGGTGAGCGAGACGACTTCTCCAGGAAGTTTTCCTCGCGAACGCCTGCGGGGGGGTAATCATGGAATTCGCTCGCACAAGGTCGTCTACCAGGTAACCGAAATGACTTTTCCTGGACGTTTTCCTCGCGAACGCCTTCGGGGGGGTTATAAAGGAGTTCGCTCGCACCAGGTCGTCTTCTACGTTAACAAAATGACTTTTCCGGGAAGTTTTTCTCGCGAACGACTTTTAGGGGGGTCATAAAGGAGTTCGCTCGCTCCAGGTCGTCTACCAGGTACCGAAATGACTTCTCCAGGAAGTTTTCCTCGCGAACGCCTTGGGGGGGGGGGGGGGATATAAAGGAATTCGCTCGCACCAGGCCATCTACCAGGTTACCATAATGATTTCTCTGGGAAGTTTTCCTCGCGATCGCCTTCGGGAGGGTAATCATGGAATTCGCTCGCACCAGACCGTCTACCAGGTTACTGAAACGACGTCTCCAAGAAGTTTTCCTCGCGAACGCCTTCGGGGGGGTTATAAAGGTGTTCGCTCGCACCAGGTCATTTACCAGGCACCGAAATAACTTTTCCTGGAAGTTTTCCTCGCGTACGACTTCCGGGGGGGTTATAAAGGAATTCGCTCGCACCAGGCCGTCTACCAGGTTACCAAAATGACTTCTCCAGGTAGTTTTCCTCGCAAACGCCTTCGGGGGGGGGGGGGGGTTATAAAGGAATTAGCTTGACCAGGTCGTCTACCAGGTTACCAAAACGACTTGCCCGGGAAGTTTTTCTCTCGAACGACTTTCAGGGGGGTCATAAAGGAGTTCGCTCGCACCAGGTCGTCTACCAGGTTACCAAAACGACTACTCCAGGATCTTTTCCTCGCGAACGACTTTCAGGGGGGTTATAAAGGAATTCGCTCGCACCAAGCCGTCTACCAGGTGAGCGAGACGACTTCTTCAGGAAGTTTTCCTCGCGAACGCCTGCGGGGGGGTAATCATGGAATTCGCTAGCACCAGGTCGTCTACCAGATTACCAAAACGACTTGCCCGGGAAGTTTTTCTCTCGAACGACTTTCAGGGGGGGTCATATAGAAGTTCGCTCGCACCAGGTCGTCTTCTAGGTTACCAAAACGACTACTCCAGGAACTTTTCCTCGCGAACGACTTTCAGGGGGGTTATAAAGGAGTTCGCTCGCACCAGGTCGTCTCTCAGGTTACCAAAATATCTTCTCCTGGAAGTTTTCCTTGCAAACGACTTTCAGGGGGGTCATCAAGGAGTTCGCTCGCACCAGGTCGTCTACCAGGTACCGAAATGACTTTTCCTGGAAGTTTTCCTAGTGATCGCCTTCGGGAGGGTTGTAAAGGAGTTCGCTCGCACCAGGTCGTCTACCAGGTTACCAAAACGACTACTCCAGGATCTTTTCCTCGCGAACGACTTTCAGGGGGGTTATAAAGGAATTCGCTCGCACCAAGCCGTCTACCAGGTTAGCGAGACGACTTCTCCAGGAAGTTTTCCTCGCGAACGCCTGCGGGGGGGTAATCATGGAATTCGCTAGCACCAGGTCGTCGACCAGGTTACTAAAATGACTTGTCCGAGAAGTTTTCCTCAAGAACGACTTTCAGGGGGGTCAGAAAGGAGTTTGCTCGCACCAGGTCGTCTACCAGGTACCGAAATAACTTTTCCTGGAAGTTTTCTTCGCGAATGACTTTCAGGGGGGTTATTAAGGAGTTCGCTCGCACCAGGCCGTCTACCAGGTTACTGAAACGACGTCTCCAAGAAGTTTTCCTCGCGAACGCCTTTGGGAGGGTTATAAAGGAATTCGCTTGCACCAGGTCGTCTACCAGGTTATTAAAATGACTTGTCCGGGAAGTTTTCCTCTCGAACGACTTTCAGGGGGGGTCATATAGAAGTTTGCTCGCACCAGGTCGTCTACCAGGTTACCAAAACGACTACTCCAGGAACTTTTCCTCGCGTACGACTTCCGGGGGGGTTATAAAGGAATTCGCTCGCACCAGGCCGTCTACCAGGTTACCAAAATGACTTCTCCAGGTAGTTTTCCTCGCAAACGCCTTCGGGGGGGGGGGGGGGTTATAAAGGAATTAGCTTGACCAGGTCGTCTACCAGGTTACCAAAACGACTTGCCCGGGAAGTTTTTCTCTCGAACGACTTTCAGGGGGGTCATAAAGGAGTTCGCTCGCACCAGGTCGTCTACCAGGTTACCAAAACGACTACTCCAGGATCTTTTCCTCGCGAACGACTTTCAGGGGGGTTATAAAGGAATTCGCTCGCACCAAGCCGTCTACCAGGTGAGCGAGACGACTTCTTCAGGAAGTTTTCCTCGCGAACGCCTGCGGGGGGGTAATCATGGAATTCGCTAGCACCAGGTCGTCTACCAGATTACCAAAACGACTTGCCCGGGAAGTTTTTCTCTCGAACGACTTTCAGGGGGGGTCATATAGAAGTTCGCTCGCACCAGGTCGTCTTCTAGGTTACCAAAACGACTACTCCAGGAACTTTTCCTCGCGAACGACTTTCAGGGGGGTTATAAAGGAGTTCGCTCGCACCAGGTCGTCTCTCAGGTTACCAAAATATCTTCTCCTGGAAGTTTTCCTTGCAAACGACTTTCAGGGGGGTCATCAAGGAGTTCGCTCGCACCAGGTCGTCTACCAGGTACCGAAATGACTTTTCCTGGAAGTTTTCCTAGTGATCGCCTTCGGGAGGGTTGTAAAGGAGTTCGCTCGCACCAGGTCGTCTACCAGGTTACCAAAACGACTACTCCAGGATCTTTTCCTCGCGAACGACTTTCAGGGGGGTTATAAAGGAATTCGCTCGCACCAAGCCGTCTACCAGGTTAGCGAGACGACTTCTCCAGGAAGTTTTCCTCGCGAACGCCTGCGGGGGGGTAATCATGGAATTCGCTAGCACCAGGTCGTCGACCAGGTTACTAAAATGACTTGTCCGAGAAGTTTTCCTCAAGAACGACTTTCAGGGGGGTCAGAAAGGAGTTTGCTCGCACCAGGTCGTCTACCAGGTACCGAAATAACTTTTCCTGGAAGTTTTCTTCGCGAATGACTTTCAGGGGGGTTATTAAGGAGTTCGCTCGCACCAGGCCGTCTACCAGGTTACTGAAACGACGTCTCCAAGAAGTTTTCCTCGCGAACGCCTTTGGGAGGGTTATAAAGGAATTCGCTTGCACCAGGTCGTCTACCAGGTTATTAAAATGACTTGTCCGGGAAGTTTTCCTCTCGAACGACTTTCAGGGGGGGTCATATAGAAGTTTGCTCGCACCAGGTCGTCTACCAGGTTACCAAAACGACTACTCCAGGAACTTTTCCTCGCGAACGACTTTCAGGGGGTTATAAAGGAGCTCGCTCGCACCAGGTCGTCTCTCAGGTTACCAAAATATCTTCTCCTGGAAGTTATCCTTGCAAACGACTTCCAGGGGGGTCATCAAGGAGTTCGCTCGCACCAGGTCGTCTACCAGGTACCGAAATGACTTTTCCTGGAAGTTTTCCTCGCGAACGACTTCGGTGGGGCTTATAACGGAATTCGCTCGCACCAGGCCATCTGCCAGGTTACCAAAATGACTTCTCCGGGAAGTTTTCCTAGCGAACGCCTTCGGGAGAGCTGTACAGGAGTTCGCTCGCACCAGGTCGTCTACCAGGTAACCGAAACGACTTCTCTAGGAAGTTTTCCTCGCGAACGCCTTCGGGGGGGGGGGGTTCTTAAGTTATTAGCTCGCTCCAGGTCGTCTACCATGTTACCAAAATGACTTCTCCACGAAGTTTTCCTCGCGAACGCCTGCGGGGGGGTATCAAGGGATTCGCTCGCACCAGGCCGTCTACCAGGTTACTGAAACGACGTCTCCAAGAAGTTTTCCTCGCGAACGCCTTCGGGGGGGGGGGGGGTTATAAAGGTATTAGCTCGCACCAGGTCGTCTACCATGTTACCAAAATGACTTCTCCAGGAAGTTTTCTTCGCGAACGACTTTCAGGGGATTTATAAAGGAGTTCGCTCGCACCAGGTCGTCTACCAGGTTACCAAAACGACTACTCCAGGAGTTTTTCCTCGCGAACGACTCTTAGGGGGGTTATAAAGGAATTCGCTCGCACCAGGTTGTCTCTCAGGTTACCAAAACGACTTCTCCGGGAAGTTTTCCTTGCAAACGACTTTCAGGGGGGTCATAAAGGAGTTCACTCGCACCAGGTCGTCTACCATGTTACCGAAATGACTTCTCCAGGAAGTTTTCTTCACGAACGACTTTCAGGGGGGTTATAAAGGAGTTCGCTCGCACCAGGTCGTCTACCAGGTTACCAAAACGACTACTCCAGGAGTTTTTCCTCGCGAACGACTTTCAGGGGGATTATAACGGAATTCGCTCGCACCAGGCCATCTGCCAGGTTATCAAAATGATTTCTCCGGGAAGTTTTCCTAGCGATCGCCTTCGGGAGAGTTGTAAAGGAGTTCGCTTGCACCAGGTCGTCTCTCAGGTTATCAAAATGACTTCTCCGGGAAGTTTTCCTTGCGAACGACTTCCGGGGGGGTTCTAAAGGATTTCGCTCGCACCAGGTCATCTACCAGGTTACCAAAATGACTTCTCCGAGAAGTTTTCCTAGCGATCGCCTTCGGGAGGGTTGTAAAGGAGTTCGCTCGCACCAGGTCGTCTACCAGGCACCGAAATAACTTTTCCTGGAAGTTTTCCTCGCGAACGCCTGCGGGGGGGTTATCAAGGAATTCGCTCGCACCAGGCCGTCTACCAGGTTACCAAAACGACGTCTCCAAGAAGTTTTCCTCGCGAACGCCTTCGGGGGGGTTATAAAGGAGTTCGCTCGCACCAGGTCATTTACCAGGTACCGAAATAACTTTTCCTGGAAGTTTTCCTCGCGTACGACTTCCGGGGGGGTTATAAAGGAATTCGCTCGCACCAGGCCGTCTACCAGGTTACCAAAATGACTTCTCCAGGTAGTTTTCCTCGCAAACGCCTTCGGGGGGGGGGGGTTATAAAGGATTTAGCTTGACCAGGTCGTCTACCAGGTTACCAAAACGACTTGCCCGGGAAGTTTTTCTCTCGAACGACTTTCAGGGGGGTCATAAAGGAGTTCGCTCGCAC
The DNA here is from genome assembly GCA_038277355.1 of Encarsia formosa. NCBI lineage: Eukaryota > Metazoa > Arthropoda > Insecta > Hymenoptera > Aphelinidae > Encarsia > Encarsia formosa. The sequence goes on from CM076187.1 coordinate 49,865,791, forward strand.
CAGGTCGTCTACCAGGTTACCAAAACGACTACTCCAGGATCTTTTCCTCGCGAACGACTTTCAGGGGGGTTATAAAGGAATTCGCTCGCACCAAGCCGTCTACCAGGTTACCAAAACGACTACTCCAGGAGTTTTTCCTCGCGAACGACTTTCAGGGGGGTTATAAAGGAATTCGCTCGCACCAGGTTGTCTCTCAGGTTACCAAAATGACTTCTCCGGGAAGTTTTCTTCGCGAACGCCTTCGAGAGAGTTGTAAGGGAGTTCGCTTGCACCAGGTCGTCTACCAGGTTACCGAAACGACTTCTCCAGGAAGTTTTCCTCGCGAACGCCTTCGGGGGAGGGGGGGGGGTTATAAAGGTATTAGCTCGCACCAGGTCGTCTACCATGTTACCAAAATGACTTCTCCAGGAAGTTTTCTTCGCGAACGACTTTCAGGGGGTTTATAAAGGAGTTCGCTCGCACCAGGTCTTCTACCAGGTTACCAAAACGACTACTCCAGGAGTTTTTCCTCGCGAACGACTCTTAGGGGGGTTATAAAGGAATTCGCTCGCACCAGGTTGTCTCTCAGGTTACCAAAACGACTTCTTCGGGAAGTTTTCCTTGCAAACGACTTTCAGGGGGGTCATAAAGGAGTTCACTCGCACCAGGTCGTCTCTCAGGTTACCAAAATGACTTCTCCGAGAAGTTTTCCTAGCGATCGCCTTCGGGAGGGTTGTAAAGGAGTTCGCTCGCACCAGGTCGTCTACCAGGTACCGAAATGACTTTTCCTGGAAGTTTTCCTCGCGAACGCCTGCGGGGGGGTTATCAAGGAATTCGCTCGCACCAGGCCGTCTACCAGGTTACCAAAACGACGTCTCCAAGAAGTTTTCCTCGCGAACGCCTTCGGGGGGGTTACAAAGGAGTTCGCTCGCACCAGGTCATTTACCAGGTACCGAAATAACTTTTCCTGGAAGTTTTCCTCGCGTACGACTTCCGGGGGGGTTATAAAGGAATTCGCTCGCACCAGGCCGTCTACCAGGTTACCAAAATGACTTCTCCAGGTAGTTTTCCTCGCAAACGCCTTCGGGGGGGGGGGGGGGGTTATAAAGGAATTAGCTTGACCAGGTCGTCTACCAGGTTACCAAAACGACTTGCCCGGGAAGTTTTTCTCTCGAACGACTTTCAGGGGGGTCATAAAGGAGTTCGCTCGCACCAGGTCGTCTACCAGGTTACCAAAACGACTACTCCAGGATCTTTTCCTCGCGAACGACTTTCAGGGGGGTTATAAAGGAATTCGCTCGCACCAAGCCGTCTACCAGGTGAGCGAGACGACTTCTCCAGGAAGTTTTCCTCGCGAACGCCTGCGAGGGGGTAATCATGGAATTCGCTAGCACCAGGTCGTCTACCAGGTTACTAAAATGACTTGTCCGGGAAGTTTTCCTCTCGAACGACTTTCAGGGGGGGTCATATAGAAGTTCGCTCGCACCAGGTCGTCTTCTAGGTTACCAAAACGACTACTCCAGGAACTTTTCCTCGCGAACGACTTTCAGGGGGGTTATAAAGGAGTTCGCTCGCACCAGGTCGTCTCTCAGGTTACCAAAATATCTTCTCCTGGAAGTTTTCCTTGCAAACGACTTCCAGGGGGGTCATCAAGGAGTTCGCTCGCACCAGGTCGTCTACCAGGTACCGAAATGACTTTTCCTGGAAGTTTTCCTAGCGATCGCCTTCGGGAGGGTTGTAAAGGTGTTCGCTCGCACCAGGTCGTCTACCAGGTTACCAAAACGACTACTCCAGGATCTTTTCCTCGCGAACGACTTTCAGGGGGGTTATAAAGAAATTCGCTCGCACCAAGCCGTCTACCAGGTTAGCGAGACGACTTCTCCAGGAAGTTTTCCTCGCGAACGCCTGCGGGGGGGTAATCATGGAATTCGCTAGCACCAGGTCGTCTACCAGGTTACTAAAATGACTTGTCCGAGAAGTTTTCCTCAAGAACGACTTTCAGGGGGGTCAGAAAGGAGTTTGCTCGCACCAGGTCGTCTACCAGGTTACCAAAACGACTACTCCAGGAGTTTTTCCTCGCGAACGACTCTTGGGGGGTTATAAAGGAATTCGCTCGCACCAGGTTGTCTCTCAGGTTACCAAAACGACTTCTCCGGGAAGTTTTCCTTGCAAACGACTTTCAGGGGGGTCATAAAGGAGTTCACTCGCACCAGGTCGTCTACCATGTTACCGAAATGACTTCTCCAGGAAGTTTTCTTCACGAACGACTTTCAGGGGGGTTATAAAGGAGTTCGCTCGCACCAGGTCGTCTACCAGGTTACCAAAACGACTACTCCAGGAGTTTTTCCTCGCGAACGACTCTTAGGGGGGTTATAAAGGAATTCGCTCGCACCAGGTTGTCTCTCAGGTTACCAAAACGACTTCTCCGGGAAGTTTTCCTTGCAAACGACTTTCAGGGGGGTCATAAAGGAGTTCACTCGCACCAGGTCGTCTACCATGTTACCGAAATGACTTCTCCAGGAAGTTTTCTTCACGAACGACTTTCAGGGGGTTTATAAAGGAGTTCGCTCGCACCAGGTCGTCTACCAGGTTACCAAAACGACTACTCCAGGAGTTTTTCCTCGCGAACGACTCTTAGGGGGGTTATAAAGGAATTCGCTCGCACCAGGTTGTCTCTCAGGTTACCAAAACGACTTCTCCGGGAAGTTTTCCTTGCAAACGACTTTCAGGGGGGTCATAAAGGAGTTCACTCGCACCAGGTCGTCTACCATGTTACCGAAATGACTTCTCCAGGAAGTTTTCTTCACGAACGACTTTCAGGGGGGTTATAAAGGAGTTCGCTCGCACCAGGTCGTCTACCAGGTTACCAAAACGACTACTCCAGGAGTTTTTCCTCGCGAACGACTTTCAGGGGGATTATAACGGAATTTGCTCGCACCAGGCCATCTGCCAGGTTATCAAAATGATTTCTCCGGGAAGTTTTCCTAGCGATCGCCTTCGGGAGAGTTGTAAAGGAGTTCGCTTGCACCAGGTCGTCTCTCAGGTTACCAAAATGACTTCTCCGGGAAGTTTTCCTTGCGAACGACTTCCGGGGGGGTTCTAAAGGATTTCGCTCGCACCAGGTCATCTACCAGGTTACCAAAATGACTTCTCCGAGAAGTTTTCCTAGCGATCGCCTTCGGGAGGGTTGTAAAGGAGTTCGCTCGCACCAGGTCGTCTACCAGGTACCGAAATGACTTTTCCTGGAAGTTTTCCTCGCGAACGCCTGCGGGGGGGTTATCAAGGAATTCGCTCGCACCAGGCCGTCTACCAGGTTACCAAAACGACGTCTCCAAGAAGTTTTCCTCGCGAACGCCTTCGGGGGGGTTATAAAGGAGTTCGCTCGCACCAGGTCATTTACCAGGTACCGAAATAACTTTTCCTGGAAGTTTTCCTCGCGTACGACTTCCGGGGGGGTTATAAAGTAATTCGCTCGCACCAGGCCGTCTACCAGGTTACCAAAATGACTTCTTCAGGTAGTTTTCCTCGCAAACGCCTTCGGGGGGGGGGGGGGGGGTTATAAAGGAATTAGCTTGACCAGGTCGTCTACCAGGTTACCAAAACGACTTGCCCGGGAAGTTTTTCTCTCGAACGACTTTCAGGGGGGTCATAAAGGAGTTCGCTCGCACCAGGTCGTCTACCAGGTTACCAAAACGACTACTCCAGGATCTTTTCCTCGCGATCGACTTTCAGGGGGGTTATAAAGGAATTCGCTCGCACCAAGCCGTCTACCAGGTTACCAAAACGACTACTCCAGGAGTTTTTCCTCGCGAACGACTTTCAGGGGGGTTATAAAGGAATTCGCTCGCACCAGGTTGTCTCTCAGGTTACCAAAATGACTTCTCCGGGAAGTTTTCCTCGCGAACGCCTTCGGGAGAGTTGTAAGGGAGTTCGCTTGCACCAAGTCGTCTACCAGGTTACCGAAACGACTTCTCCAGGAAGTTTTCCTCGCGAACGCCTTCGGGGGAGGGGGGGGGGGTTATAAAGGTATTAGCTCGCACCAGGTCGTCTACCATGTTACCAAAATGACTTCTCCAGGAAGTTTTCTTCGCGAACGACTTTCAGGGGGTTTATAAAAGAGTTCGCTCGCACCAGGTCGTCTACCAGGTTACCAAAACGACTACTCCAGGAGTTTTTCCTCGCGAACGACTCTTAGGGGGGTTATAAAGGAATTCGCTCGCACCAGGTTGTCTCTCAGGTTACCAAAACGACTTCTCCGGGAAGTTTTCCTTGCAAACGACTTTCAGGGGGGTCATAAAGGAGTTCACTCGCACCAGGTCGTCTACCAGGTTACCGAAATGACTTCTCCAGGAAGTTTTCTTCACGAACGACTTTCAGGGGGGTTATAAAGGAGTTCGCTCGCACCAGGTCGTCTACCAGGTTACCAAAACGACTACTCCAGGAGTTTTTCCTCGCGAACGACTTTCAGGGGGATTATAACGGAATTCGCTCGCACCAGGCCATCTGCCAGGTTATCAAAATGATTTCTCCGGGAAGTTTTCCTAGCGATCGCCTTCGGGAGAGTTGTAAAGGAGTTCGCTTGCACCAGGTCGTCTCTCAGGTTACCAAAATGACTTCTCCGGGAAGTTTTCCTTGCGAACGACTTCCGGGGGGGTTCTAAAGGATTTCGCTCGCACCAGGTCATCTACCAGGTTACCAAAATGACTTCTCCGAGAAGTTTTCCTAGCGATCGCCTTCGGGAGGTTTGTAAAGGAGTTCGCTCGCACCAGGTCGTCTACCAGGTACCGAAATGACTTTTCCTGGAAGTTTTCCTCGCGAACGCCTGCGGGGGGGTTATCAAGGAATTCGCTCGCACCAGGCCGTCTACCAGGTTACCAAAACGACGTCTCCAAGAAGTTTTCCTCGCGAACGCCTTCGGGGGGGTTATAAAGGAGTTCGCTCGCACCAGGTCATTTACCAGGTACCGAAATAACTTTTCCTGGAAGTTTTCCTCGCGTACGACTTCCGGGGGGGTTATAAAGGAATTCGCTCGCACCAGGCCGTCTACCAGGTTACCAAAATGACTTCTCCAGGTAGTTTTCCTCGCAAACGCCTTCGGGGGGGGGGGGGGTCATAAAGGAATTAGCTTGACCAGGTCGTCTACCAGGTTACCAAAACGACTTGCCCGGGAAGTTTTTCTCTCGAACGACTTTCAGGGGGGTCATAAAGGAGTTCGCTCGCACCAGGTCGTCTACCAGGTTACCAAAACGACTACTCCAGGATCTTTTCCTCGCGAACGACTTTCAGGGGGGTTATAAAGGAATTCGCTCGCACCAAGCCGTCTACCAGGTGAGCAAGACGACTTCTCCAGGAAGTTTTCCTCGCGAACGCCTGCGAGGGGGTAATCATGGAATTCGCTAGCACCAGGTCGTCTACCAGGTTACTAAAATGACTTGTCCGGGAAGTTTTCCTCGCAAACGCCTTCGGGGGGGGGGGGGGTTATAAAGGAATTAGCTTGACCAGGTCGTCTACCAGGTTACCAAAACGACTTGCCCGGGAAGTTTTTCTCTCGAACGACTTTCAGGGGGGGTCATATAAGAGTTCGCTCGCACCAGGTCGTCTTCTAGGTTACCAAAACGACTACTCCAGGAACTTTTCCTCGCGAACGACTTTCAGGGGGGTTATAAAGGAGTTCGCTCGCACCAGGTCGTCTCTCAGGTTACCAAAATATCTTCTCCTGGAAGTTTTCCTTGCAAACGACTTCCAGGGGGGTCATCAAGGAGTTCGCTCGCACCAGGTCGTCTACCAGGTACCGAAATGACTTTTCCTGGAAGTTTTCCTAGCGATCGCCTTCGGGAGGGTTGTAAAGGAGTTCGCTCGCACCAGGTCGTCTACCAGGTTACCAAAACGACTACTCCAGGATCTTTTCCTCGCGAACGACTTTCAGGGGGGTTATAAAGGAATTCGCTCGCACCAAGCCGTCTACCAGGTTAGCGAGACGACTTCTCCAGGAAGTTTTCCTCGCGAACGCCTGCGGGGGGGTAATCATGGAATTCGCTAGCACCAGGTCGTCTACCAGGTTACTAAAATGACTTGTCCGAGAAGTTTTCCTCAAGAACGACTTTCAGGGGGGTCAGAAAGGAGTTTGCTCGCACCAGGTCGTCTACCAGGTACCGAAATAACTTTTCCTGGAAGTTTTCTTCGCGAATGACTTTCAGGGGGGTTATAAAGGAATTCGCTCGCACCAAGCCGTCTACCATGTTACCAAAATGACTTCTCCACGAAGTTTTCCTCGCGAACGCCTGCGGGGAGGTATCAAGGGATTCGCTCGCACCAGGCCGTCTACCAGGTTACTGAAACGACGTCTTCAAGAAGTTTTCCTCGCGAACGCCTTCGGAGGGGGGTTATAAAGGAATTCGCTCATACCAGGCCGTCTACCAGGTTACCAAAATGACTTCTCCAGGTAGTTTTCCTCGCAAACGCCTTCGGGGGGGGGGGGGTTATAAAGGAATTAGCTTGACCAGGTCGTCTACCAGGTTACCAAAACGACTTGCCCGGGAAGTTTTTCTCTCGAACGACTTTCAGGGGGGTCATAAAGGAGTTCGCTCGCACCAGGTCGTCTACCAGGTTACCAAAACGACTACTCCAGGATCTTTTCCTCGCGAACGACTTTCAGGGGGGTTATAAAGGAATTCGCTCGCACCAGGTCGTCTACCATGTTACCAAAATGACTTCTCAAGGAAGTTTTCTTCGCGAACGACTTTCAGGGGGGTTATAAAGGAGTTCGCTCGCACCAGGTCGTCTACCAGGTTACCAAAACGACTACTCCAGGAGTTTTTCCTCGCGAACGACTTTCAGGGGGGTTATAAAGGAATTCGCTCGCACCAGGTTGTCTCTCAGGTTACCAAAATGACTTCTCCGGGAAGTTTTCCTCGCGAACGCCTTCGGGAGAGTTGTAAGGAATTCGCTCGCACCAGGTCGTCTACCAGGTTACTGAAACGACGTCTCCAAGAAGTTTTCCTAGCGGACGCCTTCGGGAGAGTTGTAAAGGAGTTCGCTCGCACCAGGTCGTCTATCAGCTTACTGAAACGACGTCTCCAAGAAGTTTTCCTCGCGAACACCTTCGGGGGGGTTTATAAAGGAATTTGCTTGCACCAGGTCGTCTACCAGGTTATTAAAATGACTTGTCCGGGAAGTTTTCCTCGCGAACGACTTTCAGGGGGGTTATAAAGGAGTTCGCTCGCACCAGGTAGTCTACCAGGTTACTGAAACGACGTCTCCAAGAAGTTTTCCTCGCGAACGCCTTTGGGGGGGTTTATAAAGGAATTCGCTTGCACCAGGTCGTCTACCATGTTACCAAAATGACTTCTTCGCGATGTTTTCCTCGCGAACGCCTGCGGGGGGGGTAATCAAGGAATTCGCTCGCACCAGGCCGTCTACCAGGTTACTGAAACGACCTCTCCAAGAAGTTATCCTCGCGAACGCCTTCGGGGGGGTTATAAATGAATTCGCTTGCACCAGGTCATCTACCAGGTTATTAAAATGATTTGTCCGGGAAGTTTTCCTCTCGAACGACTTTCAGGGGGGTCTTAAAGGAGTTCGCTCGCACCAGGTCGTCTTCTAGGTTAACAAAATGACTTTTCCGGGAAGTTTTTCTCGCGAACGACTTTTAGGGGGGTCATAAAGGAGTTCGCTCGCACCAGGTCGTCTACCAGGTACCGAAATGACTTCTCCAGGAAGTTTTCCTCGCGAACGCCTTGGGGGGGGGGGATATAAAGGAATTCGCTCGCACCAGGCCATCTACCAGGTTACCATAATGACTTCTCTGGAAGTTTTCCTCGCGAACGTTTTCGGGAGGGTTGTAATGGAGTTCGCTCGCACCAGGTCGTCTACCAGGTAACCGAAATGACTTTTCCTGGAAGTTTTCCTCGCGAACGCCTTCGGTGGGGTTATAAAGGAATTCGCTGGCACCAGTCGTCTACCTGGTACCGAAATGACTCCTCCAGGAAGTTTTCCTCGCGAACGCCCTGGGGGGGGGGGGGGATATAAAGGAATTGGCTTGCACCAGGTCATCTACCGGGTTATTAAAATGACTTGTCCGGGAAGTTTTCTTCACGAACGACTTTCACGGGGGTTATAAAGGAATTCGCTCGCACCAGGTCGTCTCTCAGGTTACCAAAATGACTTTTCCTGGAAGTTTTCCTCGCGAACGACTTTCAGGGGGGTCATAAAGGAGTTCGCTCGCACCAGGTCGTCTACCTGGTACCGAAATGACTTCTCCAGGAAGTTTTCCTCGCGAACGCCCTGGGGGGGGGGGATATAAAGGAATTGGCTTGCACCAGGTCATCTACCGGGTTATTAAAATGACTTGTCCGGGAAGTTTTCTTCGCGAACGACTTTCAGGGGGGTTATAAAGGAATTAGCTCGCACCAGGTCGTCTTCTACGTTAACAAAATGACTTTTCCGGGAAGTTTTTCTCGCGAACGACTTTTAGGGGGGTCATAAAGGAGTTCGCTCGCTCCAGGTCGTCTACCAGGTACCGAAATGACTTCTCCAGGAAGTTTTCCTCGCGAACGCCTTGGGGGGGGGGGGATATAAAGGAATTCGCTCGCACCAGGCCATCTACCAGGTTACCATAATGACTTCTCTGGGAAGTTTTCCTCGCGAACGTTTTCGGGAGGGTTGTAAAGGAGTTCGCTCGCACCAGGTCGTCTACCAGGTAACCGAAATGACTTTTCCTGGAAGTTTTCCTCGCAAACGCCTTCGGGGGGGTTATAAAGGAATTCGCTCTCACCAGGTCGTCTACCAGGTACCGAAATGACTTCTCCAGGAAGTTTTCCTCGCGAACGCACTGGGGGGGGGGGATATAAAGGAATTGGCTTGCACCAGGTCATCTACCAGGTTATTAAAATGACTTGTCCGGGAAGTTTTCCTCGCGAACGACTTTCAGGGGGGTTATAAAGGAGTTCGCTCGCACCAGGTCGTCTACCAGGTTACCAAAACGACTACTCCAGGAATTTTTTCTCGCGAACGACTTTCAGGGGGGTTATAAAGGAATTCGCTCGCACCAGGTCGTCTCTCAGGTTACCAAAATGACTTTTCCTGGAAGTTTTCCTTGCGAAAAACTTCCGGGAGGGTTATAAAGGAATTCGCTCGCACCAGGCCATCTGCCAGGTTACCAAAATGACATCTCCGGGAAGATTTCTTAGCGATCGCCTTCGGGAGAGTTGTAAAGGAGTTCGCTCGCACCAGGTCGTCTCTCAGGTAACCGAAATGACTTTTCCTGGAAGTTTTCCTCGCGAACGCCTACGGGAGGGTTATAAAGGAGTTCGGTCGCACCAGGTCGTCTTCTAGGTTAACAAAATGACTTTACCGGGAAGTTTTTCTCGCGAACGACTTTTAGGGGGGTCATAAAGGAGTTCGCTCGCACCAGGTCGTCTACCAGGTACCGAAACGACTTCTCCAGGAAGTTTTCCTCGCGAACGCCTTCGGGGGGGTTATAAAGGAATTCGCTCGCACCAAGCCGTCTACCAGGTTACCAAAACGACTAACCCAGGAATTTTTCCTCGTGAACGACTTTCAGGGGGGTTATAAAGGAATTCGCTCGCACCAGGTCGTCTCTCAGGTTACCAAAATGACTTTTCCTGGAAGTTTTCCTTGCGAACGACTTCCGGGGGGGTTATAAAGGAATTCGCTCGCACCAGGCCATCTGCCAGGTTACCAAAATGACTTCTCCGGGAAGATTTCCTAGCGATCGCCTTCGGGAGAGTTGTAAAGGATTTCGCTCGCACCAGGTCGTCTCTCAGGTTACCAAAATGACATTCCGGGAAGTTTTCCTTGCGAACGACTTCCGGGGGGGTTCTAAAGGAATTCACTCGCACCAGGTCGTCTACCAGGTTATTAAAATGACTTGTCCGGGAAGTTTTCCTCGCGAACGACTTTCTGGAGGGTTATAAAGGAGTTCGCTCGCACCAGGTCGTCTACCAGGTTACCAAAATGACTTCTCCGAGAAGTTTTCCTTGCGAACGACTTCCGGGGGGGTTCTAAAGGAATTCATTCGCACCAGGGCATCTACCAGGTTACCAAAATGACTTCTCCGAGAAGTTTTCCTCGCGAACGTCTTTCAGGGGGGTTCTAAAGGAATTCGCTCGCACCAGGCCGTCTACCAGGTTACTGAAACGACGTCTCCAAGAAGTTTTCCACGCGAACGCCTTCGGGAGGGGGGGGGTTATAAAGGTATTAGCTCGCTCCAGGTCGTCTACCATGTTACCAAAATGACTTCTCCGCGATGTTTTCCTCGCGAACGCCTGCGGGGGGGTTATGAAGGAATTCGTTTGCACCAGGTCGTCTACCAGGTTACTAAAATGACTTGACCGGGAAGTTTTCCTCTCGAACGACTTTCAGGGGGGTCTTAAAGGAGTTCGCTCGCACCAGGTCGTCTTCTAGGTTAACAAAATGACTTTTCCGGGAAGTTTTTCTCGCGAACGACTTTTAGGGGGGTCATAAAGGAGTTCGCTCCCACCAGATCGTCTCTCAGGTTACCAAAATGACTTTCCGGGAAGTTTTCCTTGCGAACGACTTCCGGGGGGGTTCTAAAGGAATTCACTCGCACCAGGCCATCTGCCAGGTTACCAAAATGACTTCTCCGGGAAGATTTCCTAGCGATCGCCTTCGGGAGAGTTGTAAAGGATTTCGCTCGCACCAGGTCGTCTCTCAGGTTACCAAAATGACATTCCGGGAAGTTTTCCTTGCGAACGACTTCCGGGGGGGTTCTAAAGGAATTCACTCGCACCAGGTCGTCTACCAGGTTATTAAAATGACTTGTCCGGGAAGTTTTCCTCGCGAACGACTTTCAGGGGGGTCATAAATGTGTTCGCTCGCACCAGGTCATCCACCAGGTACCGAAAAAACTTTTCCGGGAAGTTTTCCTTGCGAACGACTTCCGGGGGGGTTCTAAAGGAATTCACTCGCACCAGGCCATCTACCAGGTTACCAAAATGACTTCTCCGGGAAGTTTTTCTAGCGATCGCCTTCGGGAGAGTTGTAAAGGAGTTCGCTCGCACCAGGTCGTCTACCAGGTTACTGAAACGACGTTTCCAAGAAGTTTTCCTCGCGAACGCCTTCGGGGGGGTTTATAAAGGAATTCGCTTGCACCAGGTCGTCTACCAGGTTACTGAAACGACGTCTCCAAGAAGTTTTCCTCGCGAACGCCTTCGGGGGGGTTTATAAAGGAATTCGCTTGCACCAGGTCGTCTACCAGGTTATTAAAATGACTTTTCCTGGAAGTTTTCCTCGCGAACGCCTTTGGGGGAGGGGGGATATAAAGGAATTAGCTCGCACCAGGTCGTCGACCATGTTACCAAAATGACTTCTCCACGAAGTTTTCTTCGCGAACGACTTTCAGGGGGGATATAAAGGAATTAGCTCGCACCAGGTCATCCACCAGGTACCGAAAAAACTTTTCCTGGTAGTTTTCCTCGCGCACGACTTCCGGGGGGGTTATAAAGGAATTCGCTCGCACCAGGCCATCTACCAGGTTACCATAATGACTTCTCTGGGAAGTTTTCCTCGCGAACGTTTTCGGGAGGGTTGTAAAGGAGTTTGCTCGCACCAGGTCGTCTACCAGGTTACCAAAACGACTACTCCAGGAGTTTTTCCTCGCGAACGACTTTCAGGGGGGTTATAAAGGAATTCACTCGCACCAGGTTGTCTCTCAGGTTACCAAAACGACTTCTCCGGGAAGTTTTTCTTGCAAACGACTTTCAGGGGGGTCATAAAGGAGTTCGCTCGCACCAGGCCGTCTACCAGGTTACCAAAATGACTTCTCTGGGAAGTTTTCCTCGCGAACGCCTTCGGGGGGGTTGTAAAGGAGTTTGCTCGCACCAGGTCGTCTACCAGGTTACCAAAACGACTACTCCAGGAGTTTTTCCTCGCGAACGACTTTCAGGGGGGTTATAAAGGAATTCACTCGCACCAGGTTGTCTCTCAGGTTACCAAAACGACTTCTCCGGGAAGTTTTTCTTGCAAACGACTTTCAGGGGGGTCATAAAGGAGTTCGCTCGCACCAGGTCGTCTACCATGTTACCGAAATGACTTCTCCAGGAAGTTTTCTTCGCGAACGACTTTCAGGGGGGTTATAAAGGAGTTCGCTCGCACCAGGTCGTCTCTCAGGTTACCAAAATGACTTCTCCGGGAAGTTTTCCTTGCGAACGACTTCCGGGGGGGTTCTAAAGGATTTCGCTCGCACCAGGCCATCTACCAGGTTACCAAAATGACTTCTCCGAGAAGTTTTCCTAGCGATCGCCTTCGGGAGAGTTGTAAATTAGTTCGCTCGCACCAGGTCGTCTACCAGGTTACCGAAACGACTTCTCCAGGAAGTTTTCCTCACGAACTCCTACGGGGGGGGGGGGTTATAAAGGTATTAGCTCGCTCCAGGTCGTCTACCATGTAACCAAAATGACTTCTCCACGATGTTTCCCTCGCGAACGCCTGCGGGGGGGTTATCAAGGAATTCGCTCGCACCAGGCCGTCTACCAGGTTACTGAAACGACTTGTCCGGGAAGTTTTCCTCTCGAACGACTTTTAGGGGGGTTATAAAGGAGTTCGCTCGCACCAGGTCGTCTCTCAGGTTACCAAAACATCTTCTCCTGGAAGTTTTCGTTGCAAACGACTTCCAGGGGGGTCATCAAGGAGTTTGCTCGCACCAGGTCGTCTACCAGGTACCGAAATGACTTTTCCTGGAAGTTTTCCTCGCGAACGACTTCTGGGGGGCTTATAACGGAATTCGCTCGCACCAGGCCATCTGCCAGGTTACCAAAATGACTTCTCCGGGAAGTTTTCCTTGCAAACGACTTCCAGGGGGGTCATCAAGGAGTTCGCTCGCACCAGGTCGTCTACCAGGTACCGAGATGACTTTTCCTGGAAGTTTTCCTCGCGAACGACTTCTGGGGGGCTTATAACCGAATTCGCTCGCACCAGGCCATCTGCCAGGTTACCAAAATGACTTCTCCGGGAAGTTTTCCTAGCGAACGCCTTTGGGAGAGCTGTAAAGGAGTTCGCTCGCACCAGGTCGTCTACCAGGTAACCGAAACGACTTCTCTAGGAAGTTTTCCTCGCGAACGCCTTCGGGGGGGGTTCTAAAGGATTTCGCTCGCACCAGGTCATCTACCAGGTTACCAAAATGACTTCTCCGAGAAGTTTTCCTAGCGATCAGCTTCGGGAGGGTTGTAAAGGAGTTCGCTCGCACCAGGTCGTCTACCAGGTACCGAAATGACTTTTCCTGGAAGTTTTCCTCGCGAACGCCTTTGGGGGAGGGGGGATATAAAGGAATTAGCTCGCACCAGGTCGTCGACCATGTTACCAAAATGACTTCTCCACGAAGTTTTCTTCGCGAACGACTTTCAGGGGGGATATAAAGGAATTAGCTCGCATCAGGTCGTCTACCAGGTACCGAAATGACTTTTCCTGGAAGTTTTCCTCGCGAACGACTTTCAGGGGGGTCATAAATGAGTTCGCTCGCACCAGGTCATCCACCAGGTACCGAAAAAACTTTTCCTGGTAGTTTTCCTCGCGTACGACTTCCGGGGGGGTTATAAAGGAATCCGCTCGCACCAGGCCATCTACCAGGTTACCATAATGACTTCTCTGGGAAGTTTTCCTCGCGAACGTTTTCGGGAGGGTTGTAAAGGAGTTCGCTCGCACCAGGTCATCTCTCAGGTTACCAAAATGACTTCTCCGGGAAGTTTTCCTTGCAAACGACTTTCAGGGGGGTCATAAAGGAGGTCGCTCGCACCAGGTCGTCTACCAGGTACCGAAATGACTTTTCCTGGAAGTTTTCCTCGCGAACGACTTCCGGGGGGGTTATAAAGGAATTCGCTCTCACCAGGTCGTCTACCAGGTTACTGAAACGACGTCTCCAAGAAGTTTTCCTCGCGAACGCCTTCGGGGGGGTTTATAACCGAATTCGCTCGCACCAGGCTATCTGCCAGGTTACCAAAATGACTTCTCCGGGAAGTTTTCCTAGCGAACGCCTTTGGGAGAGCTGTAAAGGAGTTCGCTCGCACCAGGTCGTCTACCAGGTAACCGAAACGACTTCTCTAGGAAGTTTTCCTCGCGAACGCCTTCGGGGGGGGGGTTCTAAAGGATTTCGCTCGCACCAGGTCATCTACCAGGTTACCAAAATGACTTCTCCGAGAAGTTTTCCTAGCGATCAGCTTCGGGAGGGTTGTAAAGGAGTTCGCTCGCACCAGGTCGTCTACCAGGTACCGAAATGATTTTTCCTGGAAGTTTTCCTCGCGAACGCCTTTGGAGGAGGGGGGATATAAAGGAATTAGCTCGCACCAGGCCATCTACCAGGTTACCATAATGACTTCTCTGGAAGTTTTCCTCGCGAACGTTTTCGGGAGGGTTGTAATGGAGTTCGCTCGCACCAGGTCGTCTACCAGGTAACCGAAATGACTTTTCCTGGAAGTTTTCCTCGCGAACGCCTTCGGTGGGGTTATAAAGGAATTCGCTGGCACCAGTCGTCTACCTGGTACCGAAATGACTCCTCCAGGAAGTTTTCCTCGCGAACGCCCTGGGGGGGGGGGGGATATAAAGGAATTGGCTTGCACCAGGTCATCTACCGGGTTATTAAAATGACTTGTCCGGGAAGTTTTCTTCACGAACGACTTTCACGGGGGTTATAAAGGAATTCGCTCGCACCAGGTCGTCTCTCAGGTTACCAAAATGACTTTTCCTGGAAGTTTTCCTCGCGAACGACTTTCAGGGGGGTCATAAAGGAGTTCGCTCGCACCAGGTCGTCTACCTGGTACCGAAATGACTTCTCCAGGAAGTTTTCCTCGCGAACGCCCTGGGGGGGGGGGATATAAAGGAATTGGCTTGCACCAGGTCATCTACCGGGTTATTAAAATGACTTGTCCGGGAAGTTTTCTTCGCGAACGACTTTCAGGGGGGTTATAAAGGAATTAGCTCGCACCAGGTCGTCTTCTACGTTAACAAAATGACTTTTCCGGGAAGTTTTTCTCGCGAACGACTTTTAGGGGGGTCATAAAGGAGTTCGCTCGCTCCAGGTCGTCTACCAGGTACCGAAATGACTTCTCCAGGAAGTTTTCCTCGCGAACGCCTTGGGGGGGGGGGATATAAAGGAATTCGCTCGCACCAGGCCATCTACCAGGTTACCATAATGACTTCTCTGGGAAGTTTTCCTCGCGAACGTTTTCGGGAGGGTTGTAAAGGAGTTCGCTCGCACCAGGTCGTCTACCAGGTAACCGAAATGACTTTTCCTGGAAGTTTTCCTCGCAAACGCCTTCGGGGGGGTTATAAAGGAATTCGCTCTCACCAGGTCGTCTACCAGGTACCGAAATGACTTCTCCAGGAAGTTTTCCTCGCGAACGCACTGGGGGGGGGGGATATAAAGGAATTGGCTTGCACCAGGTCATCTACCAGGTTATTAAAATGACTTGTCCGGGAAGTTTTCCTCGCGAACGACTTTCAGGGGGGTTATAAAGGAGTTCGCTCGCACCAGGTCGTCTACCAGGTTACCAAAACGACTACTCCAGGAATTTTTTCTCGCGAACGACTTTCAGGGGGGTTATAAAGGAATTCGCTCGCACCAGGTCGTCTCTCAGGTTACCAAAATGACTTTTCCTGGAAGTTTTCCTTGCGAAAAACTTCCGGGAGGGTTATAAAGGAATTCGCTCGCACCAGGCCATCTGCCAGGTTACCAAAATGACATCTCCGGGAAGATTTCTTAGCGATCGCCTTCGGGAGAGTTGTAAATGAGTTCGCTCGCACCAGGTCGTCTCTCAGGTAACCGAAATGACTTTTCCTGGAAGTTTTCCTCGCGAACGCCTACGGGAGGGTTATAAAGGAGTTCGGTCGCACCAGGTCGTCTTCTAGGTTAACAAAATGACTTTACCGGGAAGTTTTTCTCGCGAACGACTTTTAGGGGGGTCATAAAGGAGTTCGCTCGCACCAGGTCGTCTACCAGGTACCGAAACGACTTCTCCAGGAAGTTTTCCTCGCGAACGCCTTCGGGGGGGTTATAAAGGAATTCGCTCGCACCAAGCCGTCTACCAGGTTACCAAAACGACTAACCCAGGAATTTTTCCTCGTGAACGACTTTCAGGGGGGTTATAAAGGAATTCGCTCGCACCAGGTCGTCTCTCAGGTTACCAAAATGACTTTTCCTGGAAGTTTTCCTTGCGAACGACTTCCGGGGGGGTTATAAAGGAATTCGCTCGCACCAGGCCATCTGCCAGGTTACCAAAATGACTTCTCCGGGAAGATTTCCTAGCGATCGCCTTCGGGAGAGTTGTAAAGGATTTCGCTCGCACCAGGTCGTCTCTCAGGTTACCAAAATGACATTCCGGGAAGTTTTCCTTGCGAACGACTTCCGGGGGGGTTCTAAAGGAATTCACTCGCACCAGGTCGTCTACCAGGTTATTAAAATGACTTGTCCGGGAAGTTTTCCTCGCGAACGACTTTCTGGAGGGTTATAAAGGAGTTCGCTCGCACCAGGTCGTCTACCAGGTTACCAAAATGACTTCTCCGAGAAGTTTTCCTTGCGAACGACTTCCGGGGGGGTTCTAAAGGAATTCATTCGCACCAGGGCATCTACCAGGTTACCAAAATGACTTCTCCGAGAAGTTTTCCTCGCGAACGTCTTTCAGGGGGGTTCTAAAGGAATTCGCTCGCACCAGGCCGTCTACCAGGTTACTGAAACGACGTCTCCAAGAAGTTTTCCACGCGAACGCCTTCGGGAGGGGGGGGGTTATAAAGGTATTAGCTCGCTCCAGGTCGTCTACCATGTTACCAAAATGACTTCTCCGCGATGTTTTCCTCGCGAACGCCTGCGGGGGGGTTATGAAGGAATTCGTTTGCACCAGGTCGTCTACCAGGTTACTAAAATGACTTGACCGGGAAGTTTTCCTCTCGAACGACTTTCAGGGGGGTCTTAAAGGAGTTCGCTCGCACCAGGTCGTCTTCTAGGTTAACAAAATGACTTTTCCGGGAAGTTTTTCTCGCGAACGACTTTTAGGGGGGTCATAAAGGAGTTCGCTCCCACCAGATCGTCTCTCAGGTTACCAAAATGACTTTCCGGGAAGTTTTCCTTGCGAACGACTTCCGGGGGGGTTCTAAAGGAATTCACTCGCACCAGGCCATCTGCCAGGTTACCAAAATGACTTCTCCGGGAAGATTTCCTAGCGATCGCCTTCGGGAGAGTTGTAAAGGATTTCGCTCGCACCAGGTCGTCTCTCAGGTTACCAAAATGACATTCCGGGAAGTTTTCCTTGCGAACGACTTCCGGGGGGGTTCTAAAGGAATTCACTCGCACCAGGTCGTCTACCAGGTTATTAAAATGACTTGTCCGGGAAGTTTTCCTCGCGAACGACTTTCAGGGGGGTCATAAATGTGTTCGCTCGCACCAGGTCATCCACCAGGTACCGAAAAAACTTTTCCGGGAAGTTTTCCTTGCGAACGACTTCCGGGGGGGTTCTAAAGGAATTCACTCGCACCAGGCCATCTACCAGGTTACCAAAATGACTTCTCCGGGAAGTTTTTCTAGCGATCGCCTTCGGGAGAGTTGTAAAGGAGTTCGCTCGCACCAGGTCGTCTACCAGGTTACTGAAACGACGTTTCCAAGAAGTTTTCCTCGCGAACGCCTTCGGGGGGGTTTATAAAGGAATTCGCTTGCACCAGGTCGTCTACCAGGTTACTGAAACGACGTCTCCAAGAAGTTTTCCTCGCGAACGCCTTCGGGGGGGTTTATAAAGGAATTCGCTTGCACCAGGTCGTCTACCAGGTTATTAAAATGACTTTTCCTGGAAGTTTTCCTCGCGAACGCCTTTGGGGGAGGGGGGATATAAAGGAATTAGCTCGCACCAGGTCGTCGACCATGTTACCAAAATGACTTCTCCACGAAGTTTTCTTCGCGAACGACTTTCAGGGGGGATATAAAGGAATTAGCTCGCACCAGGTCATCCACCAGGTACCGAAAAAACTTTTCCTGGTAGTTTTCCTCGCGCACGACTTCCGGGGGGGTTATAAAGGAATTCGCTCGCACCAGGCCATCTACCAGGTTACCATAATGACTTCTCTGGGAAGTTTTCCTCGCGAACGTTTTCGGGAGGGTTGTAAAGGAGTTTGCTCGCACCAGGTCGTCTACCAGGTTACCAAAACGACTACTCCAGGAGTTTTTCCTCGCGAACGACTTTCAGGGGGGTTATAAAGGAATTCACTCGCACCAGGTTGTCTCTCAGGTTACCAAAACGACTTCTCCGGGAAGTTTTTCTTGCAAACGACTTTCAGGGGGGTCATAAAGGAGTTCGCTCGCACCAGGCCGTCTACCAGGTTACCAAAATGACTTCTCTGGGAAGTTTTCCTCGCGAACGCCTTCGGGGGGGTTGTAAAGGAGTTTGCTCGCACCAGGTCGTCTACCAGGTTACCAAAACGACTACTCCAGGAGTTTTTCCTCGCGAACGACTTTCAGGGGGGTTATAAAGGAATTCACTCGCACCAGGTTGTCTCTCAGGTTACCAAAACGACTTCTCCGGGAAGTTTTTCTTGCAAACGACTTTCAGGGGGGTCATAAAGGAGTTCGCTCGCACCAGGTCGTCTACCATGTTACCGAAATGACTTCTCCAGGAAGTTTTCTTCGCGAACGACTTTCAGGGGGGTTATAAAGGAGTTCGCTCGCACCAGGTCGTCTCTCAGGTTACCAAAATGACTTCTCCGGGAAGTTTTCCTTGCGAACGACTTCCGGGGGGGTTCTAAAGGATTTCGCTCGCACCAGGCCATCTACCAGGTTACCAAAATGACTTCTCCGAGAAGTTTTCCTAGCGATCGCCTTCGGGAGAGTTGTAAATTAGTTCGCTCGCACCAGGTCGTCTACCAGGTTACCGAAACGACTTCTCCAGGAAGTTTTCCTCACGAACTCCTACGGGGGGGGGGGGGTTATAAAGGTATTAGCTCGCTCCAGGTCGTCTACCATGTAACCAAAATGACTTCTCCACGATGTTTCCCTCGCGAACGCCTGCGGGGGGGTTATCAAGGAATTCGCTCGCACCAGGCCGTCTACCAGGTTACTGAAACGACTTGTCCGGGAAGTTTTCCTCTCGAACGACTTTTAGGGGGGTTATAAAGGAGTTCGCTCGCACCAGGTCGTCTCTCAGGTTACCAAAACATCTTCTCCTGGAAGTTTTCGTTGCAAACGACTTCCAGGGGGGTCATCAAGGAGTTTGCTCGCACCAGGTCGTCTACCAGGTACCGAAATGACTTTTCCTGGAAGTTTTCCTCGCGAACGACTTCTGGGGGGCTTATAACGGAATTCGCTCGCACCAGGCCATCTGCCAGGTTACCAAAATGACTTCTCCGGGAAGTTTTCCTTGCAAACGACTTCCAGGGGGGTCATCAAGGAGTTCGCTCGCACCAGGTCGTCTACCAGGTACCGAGATGACTTTTCCTGGAAGTTTTCCTCGCGAACGACTTCTGGGGGGCTTATAACCGAATTCGCTCGCACCAGGCCATCTGCCAGGTTACCAAAATGACTTCTCCGGGAAGTTTTCCTAGCGAACGCCTTTGGGAGAGCTGTAAAGGAGTTCGCTCGCACCAGGTCGTCTACCAGGTAACCGAAACGACTTCTCTAGGAAGTTTTCCTCGCGAACGCCTTCGGGGGGGGTTCTAAAGGATTTCGCTCGCACCAGGTCATCTACCAGGTTACCAAAATGACTTCTCCGAGAAGTTTTCCTAGCGATCAGCTTCGGGAGGGTTGTAAAGGAGTTCGCTCGCACCAGGTCGTCTACCAGGTACCGAAATGACTTTTCCTGGAAGTTTTCCTCGCGAACG
The DNA here is from genome assembly GCA_038277355.1 of Encarsia formosa. Classification (NCBI taxonomy): domain Eukaryota; kingdom Metazoa; phylum Arthropoda; class Insecta; order Hymenoptera; family Aphelinidae; genus Encarsia; species Encarsia formosa. The sequence goes on from CM076187.1 coordinate 49,885,597, forward strand.
CCTTTGGGGGAGGGGGGATATAAAGGAATTAGCTCGCACCAGGTCGTCGACCATGTTACCAAAATGACTTCTCCACGAAGTTTTCTTCGCGAACGACTTTCAGGGGGGATATAAAGGAATTAGCTCGCATCAGGTCGTCTACCAGGTACCGAAATGACTTTTCCTGGAAGTTTTCCTCGCGAACGACTTTCAGGGGGGTCATAAATGAGTTCGCTCGCACCAGGTCATCCACCAGGTACCGAAAAAACTTTTCCTGGTAGTTTTCCTCGCGTACGACTTCCGGGGGGGTTATAAAGGAATCCGCTCGCACCAGGCCATCTACCAGGTTACCATAATGACTTCTCTGGGAAGTTTTCCTCGCGAACGTTTTCGGGAGGGTTGTAAAGGAGTTCGCTCGCACCAGGTCATCTCTCAGGTTACCAAAATGACTTCTCCGGGAAGTTTTCCTTGCAAACGACTTTCAGGGGGGTCATAAAGGAGGTCGCTCGCACCAGGTCGTCTACCAGGTACCGAAATGACTTTTCCTGGAAGTTTTCCTCGCGAACGACTTCCGGGGGGGTTATAAAGGAATTCGCTCTCACCAGGTCGTCTACCAGGTTACTGAAACGACGTCTCCAAGAAGTTTTCCTCGCGAACGCCTTCGGGGGGGTTTATAACCGAATTCGCTCGCACCAGGCTATCTGCCAGGTTACCAAAATGACTTCTCCGGGAAGTTTTCCTAGCGAACGCCTTTGGGAGAGCTGTAAAGGAGTTCGCTCGCACCAGGTCGTCTACCAGGTAACCGAAACGACTTCTCTAGGAAGTTTTCCTCGCGAACGCCTTCGGGGGGGGGGTTCTAAAGGATTTCGCTCGCACCAGGTCATCTACCAGGTTACCAAAATGACTTCTCCGAGAAGTTTTCCTAGCGATCAGCTTCGGGAGGGTTGTAAAGGAGTTCGCTCGCACCAGGTCGTCTACCAGGTACCGAAATGATTTTTCCTGGAAGTTTTCCTCGCGAACGCCTTTGGAGGAGGGGGGATATAAAGGAATTAGCTCGCACCAGGTCGTCGACCATGTTACCAAAATGACTTCTCCACGAAGTTTTCTTCGCGAACGACTTTCAGGGGGGATATAAAGGAATTAGCTCGCATCAGGTCGTCTACCAGGTACCGAAATGACTTTTCCTGGAAGTTTTCCTCGCGAACGACTTTCAGGGGGGTCATAAATGAGTTCGCTCGCACCAGGTCATCCACCAGGTACCGAAAAAACTTTTCCTGGTAGTTTTCCTCGCGTACGACTTCCGGGGGGGTTATAAAGGAATCCGCTCGCACCAGGCCATCTACCAGGTTACCATAATGACTTCTCTGGGAAGTTTTCCTCGCGAACGTTTTCGGGAGGGTTGTAAAGGAGTTCGCTCGCACCAGGTCATCTCTCAGGTTACCAAAATGACTTCTCCGGGAAGTTTTCCTTGCAAACGACTTTCAGGGGGGTCATAAAGGAGGTCGCTCGCACCAGGTCGTCTACCAGGTACCGAAATGACTTTTCCTGGAAGTTTTCCTCGCGAACGACTTCCGGGGGGGTTATAAAGGAATTCGCTCTCACCAGGTCGTCTACCAGGTTACTGAAACGACGTCTCCAAGAAGTTTTCCTCGCGAACGCCTTCGGGGGGGTTTATAAAGGAATTCGCTTGCACCAGGTCGTCTACCAGGTTATTAAAATGACTTGTCCGGGAAGTTTTCCTCGTGAACGACTTTCAGGGGGGTTATAAAGGAGTTCGCTCGCACCAGGTCGTCTACCAGGTTATTAAAATGACTTTTCCTGGAAGTTTTCCTCGCGAACGCCTTTGGGGGAGGGGGGATATAAAGGAATTAGCTCGCACCAGGTCGTCGACCATGTTACCAAAATGACTTCTCCGGGAAGTTTTCTTCGCGAACGACTTTCAGGGGGGATATAAAGGAATTAGCTCGCAACAGGTCGTCTACTAGGTACCGAAATGACTTTTCCTGGAAGTTTTCCTCGCGAACGACTTTCAGGGGGGTCATAAATGAGTTCGCTCGCACCAGGTCATCCACCAGGTACCGAAAAAACTTTTCCGGGAAGTTTTCCTTGCGAACGACTTCCGGGGGGGTTCTAAAGGAATTCACTCGCACCAGGCCATCTACCAGGTTACCAAAATGACTTCTCCGGGAAGTTTTCCTAGCGATCGCCTTCGGGAGAGTTGTAAAGGAGTTCGCTCGCACCAGGTCGTCTACCAGGTTACTGAAACGACGTTTCCAAGAAGTTTTCCTCGCGAACGCCTTCGGGGGGGTTTATAAAGGAATTCGCTTGCACCAGGTCGTCTACCAGGTTACTGAAACGACGTCTCCAAGAAGTTTTCCTCGCGAACGCCTTCGGGGGGGTTTATAAAGGAATTCGCTTGCACCAGGTCGTCTACCAGGTTATTCAAATGACTTTTCCTGGAAGTTTTCCTCGCGAACGCCTTTGGGGGAGGGGGGATATAAAGGAATTAGCTCGCACCAGGTCGTCGACCATGTTACCAAAATGACTTCTCCACGAAGTTTTCTTCGCGAACGACTTTCAGGGGGGATATAAAGGAATTAGCTCGCACCAGGTCATCCACCAGGTACCGAAAAAACTTTTCCTGGTAGTTTTCCTCGCGCACGACTTCCGGGGGGGTTATAAAGGAATTCGCTCGCACCAGGCCATCTACCAGGTTACCATAATGACTTCTCTGGGAAGTTTTCCTCGCGAACGTTTTCGGGAGGGTTGTAAAGGAGTTCGCTCGCACCAGGTCATCTCTCAGGTTACCAAAATGACTTCTCCGGGAAGTTTTCCTTGCAAACGACTTTCAGGGGGGATATAAAGGAATTAGCTCGCACCAGGTCGTCTACCATGTTACCAAAATGACTTCTCCGCGAAGTTTTCCTCGCGAACGATTTTCAGGGGGGTTATAAAGGAATTAGCTCGCACCAGGCCGTCTACCAGGTTACCAAAATGACTTCTCTGGGAAGTTTTCCTCGCGAACGCCTTCGGGGGGGTTGTAAAGGAGTTCGCTCGCACCAGGTCGTCTACCAGGTTACCAAAACGACTACTCCAGGAGTTTTTCCTCGCGAACGACTTTCAGGGGGGTTATAAAGGAATTCACTCGCACCAGGTTGTCTCTCAGGTTACCAAAACGACTTCTCCGGGAAGTTTTTCTTGCAAACGACTTTCAGGGGGGTCATAAAGGAGTTCGCTCGCACCAGGTCGTCTACCATGTTACCGAAATGACTTCTCCAGGAAGTTTTCTTCGCGAACGACTTTCAGGGGGGTTATAAAGGAGTTCGCTCGCACCAGGTCGTCTCTCAGGTTACCAAAATGACTTCTCCGGGAAGTTTTCCTTGCGAACGACTTCCGGGGGGGTTCTAAAGGATTTCGCTCGCACCAGGCCATCTACCAGGTTACCAAAATGACTTCTCCGAGAAGTTTTCCTAGCGATCGCCTTCGGGAGAGTTGTAAATTAGTTCGCTCGCACCAGGTCGTCTACCAGGTTACCGAAACGACTTCTCCAGGAAGTTTTCCTCACGAACTCCTACGGAGGGGGGGGGGGGTTATAAAGGTATTAGCTCGCTCCAGGTCGTCTACCATGTAACCAAAATGACTTCTCCACGATGTTTCCCTCGCGAACGCCTGCGGGGGGGTAATCAAGGAATTCGCTCGCACCAGGCCGTCTACCAGGTTACTGAAACGACTTGTCCGGGAAGTTTTCCTCTCGAACGACTTTTAGGGGGGTTATAAAGGAGTTCGCTCGCACCAGGTCGTCTCTCAGGTTACCAAAATATCTTCTCCTGGAAGTTTTCCTTGCAAACGACTTCCAGGGGGGTCATCAAGGAGTTCGCTCGCACCAGGTCGTCTACCAGGTACCGAAATGACTTTTCCTGGAAGTTTTCCTCGCGAACGACTTCTGGGGGGCTTATAACCGAATTCGCTCGCACCAGGCCATCTGCCAGGTTACCAAAATGACTTCTCCGGGAAGTTTTCCTAGCGAACGCCTTTGGGAGAGCTGTAAAGGAGTTCGCTCGCACCAGGTCGTCTACCAGGTAACCGAAACGACTTCTCTAGGAAGTTTTCCTCGCGAACGCCTTCGGGGGGGGGGGGGGTTATTAAGGTATTAGCGCGCTCCAGGTCGTCTACCATGTTACCAAAATGACTTCTCCACGAAGTTTTCCTCGCGAACGCCTGCGGGGGGGTATCAAGGGATTGGCTCGCACTAGGCCATCTACCAGGTTACTGAAACGACGTCTCCAAGAAGTTTTCCTCGCGAACGCCTTCGGGGGGGTTATAAAGGAATTTGCTTGCACCAGGTCGTCTACCAGGTTATTAAAATGACTTGTCCGGGAAGTTCTCCTCTCGATCGACTTTCAGGGGGGTCATAAAGGAGTTCGCTCGCAATAGGTCGTCTACCAGGTACCGAAACGACTTCTCCGGGAAGTTTTCCTCGCGAACGCCATTGGGGGGGGGATATAAAGGAATTAGCTCGCACCAGGTGGTCTACCATGTTACCAAAATGACTTCTCCAGGAAATTTTCTTCGCGAACGACTTTCAGGGGGGTTATAAAGGAGTTCGCTCGCACCAGGTCGTCTACCAGGTTACCAAAACGACTACTCCAGGAGTTTTTCCTCGCGAACGACTTTGGGGGAGGGGGGGGGGTTATAAAGGTATTAGCTCGCACCAGGTCGTCTACCATGTTACCAAAATGACTTCTCCAGGAAGTTTTCTTCGCGAACGACTTTCAGGGGGGTTATAAAGGAGTTCGCTCGCACCAGGTCGTCTACCAGGTTACCGAAATGATTTCTCCAGGAAGTTTTCTTCGCGAACGGCTTTCAGGGGGTTATAAAGGAGTTCGCTCGCACCAGGTCGTCTACCAGGTTACCAAAACGACTACTCCAGGAGTTTTTCCTCGCGAACGACTTTCAGGGGGGTTATAAAGGAATTCTCTCGCACCAGGTTGTCTCTCAGGTTACCAAAACGACTTCTCCGGGAAGTTTTCCTCGCGTACGACTTCCGGGGGGGTTATAAAGGAATTCGCTCGCACCAGGCCATCTGCCAGGTTATCAAAATGATTTCTCCGGGAAGTTTTCCTAGCGATCGCCTTCGGGAGAGTTGTAAAGGAGTTCGCTCGCACCAGGTCGTCTCTCAGGTTACCAAAATGACTTCTCCGGGAAGTTTTCCTTGTGAACGACTTCCGGGGGGGTTCTAAAGGATTTCGCTCGCACCAGGCCATCTACCAGGTGTTAAAGGGAAATTAACCCCTTAAACTACTTAGACCCAAAACCTGCAAGAGGCCTAGGTCTGACCCGTGCCACCAAGTGGCCTTACGATTACCTTTGTTACTGATATGACTTGAGTGATGGTGAGTAGTACTTACTGTGCTGCCGACGATCTGATGCGGGTAATCCTTGGCCAGGCTCTGGTGCCGTAGAATAAGTTGCAATTTATGAACTATCTTAACGGGAAGGATATTTGAAATCAAAGTCAAGAATCACGTGAACGACATTTAATAGTAAAAACACTAAACCTCAAGCACTCTTACACGTTTTAATACAAGTGCCAGAACTGGCTGACAAACCGCGGACTCTAACTAATTCTGAATCAAACGACACTCCTGCGGGTGTCCCTACTCTCTTCTAAGCTTATCTGCTTATGCTCGGCTCCCTACTCTCGACTCGACAGGACTCGACTGGACACACCTGACGATACGCAACTCCGCAACTCCCCGTACACAACTCCACCCTACTGGGCTATCCGCGGTCCTTATATATGTTTTGTGTACGTGCCGAAAGTCGCGCAGGTCTCGGTTTTAGCAGGGGTGGCCCCCCACCAAAAGAAAGGGAAAATTCCACAACGGGGCGGTAAAAAATTACGATCTAGGGAAGTTCACCCTAGCATGCTCCCCACACTTTTATTAAAATAAAAGCGAAAGAAGTCGCATACGGATGTGACACCTTCCCCCTTCGACATCTTATCGCTCCCGCGATAAATTTTAAGTTGACAATTTATAAGTTGACCGTAAAACTTTCGGCAGGTTCTAATTCATAATTATTACGCAGTAGACAAAATTTTGCTCAGTGCTTGAGTACATAAT